>OU745322.1:2841929-4218242 GCA_916618145.1 Emmelina monodactyla
CATCGCTAGCTTTCGCGCGTTGTGATCTTCGGATTTCGAATCGCGTTTTATCGTTGAATATTTTAAGTGAACTGCCGTAAAACCGGTATTGGAATGAGGTTATGGATTTTCTTCGTTGACATTCGACCTACGGCACCGCGCTGTCTGCTAAACCGTTTGCTAGACGGATCATGCTTGACACTAAATTGGCTTATTCTGAAGGTAGATGTAAATTTAAGGAAAAATATGCACATAAATTATTGTCTTGTTTTTTGGTTGGTAGAGGGCCTTACTGATATGTTTTGATGTAGCTAGCGTACACTGAAATTAGAATATTATGGAAAAGAAATTGTGTTTTGAAAGAAAAATTATTGAAGACTAGTGGCCGCCCGCGACTCTGTTCGCGTGGAAGTCGGTTTACCGTGGGAATGAAAAGTTTTCCCGCGGTAAAAAGTACCCTATGTGTTATTCTGATGTACAACCTATATTACTATAAAGTTTCATCAAAATCCGTCAAGTAGTTTTTACGTGAAAGAGTAACAAACATCAATTCATCCATACATACATACTCACAAACTTTCACGTTTATGATATAAGTAGGATAACTGATAATGCAAGCATAAAATTGCATTGTTTATGTATTTCACAGATTCCGAATTCAAATCTGCGCATTATAATAACTTTGTATGGATGATTATTTCTTTAATAATGTTGAAAGTTGTCTTTAAAACTTTTAATCATTTAAGTCGAAATTTTAACAATAAGTACCACAGAATAAGTTTAGAGTGTCATGTAATAAACATAAAGGTTTTTTGGGATTAATAGATAGATAATCAATGTCGCCATCTATAGAAGGGAAAAACCGTGATGATTTTCATTAATTTTAACCCTTTCTAGAATTGTTGAAAAAATGTCATTCTCTTACCATTGGCTTACATAATAGCCCGGCTATTGGTATATTGTAAAACAGGAAATTCAGATGTATTTGAAACTAAACAGTATATGAACTTTAATAATAAATCATAAAAACAAAAACTAGTCATTTGAAATGATTTCACTTAATGCAAGCAGTTTAAACAATTGAACTCTATTTCATTAAACACAAAGTTGAAATTCGATTGATAATCCATGTTGCAGTAAAAGCGCATTTTATGACTTTTGTGTATGAGACCAAGAGAACAATTAGAGCGGCCCGAATGACTTAATTAATTAGAGATTTTATATGTCGCAGACGTTTTATTGTTTGACTAATGAAAGAGCACATTAAAATTCTATGTTTCAACTAATTTTGTGATGATTCTCTACTTTTTCGGTTAATAATGAAGCTTACTGCTCAATGGAATTACGTGCTAATTACATGTGTCATTATAAGAAAGTGTAATAAAGGTGAATATAAGTTCCAGATATGTTTTAATTTAATTTTATAATTACTTCTTATATGCACGAGAAACATTTGCATTAAAAAAGTTATATTCAAATATAACAATTCAACTTTCAATACGTTTGTTGTTATTTTTAAAAACCTCTTATCTATATTTATAAATCTATAAATCGAATCAAGCACGTCTTAACATATGTAGTTTTAAATCAATCCCACCAACAGTATCATCTAGGAGACATTTCCAACCTTTACATCTTGTCACAACAAAGTTATGGTAAAACCTCGCGAAGTGGGTCGTTCCGTGAATAGTCTGAGAGCGCGCTTGCGCCGGGACTCGGCATGTTCGCAGCAGATCGTGCTGCCGACAGAGGGCACCGTCAGGATTTATTGCAATGCCGTACCACTGAACGCTAGGGATGACTCGGGGGGCATAGTGTGGATATTACCTTGTCTATCTATCTATTGAAAAATGATATTGTATTTTAGTACAAGTAATACATAAAAGTTGATTTGGCATGCTTCACTACAAACATTACGGCTGTAGAAAAAACGATCAAGAGAAGAATGTCTTTGGCGTAATCTTTTTGGAGTATGTAAGCATGAAGCTAAAGTTATTCTGCAGCTTGTATCTTTCAAATGATTAAAGTTGTATTATTTTTCGGTTTTACTGTATATTGCTATTAGCTTTCGTCATTATTTATTCTTAGCCCACTCACTGCTGGTAAAGATTATTCTTTATAAATGCTGTACTTTGCAATTTTGATTCAGTTTTGTCTTCCAAATCAATTTAAATAAAAAAAAAACTACATAAGGATACCAAAACTATTCGACAAATAACTGCACAAATAGAAATATAACACGTTTAATTTTATTGTGTACAATTTTGTAAAATTGTATAAGAAAAAAATAACAGGACAAATTTTGAATTTCAAAAGAACTCATTACAAACCTTCTTATCTTATTTCTAAGATTATACTTTTAATATGATATTTATTAAATTTTATTTAATCAATATCTTATCCACCCTATGCCATCCCTCCTGAAAAATGTCTTTCAACCCAGCATAGAAGCAGCACAATAACGGTGGTACAGCTTAAAGTTCACCTCATAGTTTGTTTATCTGCTAAAACGACTCAACTTTGAGAACATAAACCCGACTTTCTAGATTGTTCGCCAACTTTGACGGTCTATGGCGCATTGATTTTTATTGATTCTGAATGTTTACTTTGTTTGTTTTTCTGTCAGTGGTTTTATTTGCGTGAATTAAATAATATTTTGCTTGATAAATAGGAAAATACACTGGTGAAAATGCATTGAAAAAAGGCATTTTACAAATTATTTTTCTTATCCGGTATATTTAAAAAAAAAATTAAATCTCGTCAAAGCTAATATATTTTTTTATATATTACAAATCAAAAGACAATATTCTATCCGTAAACATAATATTCGTCACACAAGCTTACTTTTATAGGTACATGCATTAATAGCTTTCATATATCTCATAAAATTGATTTCAATAAGACATTTAGTTATTGTTAAACCAATGAAGCAAGACAGGTTAAAAGGCAGTAAGAGTTGAACCGGCGATTCATAGTTTCTGTTTATTTAGTCTCGCGAACATTATTCTACTTTTCATTGAAGACAATAGTTTTATTGTTATATGAAAGTAGACTCAGAGGCGGTGTTTTATTTTTGTTACACATATTTTTTTTGTATAATTTGAAGATATTTAAAAAAATATATCTCAGTTTTAAGGAAGGATAAACATATTAAATTATTGTTATTTATTTTTTATATTTCAAAGGCCAAGCGAAACCAATTTTCATGTTAACGCCGCAATAAAGTCTCCATTACTTTTACGCAAAATTTTTTTTTCAATAAATTGTTAAATCTAAACTTTTTTTAACACACTCTCGGCCTAAAAGAAGCAAATATTAAAAACCTATTTACATATGATATAAACAGTATTTGTTCCGGTCTTCTTGTTATTTGCGCTTTCTCCCAGTAACAGGTACTGTAATATATTTTACCATCACTAAGCCCCGATTATTGTTTTATATGCGATAATAAAAATAACAATTTTGTGAGAATGTGAGATTTTTGGCGAAATTGAAATTTGGCGGTTTGAATGAAGCTTTCTTTTATGATTTGACTTCTGTTAACTAACGAACACATAGCATTGAAAATAAAAATAATATAAAGAATATTATACCTTTATTATCCCTTAATAAAATAACTCAAAATATACCTTTTTTGCTTTGTCTGTCAGCAAAATAATTTAACATAAAATTGCGAAAAAGGAGGTTAAAAATTCGCCTGTAAATACACACTTGAAATAAGGCGTGTTATACATTTATTAAACGGATTTAGCTAACGGCTATTCCATTTTTTATTCAAATATTGAATATTCTTATACCGTAGTCTAATCAAATTAAATCAATAAGCTCATATTTATGTGCCAAGCCGCGAATGGCGGTCATAATAATATTTTTACAGCGCCCAAGTACCGTAGTGCTTTAGATGTAGTTTTCCAAGCGATGCCTGCGATACGCCATATCGCAGTGTAAAGAAATAACCACATATCTAGTGGTTATGAGTTTTAAAACATTGCGAGCATATCCGTCAAAAGTGGCATTATATCGAACCAATCGTGGGAAGAGGGCACAATAAAACATACTGATAGGGATGTGATGTAGAAAGTGAGTATCGATAGTGGAGTGGAATATGCGAATGTAGAATGAAGAATTCAAAACCGTGAAGTAGGTGGGTTTTACATAGACTAGCATTTTTAGTACCTAAACTGAACATTATTACTGCAGCATTATATAAAAATAATGAATATAAAAAAATATTAAGTTATTATTTAGTTATAACTATTTAAATTGGGACATTGTTTAAGCCGACTACTTCAAAATATCTCTAGTAACGCTGGCTGCCTGTTCAGCAAAAGAGCGCTTCAATATTTCAATAATTTACAGTAATTAAAACATATACATTTATCCCTGATTATTTTCTTTTAAAACTAAGACTCATCAGGACTTGTTTACATAAACGGAATTTGGCTTCTATCGATACCTACTCCAACCACACAGCCCTACTCTAACCGTACGCGCGTTCTCCGAAGAATGCGCGCAATTAGGATCAATTCCCGACCATTTCTCCTTGCAATACGGTTCCAAATCGCTTGTTTTCCCTGTTTAAGGTAGAAATGCAATTGCAGATTTAATATAGAGTGTCATTATCGATAAGTTACGCATTAATTCGAATAACGAGGTGGTAACATGTGACGCTGCGGTAGGCGGAATTTTTCACAGTTCAGAACGATCTTAATTAAGGCAAAGGTATTTTTAGATTGCTCGGGTTTTCAATGATGGATGGAAAAACGAGGTTGTGTGTAAGTGGATGAGCGTAGATTCATAGCAAAGTTTAAGGTAATATTCATTTTGAAAATGTTTTGCGGGAAATTAAAAGTTTTATGTCTAACCTAAAAGAAGTAAGTAAGAAATGTAAGATGTCTTCAGTTCTTGCACTTATCCAATAGACGAGTATTGCCCATATTATGTTTGTGTTCGACATTTCTAATTTTATATAATTTTGTCCAGCTTAGCAGCCCATCAAAGACATATATTATTATAAAAATTATTTATACGGGTCTACCTAGTTAAGCCATTCATATCACATATTCGAACAGCTATGTATTATTAGTTTTTTTTTTTGCAAATTCTCAATTTCGTTTTGATCGACGCCGTTAAAAAGAAGATACCTTATAATTTTGGTTCTTTTTGTATTTCCTGTTTATTTTATTGACACGACATTAGGTAATCAGTGTTTGATTTATAATGTCAACTTTTGTATTAGCAATTTTTTTTTGTTCTTCTATTTAAACTTTTCAATTGTTTTTATTATCCGATTTATAATTAACTATATTAACAATATAATGTTATTAACTACTTTATGAAGGTTTTAACTATTTTAATAATGTATTTTAACTGAAATAATAACTATCTATAATAAAAACTAAATTCCTTAACCGTTAAACTTAACGATTTATAATATTACTACCTACTACTGCAGGATGGAACTATATTTATTAATTATTAAAATAACACTAAACTATATCATAAATATTATATTGGTCACGCAACTGAAGTATTAATCAGTCCAGTAAAAGCTAAAAACCGCACCATGGCATATGGAAAAAAAAACATTTCGCGCACTGACGTAGGTACCCGCGCTTTTAATCCATTTTGTTTTTTTATTGTGTCTAGGACAATGGCAATTTGGCCAAAATGCCGCCAGCCAGGCAGATGCACAATGATTTATTGTTGTTTTTTAATGGATTTCCAAAAAATATTCCATTTTTGAAATAGCGAAATCAAAACATATGTGGGATTTCGGCGAGCCGTAGGCGACAATGTTATGAAGGAGGACTACGCGGTTTTGATATTTAAGCTGAGTTTCCTAATTAATTTAATTGATTTCTTATATCAACTTTTGGAGCTTGTTGTGGCGTAATTTAACAAGATATAGAAAAAAATATAGGTATGCAGTATGGCCAAAAGAAAAATAAATGTCTTACATAAACCTAATAACATTAATTGGTAAAGTAGATAAATATGGATAATATAATTAAAGTTATTATTAGATAGCATACTAATATTAAACATATTTCTGAAAGTAAATTTGGTAGCGGTCTTCGTGCTAGAAACCAAACCTCAATAAATAAATAAAATTCTGCCAAGTATCAATACCATGCTTCACACTACACTCACCTGAACGGACCGGCATAGCGTACATTTTTGTGCTCAAACCCAGATGCTCCTCTCCATTTCCATGGTTTTTTTTAATAAAAAACTACAATCCGATGCCCGCATGTAGATTTTTTATTCCTGCAAATGTTCCAATGTATGTATGTTCTTAGTTATCGGTTGCTTTGTAAAAACAATAACAATAATTAGATCCATAGTCACCCCTATGTAATTATCGTCTTAAGTTATTCCTTAAAACTATTAAAATTTCATAAATAGAAGAATTTTTAACAGCTTATTTAATTTTGTAAAGCAACCTCTTTTAAAAAGCGTATGTTTTCCAAATAATACTGCCACAAAAAAAAGAAAAACTCATGGGTAGGTATGCAATATTTCATAAATTCAAATCTCCGCGTTCGATTCGATATTCGAACGCTGTCACAGAGTTGATTCATTTGACGGATTGACACCGCCCGAGCTCGTGTTTGGTTGAATTACTCGAACGTAACCTACTTCTGTCACATGAGTAAAGAAACTGAACAGAGACAAAGCTACATACGAATGCGCTGTGACAGGTACATCACTACAAGTGCAACGCGTGTGTGTGCGTGACCACTGGCCGCTTGTCACGTATGAGCCGAAACCGCTTCAAACTAGATCAGCCAGTGGTCAATCTCAGGGCGTGCAGGCGTGACGCGACGCTCGAACGTTGTGCGTGTTTTGTTTTTGTTTTCGAGTTTCTCACATAAAACGTAGTAATACTTTTGTTTTAGTATTTAAAAAGTGTGAAATCAGGTTTTTTGATAATACCTCCTGACAATTTTATTGAATTTGTTGAATTGCTTGAGCAAAAATTTCGCGAATATTTTGATCTTCATATTAAAAATGTTAATATTGGTAATGACATATTAGCACGTTTGCAAGATTGTACATTTCATATGCCATGTGAGTGTTTCCCATTGGTTTATTTGAAAAAACTTTATATTAGATTTAGAATTTATCATTCGATTAAAAGACACAACAAATTATTAAAAACCAAAGGTAATAAAAAAAAAATATTTAGAGTGTATGTAATTTGTAAAAAAAAACCTATTTTAATAAAAAATTTGAAAAAAAAGTACATTTATATTTTTAATTTATTCAATTGTGCCAACCCTACCAAAATAGGTATAAATTTTGCTAGCTCTTTAGAAGCTTTGTCTCTGTTCAGTTTCTTTACTCATGTGCTTCTGTGCTCATTAGGGCATTTTTCAAATTAATATTAATTGACACAAATACTGACTGAATGTGGGGAACGTGTTCTGTGTAATAACGACCAGTAAGTAGGATGGTGGTATTGATCGGAGGCGGTAATTGCCACTGATCTCAATATGATGGGGTTTATTCTCATATAACTCAGGCTTGCGACATGAATGTTAGACGTAGGTTTAAAAGTTTACACGTTCGATACGACGGAAAGGACTATTTATAGTTTTTTTTGTTTTAATTGCGTTTTAATTAAAGTGTATTTACATTGAATCGTTGACTATGTTCATACAATTTATTTCATATCTTAATAAAGATTCTTAATGTTTTTTTTTTCAATCTAATACAAAATGAAACGTAATACCTAAACACCTTAAATGACCTCCCTAATAACTGATGCACAATCCTTTACAACCCACTTTCATTCATAATTTAAGTAGTAAAAACATGCCCAAGAAATCTAGACCTCTGCATATTGTTTACCGCATACAAAACCTATATGTGTTCATGAATGAACCGCGAAACCGAAAGGTCAACTGTAACTGGCCAGAAAATAGTACGAAAGAACTTGTTAAAAGGCGGGATACGCATGTACTCGACATTTGAACATGGAACTCATTCAAATATGGCACCGCTTCCGATTCTTCTTTTTTACGATTTGAAAGTGGGCGGTTTTTAAGAACACATGTGCCGACAAGTTATTTCAATGGTGTAAATGTTTTTTATAACAATTTAAATTGTCACGATCGTGTTCTACAAGTATATAGACACAAGATAATTATTTTATTTATTATAAGACTGGAACCAACCTATGCACAAATTAAAAACGAGATTGAGATACTTTGTGAATTTAGCCTTAGACACACAATTATAATTTTACTTACAGGCAAATTTTTTTTTATAAACACTTTTAAAAAACCTTATATCAAATCTTACTTCCGATTTAACTAAAATAAAAAAGGCATAATTATCACATACTGGCTGAATACAACGCACTCCTTAGTTGAAGAAGAAAAAACCTAGAAACACAAAATGGCCGAACTTCCTTATTTTTGTGACGACAGCTGCAGGGCCCGTATAGCACGTGCTAAGGACCACACAAACTTAATATTCTCAATGTTTGTTTGTTGATAAAAGTATTTGATAACAGTTAAATAAGCTGAGTTTGTTTTTTTCCTGGTAGCTGATGAAATAGGGTTTTAGTAAGTAACATAGCACATGTTATAGGTTTTTTTTGGTAAAGGTGTGTTCTAATTTAAAACCTATTTCTGGAATCTTTATCAGCCTCAAAAAATAATCATTTCTACGTCATTTTGAGGTAGCCGGAGGTTGTCAACCGATTATTATTAAAACTTAACGTAACTCAATAAAAATAGATATTTGCCATTTAAGTGAGAAAGCTTGAAGAAAATTATTAGATATCTACCTATTCGTACATAAATCATATTGCTTTCTACCATGGTAATATTAGTATTAAAAACGACCTAGTCAACCTCAGAGTCCTATCCCGCATTCCTTCGCTCACTTTGCGCCAACATTGACAAATAGCGCACAGACCTGCGCACGCGCATCCCCCCCTCCTCAACCCCCCCCGCGCAGGTCACAGGTCAAATTACTTGCAGGAAAACCGGACAAGCCGACAGTTAGGTGTAATGCCACTTCAGAATATACCTAATCGATTTTTTTGCAGATCATGATGAAAGTATGAGTTTTAGAGTAGGCAATGAGAGTTTTTTTGACAACTTTCGTATAAAACTAAAAGATATATAGACTATCTAAATTGCCATCTAAATTAATGACCCCAGTGGTAACTCACGTCAATTTTAACACGCCACGGTCGTCAGCAATTAAACAAACAATAATGAAATAAATACTTTCTAAAGTCGTACACAATAAACGAATTATAAACACATATAGGTATGCAGTTTCAATAAAAAATAGCTTTTTACGATTATCTGCACAACCAATCGGAAATACTTTTAAAAAGAATTCGAATTTAAGATGGCCGCGGGTCAAAGTGCACAATTGCTTTCACTACACACTCCATTAGTTGAAGAACACATCTGTCTAAGTCATATTAACAGATACCGATGGTTTTGAAGCTAAAAATATTCACAGTCTAAATATAAATCGATAAAATATTAATTTATGATGAGTAATGGCCAATACCCGTGTCTATAGACAGATGTTTCGAGATAAAATACTTACTTCGAATTATTGGTGTTTAAGATTCGACTACGGCTGCGAACTGACATTCGTGTTCAATTAATCCAAGTAGAAGCATACGTGTCAATGATAGGAAAGGGTTTCTCATTAAACATAATTAGTTACGGTTGCCATAAACAAAAACATTAACCCTTTTCGATGATTGAAAATGAAGGAGTGACATCACCGTCTGTCGCGAATGGCGCCGCACATGCCAACCCGAAAATAACTTAAATTATCGACCATATGCAAACTAAAAAACCTAAAACAGCATGCAAGCAAAAACGCACGATTACCATCTTGAAACCCAGTGTCAATTATCAAAAAACTTCGCGAAGACCTACAACATTCAAAAATAGAACACGAAAAGGGGTCAAAAAGTGATTAAAACCTCCTGCTCGAAAACCAATGAAGCATAGACAAGGCAGAATTAACTGATTGTAAAAAAATAAAAGAAAAGGGGTAAAGAGTTCTTCCCCTGAATTTGGAATTGAAGGGTTGTCGTGGAATAAAAAGTGAAGAGTTTTTAAGTTGTTTTCGGCCAGGTGTATTCGAATTTGGAACGTCTTACCGGAAATCTGTGGCGCATGTGTCTGCAACCCGTTCTTGGCGGAAACTACGAACATCCCTCACCTTCCCTTGTGCTCCATATTATTATTTAAAAAACCAACCCCTTTAAAGACTCTTTTTACCCGAATTATATCGAGACACAATAGTTAAGTATTATTTTTAAAAAATCTTCGTTACTTATCCCATAAGATATCTATTTTTTAATGTTGATGAGTATAAACATTAGGTTTTTACTTAAAAATAAGCTTCAATACAAAAACAACATGTTTTTAAAGACGTACGGATTATTATGAAACGTCTGGTGACCTAAAAACCACAAAATCAGTTTCAACCCACAACAGGTGGTTTACAAAACAGAGGGTTCGCAAAATAATGAATTCGCTGATATTTGGAAATTTATTTAAAGGAAGCAGGGGTGACCTTATGCCTTAAAAATATACTTAAAAAGGCACTATAATCTCAGTTTTTTTTAATTAATAGGATCTTACATAAATGGTTAATTTGGTTTAGTTATTTCAACATAAAAGAGAAAAGTAGATACAGAGACGTAATTTCCTATTTAACAATTATATAAAAAAAACAAATTAACGTTTCTTAAAACCTAAATTGGAGGACAAACCTATCACCGACAAGAATGCTGTTTAATTCTGAGTACTAACCAACTGAAAAACGTTGTGCGATTTCATGCAACTTAGAAATAAATTACAAAAATCCGACTTTTTCTGGCATCTTCTATATTTAACTATTTTTCCGCTCAAAGAACAAATATAAATAAAAAATCAGACTTAGCTCTATCCACCTAAATTCATATTTATTCGAAACATTTATAAAAATATTAAATCCATTACACCCTAAAATTCATAAAGCTCCTAGTTACGACTGTAACATTTTTTTCATCGAAATTTAAAAATACGAATGAATCATTACCTACAAACTCAGCTGCTTTGATTCTAAAATTAGTTACAGTTTAGTTCATAACAGATTTATACAGAGAACCAAATAAATCATATCTATTTAGTCACGACCTACCCCGTTCCCGTACAGTTGTGGGCAAAAGTATCGACACACCTCATTTTATGAGCATTTTGTACATATGTTCGAACCAAGTTAGTATCTATTTTTGAGGGATTATAGATTTGTCTATTTAACAATTAATCATTTTTACATGAAGTTTAAGCTTAAGAATTCATTATAAGTATCAATTATTATTAATAATCCCGTAAAAGTAATAAAAAGTGTAACTCATTAAAATGCGTATACGTATTGCTAATGTTATATGTAAATAAAAGACAGACAACTTGGCTCGTTTTTTGCTGAGTAGTGTACTCTATCATGATTTATATATTCAAAGGGTGGTTAGGGGTTGAAATATGGGTTATAAATTCCGTAGTTAGAATAACTTTGACTTTAATTTTGGTTCTCCTGTCTTATATTTTGAACTTTATACCTACATTTAGATCTATATAGCTCCTAATAATGTAAAAACTACTACAGATGTTCTTAATATTTCAAATCTGTGATTCAAATATTTTCCTTCTTTAAACTGGCAGCTAGACTTAATATTTGAAGCCTGTAAAGTCGACGAAACTGCATTTTAAATGCTGCGCGACTATTTGAGACACACTATTAACCACATTAAATAGAATATTTTCTAGGTCGGTAACTATGACATAGGAAAGCATATCTTATTTTTGGCCTATCCCAATAATCCTAATATTTGTAATTCGCGCCAAACATGAACCTCCAGACGGCGGCCATGTTTGTTTATCTGTCAACCGCTCAATCGCTTATCGAGTGATCAATCTAGCGGGGCGTTGACCTCCATCAATCAACTAGATTACACCAAGTTTGTTTGCCTCGTATGATCTCCCACGATTGTTTGTCAAAGGATGCTAGATTAGGTAATTTTATATTGTGTCTACTTAAAGTGATTTTAACATGAAATTTCTTAAGTTGCTAGTAAAAATTAATGCTGACATGCAAATAAGTTAAAATACAAAAGAAAACCTGCGAATACCACTTGGTAAAACAACCACCTTATATTTCAAACAGTTGGTATTTTTTTATATAAAAGCAGGTGGCCTGTTTGAATCTGTGCTTCAAAACCTTTCAATAAGAGAACGAGAGGGAAGGATGTTAGAGGGAGACGGAAACCGTTTCCGTTTCCGTTTTGTTGTAAAAAGTTGGGAACAGTTGTCCAGATGTGGGGTACATGGGAAGATTTAAGAAAAGGTCCAAAGCTATCTGAATTAATAGGGTTTGATTGAGGGCCTTTCAGATTCTGAGTAAATCTGTTAACGCATTTAACAATAATCTAGACATTATATTGACTAAATTAGCCTAGCCTCTCGATTAAAGAAACATAAGTTTCTTTTTTTCTTAATTAAAAATTTAATAAACTTTTTAAAAAAGCTATTTTTATAACGTTCTATTTTTATTCTAAAGTTCATAGACAGACACATTTATTTCATAAATCATCGTCATATTTTATATCAAACTTCACCTTTAAAAAGAAAACCCGAGCGACTTATTCCAAACAATTCGATAACATATCGATATTGTAATCGATACGATAGAATGAATCGATGTGTGTATAAAGGTCAATTGTTATTCGAATCGTTAGACGCAACAAAATGTAGAAATAAAACGAATCGAGTTTTTAAATTGAAAATGCGTTGTTTTTTTTAATGTCTACCTTATATGAGTACGTGTGAGAGCGTTGTAAAAAATGTGTTTGAAGAACTTTAATAAGCAATACTAACTTTAAATTAATTAATCTTGTTCCAACTAAAATAAAACTTTAATGTTTGCCTTTTCTTAATTTTTTAATAGAACATGGAAGAGTGGTAGGGAGGCATTTGCCCAGCAATGAGAGTAATAATTCATATAACCTTAATATTATCCCAAAAGAGTTTAATAAAAAATATATAACATATATATTCCATAATCAATTAATCTCTATCATCCCAAAAACGCATATCATTAGACGAATTTCATCTCACGTTAAGAATACTCCCCCAGTTTATTTATAAAGAACCCTTTTATACGGGAATTATGTTCATTAAGATCAGTTTTTTATTCTCGTCTATTTTAACTGCGTGTGCGCATGTGGCTCATTGTTGGTAACTACCCTCTCAGGAAGTGGCTCAAGTATTGTTTTATTTTTGGATCCGGTTAAGTGAGTTTTTAAGAGATAAACCCTTTGATTTTTAAAGATGTTGGAGTTTATTGTTTAGATTATTTGTTTGTAACTAAAAGGTTGATACATGTTTGACGTTTGTATTGACAACCTCTGTGGTGCAGCGGTATACACCGGACTGCTAAGCGGGTGGTTCCGGGTTCGATCCCCGGGTCGGGCCAATTTCGTAAAATGTTTTTTTCGAAATTGGCTCGTGTCTGGGTGTAAATAGGTTTCTCCCCTAGTCCATTATGTGGTACATACAAGTGTTATGCAACTTACTTTAGGGCCACAAAATTAGTGTTAGTCTGGAGATTTATTTATGTTTAAAATGTTTGGGACATCTATGGAAAACGATTATTTTGAAAGCTATTATAGTACTTGGTTGTTTTGTTCTATTGGTAGGAAGCGAAGTGAAGTGTAAGTGATAGGTAATCTTGCCTTTTTTGGAATCTAACAGTAAAAACAAACCGCTTCGTATTTCAGCGGTTACTGTTAGTGCTTTAACGGTCCGTTTGCTGTTTGATAAGTTCTTCCAAAAAACTAGTCTATACTTATGTCTACTAATTCGATGCAACTTAGTTTAGTAGGCAGTCTTCGTATTTCTATTTATTCTTACAATTATGGCGTTAATATAATATGTAGGATTAATTTACAATAAACAGAGTAGAATAAAACTATTCGCCAGCTGGTAACCTGTAACTAAAGTCTCGTATCCTAAACCAACACACGATTTATCCGGAAACTTACTTACATATCCGCTTTCTCACGGATCGCAGTGTTGAAGGAAAAAAAACAGTTACTCTCATTTTTCAGTCATTGGTACCCTGAAACACCCAATGAAAAATAAAAGATAATTGATTTAATAAAAAAATGCAAATTCTAAGCATATTAAAAAGAAATCAATCGCATTATACCGTTAACATATCCCTGGAATATTATCTAGGATATGTAAATTTAATGTTGAGAGTTAATTTTCGATACATTACATAAATTATTTACGGCTAAGTAGCCTCGTAGATTTTTAAATACTTCATTAATAGTCAGTTCAAAATTCACTTACCTATTTAACAATTTAACTAAGCCTAACTATACTTTTAGACGTCAATTTGACGTAACTTCTGAAATCGGATGTCCCAGCGCCCAGCCCCCGCCCCCCGCATCCCTACACCCACTTCCGACTGACAATTGTACAAATATTCGCGCAGGATATCCTCAAATCGAAATTTAACGAACAAAAACCTACACTACTCCTATTACAAGCACTTCGACGTTCATTGCTGGCTTTCTTTTAAATTTTGTTGCAGCGTTCACAGAAAAGAGGCAATGGATTATGAATTGATACATGAGATGTAGGTACCTGATTTGTAAGTGGGTGTATTAAAAAGGAGGGTTAGTTTGAGTACAAGTGTTGTTGAAAGTTGGGCCAAAATGGCAGGAAGTAGGCCTTTCTCCTTTGGATAAAGGAGACGGGCCATTTTGAGATTTGATGTCATACGATACTTTAGATGGATATCAAATTTGGAATATTTTGTAACGACAAAATTTGGATTCTGTCTATTGAAAGTGTCAGTTTCATATTCTTGTTTAAATGGCTCAATATCTCTGTAAACTTTGGCTAGTAGGTACTAAGGTCATTTTGTGTCTACGTCTTGACCTATTTTTGAAGTAAACTGTTAAGCATTTGGTCCATTTGATGACATCTACCATCTGGTGACCAACGTGTATAGACTCTTGCAGCATTAAGCTACACTCTTGGTGTCGACTCCACACACTTTACATGTTCGGTCGCGGTGACTGTCATTACTCTGACTATCCTGCACTTATAACTGTGTCGCAGTCAACTGTTTATCATATCATTTTGACAATGCAATCAATGCGATGATGTTTTTAATCAGTATTCAGTATCAAAACTCTTACCAAATTTACTCCTCAGGTAGTTATTTTCATACTGTACCTACTTACAAACTCTTGAAGTTCACTGCACTATTGTAATAATTAGAACAGTATGACGAAAGAGCCACTGACTAAATATTAATACTGATTTAACACTGACGTGCTTGCATTCATTATTTTAGTGTCAATAGTCAGAGGGAAAAGAAGGGTAATGTAGATGGTGCATTAATTTGATAGTGATTTAAAAGCGTATGTAATTGTACTTATTTCGTAGGATATTTCCTAAAAATGTTAAGTTTGATTTGTTGAGAAAATATCTAAATTATGTTTTTTTTATGTTATACATTTCAAATTATATTTTTTTTGTGATCTGCTGGTCAAAACAAAGGTAAAGATAGACTATTGTCAATTGTTGTTTAGAAATATCATGTCACAGGTTTGGTATAATAACATCCACTATTGTTTTAAAGAAGACTTTGTTTATGTTCTGTAATTGGATTAACTTTTCATATTCAGGATTCACGATTCGACGAGACGAAAATTCTAGAGGCTACCAGTTTTTCGTCAAAACCTTAGTAAACAAATTATTTTGTAAGTGTTATATCTACATGTATGATCTTTGTAACTTCCTCTGCTAGTGTTAAGTGATTGCTTATTAATGTAAGTTAGATCTAAGTTATGCGGAAGTGTGGAATTTCTGACGCTAATCATGTTAACTTGGGTAATTAATAGGCATCGGAGATTTTTCGTAACTTCAAGTCTCAACTGTGATACGTAGAAAACTCAGCAACGATACTTATAAACTTGAAATGCGCTTGTTTTTTTCATTTTCTAATTCGTTTACCAAATAGCTGTTGATTTTTAATGTTCCGTACCCAAAGGGTAAAAATACTCCGGGACCCTATTACTAAGCCTCCGCTGTCTGTCTGTCTGTCTGTCTCCAGGCATAATCTCATAAACCGTGATCCCTTCGTGCGCGAGTCCGACTCGCACTTGGCCGGTTTTTATTAACGTGAACAAAATCCTCATTTATACTACAATGAAATACAAATTCATATGAAAATGCTATAAACAACTAATTTATAAATACCATACATATTTATAAATACAATACCATTATACAGTTTCCAAAGTCTAGAACTAGCTATACCTAGCTAGTTTATAAGTCTAGAACTAGCTATACCTAGTGCATGTAGACTGGATGACACGTACCCTGCGGGCGGGAGAGAGTGGATATGCTAATTGAAGCAAAGATGAGCGGTTGAAACCTGGCGGGAATAGGGGGGATATGACCTGGATTATTTTTGAATTTATTTGGTATATTATTTATATTTCTATAACACCATTTACTTAAAAGGTTTGACTAGACAATGAAACCTACCGCTAAACAGTACAAGCACCGTAATATCATAAAACATCATGAAACGAAAATGTCCTTATTGGGCTGCTCATGAGGGTTACTCTTTTACTTTCCGATGCTAATACTGAAGGCAAAATTTCAAAAAAGTCAGCATCAATTGAAAAAAAGATGAATGTCATCAAAGATGTGTGTACGGGCGTAAACCGCACAGTTAAAATGTTAGGAGGGTGGGTTATTTTCCTAATTGAGGTGTAGGTATGTAAATAACCAAACCCAACGAGTACCTTGAAGTAACTGAATTTATTGTAAAACTTAATGTATAATGTAAACTTATTAATGTAGGTTGCTAGTAAGCGAAATAATGTAGTTCACTCGGCCGTCCCTGAACATTGGACTCATTGCCAACACTAGGTCAAAATTATTGTCAAATGTAGATTAATTAATGTAGGTTGTACAAGTAAGCAGAATTATGTAGTTTACTAGGCTGTCCCTGAATATTGGGCTCATTGCTAACACTAGGTCAATGCCTATAAAATATTATCTGTACGCATCGTAGATCGTACATCCTGCCCACTCAAGAAAAGTGAAGGAGAGCAGCAAGTTTAAATGTAAATTACAAGCAAATCAATGTAAACTGCAATGTACAAGGTGAAACAACAACAAAATGTAAAATGTAAATCTTAAACTAAAGTAAAAATTATCAATACATTATAAGATATTATTGTCTCTATGAATTGTTCAAAAAACACATTATTCACTATCACTAACACGAGGAATGTTTAAACGATTGCTGATCGAGATCGCGGTATAGGTGCTGGGCTCCTCGCTGACGCCGGACGTCCTGAACTCGTTGTCATCCGCGGCTGCTGTGGTCAGTACTCGCTCGGAAGACTACCGTGGCTTCGGGCTGCGTAGGAGTGGCAGAGCTATTTAACTTTCGCACTCGGTACAAGCAGAATGCTATTCCGGCTACTACGCAGAGTGTTAACAATACATATAGGACGATGTATTGATGTACGTCATGAACACTGAACTTTATGCTGGACTGTTGCTTTAAATCGTCGATCTGCGTTTTTAAATTGTGCCACTCGTGTCGGTGGTCTTCAGGAGTGAACACCTCAATCGTGGAAGAGTTAGTTATGTGATTCAGGATAGAGGTCTCAGGAAGCGAAAGGATATCCGCGTCTATATTAATTTTATTGTAGTAGTTGTTATGACCAAAAATCACAAAACTCTTGTTCTTAACGTTGCATGCTTGACCTAAATCCAGAAGGCCTTTATCGGTCAATGTTTTTAATTGTATTTGCTTCGGAAAAAATATGCGGACTGTGCATTCTTCGCAACATGAGAACAACCACCTGTTATTGTTATGCAATTTGATTTGCTTGATTAATTACTAAATCCGTCAAACGACTGTGGCTTGGTAATATTAATTGATGTTTCGCTGACATATTAATCAAGGAGTTATTAAGCCTTCCTCCTACTCTCAGTAGTCCTTCCCATCTATAAAGGGAACCAACCTACTGTTTCTGTTACCATTTTGTTTTAATAAATTAATTTCCTTTGGAAAATGTCTTGATTGCTTATCCTTGATTATTAAGTTAAAGGCTTCACTTTACTCTCTTGTAGTTATGTGCATATTGTTGTCATTAAACTTACATCGTAGTGTTGCAATGAACCTCAATACCAAGGCTACAGTTTTTGCAACCTTGGCAAACAGCTGTTATTCATTAATAATGTTTCTATGAATGTCGTTTCAATTTTCTGGCATAAAGAAACGTTTACATTTGTTTTTTCTTGTTTCGATATCGTGACTCTGATATGTTTTGTTTTTTATCGATGATGGGTCCATAGCCATAGCGGTCCGTTCCACCATAGATGGTTTTGTATTAATTGTTATGTTGTTGTATCCCTGGTTGCGCAATCAGCTGCATTATCCTCGGAGCTGACATGATGCCACGTTCTCGTTTTCTGTTAGTTTCGAGTTTGTTGATTATGTCAACTCGTTTATGATACGACTGTTTGAGTCTAATGACTTCCCGTTCGTGGGATGTGGTGAGGAACTTGATGATATGTATCGCCTCTTGAAGCGTCTTTGGTTGTTGCAACTCGTTCTTCAAATCGTCCGTCATTTTTGTAATTGAATTTGGGTACTTTAACCCTTTCTCTCGTGCCCAGCTTACGACTGCCTCAGGTCTGCATTGTTGTCCTCAAGTCGTCTAGCTCAGGCGATGTTTTTATTGTTGTTTGTTTGTTTGTTTTTTTTTTAAACTTCTTTGATTGTTAAAACTTCCCCGCACTTATGTTGTAACGGAAAATTATTGTTTACACTCCACTGTTTTGTTAACTCTTGCGCGACTTTTTGTCACTGTTAATTAAAATCTAAACATGTACGGGCGTAAACCGCACAGGTTACGTTACTGTTAATGTTAAGCGAATTATTCGCAAATGTTAATGTTAATTCGAAAGTCACTGGTATCTCACAGAACGCGACGCGAAACGATAAAAACCACTATATCGAAGCACTCGCGAGATCCTTTTAACTGCTCGAAGCTGATCCGGCTCGACGGACCAAAACATGTACGGGCGTAAACCGCACAGTTAAAATGTTAGGAGGGTGGGTTATTTTCCTAATTGTGGTGTAGGTATGTAAATAACCAAACCCAACGAGTACCGTTAGGTAACTGAATTTATTGTAAAACTTAATGTATAATGTAAACTTATTAATGTAGGTTGCTAGTAAGCGAAATAATGTAGTTCACTCGGCCGTCCCTGAACATTGGACTCATTGCCAACACTAGGTCAAAATTATTGTCAAATGTAGATTAATTAATGTAGGTTGTACAAGTAAGCAGAATTATGTAGTTTACTAGGCTGTCCCTGAATATTGGGCTCATTGCTAACACTAGGTCAATGCCTATAAAATATTATCTGTACGCATCGTAGATCGTACATCCTGCCCACTCAAGAAAAGTGAAGGAGAGCAGCAAGTTTAAATGTAAATTACAAGCAAATCAATGTAAACTGCAATGTACAAGGTGAAACAACAACAAAATGTAAAATGTAAATCTTAAACTAAAGTAAAAATTATCAATACATTATAAGATATTATTGTCTCTATGAATTGTTCAAAAAACACATGATTCACTATCACTAACACGCGGAATGTTTAAACGATTGCTGATCGAGATCGCGGTATAGGTGCTGGGCTCCTCGCTGACGCCGGACGTCCTGAACTCGTTGTCATCCGCGGCTGCGGACGACGGTCAGTGCTCGCTCGGAAAACTCCCGTGGCTTCGGGCTGCGTAGGAGTGGCAGGAGTGCGTAGGATTTACCTTTCGCACTCGGTACAAGCAGAATGCTATTCCGGCAATTGTGCAAAGTGTTAACAATACATGTAGGACGATGTATTGATGTATGTCATGAACACTGAACTTTCTGCTGGACTGTTGCTTTAAATCGTCGATCTGCGTCTTTAAATTGTGTCACTCGTATCGATGGTCTTCGGGAGTGAACACCTCAATTGTGGAAGAGTTAGTTATGTGATTCAGGATAGAGGTCTCAAGAAGCGAAAGGACATCCGCGTCTATGTTAATTGTATTCTAGTAGTTGTTATGACCAAAAATTACAAAACTCTTGTTCTTAACGTTGCATCCTTGACCTAAATCCAGAAGGCCATTATCGGTCAATGTTTTTAATTGTATTTGCTTCGGACAAAATATGCGGACTGTGCATTCTTCGCAACATGAGAACAACCACCTGTTATTGTTATGCAATTTGATTTGCTTGATTATATACTAAATCCGTCAAAAGACTGTGGCTTGGTAATATTAATTGATGTTTCGCTGACATATTAATTAAGGAGTTCTTGAGCCTTCCTCCTACTCTCAGTAGTCCTTCCCCATCTATAAAAGGACAAAGGCTAACCAATCTACTTGCGCGACTTTTTGTCACTGTTAATTAAAATCTAAACATGTACGGGCGTAAACCGCACAGGTTACGTTACTGTTAATGTTAAGCGAATTATTCGCAAATGTTAATGTTAATTCGAAAGTCACTGGTATCTCACAGAACGCGACGCGAAACGATAAAAACCACTATATCGAAGCACTCGCGAGATCCTTTTAACTGCTCGAAGCTGATCCGGCTCGACGGACCAAAACATGTACGGGCGTAAACCGCACAGTTAAAATGTTAGGAGGGTGGGTTATTTTCCTAATTGTGGTGTAGGTATGTAAATAACCAAACCCAACGAGTACCGTTAGGTAACTGAATTTATTGTAAAACTTAATGTATAATGTAAACTTATTAATGTAGGTTGCTAGTAAGCGAAATAATGTAGTTCACTCGGCCGTCCCTGAACATTGGACTCATTGCCAACACTAGGTCAAAATTATTGTCAAATGTAGATTAATTAATGTAGGTTGTACAAGTAAGCAGAATTATGTAGTTTACTAGGCTGTCCCTGAATATTGGGCTCATTGCTAACACTAGGTCAATGCCTATAAAATATTATCTGTACGCATCGTAGATCGTACAATGTGACTGAATCTATATCTTAAGCTTGTGATACAGGATCATCCAACAAACAATTTTCCCTAATTATAAAGATGAAATCCAAAATAATATCCCTACTATTCCGTCTGTTTCATCGAGGCAGCACGCGACTGTTATCAATCATTTAACTCAGTTCCTGGTGCCTCGAGCGGTGACGAGCTATATACGTTTTTACTATACGATACACAGTTTTAATGTTGTAAATTATTAATTATATTTGTATAAACAAAGTTTATACCACGGTCGGAAAGATCTAGAAGCTACGTCAATGCACAGATTTTTAAAAAATATTTCAGTAAAGATGGTTCTTTGTGTATAAAACATTATATGCATTCAGCAAACTTCTATTTCTTTATCATAAAATAACGCATAATTTTAAAGGGTTATGATGAAAAGGAAAAACTTTGTCGGACTATAAAATTCGCGTGAACATCATTTATCGAATTTTAAAATCATGATTTGTGTTTATGTGTCATCCATTTTTTTCCTATGTGGACGACGTTTTAAGGAAAAAGGTGATTTACCTTTTTCGATTAACTTCACAAGTCTAATAAATCGTGTTTGAACTTTTGAAAGTTGCCACACTTTACAACGAAAAGCCACAATCTACTAAAAAACTAAATAAATGTTTAATTAAAATTCAACTCAGCACTCCGCGCATTTAGTTTTATTTTTTATCCTCGTTTTGACTTTCATTTAGTGAAAGGACCCGAAGTAAATGGCTTTAACTGTTATAATTCAACTTTAGGACGGTTACTCTTTAAATAATAAGATTTTAAACTTTTAGAGTGTAAACAACAGCGAAATTTTGATAGGATTTGAGTTGTAGCTGTTATACAACTGAGGTATCATTTGTTAGATTGTCTTTAGTAGGACCTTTTTATTTATGAGACAGAATTTACAATACTAAGATCATCCACAAATCTACCTAAATAATCATAGAGGCTTAGTATCCTCATTTAAGGAGTCGCATCCTTAAAAGCAACGACCAAAAATCATGAACAAGCTATTTAGAGTTTATTCCATGACAGTTCCAGTGGATGTTTGTTATTGACGTCTTATGTTCTGTAAAACGCTTAGACTCAACGAATGCTACTCATTCTGATTGTTTACAATAACAAAATGATTTAAAAAAGGTTTCTCTCGATTGAGTCAATCGACAGTCCAAATAAGCCTAATTTTCAAATTCTATTCTAATTTCAAAAACAGCTCCTCGAATTTCTTTCCGATAAATTGCCTGACTTGTACCTCTTCAGGGGTTAGATCGAAATTTGAATATAACACGCATCCTTACCGGCGCGTGTCCGGCCGGATGTGGAGTCCTGCATTCGATATTCAAATCCTCACATTGGCGGTCAAGGTTTGTGTGGCACGCGATTTATGGAAAGTGATCATTATGTTTTTTTTACGGTTGGTAACATTTTGATGATTAAAAAAAAACATTTCTTAGAAGTAAGATATTATGACCTTTAAAATAGTTTGGCTACCTGCCTACTACCCTTCTAACGAACATTTCAACCCTTAAATTCTAACTTTCGAAGTCAAACCGTAAAATTACTAATGGACATATAAATTTCACTCTGTCACTAGTTAACACGGTAACACTACACCTGCCGTGAGAAAAAAAACACAATAATTAGAAAAAAATGGACTCATTTTTTTCTTATTTCGGAAACATAAATAAGATTTTTTTATCTAGTAATGGGGTCAAAAAGGCATTTTTGTTTTATCGAGCGTGTCTTTATTAAGGTGGATCTAAAAAAAATGGGTCAAAGAGCATGTGGACTTGGAATTATAAAAACGGTAGCAGGTAACGGTGCCTGTCGAAAAAAAATAAGTGTTCTGTTTTTGAATAAGAGAAATATCCCAAATTAAAAACCGAAGTTCGTAATTGGAACTGGGGCAAAGTTTTGTTTTTGGAAATGATAACATTGCCTTTTTCTCCACCATCGAATATCTGGTAAAATTTTAATAATTCATAAATTTTATATTTAAAGTAGCGTTATATATAGCGGTTATCCAAAGGTCCTGGGTTCGATTCTTAGTCGCGCAATGCTCGGAGACCCGCGTTCCTTTTTCCAGTATCTATAACTTCAAAAGTAGCGTTAAAATTTTTAAATAAACTAGCGTATTTTAAAATCAGGATTTAAAAAAAAACAAGTGCTTACTCCTTTTTATTTGCTCAAAAAGTGGATGTAACTGGATAAAACTAGTTGTAGACCAAATCAACATTCCGAGATGTTATCCGTCGTTCTTCTATTTTCAAATCCACTTGGCACTTGGTAAATTGAATTACTCCACAATTTGAATCCAATTGAATCTTTTAAAAAATCTGTTTGTTTGTCCATTATCGCTGCGCGCACGCACCGTGACTTGAAGGGCTGAGCTTGCACCTCGGTTTAGTATACTTACGCTAATCTTTAATCCCCATACAATTTTCAACCTTAACCAATTACAATAAACCTCAAATTCGAATGACAGAAACTGCGATACGTCGTTTGGAAGTTGAGGGTAGGTCATTTCAGTCTGACACGCGCTAACGAGTACCACCATTGAAAACCGACGGTAATCGCTTATTTTAAGGTTGGTTTTTGAAAAGCAGGTCTTGGAACCCAGGTCTTTGGTGAAGTTCTGCTTCGTAGACCACAGAATCGTCTAAGGGATAGTCGACCGCAACTTTATTGTTGGTATTTTTATTGTTTATACAAAAGACCATAGTTTTTAGAGGAAGTATAATATATCAGACAGATTTCGGGGGCCATATTCTGTTACTTAAATTCAAATATCGTTGCTAGACCGAAACCCCGGTATAAGGAAGGAATGGAATATATTATCTACAAGAGATTTATTTACTTTCTTTTGAAATTGAGGAATCTAATGGTAAAGGTTCATTGGACAAATACAACAGATTCGATTAAAGAAACGTTTCTTATTTTCTTAAAAGTTTTATTTTAATTAATGTCAAATTGTCTTAACACAGTGCATTCTTTTACATTCAAAAAAATAAAACATATATTTTTTTATTACTTCCATTCGTTGAAGCACATTATCAAATTCTATTAAAAAATTGCATTTGAGTTCATCAAACTTACATAATTCCATCAAAATAAATTTGATACGAAGCTCCTGTCAAGTAAACCACGAATCAATTAAGTCTCATCTTCAATTCTCGTTGCATCATTTTTAAATAATATATTACATAATGTGAAGTTAAATAGTTTGAAAGTTTTGCCGGGACGCAATTTAAAAGTTCACTTTCGTTGCAATCAACTCATTTGAATATTAATTGAAACTGCTTTACAAATGTTTGAATGAATTTTATACTGATATAACATTTTTTTATTTATTTTTAAAATGTTTTTTTTTTATAATAAAATATGTATTATTTTTTTATGTTTACGAGTTTATTAGTCAAAGGCGATACCAATGTATGTAGATATTGGTTAATAAATAAGTATTTAAAGTAAATACTAAGTAGATAATGAGACTACAAGAAATCAAGCTTGTGTTGGCTTCGTGTTGATTTCATTTAAATAAAGTTTCTGGAAACCAAACTACAAAAAAAAAACTAAAAGAAACATAGATAATATGAACGCGGCGCAATTGTATGTACCCCGTTCTGCTAAGCGGGAGGTGCTAGGTTCAATTTTCGGGTTAATTCAACGTAATATATAGTATTTTCCTAATTGACTTAATTTGGAGTTTTTTAATTGAAACAACAAGTCCTACTTTGGCTACAGTGTCATAAACCTTTAACAGTATTTGTTACATCGTAGGTCAAACACACGCTCAGAATAAAAAGGCATCATATGACACTGCATACAATACCGGAACGGTAACCACAGGCGTCTAATATAACCACATAACTAATATATTCTGACCCTTTAATACTAACAAACACTTTGAAATGGAGACCAACACATATTGGATGATAAGCTAGAAAAAAAATGTCTTAGAAATAGATCGATCGGGTTAAATAGGCAGGATGTTTCATTTTCTACCTTTGCCCTAAAAACAGTTGTCAGTTTTGACGTGCTGCCATTGAAAAGAAAATGTTGTTAAAAGTAATTAGTATTAAACCCCTTTTACCAAGTGTTTTTCCTTGCCAATCAAAAACAAACCAAAACCCAAGACTAGAGGATTTAAAATTCGAATAACCTTTGCGACTCTTATTTTTTTAAATTATCGTTATAAAGATTTATCATGATCAATGCTTTTGACGTGTCGCCTAACGAAAAAAAGAGTTGCCAATCAACTTTTTAATTTATTTCTGTAAAATCATTCGACCACCCAACTTATACGTTGAAAAAAAATGACGTAGGTACTTAAGAACAAGTTAATACGTATTTTATTCAGATCATAATATAATTACACGTTGTTTTAAACATTATGTGAAAGCTGAAAGTAAGGGAAATATCGTCAAAAAACAGGCAGCACTGATCTATACTTGCGTTTTCTGCAAGATTTGTTTTTTTTTTATAGATAGTTTATTTCTAATTGGTCACATTCATTATTGCAAATCATAGCTGCAATTGAAATAACAAATTTAAGTTGGTATTATTATTTATTAATGTTAAACAACATTTTAGAGGGTACATAGTATTAGTGGCCGCTACTAGTCTTTCCGCGGTAAAAAGTACCCTATGTGTTACCTATATGTCTGGAACTTTCATCAAAATCCGTTTAGGAGTTTTTATGTGACAGAGTAACAAACATCCATACCTACATACATCTGTGATTATGGATTATGGAAACTTCACGTTTATAATATTAGTAGGATTACGGTAAAAATAATAATACCAAAATATAAACAGGAAGCCGCCAAAATTTACCAAAAATACAAAGTTTCTACATAAACATATATTTTGCTGTTTGTTACAAATTATTTGATAAGCATTCCTTCAGTCATACGTCGCATGTAGCTCACTTCACGCCGCTCTGCCTCGCTTGCGAAACACTCCTTCACTTACACAACCGAACACAGATACAGAACGTTTGGTATAGTAACATCGCATAACTAAGTTTTGCATAACATTGGCACAGAGTGAAGTAATAAACGCATCCTTTGGTAAGTATGGAAATTAACATGCAAATGGTTTGGTAAGATATAGATTGAGGAGTGTTTAATAGCAAGTTTTGATTACTTTAGTATATTACTTGAGGCATTTATTTCATGTGTCAAAAGGTTGAGATTTGTTTGACATTTGTTGACATTTTAGTGACCCGCCCGAATTTCATACAGTATTTATCGCCATAGTCGTAAAACATACACGTTCTGTGTCTATAAACCTTTACACATAACAAACTTAAATTGTAGCCTAAACCATATTAATTTATTGCATAGTTTCATAGGAAAAAGCAAACACACAAACTAATCTTGTTCGCAACTTTGATTCATACAATTTTACTTTCTTCTACCTACTGTAAGCTATAAAAAAATCGGTAACTGGACATCCCTAGCATTTGATGGACATCACTGGTCGGCGTCATTGCCGGTTGGCGCGGATTTGGATTGAATCTACTGGCGGCTACATGTTGTATTTTCTACTAATTCACATTTCATTAAAGTTAATTTTAATATTGAGTCCAATAAATATTGTTTCCTTATACTACTTACATAATTCTAATAACTCTTACATGTATAACAACTATGTAAAATAAAAAATCTCCAGACTGACACACCAACTGTGTGGCCCTAAACTAAGCAAAGCTTGTAGTATAGGTACCACACAATGGACTAGGGGAGTGACCTTGTTGCACCCAGACACGAGCTAATTTAGAAAAACCATTTTATATATATATTTTATAGGCCTGACCCGGGGATCGAACACAGAACCATCCGCTTAGCAGTCCGGTATATATACCGCTGCACCACAGAGGTATCATCCAATTTTACTAACCACTCATACAAAAATCTTCGTCTCCCTCCACCCACACCAGGTGTCTATGACTGCGCATGCTCCCCTGTCGGCGCGCGCGCATGATCCGGAACGAAGCACACGGCACACGCCCGATACCTACCATGATTAGGAAAACAAGGTGTTATTGAGTTAACTCTTAGATTCTGTTACGTTGGCCCAATTGCAGGGAACGTTTTAACCTCAGGTTAGCTAACTCAGATTTAAATTGCGCCACCATCGATTGTAATAAGAAGTGGTTACAATCGATGGTGACGCGATTTAAACCTGAGTTAGCTAACCCGAAGCTAACCCGAGGTTAAAACGATCCCTGCAATTGGGATTAATTATTTTACGGCCAAACTCAATATTCTACTAACCTTTGACGTCTTGATATTTGTGTTGCTATGGTAACCGTTATCCATGTTTTTGCGTCGCAATACTCTATGGTAGAAAGCTGTCGATATGGAAATGACAGAAACACGTCACAAAAAACAAAACTAGCAGTTTCCAATTACCAAGGTGTTAACTAAAGTAGTATATTGAGATCGGCGATAAGGGTATAAGTGTTTTCAGGAACTCGACCTATTTTCTTTCTTTCAACCTTACCCTATTTAATTACTTACGTGCTTAGTACTTTTGTTTAATAATTAATTATTAAGTAATTGACCTAGAAATAAACTTAAGTTACAAAAGGGTTTTCAATCTGACAGCAGTTTGACTGAATTAAGTAGCAACTTACAAAGTATCATAATTATATTATTCTACCCTCATATGAGTTGAACTTTCTTATCACAAAATATCATACCAACGAAGTCCAATTCTTATCTCCACCATATACCTGATGGATGACCCATTGTTTTAATGAATTTATGAAATAATGAGCGCAAGCGCATACATATTTATAAAAACCAATTTAAATTTAGTTCGTTATTTTTATACCTCTCGTTAAAACAAGGAGTTAAGTAATTAAACGATATTTGACGTTAACGGAAGGTTCTCAGGCACCTTAAAGTTAACTGTTCACGGTGATAAAGTTAAAAGTTACGGGGTCATTTCAATAATTAATTAAGATTGTGCAGATATTATAAATTAAGAATATAATTTTAGCGGGAAAGCTTTTTAAACAATGTTATTTAACTGTTTAAATTTAAAATTACTTAAGATAAATAATAATAATAAACTTAATTTCATTATTTCTTATACTTAGCTTAGATCATAGTAAAAATTCAAACTAAAATTGAATTTACATCAGAAAGCAAAAAGGTTCAAAGAAAATACTAGTAATTAAACAAAATAATCAAAATTTCATTGGAAAGCATAATCATAAAGCGCTGATAAAAATCATTTTTATTAAAATCAATAAATCACCAACTAACCTTACACCGAGTTAAACCAATTGGTATTAAACTTACGCAATAGCTGTAAGTTGCGCGTACGCATAAACGTCGTCGGCAATTCTCTCCCAAAGCCGTGAGAAACAAATAAAAATACAGAATACACAACTTAGAGCGATTTTTATAAATTAAAAACTAAAGTGAATGTATAAACGTAAACAAGACAAAATAACGTGAAATTATCATATTTTTGTTTGAAGTTGCATAGTATTAAATTGCAGGTTAAACGTATTTTTTTAAAATTATAATATTTTAGGTAGGTATAAAGTATTGTTTGGGTTTTTAACAAAAAACTAAAAAGTAAATACCTAAAAGTATTGTAATTTTGTAACTACCTCTTTGTCTATCTTTAATTTAACAACAGTATTTCATTTTAAAAAATAAATATACGTATTCTATATAAAAAAGCTGAAAACGAAAAGAAAATGACAGTTTTTTCAGTAAATTGTGAAGGTTTGTCAACAATTCAAATATTCGATTAACATTTTTATTACTACTTTTATAACCTTCAGTTTTAAATATGATTGTAACTGGCAACAATAAATTATTCATTTTGTTATTCAAATGATATGGAACCGCTGAAATAAAACTATGAATAATCTCGAATAATTACGAAATCCTACAATCGTTCAATTGGCTAAGTACCTACTTGGGTAATAAGCAATTGAATTCTTTTAACATACATGTTTTTTTTTGTTACTTTTAAATAATTATTTTTCCCTCTAGACAGAGTGTTGAAAGTGAGATAAGGTTTTTTTATCTGTGATTTGAGTTTAACATTACGCTATATTTGAAAAACATATTCTTAAAATAAGTTATTGTTTATAAATCAAACTTTAAAAACAAGATTTTTCCAAATTTTCACCCTGTATAACGTAAGTATTCACATATTTTTTTGGCACCCTCTTCTTTGTTTCTTTAACCAGCGATAGCAAAATGACATATTACGAACTTTCAAAACGGCTATTGCTCAGTAATAACTCAAAATCTAAAGTCCCAAGTCCGATATCATCGCATGAAACATTACATTGTAAATTTAATGCATCGAAACTGTTAAACTTTACTTATCTAACTTAACCTTAGTTTATTATAATTAACATTTAGAACGTTAGCTCCGGACGTTTCATAATATTCACTAATTAACAGTCTATAAGTAGAAATCTTATATTTACGCTATCATTTATTGATTTTCATAATACCCGAAGTATTATTATTGTATTGAGTTATATATCTTAATATTAAATAAGAGATTGTTTATAAATTGTGTGTGTATAAATCATATTTATGTCCATAACATGGGAACGATTTTGGTTAGAAAAAACTGTTTAGTCAAAATGTATTTCTTCAAAACGTGGCAGTAGGCAGGTACTTCTGATTATAAAACGTTTTATGTTGTATAATAATACATTTGTCTTTTACATTTAGATAAATTGATTATACAACGGAAGATGTAAAAAATAACTACCCATTATAACTTTAACCTCTATTTTTTTAAACCTATCGTGCGAGAGGCTAATAACTGCTAATCTAATTCGACTTTACAATCTCACTTGTAAAGCAAACATAGATCCTTGATATTTATGATAATTACGTCACATCCGCCATGGAACATGCACACAGATGACTCATCGTTGAGTAAGATGCACCAATGAAAGGTTAGGCAGAATTGTAACTAACTGGTACCTCTGCCTTTACAATCTGTGTGTTTCACCAAAAAAAAAATAGGGTGAATTCTTACATGTTACTTTTGCTTTGAGAAATCTCTAGCTGCAATAAAAAAAACTATAGGCTGAATACTTTACATTAACCTTTGCTTTGACTTATGAAAAAGTTGAAGAATTCTTAAATTAAATAGAAATTACAATGTAAAGAAAAAAAGACGTTCGGAACTTTTTAAGTTTTAAACCCGAAAAACATGGAAGCGAAATTGAAAGAACGAAAACATTCATATTTAAAAATTCACACGACCCCTAAATAATTACCTAAATATTTGGCTGTTTTATTTTAATTAATAAAAAACTTCGATGCACTGACACCTAAATGCAGTAGTTGATAAGATTTGGTATAATTGTTGAAGCATTTGCAATGAATGACTCACACGAGCTGCCTTGAGATTCCTGACTAAAAATCTACTTATTATAATTTTTTCACGGTTCAGTGCCTAGCGGTGTCAGTGTACTTGCATACTTTAATTTCTAAAAAGGTGGAGTTTGCGATTAAATAATGAGTAATCTTCATTTTAAAGGCAAGATGCATATTGCTCATCAGCTTTCGTAATGTTTTATAACATACCTTTAGGTAAACAGATCGAACTTTTAACATTTCTAAGGATCAAAAATTCATGCCACATATAAGCCTTTTTTCTGTGTAAAACAGTTTTTTCCGTAAGACACCTGATAATTCGAGAAGTAGACGGACACACAGAATGACAGAACACTGGTTATATTTATAGGGGGTTTTCCCTCAATTGCAACAGAAGTTTAAGAAATTTAAACGATTATCAGAAAATAAAAAGACATCATATCATTTACCCCACATCGTTGAAAGCTACATACAATCGACAGGCACCTTCAACTAACCGCCTATTTTCTACTCAATTTAACTCTACTTTCTGATTACTACTTGACATATCACTGACTACGAAACCAGCCATTTATTTAACTGTATCCTAAAGTACTAGTCTAAATAATAACAGGACGATATAACTGTAAAAGGGCGTAAGCATGTGGGAAAATCCTTTGCAAAAAAAATTACGCCGTCGAAGGATAAAGATGCAAAAGATAATTGCGTTTTCTCAGATTTCTTTTTTTAATAGTGGGAATTTTAAACGCGTTTGATGTAGTTAACTCTTTATTACTGAGCTGATAAACTGATATGAAACAGTGTCTTGTGAAAATCAGTTTTAATATAATAAATAAAAGTGAACATTTCATTACAAAGACAGGCAATAAACACGCACATGTAATTTACTAGGTATTTTATATTTTTAGTGATTGTGGCCACATTTTTTTTAACTCGGTCAAGGGTTTAAGCGATTACTGTAATTTGAATATGTGTCTACATTTTATGTCTAGCACTTTTGATTTCCGAATCAGAAGTAACTTGACTTTATACGAGTATAAGGTCAATCTTACTGAAAAAAATAGATATACGAGTATCTGTCGATTTTTGCAGATCGCAAAATTGGTTCTAGATACTCTACATTTACGAGTATGTTAGCGTTATGTAAACATTTTTAAACACATTCATATTTTGAATGTTGTATTGAAAGTACATACCGGGTGTCCAGGAAACAATGGATAAACTCTGAAGGGCTGATAGTAGAACTAAAAGCAAGCCTAAAAAATAATTGATAAAAAGTATAACCCTTACACTGCTAGAAATATGGCGCTTTAAAAAAAAACTTCAAATATTTTTGACTGTGTTCATATTTTTACTCGTAACGAGGTCAAATCACTTAATACCATCATTATTTCTGTGCTAAAATAATTAATATTAACCGCATCAGTGAATAACTACCAAATAAAATAGCTAACTAAAGTATTTTTCTCAAAAAATAATGTTAAACTTTTGATTTGTGTAAAATTTCCAAAGAAATATTTTTGATGTGGAACTTTGAACAGCTCTGGTGTAAAAAAATAATATGAAAGCAACAGTGGCCAATGATTTCAAAATATTCCTGGTTTAATAACGTTTTTAAAAAGATGTAATATGTTGTTATTGTAATGAAAAAATATTGAACTAATGGTATTAGTGTGGAAAATGGGAAAATTATTTAGTTGTAGCAAAATTAAAAAAATACAATAAAACTAAAGAAATATGATTTTAAACTGATATATAATTGCAAACACATTGGAGTAATTGAGAGCAACTGTTCAAATTGTCTGTCCCCATCCTGATGCAGGCCCTACATTTACGAATAAAGAATCTTCAAAGAAAAATCGTATGCTTTATACTTTCTACCAAGTAACATTTTTTCCAACACATTATAAGAAAATCCTACCTATTCCTAGATCAACACATTTGCCTAAATATCCACATTTCTCTAAATATCCTCCGTTTTGGTAGGGTTTTTACAAATCTCTCCTATCCCATCACATGGTCGCTGCTAGCGGCGCGCGCGTCGCGGTCTGTCTGCGCCCGCGCACCACTTTCGTAACGATCCTCCAGATAACACAGGCAGGTGAAATGTTGTTATGTGGATCTATAGGTATAAAGAAGTGGCATTTTGTTAGATCATTGTATAATGTAGGTAGCTGAAGAGTTTTTTGTTACTATTCACTTATGAAGATAATCAATATAACCATTATTTTAGATCTAGCTTAGCTCTTCTGATTTTTCAATTGTCAGATCAGTTATATTTGACAGATAAGTAGTGTGATCACGTTGCACGTCGTATAAAAATATTTGACATGTATGAATAGACAATGAAAAGATATTATTTATCAGTCGAATAGTATTTTTTTGGCAAATTTATAATTGAGATGTAATTTTCATTTTCTGCTCATGCAATTTCATTCAAAGCGCTATAAGTATGTTCCCACTTACATAATCTTGGTATAGAATACACCCATACACATACAAAACTAAATATGTAACCAGACCCACACATTTAATGTTAACATATTAATTAGAGGGAAAGAATGTGATTTATTTAATTTTATTGCATACTATTAAAAAAATCCGTTTCGCAAACGTGTAAAACGATTATGTTCAAATTTCGAATGTGCGATTTACGGTCGTTTTCAAGGCAGATTGTGTTTTAATTGAGAACCTTTATTAATGGACGCGATAAAATATTATTTAAAATTAGATTGGTTTGAATTCTTTACATAATTGTAACTAAAATTATATACATTAGGCATTTTTTATAATTTCGATAGGTTTTTGTACAGTTTCAATGATTTAGAATATGTATATTATATATATATCATCAAAACACATAATTATGATGTGTAAGTATATTGGTTACTATTTTAAAAACGAATACAAATAAAAACAATGGATTTTATAATTGTTGTGACATATAAGTGCATAAAAGGTATTTAAAATGTCAAATGAGATGACATTGTTAAATAACTTTAATGAAGTCAAGTTTTTGTCTTAATTACAAGGTTCTTGTTTTATCATTTTTTGATCTAGATACAATATTTATTTAAACATGTGTTCAGAAATATTAAAAAAAACAAGTACTTCTTTAATATTTTTATTCTAACTTTGAATTAATTTCCAACCCTAAGTGAACTTGTATCATAAATAACAAATTCTAGTTAAGGCTCTTCAGTTAATTATTTCAACATTTAAATAACTTAGGTTTTGCACTTATGTCCTTATACTACAATAATTGTTAATTTACTCTATTAACTCTAAAATATATATATAAAACCAAACAACACTAACTGTCTGTGCATTATTTTTGTAACCGAATAATAATCTATTTCGAAGAAGTATTTCAATAACAAAATATTTCAAACAAATTATTAACTAACTGAAAAAACTCAAGAAAACTGCCACGTATCATGAATACCAAAGGAATAACTGTGTTTAATTATCATTGTATCCGTTTATTAAAAAAAACAAACGTATCCGGATGTTAACTGTAACTTGGCAACACTACTTACAATGTTGCAAATAACCAACTCAATTTTAACTGCAGTTAGCAGATGCAGCGGTTAATGAAAACTAAAACAACCGATAAATAGGTCTAAATCGTGGGCAGATGTGCAACAACCCTTTCTATAGAATGAGGGTAGTTTGAGAACAATTATGAATGATGCGCGGGAGTGGCGGCGGTGGAATCTTCATTCTCTTCATTAAATCATGTGTTTAGGTTATTTTAGGAAGTAAAAGCGATTTACAAAACATAAATATGTGAAAAATAGAGCAAGTTAAAAAAGTACTTCCTCAAATAATAGAGAAGACACCCTACGAATATTATACACGTGAAAGTTTGTGAGTATGTACAGATGTTTGTTACTCTTTCACGTAAAAACTACTTTTTTTAAAATAAAATATAGGTAGCAAACGAGCATGCGGGTCACCTGATGGTAAGTGATCACCGCCGCCCATGACTACCCGCAACACTGTGGGTGTTGGGGGTGTGTTCCTGGCCGCCGAGAAAATTGGGCACCGGATACCGCACTCACCGAACGAAACGCAGGAACATCGTCCCTACTTCACTATGGTTTTCTGTGCGACGGTGGTATTTCACCGGTCGAGTCAGCCCAGTGATCGCTGCAGACAGAGCCTACAGCTAGACTCTACCACTCTAATAACTGGACACTGGACGGACTTTGATGAAACTTTACAGTAGTATAGGTTATACATCAGAATAACACAAAGGATACTTTTTACAGCGGGAAAACTTCTCATTCCCGCGGGAAACCGACTTCCAAGCGAACGGAGTCGCGGGCCGCCACTAGTAGATATATAAAGGTGTATTTGAAACCACATGCACTATGAATACTGAATCAAAACACAACCACTCTACATATTAAATCACAAATAATATCCGTCCGTATCTATCATTAAAAAAATATGAATAAGCTAACTTTCTCTGAAATCCAAACCAAATGCTCCTACTTCTATTATTTCCTTCTACAGGGTGTTAAAAGACAATCGACGCGCGGAAGTGCTTGTCGGGTAAACTCGTGCGCATATGAACACGTGCTTTATGATAGACTGTTTATTATTAGTTGAGGGCGTGAGGGAGGATGTGCGGTGAAAGGGTGAAATGAAGGGATGACGTAGAATTTGATTTTGGGTTATGTTACTTTAAAATTGGGGAGGATATGTGATTTGGTTTTATTTATAATTATTTTGTTAAATAATAAGCAATATTATAAACGTTTTCCCCCATTTTTAGGAATTATGGATTCGCATTATGGATTTTAAATTTATTTATTTTTACATAATAAAACAGTAATTTATAAAAAATCCTTTGTTGTTTATTTCTGGTGTATTTTTAATGATTATATTATACCCACATACCAAATTTCATACAAATCGAAAGTAAAAAACATCTAGGTATACATACAAACACTACAATTAACATTATCGTAACACCAATTAAACTTAATACAAAAATCTAAACAAAAATGTCAAACACATCCCGATTTCAAATATTCGAACACCATTTTCCGCTTTCGAAACCCCAACCGACTTTCCTCGGCCGGCGTCGTGTGCCGTCGGCCATCTTCGGCCTTGAACAGCCAACCACTCGTAAAGATACGAATCTGCCGTCACAATGTTTTGTGCTAACTATTTTATCTAATATTCGATCGCTATTTGCGGGAAGAAGGTAATTACAGCTCAGACAATAGTAAGTGCTTGTTTTTGTAGCGGATGGATGAAAAGTGTTGGAGATTGACGGCGGCTTTTGAGAAAGGATTGACAGTGGACGGATTTTCTTTTTCTTTTACAATGTTCCATGAAATTAACATAAATTAAAATCTAGGTAAAATGTAATTAAACGTACCGCTACAATATTGGGTGTTTGTACAAAATTAACTGTTTTGTTTCAATCGTTGCATTATCACTACATAGTATAAAACAAAGTCGCTTTCTCTGTCCATATGTATGCTTAAATCTTTAAAACTACGCAACGGATTTTGATGCGGTTTTTTTTAATAGATAGAATGGTTCAAGAGAAAGGTTTACATGTAGAGTAACATAGCACAGGGAAAGGAGTTTCACTCCGAATTTAACGCGTGCGAAGCCGCGCAGGTAAAAGCAAGTTACAAAAATTATATACGCCAACTTATGCTTGGTTTAAATATCGATTTGGAAGTTTATCTATTCGATTACACAATTCGATTTAATAAATACCTTAAAACTGGGCATTTATCAAGTACTTTTTAATTCTAACGCATCATTTAAACTACTTAGCCACCTATTGAGATACCTATTCATTGTCAAAACGTGATGAAGTGGAAGATAGCAGAATGTTCATATTCACAAGTGTACTTCACAGGTAAGGACTAGTCTCGAGTGATATAAATTATTAATTTTAAAATTGTGTAGTTCACAGGTTGGTTTAAGGCTAATCTACAAAGAAGTAAACTTCTACATGATTTTAAGTTATCAAAAGGTTGACAATAGTAATAAAATTGAATACAAAAAAAAAAGGTTTTTTTAAATAAAACTGTTAAACATTTCAAATAAACTGTAGTTATTATATTATTTGAGTTATTTATTAGTTATTTAAAAGGCAGCTTAAGGAAAGCAAAATGTTTTTGTTTTTATCAATAACTTACAGAAAAAGATATCATCGTGCGGAAACTAATTTAAAATATCAGTTCATTAGATTAGCTTATTTTTTTTTGTTAATTAGACGTGAAATTCAACCAGTTTATCAATATTATCCAATAATGTGTATCAACCTTTAACACCAACAGGCATCAAGTTTCCCTCTTCGTGTTAAAATTGATACCTTTTGGGCACGTGCGCACACGCATGTAAGGGGTGGGAATGAGGGGTGGGGGGGGTAATGACTTCCGAGTGGACACAACGAGGGTGGTTAGAGGGAAATATTTATGATTAATATCCAATGATAAGGGGATGAGATGCAGAGATAAGTTTTATGATGTTGTTATAAAAAAAACGAAAATATTTTTAGTTGCTAAATTTTAGTACGTAAATATACGAAAAATATTTTTTTTCGTTTTATTATAAATTCAAAAGTTTACGTATATGTGCGTGAAAGTTTGTTTGAACCCTTTCACACAAAAACTGATAAGCTGATTTGGGTGAAACTTGGTAAAAAGATAGATCATAATCTTAAAAAACAGGTAATAAGGAAAAGTCGTTTAGCCGCGGGTGAAAACGCCGGTCGGAAAACATAATAATACGAAACCAGTATTATCTTTTTAAATAAATTTTATCTTACAACCGGTTTTAAGATAAATAAAAAGTAAGTTTAATCAAAAGTGGAGTAAACAAACTCAAAATCTTACAGACTTAACCATCGCAGGTACATAACTAACAGCTTCAAGCCGCTATTAAATCGATTGGAACACTCTCTATGTAAACAACAAAATAAACACTGTCCGTCTGTTTACAATGAAACAGTCAATAAAACATGTTCAGTTGATGGCCATTGATGTTTGTACAAACAAACGTCGAAACTTCTTTACTGGTGTATAAATGATTTAATAGTTCGGGAAATCAGTCCGATGGTTTATTTTTAGATTTGTGTGTCGTGTTACTTAAGCCTTTTTCACGAAAAGCGAAAAGGTCTCATGCAAAACATTATTAGCATGAGTAACAAACGTAATGTAAAAAAGGCCATTGATTTAAAATTGATGTAAAATAAAATATTCATATTATGTAGAACTAGTGGCCGGTTTCCCGTGGGAATGAAAAGTTTTCCGGCAGTAAAAAGTACCCTATGTGTTATTCTGATGTATAACCTATATTACTGTAAAGTTTCATCCAAATCCGCCCAGTAGTTTTTCCGTGAAAGAGTAACAAAAATTCACACATTCTCACAAACTTTTACATTTATAATATTAGTAGGATAGGTAACCAAAAAATGAATATACATAAGTTTCTACCATCAATAATGAAGCACACCGTTCCTAATTACATACCTTTTTCCATTTTCTTAGTAATATTTACTTTATTAACGACATAACTAATATGATCAAAATGTTTACTTGGCCTTGTTAGGTCAAAGCCTACAATTTTACAAGTAATTCGATAATAATTTTGTATTGTTTGTCTTATGGTTAGGTATATAGGACAATATACTATTTATTTATCAAACAATAATACTAAATTATCACCAAGATCATATGAAATCATGTTCTACGTGTCCTTAGTCGAGGTAGTTATTTTATTTCACACATAATTAAGTTTTAATGCATACCTCAGTGCATCTTCGACCATGAACCAATTATACCTTAACCCAGTAATTGTAGCCTTAATCATAGATTAACTATTAAGTAATTAATACATTTGTATGATTACATACATTGACACTAAAGGTAAATTATCTACAACAGTAAATTCATAGAGGATTCTTAAGATGGGGTTTATAATAAATTTGGTTGAGGTAAATGAGGAATACGAGAGACGATTTTAAATTGACGAAATATAGGTTAAAAGCCTTGTTAATGGTTTCAACTTTAGGTTTAAGTAATAGCTTGTATCAAGTCTAGATTTTATGTTAGTACTCACAGAACACGTTTTAAAACTTATATGTCTAATATATTTTAAATAAATTAAACATTAAAAAAATATGTTTTAAATAAATCAAACATTAAATTAGACGACATCTGTGGTGCAGCGGTATATATACCGGACTCCTAAGCGGATGGTTCCGGGTTCGATCCCCGGGTCGGGCCAATTTCGTCAAAATGGTTTTTTGAAATTGTCTCGTAATTGGGTGTAACTAGGTTCTCCCCTAGTTCATTGTGTGGTACCTACAATACAAGCTTTGCTAAGTTTAGGGCCACCCAGTTGGTTTGTCAGTCTGAAGATTTATTTATTATTTATTATATGAACACTTATTATGACATAATTTTATAATGACGTACTAAATAAAGTTTAGAACGTCATTTTTAAATGCAACTTGTAAGTAATATCCGTTGTAGTCATAATGCAATTAAATTTTATATTTTAATAAATCGCCGCTGTATTTCCTCTATAGTTAGAATAATGTGAATATGCTTCTGTAATTAGGTTTATAATGGGTATATAACTTTATAAATAAATGATCATAAATTGAATATAAGTAATAATAACATTAGGTTTCATTGGGATTTAAGCTTTATTCGATGATTTTATTTAGTTCCTAAGGAACGATTATTTTAAAAAGAAAATAATAATACAGACTTTATCTAAAAAAAATATACAAATTAAAAACCAAGCTATAGTTGATGATTGATAAACACGGCCTAAAAGTATATTTGATTGACATTTGACACACCTTTATTAAAAACAATAACATGACATAAATCCGCGCGCATACAAACTAACATCCTTTTTACATTCACTGTGTATAAGGTCATGTCATTTTTTTCGGTAACTTTTGATCTTAAAAACCCCAAGGTCTACATAAAACCAACACGTCATTATGAACTAAGCCAATATAACTAAGCCATTATGTGATTCAATTTCATGGAAACAACAATAATTCTAATACATTAGGAGATACTTATTGTCAATAAGTTATTGATCAGATATGAAGATACTGTAGTCTTTATTACAAGCGTAAACATGAGTAATTCAAATCGTGATCTACGCAAATGTATTATTAGTTTACCTAGTATTTATAGGTTAAGTTATATTAAGTACCTAAGTTGAAATTTGATGTAAATAGATATGATCTATTGTCTCAACTTGATATATTGAAAGATGATGGAACACAGGCCACTTTCTTTATTAACTAGTGATATTTCTTGTTTTATTATTGCGGGATAACTAAATTAGTAGTTATAACATAATATAGCTAGTTATTTAAAACGGGTTAGTCCTCTTGACATTCCTTAAATAGCAATCAAGGAATAGATAAAGTATAGAGTACATCAGAAGATTCTTAATAACAAAGTTCTAATAGGACCATAAAGTTAAATTATTTACTTACCTTTATTTTTTACTTAACTATCAAAAATAAACATATTTTTTTATCTAACGTAAGTTGTATTTTTCAACTTTTAAACCTAGGCTATCATAATTTAAAGTAAATATAAATTAATTATGTTAAAAACTCTAAAAGTTACCTACAAGAATTCCCATATTGGTCTTTTAATGACCATCTACCTAGTTTCCATTGAATCTAATTGTAATAATGACCCCTTACTAGAGGGTTGTTTTCAGACAAGACCGTCCGGTTTATTACTAGTTTAAAAATAGTGAAGGAAGATTTTGTAATTACCCTGTATGATACAGGTGCCTAGTTTTCTGTAGAACCGGATACTATTAAAATTGTAAGGATTTTTTGAGGCTTCTGTTAGGAAGGTAGTGCATTAGACAAGAGTTATGTGATTGCTCAGTTTATAGGATTATTACGCGTTTAATATTCTTTACTTTTTAATTAGTTCAACTCAATTTTCTCAGAAAATACAAACAGAAAACGATTAACTATTTATATTTGTAACCCTTACCCAAAAATTACTGCCTATCTGCAGTATAAATCAATTACTTTGTCATCTCTACACACTTAACATGTTCGGTCTCGGTGACACTCATTACTCTGACTATCCTGCACTTATAACTATGACACAGACAACTGTTTATCGTAAAAAAAAATACAAGACCGTGATACTTGTAAAATTAGTAGGAATTGCCATAAAATTGTGTAAAACCAAGAAGCTTAGTCACATGCCTACTTTACCTACTCAAATCGTGTGCTCTCGTGAATCCTTGACTATAATGCGTGTGATTTACTCGGATGATTATTATTATAATACGATCTCACGACAAAGACAATGTGATGTGATTCAAATAATTGCATTTGGCCGCGGACATAGCAATCAGTGGATGCAAGGTTGGCAGCAGATTACGGGTAATGATTCAGAAATGGATTTCAACGTGTGAAGTCGATGAATAGGTACTTTATTAGCTAAAGTGTTTGACTAAATGGGTGGAAAAATAGTTCTGGCATTAATTTGACGGGGTGTAAAAAGACCACTTCCGAAGCCTGAAACCATGTATTCTTGAGCCGCAATAGTAACTTAATTCACTAACAGCTTACCCAGAAAACTGAATTTAAAACAGTTAGTAAGTATTGAAAAGTCATATTCGCCGTTTGAAGTCATCGCTCACACATCAACTGATGGTTCAGATACGATGATTTAAAATATAAATTAAATAAAAATACTATTTAATTTGATATCATCGCGAAATTTGATAGTTCAAATGCAATTTTATATCATGTAAAAAAAAATGTTTATCATACAATTTTTTTTTTGTACCAGTACTTTTTCAGCAATGCCCCGTTTTTGTTTTCGGAAGCAGCCTTTTTACACGCCGTATAGTGTACCTACTAAAAGGCATAAGGTGAAGTTATTATCAATAAAGTATACCTACTCGTTACATGAGAGGAGAGTGAAAGGTAGCTAAAAATAAACGGTTTCGCTCAGGTTAGTGACGTTGTAAAAATAATACTTTTATAGAATGATTAATATATTTAGATAAGATTTTTATATAGTTTATATATGTTAGTAATTTAAGTTGTAATTTATATAGTACGAACTAAAGCATCGCAATCTTATGTTACAGTACAATAGGACACAGCTGTTGGTCCTCTGATTTCTTATTTACTAAGAGTCCACTTTGACGTAAATTAAATTTATAACTTTTAAGTGAATTACTCTTTTAGTTGCCTGTATTTGATGCAAACTTCAAGCGTTTGTGTCATACCTTATTCTTGATTAGCTTAAATTATTCATAAGTCTATTAAAATTGTTACCGCTTCCCCACTCTGTTTACACCATAATACCACACCTGTATGGTTAAACCCAACGACACATAGAACACAATAAACGGTTAATTTAACTGTCCGAATGACCACAATAACTACTAATCATCTTTAACACTTGATCACTGATGCTAACTTAAAGTTAACTTAACTACAAGGTTAATTGTCACGGATCTGCTCTATTAAGTGAAGTGACGTTAAAGTTAACATTAATGTTAACTAACAACAGTTTAATCGTGGTGTAGAACCTTGATCTTCAGTTGAACTTTAGACTAAAATGTAGAATAATTACTTATGTTACTATTTTACAAGGATTTTACGGAAGCACATTTTGAATACAAACAAAAACAAAAAACTAACAGTCAATGACTTAACTATACAAATAATAAAAAATATACTTTCTCAATAAAACTAATCACTGCTACTTTAAAATGTAAACTTAAAGGAGTAAATCTAGTTATTAAACAACGAATGTGAAAACCAGCTGTTCACAAATTAAATCTAACTTTAAACTCCGATTTACAAAACGATTTACTTATAAGTATAAGTACTATTCGTAAGCTTTCAAGTAAAATGTTGTTTAAGCATTTACAAGTCAATCCTCAAATATATTTCCATACCCCCCCCACATCACAGTGTATCTTCCCCGCGTCTGCGCCGTCTCGTCGCCACCCTGCGCCGGCGCACCAATTATAATATCCGCCGATTATACACTTGCAGCCAGATCTATGCCGCAGTGCGAAATGGCAAGTAAGTGTAGTCATAAAATAAGGTCATGTTTACGAGGATTTTATTTACCTATGGGATGGGTAAAATTTTCTTTTCTACTCGTTTTTTTAATTGTATTTTTTAAAGCTTATGATTGATACAGCTCTAGTAAGAAAACTGTTACTTGATTATTATTTGGTTACTTATTAAAGTTAAGTTTAATATTTGCTATTTGCTTTCTTGGTACTCTGTATATACACTTCCGTATGATCTTATATATGCGCAAATTTATTCATTTTGATTTTAAGGTTTTTTGTAAAAAAATAGGGATTTAGTTTTTATTTTGATTTGCACTTATATTTTACTAGCTTTTACCCGCGCGGCCTCGCACGCGTTTATTTCGGAGTAAATCTCCTTTCCCTGTACTATGTTATTATGCATTTAAACCTTTCTCTTGAAACACTTTATCTATTAAAAAAAACCGCAACAAAATCCGTTGAGTAGTTTTAAAGACTTAAGCATGCATAGGGACAGAGAAAGCGACGTTGTTTTATGCTATGTAGTGATTGTACTTTAAATTTTAAAACTATTTAAATTCCAACAACGCAACAAATAACTTACCTTTTTTCCGACATTTCCAACATAGTCTAGAAAGCCTGATTCCCCACTCTATCTGCAACATAAAGAATATCAGGTTTTCTCATATTTGTCAATTAATAACTAAAAGACACAAGGAAGCGGCGCTTATCGCAACTATAGAGGCTTGTAGAGTGTCCTATCAAACAATTTTATCATGACCACTTAACGTTGTTTAATTATATTGATATTGAAGCAATTAATTAGGAATATTTCTGTCATTTCACCGACGTCTAATATAGAAAAAAATGTAGTAAAAATGTACGAAAGATGTTTAGTTTACTTTAAGGAGTTCAGTGGTCTGTTGCGATCTCGATTTCTGACGCGATCATTCAGGTAAAGCGACTTTGATCGTGGTCAGTTTTAGGATGAGTGGCCGTTACTTGTACATCCAGAGTTTCTCAGTGCTTTGGTAGACACATTTATACGCGTCCTGGGTTATATTTCTACTAAAAATCCACCCTGACAATAGAATTTCTATTGGGACTATAAAATCACGTCAGAAGCCTTAAATGACGGTTCCCAGTAAACAGATACTATGTGCTATGAATCACGGCTGCTAGCTATATGCTAAGCGCTGCTACATATGTAAATAATATGTTGATGACACACACCTTTATTAACATGCTTATATTAACATGACTTATGTGTACCACCTACTTTTTGCCGAGTTTGATAAGATTGAAAATTTACAAGGGCAGCTGTGTACAAGATCAAGAGAGAAAAGTGTTTTAAGACAAAAAGTACAGATATTAAGCTGAACATTTCTACTTCTTTTGATTTCGATTTAAGACTACCAAAAAAAAAAACAAATTCCAGTTAAAAACACGATTTTTGAAAAAAATATGAAACTTTATTTTCTTTTTCTTGGTTAAATTTGCTATTAAAGCAAGTTTTATTTAACTTTTTTTTAAAAAAACATCACTACACCAACATTTGAAAAAAAAACTTATTTCTGCATTATTTTCCATAGTTTAAAACACACGTCCATATAAGCCATTAAACCTATCGATGTTATTCCATTGCGCACTATTCCTATATATTCTAGTTTCGTATTCAGGTGAAGTGCTCGCAATAATGATAACGATCTACCAATGAGTACAGACATTACCGTTTTAGGGTTCCACGGTAGTGAGGGAAAAAACCTTTTATGGTGTATTGAGCGGTTTAGAAATTTGGTATGAGAATACGTTTAAGAAGTATACACAATTAAGGTAATAAATAACTATAGCTAAACTAGTGGCCGCCCGCGACTCCGTTCGCGTTGAATCGGTTTCCCGTGGGAATGAGAAGTTTTCTCGTGGTAAAAAGTACCCTATATGTTATTCTGATGTATAACATATATTACTGTAAAGTTTCATCAAAATCCGTCCAGTAGTTTTTACGTGAAAGAGTAACAAACATCCATACATACATCCATATAAACTCACAAACTTTTACGTTTATAATATTAGTAGGATTAAAATGTAGGTAAAAAACAAAGACAAGACTCTCTGAAAACCCTCGGGGGAGACCTTACCCGGCAGTGGGACAGTTCAGGTTAAAAAAAAATAACTTTATCATTAGAAATTACCTACATTACAAAATTACGAGTTAGATAATAAACTTAAAACCTTTTGTTAAACAACTGTAAACATTTATAAAACATAGAAAAATATGAAAAAATAAAAAACATATATATTCCAGCTTCAATAAGGTATTTTTTACCAATTATGGCTCGTATATTACAAATCATAAATATAAAACATTCTTATCATAAATATAATTAAATTCTCATAAAAATTCCAAGAAAAGGCTATTAATTTCAATGTAATCTAGGTTATGTGCGCGTGAGCACTTTTAAGTGACATTTTTATACTTTCCTTGCAGTTTACAGCAAAATAAATATATAAACTTTCGCCGGAAAATATTTACAAACTATTTACTTTTAAAAGTTTACTTTATAAAAAAAGATTTTAATGTTATATGGTATAGATTAATGTATCTTTGCGCGCATTTCTTTGTGTAGGTATGTTAATAAAAGAAGATAAATGCTATTGCATATTTATAAGAGCAACACATGCAGAGTAGCGCGCAAAATTAAATTATCTACGCCAGTACAAATCATTTAAAAGCTAAGATAATATCCTTAAAGTAAGAAACAAGTATTTTTTTACTCAATAACAAAAAAAAACAATTTTAAAACAGGTCAAACCATCGAACATAACCCAATACAAAAGATTTCAACGCGCAAGCACAGTTTTCTACCATCTTTTTAACAAACACCAAAATATTAATACATTTTATATTATGAATAAAGTAGATATAATTTCCATGCCACTTAGATTTATGTTATTGAAATGAATCATACTATGACGTCATGAGAAGCTGTAAGTAGGTTGTCTAAGAACTACGGCACGTACAAATGGATAAATATGGGAAAACATAGACAACTGAGATTATGTACTTTATATTTAATGGTGCTATGTCTTTTTTGTTTTTTTGTGAAAAACTGAGTTTTTATAAAGGTTTTTAAGACAAAAATACAAACACTAAGTAAATAAACTAAATGTGTAGGTATTGTGAATAAAGCAAAATTGATTTTCTATTGAAAACAAATTTATAAGTTACATTTAAGATTGGTTAAGTAAAAAGTATACGGTAGTATACGGATAGTATTTGAAAGTATTTTTAAAACAAAAACACACATTTAACCTACAATTCAATATTTGAATAAGTTTCAAAACAATGCATAATATTATAGTCAAATAATAAGTTGAAAAAAGCAAATCCCGTAAATAAAAACGAAACGCATTTAACGTTTTTAAAATCATCTATTCGCCGTGCGTTTAGTTCGGCAGCCTCCAACTAAATGGAACAATTAATAAAAGCTCTCCGTCAATTTGATATCTTGCTTTCCGCCTCTATAACTCTTAAATTAAATACGAGAGGATTTAAAATCCTTTACCTACGTCTCGAAATAAGAATTTCAAATTATACTCTTCTGTGTACTGTGCGCTGTAAACGCGATTTTGAATCCAATGCAGTTTTGATTTGATCGTATTTTGTTTGGCTGTACAATCTGGAAACTACTTCTTCATGCAATGGAAATTAGACTTTGTTGGTTCGAGAATATGGTTGAGAGTAGTTTGAAGGCTGTGTCAGGTTTTAATAATAACCAGTTTGCGGGCAGCGTGGGAACGGAGTCGGATATGCGACTTGGACGTAATCGTCTGAAGAGCAAACTGCAATAGTCCAATTTTGACTTTTACTCGCGATATTTTGCTTATTCTACCTACTATTTTATTGCTCCGGTTTTCGTATGAAAATCACTCAAATATAAATCAGTTTGGAGTATATAATAGAGGTTTGATAAACAATAACAGCTTTTTATGAGATGAGCAATAGAAGCTATGTCAGTTAGATGGTTATCGTTGTAATAAATCGATTGCGGATGTCTCGATTTTAATATAAAAAAGCGAAGGTTAACCTGCATGCTATATTACTAAAGTTTTGAAATTAACTCTTTATATTTCATATTAATTCGAAAGGAAGGTTGTCATCAAGTATGTAGGTAATTTTCGTAATCAGAATCACACGATTTACTTTTAGTTTGTCGACAGGAAAGACTTTAATTTAACTTTGTTATAATGCCTTTATTTGTTCGATAAAAAGTGATATCTGATTTTAAATGTTGATTGTATACTTATATGCATATTTAAAGATAATTCTTTTGAATATTAAAACTAGAGACCTTGAAATCAATCAATAGACTTCAAACTAAGTCTTAGCATATTTAAATGTTACTTTTTGAATATTTAAACTTATTGGCTTCATTTAATTAACACTTGCAACTTTTCTCATATCTTGACGTGATTTTTTTGTTTAATAGTTTCTTTTTCATTAAAAATAATTAACAATTAAGCTACCTACACTTTCTTTTGCCTCTCTCTTTATGTTACATATAAAGCAAGCTATTACAACTTCTTTGTGGTTAACTACATGCTCTTAACATCGGCACAAAGCATACAAAACCATAAGTAGGTACCTATTGAGTAAGTCTAATAACAAAAAAGGAAAAAAACCATTCGTTGAAACGTCTACATTAAATCTCACACATTAAACGACTCGGTAACATCGTATTCATATGTAAACAGGTGCTTATTCCTAAGTTTACTGACATTTGTGTGTTAAAATACACATTTAACCAGACAACACTCATTTCGCAATCCATTGCGCTCCCAAAACTAACCCACAAACTGCCAGTTCATACAAACCGAGCAATGTACATCGAACGCAGATAAAAAGTAGGTTCTATTTTTAACTTGGGGCAAGTTGCGCAAGAGTCGAGACGAAGCTGAGTCACGGAGATCATTAGGGTTGTTGTGCACTGTGTACCGTGACCTTAGCGCGCAGGCGCGGACTGACCCGGCGCTGTGATTGGTCGGCGTCCGTGATTGACGGTTCAAAGGATAAAACACTTCCTAGTACTCAGGTTTACGTGTTGTCGAATTTGCAGAGCAGATAAATAAGTATTTGGCTGTGAATTAGTTTACATATTTACAGTGAGTACTAAAAAAATAGGTTAAAAAATAATTAGGTCAGTTACCTTTAATATTTAGCTGTTTTGGTACAACTTCTTGAACTTCTTTGCATACAGATTTATATTCAGGTAGACAGCCTATCAATTCTTAAATAAAAATTTCAACATTTTTTTCCACTTAAAAATCCTATGCATCCGTTTGTTTAAGCTGCTTGAGTAGACGCACAAAATCCTCACAGGCCGAAATTCGTTTAAAATAACTCTGACAGTAGCTAAAAACAATGATCAGATACAATCTCGAGAGTGGTAGAGTCTAGCTGTAGCTCTGTCTGCAGCGACTACTGGGCTGACTCGACCGGTGAAATACCACCGTCGCACAGAAACTCGACGTGAAGTAGGGACGATTTTCCAGCGTTTCGTTCGGTGAGTGCGGTATCCGGTGCCTCATTTTCTCAAAGGCTCAGCCACACACCCCAAACACCAACGCCATGAGCACGAATTTTAATAAAGTAATATACAACCGGTAGTTGAGGTCAAAGTCCCAAAAGAGTAGGTTTATCCCCTTTGAACTATTATATTAAGCAAAGAAAGCCAATCCGTAGAACATAGTATGAGCATAAGTCTCTGAGTTATGTTTCTTGTTTAACTATGAGTTAAACTCTAGACCATATTTCCTATAAGCAAATCTAAAACTAAGGTTCCTTAAGTCAATGTTCTTCTGCGGCCATTTGTTTTGGTTAAACTAACATTCGACTAAGTATTTGGTCACATAAGGTAAAGGTACCGACATTGCTTATATAGAGATGAACATACATCGATCTGCACTGAGCTAGCTCGGTGGATTACGGCTCAGTCCCTCTCACCGAAGAAGGAGGCCTGTGCCTAACTTCTCATCTCTTTTTGTACACGGAATAAGCAAGTAAAATAAGGTTCTATTCTTTGATAAGTTTTTTATTATTTCTAGAGAAGTGATATTTTAACGTAGAACATTAATTATCTATACGTTCTTATTCTCAGTTTACATTTGTTATATTAAAATCAATCTACAGGTGACTTTCCACTTTTAATAAATTTTAGATCGGCTTATAAACATATTTATGTGTATAAGGCCAAGACTACGACTACGTCAAACAAATAATTACTTAACTACAATGATTTATTTATTTTCCCCTATTTTACCGGACGCAGACACTAGTTTGATATCAATTTCACAAAGACTTCACGCCACTTGATAGGTTTCTGTGACATTGCATTGTTTTGGTACAAATATATGCATACCTACTCGCAGTTATTGATTTAACGTCAACCTTGGAATTTAATTTAATTTTAGTCAATAATCCTACTAATATTATAAACGTGAAAGTTTGTGAGTATGTATGGATGTTTGTTGCTCTTTCACGTAAAAACTACTGGACGGATTCTGATGAAACTTTATAGTAATACTATTTATAGCGGGAAAACTTATAATTCCCGCTAATAAAGTCACGGGCGGCTACTAGATTTAAATAAATTTTAATAAATTTTAAAAGGACATGTATGAAATAATTCTACACCTTTTGCGCAAAAGGACGTTTTCGCCGAAAAAAACTGAACATCTTGCGAGCGTAATTATTTTACTAATTAGTGACAATATTTTGGCAATTTAAGAATATGTTTTAATTGATAAACAACATATTTTAAGTACAAAAAAAATGTAGAGGGGCCGTAAACAAGTATTTAAAAAAAACCGTCTTAAAAGTGTTTTAATTGCTAATATTCTAACTAGAAAAAAATGTGTTCAACTATACATAATTTCAGTGAAAAAAACAGAATGACACTTTTTTCACTTACTAACATTTCATATGAGGTGTGGGAAAAATTACGTATTACTTATCAAAAATCAATTTAAACGAGATATAATAAGATCGAGGACCAGACAAGTCAAGGTTTCACAAAATTATTGTTTAATTAGTCCATTATAAGAAACCTGATTTACATATACCTAACGTGTTTCGTTCCAGTGGTCGAGTGTGTCAACAAAAACATTGCCAATTTTATGAAGTTTATACCAGTTATTGTATGATGTGGACTAGAGCTTAAAATGATTAAGTTTTTTTTTCAAGCATGTTATTGTAGATCATTTAATAAAACTTGACTAGTTCTGTAACTAGACAACATTATCATTACATAGTATAAAACCAAGTCGATAATTGTGTCCGTTTGTATGTTTGTCCGCTATCTCCTCCTAAACAACACAACGGATTTTAATGCGGTTTTCGCCATCTTTTAGAGTGTTTATACATTTAAATTTGTAAATAAAGAACGATCGGAAAAAAGTTTTTTTAAGTTAGCCAATGTTTCGTTAGCAAGTCGTCCAAAATTACACTATTGCGAAGCGTGGGCGGGTCACTAGTTTAATTATGAACGTAAGTTTTGTTTATCATAATTTTGGCTCGATTCAAACTAATTCTGTAATAGTTTATTTAAAAAATAACAGCAAGGGTACAAACATCACGTGAGTTTTTTATTTAAAGTTGAAATAACTAAGATGTTATGCAATAAACATTAAAAATTTGAAAATATAGTCTAGAAACATTTTTTTATTGCATTGATTAAAAAAATACTAAAACTTGTTTTTTAGACAAATTATGATAGGTATTAGGTCATTGATTTTATAATTAGTTACGTCTAAATATGCCAATTAAGAAGTAAATTGTTCTATAGAAAAATCTAGTTGAAAATTAATTTAAACAATATTAAGCTAGAAAACTTTTTTATTAAACAACCAACAACAAACATATACAAGTTAAAAGATTACATAACAAAATATTTGTTTATTTCTTGTCTTCCAAAATATGTATTTGTTTTCACTTTGCGCCCCCTACTATTTTTAATTCAAAAATTATTGCCATGACTAAAAACATTAATTAATCGAATTAACTCCGCTAATATACAAATATGATTTAAATGCAATAAGGACCACATTAACGTTATCTTTAACCAAATCTCATATTAATTTTAATGATCAGACAAGATAGTGTCAAAAATCTAATTACATAAAAAAATCAGCTTGACCCACGTTTCTTGTTTCCGAGACAAATTTATTACATTTTTACTTATAAATGTACACGTAATACCATTAAAATGACTTGTTATCGGTATTTTATTAAAAAACCCGGGTTTGTCGTTGCGTCAAATTTTGCTAAACCTAAGTTAAGGCATATAATACGAAATAAGATCGTGTACCGACATCTAAAAAACATACCGCAATTGTAGGCAAACGAAAATCGAACCTTAGTCTTCTATTCAAGCGTAAAATGTACGTTTTGTTACTAGGCACAGAAAAGGATCTTTTACAGCCAAAAATCTTAGCATTGTCAAATCTAATTACATAAAAAAATCAGCTTGACCCACGTTTCTTGTTTCCGAGACAAATTTATTACTTTTTTACCGATAAATGTACACGTAATGACTTAAAAATGACTTGTTATTGGTATTTTAATAAAAAAACCCGGGTTTGTCGTTGCGTCAAGTTTTGCTAAACCTAAGTTAAGCCATATAATACGAAATAAGATCGTGTACCTTCATCTAAAAAGCCAACCGCAATTGAACGCAAACGAAAATCGAACCTTAGTCTTCAATTCAAGCGTAAAATGTTCGTTTTGTTACTAGACACAGAAAAGGATCTTTTACAGCCAAAAATCTTAGCATTGTCTTTCATTGTCAGGTAAAGCATTGCTCGAAAAAAAAAACAAAGAAAATTCAACTCTAAAGTTCAAAGAAAGCCTAGCAATGTAGGGTGATAATCGCTTGCGTGAATTGCCGCTTCAGAATAGAAAGGGCGTAAATGCATATTGTTGATATTTAAGATGGTGTTTTTTTCTTCCATTTTGTTTGGCACATGTCTCTCAAGATATTCGCGATGATCTCAAATGGCAGCTGCGAAACATTTGGTTCGTGCCAAAGTTAATAAAAAAAAACACAGAGCCTTAGATTTTTGGACATATGGTTAGAATAGGTAACAAAAGTTTAATAATTGGGTTTTTGCAATGCAGAAATAATTTAATTAAACTGAGGCTGAGGGACTCTTTTTAAGGATTCAGGTGTTTATCAATATTTTAGGAATTTTGCCAGTTTATTAAACTACTATTTACTGGAATTGCCGTAAATATCATACAAAGCAATAAAATCCATTACTTTTTTATTTATTTTAATGTAATATTTAAAAGTAAAACGGTCATTAGAGCAATATAAATTAAAAGCAAACTTGTTTAAAGATTATTTACTTTACTTTTTCATGCTGTAAGAGCTATGCCGTTATAAAACTAGCACTTACTCTTGTAATTAGTTTATTTAATTACATGACGCTATGTTGAATCAATAGATTTATAAAATTAATAATTTGTGACACTTATTACAAAAACAGATATTTATCGCTAACATACAAGTACACTTATAATTTGAAATCAGTCCACGCTGGAAAAAAAACGTAATATTCAAAATGGTGATTTAAATTTACATTCTAACTGACGTCGCTTCCTCAATGATTTGGCGAATTTAAATTAACTAACACAATTAGTTTGGACACTCAATTTAACCAAAAAAATTTACACGTGACGTATTTTATCATTTTATGAATATTGATTTGAGACTTTAGTTAGTAATAAAATTAATACCTACTGCACCGGATATCGCAAATGGATGCTAGTGCAAAAATAAGTCTTGAAACGATCGAGTTTCAAATTTCGAGTCTACCGGAAGACAGATTGACCCAACTTGACTACTCTAGACGTGAGAAAGCATCTGCCTTGTTTACCTGGACGTCTTCGACTAAACATATGTCTGTAGTAAAAAACTTAATGATACAAACTCCTTTGAGAAGCACATCTGCTTGCAAGGATTCGACTTTGACTTAGTACGCTTCCACACTCAAATTTCAACTTTGTTTGCAAGCCTACAAAGTTCAGTTTAGGTTGGAGTGTGCGGGTTTACCGTTCGGGGGTTTCCGTGATCGCTCGGGCGTCTTCGGACGCGTGGCACGGCAGTAGGTACTCATAGCCTGAGGTAAGATTCAATTCGGTGTATAAAGCGTCCATTTTAGCAACATGTGTTTACGTTCATACCTGTTGATTGTCATTTGAGTTTTTGTGCTCAATTCGGTAATGGCGACTGCACGCAATGAGGATTTCCGTTTTTAATGTTTTGTTTGTTTTATAAAGCCTTTTCATTAGAGATAAACATCGGTTTAATTCAAAACGCTCATTAGTACATAGAGCCCATATTTTAGAAAAAAAGTAAGGCCGTAAAAAAGGTCGTCTTTACATCTTTGGTTTTTTTTTGGACAAAAAATGGACTCCAAGCAAAGGTGCTTATTTTTTTCGGCAAACATCTTCAAGGTCTCTTTGTATGCATCTGCCATATTTCGGAAGCGTCTTATTTTAACAACACATCTGCATAATAAATTGATAGCAAAAACTTGACCTAAAAATCTTAAAAAATCACCTTACGACTCTTTTTTGTTCTGCGTAAGAAATTTAGTTAAATTTTCGACTCAAACGCTCTCGTAATTAAGCTATTTTTGTTCTCGTTAGCATTTTGGTGTAAAAAGGTGCCAATTTCCGTTCGGATGTGGAATATCCGTTTTTTAAATCGGCAGCCATTGATTAGTTGCGTATGCGCATGTGGACTGTTTTTTGCCATTTTTGAGTGTTCTGACACAGTTTGGAGACAATGAATCAGATTTGACATTCAGCTGCTACTTTTTATGCCTACATTAATGATTTTTGTGTAAAAAAAATAACATGCTTATAAATACTCGCATAATATCGTTTAAGCGGCATTTATCTACAGAATCCCGATATTCGGATTTCGATTTCCGCTATGCGTATGCGACTCAAAAGTCGAGCATCATAAAATGCCGGAAATCAAACTGAATCAATGATCAAGTGACGTTTCCTGTGTACATGTGAATTGTGCCTTACAGTTAGGGCAGGTTCACACGGGCAGTGACGCACCTTTCGCTGTAGAGTGGTACTTGTCGTCTAAACCGTGAAAACGCACCTTGCAAAACCCTTTTAGATACTTTTCAAAATACACGTGGTGAATAACTGTATTTTAACCACCTTTCGGGAAGTAATAGAAGTAGACGCACATTAAAAATATAGCCGTCAAAAAATACACAAAAATATAAATTTCTGAAATAAAAAAATACATCTATTTGAATACTTTTTGAAACAGTTTTCCTACAAAAACGTAAAAAAAACATAATAGTACCAATCACCTTCAATATCTAAAAAACAACATTAATAAGAAACCTAATAATTCATATGAAGTCTAATTACTCGTCATGAAAACGATTTAAATATGACAGGAAACCATTTAACCATATTCCTAGACTAGTTCCCGAAACTATCCTTTCGGAATTGTCATTTCAAATAATAAACAATAAAAGAAGTTATTTTTGCATTAGCGCTAACAATAAATGAGAGTTTAAGAACCGATTCGTTTTCACGTCGGCTTATTTGAGTTTATTTATAAACGAAGAATTATGATATAATTATTTTTACTTTAAAATTTTGTTGTCATATCTGTAAAAAAATGGATAGATATTTTTAGGACTCAGTTTCTAATATTTAAAAAAAACACTGCAAAGTTTTTGTTAACAAAATTATGACTTAAAGAAAATAAAACATCGGAACAAACGAAAATAGTTTTGATCCTTCATAACCCAGCTTCATATTGCAAAAACATAAAATAAAAAATAAAAAATCTTAGTGCTCGCATATTTGGAATGCTATCTCAAAACGTTCAACAACCCGTGTTGATATGTAAGATCGCATAAAAACTACAAGGAATGCAGAGCTATATAGGAAAATAGCTTAAAAAGCGTGCTATTATACCGTTATTTATTGATAGCGGCTATTCGGTAAAACGCACGGACCATTTAATGGTATCAAATTTATTTTACGTATTGCATTTGATATCAAGTATATACTTCTTGTATAAATATATTTTACTCATGGCCGCAAAAAAGTAATATCAAAATAAAAAATATCGGAATTAGAGCATTAGGTACTGACTGAGACATTAAAATAAGTTATTAACATAAAGAAATCAAATCATGTCTGAATTATAAGAAACTCAATAGTTATACCTGGAAAAAACCTTTGGTCTTTATATTATTATACTTCGATTTAATTTTGTTATAAGTTATAATTTTTCTATGAAAGCTAAAGAAAAACAGTTTACAAGAAATATTTAAGTATCGTACTCCAAAGTGTTTCTTTAATTACATTTGACTTGATTAAAGTTAACTTTAATTAAAACGACTACACACCGTAAAATAGGGGAGCGAGGGGCTTGTTGTAACAGTTTTCAGTAAAACTAGTATATCTTGAGATCTATTGATTCAATTTCTACTAAATAAAGATTGATGGATACTGTAACTCTTCCTCTACCAAATCAAGTAAAAATAATGTCATAACTATTGGTCATTATTTAACAGTCAATTATTTTCTAAAAGAAGTGCGGTGTTACAACTTACCTCGTGCTTGGGGCAAGTTGTAACGTCTACCGGGGCAAGTAGTAACGACAATAAAAAACGACATTAATACCTCTAATCATTTATTCTTTATTTATTTTTAACAAAATTGACATCTTTCCAAAGTAAGTATTAAGTAATTCTTATCAAAAATCAACTCAAATACACTTTTTTGTAATCAACACTTAAAAATTAAGTAATTAAGAGTTTTATTTAGTTAAACATTACTTATAATCATAATAGCACTTTTAAATCATAGTAAGTAATTAAATTATTTATTTCTAATACGCTCTATCCAATCTTTTTTGTTTGTATCTGTGTAAGCTTCACCACATACCAGACAATGCATGTTGTAACATGTTACAACAAGCCCCGGGATTTTGTTACAACTAACCCCATGGTATGATTTTTAACATTTATCAAGATAACTATTTAAACAATTTAGCAATCATAAAAACTGTTACACAATATCAGAGATAGATAAATTTGAATGTAAATAAGATGTAGAAAATTTGAAAATAGGCAATATTAAAAACACAAACCAAAATTTTACGACAGTACAATTTTATATCACCTGGCAGAAATGAAGGGGATGCTCACATTTGCTCACTGCGCCAACCGGCTGAACACTGGCTATGGCAATATGATGTGTCGCGGTTTATGGGTTAAATCGAGTCAAAGATATACGTTAATAGTGTTGAAGATCCTGGTGAAAAGAGCCTGTTACTACTTACCCCTGTAACAACAAGCCCCTCGCTCCCCTACTATAAAATACAGTTGATAGTTAAACAAAATATGCAAAATCGAAATCACTTTAGAATTTATTTGATTAATTACTGCAATAAAAAAAATACATAATATCTATAGGATGTCATAATTGTTTAGTTTAAAATAAAATTTGGTAGTTTCAGTAATTGCATTCGCCATCTTTAAAAAAACGTGTTTTTTTTGTTTTTTTTTTAAGTAAAGAGTTAGAAGCAACGACCGCAACGAACGGTCAGACAATCTTAATCAGTAATCAAAATTATATAGTCACAGGAATACTTTGACGAATTTAATAATGTAAGGGTGGTTTGCATGAAATACTAAAAAACGTAAAAAAATATCTATAGCAATTTAGAGCAAAACTTTAATAATGTTGTTAAACTTGGCATTCGGTTCATAAAATTGTATTACATAAATGAAATTCATATGGCCTTCAAAATTTTACGACATTATAGATAAAATTGAATAAATATTTTTCTTTTATCTATACATACGCCTAAGTGAGACATTAAAATAAGACAGCCATAACGCAATTAATTAATAACATATCAATAGCAACTGTTTTAGTGTATTTTTATTTGGTAGGTGTCCTCGTGTAAACCGGCCTTTATCAAAATGTACGACAATCCAACGAGTAATTAACCAGGAGACGGGAGAAAAGGGCACATTTTGGGCAATCTACACCTTTCAATCGGCAGGTGCCTTCAAGTTTTTAATTAAAAAAAACGTCAGCCAACGCGATGACATCAAGTATCAAGACTGTTGGCGTGATTATAGTTGTAATATAATTGTCGAGTTTAAGTTTTTGGTTAAAAAAGTTTTCGAAGCCGAAAAAGTGTCGCATACTGACAGCATGCTTAAGTTTTTGTGACTTAAAACAGTATGCCATATGCAAAACAAGCGCGTGCCAAATGTTCTTTTTTTGAACTTTTTGTCAACCAAAATCTTTTTTTTTTCTTTTTTGTCTTTTTAAATGTGTTGTTTACATCTGCATAAGATGGCAGCTTGCACAAAACAAAAAACATTTCCTTACTTAAGCAATTATCTTTTATTTATTAATTCTAATGAAATGAATACCTATTTAGGTAATTTCGCGATTTTTCAAAGTTGACCTTTACTTGCTAAAGATATACATACTTTATCACTTGGCCTCACATGTCTTATTAATTGATATAGGTAGTCTGAAATGAAAATGAATACCTACTCTAAACATATTAAAATTTGTCTCTATTACATATTAATAAGGTTAATTTTTAAATGGCATTCTAATAATAAAAATACTTTATAACATCTAAAGTTTTACTTTTCTTTTTTCTTTAACGATTATGTCTTTCTTATTTGATAATGCAATTATTGAACTAATGGAAAAAGTTTTTCATAAAAACTTAGTTATGTATAAGTACCAAAAAAAACGAATGTATGAATGTTACCTAGGCATTTTTTTAATAACATATTAAACATATTAATAAATTACTGTATAGGTAAAAAGTACTTTAGAAATAGTAAAAATCAGCAAAAATTTATATTACATGTGAACAAATTATTGTTTAAATTTATGTATTGTTTCAAGTTACTTAAAAGCAAAATAAAACGAGACGATAAGTACGTAGTTATGTTATAAAGCAATAAAAATACTTATTAACAAATTATAAAACAGTTTTTATTTTAAATAGAAAGTTCGAACATCGCTTTTTTTTTCACTCATTATAAAAAAAAAACAATCAACAGCCTCTTCCCCTTGAACTTCCCCAATCAATTACTGGCCAGAAATTATTTTACTACGTCATCAAAACGTCGTTCCAAATTCAATTCGGTACTCATATATCACTTCAAAACGTTCTAAAAGCTGCCAGGTACTCACCAGATGGTAAGGCAATATAAATCAAGATCCTTTGTCTATTCCAATTCGAATGAGTAAAAAAAAACAGTGTGGATAGAATGGTCAAGTTTGAAACTTATGGACCAATTTACAGCGTTCTTTTTCGGCGGAATTAATATAGAAACAGATGTTTAAAATGTATTGTTGAGGTGTAATAGAGTCTTAAACATGTAGCGAAGGCTTTTAATGTGATGACGCCTTGTTACGAAAGTTTTACAAGTGGGTATAGCTTGAAAAGATTTATAATACACGTAGAGCTTACCTACATACCTGTTTTCAGATGACCGCGGTCTTAACGCTCGATATTAACGCGCGATATTTTTTTTGTAATATTTTATTATACAGCTGATTTATGTATCAAAAATAACTACGGGAATTTCTGCAAGAGACTTAATTTTAATTTTGCAAGTTCATAAAACCGCCTTTTTTAAATAATTAAGTAAATTAAATATCAATTGACAATCTCGTTAAAGGTTTAATAAATAATTTATACTTAATAATAATAATAATAATACTTAGTTCATTAATTACATTAATTATCAGGGTTAGATATATTTAGCTTCCTAGCTATAACTCTATAATTACTCGAGTCGCAACAGTCATACAGTGAGATCATAAAACCTATACGTAATGACGTCATAGTACACGTTACTAATCTATGACCTAAGTTTTAAGTACTATCTGCACACATTAAAAATATTCGCTATTCAAGTACCAATTCCTTAGTAAAATGAAATTACAATCTTATCACAAACTAGTAAGATTTGATTTCGTACTAATATGTAGATTTTGTACAAATACTCAAGAAAGACTTGAGTTATGTAGAGCTTCTAGCAATCTACTTTTCCTGTGATCTTTTGCTAATTTTATGACTCTCGAAACTTCTAAAAAATTATAAAATAGAATCAAGCTAATTTTTTTTAACTCTTGAAGTTTAGGAACCCTAAAAATGGTATCCAGCTGGGCTAAGACCTCATTTAAAAACATTATTCTGACTACTAACCGTCTTCTCACAGCCCATAGATAGTTATTTTCTACTTCTTCGAACCCTAATAACATCCTTTAAAAGCACTTTATAAAAAATCATTAAACCATCGTAATGACTCGACGGCGCGCGCGTGACCTGATCTCAGTCGCGATCGCCCTTAAAGGTCGACGGCGGTAGGGATGCCAGATATTTGCAACCCAAATTACAATAAGATAAGTATGTCACTATATGATTTAAAACAAGGTCAAAAAATGTAAGGAGTTTATGTTCTTTGCCAAATTAATGTTGAAACAGAAAACTGATAAGACCCATAATATACCTTAAACTCTCTCAATTTAGACACTTTTCAAACAAAGAAAACCAAATCAAAATCGATTCACAAACTTTAGATCTAACGTTATAAAAACACACTTTTTTCCTACAGAACTCAAAACAATCTACAATAACTCCTATTTTAAATCACTATATCCCAAAGAACATAAATATAAATAAATTAATTTAAAAAAGCAACGCCGAATAAGCCGGCTAGCCCTACTATGCGCTCGCGCACCACAGAGCCGCAACAAGCTCCAGTGATAGGTAGTGGAATCTCACGTATGTAGGTGACTATGGCCCGGGTGGATCAGTTGCTAAAGTTAACTGGTTTGGTTAAATATACTTTTGTTTTAACTGAGGTTAGTGTTGGTTCTTCTTGGTAAAGGGTAAAGATTTTGTTTTTAAAATACATTAAAACCTACTTGTTTGTTCACCAAAAAGCTTTGTTTTTTACAAATATTCAATTCTATCTAAACGATGACCACATCTAATTTGTTTCTTACAATAATAACTACTTAAAAAGAAATAATGCGTGCTAATTAGATAAAAAAGAACATTCAAAATCGTCATAAAATCGTCCTTCCTTAGGCAAATGGCCAACTAGCTAACTATAACAAAAGCGACAAATAACAATACATTGAAACTAACCGTAAACCTTATCTAAATCATAAAACACGTGTACATCTAACAAAATAAAATTGAACCAAAATCCGCCATTTGCAATTCTGAAAACATTGACGGCATTCAATCCGCCATCTCTTATCCTAATTTAAAGAATTCGTCCTTAACATCTGGCGTAAAACAATGGTGCACTAGCCTTTACCTAAGGCAGGTATCACACGTGTGGGGGTATGAAACAATAGCGTTACTAGGTTCCTAACGCCAGATGTTGCAAAAGATTATACTTTTTAAGAACAATTGCGATGATCTGCTTTAGAGCGGTTCGAAACTGGATATAACAGGATTTTACTAGTTCAGCTTTGCTATCAACGAGGCTTCAATCAAATTAACGCTTTAATCTTATACAATTCATATCATTATTAAGCTCTTTCGTGTAGAAGTAGACAAAACTAAAGTTTAAAAACAAAAGTACCTATAATATTAAAGTAAAATTGTGAAATGGTTGAGTCTTGAAGAAAATATATCATTTTTAAATTATAACTGCAAATTCTAACGCGGGATTAGGCGTGAACCGGTAACGCACAAACACACTAAACTACCTCTCAACATTTATATGAATCTACCAATGACACTTTCCACATGCCACATGATTCTGAAAACAGTTTCGAAGTACCCTCAGTTCGCGTCACGTAGGTACATGATACAGTACCCACCCACATACGGCGCACGAACGATCTCAAGATGCAACTTAACTGCCGAGTCATCGCCGTTGCCATGGGAACGGATTCATTCTCGGTCATTCTAGAAAATAGAAAACTAAGCATTGAGATATAAATGTAGGTAAATGTTCATGCTCGGTTTCTGTAGGTAACTGAAAACGAACCGTTCTTGAGTACAATTTCCACACGTCGACTGAAAATTGCACATCGTGGAAGTCTATCTTAAGATATTGCAATCGTTCAAATTAATATCTTCCTTTGACGTTTGCTCCCTTTACATGTTACTAGAGTATAAAATGTCCTTTGCTGAAGCTGCAGATTCACTCCAGTACGTAGGCACTATAGAGTGTGTTTATTTATTGATTGTAGAATATATACAGGCATCAAGATGTACAATTACATTTTAACAACACAATAGTAATGTGACGGAAGTTGTCGGTTGGTAAAAAAATGTTTGTTTCTTGATGGAACTGCTATTCTAAGATTAGGAGCAAAAAAGAGTTCCTGTAAGATATTTTAATGAATTTTCTAATAAATATCGCTGCTTGGTAGCCTGGTTTCATAATTCAAGTAAAGAACACTTAGATTTAGGACGTTAAATATGTCTTGTTATTAGCTTCGATTGCGTCTTGTTTACTATAAAATTTAGTACTTATTAATTACACATTTTGTACCTATTAATTTCCATATAATATTGCATGAACGTAGGTCTTCCTAAATAAACGTCTCGTTTTAATTGCTTTAAGTGCTACATTAATTGAATATTGAAACCGACCACCACGCAGCTTATATTAAAACTCAATTAAATTAATAAAACGATTAATTCGCTGTTTTGTTGTGTTACCAAATACCTAAAAATAGTCCACCAAATTGATATTTTAAATTTAAAAACCCTACCTCTATAATCAAATACTAAAACTTAATATAAATAAGACGGTCTTCTCTCGAACCCATTAAAAGCATATTATCATTCAATCTAATTTCTTCATAACCCCCCCCCCCCCCCAACCCTTCTTCCATATAGACGCACGCGCATCCTAAATGCGCGGGTTTCAAACTTTTTAATTGATCGCAACCTGCTTACTGCCAATACAGCCAATAATTATTAAAAAAGTCAGACCACACAAGACTTCGAATGGGATATTACTTAATTTGCAGGTAAATTAGTTAATCTCATTCAGTTGTGAATTTTGCACAAAAGAAGTAATTTGGGTAAAGGGTTAGATTAGTAAATTTAAAGGATTCAATTTTAAGATAAGGTTCATCTTTCATTTATTTTAATAGATACTTAGTAAGACAATGGTAGTGGGATTATTACATAAGATTTGCAATAATTATAAGATACGAAGTAATTTGATTCTAAACTTAAAAGATTGCATGGCGGTACCAAAGTTGGAGTTGAAATAATTCAGAATAGAAAAATGCGTGGATGCCTTCTTCAAATATTTTTTTTTCGAAAGTCTTCATAAAATACATAAAGTTTTCAAAGCTCTTTTACAAGCATTGACGTTTAATAATTTTTTTGGTTTGTTATTTTATATTTTAAGAAAATTGCAAATCTAACTATTTATTCCTAAATAAAACATTGCCCAAACATTTATTTTACCCAATCTAACCTAACTAGTATTTAAATAGTGTTTTAAAGCCAAATGCACTTCAATAACACAAATAAAAATCTCCTTTAATGTCTGTTTGTATTATTTACCGTTCACAGCCGATCCTTTCAAAAGTTTATGCTAAAATTTGAAAGTAAGTGACGGTTATATGAAAATAATGTTTTTTTATCGATCGCGTATATGATATCATAAAAAAACAAGATGGCCGTCTTGCAAATTGAAATAAATATCGCCAAGTTGCGAAGGTTTGTTAAAATAAGCTTGCAAAGTTAAAAAAATATACTTCGATACCTAATTTTTATTAGTAAAGGTAGAGGATTCTTTGTAACAAATAAATCAGGTCACAGGACTCATTTTGAAATACAAACTTTTTTTGTTTTAAGGCATTATTAAGAATTGTTTTAGTCGTACGTAATAATAGCTACAACAAAAACACAAAAAAACAGATTTCTTTAATTTATATGCGCTTATTTACAAGCGGTAAGGCAAAGGGCATTGCGACTAAGACCTAAATAAATCACATCCAACTATAGGCAAAAATGTTGTTATGACTTTTGGTATTTTTAAAGTAATTGGCTGCTTTTACTTAACATAACCATTTTAGTTATTGACATGAAAAGCAAATAATTTATTTCGTAAAAAAAACATTAAGGCAGGAAGCGGCATCAATTTATTAAACAAAAATAAAAAATTAAAAACTATAAAAAGAACTTGATTTAAATGCACTTAAAGGTGACGAAAAACATTTAAAGATAGGTGCAATAATTTATGTAGAGCTAAGTTAATTAGTCCAAAGATAAAATAAAAACTATTCATATTAATCTTAATTTCATGCATTTAAAACTATAATAAAACGGTTTCTTGCTAATATAAATATAATCAAGTGAACTTTTCTATGTTACACATTTTATAATACACTTAATTTTATCGATGTTTTGATACTTCAATGTCATCTCCAACGACCTTATTATTAGCAGGATCTAAATAGGCCAAGTAGCATTTAAAACTATCTAAGAATAAAAGATGAAAGTAAAAAAAATCAGAGCACTTTTATTGTTATTCAAATTTTTTGCCATTTTCATTAGAGCAAAACCATTAGTCATCATGCTAATATAGGTAATATACTTAATTTGACAGATGATAAAGTTTATATACTTAATTTAGCAGAGTAAACCGGCGTAACAATCACAAGTGGGTACGGTCATAAAACATGCTATATCATCAACTTTTATTTGGAAACCCGTCGTTTTGAGTCAAGCTGGCCGTTTACACCGAATGTACCTAAAATCCTTTTTTTTGAGAAACTTTTTCATAACCCCGCTATCTTTAAGACTTGGTTATAAAAACGCAACGGAATCATTCTCAACCTTATTGCTTCCTGTTACGGTTGTAATTTACATGCAGTGACAGTCAGATGTGATTGCTAAGCACAGGTGGTGTAAAGTAACAGGTGATTTTCTGAATGCTAATATATTACCTATAGCAATGGACATATTGTACTAAAATTGAACATATGACGCCAAATTTTAGTGAACATCAACCTTAAGTCAAACAGGATAGAGTCGGTATTTGATAAAGTTTATGTTTTTAGTTAAATAATCGCCAACTAGTGTGATTTGTTTTTTTTATGAATTTCGAATGGTGTGTACTTACACGAATGATGTGAAATATATTTATTCAATTTTAAAATGATTTACATAATAGGGTTACATTATTTAATGTGCTTTATTATAGAGGTACTTTTATGAAATCGCAAATCGATTGCCTTTCTTATAGGTAGATTATATATATGTTACAGCCAAAGTAATAAATCTGGATATTTGTATATACTGTCTAGCCATTATATATAATGTCTACTCAATTTAGATAAAGTGATAATTGACACAAAATTAATCACATTATCTGGCTATTTTATATAATACTCGCTTTTACCCGCGCGGCTTCGCACGCCTTAAATTTGGAGTAAAACTGATTTCCCTGTACTATGTTATTATACATATAAACCTTCCTCTTGAATCACTCTATCTATAAAAAAAAACCGCTTCAAAATCCGCTGCGTAGTTTTAAAGATTTAAGCATACAAAGGGACATAGGGACATAGGGACAAAAAAAGCGACTTTGTTTTATACTATGTAGTGATCTTTGAAGACTTGGATAATGTAATAAAACAAGTAGATATTCGTTTGTGTTACGGCTAAAACCGAAATCGCGGTTACACCTAGTTTTAGCCGGTTAGTAGACTTTTTTATATGGAAAACTGTAACAAAAAATATATTCCTTTAAATATAAAAACTGGCTTCAATCATGAGTCGACTATTTTTGGGCGGTATCAAAAAAGTAACCTAACTAACCTAACCTATTGTTGTTCTAACCGGCTAAAACTAGGTGTAGCCGCACTTCGGGTATTAGCCGTAAAACAAGTCGACTAGGCCATATTATTACTTTGGGTTACGTATTGCAATCCCTAAATTGTATAAGCCTAAGGACATAATTGCTATGGACGAAAGACCTAAAGTTTAAAACAGCTATCGGACGAAAGGCCTACACTTCACAATAGCTATGCCGGAAAGATCTATTTTTAAAACAACTACTAGTCATTTAATCTAACTGTTGTTAGATCTAAGCTTCCAATAACTAAAATCTTGATTTAAATAAACGACATCAATGGGTTAGGTTACTGTTTTTAAACTGCCAGAAAAAGGAGTTCCGCGAAGCGGGACTCCGTTGACTCATGATTGAAGCGAGTTTTTATACATATAAATTGGCTACTAAAGGTATATTGAGGGGTTTAAAAAATTTTTTTTTTTGTCGCCCCCTTTTTTTTCCGGCAGCTGAAAATGGTCAGGGGGGGTTCAGACCCCTCCCCCCCACCCCCCCCCAACCCCCCAAAACCCCTAAATCAGGCGACCGATTCCAAAATTTTAACCACAATATTTTTGCTCAAAACTTAACCAGTACCCCTTATACCTCTTGTCCATTAGGTTATTTACATTTAGGCAGTAGAAACTTAGATTTAACAACAGTTAGATCCAATGACTGTTAGTTGTTTTCAATTTAGACCTTCTGTCCATAGCTGTTTTAAACTTTAGGTCTTTCGTCCATAGCAATTATGTCCTTAGGCTTATACAATTTAGGGATTGCAATACGTAACCTTACTTTGGCTAACTTTGACACGCTATTATGAATAATGTCCAGATAAAGTGATTAATTTATTACATTGTCTAGTCAATTTGGCTATTATAAATAATTACCAGTCATTATGTATAATATCCATTTAATCACTATGACTGTAACATATATACCTATGTTTGATGAAAACTTAGCGACGAAGAAAATATATCAATGAATTATTCCCATACTATTAGTCCTTCCGCCTAGCGGTAACACACGCGAATAAATAACATTTACCGTAGAGATCCAGAAATAAAACAAAGATGCAAACCTATCTATAAAGAAACTTTCATATATTAGAAGAACACAAATATGCATCTCTACCCCCTCTTCAACTATGGGTCTACTGGAAGAGATTGCTTTAGGAATAAGTAAGACCCATATATTTTTATTTTTATTTAAGGTGCATCTTTATTTGTGTGTAAATACATGAAATGTTAAATTAATAAATAAAATGAAGAACTCTATCAAATAGGATTTTTGTGTTTCTAAAAGTTGCAAATTTAGCATACCATTATCAAGCCATTTTGCTATTTTTTCGACTGACATCTGCGTTTTTATAAATTACCCCATAGATGAGCTAATTAGTAACACCATTAATATAATCAAGCACAACAAACGTTGCTTTAAAATCCCGCTCACTTAACCTAAACCAATTCAATTTACCTAATTAGAATGACTTGTGATCAAAATAGGATTGCTTGTAAACAAGTGAACGACGCTTCGCAAGCTGGGATGCGTGGGCGCAGGTATTTAGCCATTTTGTGCCAAGGCTACGAGAGAAGGACGTTGACAATTCAATGAGTTATGCACTGAAAGTGTTGTTTATGTCTGTAAGCTAAGGTTTTAGTTGGGTTTTAGACTTTAGTTAGAGATTTAGTTGGTGTTATGTTAGATGTCGTTTGATCTCCTGAAATCCCTACTAATATTATAAATGCGAAAGTAACTCTGTCTGTCTGTCGGTCTGTCTGTCTGTCTGTCTGTCTGTCTGTCTGTTACGCTTTCATGCCTAAACCACTGAACCGATTTTGATGAAATTTGGTATGAAGTAAGAACTAAACTTGGGAAAGGACATAGGGTACTTTTTACCGCGGGAAAATTTCTCATTCCCACGGGAAACCGACTTCCACGCGAACGGAGTTGCGGGCGGCCACTAGTAATATTATAAACGTGAAAGTTTGTGAGAATGTATGGATGGATGTTTGTTACTCTTTCACGTAAAAACTACTAGACGGATTTAGATGAAACTTTACAGTAATATAGGTTATATCAGAATAACATATAGGGTACTTTTTACCGCGGGAAAATTTCTCATTCCCATGGGAAACCGACTTCCACGCGAACGGAGTCGCGGGCAGAGCCACTAGTTGGTTTGAATAAAGAAATATAAAGTTAGCACTGGTGAATAGACGGACTGATTGAGAGCCTATTTTTTCCACTTTCTGGGAAATCAGGGTTAGAAATGTTTCAGTAACAGGAGAAAAAAATCGAAATGTGTACATACAAATAAGCATGCATGCAACTCATTTTTTTTACTATTTTTAACAAACTTTATTAAATTACATACCAAAAATATTATCTTCATTATAAAATCACCCCTTTATATTTTTATAATAACTGTCCATTATCAATCAAATTTTTTTTCTAACTACCCACAATTAATTTTAATTCCATACATGCTAGTTATCCTCGTATCCACGTCGTCAGTTGTTTCAGTCGAGGCAAAATCCACAGGTTAGTAGAACAAGCAAGAAGATATAACCCTAAGTACCGACAGCATAAGGTAGAAAATGGCTAAAATAAAAAATGAATAGTTGAAAGTGTAAGTTTAAACAGTGAGTTTTATGCAAAGTTGTACTGTATTGGTACCATAATACTACTTTTATATATTAACAGTGGCTGTGTTATAAGTACACGATAGTCAGAGTAATGACTGTCACGGAGACCCATCATTTAAAGTGTACAAAGTCGACGACGCGACGCGAGCGCATCTTGTAGCCATCTCTAATCAAAAATACAAGAGAATTCGAATTTAATACGAACGGCAGTAATTTTGATATTTTATATTAAGATACAAAAATTTGAAATTGAAAAATCATAAATTTTATTTTTATAAATTTGTAAGACTTTGTTGCTATCGCTACATTTATACGTTTATCTAGTTATCCACAACTTCCCGTCCCGGTTTGCTCATCCTTATACGAGGCTTCGAACTTTCACTTGCATACGGCACCAAGCGGTTTCTAATATAAGCTATTTCTGAACTAAGTAGGCAACATTACTAAAATACTAAGATGCAAGTCATTCAATAAATAAAATAAAAAATGAGGGATAAAAAAAAAGTGTTGTGTAACGAAAATTACACTATGTCTTTAGTATTGTCACATAAACTCAAAATGCTATGTTATTTCGTTTTATAGTAAATCACATAGGTATAAGTACTTCATATTAATAAAAAAAGGAAACTAAAAAAATTATGAGAGGTATACAAAATTGACAATCACACATTTGAAAATAATCGAAGTACTAAAAAAACTTAGCCAAAATGATGATTTACCGAACTCAAAAAGCTCGGTGATTTATTAAAATTACAAAACATATTGCAATGGAACGGTCGACGTAACTCTATTATAGTTATTAAATTTATTAATTGATTTTATTGCTTTTTGTAACGACGTTTAGTTCCAAACTATTTATAAATATAGTTAGGACAAATGATATTAGCATCTGATTCTAGCTGATAAATAAGAAATTGTTTTTGATAATATACAGCCTAAATTTGGAAATTTTATACTTATGATGACTAATTTGCCAACTATTTTGGTGTTTGATCGATGCTTTTTTCACCAAAGTGCTTTAGGAAAAACAATCTGGTACAACTCAGTACATATCAATATCTATAGAAAGGAAAACTAGCAAACTAGTTAGTTAAAATAAAATAAATAAAATGAAAATCATTTATTTCATCATTAAGTAACTTAATTACATTCGATGAAAGTCAAAATATCGATCATCAGCTTATCATCAGTAGGCCGAGAGAAAAAAGCTACTAACACCAAATATACAACCACCAGATTTATACTTAGCTCGAGCAAAAAGCCATTTATTTTTTCAACATAAAACTGTCAATATCCATCATTAGCACTATAATTTCACCACTCACAACAATATTTTAGTATATTTTTCTCATTTTGACATATTATCATTATTTAACTATTTGGTAGCGAAATCGTGTCTACCGTGGGTGTACCTATTAATTTGATTGGTATTAATTAAAAAACCGAATTAATATGAGAACAAGTAATGATCGACGCCGTGATCTATTTGCTGATCTATAGATCATTTATATTGTTGCGCGTGACATGCAATTTGCAAGTTTAATTTAGTGATTTATTATTTTACCTGATTTAGTGGTTATGCGCATGAGTAACGTGTGTTCTAGATTTTGTGGTAGTTCAATCACTTAATTTCTAATTTTTAAGTTGTTTTATTTGATATTGATATAATTGAGTTCCCACGGTGAATCAGTAGTTACTTAAAAAAAACAAATAACCAAATTTAAAATATGGCGTGGAATGCAATATATGGAATGCCCTTTAATAAAATATATTCATTTTTATTTTAAAATACATATAATGTTAGCTTATTTCAATAATAAGTCTACTCAAGTAAGTAAAAAAATATTGGCATCTCTTTTCGTTTACTTAAAGCTTACCCTGAAACCTGCTGAACCACGACATATTCATCACTAGAGGCCGCTCGCGACTCCGTTCGCGTAGAAGTCGGTTTCCCGTGGGAATGCGAAGTTTTCCCGCAGTAAAAAGTTCCCTTAATTCTTTCATACATATATTTTTGGTTTCTAGAGCCGTTTTCGCAGCGCACGCAACGGAAGCCCTAAAGGATGAATAATTTTCCCCGTTTTTTTCCCATTTTCCATTATTTCTTCGCTCCTTATAGTTGCAGCGTAATGTTATATAGCCTAAAGCCTGCCTCGATAAATGGTCTATCCAACACAAAAAGAATTTTTAAATTCAAACCAGTAGTTCCTGAGATTAGCGCGTTCAAACAAACAAACAAACAAACAAACAAACTCTTCAGCTTTATAATATTAGTATAGATACACATGAATAAATCGCTAAATACACAATCGGACAGGAAATAATCGAATAGAAACATCGATTTCATAAAAATATCGATATCACGACGAGAAATCAAAAGATGAATGTAAGTTGATTAGGCGTTTACTGACTGCATACAAAAAGAGGTTTATGGCAATAGGAAACAGTAATTGTGTATTAAAAAAGTAAGAATTTTGTTTAATTCAATGCTGTGTTGGACCGGTTGATTTCTGTTTCGGAACACATATCGTTAGAAGCCATTCACAGATAGCTTCATACCTAAATAGATAAAAATTTACGCAATTGTGTTTTTACTCATTTATAAAAAATAAATTTACTTACACTGGACTTACACTTTTTTGGTTTCATACATGAGACTTAAAAGGAATGGAAAAATAAACTTTTTCAAATCATCCCATTTTTTTCTATCGAGCAATGTAGGTATACTTCTAATTTATTTATCTTAGATTTTTCTATATATACCTAGTATTAGTTAGGGCAGCATTTTTATCTGCTTAATACTATTTGACTCTGAATGGTAAAGACAAAGCTATAGCTAAATGCTTAAAGAAAACTAAAACTAAATTCAAATTCTAATTTAAAAAAAAACCTCTGCGGCTTCTACCTATCAACTGTTCTCACACGAGACAGTCACACCTCCTCCTAAATTCGATGTTCTAATTAAATAGTTTTAACGATCGCTAACTAATAACCGTGTCGTTATGTGTATCGGTAAGGCGATGTCTCAAGTTCAAACCCCGACAATTACGAAGCCAGTGGAGACTAGTACGTACCAGTTAGAAGTGGATCTTGTGTAAAAAATTGCGGGGTCAATGACCTTGGTTGTATGCAATGTAGACGTACAAAAAAAATCGTATTAAAGTTATATGAAGATTCGTATGCGGATTTTAATAGGTATTAAATTTACTATTTTAATTTATTTATTTTACTTATCGGTCAAACAATTCTGTACTGAACAAGGCTGAAAGATTGAAAAATAAAACTTTAGCTTGAAGCTGACTGAAGGAAGTGTGATATATTGGAATCTTTGTTCTTTCTTTTTTAAAACAATATTTATAATATACGTATTTGGATGAAACTTGAAAAAAACATTTGTAACTTATGTTAGGAAACTTAGAGGGTAGGTACTAAGAATTCTACCGACTTTAATATACTCGTAAAATCATATTCGTTTCTATTTCGATCCGCCATAAATACATATATGATTGATATATAACCCTCGATAAGTATGCCACGCGTGTTCTTACACATTTTGAAATACACAGTTATTAGTATTGCGTTATATTGCAGAAATAGTTATTTAACTTTAAAACGGTCGCAACAAATGGATAATTAACTTTTAAGAAACTTACTTATTTAAATTACGTCTATTATATGTATTTCAATGTTTAGTATTATACCAGTGGCCGCCCGCGACTCCGTTCGCGTGGAAGTCGGTTTCCCCTGGGAATGAGAAGTTTTCCCGCGGTAAAGAGTATTATTCTGACCTATATACTAGATAACCTATATTACTGTAAAGTTTCATCCAAATCCGTCCAGTCTTACAAACTTTCACATTTATAATATTAGTAGGATTAATTACATAATTATCGTTAAGCTACCCATTTCAATATGTGTTATCGTATTTTTATTAAATCAAGATGGATTGAAGATATAATAATTTTATTCAATATACTTATAGTTGATATTCCCATAACCTTGTGAAGAGTATAAGACGTATATATGATGCTATCTTAATGATATCATAAAATAAATACTTTACAATGGACTTGTGTTATTGTAGCAATCATTGTACAAAAACATGCAATTTGTAGTGAGTAAAGAAACTGGCGGTAAAAAATAAATTTGCCATATTAATATACCTACATTTAACATAGTGACCCAGTAGTTTTACCTACTATTTTAGCGAAAACCTTTAATAATATTCTTGATAAAGGTTTTGTTGTAAAAGCTCGCTTGCAAATATTCACAATAGCTTTGTCTACAAAAGTAATTATTTAATTAGTGTACTTAATTATTTAAACGCATTGGAATTGTAGATAAGGAATAAGTTTCTGTATTCCCTAAAGCTAGCTAATATTTAATTAATTTTTAAATGCGAAAATGTGTGCGTTATTTTTTATTCGTGTTGGTTACTTTTTCAAGAAAAAACTACTGAACGGATTTAGATGAAATTATTGGTATGGAATGCTCAATTTCATAAATTTAAACAGTTTTTATTAAAATGAATTGACGCCATTGAACGGTTGCATTTGTAAAACATTAAATTGTAGGTGTCTAGGTAGGCGGTTATGACTTTATTTAAACATCATCAGGGGATATTTGTTGGTATTATTTCATCGTATATGAAATACTTAATTAAATTAAAACGGAGATCTTGTCGATGTCATTTGTTATAACGATTATCTCGCTCATTATGTAACCGAAGAAAAAGTAAGCAAAAATTAAGGAAGAAAATATAATTTGCCAATAAAAAATATTAAAAAACCAAGTCTTTGTCGACTTTTTATATAAAAGTGAGTCCACTTGATAGATGGTAACAAGCATGTATAGACTCGTGCAGCATTAAGCTACACTCTTGGCGTCGACTCTACACACTTTACACTTTGGTCTCGGTGACACTCATTACTCTGACTATCCTGCACTTATAACTGGAATAAAATAGCTGTAGATATATTCATGATATTAGAACATAACCTTAAACTACTAGTATGTTAGTAAACTAACCATATAAGGCAAGAATTACCTATATTACCTAATACTCAGAAGTGTAGGCTTCAGATCCCATGACTAAATTGCGTAGATTTACCGATAACAACTTAATAGCTTCATTGTAGCTGTAACTACCCACATTTTAACATTATAGTTTATAAGTAAATATGAAATCCTTATATTAGGAAACTAGTGGCCACCCGCGACTCCGTTCGCGTTGAAGTCGGTTTCCCGTGGGAATTGGAAGTTTTCCCGGGGTAAAAAGTACCCTATATGTTATTCTGATGTATAACCTATATTACTGTAAAGTTTCATCAAAATCCATGCAGTAGTTTTTACGTGAAAGAGTAACAAACATCCATCCATACATCCATACTTACATACTTTCACATTTATATTATTAGTAGGATAAGTAAATATGAAATCCTTATATTAGGAAATAACAGGTATTTGTGAAACATATTAAGGTTTTAATAACATAGTAGGTGTTGAGTAGATACTCAACTCGTATACTGTAAATTGTATAACACACCCAAGCTGCGCCGGAGTGCAAAAGTAGACAACTTGATTTTATGGCAAAACGTAAAATTGCATTTAAAAAAAGAGAATGGTTCCCTAATGTGTGTTTAAAAGGTATAAATATTGTCACTTAATTAAATTGTTTGCAGAATCAATATCTGAAATTGTTTTTATCAGTAGTTACTTGGGACCACTTAAGTAGCCTGAAACGGTGGTTCCTATAACTCTGTTACTAGAAGAATATATGCAGCAAAGGCATATTCATCACATGATTAGAAAAAGAAATAGGTACGTTTGTTGCATAATTAATAAATCATTAAACTTAATAACCCATGAGGTACAATAACAAAACCTACGTAAAACAAGAGAAAAAGCATATTAGCCCTTCGTTTAAACAACTAAACCAAGGAACAAGCTTATAAAATCAAAAGACTTATATTATAAAGACTTCTTATATGCTTACTTATTATTGCTTATAAAGACTTCTTGTAGGTGATTAAAAACGACCATACCCACCGACCAAGTTTTCCCTGCGCTCTCGTCTCCTAATTTGCACATCCTACAATGTCAAGTTTGTCTGCTGACCCTACTGCCTAGTCCAGAGGTCTAAAGGTCCACTTTCTACGTATAGTCGAGTGGGCCGGCTAATTAATTGCTAAACGGGATGCGTCGAAAGTTACTTTCGGATAAGATGGGGTGATCAGGTGTTGATTGTAAGATTAGATGTGGAGATAAAAAGAAGAGTTAATAAAGTGCATCGATAGTTGTGCCTGAAAACTATACTGCGTCTTCTTAATGAACATGGTGATTTTTTAGTTTATTTTTTATCTAAGTTTAATAAATCTACTCCTAATTATGTACTTATTACATAAATGGCAAAAAAAATTGATATTCTTGCAGTTAACAAGCATAAATATAGACATATACCTACTCGTTTACTAGTTTACTTTATCTAAGTAATATTAAGTAAGTATTAGAATTCATTTAAAATATAAAAAAACATAAATAACCGCATCCGGGTAAAATCGAATTGGATTCGAACCAAATCACCTTAAAAAAAACGCATCAAACGAACCCTACCCAAACCTTAAATGGGTTTTGAATCAAAACACCTAAGTTTACTAAGTAGGTTTAAGTTTCTGCATTTTCTTAAAGTAGGCGATACAATGTTGCAGTGGTGCTTGACAAAGCTAATTTAATATAAGAAACATGTCAATTTACTCGTAAAACTGGATTATGACAAGCCAATAAACACGTTACCCGGCTCGTTTGTCCTGATGCTGGTAGTTATGAGTTGACAATCCCGCGGGATCTGTATCAATCCCGTAAAGAAGGTTCCAACTTGGAATCGTATGGGATAGCTCGAAATAGTAAAAAGACACAATAGGCAAAGTATCACTTGATGAGCTTAATATATTTTAAGGTATAATTGGGTAATAGGGTATAATATAGGGTATAATTGGGTAAATAAAGTATAATAATAAACAATGGTTCCAACTTGGAATCGTATGGGATGGCTCGAAACAGTAAAAAAGTCACAATAGCCTAGGTAGTATAACTTGATGAGTTTAATATATTTTAAGGTATAATTTTTAAATGAGTGTCAGATAAGACGTTAAGGACCAGAAAGCTATCATGCAGTGTTTTAATTGTGTGAAGTGTGTGATATGGACTTTACAGTAAATCTATATTGTACGGGATTAAAACCACCCGAGTGCTCACACGTGTTTATTGCAAGTATATTATTAAAGGGCAAAAAAATATTTTTATAAATTAACATCCTACTAATATTATAAACGTGAAAGTTTGTGAGTATGCATGGGATGTAAGTATGGATGTTTCACGTAAAAACTACTGGACGGATTTTGATGAAACTTTACAGTAATATAGGTTGTACATCAGAATAACACATAGGGTACTTTTTACCGCGGGAAAACTTTTAATTTCCACGGGAAACCGAATTCCACGCGAACGGAGTCGCGGGCGGCCACTAGTAAAAAATATCATTAGGACACACAGCAATATTTTTTTAATGAGACTACGGTATCTTTCAGGCTTTAAAACCTAAACCCACAGAGCTTCGTTTTGTCATCATCTCAAAAATAATATTCTAAAAATAATCACAACCCATAATATGATCCAAGCACTTGAAACGAATACATATAATTTTAAATATGACCTCATTTAAACATTTTATTTTGCCGCCTGTCTTGTAAAGTGTGAATCATTATTACATTAATTTGGCACAGATTTTTTATGGTAAAAAGTTTACCTGAATTTTAGAGGTTCCAACACGAGATTCCGAATATAAGTGGTAATTCAAAGTATGATAATAAATTCTTTATTAGATTGGATGTGCAAGGAGTGTGACCAAATTAGTTTGTTCGTAAGAATGTTACTATAAACTCGAGTTTATTACTTTAATAAAAAGGCAGGTGGAAGAAATTTTTATAGGTATACTATGTTGAAATGCAATAACTAAAAGATATACAGCAATATTTAACGTAGGTCTTAGTAAAACCTTATTAATGGTAGTGTAGGAAAGTATAAGGAACATTGTTAAGTGCCAGTTTATTATTATTTTAAGTGTTTCTTAATCTTTTGTTTTTAAAATTCAATCAACAAAGTGTTTGGAAGTGTTCGTTTACAAATATGTATTTTTTAATCAAAATTATTGCCCTAATTTAATTATCAAGGATGTAAATAATTGTTTATGAACTTATACACATTCACATTCAAACTTCATAAAATTGTTTATTCAAATAATAGTGATACTAAAATCATATTAATAATGATAATTGATTTTAATCACAAAATAGATTCGTACTAACTTAAATAATTATCTGAAGACGTTCTAACTGTTTGATGTTTAGTGTTATTACCCACCATTCCATGCATTGGTTAATACTATTTGCAATACTTGAAAAACTTGAAATATTTGAAAGTAAATACTTTGTCAGGTGTTCATCGCCTTGTGGATTATAAACCTTTATGAAAGTTTTATTTGAAATATTTCAATTTCTAATCAAGATATCATAATTATACGCAGAAAATAATTTATTGACAGATACTACAAAGCAAAAATCTTAATCGTTCTTTACAACACCACATCAAACCGCACTGAGCCAGCCTAGTGGATTACGGCTCAGCCCTTCTCGCTTTGCTTAAAAGGAGGAAGAAGGACACTTTAGTTAAACTAATGAAATATATACTGTTGGATATTGTTACCATTATTATTACTATTACTTAAAACACCATATATTTCAGATCAACGAATGACCGTAACTCCTCACGTGAACAAGTGAACTAGTGTCGGTTGCGTAAGCGCACATTCCAGTCGGCGTTGTGCGTAACTGAAGTTGTGGTAACTGCAGCCAGTCCAGTGTCTGTAGACGATTGTTAATGTGCTAGCTGTGGAATTGATTTTAGGGTACCGTTGTTATAATTAAAGTTTTGATTTAATTTTAAGTATAATTAGCTGAAAGATCATTTTTTCTATAGGAAAAAAAATGTTTGATAGGTAGGTAGTTAGATAGTTATTCCGAAATCCCGGAAAAAATGTCATTTCACATCGTTATATTGATAAATAGTACAAGAGCTTACTCAACATTTTTACATTTTTTTTAAATAAATTTAAGTTGCAATACTGAACCACATTAAAATTATATCTTATATAAGCGTCTAACAAGTTTATATTGTTATTACCCACAATAATTGCAATGTGTAAATTATTGAAGACGATACTGTTTCGTAATAAGCAGTTATCGTAGTATTGTCCATTATATATAGCCAATATTGACCATATAAGGTAAGGAAAGGGAAACTGAATATCCATAATAATATAAATCTGCTGTATATAGATTCTAGTCTATGGTATAGTATATTGTTGGATATACGAAACGAGTATAAGATGATAATGAGGACACTTTAAGTATCATAGCAAAAGTGTGTAAACACTTGGGCTTAGGTTAAATTTTGTTCAAAAATTGTTATTATTCATTATGTAAATACATGACAATGATCTTGTTAGTAAATAGAAATATGATATAAAAAAAATGTAATTTAAATTTAATGTATGTAATGTACAAGTGCAATTTAAATGCAGTTTATTATAATTAAATAGTTAAAATATTCTTATATCATAGCAGAAATAAGAAATATAATCGTTAAGATTTTTTACTATATGAAAACGAAATTATTTTAAATGAATATTAAATTTATGATGTGACCCGAAGTTCAAGTATTAACAGGTCGCTGTATAGTAAATTAAATGTAAGTTTGGTCAATATTTGAATACTAACAATGATCCAGTAAATATAGGTACGCTAATGAACCTCAAGAGTAAATTATATAAAATGGCTTTACGTCATTTATAAAACATCAAATATTAAAACAATAAAAGTAATTCCAATATTTATTTATTTAATTTTAACGATCAACGAAATGCTAAGAACCTATTTTAACCATCCTTATTTTTGTAAGCTACTCTTATTCAAAAGATCCACAACAGAGAGAGAAAATAAACAACATCGGTATGCACAAATCATCTATAAGCTATTTTAATCGCGACCAACAAATTGGTAAACAAGCGTTTCGAACAATGAGCATCGACAAAATCCTCGCATACCTCCAACTAACGTCAATTTCTCAGTTTTAAATACATGTACGTCACTTCTCAAAAACAACAACAAAGGAAACTCAACCCTATTCACAAAATCACAGAGTCTATATTCGAAAAGTTTAGAGTAACGCTGAAATCGGAAATGGCGTAACTGCATTCCTATATTTACGCACATCTATACTACTTTCTAAGAAGAATACTTGAAAAGTGTAATTGTAAATGTATTTCAATTGTATTTATATTGTAAAAATATTACTTTTAATTATTGATGTGTATGTTATGTAAACAAAATGTTTAAGTATGTATGACTAGGGCCGCCAGCGACTTTGTTCGCGTGGAAGTCCCGCGGTTAAAAGTACACTATGTGTTATTCTGATGTATAACCTATATTACTGTTGGGTTTCATCAAAATCCGTCCAGTAGTTTTTACGTGAAAGAGTAACAAACATCCATACATTCATCTATACATCCATACATACACACAAACTTTCACGTTTATAATATTAGTAGGATTTCCATAACATTATGTTGTTTTTAGAGTTTGTCCGTTTGTAACGCATTTTAACAGAGAAATGGATTTCATAAAAATTGTCTGAGCTTAGCAATTTTCTAACGTAAACATAATAAAATTAAGTTTCTCTTATCTCAATTTATGTTTTCGTACTGAATTCTTGTTAAAAAAATTAATAAAACAACATGAGAGTGGAACCCATATAAAGGTTTTACTTTACTCGGTTTGAAATAGGCACAGATACCAAAATTTTTTGACAATTTATAAAAGGTCATTCATATTATTTTATTTTAAGAAACTTATTTATAAGTCACTCAACCAGATTTAATATGCAAATACATTAATTATTGAATCAGACAGAAAGATAAATAGCATTTAAATAAAACATCACCAAACAAGTAACCTAATACAAATATCATTACATGTTGATTTAAAAATCTAATTTATTTTGATTTACTCATAGGTATTTTTTGATTTATGAATATTCAATTTCATTGGACCCTTGAAATAGGCTGTTGCTTACGACAAAATACATCAAACTGGTCATTTCGATATGTACTTACTTAGTTTTTAACTATATTTTTACAGCGGGCTTTGCGAATATGTAGGATTGAGCAGTAGTCCACCAAGCGTGTCCCCAAATAAACTAGCTTAGTTGCATTTGGCCCTATTTTCTTTATTAAACATGTACAAAAGTCAACTTGTAAAACCTAAAAAAATGCTCACTACTTTACAAATAAGCCAACAAATTCAGCAACTAAAACTACAGCAGTGGGAAGGCAAATAAGGGGTAAATAAGGTTCTGGGCTCTTAAACTATCCCTCTTAAGCTCTTAAACTCTCCCTCTTTCACGTAAAATCTACTGGACGGATTTGGATGTATCTTTACAGTACTATAGGTTATACATCAGAATAACACATAGGGTACTTTTTACCGCGGGAAAACATCTCGTTCCCACGGGAAACCGACTTCCACGCGAACGGAGACGCGGGCTTCCACTAGTCACACATATATGTATAACCTACTCCTTTGAATGTATCATTACTAAATCTCAGCTCAAATTCATTGGACTATTACAACTAATAACTAACAATGGCGACTTTCTTCACCAACATATTTAGGTAATCTACAAATCAAAATATAATCATACTAAGCGACACATTTTATTTGAATGCATCGTAACCGTGGGAGCTACTATATATCTTACAATCAGATAATGTAATATTTAAATTACTCTTTATTGAATAACTGAATAGTATGTGCATGTGTGTGGTACAGCTATATGTGTATGTGTGTGTGTGTGTAACTTAACTATTAAACAGAATTTGAAAGAACATGATTTTAACATGTGAAATTTTTTAATAGATACTCATATTCAATTTCTTATTGTAAAAATAATCCTACATGATGGCAAGGTAAAAAAAATTAAAATGTAAAATCAATTATGTATGCGTTATGAAAGGAGTAAAACCCACCGCTATATTTTAATTTAAATGCATAACTTTGTTTAGTGCATTTAATTTAAGAAAACGTGTCTAAAAAGAAAATTGTCTTGCTAATTTTTATTACACATAAAAAAATACGTATGTATAATAATAGGTTGTATTGTTTTCCTTCTAACTTGGAACTGATAAAACCGATATTTAGAGTATAATCATAAACGTCTTTTAAATTGGTGTGTTTTTATGTAGAATGCTTCATAAAGAATGTAATAGATGTTTACGACAATTTTATCGAGTTTGCCTTTACTGCTTTCAAACCATGGCGCTACCGTACACAAGCTGGCAGTAAATAACTAGGATCTAGATTAAGTAGAAACCTACATAAACTTAGAACAATAATAAAAAAAGGAAAAAAACCTTGTTTGTCTGCCTGTATGACTATCCGACCATAGGTATAAGCTGAAAAACGAATAAACGAACTTTCGGGCGGTTTTCACCAATTTATGTACTAAGTGATTCATCTATGAAACGGGTGAATTAATGGTAATATTAAAGGCAAAAGCTACTGCAAAAGTTGTTATATTATAAAGCTGGTATAAAGTTAAATAAAAAGTGAAACAACAATCCAAACATTCGCAATTTCACGCTAAACCAAGATTAAAAACAACAGTTTATATAACCGCACCTAACGTTAATTAATACCTAATTAAACTCATTACCTTTGTTATCAGAAACGTGACCTCACAAAAGATATCCTTATCAAACGGAAGAGGAGCGTTATATATGTAAATCTAATGTCGATTCGAAAATCATGTACGAATTTTATAGGTCAGTGGTTGGCCAGACGAATGTAAGTGCTTCCTGTCGAAATAATAGCGGAGGTGCGGTCATTATAAACCTGCGTAATTTAATTAAAAAATCACAATAGATGTTTTTTAAGGTTTGTTGGATTTTTTTGGTTAATTAATTAGTAGAGTTGGTCAGTGAGGATTGGTTTGGATAAAAAACTGCAACTTTGCAGGTTAACTTAAACTTCTTCGAATTGTCAATATACACGGTAAGACATTATTGGTGTATTAGGTACCATTTTGGTGACTCGATACTACTTCTAGCAATTTCTACTTTCAACATGGATTAAATAACTAGGATGTTTTTTTCACATCTTTGCGCACAATGTAAGCTTAGTAAGCACCACACGCAAATGCCTTTATATTCCTAAGGATACAATAAAAAAACAAAAAAAGTCACCAACTCCAGAATTCAGGACTCAACATTAAAGAAATATACTTTCCTAAAAAAATCAAGCGCATCAATATTTTTATGATCGAACTATATTATTATCATAAACCTTTTGTTTAATTATACCAAATTCGAACTTCAATACTCAAAAACTACTATTAATACAAGGAACCCTAAAACACAAAAACATATACAAAAGAAAACTATGTCAGGGAAACACTAGAGGTCGTATGGGTGTGGTGCTTCTACCTGTAATCATACATTTTCTTTGTTTCATACATACATGCAAATAAGTATTTGTTACATTAAGGTACGTAATAAAGCTGTATCTTCGCACGGAAGAAGTTTATAGTAGATTTTATGATGCACTAACAAGAAGCTAAGACGAGCAACCACGATGAAATAACCCGTTTTATACCGTCAACTTTATACTACGGCTATTAAAGGAACTATTAGAACTTTAAAAGGCCTAAATAATTAAATAAATGAGTAGCGAAAATGACACCTACTTACTCAGGTTACTCGTATCTTTACAATAAAGTTTTAGCACTATTAAGTTATTCCAAAATTAACTCAGATTGTAAGTTGTAAACCCTATTCTTTGTCCTTTATAAGTAACTAGCTTTTACCCGGGTTAAATTCGGAGCAAAACCCCTTTCCCTATACTATGTTATTATACATATAAAACTTTCTCTTGAATCACTCTATCTATTAATAAACCGTATCAAAATCCGTTGCGTAGTTTTAAAGATTTAAGCATACATAGGGACAGAGAAAGCGACTTTGTTTTATACTATGTAGTGATAGTGATAAACCCTATTCTTTGTTCTTTATGATTCAACTAGTGTCCGCCCGCGACTCCGTTCGCGTGGAAGTCGGTTTCCCGTGGGAATGAGATGTTTTCCCGCGGATGATGTATAAACTATATTACTATAAAGTTTCATCAAAATCCGTCCAGTAGTTTTTACGTGAAAGAGTAACAAACATCTATACATACTCACAAACTTTCACGTTTATAATATTAGTAGGATTATAACATAACTATTTTTTTAACACAACTACAATGTCATGAAACTGTGTATCTATTCTATTTCATTAAAAATTTGCCTCATTTTTGGTACACTCTCAGTAAAAGCTTCGTTAACGAAATGCACTAATTAGATGAACGGTCCTGAACTTTACCATATACATACATTTAGAACTCAATATGTCTTAATTAAATCGTACAAAAAGTGTTACAAACCCTACTTAGGTAAGCTGAGTTTTACATCCTGCTTTTTTAGTAGATATATGCGTGCATTTAGCAGCCAATACTGTTTTTAACAATACCACATTGACAGTACATTCAGTCAAATGAACAAACTAAAGTTTCATAAAAAGCAATAGATGCAACTCTATGTTTAAACTTTGGTTACGTCTCATAAATCTTATATTCTGTGCTTACACGCAAAAGAATTTAAACTATACAATAGTTTTAAAACAGGTAGTAACATTTGTTGACTTGTTACCTACCACTAAGCCAGAGGTTCTAGGCGGAGCTTGTTGTAACTCTAGCCAATAGAACTAGACCGATTAAAATTACTGAGCTTCGCTGGCTGTCATTGTTATTCTATTACAGTTTCTTTTTATTGCTTGGTGCTAGAAAAAAGGTAGAGATCACATTAATAGTAAGAATGTCCTCTTTTACGGAATTTATTAAAAGGTCGCGGTATATATATTTTTTGAATGAGGAGGAAAGTTTATAGCAATTGGTTTAGTTGGTTAGACTTCTTTTTTATTTAGTTTCCTAGTTACTTTCGAAATTCCGTTACTTACTGCAACATAACTTTGATAAGATTCATACTTAGATACCTATGACTATCACAAAAACCTACATCGAACAAAAACTTCTATAGCATTTAATTTGAACACAAAAGCTAAATTAAATAACTTTTTCTAAGCACCAAAAACACAATCCATTCAAAGAAGCTTTACAACGGAAACCTTTGCCTGGAGCAATAAAAAAAAACTCGCTCACTCAAGCGTCTTAGATCATTACTGTTTGATCCCTAATCGTCCAATTACGTACTACTGTTCCGTTGCCTACGGCATTATTAAAAAAAAAACTATAATAACACTATCGTGCTTGTCAAAATCATCTCATGAATATGTTTATCATTTGGCAAAGCGCAGCAAGCAGCTGCCAAAATAATTGTAAAGATTTACGTTATTTGCATAAAATTGTGGTTTAGCACGCAAGTTCCAATAAGAGTTGTCAGTGTTGATATTGTTGCTACCAGCATAAGACAGGAAGTAGGTAGGTAGTCAATAAGGAATGATAAGATAGGTAGGTAGATACTTTAGTACCCATCTTACCCGATTAGGGTTATAAAATACAACTCAGTATTGAACAATGAGTATGTGATACTTAATATTAATTTAGGGGGTAGGTAGGTATGGGCACCTATTCAGAGTGCTTGTCTTTAATTAAGGTCGATAAATGCAGCTACAGTACGAACAAAAAAATTAAGTAAATAAGTACCGAGATGTATAAATGACAAAGTAGGTACAAAAAGTTTGCATTACCGGTAGTTACCTAACTAATGTTACCTAGCTGTCAACTTCTTGCTACGGCCTAAGTATAAACTTTCAACTCAGTTTCTTAAGGTAGGTATTGTTTGGCACGTGTTGGTTCGTCTTCATCCATATCTATCCGAGGCGGCTGTTTTCCGTGTATTTTTCTGGTCGGGTGGGCCGCGGCGCGCGGGGGCCGGGGGGCGGCGGCGGCAGATGCGCCTCGCAGCGCCATCTCTCGGCGCGCCGGCCGCCAGGTGCGCCCCGCTCGCCGCCCGCGCGCCCCCAGCCAGTCCGCCACCACGCGCCGCCGCGAGCACACGTCCACGCCGCTCCCGCCGACCAGCGACGCGCGCGATTCAAACGTAGTGCACGACACGACCGGTTACCAACGCTCGCTGCCGATGAGCGCACCCAGTGACACCTATGATTCTTGTGCTGTGCGACTTGCTGTGAAACTATTGAGTGCTTTGTGCGAGTGATGGATTACGGATACTGTGGGTGCTGACGGGCCTGGTGCCGTGAATGCTCAGGCGCCGCCAGCCCGGCCGCGCCACCATGCGCGCCTCCGCGGTGCTGCTCGCCCTGCTAGGGTTCCTGCCCCAGGTACTGGCGAAGGAAGCCGCGGTCCGCTTGTTTACGTGTCCGACGTGATGTGTTGCGATACGTGCAAAATATGTTTAACTTTCCCACGGAGTTGTTTGCGATGTTCCTGGGATTATCTGTCGGGAGCTAGGAACCGCGGAGTTAGGTCGTGACCGGTCCCGAGTCCATCGGGAGATGTGCCTGTGTGTGTTTAGTTCTATATCGTGTAAACATAGGTACTTCTTGAGCATAGTTGTAAAGAAAGTTCAGGTTTTAATATGAACGGCGCGCGGGGTCAGTAAGGTCGGATGCTCCTCGCTTTTAAAATTAGATGCATTCCGAGGCTCCATGGAGCCCAAAGAGAGTAAAGAGTGTTGCGAGCTTCGCACAGGAATAACTTAGCAGTCGTCCCAAGATGTAGGTATTTCTGACAGGGTTAGTAGGTAGCTCGCTCCAGATTGTACTGTCACAGATTGTACAGATTGTAAGTCTGAACTATTTAACCGTGAATTAACCCAATGTTCACCGACCGGCTGAAAGTGTAAAAAACTTTAGGCAAAGTTCGTAAACAGATGTGCCAACCAAATCGTTCGTTACCCCCTTCGGTCAAGGCTAAAACATCCTGGGGGCTTACAAAGAGAGAAAAAACAATTATACCGACTTGATAACCTTGTACTGTTTCCTACACATTATAAAAGTCAAACAGGCATGGGAAAAGATTCTTAATTCGATTTATTGTTACAAATTGATTATACAACTTGTGTGTGTATGTGTGAATGTTTCACCTACACCGAAATTAAAACCAATTAAATTTAAAGTAGTTTGGTCGAGAAATCACGGGACCTACATAATAATAATCATCAAAAAACGAGTTTACAAATACTTGTTTGCATTTCAACAATAATCTTCCAATGTGCCTATTTATTTATAGTTATTATATTCGTTCGTAGATAATATCTATAGTCGTAGATCAACTGCAAATCTTACGGCCCGCCCCTCGGATGAATCACTCTTTACAGAATCCTATCTTCTCGTGTAGGTACCTATACATACCTACATAGTTAGTTAGAAATCTATACTGTTACCTACCAACATTCCACCCAAACATTGCACTAATCGTGGTATTTATAAGGTAGGTTCTCTGACATTACCTAATGTTCATCTTGCATTGGTAAACTCAGTTATTAAACCATCTAACTGAAATGTCAAATAATAATAAAAGTAACTCTCCCTTTATTTGAACTTTCAAATCGAACGAACGTTTTTTTATTCAACCCATTCATAGCCATACGGGTGATATGACGGTGGTATAATTGTGAGGAAAAATACCGCGTGAATTAAAATTGGTTTGTGTATAATTTCGTTGTGTTCGCGCAAGAACCGTTAAGCTGCACACAAGTGCACTAGGTTACATGCGAATTAGCAAAACGAGTTTCAGACTTACCTCTCGTGTGAACATATTTACTAGGTAGGTTCACCTACGACTTCTTTTAACGTTTAAAATTAATATCCTACTTGCTATAATGCTTTTAATCTCCCGAATATTATAACCTTTAAATGAATACTCGTTCTTTGAAGTTGAACTAAAATTAGCTCACGAATTGAACACTAAATAACATTTAGCCAACAGAAACACATTATCTCCTTAAGGTTTTATTTATAGGTCCGTGCGTGCATGTGAGTTTTCAATGCGCTATAATACATTATGAATGAAGTTGAGTTGTTCCATAAAAAACGGTATTTTGCGGACAGGTTAGGCTCGCCCCAAGTCCCGGGTACCTACGTGACGACGCTTGTGCATTGATGTAATTGTCCACCGATCGCTCGACTCGATTCTTTGTAACTCGATGCATCCGCAGGATCGAATCGATATCCGCATTTTTTTCTTTTTTCCTAACCACGTGCAACCTGCCAGTGTTTTACCCTCCCTTTCTGCGCTTACACGATTATCCAAATCGCGTGATCGCTCGATCGGAAACACCGGAGGAAACACGTTTTGCCCAAAACCGCAACTGAGTAATTTCCAATTTCAAATTCTATAAAAAAAACGAACAACCGTAGACCAATTTGTAATGTGTTCATCCCCGAGAAATTACATGATTGAGGATAAAGCAGTTTAAAATGATATTAAATTCGCATTCTCGATTTTCCACAAATGGATATTATAGTGTTATTTCTTGCGATTGCAATGCGACATTGCTGATTTTTAATATATCGAGATCGCTGGCTCGGTCCGGCGCCTACCTGGTAATGCCATATCTAGGGCATACATGTCTGGCCCTAGCTAGCATGGTATGTATGTTGTCATATTGTATGATATAATCGTATCGATAAATTATTTTCAATATGTGCTTGGTTCAATGTGTTGCACGCTCGAGACCACATTACATTAGCAGGTAGCAGGTGCGCCAGCGGGACCTGATCGCAACTTTGTGCCAACACACACATCTGCTTTTTCATCATTTACAAAGTCACGAACTCTTGCTTTGCCACTAAAAGGACTAAAAATTCACCTCAGTCGTGAGGCGGTGATCACGTCCAGCCAAAGTAGCTGTTTTAATGGTGTTTTTAATGCAAAAGTAATCTTAGTTCTTGCTATAACTCAATGCTAACTACGTACTTAGCTAAGTTCTGTAAAATAGGTCCTATCTCGTATGCAAGACTTTCTTTCGCTAATTAGGTAACGCGATACTAAAATTAGCTGTTTATGTTTTGCAGTGTTTCGTTGTTAGCGTGTTATTACCGAAAGCTCATGAAAGGTCCATACAGTGCGCCGACTGGCCGTTTTCCCAACAATCAACGAATACCCGAAACCCCGCCGCGATTCTATTTTCTGTGCATTTTCACAACAACACAATACTTAATAATTAATCCTCATATGTCATGTTAGTAGCAATATTAAGCATTTAAGCATGTGAAATTCAGAAACTGTTATAATTTCGTCCATTGTCCGAAATAGTTTTTGTTCTATGGGAACAATCTCAATTATAAAGACCTCCTTTAAAACTTCGAAATCCGTATAATCGTTGGCATTTAGGTGGTTAACTATGTGAAATTTGTTGCTTGGATCTCATTGTCCGGGGCTGGGCGAATGTCGACTCGAGATTTGAGTAGCGTTATCTTTCTAGCGACATCGCGTACGACTAAATGGTGATCATCGATTACCATTGTGTTGATAATGACCACCGTAGCAGTCATTACGGCCGCTTCATTGAAACAGGGTAGCTTCTTTCCCGGATATTTCTTCCCCGGACGAACGATTAATTGATTCCCGATGTCGTATAAAAAAACAAAATGGCTTTCAGGACCATTGATCAGATTGTGCAATGCCGCTTAACTGGTAGCTCGGGAAGTCAATACTATGCATTATTTATAAACATGTATTGCTTTGCTTGCTTGCGTCTTACATTAGAGTTAGATAACAAAAAAACCGCTTCACAAGAATATTACTGCCCGCACCTAGGTGGTTAAGTGAAAACATTCGATTTTTAAAATCGATTTCACCGTTTTTAGTTAGCAACCTTCGTATTTAAGGTTCTATTGTTTAGTGTGTTGCCAGTCGCTAGCTCGCAAATTATTGATGCCATGTTGGGTAAATGTGTCAGATGGCAACTGATTGTGCAACGCTTCAGGCGTAGTTAGAGGATGACTACTACACGTGGGCTGCAATGGTTAAAGTTGACAGACGTGAATAAGTAGTCAAATATTTCACATTGAATCATTAGCGTGTACGCAATTAAGCAATTTATTAATTTGTGCGTATCCTACGCAAAGTTGAAACAAAATGTTTAATTGAATGGCTTTTTTTAATGCCAAGAGTTAACGAAATTGACTTTAAGCGATTATGTTCAGTTCAATCATGTGTGTGAATGAGTGAACGGTCCAATCATTCATAGTCGTACAGCAATAAAATAAAGAGATCATTCATCTATCGTGCAAAGGGTACCATAAAACTTTATGTTCACCATCGCCTTTGTTTTTACATAACCGCAATTTGTTTAATTTCAAAATGTCTCAGTTGGTAATTGAATTTACGATTTCACATACAGATTATCTTCAATTTCCAGCAATCTTGAGATCCATGTTAGATCAAGTACGATACGCCAACATCGTCCTAAACACACCGACGCACGAAATATCAATTCTCTTGTGCAACCGCAGAATACCTTATTATACCGCTTTCCGTAAAGGAATCCTTCAATCTCACAAACTATTATGTACAACCTACATGGACGATTATTTCAAACTTCGAATTCTAAGACGTTATTCTTTCCAGCCAGTACGCAGCTGCAGTACCGACACAAAGGAGGTTGCAACTTTTGTCGCGAGAATTCGACCTTTTTGTTCAAGTGTCCTTTTCTTACTTCAATGTATTGCTTTTGTGAATTGAAACCGACGCGGCATGCGCCTCGCACAATACTTCTCGATTCGAAAAGTTCCTTGAAAGTCAGAAAGCAATTAGTGGCAGCCGTTCATCATGGCGGGTAACAGTATTTTTTATATCAAACACTATCTCGACATGGTGCTCCGCTATTTTTATAACCGAACATCTTTTTAGCATGTGTACTGCGCTTAATAAACGGCATGTTTTAAAAAAATAAATCATACCTGACATGACATCTTATAAAATGCGAAAATGCATTCGGCCACTAGCGTAGCGCTATTAAAAGACTGTTTGGGTGTTTATTTTAACACGTTTTGCGCGTGTATAACGCTCCGAGATGAAAAACATTCTCCCGTTTCATTATTTTGGTTATTTTTAGTTCGACCTGCAGACTGGAGTGTTTTGCTGCCTTACATCCAACGAATTTCAATTAAATCATCTTTGCCTTGATACTGCAATTAAAAAAAAACAACGACCACAGGCCGAAAACAATTTAAAAAGAAAAAATAAGTGAACGAGTCGTTAGCCGGGTTTCCGTGTAAATCATTTTGACGTAGCAATACATTTTGAAATATGTAACCATTCGTAATAAAACATCGTGAGTGAGCATAGCGCACTGCAATTAAAGCGAATAAAAAACTTAATGTATCACGACGTAACTTAATGTTATAATGATATTGTAAAATTGATTTGGAAGCTTAATTGGATCCATAAACGGCGTTACTTAAGGTCAGGAATAAAACCACGACAATAGAATACAGTATAGAAGAAGAATGAAGGCATCAATCGGACAGTCATCGTGTCAAATAGCCCGGAGTCGTAATAAAACACAGATTATTCAGAAGCCTGAGTATTATTTAATTGTTAGTCAGAAGAAGGCCTTAGGGCAACCGGCGTTCAGTCTGTTAACCTGTTAAACGTTTTTACCGACTCAGCTTATTGACAACTCGTATTCAACGTGTGTGATTAATCATTCCAAAACAGTAAGCCACAATTTATAAAAGCAGCTACTATAAACAATAGGATAGTTGTAAAAAAAGGGGATGTTTAGAGTGCTCTGTTTTTTTTGACGGTTTTTTTCCTTTCCGCTCCTACCTGCTTAGGTAACCGCGGAGATGTGTGAATTGGGCTTCTGTCTCTGTCTAACTTCATAACAAAGACAGAGAGGTCCGATGAGGTGCTAGATAAATTCACCCCTATACAAAATGACAGGAAGTTTGGAATCTGGTATGTTACCAGTGTTTATTCTGTCAAAATTCTGTCACCTTGAATAAGAACATTTAAAAACACCAGTCCATTCATTACTAACTGACGTGTAAAAATTTAATCTTCCAACCAAATCACGTAAGACTTAATGAGGTCCAGACATTTATGAATATAATTTATTATGGTTCGGAGCCCTAAATTATCAATTAGATCGATGGTTCACAGGAAATCGTTTTTTTTACTTTACGACGCGTACAAGAAACGGGTGATTTCTTTACTTTACTCCTGGCCACTTCCTTCCGATGCCTTATGAAATATGTTGTCTACCCTCGAATTATGAAACAAAAACTAACCGTATCGATGTCAAACGTGGAATAGAGAACTCGATTTTCAAATTTTATTTGCGTGCGTTCTTTTTGCATTACACTGTGCAGAAGTTACCCTAATCTTAAAACTAGTTGACCCCAACAATACAACTGCAGTTTTTAAAGGGGGTCGCCTCTTGGGACTAAACGACTATTATTACCTGACTCGTATTGTAAGCAACACGAATTATCATTATTCTAACACCGTAACTAACGCTGGCAGCATTTTATCGATAAAAAGAAAAAAAAAAAAGTTTCGAAATTTGAAAATATGACATGGCGACGCACGCCGCATTGAAACTCGATTCGGGTTAGGGGTGTCACTCACCCCAATCGAATCGAGACTAGCAACCCCATTTTTAAGCGACCTACATCATGTCCAGTAAAACCGTTAATGTCTCAACGGGATCAATGGCACGGACAGTTGTGCAAATACTTTGTTTGAGGATTAAGACTTTGGGGCGACAGAACCAACACAAATGTTTACTCTTGTCATGATAGTATTGATTTATCGCCTTAATCTTGTACTCAGAAGAAACATATTTCAGTCCATTAACATTATTTTTGTCTTTTCCAGGTGCTATCATCGGGCTCCTTCGAACTTAGGATAAAAAGTTTTACGAACTCATTGGGAAGGTTAAATAGTGGGCAGTGTTGTGATGGTTCCTCAAATAGTGATGCGCCTTGTTTATCACCGTGCAGGACTAAATTCCGTGTGTGCCTCAAGATCTATCAAGCTAATATCGATACGACATCACCGTGTACATTCGGTGACATCACTACGCCCGTTTTGGGCGGAAACTCCTTGGATATGCCAAACGTCAACGTTGAAGGATTCAGCAACCCCATCGTGTTCCCTTTCGACTTCACGTGGCCGGTAAGTTTGAATCTATTTAAATAATTATAAATTACATTCCAATTCCAAAAGAAATTATTAATCAAAAAATCACTATTGACAATCGAATTCCAATAAGCCACGCGCTGGCTGCCTACACCATGTAATAGTAAAAAAGAAATTAAGGGATTCCACATTCAAATTTGACAGAAGCGATGACGATAAGAATACTTGATGGCTTTCGAACGAGCGAGTGGGACGATTACGGGCGTTCAATGTTTCGTTTATAATTAATTTTATAAGAGTCTTACATACTTGTATCCGCATGTATTTAACCTTCAAGATTTACGTTCTCATCTTCACGGAGCCGATTAGAACGCGGAGGCCATTGGGATCGTGATTCCGATATTGTAATTACGTATTTATTTACTAGATCTATTTCTTTTCCAAGGATAACAGACATCTTAATTGGGTTTAGTTACGGTTATTTCTGTGGCGTCAATTGTGCTTCGTTTGTTCAGGTTTTATGTAGTTTGGAGTTTTCGAGTGGTATTTGTGTTGTGTTTAGCGGCGTGCCTCAAATATCGTACCAACTCGTTATGTTTGAACAAACAGACCAACGGCTTGCACAAGCGAGGCTCCATCTGGTCAAAACGTGACATTTGGTCACTCTCTCAGCTATTTGGAAGCCATCTTTCGAAAATAGGATACGTGTCCGCTAGAATTAACAGCTAAATTAAAACTTCCTGCTCAAATTGATACTGCACCGTATATTGACAGATAAGGATTAATTGAAAACGAGCGGAATCGAGTTTCGTATCGCGGCTCTAAACTGTCAAAACGCCATATGCCTCGTTTGAAAAAAAAAGTTACGTGTGGATTCCTTGGCGGATTTCCGCTTAAGGAGTCAGTTGCAGAGGTTAAAAACGCAAATATCATCCGTGTTATGGTCGGTTGCTGGTTTTTTCTCACATTGGGGTCATCGACGCGTTTTTTTATGGGGCATATAGTTCAGTCAGATGTTGTAAAGTACTGCGTTCCGCGTTGCTGCATTCGTGACTGGTTCGGTTAAACGTTTGAATTTTTTGCAATGGAATAATTTTGAATGTTCGTCACAATATTTTGAAACTCGAACCGTTCCAGCCCGCGGCCGCTAACGGTCCCGGATCGGTTTCACTCAGTGTACAGTAACACAAACGCATCATATGCACACACAGCGCCCTCTCTTTATCTGATCCCCGTGAAATAAATCGTTTCTAGGTCACACCGTACCCAGATCTGACCTCTTTGATAATTTACATAACCATATTAATTTTACTGGCAACATCGAAACGAAATTACATGAAAAGCGCGCGCGTTAACGATGCATAGAAACTAGCTATTTATCATCGGGGCTTATACAAGAAAGAGATGGCTCACTCTTAAAAGAAATCTCATTTGTATTCGTTGTTGGAGGTTTCATTTATTTTACTCTTAAACAATTTGTGTTTGTAAATAACAAGTTTTTATTGTAAATACATGACCCGTTAGCTAGCGGATGCGACAAAGGTGAGGTAGGGATAGTCGACTCTTAGCACGTCAGTTGAGGCCGTAAATGTTGAAGCAAAGGTTACTACGATAATAATTGGCGGGCACAACACTAATGCTAGGGTTGTCCCCACGTGCATGAACGAACGAACGGTTCCATTCATCCTGTACCGTTATGTACCCGTTAAAAATATTTTGCTCTTATGCAACTGAATGGCACCTGCCGCTAAATTGAAAATGTCAAAGAGTGGTGCTTCCGCGGTGCGTTTGCGCAGGCCGGCTGCGCGGGATCCACTCTGGCCGTGAACTATACTTTTTATAGATCCGCCATACCTTTAAAGGCACTAACTATGTATGTATAGTCATTATTCAAATTAAATGTACTTGTTTTTCTAATCGTAAATTACAAATGGAGATTTCAATTTCAATCGTATAAAATATGATGATTTCTCTAATCATTCGATTTAGAAACGCTTTTGGCAAGTCACTTTCCCACAAAGTTTCAAGTTACTTGTAAGCGAGTTTTTTATTCGAGTCAGGGTTGCTAGCATTTAAAACACGATGAACGTATGATAATTTTGCAGCTGTTACTTATTTCCTTACTAAATAAAATAGTTAACGTTCCTAGTCAAATACCTATGTGGTAGGAAATGTAAATTAAAATGCTATTTATATTTAGTGCTAGGTGGCTAGAAGTCGTTATGCCATATTTTTTACTCCAACAATTGCTTTTTAATGTTTTATTTGTATGACCAACGTCCGTTTCTATTTATAAACGTTTACAGTTAATAGTTTACTAAAAACAACAACACTGTGACCTAATACTAAAAATATCTAGACTCAGCTTAACTCTATGACTGTGCATTTAAAAATAGAACTAAGAACAGGCAGCCCTATTCCAAAGAAAGATTTAAATTGACTAGGCGCAACCAATACAAAGTCAATGTGTTCCAGTTTCGAATTTAAACTTTTTTTAATTTGTCTAATGAAATGACAAAGGCCTAATTCGGTCTCACATTTATTTATTTTTCCTTGAAAGCGAAAAACTAGTTTCAAGTAAGTAACTTATAGCACGTAACACTTGCCTTGTCAAACTTGAAATAAATATTGTCAAAGCAGCAATTAATTTACTTTTTGAGTCTGTGATGCCATCGTTTTCTTAATAATGGTGTATGTGAAGCCTTCGAAACAAGTTTTAAATTCCGGCGGATAAGCGAGAATGACTGATTAATGTATTTGTGTCGTTTTACCAGTGAAGAAACTCGCATCTTCATTGTCAGACAAGTGGAGTAGCCACCGTAACAAATTCTAGAGATTGTTGCTTATTTTGCATGTTTCGTCAATGTTTTTACGCTCCAAATAGTAAGCATTTAAATGAAAGTGTTAGAGCCTCCTTGGTCCTAATGCTAAAAAGTGACTGGCCGTATGTTGCGGCACTGAAAAAAGTTTGAGGTTCTTCATAATGATACTGGCCGTTTGGATTGGATTTCTTGATATGAATTGACGTCAGCGTCCATTCTAATTTCAAAACAATCGTGTGGTGAGGCACGCCGGTAAACGACGCTCCGCATCCATTGTCACGCGTGTGAACACTTCGGTAGCTGATTCTCATTTAGAAAGTAATTAATAATCCAAGTCGCGCACGAACCATTAAAATCTCCATGCTTCTACGAATCCACAAAACATCGCCTAGACAAATCGATCGTAATTATGATCTGATCGGCACCGACGTGACGTGAATTTGACTTCAGATTTCACATCGAACATGGAAAAATATTCAGCCTTTATGGTTGAACGACTTACACGTAACATGATCCATCGCCGGTGCATTATAAAAACATAAGAAGCGTCCACTTCCGTACAAACTTTTTTACTCGAAGAGCTCTTAATAATTTCCTTCATCTGAATCCGCTCGGTCGCTTCTCTTAAAATACTTACCCCTACATCCGTTTCTTTTAATAAAGCCAAGGAATTCCATTCGATCCTGTTCCCTCTTCTACACGTCTTTTATCTCCATCGCCTTCCGACGAACAATTAAACTTTAAACAAAAAAGGATTCGCCAAACGCAATTCCACGTAAAAGTAGTCCGAATAACACGTTCTGGAATCGCGATTTCATAAGCTTCAAAATTGATACACAATCGGAGCGTGTAGAAATTAAAATTGATACAGGTTGCTTAGTTCGAGCGAATACACAGGTATGCTGACTATCAATTAGTCGGCCGGTCTAGTCCGACCGCCTAAATAAACTCGGACAATCGAACCGGTACTTACCCAATTATTCCAACAACTCGGGTGCTAAAATAACATCGAACAAAATTAAAGATCACCGATAAACGCTGAGTCACGACGAAAAAAAAGAATCGTTAAGTGATTCGACAAAAGCAACAACAATGTTACTGAAGTAGCGCATAAAGAAAACACTCGTCTCCTAAATAAACGCTCGTTTACGGTCAAATCCCGACGTTTTAACTGCTACTCTAACATTTATTGTTCCAATAAAAAATTTCAAAGACGCCGAAAAAAGTTCGAAATACAAATTCGCAGTTGATTTTACAAAAGAGCAGATTTACAATCAATCAAATTCGGAATTTGAATAGCTGAGCGCGTTCCGGAGTAGCGAGGGAAGTTTTGTCTGCGTTCCAATTTTATTAGGTTTCTCACGTGTTGTAGGGCGTCCCGAACCACAAATCTCCGCTGATGAAATTCTTTAGATTTCTCTCTTTATTCATCACACGCGTTCAAATTCTAGGAATCAAATGACGGTGTGAGTTCACATACTCGCATACCCGACTTGGCGAATATACCGAAGTATTTAGTATGGAAGGAGGCACGGTACTTATGCTGCGTACATACTTCGAATTTATCGTTTTTCCTAAGGACGGTCATAGGCTGCGGTGGGAACGTTCGCTATCATGCAAATACATACTTGTTTAAATCTAAGAATCATCTGATTGAAATGTTCCCGTAACGAGGTTAACGTTCTTTTTACTATTTTAGGTTTATTTCCATTGTCGCCATCATGCCATGAATCCCAAAATATCTCATTGAGGATTAGTCATCAACGAGTTAGTTCGATATTTAAACTGTAGTTCAAACAGATCTCATGTCGAAACTTGTTGGAGGCTGCGAATGTCATCTTCAAGTATGTAGAGGCTGTACATTTTTGATGTGGTTTTGGTTTCAAACCCTTCTCAACGTTATCTCGATAATCTTCGGTAGACGCCGACATCTAAAATTTGTTAACTGGAGTCTTGTTTATTTTTTAATTTAAGGTGTATTTCTTTCATTCGGTTGTTTATGGGGAACATTTTAATTTTTAGAATTCCTGACGTTTTTGGACGCGTCCCGTCCCCAGCGACTGACGTGGAATTAAAGATGGTTTCGTTTTTCACTTCAGATGCGTTTTAAAAGTCCCGAATTCTTTGCCATGTAGGCTTTTTTCGCGATGATTGTAATTGGGGGCAATAAATTGTTAATGTCTGACTTACTTCGCGTAGTGGACCGGTCGTTAGCGGTAAAAAAGTGGTACAAACTGTCTTTAATGTTTCCTAGTGCGTTTTGTTAAATAATCTTCAAATCGTCGGACGACATTCCAAAATTATTCATGGCCAGCATCAGCGTATGAGACATCCGGCCGAAATATTTACACAAAGAGGTTGTAAATAAATTGCTCGAGTTTAATAAGGATTCGAAATTCAAACTCGAGGTCGTTCTAGAGCGTCTCGGATTTGTCTATGCTACGTTCACGAAGGTACCTCTATGTTATACGACCATTTGAAATAGTTGGTGCAATGTTGGTTGTTTGTAGGGAAGAGTGTACGTATGATTTGTCTGACTTGTATCTGGTGTCACAGTTTCGCTTGAAACTGTTTAGCATTCTAACTGAATGCAGGTGTACCAGTGGGTACAAGCACGAATGCCGACCTGGATATTTTTATGAATGTTTTTGAAAGGATGCCTGCGTTCACACGGTATTTATTCATGGTTCTCACTTTTATGCATCTCGAGACCATGAGTCACGCGGGTCAACAGTCCGACAGTAAAACTAAATTAAAAAAGACTTAATAAAATCAATTCAAGCCGTATAGTTTAAAATATGCCAATATAATATACAATTTACATACGATTAGATTTTTTTAATAAATACAATTTGTTGATACTCAAACAAATAAAATTAATTGGAAAAAGATGGCGTTTGTGGAAGAGAAACCTGTCTGTGCGCCGGCGCAGAGTAAAGTGTGAAATATGAAATCACGATTCCCCCTTGCTATTTGCGTTCCAAATATTTTACTCGTGTCGAAACTTGAAAGTGTTCAGTCGTTACCTTTTTTGTGAGATCAGAAATATTTATGTTTTTTTTCACTCTTTATGAGCAAACAAGAGAGCATCGCTAACAATTGAATAGTGATCAGTAGAAAAGAAAACAATGATCTCAACAGATGTTTGGGTCCTTTCTTTGGCAGTAAACAATAAACAACAATGACCGTCTTCAACACGTGGCTTCAAGATGTAACCAATATTCGGACACCTTAATATAATCCTATTGTTTAAGGATCACGTTAAAAACAGATGGCGCTTAAACACGGCGAAGCTTCCGAACCGTTCCCACGAAATAACAAATAAAAGCAAAACACAGGCACTGATACCCGAATCCTTTAAACATCCTAATAAAACGATTATGATCATACAAGCATAAGCTTTTATAAAAAACTCCGACTCGATCGAGCGCTCACATGTAAAGAATAGACTTGCACCAGAATCCGAAATTTGAATGGCAATTAACGAGTTCCTTAACGATCGCACAACTCGTTAATGTTTCAAAATTGGAGCACATTTTATCGATTGTTTTTCGAATCGAATCGATGCTCGCTGAACGGTGTCAGTTTGACGGAGTTCCTTTCTCGCTGGCCAGTTTGTGCAACCCATTCTAAGTAAAAGAAGTCGAGTAGCATTTATTAAAGGTATCAGCACACGTACACTCGCGTAGCCGGTCTTTTTATGGGCATACAGAATTCACTGCCGTGGGAACCTAGCATACACCGGCCCGATACAGCTGACCAAAAGACCGTTCTCCATACCAGATTAACAAATCAATACCAAACTTACCATATTTGATCGGTCGCACGCAACAAAAAACCACTCATATCGGAGTCTTTATTCATATAAGTATAGAGTTTAAGTTTAATTGTAAGAAGTTCACTGATAACTCTACGGTAGGAGGTTGTATTTGAATTGAGGGCTCGGCAGTCTGTTTAGTATTCACTGTAGATAGATAACACGTCCGCTTATAGTTGTCGCTCAACCAAACTCAAATCATTACAAATTCATCAAAACTTCATTTACAAATTATGTTTGTCTTTACAACGTTCTATTTTTAAACTACAGAAGTCGTTTCGTTTTATATTCCATACAAAACTATGCTAATATCGCTTGTAGTATCTCTATCATGCAAATGACGTTTCCATTCATAATGATCTTAATTGACAAGCACCATCTGCCAACTTGAATCACTCTTTAAGTCATGGTGATCAAATGGATTAAATGTTGACCTCGTCGTATCCGCCATGGCAGCTGCGGCGTGACCCGTGCCATGTCACATATTAACACTGGCTGGAAACATGCTGCCTTTGACGATGCATAATTAAAAAAACAACCAAGCGCCAACACTGGCTGAAGACCTCGCCATTAATTACCAAAAATAAAAACTCAATTCAAAATCAGAACGGAACACACCGTTTTTTCGTTCCCTGCTCATTAGTGTCAGAACAGCCTTATTAATTGCAATTCCAACTGTATTATGGCATTATTTTATACGAAATTGATACATTTGCGTAATTTATAAATTTTGCATGATCGGAACAGTAGACATAAAATCCTTGATAAAAATTAAAAAGGCTATCGTTGCAGGCGCCTAAAGTGTTGATACGTCCCGTTATCTTTTTTAATCGATTTGGAAGTGGCGTTTTGCCTCGTTGTGTAAATATAAAGTGATATCTATTATCGAGGTATGGACGTCTATTTCCATAGCGAGATCCCATATTGGGTGCCCACGTACGGCCCGTATTATTTATATCACCTTATAACAATTTTGCAGACATCTGCTTGGTTCCACCTGTCTATGATCTTGTTTATAACGCATTCGAGTAGCGGAGGAAATATTTGTTGCTTTAAATGTTTAAAAAGACCTTGATTGTTTCCACTGAACGTAGAATTAAGGTCGTTTCAGCACGAAATCGTACTGTGTGTACCACGCCGTATTTTTTTTTTGACGTGTATCATATGTTTTGGAGTTTGTTTTTTAATTAATGTTTTATGTTTGCAGGGAACGTTCTCTCTAATCGTCGAAGCGTGGCACGATAGCAACGAGACGTCGAGATCAGACGGTGAGTGACAACCAACATTTACTTTACCACCAAATCAAAACACCGCATGAATTAGTACAAAACTACTTATATGACCCTATTATCGGACGATAACTACTATCTAAACTGATAAGACAGACCTGTTTCCTTTTCCGAAAGTTCAATAGCAATTTAGCAGCGCAGCTTTAGGAAATCTTATAATTCGTTTATCTTTATAATTACATTAGCAAATGCGTCGACATTTTCGATTCTCGTTCCAAATTGGGCTATTTGTCTTCATATTTCCTTCTAAATACCCGCAATAAATAAAACGGGGGCGACGAAAAGTGGCTGATTTTTGTAAAATTCAACACACGTCTGTCACGACTGCTCACATTGTGGTTTCGGTGTAATTCTGACCATTTATCGTGCATTTAACGGACAGTATGTATATTTGAATGCTTATATTATCATATCGTGGAACACAAAAATGTTCCCATGGAGTGAGTACTTGGTTGTCTGAGCACGTGGAACGAGGCTCCGTGACACGCCTCGTAATGTATGCCGGCCTAACTCGGCCTCTAAGCTAAAGAAAAATTTGTAGAAATGTACTAATGTATTCACTTGGCCATTGACCGAAGTCCTAATTTGCCTTCTCGCAGCCTTATCCGCGCAGTTCTTTTACAAGGAGGTCGGACACTCAATTTTAAGTCGTCATATGTTTTTTTTTTCTCTAAGCACGTGTGGCCGCCGTGGTTGCCAGTGACAACACAGCCCGATGACAGACGCCAACCAAAACCGTTCCATTTTTACAACCGTTTTACGATTACCGCTTCTCATAACACGCGATTTAAAACCGCTTTAAATCAAACGACAAATCTCCGATGCCATGTGCATATAATCGAGATATAAGAACAATCGATCAATCGATAGCTCGTTCCGTAGACCCACGAAGACTTTAGACGCCCTATAAAGAATGAGAATTACATGCGACATGGCGTGACCGAAAACCGATTTCAAATGAATTGTTACTGCTCGTAAATACATCATCATGATGCGTGCATCGACATTCGACCCAACCAAGGAGAAATAGGTCTTAAACCTTTTGAAACCCGACCGCAATTTCCTTCAATTTAGCCAAATAATAATCATATTGTAAAAACATAATAAAATATGAGCTCATCTCAATAAAAACGAATGCAGCCGAAAACTGATCAGCGCCGCCCTTTTCTTAATTAGATTTCCATTCCTTATGCACTCTGACCGACTTAATTATAACTCCTGACCAACAAAAACTGTGGGTGATTTACTTAAAAGAGATTTAGAGATACGAAGGTGTGCCTACGAGCCGGTTTACCGAAAATCATTAGCGTTGAGAAGGTTATGTGTAGTATTTTTAATCTGGAAGCGAGGGGCGGCGACGGCCGACCTACTACCGAGAAATGTACCAACCGAAAACTAATCTACCATAATAACAGGTTGCACGAACGTTTCTGTTCACTCACCATCTACACCCAGCCTAATGTTAATTAAATCACATACTTTTTATCTATCCGCAGCTGCTTATGCAGTCTCGGCAATATATCAAGTCTTTAATGACAACGGAGGATTATACTTCGATGGAAATGTATAAAAGAGCTTGTTAAACAAACGTCTTTTGTCAACAAAGCTCCTTGCTCGTTCGTCGAAACCTTTTGTTGGCCCGCGGCGAGCGGCCCCACCTGGCTGCGACTAACGGCCCGACTAAAAAACTCACCTCCGAGGGAAGTGATTTAGTTTACACTTCATCTTTCGTCGTACGGCTTTGTTGGTAAAAAGTCAAGGAAGCGCCGGAAGGCTCAATTTATGATATAACAGGCGTCCCCGGGAAGCGTGATCGACAGATGCTTAGCACATGCCCACACTTGATAAGTGGGCATAGGCATACTTCCACTGTCTTATCCCTTGCTTTGTTTACTTCGTCGAAAAGAAACTTTTTTATTTTTCTCCGTACGGCCAGTCATATTTTCATATTAATGTTGAGCGGACGAAAAAGTTGTGCCATTATTGAAGGACAGAAAGAGCGTGTGAAACGTATCGATAAGAGAATCTCGGGTGTAGTTGCCCGGGCGGTCGCGCCGGAGGCTGCGCTGCCGTGTGCGTCTGCGCAGTCATGTTACAGTTATATGACGACAGTGACGGTACCTCTCTCGTTATTAGTCAATTCATTACCCGCCTAGCACGTTCCCAGGGCTCTCTCGTTCATTATGATATAGCACTAATTGGCTTTCTCAAAGGTTAAGTAGCAGTATTCCGCAAATAGGAGCTCCGTGCGTTGAGCAATCCTGCGCATACCGACCACCAAATTGCCTATTATCTCAGACAAAGAAGAATTTAGAAACGCCACATATTTGTATAAATAAAGTTCATAATAGACTCTTCTAACACTCTAAACGTGGAGTTTATTTATCCAACGCGAGCCTCGAAACTGGCCTCTCGATCCACTTGGGTTTTGAAGTGGACAGTTTTATAAACAAAAGGAGTGCGTCGTTGTTTTGTCGGGGCATTGATAAGAGTGAGTTCCCACGGCGGTGAGTGAATGCAAATCAGGTGGAAACAGCCCTCGGTGCCAGTAGTGCGGGGCAACATCCTGGCTACCTTGCATTGCGTGCGCGCAGTATCCCAAATCGCCTTCGTCCGCCTCCGATAGCGCAGTTAAATTATCGGTTATTCGCTTTCTTTTGTTTTTGTTGATCGACGTTTGCTCGTTGTGCAGTCTTGGTTTATTTTCAATGACCTCTGAGTCCGTAATAACACGTTGCCGGCCTCGGCGGTGGCGGCACGTACAACAGACTCTACCGTACCCTTCTTTAAATGTGTTATTTATTTGTGAATCGGAATTAATAGACTCGAAAACTATACCTCAATAATACGACTGGAAATTAATATAGTTAGAATAATGGCAGTAATTTGGGGCTTTCAGCATCTTTATAGTTGTCTGTTTAAGAAACGCAGGCGGTGTTGCAATTTCCTTGCAAATTGTTGTGTAATTTGCTTTAGGGCTGTGAGATGCTTTCTCGGTTTAGTGGGCAATAGAGCTCGGGCAGGATCGGTAATCGAATAGGCTGTGCCGTGTGAAGTCGCAGTTTACGAGCGGCCGATCGCTGGCAATCTCCACAACAATGTGCGACGACGCGTTGTAAGTTTAGTTAAATTACAATCGACTGGCAACCCTGGCGGAGCCGGTTGCCATAATTCCCCGCTCGGACTAAATTGCACACTAGCTTCTTTTCCCACACATCATATTTCTAATTCCGACTTCTTTATTAAAGTTTTTTTTTTGGTTTCATTTCGTTACATTTGTTTCATTCGCTTGTTTTTTGCGTGGACGAATTTAATTCTAATCCCACATACATAATTCATATCGCAGTCTTTGTCCGGTAAATGTTGTATTAATTCGATGGGAATCGTTTTTTCCGTCAATATTTGTCACATTGCGATTTTAATCTCGTCTGTTAATAAAATTTTAATTATATTGATATGCGAGGTTAAAGATATCATTTCGTTTTTGTTCGAGTTAAAAAGGTATCTGCGATGCGTTTATTTCTTCTGCTTTATCTTTAAAATTAATAGCTCGATCGGAATCTTGTAACATTTCGATAATACGTCCGTTGTTATTGGTATTATTTGTAAACAAAGCGTCGATCGGATCAATTGCTTCGATAACCCAAAGTATTGTTCCAGCACGACCGACCAAAATTAGTCGTTTTTATTTACGTTTTAATTTTGTTTCTCGTCTGGTTTAATTTTATCTGTCGGGATTACCGTCTTAGGAATGTTCAGTCGTGGCGAGTAGAATAAAAAGGTTATTTTACACGTCGGGAGATAAATAAAGGTAGAACGGGTTGCGCCGAGATTTCTTAGCATGCCTTCAGTTCACTTGTGATGAATGGTGATTTTTTATGCGGGTAGTTTTGATTTGAGCGTAATTAGATAAGCGATGTGTAGTAGGAAGAATTGAAATGAATCAATCGATGGATGATTCAGTGTGAACAATGCAATCACACGCTCCAATGAACGCTGTCGAACTGGACAGTTTTATTGATACCCTTTCCCACGATGATATACAAAAAAAGTACCACCAAGTAATTTCATAAGCGAAATACTTCATGACTAAGGTCGAGCATTGCTTTTTAATCTTTAATATTTTAAATATTGAACTTAATTGACAACTATTATTAAGTTAGTGACGATATTACTTCATAGAACATTCTGAATTCCTGCTCTAAACAAAAGCTATAATGATATAACTTATTTCAGATACGCTAATCGCGCGGATGACGAAACAGAGTATAGCTGACGTCGGCGGCCCCTGGGTTGAAGACGAGCAAAGATGGGGAGGCGCCGGAGGGGTTCACCTGAGGCTCTCCTTCAGGGTTACATGTGCAGCCCATTACTACGGGTCAGGCTGCGAGGTCCTGTGTCGGCCGAGAGATGACGCGTTCGGCCACTACATCTGCTCGCCGGCCGGAGAGATCGTCTGCCGCCCGGGGTGGACGGGAGACTACTGCTCCAAACGTAAGTTCTGTTCTAAATTTGAATGGTTTCTTTTTTGTTTTGTATCTCCAGCCAGGATAAGTGTTACAACCTCCTTTGATGACCTTTTTTAAAGATGTTTCGTTTAATTTTAGCGTGAGCGCTAGTTATGATTTCTTTTATGATCAAATGTGCATAATAACGTTGTCGTCACATTGAGACATTACAATAAAAGTCGTCTGCGTGCATCGTCGTTTTTAAATATAGATCATTTTTTAACGCCCTCCGTAAATCAGCAATGTTTACTGAACCCAACAGTCTGGAACCAAACGAAAATAGCAGACGAAAATAATTATTTTAATAAAACCTGCATTCAACGGCCAATTAAATGTACGAAATGTTTTTTTGCACGAAATATGACAGTGATTATGAATATTATCATCGCGATTGATCAAGGTATTAAACAATATTATGCCTAACTTACGACATTGTCCCAAATGCCATTTAAATTTGGAACGTCCTCCCAATTCATTCATCCTCATTAAAATGTGGCTATATCGCAGTTTTAGGACATTTCCTCTTGTTAATTATCATTATAATTTACATGACAAATGCCTAGAATACCGAACAGCGCGCGAATGATATACAAACTTTTTGATTGAATTTAAAGCATTTTAAAAGAGTAACCTTGCCTTGCAGGTGCTTAAAAAAACAGCATTTTGAAATTGGAATTTTTCGAGCGCATTATTTAAATCTAGAATCACTTAGCTTCTATTTTCTCACATAAATATTTGTTTTTTTACTTGGTACGTCAAAAACATAGTGCGTTTGATTATTTATTGCTAGTATTAGATGCCTAGATTTTTTTATTTTATATTTCTTGTGTGTTTACGATCTTCATCGTAAATTGTATCTTTTATTCTTAATTATTACATTTCAACTTCCTGTCTTAGTAGACTTTTAAACTGTCTATCTTTATTGGATGCTTACAAATCGAGTGTATAAATTTAATTGTGTAGGCGAAATTCAATTAACGTAATTAATTTTGAAATTAATTTGAGCGTTTTCTCTTAATGAATCATCGAAAGGAGAAAACGAAACAAGTAGTTTTGACCTTCTTAATGTGGTCAATTGCCTAACATAAAAGAATATTCACAGATTACATTCAAATCCTTCATTTAAACAATTTCGGCGGTAATTAAGTTTTTATTGTAATTATTCCAAGTTTAATTACGTATGCTCTTTGGCCGAGCACATTCAAGTTTTTTTAATGAGAATGAATATGACGGTAGAACCGCGTTTCACTTGATCGTATAACTGAACATTAAACTAGTCGCGGTCGTTTTAAATTTGGAACTGCAGCGGTGGAAAGGGATTTTCTTTTTTTTCTAAAGTCATGCGAGTGACGGAATGATGACGCTGCCTGTCACTTCACTGGCGTCTGTCACATCGTGGGACCGCCCAGTTGTTGCTAGTTGCGATTCGTAAATAAAAGCAAAACAGTCGCGCATCATCGGCTTATTAATGTTGGCCGTGGTATATGTAAATGTTGGGTAGGTAAGTATACGTATAGAAACAAAGCGATGCGTCTGGAGATGGTGGACTGAGCGGATGTCGCATTGCAATCTCAGCGCGCCCCACCTGCCGCGCCGTTCCCACACTCCGGCGCTGCAAAAAACGCGCGCGAGCGAGACGACAACACAAAACAACACAGCGCGCCGTCCCGCTCGCACCACGCAGCCGCTGCACCTTTCTACATCTCATAGAACACAAAGACTCACACTTTTCGATACGAGACATGTCAAACGAGGTTCGTAAACGAACATTTACACAGGAAATAAAACTCCGGCAATCACAACGTATGCGTCGATTACGAAAATGTAAAAGCGAGAGAAGCGCAGCCATAATGAAATGAAAACGTGGATCGTACGCGCACTCACACATGCGCGGGCGCACACTCGCGCCGCAAACCGGGTCAAAAACACCTTTGAACAAGCACTGAACACCATTCGAAATAAAGAACATTGGTTATACTTGACCGTGGCTCGATCGCATCTGCCGAACGGTATCTCGCCTTCTGGGAAAGCTTACCACCCCAAAACTGATTTGCATGTCCAGCAAGTATTATCTCCCTGTATAATGATAGGGTAAACAGCGGCCGAGAGAGAGCCCTTTTTATATTGGCGGTTAATTTTAGCTAATTATAAACGAGAGTACAGTTTCTCACGAATATTACCTTCAGTATTGATTCGCGGTCCCACGCAACCATCGATGCAATGTTCGGTGTTTGTCCGAATCTAACATGTGGGTTCTTTCCTTAGGGAAGGTCGCAGCTACCTGACAAGGCCTTGATTCGACCGCGCTGCGGTAAAAAATCAATACTTCAAACTTCTAATAATTAATTAACCCAATACTCAATAGAAGCGGTTAACCTCTTTCGCGGCGCTTTTAAGTTCAAGTTTTTAGCCTACGGTAGCAGTAATACTCGCAAGATAAGGGCAGGAGTGCACTCGAGTGGCAATCGTAATGCAATGGGCCCACTTGAACGCGTTTGATCCGCTTTGCCGGGCCGACCGCGCAACTACCCAAATACCTTAATTAATAATTTCTGGTCTACATGCATGATGAACTTTAATGACTTCAAAAGCCTGTTATCTTTACGAACGCTGTTACATAAGCCGTTGAAATAATACGACTGAAATAACTAGACTTAGTTGTTAAAGGATTTACCAGTTTCGTGATCAAAGTTTTCGGCTTAACTGAGAATGGAGCGAGTAAAGCCCCCATTAGCTCTGCGGGGAGGCTAATCTCCTTAGAGCGTCTGAGCGGATATCCAACAATCCAGCGACTAAATCAAATTGCTTCCTCGTACGAATAAACCAACAGTTGAACCCTGCATTTGCATTTGGAAATAGAATAAGCAAAATGGCGTCTAGTATTTTTCTAGTAGGGGAATAGTAACGGTCGACTGACGGTTGGGTTGCTCCCCGCACTATCTGCCCCCTTTGTATTCGCTCCGATAACTTGCCCACGCGCACCCGACCGATACGACCGACTCCGCGCGCTTCTTATTTCAAAACACGCAATTTTTTTCTTCAACCAACCATACATTACCGCGCTTCTTTCACTGCAGTTTACAACGCTCGTTTTTGCGGACCGACGTACTTCGAACAGTTTAACGTAACGCAACATACACCGGGCGGGGATCCAGTAAGGTTCGAATGTTCTATGTAAATCACACGGGTAACGATGCGCACAATGCTTTTACTTTAATACGCCGCGTTTCGAAATACTTTATAGTTTTTACAATCCTTATATCTTACGTAATTACGGAACATAAAAAACGAAATACGTGCATATGCAATAACGTACTCGATGGTAATATTTGAAATAAATCGTGGTAATAAAGTTTATTTTATAGGATAGGTTGGCGAGATTCCGCGCTGGTCGGCTAGCGTATAAATTACTTGACCTCTGTGGAGTGTGTGTGAGATATTCAGTATGAAACGTTCGTGTAGTTTGTCTCTGCGTCGCTAACGAAGGTTTTATGTTTGTTGCAGCGCGCTGCCTGCCCGGCTGCGACTCGGAGCACGGCCACTGCCTCAAGCCGGACGAGTGCATGTGAGTATACACTTAACACTTCTGCGCTAAACGACGTCGACCCCCGACGCGGTTATTCATGCTTCTCATTGTCCGACAGCGGAGTTAGCGGCTCGTTAACATGTTTGTGTGTGTTGCAGCTGCCACTCGGGCTGGGTGGGCGAGCTGTGCGACCAGTGCGAGCGGCACCCGGGCTGCGTGCACGGCACCTGCGCGCGGCCCTGGGACTGCATCTGCGAGGAGGGCTGGGGCGGCCTGTTCTGCAACCAGGACCTCAACTACTGCACCAACCACCGCCCGTGCCGCAACGGCGGCACCTGCCACAACACCGGCCAGGGCAGCTACACGTGCGTGTGCCCCGCGGACTACACGGGGCCCGACTGCGAGCGCGCGCTGCAGTCCTGCGCCGCGCGGCCGTGCCTCCACGGCGGCGCCTGCGTGCGCGACGAGGGCGGCGAGCTGGTCTGCGCGTGCCCCTCGGGCTTCGACGGCGCGCGCTGCGAGACCCGGAGGCTCACCTGCAACGACGCCCCGTGCCGCAACGGGGCCACCTGCGAGCCGCGAGCGACCGGCTACGTCTGTCGCTGCCCCTCCGGCTTCACCGGCCTCGACTGCGCCGTGGACGCCGACCCCTGCTCCAACAGCCCCTGCAAGAACGGCGCCACCTGCTCCCGAAACGGCGACTCCTTCAAATGCTCGTGCCGCACAGGATTCCGAGGAGAGCGATGCGAGGAGGACATCGACGACTGCGCCGGAGTGGTCTGCCATCACGGCGGGACCTGTGTGGACTTGGTCGACGGACAGCGATGCCAGTGCGCCCCCGGGTTCGTCGGACCTCGCTGCGAGACGCGGGTAGACTTCTGTCTGGCAAAACCCTGTGCTAACGGGGGAGAATGTCTAGTGAGAGATAACGACTACGAGTGCCGGTGCCGAGCCGGGTTCGCCGGGAAAGACTGCAGCGTGGACATCGACGAGTGCGCGTCGTCCCCGTGCAGGAACGGAGGTTCCTGTCGGGATCGCGTCGACGGGTTCGTGTGTGTGTGTCCGACCGGGTGGGGGGGACGGGCCTGCGGGGTGTCGCTGTCAGCAGCGAGGCCCGACCCTCAGAGAAGAGCAGCCGGCGCCGCGCCTGGCGTGGCTCTGCTAGCTGCGTTAGGCGCCGGCGCGGCTGGAGCGGCCGTCGCGGCGTTGTTGCTGCTGCACGTGCTGCGTCGGCGCAGAAAGCGCGCGGCGGCGGCGGCGGACGCGGAGGCGCGCGCGCAGAACGCCGCCAACGCCGGCGGGCGCGTGATCCGCAACACGTGGGGCAAGTGCGACGCGCCGCCGCCCGAGTGCCAGAACGCGCACAACGCCGCCGCCGAGGAGTGCAAGAGAAAAACGCTCAACACGGAGAGCGCCGCGCGGCTGCTCGCACAACTAGACCCGCGGCTGTCGCGCCTGTCCAACGACAGCAACTACTGCGCTAACAGGTAACTAAACAAGCCATTAACCACTTTGTAATAGGAATTAATTGTTACGATTGCAAATTAAACAGTAGCCGTTTTAAACGCCACCGGCTTTATTCCCACCGGCCATGAATAAACATCGGGGCATTAGATAGAGAATCACAGTCGCATTCACACATTGTTCGCCCTTTGAATTATTTAACGTGCACGCTTCCTTTTATAGCCTAAGCCTTACCTACAGAGCGTAACCTAGAATCTGTTTTGTTTCAGCGACACGTCGTTAGTGAAACGAGCGCTCGAAGGCGGAGGGGTGTATGTGCTAGATGACCATTGCTTGCCGCCGACGTTCGCGACGCAAGTCTAGTGTACTAAAGCGCCAATGGACGTTGAACATAATTTATTTATTCACAAAGGACGCTCGTGCGATTTTAGGCTGTGTGCCGCGTGTAAATATAGTTGTTAATTGTGTAAAGTGACACCCTGTATAGACGGCTAGAGTAAATGGGATGTATTTATTTGTTCGGCGACCCGTCGCCTTGTAAATAGTAGTGGTGGGCGGGTTGGCCCGGGCGGGCGGCCTCCGTGTGCTTGCAAATTGGTTTTACAACACACATTTACCTCAGACCTTCGCGACATCAAGGTTATATTGTGAAGTTGAGGGTAGGTATGTGTTGTAAATCTACCGTGGGTAGGTAGGAAGGCTTGGACCGCGCCCGCCCGGCCTCGATCTCTATAGATAGCGGTGCGGAGGCCATCGCACAGGACGGTCCACTGCGCGACGCTGCCAGAACCACACTGATCACCAAACACCAGAAAAACTGACCAAACCAGCATTCACCAACCCAGAAACCGTCAAATCTCGACAACATTGACAAGAACTGTCAAATTTGACAACTTTGGACCATAACTGTCAAATTTTGACAACTTTGACAGGTAGCTGTCAAATCAACTGGTAACGTTCAATAGTTAAGAAATCAGTGTGGTTTAAACCACCAGTGACAACTCCAATATTAGACTCGCACCAGAATAAGCCAAACCGTGCGTAAAATAAGAATTTATAGACTAATTTATAAAAAAACGCAAATCAGGCGTTCATCAGACATTGATTGTTTTCTATATTTGTGATTTGACTAATTATTGTCATTTGTTCCTATGATTTAATTTTAATAGTGAAAATTATTGTGAAATCTTGTCTCGGTTTTCTTGAAAATCGACGTAGATTTTTACCTTCCCTTGATCTGTGCTCGTTTGAACGACTCGTTTAAGCGACGCAGCTTGTTCCTTGCGACAATTATTCTTTACTTTCTTTAAGCCGTTATAGGTCCTAGAGAGGGTAGACAACAATTGTGGCACTCACATTATTATAAATGGCGCACTTTAGTCCTTAGGTTATGTTAGACTACTTGTAAGAAACAAAAATGTCGAAACCTAAGTCATTGTGTATAAAGAATTAATAAGTTAGCGGTAAGGATACTCTCCATTACTTGTACGTGACAATATGGCGTCAGTAGGCAACATAAGATAAGATTCAGGTTGTTTTAACTTATTTATTTTATAAAGATGCAATTTCATGTGTTTTCTTTGACTGATCGGCCGCTGTGCAACGCAATACGACTTGCCTCGAATAGCTTTCGAATCAGTTCACTGAATAGTTTAATGTAAAAATTACCATTTTAATGAGGTTTTGTAGATAGTATCGATAAGTTACCTCTTATGTTGCCTTCTGTACTGTGTTAGTGTAAACGTTGGTAAATCAACAAAATTGTAAACTTTATATCAAACTAGACTGATGATCAATAATAAATGTTCTTGTATTTAATTTTGTAAGATGACAAATGTAAGTTTAAATTATGTGGAAAATAGACGAACGCATATTATCCAATTTTACTTAAAACTAATCATAATATTTTGTACTTAAAATTGATCACAGTAGCCAGGACTTTCATTTTTCTTTTTGAAATTTTATTGACGAAGAGAGATTCAGCATGACCAATAAAATTTTAATACAATTAATTATTTATTACATTTATGTAAGCTGCTATTCGAGTTTTTATGATTTTTTATTGAAAATCATAGTTGAATTATATTTTTGAGTTAAATTTACTATTGACTAATGAAGCTGATTTTGTTTTGAACTTTTATCTGAATTATTGAATGTATTTGTGCATGTGGTTATACTAAAAGGTATGATTCTAATCATTCCACTTTTCGTATTATGTATAAGTTTCTTGTTTAATTCTTGAATTGCTATTTATATTCTTTTTTCTATTTAGGTGTCTACATTTCGTATCTTTGCCAAATTGTAACTTTTAGTATAGTCACACATTTTGTTATTTGAAAAGAAAAATGAAAGGGTCATCCCAATAGATTGTTAATGATAATTGATTCCATAAATATATTGCACCAGAAATAATAAAATAAAGTCATATTGTATTTGATATAGTGGTGATAGATTGTCAGAATGTTAGTGATGTATGTAATTATGCAGTGATGCAACGAGGAATAAAATGTTAATAAACAATTGTTTACAAAAGATAAAACGGCCATTTTATTTATTGGTATTATCCCTTTTAGGCTTCGATCATTATAATATAACTCTATAATAAATATATATTTATGGAAATAAAAAAAAAGCTTAAGTAACTTGGCATCCTAAAATAATTTTACTGTAACAGTAGGTATGTAGGTATACACCTAAAAAATGCATAAACGCGTACTGTGTGTGCTTCAAGCTGAAATTCTCACATCTGAAATCTAAATGAAAACAATTTTTAAATTAAATCTGCTCAGAAATATTATCGTTTGTAACCAAGTACAAATTGAAAGAACTAGGCGTACCATAAATATTTGAAGTTTTCAAGTGTTCAAGCCATAATCCTCATCGGGGTACTTTATATCTCTGGAACCTTTTAGCGAACATTTCTAAGATTTGGGATGTGACTGAGACTAATTCACGACTATTGTTTGGAACCTAAACCAAGTCGCTAGACCTTACTTTTTGCTTGCTCGACAGATGAGGATTACAGCTTGACGTTCAAGCCAGTGATAGTCCCGTCAAAATCGTTCCAGCCGTTCCAAAGATTGGCCGGAACAGACAGACAGCCAGATAAAAATTGTAAAAAAAATACATTTTGGTATATTATACATTTAGACTTTCGAAAAATCAACCATTCGATGTATTGAGCTTTCGATTTTTTTAACTATTCGCGATTGTTTTGATTGATTGCGACGTTCTACCATTTAAAAATTAGATATTTTGCACGTTCAAGCATTTGTAAATTCGACATTTTGAACGTTCGATGTGTTGACTTTTCGGTTAATAGTTTTCGACCATTTGATATTCGATCAAGTGACATTCGATTTGGCGGAGGTGACCCATAATCACCAAACCATAGCTATAACGCCGAAACCATATTGCGACTTTTTTTTACATGTGTGTTGTACACTTTTTATAAGTATGTTCTACAGTCACTATTAAGTATAGTCTTCACTTCCACTGTAGCCAAATGTTATAACGGGTGTAAAAAGACCATTGTCTTGTGAGTAGCTAAGTTGTGTTTAGTATAAAGTGAGTGTTTTATTGAATTCATACTATTTTTGTGCTTTTTATTGTTAAGTATAGATTTGAAAATAATACATTTGCAAAATAAAGATAACAAAATAAAAGAATTTTATAATTAAAAAATATTACGTAAGAATACTTAAATCTTAATGCTGACGAGATCATGCTTTGTCTTAATCTGTAGGTATGCGTTTGTCGTCACTAAGACGAAGAAAAACCACTCGCACTTCGCTTTTTATCTTCTCTTTTCTCGCTTTGTAGTGATTCTATTTGGTTCAAGGCCACATCATACTTTTCCGATAGAAAGCTTATATACTTTCCATAATATCTTCATTTTGTTTTTGCATAAGTAGTAGCTTGAAGTTCTCGGAAACGCTGATCCTGCTGGGTGGACAGTGAGGAGGCGTTCTTAAAGCTCGTCTCTTTTTTGTTTGACGAGATACATAGTCATAGGAATATGACCCCACAGAAGATTAGTGTCAGAAAGCAACAGTATGCAAACCAATCTCTTCTAAAGGAGGCGTTACACCGTTTATTTTAAAATATTTTTTATAGACAGTACCAGGCTTACATGCATACAGTGGAGGTCAATTTAGCTCAATACAGGCACAATTAATAATAAGTCACTTACTTATAATTAAATCCCGACTCAGGGCAAAAAAGGTAATATCTAAAATCTAAATATGTTTTTTTTATATTGTTTTCGGCTTTTCAGTACTACATTTTTGCAGCTAAAATAGCAGGACTTCATGAGTATGTAGAAGGTGTATCGTATGTGAAAAACAGTATGGCCAAGACTAAGTAAAGCCGGCTGTACACATGGGGCCAAGGTGTTGGGCCAACGTGTTAGGCCAACGTGTAGAGAGCCACTTGGCGGTATGTTGGCTTAGTTGGTCTAGTTTGCGCCAACATTGGCAGGCCATCCAAATAGTGTCGGTTTTTTGTGCACACATCAAAGGATCTTGGCGCGCTCCGCAAACAGCATATACACACGTTGGTGTCTTGTTCAGTTCTATTCCGATGAATAGTCACCATCCATCTTTTGCGCCATTTCTTTTTAGTCACTATACTTTGGTGCACATGTACGTAATAATAATAATTAAACGCACTGTATAAATAAATTGCCGCGGCTGCTAGAACTTCTATGTCTAGTTTTCTATGTTCAGTAAGCCAATATGTGAACAGCAATCTTGGTTATCCATCATTTTTGCCCAACACGTTGGTCCAATACCTTGGCCCCATGTGTACAGCCGGCTTAAGATAGATAATAGATGTTGGTCTTTCTTATTTGGTATTAAAATAATAATCTTCTTCCCGAGAAACTGAGATTCGAGTGAAAGTACTAGGCGGCCATAAAGCTGTGTAAGGTGCAATGGGTGGGTGCACCCTAATAGAATGTACGTGTTACGGCTAATACCCGAAGTGCGGATACACCTAGTTTTAGCCGGTTAAAAGTGTTTTTAATATGGAAAACTGTAAAAAAAAATTATACCTATGTCTATAAAAACTGGCTTGAATCACGAGTCGACGGAGTCCCGCTATGCGGGACTCCTTTTTCTGGGTGGTATCAAAAAAGTAACCTAACTAACCTAACCTATTGATGTTTCTAACCGGCTAAAACTAGGTGTAGCCGCACTTCGGGTATTAGCCGTAACATACGCACGCATATACAAAAATGTAAGAAACTCAATTTTTCACCTATTGTTTGATGTATTACTTAGGCCCAAATACGCGTCACTCACGTCCAGTGGTATTAGGCTTGATTCCAGTAAAAGTACCAGGCGGCCATAAAGCTGAAGGAAGCAATGTTTGCACACTTACATACGCAGTTGGTGCGGCGCAAGGGCAGGACAGCGTTATATAATGATACCCAACTTGTTATATTCAAAAAATCATCTTTGAGTATCATTACCCCGTACTAAATCTAAATCTAAGGGCGGGTTGCATCACAACTACTTAACGTGTCTGTCAACGTTAAAAATGGCGTTAACCACTGTCAAGCAAGAAAACGGGTTGTTTCACCAATGTCGTGACTTTTTTCGTGACGCAACCCTTTGTATTTGACGTACGTTAAACATCTGATGTAAATGTCAAAAAGTTACGTACGTAGATACGTTAACCAACTGTTTGATACAGCCCGCCCTAACTATTCACACGCGTCTTATATTTATATAACCTTTCCTTATTTTTTTAAAAAGATAATCAATTCAGTATTATATAGGTATATATAAGCAGAATTCCATGAACGTCTTCTATGTGTAGCCTAAGCCGTATTTTCATCAAAAATCTACTAGGCGATCAGAGTTGCCAAGGAGACAAATAAATTGAGACTGCCCATTCGAGTCATCCCTACTAATATTATAAATGCGAAAGTAACTCTGTCTGTCTGTCTGTCTGTCTGTCTGTTACGCTTTCACGCCTAAACCACTGGACCGATTTCGTTGAAATTTGGTATGAAGAAGGAACTGGATTTGGGAAAGGACATAGGGTACATTTTACCGCGGGAAAACATCTCATTCCCACGGGAAACCGACTTCCACGCGAACGTAGTCGCGGGCGGCCACTAGTAGAAATATAAAGTAAAGAGTAAAGAAATATGTTTGGATATTTTAGGATGATGGCAGCCTATTGTCCACTCTAAGGAAGCAAAAAGAAGATATTGTGTTGCAATTATTCGTCGTAATTTAAAGAGTAAATACGTCTAGTGACCGGCCATCCTGAAGCAAAAAAAAATATATTTATTTCAAAGAACCTATTTTTTTCAATATCTAGCTAGTACCATGGATGAAGGAGTAAAAGGATAGACAATAGCCATACAAAGTAGCGTATATCAAAAAAAGTAGTATAAATCTAGATGGCGCTATACATTTCAATTTATAAGGTTAGATGGCGCTAGCAATTTGTCATTAAAATAGGTCAATTTAGTTTTGTAGAAAAAATAAATCTAAATTAACTAGATGGCGCTAATACAATTAACATTTTCATACGAAATTGCAGTGATGCCATTAAAAAAAACAATCAGCTGCACAAAGTTGATAGGTGACGTTTATAAATTAGCTTTTGTCGAGTGCTTTTTAATCTTTATCGCCGCATCTACATCTATACCTACGTATATGCTATAGTCCATTATAGAGTGTAAGGTCTACAAATTACACACACATTGACAATAAATGTATAATCTGTAACAACTTTTTATTTTTGTCAACCTTAACATTTTTAAAAACATTAGTTGAAATGCGAGTTAACTATGAAAACATGTTGAACATTGAGTGTAAAACGAAAATAACCAAATCCTTCAATGATTGAATCATTTGTTTCATACTTTGTGGTTCGCCTATGTTGAGATGGATAAAGTTGATTTCTAAGTTTTATAATAAGTATGCAAGCTGATATAAGTATGCAGGACAGAATGCGTATTATCGAAATGCATATAATCATTACAATAGTATAATCCAATCCAATTTTGTCTGTTGTAAGTATGTTTGTCCGCTAAGGAGATAGCGTGGTAAGTGGATAAACCACGAAATGGATTTTAGGTATTTTTTTCATGTCTATCCTTACTAAATATAATATTTTAAATGTGAAAATGTGTATGTCTGTCTGTTAGTATGTTTGCTTCACGTAAAAACGGCTGAACCGATTGTCTTGATTTTATAATAGAGATAGTTCGACACTCAGGGAAGAAAATAGAATAACTTTACTTCGGGAAATAGCCTCATTCCCACGGGAAAAGCTATTTAGCTTACCGTGAAACCGCAGGGCGGAAAGCTATTATATCATATACTAGTGACTCAATACATGATATTACTCAAACTCCTTACGAGACTCGATTTACTGTAAGTATGAAATATTTGGAAACAACATTTTGTTATAAATGTCAAACATTACCTAAATATATTTGTAAACAAGTGTAAAATAAGCTTCTTCATTACATAGTATAAATTATTACACAGTATAAATCCAAGTCGCTAATTCTGTCTGTTTGTATATTTGTCCGCTATCTCCTTCTAAACCAGTTGACAGATTTAAATGCGGTTTTCGCCATTTTTTAGGTTTTTTTTTATTTAAATTTGTAAATAAAGAACATGCAGAAAAAGATCTTTACTTAGCCAAAATTCCGGGTTTCGGGAACAAGTCGTTACACCATTGCGAAGCGTGGACGGGTCGCTAGTATTTTATATAAATAAACTTTCTTGGTTATTAATTCTTTAGTTATTTTGGTTATTAATTCATTTAGTTATTAATTCTTTCTTTACGACTTAGGGCCGATTTTTCAATAGTCAGTTAAGCCTTCAGATAGGACTTATTCTATGGATAGCAAGATTGTGAATTTTTCAATTAGCGGATAAGCTCTAACAGAAGGTTAAACTCGATAACTGGCGGATAAACTTAGCTGCCTCTTTTTGCCTCAGTTAAGCAGTTATCTAACAGATTATTTGACATTTCTGTCATCATGCGTATGTAAATATAGGATAATATATTTGGGTTTTGCTTATTTTTTGTAAAACCATGGATATTTTACTTTATTTGAAGACAATAATGTATAGTTATCAAAACGGGACAAAAATATATATCACAAGAGGTTTAATTTTGAATATCTGTGCAGTAAGCTATTGTTGACATCACAGATGTATACACTTCTAGATGGAGTATACGTTTGATGTGTGCGTGTCACAAATAACACACTGCTAAAGATACGCTATATCAAATGAGGAATTTTTGAGAATTATATTAAAATACCAAGTAGTTATTAAGACATACAGTAACATAAAGTATCTCTGAGTATATGAAATACCAAATCGATTTTTTAAAAAAGCCTCAAAAATATTCTTAGCAATCAATATAATAAGATAGAAATACTTTCTCAAAGTTTACAAGACACATGTTAAAATATATTGTATTTGTAACTTTTATTTGTATTTTTTTTCGGTGTGCTCCATCTAGTTTTCGGTATATCTATGTATTATCGTTGACGGCAAGTCTTGATGTCATACCTAAATTTTTTGTCAATTGGGACACCCGCTGTCAATGCGTTGAAAGTTTACATTCCTTTTCTAACAACTGTAAAATATATAAGAATGTCTCTTTCTTGCACAAATATCATTAGGATAGCTAGCAGAGGGTTATCTGACCATTGAAAAATTGAAACTTTATTATTCGTCTCAGTTAAAGCTATCTGGCTGTTCGATATCTGGCGTTTTAACTATCTATTGAAAAATCGGCCCTTAAAAAGCAAAATGAATGAAACTCATAATAAAAATACAATTACCGAGTACCTAGGACGAAATAATAACTCTGAGACCATTAGATTGTTTTAGCGATCGTATAGATCAGCGGTCGGCAACACGCGGCCCGCGGGCCGCATGCGGCCCGCCGAAGTCTTCTTTGCGGCCCGCGGATGTCTTAAAAAAATATTTATATAAAATTATATTTCACATGTTTATTAAATTTAAAACCATATAATTTTTTTTTGTAATATTATTATCACAAGTGTGGCCCGCCTTTGGTCGATTTTTTCATCATGTGGCCCTTGCCTGCTAAAAGGTTGCCGACCGCTGGTATAGATGAATAGAAGAAATAAAACAACAACCACAATATTTTATAGAATAGTGCTGAACCTTAAGTCCCTCAAATTAAGGTTGAGAATGGTGTCGGTTAGAGTGTAGGAGATCCAAAAAAAACCTCTTGGTTTTTAAGAAAATGTTGTAACAACCACAAAAATTTTTAAAAATATATTGAGCTTTAAAACTGTCGAGTTAAGGTTGATATTAAGAAGTAGTAAAATAGTAGTTTATTAACGTTAGTGTGTGTGAAACTGTGAATATGACCACTGGATGCAATAATGTTTGTCAAATATGTGGACTCTTGCAGCTTACCGTACCTACTTTTGTGTAGAAATATTTTAGGGCTTAATCAAATATCAATTTTGTTATAGATAACGTTTCTTTCTATTCATAAAAAAATGTACATTCACTGTATGTTAAGCATACCTACGGTATGTGTTAAATGGTCACATTTAGATTATCCTGGCTAAGTTTTCTGGGAATTGTAATAGACCACCCTCAAAAAATAAGATGTCTGGTATTGTTTTTAGCTTAGCCTTCCCCAATTTTAATAGTTATACTTATTTTGATACACCTAGTAAGTATATAACCATTCATTCTATTATCATTGTCTACTAAAAATCTATGGGTATTTCAAGTAGGTAGGTATACAAAAACCTATTACGCGTTTATAAATTTGTATCCGTTCAGAAAACGTATGGCTGGCCGGCCGGGCTGCCCAGTGTTCACAACCGTAGGTACTATAATTTTTATGCCTAGAACGATATCAAATAAGTATTAAACGCAGATAGAATGAAGATTTTTAACTAATTTGGGAGACTATTTCATACTTACATTTTCGACCCCATTTTAGTAAATACGATACGATTGATAAATTAGCGAAAATAAATCATTAAACATTTTACAGATGTTGAACGGAAACGGCCTCACTATAGGTTGGGAACACTGCGGGCGGTAGATATTTGCAAAAGTAGACTGAAATTTGACAGTTTCACTTTTATCAAGTTCTGTTCATGCCAGTAAAAAAAATCGACTTAAATCATAAATTTTGTATTTATATTTTTTGGTTTAAATCGACATTTATTTGTCTTAAATAAACAATTGATTTAATATTTTAATGTGTAAAGCAAAAATAGTTTTACTACAACGCCATCTAGCGGGTGTATTATAACTAAAATTGGTTAAAATATGCAAATTTGTGTTTTGAGACTAGTAATGTCATCTATCGAAAGTTTGGGAACTAAAAAAAAGTATACGCTATTTTGTATGGCTATTGTCTATCCTTTCACTTCTTCATCCATGCTAGTACCTACCTACTTGGCGATTCAGTCAGATACCTACCCAATTACCCAATGGATTAACTATAAAAAGAATGACCAACGCTACTGCTGCAAAATTTGGTTCTACAAAAAATTTCGGGACCCTATCTGAAAAAAAGGTAATTATGACAAACAATCATTTGATAAAAAACGTTAGAAATCTTTTTTCAAAACATCATTGTACAAACTAATAGGTACCTACGTATAAGTAATAGGAAATCAACGAATAGGCACTCAAAATAACATGTGAGAAAATGTATTGCTATAATTTCCAAAAAATTATAAATGAACAGAAAAAAAAAGAAATCTGTCTACTAGGTAATCTGTGCTAAAGTCTAATAATAAATCAATTAAATGTAGTAATTATTCGTTTTCACCTATGTCGCAGACAATTTTTATAATTACCTATGCATGTTACAAACTGCCTAGTCCATTTACAAAGGTTTTTCAAATTGTAATAATTTAGTTCAATTTTGGTTAATAATTGAAGGGTGACCATAAAGGATTTATTGGAAAATGTTAGCAACAAAATAACTAGGTTAGCGAAGAATGCAGCGACGAGCATATTGGGTTGCCTTTGTTTGACACTACTAGTTTTAGATTGAATTTGACTTCTACATAAAAACAGCTTAAATAACAGTTTTGTGCTAGAGAAAAGCCTCCTATTGCTGCCAGTGAAAATCCAATGTGAGCAATGCATTTATCATCATAGTCATAACTTGCAATTATATTATGCATATAATGGCAACGTAACCTTCCACGCTCATCGCTTTGCCCCTCACAAATCCATGATTTTGGGGCACTTACTTTAATTATAGACATTTTCCATTATCCCACTGAAATTAGATGAATGTGGTCACCCTTCAATTTCAAATGTGATTGGACAATGTGCCTAATTTATCTATAAAGTTTATCTACCGTCATTTTGTAAAAACACAAATTTTAGCATTTTATAAAATAATTACTAATAAAATATCTTTGCTAAACGAGATGTTAGGCAAATGATTAATTCGCTATTTTTTAAATGATCATTTCCCATGCATTTTTTTCCACACATGGTTAACTATTTTACACTGTTCTTCTTCTGTCGTACAAAAAAGGTACCTAAGTAAAGAATAAAACTCATGCATTTTCTTACAGTTATTTATTATTTGGTAATTAGTAACAATTTCAGTACTTATTTACAATAAAAAACCATTTCCTATCTGAATAGGATTTTCTTATCGAAAATATAAAATGTCAATATTGCAGGTGATATTTTATCTAACACTAGCTTTTGGTCACAATGCAATATACTAACTTCCTGGTGGATTTTATAAATACTATGTACTATTTTGTAATCAAAGTTATAAATCTCCGAAATGAAATCCATTTATACATAAAAACGAAATGCTAAAATACCCTAACTCTAGCTAGTTGCTTCACTAAAACTAAGCGACTCGTGACCGCGTTATATAGAAGTTGAAAACCATATAAGCATTACAAACTGTAGAAAATCGAAGCCGGGTCACGATATCAATAAACCGAGGCATCTTATCATTACTAATCGACGACCACACTATACGAAACTCGTCTGTACCAAAAAAACGTACTTTATCCTAAGAATGTTAATCTACGTCTAGTCGCCACTGCGCGGTGAACGGTCGGCGCTGTTTCTGTCTTTCGCGTCGCCGTTCTGTCGCGGCGAGGGCGAGCGGGATGCCGAGCGGTCGCGGGATCCCGAGCGGCCGCGGGATGCCGAGCGCCGAGACCCCGAGCGCGAGCGGCTGCGGGATCTCGACTTGGTGGCGCGGCGCTCCTCTTCACGCTTGGGGGACGCTGCCTCCTTGCTGCGGGACCGGGAACGCTCCCTATGGAAATGTACAATAGTTAGTGAAATGAACAGGTGGCAGTGTAAGACTATCCCGTAACCGATGACTGATTTTATGTAGCACGTGGTAAGCGATGGAACCTATATGTTAACAAAATATGAATGTGTCTTTCTTTTTAACAAGTGCACATTAAATTCAAATTAGAATTAAAATTTATTTTTACAAAATCCTAGGAATTTTATAAAGTAGGAAAAGATAATGCAAACAAATAATGACTATGGCATCTTTTTATTTGTTATTCTGATAAAATGGTATTTATACCGATAAGTTCAATACGCTTAATGGTAGACCAAAAGTACAACTAATATTTCAATTACAAATAGCTCACCTCTGTATAGTCTTGTCCCTTCAGATTGCAGGAGAAGAAAAATGATCAAGTCAATAAAAAACATGGTATTTGTGCTATCAATGACGGAATGAATACGACCCAAAAACCAATTTTGTTAAAAAATATGCCAAATGTGTTAAAACTGTGTGTTGTTTGGTCTGATTGATGTGGTTGGTCTGTGAAGTTAATTTTGAAATAATCATGTCTATGCGATGTCTTTTAATAAGGTGATGAAATATTTTAACATTAAGGGTGTGTAAACAAAACTAATTTCACATACACACGCAACCAGAGCCAAATTGACAGCACATAGACTTACTTGTCCTGTAGAGGGGACCTCGAGCGCGATTTGGACTTGCCGTTGCGTTCCGCGGACGGATCCCGGGACCTTCGCGGCGCGGACCCCGACCGCGACTTGGACCTGGAGCGATCCCTACGCGACCACATACATATACACTACCGCTCGCTACAAGCTTATAGGTAGAGCTACCTTTGTAGCGGACAGATATGCAAAATATTAAAAAAACTTTTTTTTTTAAATGTGTGAGTTTATTGATTTGTTATTTAGTATTTTGTATATCTGGCCATAAATAAAAAAATATAAGAACTAATATACAGGTTTATATAAAATAGTACACAACTACAGTTAAATAGACACTAAGCTACATACTTACGATTTCAAATTTTGTTCAGCGCAAGTAATTACGCACCTAGCCAAATGAACAATTGTTAATTCTCAAAAATGGTCATGCTAATACATATAAAAAAATATTAAAAGGACATTTATCATGCAAGCATATTGCTTACAGCATAGAAAGTGGGAGTAAATCTATAAGTGACCTTTTAAGTACAATTTGTCTAGGTAGGGGAAGTAGTTGCAATACTAAAAAGCTTGCAATTAGGAATTATATTTAAATACTTACTTAGATCTTGATCTAGACTTGGACTTGGCTCCGGGGCTCTTGCTCTTCTGACGAGACTTGGAGCGGGAACGGCTGTGAAATTTACAAAATGTTATAACAACTGATATTGAAAAATGATTTAAGGTAAGAGATAGATGTAAGAAACTTCAGAAGTAGTATTAGCATCAAGGTATTCAGCCCCGAAAGATGGTAAATAATATAGTATCATCATTTACAGTTGTAGTACAAAAAATGTCTTAACTTACCATTTACCATGTCTTGTCATAATTTGTTGGCAATCTAATGCTCTACATCTGACTATCTGGCATATAAGTTGAAGTGAGGCCTGTAAAATGACTTACCTTAAGTAACAGCAATAAAACACCCGTCTTTGAAGTATTTTCTAGGAAGCTCTGCTGTCTTGTCCAAGTAGAGTTTTTCTTAGAAGAATTCTCTTGAACAGCAGTCATCTATTGATAAATTTGACGATTTCTTACCTAGGACTGGATCATAGTTGAAGGTAAACATGGTGATTTTACCTAAAGAAATGTGTGCCATTATTTTCCTAAATTTATTGGATCTTGTTTACCAGTAACTTTACCCAGCATTTGTGCGACCATCTTTTGTTTAAGAGCAAATCTGGTTATTAGTAAGTAAGTGTTTTACCTATTTACATCCACAGCTGTTTAAAGTATGAATCACAACACAGGATCAAGCTTTCTTTCCTCAATTTATGCCAGTTACTAACCTTATGAAATTAGCTACAGCTGACCGCATCGTACAATTTCACGTGCCTGTCTATCTTTGTATGTCTGTCCTTTTATCTAATTCCGTCAACATAATATCTTACCTAGAGCGCGAGCGGCGACGGGAGCGAGATCGCGAGCGGCTAGAAGACGAGCGAGTCCTGCGGCGGGAAGAGCGGCGATCTTCAACCAAACGAATCTTGCGACCATTCAACTCAGTGTTGTCCAGTTTCTCGATGGCAGCGCGCATATCCGAGTGAGTGGCGAATTCCACAACACTATGGAGAGACAAGGATGTTAAAGGTTTATAGATAAACAGTAGGTAGGAATAGAGAGAAGGTGACGTCAGAAGTAGAAGTGGCATCAAGGTTTTCAGCCCCGAAAGATGGTAAATATACGATATCATCATGATAAAATGTAGAAACACGTTTGTAATTTCCAAAAGTTCATCTCAATGCGTGTTTAGTGTTTTGGTTACTAAAACTTTTTAACTAAACCACAACATCTTAATAAAATTAGATTCTTACCCCTCGTTCCTGTGCTGCTTGTGTGCGTCAGCGTAAGTCACCTCACCGGCTTGACGCATATAATCTTTCAGGTCCTGTAAACCGATTGACTATGTCAGATAAAATCTAAAAACTATGCAAATACCTTAACTAAAGTGTTCATCAGATTATGTTTTGGCATCACAACTTTCAGCCCCGAAAGATGGTTAAAATAATAATTTCATCATGATTGAATGTTACATTTTAGATAAGGTTTGTTTGGTATTTATTTTATAGTTATAATGTTAGGCGAAATTAAAATGTAGAAATGAAGCTTCGAAACAGATGTTTGGCAATCAGCTGCTCATTATTGCCATTGCTTACAGTGACTTATTCCTTGCTGCACTATGATTTTGGGGGGCTGTTTTAGTCATCATGGGCTGTAACAGGAAGGGTGACATCATGGTCTTTCTGCAGGCCTTTGCAGCTTCCAAAGTGGTCTCCGTTTTCGTTTAGTCTGTGTCTTGAATCTTGGCCCGCTCTAGGCTGCTCCAATCATGTCCCAATTTGCAGTGGAGATCAGGGTCCATTGTCCATCCAAATTTGCTCAGGCCATCGTTGGCTTTCGACTGCTTTCGTGTCTTCATTGTAAGCAATGGGCGTATGAAGCAAAATGACTGCTAAACACTGTTCGAATATAAAATAAAAACATTATGCTTCACCCTACCATAACTTAAAAGTTTTATCTTAGCTCGACTTTAAACCTAACAGCAAAGAATGATGTATGTATCAAGTTCACGTTTTAGTATGACAAATTAAGAAAATCGACGTTAAAATCGAGTTGAGATGCAACAATCGTGCCGTCACGATTTAAGATAGATAGATGATAATTATTCTGCATGTAAGCAGTCCGCAGTTTGCCCCCCTAGCGACTTTACCTTTGTCAGGATCGTGCCGGGCCTCGTCTGGGAGTCAATGGCTGCAGCGAAAGGACCCTAGGGTAGGACGGACGGACGCAAGGACATCGCCAAATCGCCTCTCAGACCACATCACCAATCATCGACCCACTGGCCACGGTACGCCACCTTCTGTCCTTTTTAAAAATTAAACTATAGGTAAACTGTTTCGAAGTGACAATATTTGTGTTTACATCAACTTATTAACAAAGTTATTGAGCAAATTACATTTAGCTGTCTTATGGACAAGGCAATATATAGGTTCAATAAAAGTAGTGGTAGGTTGTGGTGTTTGAAGATGGCCTCTCATGATTTGGTTTTGGTAGTCATCAGTTGGGTCCAGATGGTTGGTCCGTCTTGGGTTTCTATTGTTTCCTTGTCCAACTCTTTGGTCTTCTAGTGAATTCCAGTGCAACATCTCTCAGTCTTCTTTGTCAGTCCCCTGTCTTGAATTGTCTGATCTGCGAAACGTGGCGCAAGGAATGCCGCATGACAACACGAAACCCTGGCGATGTTGGTCCGAGTGGTCCTCGCAAGATCCCGTACCTGGTCCCCCACGAGCGAGCCGAGCGAGCGTAGCGAGCAAAACCTCAACCGCAGCGAGCGTCCCTCATAGACCTTGGTTTGGGTGGATGGCAGTGATGGCATGATGTAGTGTGACCTCATCAGGCGACTCTTACCTGCCAGCTAATGCGGCTAGACAGATTCTCAACGACAAGTCTGTACTCGGTGCGGGTTGGTGGTCCATACCTGGTGTCACTGTAAACACATACAGCCAACTTTAAATAAAAATAACGAGAGATTAATTCGGAAGGTTTAGAGTTGAGGATGTGTCGAGAGATTGTATTATCATCAAGGTCTTCAGCCCCGAAAGATGGTAAAAAATCAATATCATCATGTAAAATGTGTTTCAAAACAGTTTTTTTTGGAAATTGAGGACTTTTTTACCAAATATTTTAAGTACTTTTGTATTGTTAGATCTAGGACAAATTGCTGAGAATAAACAAACAAAAGTAAATGGGGAAGTGAAAGCGAAAGAAAAGAATGCCGACAATCATCGCAAATTATTTGAACATAGAAATTAAAATTACAGGTTCCTACTGTATTTAAGTGTAAAGACTTGCGTGTTCGGAAAGTTATTTTTAAGTGTATGTCATAGAATGTTACATATGTAGTTTTGTCATGTAAATTAATACTTCACACACAAAGTAATAACTTTACAGCTAAGTATTGTTTGTAATAGTTATTTTTGCAGTTGTTATAACAGAATGGAATAATATTTGCTTTGAATGAATACACAATTTATGTAGTTTTCATCTGTGTAAAGATGAGTTTTGTAAGCATTGAGTTAATTATATTTTAAGTTAGAATTTTTTAAGGATATTTTTTTCTAGGGAAAATTATCTAATGAAAAGAAGTCTACTCATTACAATGTCGGTCATTACAGTTCAATCTGGCAAGCGCGTCTCCACTCAATAATAAATTTGAGTCCAAGAGTTTGATTTACCTCTTATCAAAGCATTATTTCGACCCAGATAGTGTAATGGCCGCCTATCGCCCGCAATCAATAACCAATCGACCCATAAACAATAACAATTTTGACAGAAATATCAAGACACACAGATAATGCATTCGATATTAGCTCTTTCTAGAATGACTGACTTGTAAGCCGACAATATGTCGTAATGCTGGGATGCTCATTTCTATATTTCTGTTTTATGTAATGGGTCTTGATGGGTGGTACGCCAGACACACATAGTCTGACTACCGAGACATACTAGTCATGGAAATTAGCTGTCTGACTTTTTTCAGTTTCCCCCATTCCCCATCTACAGGTCGATTGGCCACAAATCCGGCGCAACTCTGTATACAGACGGCTCTCTTCTCTTCGGCGGGTGTCGCCGCGGCGGCTCCCGACTGCGCCAGCGGTCCGAGCCCCGCGGCATTCCCCGCGCGCGCTCCACAGACACCCTACAAACAAGCATCGTACCGAGAACGCCCGCGGTCGCGCTCGAAGTGGCGGTCGCGATCACGGCGGTAGCGTTCCGCGCTGCGGTCGATGCCGCGCGCCGGCTCCACCACCACCCTAGATGGACAGTCGGAGGTTACTCCAGTTTTGTCGTGCCAAGGGTAGGGTATTATCAAAGGAATCAAAATAATTGACAGTGAAAGAGCTGCTTCTAAGGCATTTGATAAAGAACGTGACAATATGCATGTCAATTTAGCTTTTGATTTTCGCGATAAGCAGTTAAGAAATGGCTTTAAGAAGTAGTATTGAAATAGAGAAAAGTATTTTATTATGCTACTTCAGTGGATTGTTAACAGAAAGCTTATTGACTGAAGTTAAATACAAGTTTTTCAAATTTCATTATATTAATACCTGTTCTGGGTAAAGCATTCATAGGTTCAAGTTATAAATAGGTTAGGTTAAAGTTAAAAATGCTCTAGATTAAAAGAAGAATGTAATAAAAATTGGCTCCAAGGTATTCATGACAAAAATGGAGTAACATCCCATAAAGACCTGTGCAAAAAAATCACCACCACCCAAAGTTTTAACAAATTTTTTATGAAAATCTTCCAAACAGTCGTGTAATCTTGATGATAGGAAAATTTTAATTATTTATGAAAGTATGTGGAGCCGGCTGACAATAAAAATTAAATTAGAATCAAAATTGTATGTGAAAAGTTCAAAATTCTGAAAAACATTACAAATAAACTACATTTAAATTTTATGTGAAATAATGCTGTATTTGTTGATAAGAACCACAATGATAAGAAATATTTTATCAAGGTTACTATGAACTGTAATCAAAACATACCTTTCGCCTAGCAGTTCTTTTCCATTTAGTTCATATACTGCATCATCTGCATCTCGGTAATCTTCAAATTCCTACAAATGAGTGTATATTTTATAAAAGCCCATTTTCAGTTGTTTTGTACATATTGAAGTATAATAAAGGCAGTTATTTCATCTTACCACAAAACCGTAGCCATTTTTGATAAGAATATCACGGATCCTTCCGAATCCTTTGAAAAACTTTTCTAGGTCCCTTTCCCTAACCCCAAAGGGCAAACCACCGACGTAAACTCTGGAGCCCACCATATTTCTGCGAAAAAAGATTTACATCAGAATTCTGTTTAGAATGTTTGTAAAATAATCAATCGTTACACAACAAACACGTACAAAGTCCCATAGAAACAGATACGGTAATCAGGTTAACCAAACCAGCTCGACCGGGCAATAAAAAAAATCAATAATGACCCGGTAAATGATTCTGCGCAATGATTAAATTAAGTTTCACTAATTAAATATGTGTTCCATAGCAACATGCAACTATAAAACAATCTTTCTTTTGGTTATAATGCGTAATAGATAGAATTTCTCAATCTATCAAAATCACCACGCGTAATTTTCGCAAGGACCAATATGGCGGATCCCGCCCGCTACGGGGATTCGGAACTAAAAAAATGCTATAAAAGCTTCTTACCTTTGAAATACAAATATAAAAATATGTCCTAAAACTTCATCAACTGATTAAGGCACACAACAAAGATTACGATGAACAAATTTTGCTTATTTCTTCAGAAAATACCAACAAATAGCAGCGCGTCAACACGTGCACCAATCGATCGAACGGTCGGCGGAACGATGCAATGTTACCAATTGCCAACTATAACATTAAATTAAAGATTTACTAAAACCTATATTTCATTGGCCCATTGTACAGCGGAAGAAAAAAAATTCACAATTTCGTTTTTTTATTAAAATAATGCCGTTTCACGACAACAAGACACAGCCTAATTGCTAAAATCAATTTGAACGTACAAAGAAAACATGTTAAGTATTCATTGCAAATGTAACTACATTTTTATAAATAAAAGATTAAGGGCTGATTTTTCAATAGTCAGATAAATGCTAACTGACTGATAAAAGGTATGTTTTCATTGTCACTTCATACATATGTCAAGTATTTATGTTCGACGTGTAACAAAAACATGCTGATTTTCTGTCAGATAACATTTATCTGACTATTGAAAAACCGGCCCTAAGATGAATAAATGTTAACAATACAAAAATCTTTCTTATTTTAAATTATGCATATTATGCAGTTACTTTTATACATTTTGAAATAAAACCAGTTAGTTAATAATGTTCTACGTGTTATCGACAGATCTATATGTCGCTACGCGGTATTAAAATCAAATTTATCTATTCTATTTCCACTACGACAAATAACTATTAGCACCAAAGCTTTGTTTGGGCTGAAAAATAACATTAATGCACTTTGTTGGAAAAATAAAGAAGGTTGATAATCGTCAGTTACCGATAAATTGATTACAGGGTTAATTTACCGGTAAATCAGCCGAACGATTTACAGCCATTAATAGTTTAGCTATTACTATAATTCGGCAACATTTTTTTAATGACAGGTAAACCGGATGTACCTAATATAACCAACATTACAAAATAAAATCTACTATAGTATAGACAAGCTAGATGACAGCTTTTTTAAAAAGTAGTGTATCGAGCTTGGGGCTTTGGGGGCCTTTAACTATTTAGGCATTGATGCATATTGATGCTGGCTAACTTAGGGCGGGTTGTATCAAACAGTTGGTTAACGTATCATACGTACGTAACTTTTTGACGATTACAACAGATGTTTAACGTACGTCAAGTACAAAGCGTTGTTTCGTCACAAAAAAAAGTGTTCGTCAATGTTATTCGAGTTGACATTAAAAAGTAAATCATTACTATCATTTAAAATATATAAAAATAAACAGAATCAATGGGTATAGATAAAAGCTTTTCATCAAAGATGTCCTGTCAACACAAGAGAAAAGTTACGTTAACCAGTGGGTGGATGGCCGGTCAACGTAATCGTTAACTTTTACCGTCCGTTAAAGGCCGACATTGGTGTAACAACCCGTTTTCTAGCTTGACAGGTGGTTAACGCCATTTTTAACGTTGACAGACACGTTAAGTATTTGTGATACAACCCGCCCTTAGTAATTAATTGAGAAGGCAATGTATTATTTTAAAGAATCAAAATGTTAATAATTAGATACCAATTTAAATATCACCCCGATAAATAAACTATTTCATTCGATTCAAGAACATCATAATACCTATCTAACCTAACCTAGTATTCAGATAGTAAAAAAATCATTAGTCAGTAAAATAAAACCAATGAATCATTATGTCTTACTTACCAACTAAAAGTGCCTTAATATTTTTATTATTTTCTTGTAATTAAACTTCTCTTGTGAATTTTGTATGCTTTCTCATGTCTATGTATATTTTTTAATTGACAGTATGGAGCATAATATTCACTTAATAGTGTTCTAGAATTAAACACAATAACCAGCCACTTACCATCAAGAAAAAGACAGCTCAAGCCCTGGATCACCCCAGGCATAATACGCTCGATTCGTCATAGAGATTCATTGCACAAGAAAGCTAAACATTCGCCAAACTGCGATATCATGAATATTTACAAAGCGTACAGAAATGAATGTAACAAAATCATTAAAACCGCAAAAAAAAAGTATTATGACAAGCAATTTGAAAAACATTCGGGCGACAACAAGAAAACCTGGGAAATGATAAAAGAGTTAGGAAATTTAAACTCCAACCGTGACACTTCTTCACCACTCCTACAGATTCAAGACACCGCATTGGAATCTCTAAATGAAGTAAATTTTTATTTTACTAATATCGGTCTAAAACTTGCAAAAGATACGCTTAACAAGATAGAGACAACCGAGGACACACTTATCACCAAGTCGAAGTGCTTGCCACGGTCTGTCCATACCTTTTCTTTATTTCTAGTAGAAAATGCAGAAATAATTAATATTATTAACTCCCTGAAAGTAAGCAGTGCCCCTGGCTATGATAATATCCCAACAAAACTCCTTAAAGAGTGTAAACATGAACTTGTTGTACCCATTGCCCATCTTTCTAACCTTAGTTTCACTACCGGTGTGTTTCCAGCCCCATTTAAATCGGCTGTGGTTATCCCGATATATAAGTCTGGCGCCAAGAACCTTCCTTCCAACTACCGACCAATCTCTTTGCTTTCTGTTCTCTCTAAAATACTGGAGAAATTGGTTAACAATAGGTTGGTTACGTTTTTGGAATGCAATGGCCTTCTATCAAAAAACCAGTTTGGATTTAGAAGGGGCAGGTCTACAGAGGATGCTGTCTTACACTTGACCACAACAGTTTCAAAATGCTTGGATCAGGGTCAAAAGTGCCTTGGTGTATTCTTAGACTTACAAAAAGCTTTTGACTCGGTCTCAATTCCATTGTTACTCGCTCGTATGCAAAACTTTGGCATTAGGGGCACCTCACTACGATGGTTCACTGACTATCTCACGGAGAGAAAACAGCGGTTAGAAATAGATGGAATGCTGAGTGATGAGGATAAATGTGTTTTCGGTGTACCACAGGGTAGTACGCTGGGACCGAGTCTGTTTTTGCTTTATGTCAATGATTTATGCAACATTAAACTCCAAGGTACCAGCATATTAATGTTTGCTGATGACACAGTGCTCTTATTTAGAGGCGACAACTGGAACGAAACGCATAAAATTGCTGAAAATGGATTGAGAATAGTAACTGCCTGGCTGGAAGACAGTTTGTTATCACTGAATGCTAGCAAGACAAAATATATGACTTTCTGTATTACTAACGCTACATTACCAAAGAAACCACATAAATTAAAAATTCACAGTTTTCCATGTAACAGAAAATCATCATCAATTGTCTCTTGTGATTGTTCAGAAATACAAATTACCGATAGTATTAAATACCTGGGTATAGTCATAGATTACAAACTATCCTGGAATATGCAAATCTCTGCCGTTAGCACGAGAATCAGAAGATTAATTTTTGTATTTAAAAACTTGCGTGACTATGTCAGTGATAAGCTCCTCATGAGAATTTACAGAGCAATGGCTGAGAGCATTATCTCGTACTGCATCTGTGCCTGGGGTAGTGCCTGTAAATCCTTTTTGATAGAAGCTGAGCGAGCCCAGCGATCGCTTCTCAAAGTAATGAAGCGATTACCATTTCGATACCCTACCACCACTTTGTACAGCGCCAGTAAGGTTTTATCAATTAGAAAATTATACATCCTTCGAGTTCTATGGCGATATCATGTTCAGACTGCCCCATCTTTAAAAAATAGGCTATTTACAATCAAATTCCCTAAACCCAAGTGTAGAACTGAGTATGCTAAAAGGCAATTTTCTTATGTGGCTCCACTATTGTACGATCACATATATCCTAAAATAAAGGACTCTTACCATAAAAAAAACAAATTTAAAAAAGTTGTTCAATGTTGGTTGGCCAAGTTCGACTACATTAGCACCGAGCAATTAGTTGGAAATAAACAAACAAACTAGACATCAGCATAATAAATATATTGATGCGTATAAAGGAAAGGTTTACTTAATTTTTACACTCACTCACAAACATACATACACAAACATACACATATAAACATACACACTCATTCAACATACGCAGGCACACATCAAAAACATAAATTCTTAGCATGTTAATTTTTAAAGATAATTAGTATGTATTTTATTTTTTTATTGTTTTCTTTTTTCTCTTATCTTGTTGGCTTGTAATTTGTAATCTAGTAATAAGGGGAAGACACTGTAGCCTGTAACACAGTTAGTAACTACCACGGGCTACAGGGCCTCTCGCATCCTTGTATCACTAAGTTAATTTTGAGAAATAAAGTTATTATTATTATTATTACTTACTCTCGTTTTTGTTTATAATTCGTAAAATTATTTCGGATCAAATATATTCATATACTTAATTTATTTAAAATTGTTTTTTGTTGGTCCTATTTTAAAAGTTTTAATTTAACCTATTATATCTCTTTATTCATTAACGCATTTTAAACCACATTAGCTTTCGGGTTACTTTGACACAGACAAAACATAACAATATTTTAGCAGGTGGGTATAACGTGGGTTTTAAGTGCGTTTTTGAAAACTTGTACAAGTTCAATGGGTAGAATTGGGTAGTAATTAAAACAAATGTGACGTCAAATTCATTCCTTTATTTTCATTTCAAAAAGCCAACATGCCGTATTACGCGCAAATTAAAATTATTACCTACGAGCGGATGGGTCAAATTAAATGCACTTTCTTAGCATGTCTATGTTTCTTTTTAAGGCTAGAGTACATTCTAGAAGTACACAAGTTAAAAGAAATATGACACACTAGGAGGTCTTAAAAATAAAATCTCTTACGCAATGTAAATAATGTAGGTCAATCCCTTTATAAACTTGCTGTTAGCAAGAGGGATTTCACTCCCTTTCGCTAATCATGAAGTGAGCCTGTACCCAACTAGTGGGACTATGTAGGCTGTAATTATGCATTTGCTGTGAGGATTAAATTACAAAAGTATTTATTGCGAAACAAGAATATTTTTAACTTACGTAAAAATGCGCCTTAAACTTATCATGCAGAGCAAGGCAGTTTATATAGCAAAGTTGACGGTAATGATTTTTGATTATTACATTAAACAAGATTTACAAAGTAAATTAAGTCATTTTTAAATTGAAACAAAATAGCATTGTATGTCAGACAGTAAAAATATGAATAAATAATTAGTTTAAGTAATAGTATAATGTCAAATATTGAATGAATTCGTTACATAACAAAATTATTATTTAACAACAACATTATTTCATTTTTGTTATTTTTTGGTCTGATTTGCTAAAGTAGTAAATAAACATCTGAAATTAATAAACAATGTTAAAAAAATAGATACATACATATAATATTTTGTATTACCCTTTTGTAAGATTTATCTATTAAAAACTTTTTATGGCAATTTTTTGTCAAAAAAAGTTTATAAGTTTTGTCCTAAGAGGATACTTCTAGTCAGGTTATCCAACGATACATAAATGTAATACCCAAGCATTGTTGTCTGATTAACAAAATATAAGGTATAATAAAAGGTATGATTGTAATCATTACGGCTTCCATTTATAAAAGCTTTTTACACAAATATTAGGTATTTACGATATGATTTGTCAATTATGAAAGCAAGTCAAAAAAAAAAATAGAACGGGCAATACCTTTGTAAGAATAAAAAACATAAATAGTAAAAATCTAATACACATTTTTTTGCTTTGTAAGATAAAATTGTGCCTTCGATTTTATCATTAAGGATAAAATGAAGACTATCGTGAATTTATTCCAAAGGATAACAAAGCTATGATTTAGGCATAGATATAACATTTCGGTTAAGCACTACATTCATACAAATGAGCTTTCTTGAAATATAGTAAATTCATTTTACTTAGTTCTATGAAATGTAAATTCATATTTTACTACAGTGTTTCAGTCTTAGATTTCATCATTCTATTATAAGGCCACTATATATCCTTACTAAAAGTACAAGAAATCATGTTTCGTAACTAGAGTGGATTTAATAAAAAAACAGGTACGAAAGTATTTCAAGTAGTAATTAAGAAAAAATTGTTCAGAGTCTTCATTACGGTAATGAAATGCGTAATCTGCCTTATTTGTAGTATTATTAATTAATTGTACTAAAATAGGCATGCTTCTACCCTACTACAAATAATTGATTATGTTTAAAATGTTAGTATAACATAGATCAATCTAACAATATACTATATTTTTCCAATAAAGGTTTACAGATAAACCGATCCACTTTTGAATTCATCTGATACAGATGATCGAATTAGCATTTTTGGAACACATTTAGTTTTTGAACTCTTCATGAGCAATTACTTTAAAAATAGAAGTCAACTAAGTGTAATTGTATCGTCCACACACCAAGTACACAAAATAATACCTAAATGTATTAGTTATGAATTATATTTCTTTCATTAGTTCGATTTACCCTTTTATAATGAATATGGGTCAAGTTCATTACTATCCATAAATCCTAAGAACAGATCTTTTTTTAGAACAACACCGTTTTTTAATAATAACCTTTACTTTTCCGACACATCCAAGTAGGTATTGACCCACGTGCACTTAGCTTTACAACAAAATGTTAGTTTTAATTCTGTCATTATTATCCTATCTAGGAAACATTAGTAGCATGTCTACCCTTAGTAGATTGCCCTTAAATTGAAAAATAGCTAACTTCACATTTAAGTCTAACAATTATGCAGTTGCTCCCACACAAAATAAACGATTTGAAAACGTTGCTTTGTGCTTTTCATGTTGGAACTTTTTATGTTACTTTCCTTATCACGCAGATTGCGTCGAAACGAGAAATCTGGTAAAAATTGTTACCATTGTAACATTACTAGCTTTGCTAGACGGAATACTACAGATCCGAGTTTATGGTTTCCTCCTTTTCATTTGGATTAGGCAAAGGCATATTTACCATGCAGCCTTCCATATAAACACACAGCAGCGTGCATTTCCTCTAAAGCGCGTACCTACTACCAACATGTGCAACGAAAATATTCCCGTGCATTGATGCTTTACAACACACCAGTTCTATAATCGCCCGTGCAGGACTGCTTTACAACGGTTACGCGCCATTTTGAGTTTTCGTGCACTGTAATGTAATATTTTCAGACTGGAGGTGGTCCTCGTACGTAACGTAGCTGTGGAGTTAACGTTTGTGCCAGTGAGTTGAGTGCGTCGCAGCATCTTGGTCTTTCCACGAGCCAAGCTGCGAGTAACAGTGCAACAAGGCACAGTTGTATCGGCAGTGATGATCGTAAGACACGCCATAACCATCCACCGCGAGGAGTGTAATCTGGGTCTCCAGAGCCTGTTTTGCTGCCGATGACTGCGGTACTTTCTCTGTAAGGAAAAAAAAAGTTTATTAGGACTTTATATAATTCTTCTACTAGTTTACTAGTGTGTTCAAAAATATTCGTACTTGCGATCCTCAACAGCTAAGTCTGGCATGCTCAGTTCAACCAAAGCACGGCAAGATTCTTGTAACAGGCGTACCTCGTTTTCTGTTTGTTCCATACGCTGCAAATAAAAAAGAAAAAACTTTAAAAGTTTATCTACCTACCTACATGATAAACACTGAACATTCAGAGATTTTTACGTATAAACTTTTTCACCTAGACTTTTTCACGATATGCAAATTTGAACCTTCAGCAAACTAACAACAACAAAATGATCTACACGTAAAGTCCACATTACCGGCAAGATAGGTGCCAGCCACCAAGTCATGCATTTAAGTGTCGTCTGCATTTTACGTTGAACCAAAACACACTTTACTAATCCTTTCTGCTTAAGGTCCTCAATACTTTACAAAATTTCCTGTAAAATAATAAAACTAGTGACCCGCCCACGCTTCGCAATGGTGTAATTTTGGCCGACTTGCTAACGAAACATTAAATTTTGGCTAACTTATAAAAACTTTGTCCGACTGTTCTTTAGTTTCAAATTTGAATGAATAAATACCCTAAAAGGTGGCGAAAACCGCATTAAAATCCGTTGTGTTGTTTAGGAGGAGTTAGCGGACAAACATACAAACAGACACAATTAGCGACTTGGATTTATACTATGTAATGAGATGATACACTACTCGAAAACAAACCTTACACCCCCCACATAAAGTCCACATTACCTTGGCAATCCTATTAGCCGGCGAAGTAGGCGCCAGCGCATGTTGCAGCCGCACCGCTAGCTTGCGCAACGCGGACACTCGCCGCGCGCAAAAACCTACCTTACAGCTCACTACTTAGATCCATTACCTAAGCAATGGTCATATTTGCCCAGTACCTAGACCCAAATTACCTTGGCAATGGTCCTGTTAGCCGGCGAAGTAGGCGCCAGCGCGTGCTGTAACCTGGCTGCCAGCTCGCGCAACGCGGACTGTCTGGACTAAAACCTACCTTACACCCCGCACATAAAGTCCACATTACCTTGGCAATGGTCCTGTTAGCGGGCGAGGTGGGCGCCAGCGCGTGCTGCAGCCGCGCCGCCAGCGCCCGCAGCGCGGACAGCCGGCGCGCGCGCCCGCCGCCGCCGCCGTCGCCGTCCGATATACCCGAGTCAGAGAGACTGTCGCAGGTGGAACCGCCCTGGGGACAAACATTAGGACTGAGATTTAAAAAAGGTATTTTATTTTCAGTTATAAGGGTTACAGCTATAAAAGTGGCATTATATCCCGAGTTTCTCCGTGCTTCGGAAGGCACGTTAAGCCGTTGGTCCCGGGTACTATTCCACTTTGTACTCGTCAAGCCAAGTCAGGTGCTTAATAGGTAGGCGGCTTGAAAAATACTGACAGTAAGGTGGCCACTACCCTACAGGAACCACATCAGAGGCCCTTAAAGGCGGTTCCCAAAAACTCTTGACACAGATGAATATATGCTGCGAAGTGCAAGTGTGAATTACAGGTACCTAGTTTTAGAATAGAGGGAAAAGTAAAGGCAGAGTAAATAACGTAATTCAACGTGGTGGAACTACTTCAAAAACTCTAAATGGCGGCTTTCAGAACTCAGGCCCTAGAAGAACATGTGCTACAAATCATATCCGTCACACAATATACAGAAGAGTTCATTTTCTAGCCTGCCTCAACCCAACTTCAACAACATACCTTCTTCTTATCCACTAGCGTTGTGGCCAGTTGCCGTATCTGCGCCGCCACCTCGCTCTGGTCTGCATCTTCTCTTTTCTGCAGAGCCTGAAGAGTTGCGAGATCAGCCCGCAAAGCCTCTTGCAGTTCTCGTAATGCGCTTTCCCATTCGGCCCATGCACAAACCGCCTTTTCTAGTGAAAGTAGCTCGGTTGAAGTGCTGGAAAAAATGATAGAAGCTATTAAATTTTTACACAATAAGAAGCTTGGTAAACTTTTACTCTTAAGTTGGTGCATTCTGACCGTTGCCCTCGATTCTGCTAGCTTCCTCGTTCATTCAATTCCGTTGTATTTTTCGCACCAAATGACGAATAATCGCCGAGAAATCTTTGAATACCTTACATGAATTACCCCCTATTCTCTATTGGTTCTGAATATCAGTTCTTACCGCTGATGCGCGTTATCCCACTCCTCCATCAAGGTGGCTAGTTCAGAGGACAGGCCGAGGTCATCCGCCTCCATATCTCCTAAGGCTCGACGGACGGACACGGTCAACTTGAGCATGGACACCTTGCAGTCCAGCAAGCGAGACAGCCGCTCCTGAGAAAATAAGAAAGAGTCAGTCAATTTCGTGGAGAATGGAGTATTGAAATGCTAGAGTATAGTTTTTGGAGTGTGTTTGAAATGTGGAACAAACTTGTTTGGTCTAATATATTGTAAAAAGAGTAGTGAAACAATTAATTTTGTATCGTTGCTCTCGTGACTACTTAATTTACCTACGACAGTTTTCTCTCTTTAGCCAGGGAGTATAAAAACATTACGCCACCTACACTAATTGCTTGGCCACTTGTATTTGCATTGCAGAAGGTCATCACGCTTTCATACATCAAATTTAAGTATCTGTTACGCCTAATACCCGAAGTGCGGCTACACCTAGTTTTAGCCGGTTAGTAGTATTTTTAATATGGCGAACGGTAACAAAAATATATATACCTATATATATAAAAACTGGCTTCAATCATGATTCGACTTTTTCCGGGCGGTATCAAAGAAGTAACCTAACTAACCTAACCTATTGATGTTTTTTCTCCTTTTTCTGGTTTAACCAAGAGTAAGTGGCTACACCTAGTTCTAACCGGCTAAAACTAGGTGCAGCCGCGCTTCGGGTTTTAGCCGTAACATATCCATACAACAACCAAGCTATAACTCCTGAACGTTCCTACCTTCAACTCCTCGATCCTCCGGTGCATCTGCGCCCGGGTGTGCGGCTGCGGCGCGCAGTCGTCCGGCTCGCACACATCCTTCAGCGTCTCCCGGAGCGCCACGATCTCCCTGCGCAGGCGCCGGGCGGACACACGCCGCGTCGCCGCCACGCGCAGCTCCGACCATCGCGCCGACACCGCTGGAGAGAAAGAGATGTGTGAAAAAAAGATTGTTTAGAGGTTTTGGAAATCAGTCTAAAGTATTTGGCAAAAAGGTAAATATGCCTATAAGAACTCCGTAAGGTTATGAATGTCACAGCTCTTTTTCGATATTATTGGAAAAAATCTCGTGGGCGAAATAGGATTGCAACAGTCGATAAGTTATTACGAACAGAAGATATTGATGAATAAATATTGAGAAACCAACCGCACAATCCAGCACTGAACCTACCAATTTAACATTAACCATCATAAAAAATGCTACTCAGTGTTGTCTGTAATAATACCCAGCTATTATAATTAACGAAACATGCGCACGCGCTGGGTTTATGAAAATAGATATATCTAATGTTGAGCAATACGAAACTTAAAAGGTAATGCATATTCAAAAATAATGTTGATAAGTGAGTAGTTCCAATGAATTCAAGGTAGTAAATACTATCTATAAATAACAGGTTACCTCAATTTTACGCTAAAACTACAAAACATTGCGATTAAATGCAGCTGGTATGCACGTGTTTAACATTATATTTTGTGTCGCGATATCCATCTACCTACTCATAGAAAAGATCGTAATGTTAATGCATGCCAATTTAAATTTGATTAACGTTTTATAACAATAGTGGGACAGGAAGGATAACAATGCAATAAACAATGGAGTCTATGCATATGTACTAACTGTAGACTTTTATAAAGGTTTACATCACATATGTTCAATGTGAGTTTTACAGATACCCAACTTAGTTTTTACTATCGTGAGCATATTACTCGTTATATAAGCAAAAACAAAAACATTAATGCCAGACTGCGACAACGGTGTAGGGGTCCTAACAATCACGAAAAACTTAGTATCTTTCCTTAATCTTGAAAAGGGTTTAGGAGTCTAATCACTCCTACCTAATTTAAAAATAGGTATTCTACTATCTAACTACTACTCCCTACATTTAAATGATAATATCGAATAAATTCAATAAAGCTGCTAAATATATACTTTTGTCTTAATTAACCTACTAACTGACACACTGACATTACTAACTGCAACAGCGACCCAGATTGAACACATGCCAGACGCAGCATTTGTAAACAACATTATTTTAAACAGTACAATCAACAAAAACCAAGAGGTCGATTACTTTTTGGTGAAAATCGCTTGCAAATAGCGATGGATAGATTTTCAGAAAGTTATGACAAACTATGATGATTGTTCGTACTTATTATCTATCTTTAGTTGTTAAAAATAATAAATATAATTGCCTAAAAACCTAATAAGTGGGACAATCGACGATATGGATAAAAATCTACAAGACCTTGCGTAAGAATTTACAATCATTGATAAAATACGCTATTGAAATCTTATCTGCTTAGTAAAAGTTATCTTTATCTATTGCTAAACAATAAATAAATTAAGTCAAAGAGATTACGTGTGTTTATGTTCAACTAATTGGTGTGAATTGAAACAAAGTGAAAGAAAACAAGCGTTTAGTTCTAAATTTGAAACGACACCCAAATAATACGGAAGAGTTTTGAAATAAGTTTCAAAATAGAAACACCGGTCCGGCAACTTTAAATATGAAATGTTCTGATTCTTTATCTTAAGATTAAAAATAACAGACAATATATTCAACTAATTTATTATGTAATCAAAAATTCTATTACATTTAACGTTTAGATGTTTTAAATAGGTGAACAAGTTCAAGCTTCATCAACGGGTTCTGTTTTGGAGATGTTCGAATGTTTTCAATTCTAAGACGGAAATTCATAACGGCTATGCATATCTGATCAACATTTGCGTGGCTTTTATAGTAAATTAATATAGCATTTATGAGAAAATAACGGATGTGTATACCGTTATGCTTAAATTGTTGCAGCATGTGAAACCAATTTGTTTTTAATAGTTAAATCAGTTAAAGAAGACCATTTGAAGATAACTCAAGTAGGTAAACTATTCTTTTGTTGTTCAAAAATCTAAATGCCTATAAATAAGATAGTGTTCCAGAAACTATAAACACCTTTGTGTCTGTAAATCAAAATAGATGAGACAAAACGCCGCTCAGAGATTGAAGATCTCGTCCGCAAATAGTGCTGTAAATGTCACTGAATCCATGAACTTGCCATTTATTTTATAATCCTGCAAATTTACGATCAGAGTCGACGCCCTCCAGCTTATTGGCAGATTTGGGTTGCACATCTGCGCTTTATTATTCCGGGAAAAATGATCTACATGGATGTATCTATAATGGATGAGACAGATCTTTAAATCGATGTAGATAGAACGGATATATTGCATATTTATCGAGCTCTTCTCAAACACTTCCGCCAGCCTCATTCTTAATATCTTCCTGAATGAATAGCGATTTACAAAAGCGTGTAATTGCTCGTTATCTTTGTATTAGTAGTCACCAAGTAGTTCAGTCGATTCGGATGGTTGGGTAGTTGTAACTAGAAAATTGTTTATGTTCCGGTGCGGAGGAACGCAATTTGCAATCAGTCGCCACTCGAATTCAATAGACCATTAGACCCTCCGCGGGAGCCAATTTGCAAAGCGAGACTGCTCAAGTATCAATAGATCTGTAGCATTCAAGCCACATGATCCATACATTCACTTGTAAAATAAAAAAAAATCATACTGTTTTGTAAGAATAAGATGGAAACAGTAACCAGGAAAACATATGGACTAAATTGCCATTTGATGTCACCAGTTATCTTCCAAGTCACGCCTCATAACAAGTTATTGTCGTAACTACTTGGATACTGCATATAGAACCATCAACATCACTATAAACAGTAAAACATACGAGGTATCTTTAACGACAGCGACAGGCTTTCGAAATAAACATACCATACGTAGAACTGGACAGAATATGTGAATAATCCCAAGTGTAAATACTTGAATCTTGTTGGACAACTAGTGAAAGTCAATATTTTATTATGTAAGAGACTAATGACGATGTCGCTGACTTAAAAATGGGAAATAACAGTCAAATAATAGTCTGAGAAATTCGTGTTATGATCACAAGTTACATTATAGTTTAGTGGCAATTGAAATTGCTGTGCATAGAGTGCGTGACTATTTGGAACAAAGAGATAAGTTACAGAAACAAAATAAAAATTGATTGTCCACGAGCGAAAGTAGAAAAACAAACAGGAAACTTACCCATGTAAATCATAACGATAAAAGAAATATGCTTTACGAATGGTAATTATTTTCTTTATAAGGTATAAGAAATGTATTAGACTTGGTCGCAATCCATTACGGAACTGACAATCTGATCATGCGCAGGAGTTGACGAGGCGACAAGGTCGCTGCAGTGATGTTTGCATCCAGTCTAGCAAACGACCTTTACAAGCAATAAACGATCTTAATCACCAACATAAAGTATTTTAAAACGGGTCTGCTATGTACATTAGAAATCAAGCAGTTTTATCAACACATTACAACGCTTAACTTTTTCTAACGACGGAAATGACAGACATAAGTGAAATGTATGAAGTGCTAGTAATGACGGTGTTAATTCAAAGGAAAATGAGTCTTTTGTCTTTAGTAATAAGAATGATGAAGTTGCAATAGAAGTGCAGTTAGATGCATGAGACACGGCAGTGTAGCTAATGCAAGGTGACCTCAATGCTTTGTATGTACCAAACATAGACCGTGTACCGACATACAAATGTATTCATTTACGCAAGAAAAGACGAAAACGGAATATGTAAATAGATAAAGAGTTTTCTGATATGCATTAGAAAATTCTTAAATCATGATAAAATATGATACGACCAAACATTATGCATTTCGGCATTCACAATTCAATTTGTAAACGCTAACAGCGTATTAAATCGTTCGATACAACCCAAAACAATGAAACCGGAAGTACCAATGTGAATGAATGGAGTTATTAATTACATAATAATCCAAGACACGTAATAGGTTTACCGTTACGAATGTCTACTTAAACCCAATTGACTAGAAGTAGCCCAATTATTAAAAGCAATTACTTACGGTTAATGAAAGACAAATCGAAGACACCGTTACTATCGATTACAACACAAAAGATCAAAGAACTAATCGACTCGCAGTACCAACTTAACGAAACCAAATTGTACCAAATTAGGAACAGGCGTTTTGTAGCATTTTAATTCGGTCATGAGTCGAAGCCTTTCAATGCAAATCATAGAAAGTACATTTTGGCCAGTACACCGACACAATCGGCGATTAAAAAAGAAAAAGTCGCAAACGAGACTTTAAAAAGCAAGCGAACGACAGTAAAATGGACAAAGAAAGTCCTAATAAAGAACAACAAAGCTGTGCTTTTAAATTTAAATATAGCAACAAACACAAACCTATACCAGATATTGCATAATGAAGCTAAAGAAATTTGGCAGGAAATCATACAAACGGTAGTCAATTCTTTTACTACCTTTGAAATTACTATGTTTTTACTTTTGCTTATTCCTACGAGTCATTAACACCGTTTTGCTTACTTTGTTGAACCGATTTCATTTGGTTAAGTGCATAAAAGAAAGTAAGTGAACAATTTGACATTACGTCAGTAATTCATTATGCAAGTTAAGTAGGTACTTAAGGTAAGTAACCTTGGAGTTAATTAACTAGAAATGTAATCATTAAGTAAAGATGAAACGATACATTTTTTTTGGTAAGCGTGTAGCGTGTGAGTATACCACACGGCTTTTGATTATTCAGAACCTAAACAAAGCTATCAATGAAATTTCCAAAACAGTTCAATAATCCGTCAATCTAGAAATATCTAAACAAATGCAATGCAACGACAGATATAGATACACTAGGCAATTGTGTAATTAAAAGTTGGCAAGGAGAAACTAGCTAGGTACTATTACTGCCAGGGCTGCGTGGGCGCAGGTAGGCGTACCTGCCCGGGTCAAGTACACAGTATTTAAGTTCATAAAATCAAATGGCAGGGAAATTGATGATCCGGTGATAATTAAAAAGAGAAACCTCTTCCTTATTAACGTTTGTTAGATTTTCTTTAAGAGTTAATGCAAGTGTTTCGCTTTTATATCGTTTTCATGATATTTCGTTTTATTTGCAAACTGCTGGTCTGTTTACTTATACATTGACGTCATGTTTTTATTTTAAGCAAGCATTGTTTAATCTATTTTACTTTGCTTAATCTTTTGTATACAATGCAACGTGATTATAAGTAAATATCAATAAAATATTAAAAGTGTTATTCTTACCAACTTCTTCATTAGGCGTCATTGTTGTGGTAGTTATAGATAAACTCATTTTATATATTTAGTTCACTTAGTTGAACCACGTTCCACGTTTAATAAAACATCACTTTTTATAGTTTTTCCTTCTAAACATACACAACCATAATACAGTCAAGATCTATTAATCTAGTTTCCACATCTTTCGTAAGTGTTCTGTTCTTCGCCAACTATTACAAAATGTACGATTTCTCTGAAATTGATTTAATAACTATTATCTAATTTGTGAGACTCGTTACTGGATGCGTTGGAGCATGTTTTTGTGAGTTGCGTCATAATAACACCAAATTCTATATTTAAAATTTGCGCGGAAAGTCTTCTTTTTACATAATGGCTGCCGAATAACAGCTGTTTTATGTCTGGTTGTAACTCTGACGAAAGATAGGTAGACAAACTTTTTATAGATATTTTCCTGTGAGCAACTTCGAATCTAATTTATTTTTAAATATTATATTGTGATTCTATTGTTTACATTGATAAAAAACAAACATACGATTATGATTGAGTTTCGACCACGGCGTATTAATTTATAAATTGGATATCTATCACTTAATTTGTATTTAACCTAAAGATAAACCGTTATCAAGGTCATAAAACTATATTTCGTCCCCGTAGAAGGAAAAGTAACCAACTAACAAAATGTGACTTTCGAGAAAAACGCAATTTAGTGTATTTTTTGTGGAAAAATCGTCATATCTTTTTTAATTTAAAAGATATAACTGTGGTTTTTATATATAATGTAAATTACGGTTTTATTTACAATATGTTGTTTTAAATTTTAATTTTTAATGCACATGAGCAGAGATAAACGTTTAAAAAGCAATTATCTATTTTTCCCTCTTCATATAATTGTTTTTGTTCTTTAATTGGTTACTTTTTCATGTGAGTTGGGTATTTTTCCTACTTCATAAAGCTAAAAAAATGTTGCTGACGATTAGGATAAATGTTGTTATCTAATTTTCCCCCTTTTTATTAATAAGTGAATGGAAGTTAGGTTATTTAAGTATGAATCAATTTTATTTTATTTTTATAGAAGTAGTTAAAAATATATGTTAGATAAATGAAATGGTCCTCAATAGTAGTAGTGGTCTCCCATAGTACAAAAATACTTATTAAAACATAAAATTTTCGCATAATCAACATCATTTTAATTTTTAATCATCTTTACTTGCTGAACTTTCATTAGGGTAAACCGTGATAGATGCCCTGCTTTTTTTAGGGCGTCGTAATTTTTAACCTAACCAAATAAGTTATCATAGATTTTCTCAGTAGTTTTTTTGGTTTAACTATTCATTCAGCTATAAGAACGGTGTTTGTTTCTCCAGCTATTACGAGTTCAGCACAAATTAAGTTCTTGCGAGGTAATTTTTTCAGGAATAGTTGCCTATTATGGATATATGCCTCGCTATGGAATAACTGAGCAGGATAGTTACCTATAGTAGAGGATAGACCTACCTATAAAATAATCAAATTAAAAAAGAGTTCACAATGTTTGCAAAATATATTTTTTATACAATCCTTGGAATAATGTTATATAACCATAGTTAAAGATATGCATTTCTTTGATCATAAATAATAACAGTTTTTAAGCTACAACTGACTTTAATAATCTGACGAAATATTGATCCCCTCGTTTCAATGAAACTAAGTTTATGGCAGTATAATAATATTATTGCTGGGTATTTTTTTGCTTCTTATCTTGCATGGCAAGTACTGGTGAGGCTTGATAGTCCTTGCCGGTCCTATAGTATCCTTCTTGTTAATGAAAGTAGAGGTCTAACAGTTGGAAAAAAAGATCTTTAGACTGTCATCGGGTTTTCTAAAAAGAAAACTAGATATATCTTAACTTACTATGTCACCAAATGGGGCGACCAGCTGTTCAAGGTGATTTTACTTGTTTCGTACAAAAGTCCCTCGTTAACAACATTGTAACCGTCAAAATTGTATCTAATTATACCACATACTCGATATCTAAGAGGTATTTCCAGGTCATACAGACAGTCACACCCAGCATACTAAGAGATGATAAGACAACTTTTTTGTTTGAAGGAAATTTAATACCGAACCGCATAGATGGTTAAGAAACATTTGTTAGCAGCCGGTGTAATAAACGACGACACTTGCTGCAAAAATTTACATAGCCTTGAATCTGCATCTATGTTTTGAAAATTCTATTATCCTTTTCGCTAGATATAGTTGCCTCAGTAGTTTAGTGGGCTCTCGTTTCTGCACTTGGACTCAAGTTTGGTTCTTTGTGCGTAGTCTGCTACTAAGAGTTTAGCCAGCCTATATACGTACAGAAGCGCAGAAGTCCCCCTGGGTTATTCTTAAACTTTGTGGAGTGTCCTCGGGTTATAGAGGATTTGTGTATTCCAGGATGGGGATTCTATAACGGGATGTTTCTTCAGTCTTCATGCAAGCTTTCTATAGTGGACTATCGCTGGAACCTACATTAAATAGATGTTTGTTTAAGGCAGTATGACTGGTGATAAAAAAGGTTATGTCTACTTTGGCAGAGCACAAAAACGCGGTCGGGTGAAAGCAGTACTCCCTTCACAGCCGTCGGTCTGTTCCAATCGATTGTTTTTTCGATTTACGATTTGTTCTCACAGATAAGCGCGGAAAAGGCTATAAGGTATCGGCGACGTTGAGACAGGGCCTAATGGTGTTGCTTTTAGCCAGTTCATCTGCAACGCTATTGCCGTGAAAACCACGATGCTCTTTAATAACCATTGAAGTGCGACCTTAATTGTTTTTGCAACCTTCTCCAAGCCTAAACGAAAATCGTTTATAAAGCCTGAGCTAACAGCTTCACCTTCAAGTGACCGCAGAATAGAGGCACTATCTGACACTATTGGAATATTACTGTTGGTAACTTTTCGAGGATGTAGTCACCTCATTTGCATAATCCAATGATGGCCCACACATCTTTTCTGCCAACTTTACAGCTGGACCTTTACTATAGCGATCGCTGTTATAGTCACCAATAGCAGGATAGCCAAGGACTAGGGGACTTCTTATTTGTCACATCATTTGGAGAAAGAGCAAAGCCTGAATCAGTACTTTCCATGCGTGGTAGATATTTTCTCTTTGTTTTACAAATAACCAATAGACCCATGGTACGTAACGTGGAATATTCTATTAAATAATCACACAGCAATTATATTATTGTAAAATAATTTAATTTGGTTCGTTCAAACGAGTAAATCCTTTTTTCATCAGATTATTATAAGTTTTATATCAGTTGTAGCTTAAAAACTGTATATTATTTATGAACACGGAAATGAATATACTTATTTAATTACTTTTTTTATTGACTTAAAAGTCAACTTGCCTATAGTAGGCAACTTTCCAGCTCAGTTATTCCATAGCGAGGCATCCATAGGGGTAGGCAGGCACCTATCCCCAAAAAAATTGTTTTGCAAGAACTTCATGTATGCAAAACTCGTAATAGCTTGAGAAACAAACACAGTTTTTAAAGCTGTATGAATAATTAAATAATTGCATAAATTAATAGATTATACTGATTCAGTTTTCTGAATTTCTGAAACGCGCCAAAATAACTAACTTACTAAACATTACTAACGTTTCACATATGCGTACTTCTAAATGCCTCTCAAGTGTCAAGGAAGAATTCACTAATTACACTTAGTTATTATTTTTGGCTTATCTTAGGTTATCTAAACCTGAAAATATAATGGGAAAAACAACCAAAACGCTTTATGTAGTTTTTAAATAAGAACAAGGTTTATTTTTCTTACATAATGTTAGTTGTGTAGTTTTGCCTCCCTGTTTCTTTAAACATTGCGAATTATCTATTTGGGCTTCTAAAGGGATATTTTAATTTCTAAAGTAGTTAGGAATACGCTGATTGGACAGAAAGATGCGCTATATTATAATGCTAACGAAAATAGAATAAAGTGAATTTTGACAAAATGTTAGTTGGTTACTTTTCCTTCTACGGGGACGATTTCATCATCCAACCAAAATATTTTAATTCTCAGCTAATCTTTTACTTATTGTAACAATAACTAAAGAACCTAAAACTTATCATGTAACTTAAGTTTAATTCAAAAGCGATTATATGTAGTTTCTTTTAATACAAGTGTCAACTAAGCAGGGCGATATATAATTCCTTGGTAAGGAGGGACTGTAGCAAAAACTCCTAGTCTACGACAGCTGATGGCCTAGCGGTACCCGCGATCCAAATTCTAGGTCTACCGACCGTTAAGGCACAATTAATACTGGCCGATATCGCACTATCTTTTTATAATTTAAATTAGACATTCTGGAATACAAGTTTAAGATTTTGTTGAACATAATCGAGTTACTGGCTGTAAATGAGTGGCATGCCTACTTTTGAGATTCGTTTTAAGTAAAAAAGATTTTTTTCGATTATTGTGTACGAAGTTAGTAATTGTTATAGGTATTTCTATATAGAACATAGCAGTTTCATAACTAAAAAAACGAAAACGGTAGATACAACTCTTATTACGAATGAGTATCAAAACTTATATTACTTTTGTAACTTTCAACACGACCACAAATTATATGTTCTAGCGTTATGTATACTTCTCTTGCACAATTTTCTACTAATATTTTCTTCGCAACTACGAATTAACTCAGGTTTTCACCGTTTTTCTCAGAATCAATCATAAATGGCGGTTTATAGCACTTTTCCACATAAAAACCGATTTGCTACTTATGTTACCTAACCAAGGTATAAAAATAAGAGAAAACCACACACGATTTTATCTTGTAGAACAACTTTCGTACCAGTCATGATATCCTAGTAGACAAGTAGGTATTTATTTATCATTAAATAAAGTTAAGTAATTAATTATCATATCATTATATTCGATTATGGATCTTAAATCGATTCTGACTTTTTATATAATATAATGCGCCTTTTTAAAGTGCAATTTTAATTTAATTATTGAAAATTACTTAAGCATTGCGCAAAATTAAGATACCACACAAATTACGTAAAATAAGGTTTTATTTGCTTTAATTCGTTGTTAATTTCCGGTAATTACATAATGCTAAAGCAATTAACCATAATGTGTACGCCAACTGACATTATTGATCTAATATCCGATTGGAAATATCTCATAAGTTTCATATTAATAAACATTAAGTCATAAACATGCTCACTGCCAAAACTGCTTAATGAGTTGACCAACTTTTGGCACCGAACGTTGACCTGAGTTATGCAGTTATGTACCTGTATTTATGACTATATGACTGTCTTATTATTATGCACAGAGATAAGCTCACTGAACAAAGAAGATAAATATTTGCAGTTATATCTCATCATTAAGTAAAATGACTTATTTGTCGTAACTATTTGTAGGCCCATTTTGAATATTGAAACTATTTGTGAATAAATATACGCCTACAAGACCAAGTTTCTTTGTAAAGCAACTATGAGATCATACATAAAACCAATCCTTGTAACAAACTACGTATTAAAAGACTATAGGTAAGTTGTATTTTATTTATGAAAACTAACAAAACTTTGTAATTTAAAAACTTTTATTTGTTATAAAAATATGGTAATGGTAGGAATTTATGATTTCAGTTACTTATACCTAATAGACAACATAGATTTATGTTTGATTGATGTTTTAAGAAAATAGTTTTAAATGTGATATGTGTTTAACCTAACCTTACTGTTAGCCAAACGTAATAAAACTTGGTAAGGACTAATTTTATCTTTATGCAAAAAGAAGAAGCTGGTTATAATTTCAAGGTATGTTAGCATAAACATTATTTATTTTACATACGTAAGAACACAAATAATTATTTCAAAACCAGTTGACATTGCGCTTGGTAGGTAGATATTGACACGAAAGGTCGACCGCCAGTGATAAATGCTCCACAAAACATTACCTAACATTTTAAAATAGAATCAACAATTTGTAATTTACTTGGAACTATTGTTAAAAACTAGGCAACTGTCGCAACCATCCATATAAAATGAAAACCAACACAATGAGCAGCGAAAGTGTTAAACCACTCAAGCGCATCCAGTAAGTTTCTCTTAATTAATTTCGAAAACAGATTTTCCACATTTGCAATCAACTAATTGTTTTTTTTTTACCGTCTCACAACCGAAAACATTCGCGGCAAGGAACGCGGGAATTCGTATTTCGAACGTCCGACGTTCGGCGCGAGTTTGAGTCTACTGCGAGCGGACAAACTTCACTTTTTCGTGGCAAATCGCGCGCGAACCGATGAAGCGCTTCAAGCGATGCACTCCGCTTATCGAAGGTTGGACGATGTTGTTTTGCTAGCGGCTTGCTATAGCTACTATGTTTTATGTTTGGTGCCATTAAATTAAATGATATCACCGCCAATGCCATAATTGCATGCAGGTTTAGTGTAAATAAAAAGGTAACCTTCCATTTTAGATCATGAATTAACACTAACGATATTTTATTATCATTTATTTTAACCTACATATGTGAAATTTTAAAGAATGTGAAATTTTACCACTTACAATATGTTTTAAATATGCAAAAATTAAGAGTCAATTAGGTAGATTAAACTTGTTTTGGATACAAAGAAAGCGATGTTATTGGCGAATAATGGATTTGTTTCGAGATCAGTAGGTCGAATTACCTATAAGCAGGCAAGGAATTAAATATAGTTTTTAACGAAATGAGTTCAATTCGGTTAATTGAAATCTACCAAAAAAGTGACACCGTACTTTTATATTTTACTTTGGTTGGTTTTTGGCCTGAAAATCACGTGTTTTGCATATTATAACTTTGCATAACTAATTAAAAAAGATGACTTGCATGTTCAAGTTCTATTTTAGCCTTCTTAATAAACCATAAACTCTTAATAACTTTCTAATAACATCAAAACTAGCAGCTAAACCTATTCTCGAATAAATAGAAGTAATTATATCTGCCTGTTTGAATCTTGGTACCTAAATAACAGATAGACCCATACAACTAAGGTCCCATCAGTTTTATCGGCTATTGTAAGAAATCTATAGCTTTAGATTAACCTACACAATTTTAAACTGACCTTTAGGATAAAATATGCACATGCAGTAACCTCGAATGGGATCTCTGATTTAATTGGCATTAAGATTTATATTCTGATCTGAAGTCTAGATAGCCTGGACTTGATTTAAATAATAGATTAAGGCTAGCGTATGTTTACCCCTAGAAGCTATTTTCATACCAATCTTATGCTCGTTTTCACCAACGTTACGTGTCTCAAAATGTGTTATTGGATTTAGTAAGTATTTAAAGTTTTTTAAACTGTATTATGGTTGTGGGAAAATATGGAGCTTTTTATTTGGAATTAAACCTAAATAAATAAATAATGCATTATTGGTTCACTTTATGGTAAATAATTATCAAGATCTAAAGACTCTGGCAACATTAATGTTAAGCTACACTCGCTGTGTCGACTCTACAGACTCTTCATTTGTTCGGTTTCAGTGACATTCCCTATTCTTCTCTTTTAACCACAGTGAAACGGAAGATCTGGTTCAAATCATAGCACAAAGCATTAAAACAGTAAATGGATTTTAAAGTCAGTCATGACACGCATTATTTATTGTCTTCTTTCGACACATTAAGTAAGTCTTCAGTTCATATAAAATAAAATACGTACTGGGAGCTAAAGTTGAACTTTGTTTTACTATTGTATTAACAGTAGGTACATTAGTAATATGCAGTAAAACCAACTAAAATTGCATAGCGCCCAGGTTTCCAAACGGATCCATTGTCATGTCAGACATTGTACGCAAATTAGCTATCAGCCTTGTTTACAAGACTAATGGGTAAAATCCGTACCTACAATCCTGTATTTTGTATACACTTATAATATAGTTGTTAAGTTACGTTTGTTTGTTTACTAATTTGGGTAATGAAAACCGCAAGCCAAGCTATGAGTCTTCAACACAGTGATAGATAAAATGGGAATAGCGCATATGATATAAGCAACATAATGATAGCATACTGCCAACTTAACAAAAAAAATGTCAGTCTTTAAGACCAAGTAAATAGTCATAGCACGTTTAACTACTTACTGCAATTCCTAGTTTTCTTTCTTGCAACTAACACAATTTTAACCTTAACCAACATTTTTCTCTCGTCACAACTGTATTGAAATTACTCTACAACTGAAATTGACTTCTGATAGAAGTTTGGAAAAATATTGTGCATGAGTGTAAATTGAATCAACAATTTGTCTGATATTTTGGGTGTTCGGTAACTATTACATCATTTAAGTCAACATGATCATGCAGTAGGTATAATATTGGTTTTTATTATTAGATAATACGTCAAAGTATGACGATACCTTTATTTATGGCAGATCTTGTCAATTAATCTCTGGTTTTCGTCTCTATCGCATTTATTGCTGTGATTTAATCTCTCTCGATCAAAGATTCATTAACTTCTTGACTTTATACAAACTTAGTTTTTAGTCAAAAAAAATAATTAAAAAAAACTTGAATAGTTAACTACCTTACAATATTAATAAATCCTTAAATTCGCGTTCAATATTGTCATTGTCTACCGCTTCAGATGTCGCTTTTACCCCTTTTTAATTTTTTGCTCCCCTTCATTCGTAATATACTCCTTGCAATATTAAAACAGTGTGACCATAATTAAAATAGTCACTTGTGTTCCACGTGTCGATACCGAGACGGTTCCGCTTTCGTGCGCTCGCGCCGCTGTTAACAGAAATAAACGTCGAGACGCAGCCGAGAGCGCATGCGTGTCGCCGCTTCCGTGTTGCGCGCGAACGGTGACAGATGACATATGTCACCGCTTGATAAAAGGAGGGAAATAGACGTAGGTTTTTCATAACACGTCTCTTAAAAATATTATTTTTATGTTCGTCTGACAGATACTAAAAATGACCTACAGTAAAAAATAAACAGTTAACGTTTTATTAACCACAAAATGTGAACGTTGTAAATTCATCAAATTTCATGTGAAACTCGAGGTGAACGTCTCAGAGGTCCTTGTTCCACAGTGAAATAAATACTAATAACCTTGATTGCGATCGAGATACGAAAAAAAAGATATTTCATTTACTTCACAAAGAACACGCCAAAGTTGGACACCGCAGTGCAAGGTAAAAACGCTTTGAAGAATTCAACAAAGAAGCCTTAGAGAAAAGTAACAGTAAAACGTCTAGTTTTTGTTGATTCAGTTTCAATGGACGAGAGAGGAAAGATCACGATGTCTAAAGGCTATGTGTTCTGCGGAACCGGTTGCTACCGAGTACCTAAATGCGGTCTTCGACCACATACTCACGTGGATGCAACCTGATTCCTTCGCGGCTCATTGTTGTGTCCTTAATGCAATTGCACGGCGAACAGGATAATTATTTTTAAAATAAGAACAATCTGCTTTCTGATTTACTGGGAACGTCGCGTCCGGTTTTGATTGGCTTCCCAATAAGAAATGTTTGTGTAAATTAAGCATTCGCTTTTATTTATTATTTTCTTATATCTACGTGTATGGTTTCTCTGTTCTAAAAGGAAAAATATAACCTCTTAGGATTTAAAATAGGGTTGCCAATTTAAACTTGTTACTAACCTCGAATATCCCTTTGCAAGGCCGAAGACAAAGTCCTTCTGTCCAGGGTTTCCTCCAACAAGTTGATATGTTCCCGGCAGCGCGCTATGACCTCCGTCTGCGCCCAGAAAAAAACCCAATTGGAGTCCAAACCATTCGAAAATCACCTTCAAAGCGTCAATGCTAATAGTCAAAGAATATTTTGAAACTCACTCGTGAAATCTTCTCTTTATTAATCACAGCAACACTCAGCACAATAATTAATATTCATGCAACTGCGCATCATGCCACGCCTTTACGTATTTATTTATGTACAATTTGAAAAATCAACTGTTTAACAATCACTATTTTACTTTGATTTTAAAGCTAAAACCACAACTTAAAGTAAAAAGCAAAAGTGATAGAGCCAAACCACATTAATTTTGAAAAATCACACTGCAATTCTAACTACTGTTAAGTAATGCTCTAGATGTAACATATTTTTCAAAATGTACTATATCGTTGACAGAGAAGGGTGCTAATTGACTGAAACTCCATGGTTTATTTTACATTCATTTATTTTCTATATAATTATACAAAGATCACTGTTTTAGTTTAACATATTTAAAGATCAATCAACAGCCTAACTCTAATCAACCTGTTAGCACATTTTCAACACAGTCATTATAGGAGTTCAGTCGAATCAATCACGGAGTTAACAGATAATAATATTTATATGTCGAATCAACTCGATTACAAAATTATACAACCAAGATGTACCTACAGCTAGACGTAATACTATTATCACTCATTTTTAATGAAATAAGTTAAATCGGAATCATTTTAATCGCCTACTTTCTACTTAGAATCTGTCCGCTAAGTAGGAAAGTGACAGGTGTCATTTTGACATTTGTTTATTGCCACTGGTAACACTGAATGATTCCGAAGTGTTAAAGCACCATTGCACCGTAAACCGTTGAGTTAATAGTTAGACTTTGTCTAGCACCAAGTGATCGCTGCAATTGTTTAGTTAGTTTGATTAAATATAAAGAAACGACAGGCTGTTAGTAAATGAAAACAAACAGTCACACAAACAAAATGGTGTTAGTAGGAAAACCCACACAAAAAAAACAAAATCACAACACAGGAGTGTTAAAAATAATAATTAAGAACTATAATTTCAATAGAAATTGGAATGTGAAATCGTTGTAATGGCGTATGTGTTTAAATAAATTAAATAATAAGTTAGTCGTATCATTAATAGTCGCCTGCGTTTGTCAGAAGTCGATATGAAATGCCATCAATTTGTACATTAGGTTACAATCACAACCTCGAGCCTGACAAGCGCATCGAATCTCATCAATATACTTACATACATAATAATAAATATCACACAAGCTAAAGCCATATGTCATTGAATGTGTATGTAGACTATGACTAACATTGAGAAGGCCGCTACAGCCAAACACAGCCTAGCTCTCAAACAAGCCGGACGTCTAGTGACGTAGGAGGCCATGCTGTCGTCATCAGAGTAGCAACTACTGAAATCGGTATCGAATGAGTTCCTTACATAGTCAAACGCTCGGAGCAAATCCGGGGAACTTTCCACTCGCATCGCCGCCTCCGTGGCAGCCAACTGGCCGCTGGATCTCCTCACCAAACACCTGATCTCTTCGGTCTCTGAATCGGATTCCTCTCCCCAGTTTCGGCGGCTGTGCTTCTTCGGGCTTGAATCTTCCTCGGAGTCTACGCTGCCGGTTGAGCGACGACGTAATTCGGACAAGACGATCTTTTGCAGTTCGTCGTCCTTTCGTCTACGACGGTTGAGCGAGTCTAGAATATCGGGTCTGTTGTTGACCTCTGTGTACTCTAAAGAGCTGTTTATTTCGTCACTGGTCATGTTAGACTGGTGTCGTCTCCTGCTCAAAGCCTGGACGTTTAGTAGATCGAACTCTGTTTTCTTGGCAGTTTTAATCTCGCATGGCTTTCGCCGCCTACTATCACTGCTATCAAGGCTTGTGTTATTCCTCGATCGTTCATAGCTGTCAAGTAGTGACTTCCGTCTTTCACTTGATATAGTCTTCTTGGACTTTCTCGTTGGTGTTTCAAGTGGGTTTTTCTTGTATTTGGGCAGGGTTTTTTGTGGGGAGGTTGGTTTCCTCCTGGAGTTGGGGCTGTCGTTTTCTGGTTGCGCTGAGAGCGAGGAGCAGCAGTCGGACTGTGAGTCGAGGAAGGCGCGGTAGTCGTCTCCGAACTCTAGCAATCTCCTCGCGGCGTCAGAGTCAGGGGCCTCGGAGTACGGCTCCGAATGATACTTCTCCTGTTGGCAAAAATAATAGGTTGAAAAATTTGTGAAATTAGACTAATACAGTGCGCTACCATCGAAACGGATTTAAACTTTTGAAGATCAGTCACACTGTTACAAAGTTTACAATTTGTTTTAAAAGTAATGCAAATGATAATTTCGATAATAATTGATTTTAATAATCGCTTTATTTTGATGGACAGATGCTCTTACACTCACACACAAGTAACAAACGATCTTAGACTTGTTTGAGCCACTACATGTTGATTTCCTAAAAAAAACGAAATTCCACAAGAAGGAACCTTACCTGAAAGAAGTCCCACGCCTGTTCACTAAACGAGCTATGTTCCTCCGTGCCAGCTGTCCCACTCTTGTCCACATCCGAGTCCTTGTCCACCCCCCCATCCCACATCTGACCAGGATTCCCTAAACTCAAAGCCAGGAACGACCTCTCCCTTTCTATACTTCTGGCCAACCTTGGCCTGACCTCCCCACCGGCTGGGCCAATCTTGAAGCTGGGAGCTGTAAGATTCTGGTCGGAATTATTGTCAATTTGCTCTAGGATGGTGTTTTCAGGGTCTTTTGGGGAGATGTGGGTCTTCTCGATGGACTTTCGGAGATGAGCGATGGCGGCTTGAGACTTGAGAAGGTCGTCGTCACTGTCGTTGCCTGAGGTCGATGTTGTGTCAAATCTGTAGGAGACATTTTAAGTGAGATTCTACCTCTACATTCTAGTCGATTGCTGCTTCCTCAGGATAGTTACTACAGGCATAATAGTTTAAGTAAGGAATAAGTTAAAGTTAATTTAATTGAGAAAAGTACGGTTCCTGATGTACACAGTAATCTTTGACTTCAATAGCATTTACACTGGACTGCTAAGCAGAAGATTCTAGATTCGAAATTATTTTAAAAAGCTTATCGAAAGTGCCTCGGTTCTGGCTGTACCTAGGTTTTCTCAGGTAAGGTGCTTATTACGTAAGCTTGCACTTAGTATAGTTTTACACAGTTGATGAATAAGTCTGGAGTTTCATTATATCTTACCTTCCCTTCCTGCTAGCGGGGTCGCTAGCGGCACTCCTCTCATTCTTGTATTCGACGTCTGGACTCAACCGACCGCAGAACGACAGTGACTTCTTTAAACGTTCTCTCCTGTGAATTGATGAGTGATTAGTTGGTTTGAAATATTTAAGGTTACACAAAATCTTGTTGGGGAGTGACAAATCTTGTTTGAAGTAAGCTTATAAAGAACAAAGTTTGCAGTCAAACAAGTAATGTTAACGGTAACAAAATAAGAATACATCTGACCAACAAAATTGTGAAGTTTGTGAGTATGTGTGTTTATTACACTTTCGCGCAACAACTAGTAAACGGATTTGGCATATAGAAAACCTTTGACCTTGCCGTATGGGGTACTTTTTACCACAGAAAAGTAAGGTCCAGCCCTCCTCTTGACTTGGATCTGTTTAATGGCCCCGATTCTCAAAACACTCTCTAAAACTAAATTAAAAATATCACTGCCACTTTCTCATGCTTTGTATTAGAAAAAGACAGGTACATTAGTCTCACTAAATTTAGTCCACATCATTGTAAAATTGGACGAAATGCGCTGAGTACTAGCCTAAAATTGCCTTCGCCGTGTCATATTGCACGTACATTTTAGTTTGACAGGACTAAAATGATTACCTGTCTCTGTCTTATACTATTAAACAGTAAGTGACAGCGATAGTTTTAGTATACTCGTAGTTTAGACAGTGTTTTCAGAATCGGGGCCAATGTCTAGTATTCGTAAGCTTTTTTAAAATATAAACTGACTTGTAGTTGTCATTGTTCCTCCGCTGCTTGAGCCGCTTCCTGCGCGCGCCGGCGTGTCTGCCGCCCGCCTCCACGCACGACGTGCACGCTTCTGTCATCGTGGTCGTGCTTGACACGTGGCCCTGTACGATATTGTACGGGGTGATAAGTGTGACGTCATTGTAGGGGACGATATAGTGGGGGTGTTAGGGTACTAGGAGTGAGTGACTGGATCGTCGGTATTAAGAGATGATAGTTTCTTACTGAATTTAGTCCAGATAATTGTATGGTGTGATAAGTGTTACGTCATTGTAGGAGACGAAATAGAGATATTAGGTGAGTGACTCTAGATCGCCGGTATTAAAGGATAATTTCTTACTGAATTTAGTCTTAATTTAGTGAAAATGGGTTGAGGATTGGTTGTGACTTGCTTGCGACGTGTCATTATTATCTACAAAATTTTGAGGAAGAAAATGAACAAAATTATAAAGCAACAACATCGTAAGCACACCGCAAAGCAAACATTGCATAATTAATTGTCATTTAATAAGCAATATGTTTATTTAGTACAGATAGACAGAAATTGTAACAAGTTAACAACATCTCTTTTAATTTCCACTTCAACATACAAGAAAGGATTTATTACCAGACTCTTTCCAGGTATGCTGTTCTATAACAGTAAATACTGTGCTTACTTTACAGTCACATAGTTCTTCTATCAGCAGTACCTACACTGAACCTTCACCAGGACAAAACTACAAACAGACTCGATTCGCGACTTGCTTTATCCTATGTTACAATATCTACTGTATTTCCCTCACCTGTACAGTAGTGGACGACCCCCGCAGCTTGCTGCTGGCGTTGTCCGCGGCGTTGTGCGCGAGAGTGTGCAGCGCGGACTCGGAGATGGACAGCGCGTGCGCCGGCGCCGCGGCCGACAGCTGCGACAGGCACGACACCGACCACGGCCGCGCGCCGCCGCCGCGCTTCTTGCGCAGGGTCACCTGGGGGGCGCGGGGGGTTAGCTCGGTGGAGTTTTGCGGTTATATACATGGTAATGGAGATACATACATGGTAATGCAGCTACATACATCATAATGGAGCTACACACATGAAAATGCAGCTACATACATGATATTGAAGCTTCATACATGATATTGAAGCTTCATACATGGTAATGCAGCTACATACATGGCAATGAAGCTACATACATGATAATGAAGCTTCATACATGGTAATAGAGCTACATACATGATATTGCAGCTACATACATGTTAATGAAGCTACATACATGGCAATGAAGCTACATACATGTGAAGACGTTAAGTTTATAACGAACAAAGTGTAAATAAGTGGAAAGCATTTATTTCTACTCGTTTGTTAGGTAGCATAAGGCTGTCGGTGAATTTATAACTATGAACTAGATTTGCTGTTGAAAACGGTTACGGTTGGTAGAAAAAAGGGTCTGTTTGCAGTGACAGAAATAGGGTCTTTCGAAATCTGCTGCATTTTTATGTTATGTTTTTATTTTGTGATAAGATCAGCCGGTACCAAACTTATCTGTATCGGACAGTGATTCTCATAGTGTGTGCGTCAAAAATATGGTTTGCATTTTAAATTAAATACAAAGTAGCAATCACTTTGGGGAACGCCCAGCCAATTAATATTTTTAATACTTCAGTAACGACAGATAATTATGTATTGTTTGTTTCCAACTAATTATGTACCTATACTTTGTTTTTGACATTTCATTTCAGTTAGTTTTAAACGTACCTACATACTTTTTGTACGTGGAAAAATCTAAACGAGGTATTTATTTTAATTGTTCAATTACATTATTTAAACACGTTCTTTATTTGGAGAGGCATATAATGGAGGTATTAAATTCGTTTTTAGAAACCCGGCTTCTCTTGTGGGTAATTATTGTTGACATGGTAAAAACAATGAGTGAAAATTATATATGGTTTTAGGAAAAGTTAAAAAATAAATACGCATAGTAACAGACGTATCGACTTTGTTTTGTACAATTTAAAGATGTGATGGTGAGGTGAATCAACTTCTTATTAAGTTAAAAGGTAAACAACTTAATTATATTTTTTTTGTACTTGATTTGCGGAAGGTCAGTCATCATAACAAATGTTATGTAATATGTAGGCAATCTTTAATTTAAATTAAAATATTACTTCGCAATCATCTTATGAATAATTAGACGTTAATTATTTTTGTGTTTACTTTAAGTTATTTTGTTTTGTTATTTCATATAACACAATTACCTACTTAATTAGTTACAATTATTACTTTAATTAATTACAAACAAATGACATAAAAGGGTGTGAGGCTATCCTAAAATATGCTAAAACATAAAAAAATACGATTGATTGAGATTGACAGTTGACTGACAGCTGATTGATAAACCTACCTTCGCATGATGCGTCGGTGTGACAGTGCAAGTAGAGGTGCTCATATCCATGGACGAGTGTATGTTTCTCTCCTCTGAAGTTAGCGACGTGTCAACTTCACTCTCCGTCGTGTACTCGCCGGAGGCGTCGTAGCTTTCTTGACCCTGGAGTTTTGAGGTTATGTTTTACGATTGATTTCATTACATAAACAATTCATTCGTTACCAGCTTTGAAGTGAAAAAACTGTAACGTTACCAATTACTTGACGTAAAATTTGTAAATATCCTTTTTTTAAGATATAAGTACTATAAGTAAAACTTATTGCAAATTAGTCTCAATCCTTATCTGCTATCAAAACTATTACTTAAATAAAATCAAATACTCAAGTTTATTGCAGCGAAAGGATTCATTTATGCAGCTTATACAGACAACTCACCAAGTAATTGTCGATAAAACCCATATATAGTATCCTTAATTAACCACAGTGACTCACAAAGATATTACTGAAATATTAAGCGTCGTGGATAATTGCAAATTGGGACGCACAACGCGCACAGCACTGAATTCAACAATGCTACAATGTAAACTGACAACGTTCAAAATAAATAAGGAAAATCAAATTGTTTAATTAAATGCAAAATTAATGTTCTAGAATTGTTGTTACGTTTTAATTTATTCAGTAAAAACTCACCTGATTGCTATCGTTTTTTCCGTCTGAACTCTGATTCAGCCATTCGCTTATTCTAGTCATATTGGCTTTTGTGTTTTTGCCGTCGTCTTCGAAGAGAATCGGTTTCACGTTCTTAGATATTTTGTTTTTGAGTTTCTGCTGAGCCTTCTTTTGTACCAGTTCTTCTGCTTGTATGACTAGTCTTTCGATATCTTTGCATCTCGCGTTCTGATCTTTTAGAAGGTCTGGTGTGGACGATTCCAATTTTGGTTTCGGTTTGTCCTTTTGGTCTATCGGTAACTCGCACTGTATCTCGACTGATGACGTCATTATGTCTGTTGAATCTTCGTTCGCTATTTTGGGTGTTTCTAGGTAAATCCATTCTTCTTCTGATGATTCTGTTTGTGACTTGTCGTTGTCCATATGTCTGTCGGAGTCTGTGTCTTGGTGTTTGAAGTAGAATGTAGCCAGTCTGTCGGATTTGCGGTCTGATTGGTTGAATTTTGAAGAGTTAATTGGTTTCTTTCTTTTAATGACTGTCGGAGTTTTGACTTCCACGTGCTGTTTGTCGTGTCCTGTGAACAAGTAAGAGTCACAATTCAACTCGAGTTTGTGTTTTTGTTTGTAAATATCTGTTTCTTATAGCACTCTCAGAATGCAACGTCAACAATGCAATTGTTTTCAAATACAAATGAAATAGCGAAAGCAATGAGTTACGACTTCATGCGTGAGTATTGCTTTGTGTATTTGTAGTGAATCATCAAAATTAAAAGCGTGGGAACTGTATGCATCTAGACAATTATTTTAATTTACTAGAAATACTTAAACAGTCTCATTAGCTATTCTGGGTAACTTATATGCTGTTTAACAGTTTCGCATACCTGTTAACAGTATTTTTTACTTTTATCTTGTTTCTCACATGGATCATTGACATTGATGTACTAAATACCTAATCAATATAATGTTTCAATGACTTTAATCACGGCGTAATCATATACTTATTGAATATTTATTTTTTTAATTTTATTAAATTTGACGTTATCATATCTGTCAAATTTGGCGGAATGGTGAAGCTTTTATATCTTGTTAACCATATAGTACCTAGGTTTAATAGTTTTTTTTTTTTTTTCTTCTTTGGCCATGGTGCAAATATGGTATGCACATAGTGCCAGTGTCAAGTTTATGGGGTTTAATAGTTTTATCCACCTAATCATCTCTGAATAGTATTCAATCACTTACCATCAAACTGATCAATCGACACGGGCACGATCTGGTCGTTGGTCTTGTCAGTCAGGTCGTCGTTCGCGCTCGGCACTCGTCGCTCGGCGGCCATCTTGTCCGCCATGTTTGTTTCTGCGCGGGAGATGCGCACCAGCTCAGATTCGCAGTCAGACCCGAAGCCCCGCCACTGGTATGTTAGCACGTACTCCTGATCATCCTGGAAAACAAGAGGGATAAATAAGTGTTAATTTTTTTGTTTGGTTTTGTTATATTTGTGCTATTTTTAAGACGGTAGGTAACTCATTTTAAATGAGACAGTGTAAGAACCCTTGGAACCCTGCAAGTTGTAGGTACAGATTACTATACATATCACATAATTCTTGTTTGTTTTTTACTTACACTAAAAATGTGTGTTGTTACTACTATTTTGGAGGAAAATATGGTTGAATCCTACATTGCTTTAGATGGTCAATCATCTCTTAACGTTTCGTGTCAGTCGTATCGTACCTCAGAGGCGCTCTGCCTGCTGTCAGTGGAGAGGTCCCGTCGGACGTGGACCGGGGTGCGCACGCGTCGCGGGGATCCCTTGCGACTGAGCCGCGGCTGCTTGTGCGCGGGCTCGTCGTCGCTCTCCGACACCGGGTCTTTGGGGGGCGACGCCTGGAAGGAAACGAATGCACGGTTAAGAAAAAAAGAGGAATTATTCAATATAATTTGTTAAGACCTAAGGTTTTCGACCTCAAATTGTTATTGTTATATGTCTCCCAGAGTACCTTAAGAAACTTTTGATTGTTTTGAAATCGTATTGCCTAGTACCTACGAAGTTTTTTGGTATATTAAAAGTAATAAATGACAGTTATAATGGAAACCTGGCTAAGGCAATGTAAGGAAATATGTAATAGTTGAAGCTATAAGATCGAAATATATATAAAAAAACTGTACTTTTTAATAATGATGAGACTTTCCAAACGTGCCTGTCCTGATCAAAGTTTAGATATAAAATGCATATCTCATCATAATAAACAGCCGCAGTTAAAGGTCCAATCCAATTTTAATATTTTAACTCGAAATCAAATGAGGGCACACACAAATTAATTTATGACTCATAAACGTCATTTTAAAATCCCACCCTGAAATATGGTCCGACACTATTGTATAAGAAACATTATTGAACATTAATGTCCTTACCGCATAGCCTTAGCTATTTATTGTTTTGATTTAGGTCAATCGGTTGCCAAGCAACGGATAGTAACAACATAACAAGAGCTCAGAAACTATAATTTATTTATGCCATTAACCCTTTGGGGTCTAAACGCCACGCGACTAGCCTCTTGACAGTTGACAAGACCGCGGGTAAAAAGTACCCGACCATTAAGGTATTCTGTTAGGGTAAATTGCGCAGAGCAAATAGGGGGTTAAATTGGATGGGTTCTCGTTGTGAAATGGTGTCTCTATTGCATTAAAACCGGTGAGGGTCGTTTTGTTAATTCGTTGCGCTGTTGTGGGTTGTGTTTGCAAACATTAGGATGCAATTTCAGGTGCGACGGGTGGCTGATTGTCGGTATTGTTAATGGTGAGAAAAAGGAGGTGATTTTGGGCGCTTTTAACTTTTACCAATCTTTGAAATTTAGATTTATGTCGATTAACTCGAAGCCAAGTATCATACGTTCTATGGAAAACACGTTCTCTAAAATTACAAATTGATTGAACCTTTTAATTCGATAAACCTTCTACATATTTACAGAATAAAAATGACGGTCTAAGTAGTTGATATTTCATACCTAGAATCTAAGTCAAGTCTTAAATAACTGTCTTACTACTGTTATCGCCATACTTAATAGCACTACACTCACTTTTCCCACATCATTCTATTTCAAACTATTCCAACTTTAACAAAACTCACCTCTCTATTAAGTTTCGCGTAGCACGCCTCCAGATGGCACTGCCACTCAATCGCGCGCAGGTACAGCAGGTGCCAGCGCCGCTCCAGCGCGCGCGCAGCGTCGCAGCCGCCGCTCAGACGCACCACGGAGCTCACGATGCGCCCGTGGCATTCCACGTCGCGTTGTAATACCTGCAGATGAAGATCGTTAGGACTATTGGAAGATTGAATATCAGATGAAGATCATTAGGACTATTGGAAGATATCAGATAAAGATCATTAGGACTATTGGAAGAAGTATATCTATTTCAAGGGTAGAGAACAAAGTTATAAAAGGTTATTCATGTAATACCAAAAGATAAAGTTCACTAGACTATTGAAAGATGAAATATGCCTATTTCAAGGGGTAGAGAATAGAGTAATGAAAAGCTTTTTGGTGGTAGACAGAAAAGTCTAAAAGAAGAATTATTTTCGGACAGTTTTGGCTAAACCGAGACTAGATTTGGTTAAGACTTTGGAAAAAATAGGCTATTGAAATTCTGGTCTGTACAAACAGTAGCTAAAAGTTAGTAATAAAATAAAAGACCATGTACAAAAAATACCGAGTGTACCATTAAAATTGCTTTATAATTGTATAAAGCATTCAGACAATAAGATTTAATCAAAACAGTTCTTGATAACTGATGAAATCAAAATTTGTAAACAAATAATACAATCGATCTCATAATGATTTCAAAATTGCAAAAGAAAACACAATACCAGATAACGAATAAACAAAATGAAAAACAAGCAATGATTGAGATCATGTTGCAAAACTAACTAAAGTGAGCAAGATTGATTTAGGCCACGATCAGGGAAATCTAATCGCAATGATAGAATCATTGAAACATAATTCCCAAGATCCTAATCAGATATGATTAAAGAAAGTCGAAAATTGTAGGCGGACCTCATGGCTTGGGAACTCAGAGTAGACACATACAGAGAGATCACAGATATGAAACATGTTGAGAAATAAATAAATTACTCTAATGAAAACTATAAAGAACCTGACTACGGAATTCCTTAAGAAAAAAGGCCAATTTTACATCACACAATGAGCGACGGCGAAGACTATTTAAGTGCTACTCAGCATTTTGAAATTGTTTCTAATAAAACGTTATTTAATGGACCATTTGGAGAGAGATGTAATGATTCTTTATTCAAAATTGACAGTTATTTTTATGTGCATGAATTAAGTTCAGTAGTTTATTGACAGGTTGTAGTACCTTAATCGTTTCACTTTCTACAGCAAGATGTATGCTCCTATACTACCTTTTTCATTTTCTGCTACATCACGTATGCAAGCGATACTATACAATTAAGCCACTTTCTCAAGCAATACTCGTTCAATATAAACACCATACAAAGTGTGTATGTGCTGTGGGATTTTATTTTTATTAATTACAATTATTCGGATTTCTGTGTCAATGATTATTTCATGCGCAGGCACTGTTGTTATTATCTATTTATAATCTTTTTCTATTAATTCAATTGTTTAAGAGCCAATTATAGAAGATGTGGGTATAATTTATTGTGCTAGGTTACTAAGCTGACTTGCACACGCGGTATGAGTAACCGTTAGGTCACCTTAATCAATTCTTCTGACCCAATCGAGTTACTGGAGTTTAATATAAGGATTCTGTAATTTTTAAAAATTTTAGTCCTTAAACTTAAAAGCTAACTTTTTTTGCAAAAGCAGAATAACGTAGCATACGTTCCAGAAATCTTGAAATTCTTGTGATAATAACAATAACAGTTTACCTTCAGGAAACAAAATAAAGATTATACTACATGAACATAGTTATTAAATATAATAAAGTTAATAAGCAAATCTTAAGATTGCTATTAAGCATGTGAACGATGAGAGCAACGATATAATTGTTAATAACTAGTCGACATTAATAAAGAGAAATGAAGACGGTTATAATGATGGTATAAGTTACAAAGAAAACGATCGTAAGAACTGATTCCGCTTAACTCAATCAAACGATCACAAAAAGTATTTAAATTCACTTAAAATTACGATAACAAAAGCGTAATGTTAAAACTAATTGAGTTATAAATAGATATCAGATGAAAGATCATAAGTAGAAATTACCTACGGACATATGCAAAGTGGTATGTAGTAACGAGGTGCATACAGATCCATTACAGATTATACTCCACTTAGAAACACTGGCCCATGATTCATATCACATGAATAGCTTCAAGCGTTGATGCCTTCGTAATGAGGACCATTCAGCAACTGATTGATTGAGAACCATTGAATTCATTAACCATAACAATGCGACTATCAAAACCAAATTAGAAAAAAATACACGCTCTTGTAATATTCAAAAAAAGGTTCACTTTCAAAATACTCAATAATCATTAAAATTAATACCATACACTCAAAATAGGTGAAAATGATCCGTGATGCCTCATACGTAGTTATTATAAAGCTCAGGTGAAATCTTGCATAAATAACATTTCGTCATAGATTCGAATCTGTTTGGTAATAATGATGCATCTGAATAAATTACCAACGTTACCCCACGGATGGATGCAGTCATTACTGAAGCTTGTCGACGTTCGGTCATTTCGAATTCAATTGATCTCATGGAAAACATCATCAGGTTTAAGTAAGGAGAAAATCGTGCCTCGAATACACATTTAATTGACGAAGACTAGACGACGAAGCGACGTTTCTTATTAAAATTTTGATATCCAAAATAATTGTGTTGGGAATTAATATTTTTACTTTCACATTGAGGTAAATAATATAATTTAGTTATTATAAGAAACTTTTCAAATGGGTCAAGTTGAAGTTTATATTCAATTAGTATGTCGTAGCGTCCGGTCGTTAATAAGTTTAAGTTAGTTTATGCTAAAAGCTAATCTAAAACTGTATCTAATGTCCGTCTTAATGGCAAATTAAACATTTTACTGCATTTTAATAGTTGATATTAAATATGCGACAGACACGCATCAAATGGCTTTACATTTCCTCAATCAACTAAACACGTTAAAATTAAATCGTGATAAAATACCTCTTCTAGTGCTGGGTGCTAGTATTTAAGTTTTCAATTGTAAATACAAAACTAATGAGATATGAGATACGAAAGCGATCGACTAATTGATTTCATTTGATATAATGTCATACCAATTGCAATCTTCTACAAATACGGTATTGTATTTGCGAGTACCAAAGGTTATACAATGGTCAAATTGCAACTCATCCAATTGTATGAAGGGCCCACTGTAAAGGCCAAGATTTTCGACAGCACAGAATCTAATAAGTCTTATATAATACCACTTAGATGACCTTGTTGATATACTACTTCCACTGTAATAAAGAAAATCTACTCGATCGAAAGTTTTAAACAAACAAAGAAGAAATTCAATCACGCCACAATCAAATATACTTCCAGATAATAACACACATTACGTCTAAAAGTACAACTGTAGAAGCAAACTTTTACTTAAGATGCAAGATATGACTAACAAAACATATGTGTTTGAATCAGATATAGAAGCTATTAGTAACGTAGCAGATGATGTATCAAATAGCAAAAGGTTTAAAGTCAAGGCAGGAAACACGTTGCGCGGTGTCTCATTGGCATTTAGTACATCGTAGATTGATTTCGTGATAGTCTGTAAAGTCAGGAAACTGACATTTCGACGTCGGTTTAACCAAGTGAAGAGCGTAACGAATTTGTAAAATCCAAACACATTAGGCAACACAAGAAAGTTTCTTCTGAAGGCTAATTTGACGAATATAAATTGCTGTTAGAGTACCTACAAAAATATATTCAGAATTTTGAAGGTTTAATTGAAAATGTTCATACACATTCAGTGCTTAGTCACGCATAAGATGCAGATTCGGTTAACACTCGAATTATTATTTGTAAAGGCAATCGACTTTTTGAAAGTTCAAATTCATCAACTCAAGGCCACTGTATCTTGTTATCAAGAAGCAGATTTATGTATTCTTGTTGTGACGAATCGACTTGCTGTAATAGATTTTTTACTAAAAACCCTGTACCAATTTTTACTCTATTGTCGTAACCATAAAGTAGAATTTCCTTCGTCGGTGTAAGCTTTTGATTTTTCTATGGTAGAATTCTGTATCAACCAAGCGGTCGTGTGCCTCAATAAAAAAAACTGAGTCGTGCTTTTTCCTCGTTAATGGTCCGGGAGCGTAAAATGTTACGAAACTTGTAGAAAACACGACTGCGACACTAACAATGTACAAAATTCTGTGGAAATTTTCAAATGCGACCGCAAAGAGAGATTTTAAGTTCCGTATGCTCTAAAATTTGCGGTTCTTTCAAATCCCTCATTTTACCGGTACTGTCTATACGATCATTTGTTATATTTCACAAGAGTAATTCTGCTTTGTTTCCATGTCGTGTCTTATCATATTTGACAGCTCAAAAGAAGTAATATTTCGCCTTGTATGATATAAACTACACCCCATGGATTGTTGATCATGGTTGGTTCATGACAGAATAATTACAAGTGTCTGTTGTATGGCGAACTAAACTCTAAGTTGTAATTATGTATTTAAGAGATATTGATGATGATTAACGAACGATCTCTAGTAATTATTGGTTTGTTAATTCAATCTTAGTTCTTAGTGCCTGCTGACTTAGAACTCTGCTTCTACACCGAAGGTTTCCGGGTTTGATTTCAACAAAGGTGTACAACTAATTTGGTATTAGACAAATTAAAAACTTATTAGTCACGCACTTACTGTTTAGGGAAAACAACGTAAGAATCATCATTAGAATATTGATTTATTACCAACCCGCACTAAGCTTTTTGGATTACGGCTCAGTTTACCATAAAAAGTCGTATGCCCAACTAGTAGATCATACATTGGCTTTTATAATTTCTATATCATAATTCGAAAAACGAGTGCATATCATAAGTTACAGGTAACCCTGCAAACTGAGGTGAGTTTTGTCAGTACGTCAAGGTCCGCGGCGGCGCCTCGCATAGCAGCGGAGTCATCGGCCGCCGTCGCCGGAATTAGCCGAACCGCGACGGAAATAGCCGAACCTCCAGAATCGTGCGCGGGCGCATTTGCCCGCATTTCAGCAAGTGCTTGACCGCTTCGTCAATGGCGTAATCATAGTAACATAGGGCTTTATAACTGGTGTAGCTATCATTTTTTATTTGGGGATAAAGAGTTAAAATCTAAGTCGCGAATTTACAGTATTAAAACCTTTATTAATAAATATAAATAATAAATACTTACAAGAAATCTTCTTTCAACCAACTAGATTTGCAATTTTCAAAATCCAATAGCTTTTGATTTCCCCGCTGCAATGAGATCACTACTTAACGTTTTATTCTCGATTCTCTTATTGAATCGATAAATTGATCAGATAAGTATTATATTACGTTTTTTGTTAAATAAATCCGGAATAAAGCCATTGTTTTGTGACCAGCCGTGGGAATATTGGTTCCAAGGTCGAATGATATATTTTTAGGAATTTTATTCTATTGTTCGGTTAAGAAAAAATGTATGTTGTCAGTAAATTAAGGAATGGATAACGATATGGATAGTTTAAAAGTTTTGACCCAGAGTCAGCAAAAGAAGAGGGTTTTTATACATAGTAACGTATAACAAAGCTATGAACATCATTGCAACGACTTAATTTTGTTTTGTTTACTATTTATGTAAACTCTCGAATATCCTTTTTAATACTAGTTAGTCATTTAACTATGGAGGTTAAGAAAATGTTGTAGTAAAGGTTGATTTGAAAAAATGGTTTCTTAAAGGTAATGTGTAAAATTAAACACCTACTACTACTTTTGCCCGCGGCTTCGCACGCGTTAAATTCGGAGTAAAACTCCTTTTCCTATACTATGTTATACCTTCCTCTTGAATCACTCCATCTATTAAAAAAACCACATTAAAACCCGTTACGTAGTTTTAAAGATTTAAGCATACTTTGCCTTGATGCTTTTTACTTTGTTTTATACTATGTAGAGTGTACACACCTATTGTTTTTCCAAAACTTAACTCTTCGAATAGAAACTTGGTTCACCTTAACTGTAAAGTCTTTTTAGTGAACTTTTCCCAATAAATCCATCGAAAGTTGTAAAACTCCTAACAGTTCAAGCTTGGACGAATTATCTGCAATTATAGGTACTGTCAATACGCAAAGATTGGCTGTTTGTAGCGTAATGGCTCGTAAAAGGTTGGCCGGCGGTTAGATAAATCAGTGGACAGAGAAATCCATCGATCGGCACCGTTATAAAATGGGTTATGTCACCGCAAAAGGAAGCGCGTACGCAGAACTGTCTGGGATACAGGGTGGGTTAGTTGATGATGAAAGGTGTAAAGAAAAACTTTAAAAAATATCGGTATTTTTCCATATAAACGTAGACCTAGTTTATTTCCATAAGACAGTAGAAATTTCAGTTCCATTTTCTTTGTTCATTACAGGCTACTGCTATGCTCCTAAGTATCTTACTTATTAACTTTTTTTCACTAGTTTATTAGTATTTTTTATTATTTACTAAACTTACCAATTATACACTAAAAGATATAAAAAATATAGTGTTTTGTTTTAGTACTATTGTATACAATGCAAAAATATCCCAAGAAACACCCTGTATATAAATTATTTTCCCGTTGTACCAGCGGATACTCTCAATTTACCTCCAATGGCTGCTGACATACAAACACACAGATTCTGAAGTAAATATAATTATAATTATCTTGCGGGTATGAAATTATAACTAATGTTCTAATAAAATTTAAATTAAATATATTACAATAGACATAATTTCTTATTTATTTTAAAACGGGTAATTTTACTTGAATTTTACTTATTGTAAAGGGGTAATATTCATATTTGTAATATAAATGGAAACTAAACGTCTTTTACTAAAATAGTTATTTGAAGTCTTGTTTAAGTTAACTTGAAAACAATTTGCAAACGGAAATTACTTTTATGCTTACATTTACATGTAAGATTAATCAATAAATTGTATCAACATCGATTTTACTGATTGGCTCGGTAAATAGATTTATAGCCAGCATTAACATAAACATCAGTTAAGGGCCATCGTAATTACGCAGTGTTCTCAATTCGTCCAAAAATATTTCGAAAAAATGATTTTCCTTAATCTAAGCAAAAGTTTATTGCTCACACAATTGACTAGGGGAGAAACTAGTTACGACCAGAATTTACCTTATTCCGAAAAACCTATTAAGTAATTAAGCTTAACAGGCTGCTATCCGGTATATGGATCAAACCGGTGCACTACAAATATTGACAAATAAATTTAGAACCTATATTGAATAAAAAATAAGAACTAAAAGAAATATCCAACAAAATTGAAATACAAACACCGACATTTCACATTTTAAAATCTCTGACTCCTTCGCAACAAAAAAAAACTTTATCTAAATAGATTTATTCGCTTCAATGCTACAATGCACATAAAAAACACTAAATACCTACCTACTTAAAAGCATAGTTTAAACTCTAAAACATTGTACATTTATATTTACTACCCTGTACTAAACCGATCAAGAAAGCTATTAAACCTTACATGCCGTTAAATAAATTAATCGTAATGAGCCAATTAATTAACGGTTATCTATAAAAATGTCTAGTACCACTAATTCCTGGTACAGTTAATTTATATAATCGCGTTAAATCTGTATCTAAAGATTGAAAGTCCTGGCTTGCTATTACGAAAATGTTTCGAGCTTCGGACGGATCTCCTAAGATTGGTTTGTGTTCTTAAATTTAAATTACCCGCCATTATTTTTCTATTCACTCCGAAAGATTCTAACCGCTCACTTGAGCTATAAAAAAAATCCATTGACAATATTTCAAAACTGACTTTTCCCATCAAACGACCACTGTTTACTTATATTATAAAATGAAAAACGATTTATTCAAAGAATACACTTTTATTGTAATGTGCTCCAATAATCTTTTGCACGATACTGAAGTTTGTCCGAGTTCTGTATCGTTCAACTATGGAAGAAGACATGTTAGTGCCACAAACTGTTTGTTTCTATCTTTCAATCTAGTGTTTACCTAATGAGATAGGATCCAGGGAGAGAATAAGTTATTCCTTTTTCCCCTTGTTAATCTTAATGATTGTCTAAAGGTATAATGAAAACAGGATAGGTCCTTGCCTGAGCAAGTTCTATTTTCACATTTAAAGTAAGGAAGTAAGGATTTATCACTAACTTACGATGAGGGAAATCCACATGGTTTGATTATTTGTAATTCTAACCCGCATTGAGCCAGCCTAGTGGAGCGTACTTTTAAACTACTGGACTGATTTTGGTTTGTCTTAGCATATGAAATACTAGTATTTAACTTAACTTTACTACAGATTAACCTATACTTTATTATAAAGGGCAAAGAAAGATTTAATTCTTATAAAAACTGGACTGATTTTATATACCTACACAAAGAAAAAATACATAGGTTAGGATTATTTCTGTAATATCCATTTTTTTCTACCACAGAACCCATCCTACTTAGCTTTTAATCCCTGTCACTAACTCTTCAGCTAGTGTTTAGATACAACACACTTCTAAAAAGGCGTGGTGGTGGAGATCCCTAGTATCAGCTGGGTAATTGCTTTACTATAGAATAGCATTTTTAAGCCTGTTTCAGGAAGCTTAAGCGTAAAATCTGCCCTGTGCTAAATATAGAGGAGGTCAAAATGAGAAATATGGGCCAGCAAACCAGCCGATGAGCCCCTTTCGAAATTGGGTATGAAATGTGTGAAGGTGTTATTTGCTTCTTCAAATATTTTAGGTATGTACTTTCAATATCAATTTACGTTTATATTTCACATAAACATTATCAATGCGGGAGTATCTTTTCTCTGCTACGATGCTGAACAGATTTTATAAAAACTTGTTAGGCATTTTAACTTAAGTTTTATGGGGTTTACAAGAAAAGTCTAGTCCTTTATGGAATTTCCGTAGCACAAATTCATTGTAGTGTAATTCGTAGCTTTCCCACCAACATAAAGTTAAAAGATCAATAAATTTGTATTTTTTGTTATTAACATAAATGTTGTACAAGTAAAACGTCCGCAGCTTCACATGCGTTGACAACTACAGGTGGCGCCTTATATTTCTATTTTGGGTTATAAACTATGTTATCCCAATCCAAATAGCTGTTTTTTGTCAAAAAATTGTAGTAGTGTAGTGTCTTTAACTTGAAAATTAAGAATTGTCATTCGCATAGGGACCGAAAATCATCGACATCGGAAGGTTTTCAGAGATCAACATGCTGAGGTTCGCATAAACCTGTCATGTATCAAGACTTACAGATTCTCAGTCGCTACAGCTGCCGCTTTTCAGTTGGTGTTCTGTGGGGAAGACCATCCATCAGAATGGCTTTTGGCTAATTGTTTAAATGGTAATATTACAGAATACTTTTGAAATATTTGGAGTTCCGCAGTAAAAAATAACAACTCATTTATTATTCTGTTGATCCATGTATCATCCATCCATATAAAATGTCACTTTTTGAAAATAAATATTATTAATTGAAATAAAATTAATATTACAGGTATAAGAGTTTTATTTTGCAGTTAATATAGGTTAGGTTCCTTAGTTTTTTAGTTTAGTGTGAAGTTCGGAGAAAACGCTTACATCGTACCGCTGCGCTGTAATCTTAAAACGTGTCTCTGAAAAAGCAGTAGTAAAAGAAATTTTAAACTTAAATAAATTGATATTTACTTTAAAAAGAACTTTTTAATTTCTATGAAAAAGTATAAGACTGTAGAAAGGTAATGAACATAGGTAAGTACCTACTTAAAAATCTATAGAAAATGAATAAAATAAAACGATATGGTCTCAACAACATTTAAAAATAATAAGGTACATATAGGTATAATATTTATATATGATCCTGTGTATTCCATCTCAATTGTCTTCAGAATACTTGATAATTCTGCTGTTTTGCACGGCCTCGTTATATGTTATTATAGGTTTATCCTTTGATACCAAACTAAAACAAATTAAAAATATATAGTTTTTTTGTTAGTACCTACGTGTAATGCTAGATAGTCGTAAATATGGACAATTAAACACAGATATAAATTCGCTAAGGTTATTTAAAAAGCTTTGGAATAGTTTTCATAAGCAAATTATTTCACATTAACAAACTCATGATAATAAAACAATACGATACCTTTACCTTGTTGATGCCATCTTCAATTGCACTTTATAGCAACTGCCTCCTTTAGCTCACTAAATTAAGACCATTCTTCTTCTCTATTGCCGGTATTTGAGTTATATCAGGAATAGGATACTTCTCATTCTTTAGATAGAAGATGGTTAAGGAATAACAACTGAAATCCTAGTCCTTTTTGTTGTGTAATTGATTTTGTAATATATTAGCAGGTAAGATGGAATAAGAAATGAGAAAAATGAAAAAAAAACAAAACTGTTTGTTTTGATTATGGTTTGACATTAAAAGTCATGTCAAATGAATAGTTGTTTTTTTTTAAGTAATGGTGATGTGTGTATTGACAGTATTATTTTTACTGAATATTTCACATCATAATGATTATAGCGATAATTATCGCGATCAAGCGGGCACACTACGTTTTGTAAGTGTGCATCGGTAGCGCAAAGGGATGTGATCCCTTTGCTCTGCTTTTATATGCTACGATAAGGAATGGAGAGTAATGGAAGATGTATTGCGTTTTTAGAGAAATCTAGTGGAGCAATAATTATAATGGAGAATGTTACTAGGTATGCCAAATCGCTTGAAATTTTGTCTCAGTAAAGCCTGTATGTATACAAATACACTAGTTTTTGTTGTAATCAAAAATACCCAGTAGTTTTGATTTTATAGGCATTCAAAGTTTTGAAAAATATCAAGTCCCGCTAACAGTCACGTGACCGCTTGTGACGTATTACCACAACGCGCCAGCGGTGGCGCATATAGCTGGAGCAGTATTTTATTTAATTTTTTTATTTATTTAACATTTAGGGCCGATTTTTCAATAGTCAGTTAAGCCTTCAGATAGGACTTATTCTATGGATAGCAAGATTGTGAATTTTTCAATTAGCGGATAAGCTCTAACAGAAGGTTAAACTCGATAACTGGCGGATAAACTTAGCTGCCTCTTTTTGCCTCAGTTAAGCAGTTATCTAACAGATTATTTGACGTTTCTGTCATCATGCGTATGTAAATATAGGATAATTTATTTGTGTTTTGCTTATTTTTTGTAAAACCATGGATATTTTACTTTATTTGAAGACAATAATGTATAGTTATCAAAACGGGACAAAAATATATATCATAAGAGGTTTAATTTTGAATATCTGTGCAGTAAGCTATTGTTGACATCACAGATGTATACATTTCTAGATGGAGTACGATACGTTTGATGTGTGCGTGTCACAAATAACACACTGCTAAAGATACGCTTTATCAAAATGAGGATTTTTTGAGAATTATATTAAAATATAAGTAGTTATTAAGACATACAGTAACATAAAGTATCTCTGAGTATATGAAATACCAAATCGATTTTTTAAAAAAGCATCAAAAATATTCTTAGCAATCATTATAATAAGATAGAAATACTTTCTCAAAGTTTACAGACACATGTTAAAATATATTGTATTTGTAACTTTTATTTGTATTTTTTTTCGGTGGGCTCCATCTAGTTTTCGGTATATCTATGTATTATCGTTGACGGCAAATCTTGATGTCATACCTAAATTTTTTGTCAATTGGGACACCCGCTGTCAATGCGTTGAAAGTTTACAGTCCTTTTCTAACAACTGTAAAATATATAAGAATGTCTCTTTCTTGCACAAATATCATTAGGATAGCTAGCAGAGGGTTATCTGACCATTGAAAAATTGAAACTTTATTATTCGTCTCAGTTAAAGCTATCTGGCTGTTCGATATCTGGCGTTTTAACTATCTATTGAAAAATCGGCCCTTAATGTATTATTTTTTTGTGTTTTCGGTCGCGTATTAGTAAATATAAATATTATTCGTTATTATACGTTAATAGTAAATATTATTCTATTAATAAATTGGATATAGGATTCGAAAAAAGGTAATCGTGTAATCTATCTATAAATAGATAAATTAATGACTGCGCATTATTTATCAAGAAATAGTGACCGAGTACCAAAAACGTAATATACTTTGTTTAAAGAAAGCAATATATTTAGGTAGATAAAATTGAAACAACAGTTTTAATCAAAACTTACCTACTGATTGAGGAAATCTATGACATCCTCAAGTAATAGAATCAAAATTATGCTAATGCATGAGTACTAGTGAGACAAAAATAATCAATATTTAAAATTGGTTAAATGTAAATTATGTTGCCTTGTTTGGTGCCCTATCCACCATTTGCCAACAAATTTTCTTCTAAATATACTTGTGTTCGTTTGTACTTGTTTACGCGCGCGAAATTGGGAATTTGATAGAACCGAGTTACTCGGCCGAGTACTCGGTAAAAAAAAAATTGAACCGAGTAATACCTACTCGGTACTCGGTACTCGGCAAAAGTGTTACTCGGCGCATCTCTAAAAAATACTAATGGAATAATGCAAGTCCAATAGTAGAAGTAGGTACCTACCTACCTATCATTATTTTTTTTACGTTAAAGACAACAAATCATGTATCATAGTTTTGTAGCTATAGGTAGGTACGTCCTTCTAATATTATAAATGTGAAAGTTTGTGAGTATGAATGTTTGTTACTCTTACACGTAAAAACTACTGCCCCCCAAGTCAAGTGGCAAGTGATATTTGCGATAGCGAGTGAATAGAAAAAATATGTATGAAACTGTCAAATTGCAAGCTTGTCAAAAATGACAGTTTCATACAAATTTATTCTATTCACTTGCTATCGCAAATATCACTTGCCACTTGACTTGGGGGGCTCGACGGATTTGGATGAAACTTTGCAGTACACATCAGAATAACACATAGGGTACTTTTTACCGTGGGAAAACTTCTCATTCCCACGGTAACCGACTTCTACGCGAACGGAGTCGCGGACGGCCACTAGTATGTATACAAAGATACCGCTCTTCTAAGTAAATTTAAATAAATACATGCATTGATTTAGTAATAACTAGCTTTAGTTAGCAGCTTCGCCCGCGTTTCCCTCGGGAACTGTACATTTTCCCAGGATTAAAAGAAGCCTATGGATTATTTCAGTCTTCGTCCAGATCCGTTCAGTACTTTTTGTGTGAAAGATAACAAACACAAACACAATCTTCCGCGTTTATTATATTACTAGGAAGTAGGATACCTATACGATCTAAATGTAGTTGAACGTTACAGATGCACTTTACTTTTACTATTTTATTTAAGTAATTTAATTTATTTTTTATTGCAAATGTAGATGATATGAACTAAACCTTTTTTATTTATTTGTATTTTTACCAACAAATTGTTTAATGGTATTGGTTATGTTCAAGTTAAAAGATTTGGTGATGTATGTATGTATCCTTTGGAACTGTAAAAAACAACTTTTCCGGCGAATTGATAGTTGTATTTTTACATTTAGGCACAACACATGATTTCCTAGCAGTTGGATTAGACATTTTTAAAAGTATTTAGGTTTAATTTAGACGACAAGTGCGCGCGACCGCGAGCGTACTGAGTGAGCCAGACCGAGCGAGTTGTGGTGTGACGTCACACCGCCACCGGCAGCCCGCGTCGTGCGGTAGCAACTTATTTTACTTATAAATCGAAAACTAATTGACGCATCGAAATAATTCTTTCACCAGTATTTTTTATTTTTGACAGAGATTATGAAGAGATAATAATCAAAATTTGTTAACATTCTCCATTGTCACGTTCATGGGCATTACCATTTTCAACAGTGTGACCCCAGCTCAAGGCATTAAAACTGTTTTAGAATATGGTAGGATGGCAATTAACAAAAATACACTATGGATTAGTGTCATTTTTTGAACATGTATAGAGCTTATAGAGGTGTTGAATGTAAGTCTATGGGTTTCCGTCCGAATAACGGCTTTAAAAGTGATTTTTGCACTGTGATGATGACGTCATTGCTTGACGGAGTACCCGTTCTTTCTCTAAACCTCTCCGTTTCCCGAAATTTCGAGTTTCGTAATAGCTCTACTGTTATCTAAGAATCTGCTATTCTGAGGTAGTGGGTAAGTAGTTTAGTATGTTTTAATCTAACCCCATTGCGTCAATCGTTCATTGTGTCACACTTGCTTGATGACACGACCGATTTACGTGAGTTATTGAAAATGGCGAAATACTAAAAAGTCACAGTGGCATTAACGTTACCAAAGATAATTTACAATGATGTTTGACTGTATTATAAGGCCTTAGCGGCCGTTCAAAAATTGCCATAGTGGACGGTATTTCACGTCCACAAGGCGGGGTATTGGTAAAGTTTTCAACTAGCAATAATCGCACCTCGGATAAACCTCATTGGTTACGATATTGCCTCTGCGCAAAGTTAACTATACAAAGTTCACTCGTGAAACCGTATGAAACGGGCGAAAATAGTTATAGCGCGATTTAAAATACTAGTGGCGCCATCTAGTTCTTGGCGATGTAAGTAAAGTTCCACAAATTCTGAATGACAAATACGACAAGCAAGATGAGTCATAAGTTGACTGATAATATTGTAATTGGCTGATTACCGTGACTATAAATAGATAATCCTAAACAATAAACACTAAAGCGATGCCCACGCGGTATAAATCTTATGCACAATAAATAAGGTAAGGACCTGGAAGTTCTCAGTCGTAAATAGGATTAGCCCTTAAAATGGCGGCGTCAAATGGGAAACTATTGAGCCAAATTGAGGAAACAGTTGACTGAAACAATTTTGTAACGTCTTTGACGTAACATACGATTGTTACAGGTACTCGGTGTTAGGTAAACAAGATTAAATCAGCCGTGAAGAGAGAAGAAAACCTGTCAATGATTTGAAATCTCCGATTGTGATGTAATTGACGGTGCTTGCAGATCACCTATTGTCAAAATGTCTCCAATGATTTCAATTGTCAAATCTCCTACTTTTAGACCTTTAGAATAACGGTATTGATTTTTTTCATATATCGGCTCACTATTATATCACATTCGATTTTTTAGTTCACTCTAAAATTTCTAAAACAAGAAAATAATTGGAATAATTTGTGTTTTAACTCGAATTTGTTAGTAAATATCAAATTTTTACAGCCTTAATTTCCTACCGCAAAATGTTTCAAAATTTGTATGAATCATCTTGCAAATCGTGATTGAGCAACAGGTCCCTAAACTTAATCACCGTTTAAGTTTTGCTTTGAATCACGAAACCACGTCTTAAATTAGCTTTCCCACACTAAGAGGGCGTTATTGCGTCTGAGTTGACTTTAGTAATTTATAGTTGGAGGAAGAGAATTAATAGTAATTACTGGCACAAGAGTAATGATGAACAAGTCTTTGACAACTGGTGAGATCTACCAATGACACTTTAGTCTTTCATTACATTCGTCTTTCAATTGTTTTACTATTGAACAATAACACACAATATTTCTTTATCAACTTAGACAAAAAGTAAGAACAAAACTATAACATTAGCACTTTCCTAAGACCTAGTTCAACATTAGCAAATCTAGACCAGTTTCTAAAATTTCAACATTCGAATCGAATCCTTCAGTAATTGCAGGTTCTATCTCAGCTCATGCAGAATCTCGTGAAACTACAGCCAAGAAACGTACAATCATAACAGCCAATGACGAAGCGTGTAATTCTAGAACTAATGATACCAATCCAGCGCATACGCACGGCTAATGGTCCAAATTGGTGTATTAGATCGCGCGGATTGAAAACACACATTATTTTCTTACAGTCTACGTGAAGATTTAAAATGATGTAGCAAAATGAGATCGGGAAATATAACTACTAAGTTTATTCAAAGATGCTTGTATTTTAGAAAGGTGGGATGAATGTCAATATTGTTTTCAAAATTGAAAGTAATAATTCCAACGCGACGAAAGAGTTAACACAAATATGGAAGCATTTAAGAAGTCATTGACAGTCCTTGCGCAAGCTCCTCATGCAGTTAAAGTTAAAAATAATAATTGCTTATTCTTCACAAACTTGTAGTAGAGTGTACAACAAGATCTAATAAACATACGGCAGAGTATACATATGTGATGTACGAAATTGTTGCGGTCTGTACACATTTCGGAGGAACACGTGCGCGTGAGCATAATTGTAAAGTCACAGCTGCAGCAATGCAACGCCCAGCAGCCAATCAAAGGGCTCGCGTGAATCATAAAGAAGGGGATAAAAATTATATCATATAATACTGCGCCTTGAAATTAACGTTTCTCGTAAAACACAATACCTATTTTAATAATCTTTTATAGTTTGAGGAACAAATAACTTTTTTAATCAACGAAGGCTGATATAACCAATTAAACTTATGCAATGCTAATGCCTATGCTTCAACAAAAACCATTACTATAAAGGGCCAGTCTTCTGTTTCATAATTGTATGATTGAAATAATATGATTTCGTAAATGCCAGTTTGTATTACAATTCTAGCAAATCTTGAAAATCTCACGATTCATTTTCAAGGTCTTTATAATTTTAGAAACGGGTTCACTAAATTACTAAACAATTAAATGTAACATTTTGTGTAAGAGCATTGTACTTTTCATCTGATAAAAGTTTACTGTTTTATGGGCATTATAAGATTATAATGTCCAATTTACTGCGGTTTATAATTACTAACGATAGATGCTAATTAAAAAATAACGCTATAAAATGTTAGAATCACAATTCCATACCAAATTACATAGTCGACTGCTTGTACGTATTTAGGTATTACCTGGAACCAAAAAAATATATTATTAACGCATTGAAAATAAAGCAATTTTTTTTCTAACAATCAGCATTGACATTGTTATAAAAACATTGAACTTTTTTTAAATAATTGTATTGAATTTATATGATTGAGTGAAAAAAAAACAAAGGAGCTAAGTGTCCTTCAAGTACATTTGTTGCAAAACAAATAGCATACTGCATTTAAACAATCTAACATTCAAAACATTTTCATTTTAAAAGGTGGGTTTAAACGCTATTGTAATAACAATATGCAGGTCAACCTTTTATACATTTTAGAAATACATAATTTGAAGTTGCATGATATTCAAATAAGTAATCAAATCATAACAAAGCTACTGAATCTTTTGACACTGTGATGACAAAGACTTTCATTAGTTAATTAAATTTACACAAGACCGATGGACTGTGATCGATGGACTGTCAAAATCGGATTTCGCACATAAACCGAGCCAAATGCAAAATTATAGAAATGTCAGGAGTCACAAAGTTAATGATAATAGGTATTAGAACTAGTGATCTAACCGCAGAAGTTGATGATGATGGTGTTATACAACCACTTATTTCAGAACATTGCGGCTGCTAACAGCAGGTAGCTAATTATTGCAAAATTGGAGAGAAAAGTCGTATTCAAATGGACGCCAGGCTTAATCAAGAACTTTCTGAGGAAACAATCTATTCACAAGACTAATGTACAAGACCAGAGACCTACCTCCAACAGCTAGTACAATAAACATGACAAGGCTCTATTGTTATATTTTGAAACGTAGAGGAAACATTACAACATAAGAACGGACAGCCTTCAAAACTTAAAGCGGGATACAGCGATTTGCCGCAAGTCAAAATTAGTCGAGTTCTTTCAAAGAACAAAGAAGTTAATCATTATAATTGCTACGGGCTTAATAACACTTCTCAACATGTAATTGTAATTGATGCCTACATGTGATTAATGGCACAGTAATATTTTAAAATAAATGCGATAGATTATTTGCTATACCAACAAAGAGTCGAGTACAAAGGCAGCTATAATTATTGACTTAGTTAGGCTTCAATTCATTGCAGTGCGTGGTATTCAAATTTCAAGTTCCTATTGAAATACGACTTAATATTTACAAAGCGCTCGAGTCAACCTATCTAAGCGTCGATTGAGATATGAATCCAGTAATAACCATCTGTAGAATTAGCATAAATATACAGCATACAGGTCAACATCCGGATGATAAAATTGTTTTCAATCTGTGAACGCCCACTTTTCCTAAATCATCTTATACATGTAACAAAGAAAACGTGGGTGGGCTCTATTCATTCATGATGATTGTAGAAACTTAAATTAAAACATTAATGTGATAGAAAATGTAGTAGCAAATGTAAGTTTAGTATAAATCGTAATCGTCGTGTTCCAGTTGAGATCTAAATGACACATTGTTTTGCAATAATAAGTTTTCTTATTAAAAACAAAAAAATGAAGGAATTTTTATCATCAATTGTTAAGATAACATCACAAACGTCTAAAGTCGTTTCAACAAAATACATATCTATGTAAAAATATTATTGTGCATAAATAAAAAGGTAAAGACGGTTTAAATACGAAGTCTGTCTATATCGCAATTTGAAAAATTAAAATGTTTAAACCCTTTGTGAACGTCATTCAAAAGATATTGCATCTATCCTACATTGAAACTAACTCCTAATCAAAAACTTTAAGCACGCGATATGTTTATGATTGCTGAAATGGGATGGTACTTAACGGGACTACCAATAAGAAACAATGAAATAATGTAGGCGTGAGCTGGAATTCATATTAGGTATCAATGAAAAACGCGAAAGTGAAAACGCGTGTGTCATCCTTGTTTCCTTAGATGTCGGTAACGTCTTACGAGTAGCTTGTGGGCGCGTAGTAAACGTACTACACAAAGAATGAATGACGTTGACGCGTATCATGACAAATTCATTCATCCTCAATAAACGCTGCCAAAAGATGACGTTACATGCAAATGAGGGTTCGCACATTCGAAAGCAATAAACTAATAAACATAACAAAGAGGTTTGATATCTAAATGCGAAGTTCAAGAGAGAGTTAAAGGCAATTCGTCAGGCAATCGAGAGAGTAACTCCGACAATGCTAGTGGTTCGGACCCTGAGGCCGAGCGCGTTAGGGTCACCACGGGTCACCGCTAACTTCTGGTGTTAACGCCTCATGCTAACAATACGTTATTGATTGCTGCATTTCAACCTGAGTATACGCTTATGCAATACATTGGTATTTCCAATATTTAGAAGTAATTTAAGGGGATTTTAAGTTTTTTGGTATTCTTACTTTGCTTCTCTGTTACGCCTGCAAGTCTCAACCATACAACTGGATTTTGCAAAATTAGACTTCAGAAAATAATTATAAAAGCTTGTTTAAACACGAAAGCCTGAAATTTCGCAGTTTTTCACGGATTTGAGAAATGCCCAAGTAAAGTTACCGTACTCAATTACACGGACAAAAAGCTAGTTCAAAATAAATGTTTCACAAAACAAAGAGGAAGGAAACCAACACTAATTCTCCACTTGTTCCTAATCCGAAGCCCACAGCTTCCTTGATACCAGGCGGGCCTGACTCTTAAATCATTGTAACTTGAGAAGACAAATGGTCCCGTTTTATCCGTTTCAACGTTTATTTGACACTTAAACGAGCATGATAAACTTAAGAACCGCTTATTCTAAGATTGATTATACAGGTTTTGTTGTTGTTGAAAACTTGAAACGGTGAACAAAAGACGTCTAAGTTTTTACTGAATAGGAATTTTGTATTTTTTGCTGCAATATCTGTCTAGTTTTTGTTTGAACTTATGATGCTAACACTTCCTACTTCGAGCGATCCAAATATAAACAATTTTTTTTTTTTTTTTTTTTTAATTTACTCAATAACGTCAGGTTAGGAAATGTTAAAGAAGCCATTATAGTATTTGAATGTGATGTAAATATAAAGTGGTCACGAACAGCCGCTTCTATGACCTGCGTTGTTCTGTCAGTCAATTTAAAATATGGTGCTGAGGGAAAATATTAACAAAAACTTAATATTGCTTTATCGAGCAATGCTGATGTTGTGGTTAATCCTAAATCACTAGCCTTTATCTTACAAATGCTAGGTATTAAAAAACCATAGTCAAAAAACCAATGAGATGTAAAGAAGTAGTACAAAATGACGTAACAAAAATGTTGATGAGTTAGTATACCCGTAAATAAATAGGAACAATTTTCAAAGGTTATTGAATCAAGAAAAAACGGCCTTCAAGTAAAAAACTCAGCGGTCAGTTTAGCAATTTGTTACAATGAGATCATACGTTAATAGCAAAGGGAAAAAACTTGGTGTTATTATTAAAGATATGTAGTTAAAACTATATACATGAATGAGATCATGAGCTTAGGAATTAAATACAAACTACATACAAAGTTTTGCAAATTGCAACACAAATGCAGAAACGTAGATGCCATTAATATATGCTATAGATCAAAACTTGATATATTTGTTTGTAAGCTATATTGCTTATAAATAGCACAAACGTACCTACCCTGTTTGTCCTACAAAAAAAGCTTATCAGAACGCTCGAAAACATCGACCAGACCGTAAGTTGTAAACCTTACTTTCAAAAGTTAAAAATCCTTACACTCATAAGTATATACATATTTGAAATTTGTAAATTTGTTAGTCACAACCAACACTTCTATACTACACGACAAGACTTACCTTCTCAATATTCCTTGCGCCACAAAAATAAACTGATACTACCAAGCTCAAAATTGACCGCACATTCATCAAGCCCGTATGTAATGTCCATAAAAATATATAACCACCTTCCTCAACGACTTCAAAATGAAAGAAACGTTACAAACTTCACCAAAGAATTAAAAGCATTTCTTGTTGAAAAATGCTACTACTCTCTGAATGAATATACATCTGACAAGTTTTAATAATTTAACAAAGCGCAACTTCATTATTATTATGTTTAATAGATTTTTAGTTTTAAGTAAACCAAAATAAATATAAATTGTATGCACTCTCAAACTTGCTGTGCCCGATTATTATTAAGACCACATGTACATTATGGATTGCAATAAAATAAATAAATAAATGTGACATAAATATAATATTATTGTTGTATGTTTTATTGGTCCTTTTACTATACTAAGACTGAAGCCTATTTGATTCATTATCTAAATAGTTATAATTTTCTATAATATTATGTTCTCTATTTCACTTCGATGCAGGTGTCCCTATTACGTAAATCTAGCATTACGTTAAAAGAGGAATTCATTATAAGCAGAATTTACTTGCACCATTTCATATTCCTAAATTGATATTTATATTGTTATGGACATTAATGGATTCATCTATTTACATAGAATGCGCTAGAGGTTACAGTTTACCTCTTAATGATGTCGCTCGACGTAACTTTAGAAAATGTATGGTTTATGTAATAGAAGGACTTTAATAAAATGACACAACAACGATCAACCTATGTTCAAACTACGATATTTCAAAAAAAACTTTGAGCGGGTTGAAAAAAATCAGAAAAGAAAGATCAAGTCAGAAAGTTTTAAATAATGTACAATTATTTCAACTTTCAAAATGTAGTACCAACTTATTGTTGAACCAGAAAGCTTAACTGTTTCTTGTTAACATGACGCTTTTACGTCCACTGGCGACATTAATTGTAGTCGCTTATTTTATGCCCTACATATGTTGAAATGACCAAGTTAAATTTTAAAATGTTCAATGCTGTAGTTGCCACTCATGTTATTTCACTTATAAATTAAAGCTATTTGCTTGTCTAAAACTTAATGGACTCATTAAACAACTTTTAGATCACTTTTCTAGGTCAGGTAGATTGATTAAAATACCTTAAAGATCATGTTATCGATATCAATATTTTCAATTTAAAGCCTTGTAAATATCGTGCTCTGATAATCTCTGATCTAGCCACTTTTGCTACCATTATAGTTAACCAAATCGATAAAGTACCAACCCTAGCTGTAAGTAATAAGTGTTAAAACAAACCTACAGCACGATATGGTAATGCAATAACCGTAAACGGAGAAATTATGCTAATTTAAAACCACTAGACCATAATTAGGATTATATATTTTAGGTGATTGAAGTTAGTTTCAAAACGAGTTTAGAAAATCTAACTAAGTTTACACTTACACTATGACCTTGAAAAGAGTATTAAAGGAGATTTTTATATAATTTTAAGTGACCCTTCATTAATTTATGAAAATTTCATTAATTTATGAAAATTAATAAAACAGTTTTTTCCTTGCAATTGTTTGCAAGAATTTACTTCTACCAAATAGAATCTACCATATTTTATTTCTTTCCATAGTTGAAGCATGTAACGATATTGAAATAGGTCAATCGAATACATTCCCATTGTAGATAAGGTTTGATAGTTACACGCCAGATAAAAGTATTGATCAACTTCGGTCAATACACTTTGCCAGAGAATCGTGGGTGTAGAATGTTATAGTTATCACCGTCATAGGAATATAAAAGTACGAATCCTACTAATATTATAAATGTGAAAGTTTGTGAGTATGGATGTATGTATGGATGTATTGATGTTTGTTACTCTTTCACGTAAAAACTCCTGGATGGATTTTGATGAAACTTTACAGTAATATAGGTTATACATCAGAATAACATATAGGGAACTTTTTACCGCGGGAAAAGTTCTAATTCCCACGGGAAACCGACTTCCACGCGAACGGAGTCGCGGGCGGCCACTGGTATTTTAATAAAGACGACACAAGATCAATACTAAGTTTCAGGTTGTCCTCGTTACATTATTTTCTACACTTTGGCACTGATATATCAAAGTTTTAGATATTTGAAGATATTAATGTGAGCTGTACGTTCAATAAGTTACGAATGTTAGTTTTGTCCTAAAGGTTTGAAGTTGCAACAGAAAGACGTCATCTACGACGGCAGCTAACGAGTCTGAAGCAATGGTCGCCAAGAAAATCCATAATGAAGTAACGCCATTAGGAGAAGCGAATTACTTCAATGATAGAAACCATGATCTTACATATAATTTGAGGTACTTAGGAAGCCTTGAATAGATGTATTATTTTATGAGCGCAATAGGGCACCGCACGATTAGTTACGAGAGTGTTGCAGCAACGCCACTGATGTGAGGATGTTGAAATGGAACTGTCAGATACGATGCAGATAATATCGATCGATATATTGATCAATCAGATAACGCATTAAATGCAATCAACGGTAATGTAGAGGAAGTAGATTCAAACGTCAAACCAAATGTAAATTCCAATGCTTTGTCGAAATCAATAATGACGGAAAATATATTTAATATTTAGATTTAGCGAGAGTTAAACGAAAGCTTTATTGGTCCAATGCGATGAAAGCGGAATTGGTATCAAATTAAATTATGGGAATCGATACAAAACCGTTTGATTTACGGTATTGTAAACGTATCACCGCTGCAATCGATTATTGTTTCTGTATAGATAAATCCGAGCTGATATTCGAATTCGAATTCACGCTCTTCGATTTATGCAGCACGTTGTCCGGAAACAATTATCTGTAAAGCAAGTTGGTCCTCAACTGTGACAGAGAAATTAACTTCGCTTTGTAAATTGCCTGGTTGAACCGATCCGTGACCGAAGGCTTGTTTTCCGGGAAGCGTAGGTACGTCATCTTCCCCGCGACCATTAGTCAAATCACACGTTTAACATCTTTGATGTTTAGCTACAGTTCAAACTGCTTGTGCAAGATACGCTATACTTTACCACTGGTTTAAGCTCCATGAGATAGCTGAGCGAAATTGTTCATAAATTCTAGAGCATCAGATTAGCAAAGCGTTTCCGTGCGTGCGATTTTAATGATAAATCACTTTCACATACGTTTGATATTGACTTTGATGACCTCACAGTTCTTATCATTTGATTTACGGATCTTACATCGGATAAATTAATTAAATTTGTCTTCGCGTTGCGCTTTAATCAACGCAATTACGTATTTTCTCCTAAAGTTATATCAACTTAAATGAAATGGCGCGAGATTGCGATCTGAGAACCGTTACACCGGCAATTATCGAATTCGTTCATTCCTCAGTTGTAAGTTACAAGTTACACTGTAACTTGTAACAATTAACGCTTTGCGAGGTGCGCCGGAGTCTATTACGTGGAATTAGACACAATTCTCACCCGCAGCTGGATGAAGTTAAATTATGTCATAACGAAGCCGCGGTACCGTTCGACCGAGATACTGCACGAGCTAAGGTTTTAGTCAGGTTTCTAGATCTCACTAATGAATAAGTATACGTTAAAAGCTTTTATATATGATATTTAGATTCACATGTTAACGATCCAAATTATGAATATAATTAATTGTCTGTTGATTGTAACAGCTCCAATAACGATATTTTTTGCAAAACCTTGCTGGTCACGTTTCCTTTATCGCAAGTCGACATGGGAAAAGGATTTAAGCAAGATTTATTGTCAGTTTCTACTCTACTTTCTCTAGTTCATAAATATTCAAGACAATATCTATATAATCGATTGTTTTCGACACGATCTCCGCAGGAGGTTTGTTTTATTAAGTTGTTGAAATTCTATTATGAGATTAACAACATGTTTCATTTTTATTTGAAAAAGATTATCTGATCATTTTAATTCCTTACTATCTAAGACCCACTTCATTGTGTTTTACCAAGTTTCGTTTTCTAAATTTATGATAGCTTCACGAACTTTACAATCGTTATTAGGTGTTACAATGTTTATTGCCAAGTAATTTTCACTTTCATTTTAATGAAGTCACATTCGATGGTTGGTAGACCAATCATTAAGGCTGGAAAGTGGTTTTTAACCGAGTCACTTCAGCAAATATTCCACATTTTTGTTTGACAGGATGTCAGCTTGTATCAAAAACATTCCAAGACCTCACAAACTAGACTAGTCTGAGACCACCCATACTTTTACTTATTTAAATAGGTATTTGGACAAGACAACTCATTACATCTATTTATACATCAATCGATATAACTAGTTCGACGGATACTAAATCAGGTAAGCGAAGCGTTCAATGCTGGGTTACGAAAGTTGTCAGCAAATCTAAAACATTATTATAAAAAATACATAGATCAAAAATTTAAAAATTATAAGTAGGAAGTAGGTATAAGAAAATAATGGTATGTTTGATCGCGATTTAAAAAAGCTTGTCGGTCAAACAGACAGAGTCACAGGCAAAAGCTTTTATAAGTATTGTAAAGTCTACTTGCTAATTGACAAATGTCAAAGTCTATTTTGACATTGACATGTCTGGCCAAATTTGGAGTTCATTACGAGACGGTGGCATTATTGTGTCAAATCACATTTAATTGAGCATATTTGATGTGACATGTTGGCAAATCTCTTTGACCCAAGCAGAAGAATCAGGTTCAAAATTGATATCATGTGAATTTTTAATTCAAAGTACTTTTTTTTATCTTGTTCTTGCTGCACCTTTCCTTCGTAGTTTTTTGCTGTTAGGTCTTTCTCTTTTATTGGTGTTAGTGCAGTATTTAAAACATCATCCACGGTAGGCAATTCACCTACAAGTTGTAAATTGTTTACTGTTTGGCGGCGCGTCTAATTTGCCAAACCGCGCGGTGACTTGCGCAGTTACCGGACTAACCGTTATATATTTATGCGTTCCTGGTACTTTCGTGCCAAGTCAGGGGGCAATTAGTCGCAGTTTAGTATGGAAAAAGTAAATCTTTAACGTTTATGGGTTTAATACTGTAAAGGTATTTTGCTTACAAGACTTTTCCCCGTTGATTTGGTTTAATGAGAAAATCTAACAGGATTATAATATTAAAAAACGTAACTTAAAGCTTATTTCCTTTTAAGAATTTTATGGCATTTGAAAGCTATGTTATGTGTAAATAAAAGTGTTTAGACTTAGAATTTTCTGTACAAGGGTACTAAGCGTTTTTTTATTGAAATTTCACCGTAAATAGCCCTTTTTAAAGTACGTATTTAAGTCCTAAGTTCTAGAAATCTAGAATATTCCTTGGTTCCTAACTCTTTATCTAAAGGGTTTAGTGCTTGCTTTTACAGCCTTCGCTTATCGGTAAACTGGACCATATCCGAGCAGTAAAACCAACATTGAAATTATGCTTATTATTTTATGACTCCCTTTAATTTACGAATATCCGACGGATAACCGTAACAGGAAAGCATATTTAGTATTTTATAAGTTATCAACGGTATAATGTTTCAGTGTTCTATGCGATATTTCTAAGATTATTACTTAAAAAGGTACGGCTTTTAACTCATAACTGACAAAACTCTCTAAACCTACCCAAAATTATTGTTTTCTCATATAAATCGCTATTGTTAAATTTAGGGTTTCCATACCAAAATTACTTTTTAAAACCTGTCACAACGTAAGCTACTTTAGCCAGACCTTATCAAATTTTTCCCTACAGCTGTGTATTAAATATTTACAAACTTTACCTAGGATCAACACATGAACCTCTTTTTTGATCGGACGGTTATTAAAAACAGATAGGGGCCTACAATAAACCTATCAGTGCGTCCCTGCTGCACTTGAAAAATAAACTTAACCCGCAGATAAAAACAAACCACCCTACTGTAATTTAGTTAGCAGTAGTGTTGTAAAAGTATCGATAGTTTAGTAGTAGTAGTAGTTTAGTAGTTAGTAGAGATGAGCAAATATAGTACACACTAATGAAGTATCTGTCATGTTTGGTAGATAAGCCTTTCAATTATAAAAAAATAAATCATTGTTTAAAACCTGACAGGTAACTTATTGCTTCAGTAATTTTGTCTTCTTGCATGGTCCAAAAGCATGTTATATTCCAAATAATTACATCGATAATTAATCACTAACAGACAACACTATTGCTACACCGTGGCCCACCCTCGCAATGTTTACACAACCGGGATGTGAACCCGGGACCGACTGCATCTGAACGTAACACGACACCTAAAAGATGGCGCAGAGCAGACTAAATCAGAGACGACCTCTAATTAAATACTGAAAACTACTTATCTGTGGAATCAAATTTATCTGACAATGAAAATAACAGTCCTAACAAACTAACAACCTAAATGTTTATCAAAGTAACTGCTACACTCTGCAAGTTAAAAAGAAAATACAGTCTTAAATAAACTAAGCTTACGCCCATCTATTAAGAAATGCTGTATTTTATATTATAAAATCTAGTGTGTTTATTACTAAAGCTCACGCAAATCTGTAATCTTTTCAATGTTTTTAAGATTTTGTTCTCGTTTAAGAGTCGGCACGTTTTTGTCTTGCTAAGGTTATCTGCTGTGTTACTAATTCACACATTTTTTCATATCAATGCATTGAACAGATTATCGCGTCTGTCTCTATAAATCATTGCTCTACTCCACCCAATCACTAAATAAAAAAAGTATCTAACAGATGAGTACATCCGTCCTTAATCAGATGAAATATTAGATTGAGGTTCACTAAATAAATAGATTCAACTGTTTGAGTAACTTATGAATTTTAAATCTAAAAAAGAAAATAGATATATAATTGAATAAAAAGCCTTAAAAAGAAGTAGCTTTTACTTTAACTACATTTACGTTAAACTAAGAAAATTTAATAGAAAGTCAAATAAGAAGAAGATATGATGTACTTTTAACTTTACTGTTTTTCGCTATTTAAGCTTGCAAAATGTAGTTAAAAATAAAAAAAACAGTATGAAATATTTGTAACCAGTAAGATTCAAAGTACACAAAAATGCAAAGTACATATTGCCCATCATTAATCAATCTAGGAATCTATCACAAAAAAACAATCAGATAATTCCCCAATAAGCGTTGCGTAACCATAGTTCATTATTTTCGAACCATCCGATCTTCCGGTACACTCCATTAAGATAAAATTCAATATCAATTAATTTCTTACATGATTTCATTTAATCTGATAAAAAATGACAAATGGCAAGACACTTAATCGAGAGAGGTATAGAAGCAGTTATATTTATAGATAGTTAAATTTGATGTTTAAATGATATCAGGTAATCAGAATGTTATGAGGATGAATCAAGTATTAATCTATTTGGTATATTAAAATATTATTGTTTACATTTTGTTATGGACTTTGGTATTATATAACCAAAAAAAGCAAAAGGAGAAATATCTGGACAAGTGTGGCTAAATTTGCTTTGTAACCTAATCTTACTAATTTATACATATGCTGACTGTCTAACCTATAATTAAAATGTTGAGTTCATTGATAGCCCTCAGCATAACTGGTCAAATTCTCAATGGTTTGGAATAATTTTCGTGATACCAATTTATCTAACTTTTTCATTATAAGAAATAAAAAGATGTAAGCAAAATTCTCAGCTTAGTTTTACTCTGCGCTATTGAAAATGATCAGTTAGATAATATTTTGTAGATATGTTACGGCTAATACCCGAAGTGCGGCTACACCTAGTTTTAGCCGGTTAGAAGTGTTTTTTATATGGAAAACAGTTAAAAAAAATATATACCTATGTATATAAAAACTGGCTTCAATCATGAGTCGACGGAGTCCCGCTACGCGGGACTCCTTTTTCTGGGTGGTATCAAAAAAGTAACCTAACTAACCTAACCTATTGATGTTCTAACCGGCTAAAACTAGGTGTAGCCGCACTTCGGGTATTAGCCGTAACAGATACATCAAGTAACTTGGTGCACTGTATACATAATTTTGATTTCAATCTCAGTAATTACAACTAAAAAGGTTTAATACCAAAAAAGAACGCTACCATCCGATGTTCTAAATTCAAAATAACAGACAATACAACAACTTTATTATTGACTTCCGGTGATTGTGGTATGTTTGGCAACTGAATATTAACTCACATAAGTGAATGTTACCTTTTAATGCATTTTATTAAATAATTACACTAATTAGCCAGACATTTGTACTTATTTATCGTAAATTGATGAGGAAGTGTACGAATCTTCGAAAAATAAAACATGATGTATACATTAGCCTCCTTAAGATGATGTTGAGTAAAAAATGTTACCTACTTACTAATATTTAAATGCTCAAAATAAAAAAGGCTATATGAAGAGTATCAACATTCTAAATTAACGAAGGAATTCCGCTTAAATAATTAAACTTTATATAAATAAGCTTAAATAATTAAATGTTTGGGTGGTAAGAGGAACCTTCAATAAATTATTTAATTACAAAAGCTTTAACAAATCAACTCGTGCGCAAGTAAATTGTCCAAACGTTCAATTGAATTCCGACATCTGTTTTAGAATGGTGTAAATGTAAACAGATGGACTGACGAGAGTTGGTGATTTACTTTGTAATATAAACAGTTAGTAATTAGGAAATCCGTTGGAAAAATTTAAAAAAAGTCTGTAATTTAGTTACTAGCAAATTTATTTTATTTATGATTCTATTATATGCAGTAAAACCTAATTTATATATATTTTAAGCTGAAAAGTGGCATTAGGATTGGTGACTCCGAATCTTCTAGTCACATAAATATACATTTTTTGCATTTCATATGTTATAATAAATACAAAATATACAAGATTATAAGTTTATTGATTGTAGAAGTTGTATCTTTTGAATAAAAAATATATTAACAAAAAAACGTGCAGTGATAGGTATAAAATAATAACTAAACCTTATAATGTAGTCTCAGAAATTTTTATTCTGACCTTTGACTTGATATCGAAACCAACTTCATTAATAGTGAAAGCGATAGGCCGCGAATAATATCACGATCTTTAAATATATGGCAAACAAAACAAAAGATAAAATATACGAATGAAATAAAAACTGATATCTATGTAGTATAAGAACTGATAGATTTGTTACCGAATTCAGCCTTTTAGTATTACTTAAAAAATATTTACATGTATATCTCGAAATTAATATGAACAATTATTTATTGTTGAAGGCGTTAATACATTAACCAAGACTAGATGTATAATTATTATACTATACTAATAAGCGAAAGAACAATATTTTGGTCCTAAATTACATTTAACACATGTAACTACACCCCCCATCATGTTCTGACATTAGCAAAATAATAAATCAATACACCATTTTTCATTACGCGAGAAAGAATCGATATTTTTAATAGTATTAAAGTGTAGGGCGGCACAAAATACAATTAATCATAATTACTTACTTATCTTAATGATTTGCAGTTTCCTATGTGCTAATGTAATATCCGATAAAAATAAACTTTGTTTTATTTGTGTATTTTACGTAATTGCTGCGATAAATTTGTTCAAATTGAAATAAAAATGTATTTTTAAGGTAAAGTAAGAAACTATTTAAATTATAAGGTTAATTAAAATTTAAGATTTTGTTTGGAAAATTAAAAATGTAATTTTAACAAACGAATGACTTTGATTTTGTAACTAATGACAAAGCCCGACTTACTTCGGAATTTCACGAACGCAGGAGTTTACACAATCTTAATAGGAAGGCGAAGACTTTTTTATTTATTAATATGGAAGTACCTATTTAAAGCTGTTTTTGGTTTTCTGTTAAATGCTCAGTTTAAAAACCGCCCTCATTTAACGATCCGACAATTAATCGATTTAATTAAACATATCATCGATATCATCAGCATTTTTAACGATCTAGGTTAAAGAATTGGCATCCCAGCTCTTATATCCGAAACTACTAATTACTTACAATCAGATAACCGGGTGTTTATCGAAGAATGAGGTTGAACAACTTTTACCTGAAATAAAAAAAAGATATTAAAGCAATTGGGAATGATGATCAAGTCTCGATTACTCTCGATATAAGAATTTAGTTAACTGTATCTTTTTTCGCGAATAATTGGTTAAAACGTTCGCAGTTGTATGGAGAGGTAATGATGGAGTGTGTAACGATATGTATCTAATTCGAGACCATAAAAATTAATAGTTAAGGTGTTCCCAGAAGAAGGCATGACATCAGCGAGAGGAGTACGTTAGTTTTTTAAAAGAAGAATGGTAAAACTTGAATTTGAATTCCAAATTTGAAAATATATACGTGCTTTATAGTTTATCATCTTTGGAAGCTCAGTTAGAGATTTAATACAGAAGAAAAGACAAGTCTTTGTGATTACTTAAACTCAGATAATCAGATAGGAGCAAGCAAGCTTAAAACTTAACTTTTAAGCAAGTTTTAAGCCAATAAAAAACCAAATCCTATTTGCTTGTCTTTTAAAACCCATGGTACTTAGCCCATTTGAACGTCCTTCAAAGTACCGAAAAAAAAACAAAAGCACAACACTGGCGTAACTTCACGGCATTAAACTTTTTTACCAGAAAGTCGGCGTCAACAACCTCCAATGTAGTGTTGCCGTCGCAAAAAACTAACAATTTGATTTATAGGAAGTGCCTCTAGATCTAACTAGAGCTATTAATTATAATGTGCTGCTATTTCTGACCATGATGTAATGCCACACCTGGGAGGTTCGCCACCTTTTTCTGAACCTTACTTAACTATTGTTGTTTTTCATAAAAAAAGTGAGTACATACTTATAGTTGCTTTAAAGAATAAAGTTAAGCGTAGTAGACTCGAGTTTCTAATTCAACTTTTATGTGAAAGAGTACTTAATTGAAAACCTGAAACCTAAATATGCTGCCAATGTTAACGAAATTTGATTATTTTTGATATGTTTACGAAATTGAAACTGGCCAATTAGCCTTTTTCTTTGTTTTTCAATTATCAAGAAAATACACGATTTAAAGTATTAAAAAAACTATTTATACGTTCATGATTTTTAATTGTTATTAACACTAAATATAATTTTTATAATTGTTATTAACACTAAATATAATCACTTTAAACTGTAACAAAGCAGTAATCTTATATGATAAAGGAAGTAATTTAATTGTTCAATCAAATATTACATCGCGGCGTAAGATTTCTTCAAGATTGAATTTCATTGGAACAAAAACGTGTATTTTTTTCGACATTGAAACCATTTTTATCTCAGATTACCTAGAAGTGCAGGAATTACCACAAATAATAGCTGAGTGGAGGTTGTTGTTATTGTATCAATTTGTAAACTGTTCAATCAGGTTTCATTAAAAATAGTTATCTAAATATTTTGACTTTCCTTTAAAAGATGGAATAACTTAAATAAAAACTGAACTAAGCACTTGTAGTATTAACTGTAGGTACTCAAGAAGCATAAATATTGTTTATTTCGTTGATTTTTAATTTGAAACTCAACAACTGCGCATATCTTGATGGTTAAGTATTTTAACGACTGGTTAAACAGCATTAACACGGTGGGAATTAAAAAATAATCCAAAAACTAAAAAAAAACTTCAGTTATTTAATTGTATTAATTCTATCCACGATATTCAAATGATGAAAAACAATATAACCTTGAATACATTTATTATTGAAAATATGTTATAGGCTAAAACTTTCTTGGATGTTTACGACATTAACATTATTCTAATAATATTATAAACGTGAAAGTTTGTAAGTATGTATAGATGTTTATTACTCTTCCACATAAAAACTACTGGACGGATTTTGATGAAACATTACAGTTTTATAGGTTATACATCAGAATAACATATAGGGTACCTACTTTTACCGCGGGAAAACTTCTCAGTCCAAATCGACTTCCACGCGAACAGATTCGCGGGGGGCCACTAGTTCAAACATAATCACAAACTTTTAAGGTTACGACTAAAACCAGACTTAAGCACAGCAGCTTGTTACTTAAATTGTTCCTACTGTGTTTCAGTTAGAGGGGATAGGATAGACAATAGGCACTGAAATGTAACATGTTAAGTTTTTCAGTCGGCGGCAACGCGAGTGTAGCTTACTTAATGCTGTACGAGTCTATATACGTTGGTAACCAACTAACAACAAGTGGATCAACTACTTATAGGCTAATTCACGCGCGTGAAGATCAAAGAAATCATCTATCAGGTGTTACCAATCCAGCTGCTAGGCAATAAGAGACGTGAAATATGTATACGTTTCGATTTAAGACTATAAAGTATTACAATACCAGTTAAGCTTGCACAAAAAAACAATAAAAACATAATATCGATTTGATTTACGCAAAACTCATAATGTGCTTTCGATACACAATTGGTGTTATATTACATAAAGTAATCCGAATTATTATTAGATTGTCAGGTTTTTGTGTCTTGTACGATTCTCCACACGTGAAAATTATATTACGTAATAAATAACGCTTATAAGGCTTCGAACAGTACCTTTAGTGCATGCGAGACAAATATTTATGATAATACACCTTATTGTGTTTTATTAAAGTGCATATTTGAATGAGGTTTTACTGGTTGAGTAAGCTTATGCAAGTAAAACGAATCGTAAGTAACATCGACAGTGATAAGAGTGGATTTAATGATAGTGTGTGCGATTTCGGTATTAATGTGATCCTATTTGATTTTCTCATAAGCATATATTCTTGGTTACAAAGTGGGTCAAGCGAAGATAAACGTGCTGAGCGATTGCACTATGTGTTACGCTATTATAATATATATTTCTTCAGTCTGTAGTCGAAATTTATATATTTTATTGAGATATATCGTGATAGACCTAATGCAACAGCCTCACTATCGTATAGGCGATTCCGCGAATACTGCTTTTATGGGCTTAAGCTGTACTATTAAGTAATATTTGAAAAAAAAACATTGGCGGGAAATATTACTGACACATAGCTTGCCTACAAGTGCACTTCTTACTTTGCAAATGATCGACGAAAGTGTTAACAACACAAAAGTAATTATCACTGAAATTTAACTCTCAATCCATTTATTTGCTGCAAAACTAAAACACCGCTTTCTAATACCAAATTTGTGACAAACTGACAAAGTAGTCTAGCCACACAGCGTTATAACATTTAACTTTGGTTCACACTTCAGTCCACTCAAGTTAATGTAACTGACAGAGGTGATCTTAATCATCGTGTAAAACAGTTAATGTCTCGTTGTTAAACTCGACTCTGAAAAGTTGCGAAAACGTTAACATGTTGCTATTTTGACATATGGCGAAATTCGCGAATGACAATGGGAGTTGTAACTGTCTGTCAGTGGAGGATTCCTGTCGAGTGGTTCTGTAACTCAAGTTGTCCTAACTGCTATGAGAATTAACGTCAGAATGTACATTTTGCCATACAAATGAAGGAATTTTGACGTTTTTTGATAGCAGTTTTTGTCACTCGACAGTTACAGAATCACTAGACACGGGTATGTAGAAATTACAGGTACTTTACTTTGGCTTGTTTTTTAGGTTCCCAGAAGTGTATTCTCGTTTTTATCAACCACAAGGGACATGATAAAAACTTTAAGATTGTTTTAATATAAGTATGATAAGACGATTTGAGTTTTACAATGTGACGATTTTTTTCCTAATTGATCGATCTTCCACGTGTCACAGATTATGCGAGCTTACCTCATGGGATTATGGGATCACCAAAAAGTATAAGTAATACGATAGTTATTTGTATAGGCTGCTACATATTTTTTTTATTTTCGCTTGAGCTTATCATCCTAAACTTGTAACTGTAGTACACTTTACACATTAACCGTGATTGCTACAATTTCCAACTCCCTATCTCTAAGCTACATGACATTACAAGCGCGTTAATTCAATCCTGCTCTCCTAACCGCAGCCTAACCACCAAATCTGCGCGCGCGTCTCTCAGCTGCCATCGCTGTCAAAACGTCACTTTCTCTGACCACTCATGTCATAATTATTCTTTCTCCTGTCAAATTCTGAAGTATCTGAAGCGGTTCTAAAATAGCCAAGTGTTATAAGTAGCGGCAAGATAAGTGACGATATATTGTGTAATATTGACGGCGAGATGATTTTCATTTATAACCATTACGTTTCTAATAAGCCTGTATTATAGAAATTAGTGTTTTTTGCTGTTACGTGAGTTCCGATTGCAATTTAACAAGCTAGATTCCGGTGATTTGCAAGTGTAGCATTCAGTGATAATCGCTTTATTCTTTGACAGTTTAAAATAAAACATGACTGTGCTCTTTTTTAGTGTAAGGAAGGATTAAGAGTGTGCAAATTAGCATACAATTCCGACTAGCGTGTATTTATAACATTGCATAACATTTTGCTCAAAAATAACAGTGGCTATTCAAAGCGACTTATGAAAATACAGCAATATTTCTAAGCTTAAATGAGGAACTACCGTCATAAATGTTATCTAATAGCCTGTAAATTAAAGCTTAAGTGCCATAAAAACTAAGCAATTTTGAACTTTATTAGGCCTGCGGAAGAGCCTACTTAAGTCGTGCAGTGATGAAGTATAGAACAATGCTATAGGTAGCTAAATATCCGGTATTTCAGGTACTGGACACCTTGCGCGGACGCTTGCAAGAAAATGAGGTTTTTTATAAATCCTGCCGACAGATGTTTTGGAGCCATGTGTTTTAAGAACTTTATGTTGAGAAGATTAATCTTAAAGAGTTAAATTTATTAAAAAGCGCTACCTTTTTCTGTGTATGCAGTATTATGTTATTATGCATTGTTTTATTTCTGAATATGAGCCAAAATAGATAGATAAATATCTAACCATGTGGCTTTTTTCACGATATGTACGTTTTCGCTCACCGAAATGCGTAATAAACATTTCTATAATATGGAAAATACCACGGATCTAATCCGGAACCTTTTATATCATAGTCCAGTTTCTAGCCACACTAGGCTATCACAAACTGATATTGTAATTCCAAATTAAACAGTTTTGTATCGCTAACAAAAAAATCATATAAAAAACCCATTAAATCTAACACCACACCAGGTTTAGCATCATTTATCATAGCTAGCAACAAAAACTTTTGTAGTAAAGAAAATTGGATTGGTAAAAAACAAGGCCATTTTTTGTGGGGGCGACCTCTGGCGGAGTTACACAAAAGATCGCATTGTGGCAACTCATGCGCATGTAAATTAAAATACTACTGATATAAATGTTGGGGCTTACCGAAAATATATAGTAGAGGATAAATCTGAAGGAATCAATCTCCAGGCTAAGCAAGTGTGTGGCCCTAAAGTAAGCGCAGAAAGTGCTTGTGTTATAAGTACGACAAAATGGACTAGGAGAGAACCTAGTTACATCCAAGCACGAGCTTATTACGAAAAAGTATTGAATTGCAACTAAGTTTCCTAAATCCGGGAATCGAACCCGGAACGTTTAACAGTAAAGTACCGATCTGAGTAATGGAAAACAAAAAACTTATATAATCATACCCATTACTGAAAATAACGTAAGTTAACCTTTGCTCAAATATCTGTCCCCAAATCAAAACAAAGATTAGAAAGTGAGATTTTTCCTACAAAAAAATACATTACATTTATTACATGATATCAATCTAATCTCACAATGGCTTATCGTGATGAATTCCCAAGATGTGCTTTCACAATAATTGTGTCAAAACAGCCTTAAACAAAAAATACTACCTACGCCTTTTTTTGTTTACGCCCTTGCTTTTAATAACTGTGTAATTCCGCACTGATGAAATAATTGCTTTAAATCAAAATTATGACATTTAAAACCTACGTATTAAAACGCCGTCTGAAAGTCACATCTTAATTTAATTGTTGAGCAACGATATAAATCTTCATTTGTTGCAAATATGTGTAAGAACCGGATTATAATTCGAATTTTAATTTGGTTTCATTGTGTAGGGTCTTCAAGTTATTACCTTATACTTATTATGTGCGAAATTATTACTTGATTATTTTTTTTTATAATCAAAGCTAATTCTACTATTTGTAAGTATTACGTTAAGTTTTCATGGAATAAAATACGAAAACATAGACGGAAGGTTTTACGTTTGTTAATTTGTTTTACTTAATTTAATTTTAATTAAAATTTAATTTTAGTAATATTTTTAAATGACACACTTTATCAATCTACGTAAACGTAGCTTCTAGTTATCTAATGGACCAAGTACTGCTTCTTTAAATAATAATTAAAAGGAAATCCAAAATACGAAGGCTGTGCAATCGAGACTTCCTGTTTTACAACACAATAATTAAAGTAAAAAACATTAACTAAACTAATTGAACTTAATTGGTTCTGCTCGGAGTTACGTAAAAGTTAAAAATATGATCATCCGAGGTACTGGGTACATTTACCGTAAAAAACAACTGTTTTGTAACGTTATGTTTAAACGCGAATAAATTAACAAAATTATTAAGATTGGAAGATATTTTTTAGTTTTGGTTACTATGACATTCAATCGTTTAATCCAATAACAACCTTTCATATACTAACAGATATTATAAACCACGTGTGTTAACCGATAGAGGGGAATAAAAAAGTTTGCCGCTACACGAAAATCTACTGATCTTATCAAAAACAAAATCATTAAAAAAGCTATTTTAAACAACCACATCCTAAACATCAATAAACTATTAATAACCTTACACCACCAGCACAGATTTAATAAAATAAAATGACGACAAGAGCAATTTTATTAATAAAAACTCGAGAATAGTAATTTTACCTTCCGACCCACGAATATCGGGTTCGAGCCGCGTGCGCAGGATGTGAGCATCTTTATTTATTTTATGATCCTCGCACGACGCGGTAGATACTTTTTCAATAAAACTCATGTCTGTATCCAAACACGCATTTAATAAACCTACAAGTCAATATGTCGATTAAATCTGATGGTTGGACCATTCTTAGGACATGGTTAGAATGTTAAAAACTTTTGCAATTCAAAAGCTTATATCGGTCAGTCATTTAAGGACCAAACCAAAAAACATGACAATACATTGCTTTAACAACGCATAAAGTTCATTAGAACACCGTTACAACAACGCTTTGACAACACATAAAGTTCCCCAGAATCAGATTGATTGATCAATCAATCAGTCCACTGGTCAATCAGTCAATATAACGGCTGACAGATTTCCTGGAGAAAGTGCCCATGTAATACAATGTTCGATAGATAAATAAACATAACACGATTGCGATTAATTATTCACTTCAACTTGATGATAACAAAACTGTTAAAGATGTAATGCCCAAGGTTATAGATCAAACTATTAGTTCTGTAATGAATATGTTACGAAATAAAACTAACGAGCTCGTTATCCTTCTGAATACTGTAAGTGATAAGGTTCATGTGTCAGTAATTAATAGAAGGTGATATTTAGAAAGTTTAAGATCGTTTATTGATTTTATCATGGGTTATGAAACTGAAAAGAATAATCTTAGTTTGTAAGATGTGTACGTATATTTAAAAAGTGAATAATGTTTATCCCAAAACTTCGAGAACCTATTTTACAGAAGACCTATTTTACATTCTGGCCATTAATTTCATACAAAATAAATGTTGATAGGTTTTCAATCCGCACCCGATACAACTTTTTACTTTTAGTAAAATAGCTTTGTGCACTAATCTCGACAATTCCAAATAATGCATAGTCCAAGGCATTTGTGTGAAAACTCGGTTTTCCACAAAAATGTAGTTCAAGTGCGTTCGACACAGATTTTGAAGAGATTAGGGTCGTCGCCAACAAAAACTGCTAGCCTGTGCGTGCGCACCCTACAATGCGGATTCGATCGTATCATAGCTTTCTTCTCATCGTTAAACTTAAATGTGCATGTTGGGTGGAAAGATATTAACCTGGGAAAACGAACATATTTATGTGTAAGGTTCATTGGTCAAAACAATTTGAATTAAGTTGAACATGGCTCCATTAATTTTATACTACTATGGTGGTATCTATTAGTGGTTCAATTTCATTATCGACATCCAAGTACATTCCAACAGTTACATTCAAAATTGTTAAAAATATGGTCCAAACGCTAATTAAATTTAAAATGACATTGAAACTTTTTAAATGATCAGGGGAGTGATTCTGTAACTCAAAATGTCATGACTGCTATGAGAATGAACGTCAAAATTTTCATTTTTTCCATACCAATAATGTAATTTCGTAATTTTTTTATAGTAGTTTATGTCACTCGGGAGTTACGGAAACACCTGGCAGGTGTTTTTTTTTTGAAATCTTAGGTCATTACAATTTCGAACAGTCCCATCGTGTACCAATTGACAAGCACGAAGATGGATGGCCAATGTAACGGCCCTCGATCCGAGCCGTCGAAGTGTGAGTTGCGTGGGATTTGATTTGTAATGATGGTGACAAGAAAAATATTTCTACAATATTGTAAAGCGACGTCTTATTAAAGCGAATAAACAAAGGCATCTTGGAGATGATAATTTTGAAAGAAAAGTAAAACTTTTGATTTTACTATAAGGTGAAACACTACTAGAAGCTCAGAAGAATAAGCTCAGTCGCAAATGAAAAAGACTGAATTTACAAAACAGGAAGTCTTTATAGATCTTTATTGAATAATTAACATGAACAAAATTTGCATTTAAGCTCAGAAAAAAACGAAGCAATAAGCCACCTACTTACCAACTATTACATCCATTACATCTTATGACATAAGAAAATCGAATGCCCATGCGCAATGACTTATTACGCTTTCCTTTCAAACCACGGTTCAACAAAGATGGATGACTTTATATTGCGATGTTCATGTGTCATTCGGCACAGCTATGTTAGTTAACGTCGTTAATAAGTGACAGCTTACAATAATTAAGATGTAGGCAACGATTTATGAGCTAAACGGCGAAGGTGCGCGCGCGCCGATTTCGAATTCGGTGAACCATTAGAGGTTAGATGAGGTTTGATGCTGTATCGTAAAAAAGTGTTTATTAATTGCTAAGGTTAACACGGTGAAACAAAGTAAGCATTGGATAGTGATGCTGAAGTTGCTACATTCATTTTTAGTTTTAAATAAAAAGGATAAACTGTACGTAGTATGCAGAATTTGTCGATTTTCCCGCGACCTTGCTTTTCACACTTGACGGGTCACACAGTAAACTTGTTTAAAGTAAATGCTTTATAGGCGGTTTATCAGCCGCTTTCACAGCGTACGCGCATGTAAGCTGATGCGGAGACAATACGCTTTCTAAAGTGATCAGTGTTACCTTACGCGGTTTTGTTCAGGCTTGAAACACTATGGTTTCACATCAAGGCCCAAAATTTATGACGATGACAGGGTAGTCTCGGAAAATAATGAAACAACGGACAAGATCGTAAAATTTTATGTAAATGAACTGTAGTTAAGTGAAGGTAGAGACAAAGTTAAGATAACTTAATGTCACTTGATACGTAAGATTAACTAAGCTAACTTTATGAGTCTATTATCATGTTTGGATATTTATTTTATGACTTAATATTGTTTGTCGTTGAAATTATTATGCGCTTAATAAAAAGCGGAAGCTATTGAGTATGCAAAGTAAAAATAAGTTAAACGAAAAACAGTTAAGAAAGAAAGCGTAAACAAAACAAAAGTTTACTGACACATCTGTAACTAACTTGGAATACACAATAAAATATAATAAAGGTTGTTGTTAAAAGCTTCCGCAAACAAGAAATGTAATGGAACTCATAAAAATTCTAACAGCAAACGAAACATCAGAGTTAACAAGCAAGATAATAGGTGACGTTAAGAATGTTAACTGTCTCGTTAGCTACTAAAATAATGTAAATTTCCCAAGCCCTTCACACTCTCCAGCCAATAAAGTTGATTCTATAAAAAAAGTTGGAAGTGGTCCAGCGACCTTGGGCCCATTACAGTAAAGTAATCACACGCATAGTTATGAATTAGAGATCGCCCTACTTCGGGGCCGTAAAAAAGACGGATCTTAAATCTATGATGATGCGATAGAATCAACGCAAGCGCCGCAGAAATAAACACACTTTATATATTGTTGGTACACTTTTATATGAATTAGTGATGCTCTTGATAGATGCGCTTTTATTTCAACTAGTTTGGCAACGACAAACCAGTTTGAATCAAAGATACATAACCTTACCTAAAACTATTGAATTTGAGTGTCTATTTTTAGAACAAAGTATTTTCAATGCAATTACTAATCATCATATGTCTATTGAAGTAGCCACTGACTTGAAGAGGTGAAATGTTTATTCAAACGATCAGTAAAAAATAATGACAAGGCTTCGCTGCTTGTGGGCTAACTAAACATTTCAAGTAGGTATCTATACCGCGTTACGCGCATTCAAAATCAATACTATTGAACACAAACATTTGACGATGTCATTGATGCTAAAGAAAATATTTAAGCAAAAAATAAGACATCATTCATTCCACTCAAAAAAATTAAAATTGATTTTATGTTGAAATCCATAAATATCAAAAATGAAAAAATTAAACACCTTCTTAAAATGTAGTAGTGCTAAGGGTCTATTTACAGTAAAGTAAACGTAGGAATGTCTTTTCTGACAACTTGACGAAATAAAGACATACTGAATCTTGACATTATGCTAATTAACACGGTTTATTTACCATATGAAAGAGAATGTATGAACAACCGAAATATTTTGAAAGGTACAATTCAAGTCATGATGATATCTGAGACAACTATGTGGTTAAGTAAAGTACAAAGTAACACAGATCATTCTGATAATAACTTTGAATATTCGAACGATGCTGAAACATCTGCAAGCTAAAATCAAGATGTAAACAATTTGACACACATGGTTCTTAGTTAGTCATTGTAGAAATTAGGTCATCCACTCATCTCACTGAACTATCACAGTTGGTAATATAAACAAATTGGCTGACAGAATCTGTTAGGAAGCTAATTTGGGACTTGACTTTATGGGGGATAGTAGTTGTTATTGACTTTCGGCATACAAGAGCGACATCTTTATGGTGTGGAGAGCAAAATTATGTGTTAGTTGTGCAAATGGTAGAACAAGATGTTACCAATAAAACTTTACACACGGAATCAAGCTACTGATAAACCCGCATACATTTATCTCCACCCTATATCAAGCGGCCTATAAAAGCGACAATTTGTATTTACTGGTACACCACAGATTGTCGAAACAATAAACTTGACTCCCTGGTCCACACATTCCCATGCCTATCTACCAAGTTATCTGACGTAAGCAAACAATGGTATTCTGTTGCTTGAAAGAGTTCAGTGTCATTTGTTCTGACCCTTAAGGTTTCCCCTAGAGAAGAATATGGTACAATAAGATAGTCTTAGTAGGTAATCTAAATGAAAACTTCTAGAAATGCTGGTAGTCATAATAGTTGACACAGTTTTACAACCAGATAGTTACGTGGCATTATATAGCTAGTGAGAAACTGTATATTTGAATACTAAATAATGTGGTCATTATTTAACAATTTAGGATTTGAAAATAAAGTTTTTTTCCTGGAAAGTGTCAATCTGTTTGGAGTTAAAAAAATTGACCTCAATGACACCGGTCCTCAACAAGTATTTTACCACTTCAAAACTAACTATCTTTTTGTATAATACGACCATTAAAACCACTGCACTTGAATTTCTACAATATCACATTGAAATTCAATAAAACGAACCGGTCTTTCATACGCTATCTATTTGGAGTAGACTAGTTAGAGCAATTTCAAAAAAACTTTCACCTAACTGGAATAATTTGAAATGTATAAATGGTTATTATTTTAATAATATAATTGCAGTCCGAATAAACAAGCTCTGAATTACTAATGGTGGGTTGACAATACAATTTGACGTGTGGTATCATGAACGCCGTAGCCGCCGGCGCAGATAAGTAAGAAAGAAAATTAATTGCTATCTAACAGTAGCAATGATTTATATCTTTGCACGTCAAATGCCGGATGTACTGAATCTCTATTTGAATATATATCAAATAAAATCAATATAAAATTAGGATCTAGTGACAATGAGTCTGATAATCTACCTTTTTACCCAGGAAGAGGTGTAAACAGCAAATGTGTAATTACCTGGAGAACAAAAAATAAACAGCTTAATAAAAGTAGATCAACCGTAAAGAACATACAAACAGTACTTATACTATCGATAACGACCGAAAATTATATTCATAACGCACCCCAAAAGTTTGGTAACGATTCTTACTCGCTGCATATGGCTAAGCGTATTAGTGATGTGTGCTGTATTACAATTGACATAGGGTTTATTTTGATAATTATTTTGTGTATTATCAAAACGGTTTCGCCAGATGTTGTGCCTCCCACGACTCATTGTATTAGAGTATGTTGACCAATATAAATTGTATGCGTAGTGAAATTTTACAGCCTGCAGTAGTAAAGTGACGGGCCAAGGTCCTTCGAGAGATTAAAGGGGAGGAGGGATTAAGTAATTGTTGGCATTAGTAAGTTAATTATAGTTGTCGAGATCAAAAATGTAAAGTTTAAAAATTGTAATATCGGATATAATTTTTGTTGGCTTGAGCAAAGTATTTTTTATTGTTTTCGCAAAAGTAAAAAAGGGTATTTGATAAAGTTGCTACCTGTTGTAATATTCATCTGTATACTCCTCTTTAATTTACATAAAAAGATTCTTTGAACAAGCCTAAACAATGTAAAATAACTTTTTAAAATCACAAATGGTCCGGCAGGTCGAGTCACTCCTATATAATCAATGCAACATATCTCAACTATACTTAAAAGGTATCAATGATAAATCCAATCAGCAATTTCAAAGGAAAAATATTCAAATTGATCAATCACGATCTGAGATTAAAACCTGGTATTTCAAGAAAATCTTCTGTAAATACTTCAAAATTACATTTCCGTGACCTAACGCTTTGCAACTTGTTATTATGAACTACCGACAATTGAAACAAAGTATAATTTTACTAAGTAGATACCGAGATTAACTTTGCCTTTCCAAGGTTACAGTCTAAGCTCATAATCGAATTAACTGACTTAATAGCACCTCGGAAAAACCTTGCTGAGGTAGTAAAAAATACGAACAAAGATTTAATAGAAATATACAACGCAGAAGTAACTAATAATAAAATGTCAAATAGAACAACAGACTTAGATTTTTTCGATTTAAAATTTGTGCAGATAGAGATATTGGATGACATTATTCCATTTATTTTATCAATGCATGTCAACAGGGTATTCCGAACTCGAAGGTAGATTATCTCCGTTACATGACCGGTGTCACGTAAGCGCTTTATTGACATAAAATATTATACAAACACATTACAGTAAAATGGCGAAGTGATGGCCAAGTTTTTGACGATATTGCAAAATTTTAAATTTATTCAGTAATAACTGATAAAGAAATTTACATTTTTTATTAGAGACGGAAATATTTCAAAGAATAAAGATAGACTGGATTAATGAGTATCAATAACAATGCAGTTCTAATATAAATCCCCGTATCTGCAGTCGGTAACTGAAGTATAAATATATTGAAACAATGACTAACGGTTATCTATGAATAGTGCATTACGTCAGATGTGGCTGGACCGTTACAAATATCAAGGAAAATATTTAGGTCAGTTACAATTCCCGGGTTACATGCATGCTTGTTAGCAGCCTCATTTACTGTGGCTGTTATACCTGTCATAAAATTTAGCTTGTTAAATTCAACTCTGATTTTAGAATCGCTAGTGAAGAGCTCGAACTATGAAAGAACACCTACAACCATCTCAAACACATAAAACTTTTAGTTACAAATATTGATTCTTGACATGCAGTATAGTATAGTAATATGCTTAATTAAGTTAAGCGAAATTAAGAGCCTAAGCAGGTAAAGTAACAGAACCAACCCATATTTATACTGCACTTAAATTTTATAACGTTGCCACAAGCCAGCAAGTTCTAAATTCAGATTATAAATAAAACCAAAATAGACAAAAGAGCGTTTTGTGGTTCACAGAAAGGAAACCCTAGCCCATTAGCATTTCCTTTTACGAGTAGTCAACAAACATCAGTCAAACCAAATCATACGGAAACATTTAAAATTAAACTCTAAAACGCATTTGACGACGACAAAGTATTCTACCTATAACTTTAACTGGAATTTAAGATACTTTGGTCGACGCTGTGAAGATAGCTATTAAGTGTGTATAAAACTACATTTAGTGTTTCTATGACGGTTTTGTGTTTTAAACCCGCCAAGTCCATTAAGTCTATTAAGTGTTAATGAAAGAAGTCCTTTCTTAGTTCAAGAGGCAAGGTTATAAGGGTCAGGGTGAATGACCTGATCGTTTTTGTTACTTTCCACAACGGCTTCAGGCACGCGAACAACTAGTGTTGATTTAGAATGCCGGTGCCCTAGACTTTATTAAATAATTGCTGTACACACTACAACCAATAACAATGTTATTAAAGCTAAAAGCAAGCGTTTTGTAGCTAGCAGTGTTATGGAGACTGTATACAATTTTACATATTTACACACATTACTGGCTACTTTAACGATGCCTCACGGACCAGCTTTAACATTAATTAAACAATAGTTATAAAACTCAATGGGGTGTTCAACGTAACCTTTGTGTAATTTATTTCTAGAATTAAAAATAACCAGTCTAAGTTATTGTTTCATTACAACGGAAAATATAATCAATTGTTTAAACTGAGCAAGCGATTATAAACCTAAACGCTTTAGAAATAGATTTGAGTACTGATTTTGATGTTGTCTCTTCAAAATGTCATTTAGAACTACGGCAATTATAAAACGATATATCAAGATTAGAGCAGGGATAACAATGGTGGTCGGGCGTTAATTTCCGAGTAATGCGTCCATTGGATTGTGTAATATCGTTCCACTAGGTTGTTCTGTTTCGTGATCTGGCAATTTACTACTGAAAACGGAGAGACAGGTTTTTATTTTACTGCCAACTGGTTCGGAGGTATTTTGGAGTCAAGGTTTACATGGTTCATTCAAGAGAACTGTGATAAAATGCAGATGGACAAAAGATTTTAGACAAAGTTCGATTCATGAAATCGTTACAGGGCGTAGCTTTTTGAAACTTGTTATTTTATGAAGGTGTTTCCAAAGGGAAGTAAGGAAATATTTGTCGATGTATTATGTGTGAAAGTGCTTCTGAAATTTAACGTATTATGCATCGCGTGACAAACCAAGTTTCTATCTAGGGAGGTATTAGACCACGCCTCTCGATACCTTCACGGTTGATAAGGCATTCGATTATTTAGAGTCACCTAATATGCAGTAGCTATGGTTACTGATATTGATGTATTTTTAAAACAATCGTGAAATTGTACACAACGTATATGTTACAGCACTAAAACGTCGGGGACATAATTTTAAAAGATTGTTGTATGAAAAGAAACAGATATTGTTAATACTAACGTAAAATATATAATATCAATGTTTACAGGTAAAGTCACTAATTCATAATAAATAATAGTGCTTGATTATTCAAAAAGCAATTTTCACGTAATTTTACAACAATTACTATGTGATTTTGGGGTGGTTTCGTGGAAAGTAGGACAGGCAGGGTGGACGGTTCAACGACCTTCACTGCTAATGGTTATTCGACCAACGTCCAGAAGCTCAAGAAAATAAAACTTAGTAAAAATAAGCAAAAGGCTAATAGCTTAAAGTCTTTCTCGTTCATATAGAAAGAGGAGAAAAATATAACATACACGAGCGTCTCTGAGTACCTATATAGCAAAAACGTCCATGTAATATCGATACATTGTATTTAAAGGTATTCAAGCCAATATGCTCAATGTATCGTAAAATTTCTCGTCATTAAGATTTAAAAATCAACGTGTACTAGGTACACAAGATTTGTACAGAGTTTTCAATTATATTCTTTGATGAACGCAATAAGTTCGCTTGAGAATTAGTAGATTTGTACTCCAAAGAGTATAAAACTACAAGTTTACGCAAGGTCACAGCGAAGATAGTTGAGTCACAGCAGTAATCTAACTGTTGGTCTACCGCACTATTATACTGGAGCTCAATCTGGAGGTCACTGAACCTCAAGGATCCGGAGGGATCATGCAATTTTTAAATCAGTTTAGGACTATATAATATGTTCTTGTAAAATGAAATATCAGAAGAGTCAAGAGACAGGCTGGTTTTTAGAAATGAGTGAATGAAAGAAAATCAAGCTAAGTAAATGTTTGAACAAAACCAAATAAAATATCCAAAATTCAGTAAATATTTTCGCAAATTGTCATCATCCGTTATATCGCTTCAGTAGCAGCGTCTGCGCATGCATTTGCATCATCAATCACAGAGACAACAGTTTCGTTCTCAGAATTAATAAAGTTTCATACTTTCTTCTTACAAAATGTACGTAGTTATTACGCGTTTGTCGGCGACGTGACATTCAAAACTTTTCACCTGATGAGCCATAGTCATAAATTTTGTCAACAGAGAGTACTGTGGTGGTTTTCGAGATTTTAAAGGAAAATGTTGTTGAAACATCTTAGAATGTGAAAGACTTTTCACTCGAACGCATCAGTGAAATTGCAAACATAATTACTGAGCAAAATTAAGTTAAATAATATGCATAATGCATATAAGTGTGTGACCACTTTCGATATATTGCAACATTTTATATATTTTTGCAAGCGAATTGCATAATTCTTTCTGAAATATAATATTGTCAAGTGTGCTATTAACTGCTATTGTAGGAGTTTTCCCACGTTCTTTAAAAATGTGATTTTTATCGTAAATGAACATAAGCTGGTTTTGAGTATAGGAGAATTATGTTTCTGACACCGGAAAAAACGACTTTAAAACCACAAAAGCTTAAAAATTCATAACTGTGTTTTGGAAAATTGTCCCAAAATTTCATCTCTTAAGTTCTTTAACATCAACATCAGCTAGTCAAAAAAACTGTTTGTTCAAAATCTCAATATCAGTCAGTAGGTACATCTGTAAGCTTGTATCTAAGAAACCCTTCTTGCACATACTTCTTGTGAAACTACAAATTCCACCTGCGCACCAGCTTTTCCGATCCCTCTATTTTCGTCTAGTCCAGTAGCCACGTCCCCGGTTCAACTCCCAGCACGGGCATTAATTGGGTGCTCGTTAATGAGAACCTCGAGGAAGTGGGTGTGCCGGGCATCGAACACGTGTCTTTTACATCCGCCGCAGTCAGAACACTACACGCAATGTTTAGTTTTACGTCGAGAGACTGGGCTAGGTTCCGAGTGAGTGGGTTTGCACTGGGAGAGTTTATTTGTGATGTGGTAGTCTATATCTATACAAATATTATAAAGAGGAAAGATTTTTTGTTTGTTTGAAATGAATAGGCTCCGAAACTACTGGACCGATTTAAAAAATTCTTTCACCATTCGAAAGCTACATAATCCACGAGTAACATAGGCTATATTTTATTTTGGAAAAAATAGGGTTCCGTAAGATATTGCCACGAGAAAAACCATTTAGTTGCGGTTGAAACCGCAGGGCGGAAAGCTAGTCTATGATATTTATGGAGAGGAAGTTTTTGAATTTGGAGAACGTTTGCATGGATTTTTTAAACATTTAACGATATAGGTACTTGATGCGACAAATGCTTAAAAAGTGAATAAGCCCGCTCAAAAAAAACCTTAACAAACAAGTATCATACATATCCTCGGTCAGACCAAACGGCGACGTTACACTCTTGTTGACAGCTCCACAAACTTGGTCAACAATCTTTGTCCTCAAGTCGCTCGTGACAGCCGGTGCAATGTCAATGCACTGTGACGCATGCGCATGCTCCACTACGGACGTAAAGCCACGGACATATTCGCATATTATCTTAATTTATATGAAATTAGATTGATATTGATTTATCAAGGACGATAAGAACGCGTTAAATGGCAATTCGAATAATTAATGCAAATATTTTAAAGAAATCTAAGTGTTTGAGACAGATTACACTTTCCTAAACACCTGTCACTGTCAATGTCACTGCAAAATGAAGTTGACAGCTGTAATTGTAAAAGTAAAATAATGTAAACACAGCCTAACATACAAAATAAAAATATAACTACCATGGGAACTGGAACTTGATATGTTTTTATGTTGTCACAGGTTTTTAATGAGGTGTTTGTCTCGGGGCAGTTAATATTGTGTTAAATAAACAGATATTGCGGATTTTATGCTGCAAATTGCAGATTTTAATAACAGACCTTAAAATGATAAGTATTTCGGACGATATATAAGATGTATGTCATTGTTATTGTTTCGGTAATAATACTTGAGTTGTCATAAATTCGGAATGCAAAAGCATTCATTGATTGTGAGTAAAATAAAATCTATTAAGAAATTTTTGAACTAGAATTGGGGCCTTTTTTTTTAAAGTTAAGGAAACGATGAAAATGCTGAATTCCTTGTCTTTAAATAAAGGTAATACTATATGGTTTAATTTCTAAATATCTGCGTCAAAATAGAAATAAAACAAGATTACTCATTCTCATGACGAAATTAATTAACCAAGTTAACGATGCACTCTTCCGAATAAGATTTCAATTTACTTTTTAAACATTAACCTAGTCATGAAACTATGTGAATGTACGCCTACTCTAGTTACCTTTAGAATATTAAATAATTTCTAATTGCATTAAATTAACATTCGCTTACTTTTTTTGACCTTGGTCGTAATAAAAAGTGGCAAGTGTATCGCATTACAACACCAACGTCATTTTTAATAAACACGTTTTAATAAAATCTTTATAAATTTAAAAAGGTTTTCTGTCACAAAGGATTGTCTTGTCTGTGACAATATGATGGCTGGCTTAAAAATGTGTTGTGTGCGGCGTTGCGCGGTTGCGCAAATCGTTTCACTACATAAATACATACATAAATATATGAAAGCACATCAGTATCGCTGTGTCATCTTTCATATTATCACAACTGTTCATAAAATTAAAATGTACAGTTTTGTAAATGAGTCAAACAAAGGTGATTTACAATCATATTTTATTTCTCCTTATATTTATATTTACGTTTAACAAAAACATAACATTTTAGTACAGGTCAATTTTTAGATTATTTCTCACTTTCTTGTTTAATAACAAAACAAAGTTTTGAAAGGTACCAAACAGATTTTTCAATATGTTCGTCTACTTTAGAATGAGACTATGCATTTTTTTTATCTCGTATGTTGTCTTTTATTAAAGCTCTTCAAAAACAAGTAACGCCAATCCTACCCTCTGTCAACATATACGCCTATCTTCACATCCTTAAATGCTTTCTAAGCCTGAAATTTTAACTACTGACAAATTTAACAAACGTCCTACTCAAAATCCGCCATGTTTTGTCTAAGTCAAATTAGGCCTCTTTATTTTGTAGTTATACTAGGTCCACCAGATCTTTAGTCATAGGTCCTACTGCGTCGTAAAAAACGACATAAAGTCTGTAAGAGTAACGGCCACATGTTCACATGTGGTCCACTACTGATCCTCTCTACATAGCGTGGGATAAAGCAAGACAACTAATGAACACATCCTGACTTATGACTTTTAACTGCTTAAACAAGGTTTTAAAGATACTAATTTGATCAACACAGACAGAGTTAAAGACGAAAGATTCAGTAATAGATAGGTAATGCTTAAAAACTATAAGATAGATAATCCACTTGTTATTTATAACCATTGAAATAAAAATGGTAGACAATTACACATAATTACAATTACTTACAAAATGCTGAGTAATTAGTAAACCAACAGCCCTTACCTGAAACAAGAACACATTTATTAAAACAAAATTTATTAAAAACAATGTTTGTCGACGTGAGATAGACAGCGAGTAAGATAACACTGTCTCTGTCATATGATATGGTAGTGATAAGATAAGCGATATGTTTGCAGAAAGTCTTATTAGGTCAATTAAACCTAGCGAAAATAATAACAAACCAGTTTTTTGTTTTCAAAGATTATTAATGGAATGAAAGATTATGATCTTACTTACAGATAAAATATTTTAAGTCATGATTAAGATAATGAATAAAAAGTTCATAGGAAGGAAACTATAACAACTGAGATAATATATTTAAAAGGAAAAGATTCACTATAATTAAATATCAACAAAGGTGATTAAGTAGCTTAAGACAATAGACTTTCCTTGTACAGATAAGAGAATACCTTATTCGTTTTAAGCAAGTTAAATGTATTTAAAGCAATACTTTACATTCTTGTTAAATAAATCTCAGTAACAGTGTCATTAATTTACTTGATGACATTCTAATTCAAATAACAAAACTACATGAAAGCTACGTAATTGAAAAAGTCACTTTAACTGTCCTAGAGCACGCTATATGTTCAACATCAACATTAATTATAGAAAACTGATAAAACAATAAAAATCTTGTTTTAAAAATTTACATGTAACACGGGTCGTATATTTAAAGATGAAAAATTATAACTAATTGACTGTCATATAATTACCATTAATCTTTTAAACGAAAACCACCTGTGAATAGATAAATCTCTAACTTTATTATTCATTTGGGATGTATTCATAAAATTAGTTATTAAATCACGGTAAATTAATTGCTCAACGGAATTAATTAATGAATTTCGATCACAACTCAAGGATTTATTGATCTAGGAATAAATCAATTAAACCCACGCTTAGGAGGAAGTGGTTTATTTGTGGTAATTTAGAAGAAAGTGCAAGTAGTCGTACTAATTATACAAGTAATTTGTGATTTAATAAAATAACAAGTAATACTAGTGGAATATTTTAGGATCTTAATGTCAGTTTTTGTCAATTAGGTACCTTTTTGTAAGTAAGGGATTACAAAGATATATGTACATTTGATGCATTCTTTACAACCACGGGGCAAAAGTTTTAATTAACATATAAAAGTACGTAATCAATAACAACTGATGAAACCACAGAGATAACAACACTCTCGGTTAAAGCTCCCAAAAGGGCATAAACACCTGACAGTAATCATAGTCCAGATAAGCCAGCTAATCCTAGCAAACACAGCTCAACTTAATACAATGTATTGTCAATTAATTAAATTAACGACTATTTGTATTTCACTAACAATTCAGTGACCACAAACAAGTCAGTTATTCGAAAGTATCAATAGCTTTCGAATAGTCTTAAAGCTAATTAAGACCTATTAAGTTTTGAGCAATTACATCCGACGAATAATGACGCAGAAGGTGAATAAGCTAACATTTATAAACGCTAATAAACTGTATAATAATATACTTTATGATGTGTCTCTAGCAAAGAGCATGATAAAATCAAGTTCTATTAAAAGACACGCTAAATATTTTGATGAAGTTTATTATGAAGTTGCTGAATCTATTTAAAAGAAAGCTAATAAATAAACTTATACTCAAACAAAACTCAAGTAATTTTAAGAAGATTCAAGAATTAAGCAATCGTTTCTTTTTAATTAAGTTAAAAACATGAGTGGTTCAACAAATACATTTAACCACCGAAAACCAAACAATACGAGTAAATTGGTTTCTCTGAGTTATAGTTATAGGTAAATCACTTGTGACCTAAAAACCTTCATAAAACGACCCACACAAATATTGTCTCGAGATTTCTCCACAATTTGTAATTAGCTTATATCAAAACAACGTTTGAATAGGCAAATATCTCATAGTCATACAATTTGTATACTATATTGTATAGTAAAGGACTTCAAAGATAGTGCTGTAGCTAATTAGTACTTTAAGCTAAGCTGAATGAATGGACCATTAAATAAGCTTTGGCTTTATGGTTATCTTTTGAATGAAGCTTAGAGCGAATGTAATGAAATATGGCATTTACGATCTTGAACAAACATAGACTTGTTTGGTGCAAAAAGTTTAGCAAATTATCTCTCTGTAAATCTTTTACGAGCAGAGGACCCTCATGACTTTGGAATGATGTCTTTTTCAACCACACTGACGTCATTTTGGTAGGTAAAATTCTGTAAAGATGGCTGCCTCAGTCAGATGTAACCAAAAAGTTTTCCAGACGCAATAAATACAAACGTAGAAAGGACACGAATGCGCACACATGTGCGCGAAGGGATCATCTCTTCAGTGTTGCTGGTGTTTCTCAGTATTTTTAGTTTGAAGGCACATTGAATAAAGTTTAATACACACATTATCATCATAATGTAACGGCATCTACGTATTTAATCATCCCTCTTGTTAAATATTCACGGTATCTACACTCATGTTTACATGGCAGTCTGTAAGCGATGCCATAAATAAAAAACTATAATAAACCTATTGGTAAGAATGTTGGAAACCGTTCGACCTCCTACCAGTAGGCCTTATTCATATCACACAATATGAATGATTTCTCTAACGAGAGTTTCCGCTATATTACGACACTAAGTTTAATGCTCACTTGTTAACCAATACTGAATTCAGATCGCACTTTCAAATCTTATAATATTACATGCATTACAAGAAATTCGCTTCCTCATAAGGAAACTGCACCAAAATCTTCAATTTTAATCATACTTGTTACAAATTAAAGATATATTGTATATCTATTGCTTTTCACGATTCATTACAGCATTAAGTAAAATGTTAATTTAATCTTAAAGCGATTAACAATAGGCTTTCTTATTTAACAGCTAAAGTGAAATGTTCCTACCGTAGTTATCGCGATTCAAACTCACTTAAAACTTTAATACCTTTAATTAAAGTTAAAATGATCGCGTAATTGTTCTATGAACATTTCGAAAGGTGATAAATAAGATAAGTCGACGAAGGCCTGAGGAAAATTATAATGCCTAATCTCGCAATGATCTAATGAAACTGCGTGTGAAGGTGTCAGAAGGGCTAAATCAACAATTTGTCTTACCAAAACATTTTCTATAGAGATAAGGCCCTTTAACGTCACACAGAATGGATTGGACAACATTTGGTTTCATAAACCCAATGAATAGCACTATCTGACATAATAGACCGACACCACATTAGCTGTAAATGGCATCGTGTAAATTATAAATGGGATAGTACCCTTATATGAACATGTACTTACTAACACGCCTTTTGCATACCATGTTTGTAAGCAAATTCTCAAAGCAATTTCTTTCGATGTCATAACATCTGATTGTACAAACAAGAATGAAACCTTTAATGCCTTGATATTGTACAATCCACACCTAAAGTCGGCATTTACGTCGAAACATAATATCTAGCATAAATCTGCAGTCGATCTATAATTTCATCTAGAAATTCTAAGTGTTTTCACTGAAATCTCTAACAAAATAATGACTGAGCAACATTGGCTCCAACACTTTATCCTAGCTCTCACCAGGCCCAGCCTTTATTAAATCTAGAACTGTATTATTTCTCTGCGCTCGCGGCTACTAAAAATGACCTGTAATCGAAAGAGACAGCGAGATCACAGATTGAATTGATAGAGGGCGACAGAGCAGTCATTATCCAATTTAGATTCAAATTGCTCTTTACGACCCTCAGAGTTACAGAAATGAAATATACACAGGAGCGTTTAACATATCATAAATATATCTAGCGAGTAAAAAACACTTGGAGACTTGCAAAGGTCAACAACTTCTTAAGTTTTAAATTATACCACTGCATGATTTTGTGTTAGTTCATGAATTTTCAGAAGATAAAAAAATACAATTTCAGAAATTAAATAACGTTAGCGAAACTCTTGACATTGATGTAAAACTTGCAAAATGAGAACCTTGGCATTCTAAAATGCATTCATTATCAATTCCAACTTATTAAATAGGTAGTTAATTAGCTGAAGCCTTAAATTCCCGCTTATATAACGAATATGCAATAAGCGACTGTACAAATTAACAAAATCAAAGTTAACTAGAGAGTAAATACTAATTACGTGGAAGCTATTGATGTAATAGTTAATGTAATAGTTAACAGGAAGTGGCAACGAATTGAACCAATAAGCGCAGGAAACGATTAAATTGTCGCTAGCGATCCCATAGCGATTGATAAATGAATGAACCAACTGTTTGAAGATAATAAAAATCAACATGAGATACTGGAAGTGATAGATCTGTCAATACCGACAGACGGAATAACCAAAATAAACAAACGAAAATATATCTCAAATTGAGAAACGTATTTTGCAATCGTGCATTTTGGGAAGTCTTGTAATTAACACACTCAATCGAGGCTCGCATTTGCATTAATTATAATAAAAGAAACAAAGCAAACCCGTTTACGAGACAAGGTTTTTTCAAATAATTTTATATTTAATTGTATTTGACTTTTATGTTCGCGGTCATCGGGACAACGATCGGCTTTTGTAATTATTTATAACGAAGAATTTCCAATTAGCTGGAGTATTTAGGTGACTGGCCTGCACTCGATTTAATCAGGTTGTGTCAAGAACTCATCACGCTGCTCTCGATTAGAAAGCCCTTTGTGCCAAATAACGAGAACATTGCGTGATTTAAAAATACCCAATACCGTTAACAAGTGCATTTTTGTATATAAACCTTCACTGGAAAAGGAAATATTATTGTTAATTAAAAGAGACTAGAAGTTTCTAAACAAAATGTATTTCATTGTTGTTGCCAGTCATATTTAAACTTTGTAAATAGGAAGACGATTTTGTATGGTCATTTTGTTTTCATGCAATAAAAAGTTTTCGTTTTAAACGCGTTGGTCGTGATTCAGCCAGTACTGAATGGTTTCCTCGTTCGAAATTCAGCCACGATTCACACAGCCTTAATGCGTGGCCTTGGAACCAATCGCGTTAAAATCGGTTCGTGTAATTAAACATTTAGAGCCGCTTTGTATTTGGCTTAGAGCTCTGAGAGACGAATTTATTAGCATTATATTTATCTCTCTTCCAATGTCTTATTTCCTTTTGATAAATGTCTGTGTCTAGTTTTTTTGTTTGTATTGTTAGAATGATGTAAAGGCCTGACCTCGCCAAGACCACAGCATCAATTTCATTAGTCGACCGTTCAAACCGAAAAAGAGTGACCTAGTCCGAATGGCAACTGACTGCAACAATGTGTAACGGTGAATTTAGATTATATTTCGGTTGATGCCACTTTCAGAAAGCATTGTTATACGCTTTTTAGTTCCCAATCGTTACTAGCTCCACCTACCGGTGAAATGGTAAGACATAAACAGCGGACCGTTAGGAAAATAAACAATATCCACACGCAAATTGAGTTGACCCTAATATTTACGTGCATATTGGTTTTAATTGATATTTCATTTGTACGTTCAAACGTAACCTTAAAACTGATGTTACTGTCGGTATAGCGGTTTTTTAATGAACGCCGAGTATTTAGATAAAAACAGCCAATGAATCAGAGTTTAGAAACGCAAACGCTTTGCCAAATTTTAGCATTGACAGGTTTTCCACGCAAAGAAAACAAAATCCAAACGAGAGCGGCGCAATCAGGGCGTGAAGAGAGCGTTGCAACAGCCGGAACGCGCCGAATCTTGCGCGCGCGCAGTCGGACATTCATTCATGCTATCACGCCACATTCGGGTAATTGTGCGCATTGTATGCCAGCCGAGAGTGTGCTAATAGGAAAATAATAACCAGTGAGGTAATGGCGACGTTTAAAAGGGAAATAGACGGATATGTGGACAGTGAATATATCTTTTAGAGGTTTTGACTTTTTTATGCTTCACTCATTCGAATTCGGCAGTGTACACTGTGGTACAATTATGCAAATGGACGTACGAAAAAATTCTATTAGTAAGTTTAAAGTATTAAATTAAAAAAAGACTGCTTTGAAATAATTCCCTTTTTTACTTATGGTTAGTCTTAACAATTGTTAGAACTTTTAATTTTTTTAAGAGAATACGTGATAAATGCTCAAATATTTCTGTTATGTTTTGCTTCCAGCAATGTTTAAAAATGAAAAAACGTTTCAACCATGTACACAACTGTCATTGCATCTGTCATTCGGATCGAGCCCGTCCTGGCTTGAGGGCGTTGTAGACTGAAAAATATGTTGTTGTGAAACTATTTTTACTTTGTTAATTTAACATTGTGGATATTTGTTAATAAAGAATATAGAATTCAAGAAATATAATTTATTGCAGCATCCTGAATCTAGTATTTTAATACAATGGTTTTAAAAATAATTGTTTAATATCCCATGCTAAGGTTATCGGGTTAGTAAACCAACTATTAATCAACACGGTATATCAACCAATCGATTTATCATACAAAAACAATCAAAATAATTACTGTAGGCATACTTGTTGCCCCAAATAAAGAACTGCTAAACTGCCTGTTTGGTATCCATAAAGATAACGACTTGATTGGCCAAGTTAATAATACACACTGTACTGAAAACCAGAGTATACGAGAAACAACTACAGACCAGAAAATTAACGAAATAAGTAGGTAATAATAATGACCGGAAATCCGAAAGTCTAGCTTAGTTAAAATTACGAACACGATGTCACTTCCTAAAGCTACATCCGAAATCTAACCTTGAAGTGAGGTTATTACGTCATAGTCTTTGTGGAGAAATTGCTCATAGTACTATTTAAAGATAAGATAGTTGGAAAGATACCAGAATTAAATGTCACTTACCTATTGATATGTATCATCGGTCAGGGCGTGAAAATCTTCAGTTTGGCATAAGTCTGCGGCGGTTAATGTAAATTCTTGATTTCGAGTGTAAATTTATATAAAAATATATCTCGGTTTTTAAACTTTGTACTTTTTTAAGTAAGAGCACTTTGTCACTTTTTATTGGTCATGTATTGTGGTGTGTCCCTTAAAGTATATGTTGAAAAGCTTTTAAATAAAACACACACACGTCAATAAATTAGTGATTCGACATGCAAAGGGTACATTAAGATAACTAGTGTAGGTAATAAAAAAGCATTTAATGCTGTATTAGGTCTGAACCTTAAGAATGTTTTTAGAAACAGGTTAAGTAGAAAACTTGTAAGAAAAAAAATCAAGAGCAAAAGTTAAAGATTTTGCAGGCGCTACTTAAAATCATTTCTCTTTAAATTGGTTTTTAAAACATATAATACATTTAACAATGCTTAAAGGTAAATAATTAAGTAATATGTTCGTCCTAGGTATTTTCCTACAGACATAAACAGTGTTAGGTTTTAAAACTCACACTGAAGAATTCAGAACTAATATGATTCATATCCGAGTACGCAGGAAAATTATCCTTAATTACGTAAATAATAATTGTGTTTAGGTTTTACTTGAATCATGATCAAACTTTACGAAATTTAGTTTGAAATTGGGCATAATTAGATACAAACTTATCAGTGATAGTTAAATAAATTAGATTTTCTATAGGCATGTGGTGGGTTTAAAAAGCTAACAATACTAGACAGAGTGACCGCGAAAAGTTCAATGAAACTTTATTTTCGCTTTCTTTCCGGATGGCAACAACTTTTCACATGACAACATTGGATGACTGCCATATTCTGTATTACGCAAGTGACGCATTATTTTGCCATTTTCCATTCATATTTCGGTAATGACTTGAGAAAAGGAAAAGGAACAATTTACCGAACCATCAAGATTTGAAAAGAAACGTGTAAGAATAAAGCTAATGGTCGTTAGGTAAGTGATCAAAATGAAATATATAAAGAGAGCTATAGTCACGTAGGTAATTGAGTGTAGCAGAGCGTAGACAAGTACGAAAACAAGTGAAATTAGATTTGGTACCGACGATATCATTCTGACTCAGATTCGGATAGATCAAGACAAGACAATATATATGATAGTGTAAGTAATAACCTTAAATACCAGATACGAGGCAGTTAAGAAGGTGCTAGCAGGATGCAGACATATTTAGACGGGTTGTTACATTAATTTATATTACATAAAAGGCGACAATAATTAATGCTCGAGAACACGAGAAGCAAGCAGTTGTACAAACATAGCAACATTAGTCACTAAGAGAGCCGAGAATGTCAATAGTTGACCGACTAGATATGTTAATTGCAGCTGCAAGGCATAACTCGACGCGGCTTAACCTCGAGACAAAAAGTCTGCACTGGATAAATAAAACGGTCAAGGTACGTCTGTTAAACCACCAGAGCAAACAAAAACAGTTACCGCTGACGAGAGCCGTGCAACAGACATATTAGATCCACCACCGGGTTGTGATATCGATAAATATATCGATAAGGCAAGATAAGGGCAATAAATACAATACAAACCCTTATTAGATCTCTGTCACAACCAATGATGCATTCAATTCAGAACCGAAAGGCGCCCGCATGTAGGTATAGGAGCAACTCAAGATCCAGAGCTCACAACACTCGCAAACAGGTTTTGTGCACTATTATTATTAAGGGTTCGTGCCAATATACGGGACGGAACGTGCTACAGCACCAACTACAGTTAACAAAGCATTCGCCAAAAGAAATAAACAAGTAAACTGTTTGTAAAATATACCAAAAAGGCACTAATCCAAAACTCTTCAAATCCACAAGTGTTTTTGAGTTCAACAAGTTTGTTCCATGCATGCATTCACTGGCACATCCATTAGTTAAGGCACTGTTATTGGCAGAATATAAAACGGTATATTTTTTATTCACGGTTTGAGCGTAACGAGCGTGTGCGTGAGTCGGCTACGCGCCAAGCCGGCGACTTGCAAACTGTTCCGTTCCGTTTTCAAACAAATATCAACCGCCACGCGGAGGGCGCCCTACCTCTCTGTCTCCCTCACATGCACCTCGCGAGTGAGAGAGAGGGCGCACGCCGCGCTTATCGCAGGATAAACCACGGAGACACGAATAGTGCCGAGCGTTAGTCAGAAAAGGAAAGGAGCATGTTTTTTTCTGTATTTGGCAGGACTTTTTTTATCAGATTTGGACTTCTATTTTTGTTATCGGCCTGCGTTGGTGCGGAACGCACTAGGCGATGAAAGAAAGAGAGGGGTGACGTTTAGTGGTGAAGGAACCACGGTAAATGGTGATGGGTGTACTGAGGGTTCTCGGAAGTCGGTTTAAAATTAGCACGTGCCCGGCGACAGCGGTGGAATCATTATTTTTGTAAATAAGACCAAGGACAGCCATTACTATCTAGCTATTCACAATCCATCATAGTTGTCATTTTAAATCCTTCATAAATACTGTGACCTGAAAACTGCAGTTAAATACAGGAAGCCATCTCCAGCTAATTAGTTAGTGCGGAGTTATTTATCCATTTTATAAGTCCAATAAGTATAAGAGCGTCCTCAATTTGCTAGTTATCTTATAAGACTTCGCATCGATCATTCTGTGCTGCGTATGTTTACTATCTTTTTAGATTATCCACGAGAATGTTTTAAGCATTTCTTTTATGAATCATAAATATTTTTATATAAAATACCAAAGTAAGGCTTTGAATTGTGCAGATTTATACACCGTAACTATTTTTTTATATTCATGTAAACATTGAGTAACATCAATAAATACTCATGTAAGTAAACAATTTAAACTTTTTTTGTCATTCTAGTCCTTTTTAAAATCAAACAACAATCACAAAACTATTTTTTATATGTTCGAGAGTCCCAAAGATCTGCATATTTATTCTAACTCATGATACATCAAACTTTGACGGTCCCCAATATAAAATGGATATTAAACCACTTAGCTCTGTAGCTAAAGGCGCCAAGTGACAACAAACGAGTGTCAAATAAAACAAAAAACAACCGCAGCAGTCTCGATAACAAGCAGTTGTGCAACCAGAGGTGGCAAACGGAAAACATTTCACTTCTATAGATTTCACGCCTTTATTTGTAAACCCCAAAAAGAAAACAACCAAAATTATGTCAATGATAGCGCTGTGATAATAATTTCGAAACATACTCAAGTAGCTTATCGATGCTAACGCTAAAACATTAGACGGAAGGAAGGCACTTCATTTTCTTTTTTTTCGCCAGCCAGTGACACAGATACCGATGCTCCGAATGAGACGAATTGGAAATCAAATAATGTTGATATTACGCAAGACGGCGCCAATGATAGCGAAGCTAACAATAAAAGCGTTAAATGACATGCTCAGGGCTAAATTGCTATAAGGAATTTCAAAGCTCTTGCACACGTAACTTTGATGTATGAAGAAATAGGTGTAGTGGAAAATATAATTGGTTATCAGTGCGTTAACTTTCTCCAGCACATTGTTAAGGAAGTGTAAACATCATTTCTATTAGGGATAATGACCGATGGAAATGTGCTTGCGCAATATAGAGATCATGAGATGTTCCGCTGATTGTATTGAATTAGTCCTGACTATGTAGGAACTAGGAAGCCAGAACTTGCAACGGGTATATTACCCAATACTTAACTAGAAATAATTACTAATAAAATATTGTATTTATGTATTTTAAGCAAGATAGATACAACTTTAGTTTATGTTTTTAATGACCGAAATTTTACGATTGTAAAATATAGTAACTAGAGTAACAATTTGCAGTAACATACTAAGTATATTACTTTATAAATAAGCTATTTCATGGGTCTTCTAATAAAATTTAACTAGCGATTTTAAATCTTTAGAAAACCCAGTTGTCATATAAAGTAAAAATATTGCATTAAATCCCGTATCATTATTCCAAACATAGTTTCAAAATAGGAAACATTCGAGCGACATGTCGCAACCATCAGCGCAAGCGCATCAATGGGACGAATGTTCTCACGTACTCCACCGAGACGATCTATTGATAAATAGTTGGCTTAATATGAATACTTTCTAATACCGAAAGTACCTACATCTGTGTACAAAAGATTGATGCCTTCGAATCTGGATCGAAACAACTGACAATAGACGGCCTTATTCACGATTCGGCACTTTCACTAAAGCCCTTCAAAGAGGGACTGTTCTCTTTTTGTAAAAGCTACGAGTCAATACATGGAATTAATATTGAGAAATTACGATAGATTTGTATTGAAGAATAATAGACATATGGTATGGATGCTAGTTTTCACATGTTAGTGTAGTGCAATGGTTGGAGTTTTGCTGGGAAATTTCACGACAATTTGCTAAGTTTGCTCACTTTATTTGGTTAACCTTTGAAGGTGATGTTGAGTGATGTAACACAGTGTTTGAATAAGTATGTGTTTATAATCTTTATTTAATAATAGATACCTATTGAGAGCCTATAAGATGTTGCGTACATTTTGGGGCAATAAAATTGAAGAGTAATTTCACATTGTCACGATTGCCCAAAAGGCATGTTTTAAAGTGGGCTTACTTGTAATTACGGCAAAACCAAGTACCCACAACCAGCATACATTTTAACCAAGGAAATTTAGCACGCAATTGAAAATTTGCCACGACTCGGCAAAAGCAGGACCGTTAAAAGCAAGGCTATTCAAAGAGAATTTACTGCTTGTCGCAAACTTAATCGTAAACCTTACAAAGTAGACAAATAGTTTACTACCCCACCAAAACGTGTCGAACACAATAAGCAGTACGTTGCCAATTCCCTTATTCACCTGGAGTTTATTAAGAGCAACTACTGTTTCGAACATTAGAAACTGAGAACGCTGCAAAGTTACAGGAAATTCAATAAAATCTAAATAGTTTTAACTGTAACTGAGCCACTGTTCCGTTGAACAATATTACTGTTATTTTCAATATTCCATTTAACCAACAGTCTTTCATTAGTCACATTTTTGAATTTCAAGCTTTCGATTATACTGACGCCCGATATAGGTTTATTGTTGAATACTAGAATAATAAACGGTTGTTTATGAGGTTATAAAACGGAATTACCACGCTAAAGCATGTAAAGTGCGAGATCGATAGAATATTGAGAAACAGTAGTCGCTTTTATGTTGAAAAGTGGAAGCGTAAACCACGTCCACGTAGGTAGACGGGTACAGTTACATTTTCTTGTGAATTGAATAAACATACACTTGGGGCAAGCACGGCTTTACTAAATGCTAAATAGAGTCAGGTATTTTTAACTCCTTTTTATACTAGCATTAAATATACCTAAGGTTTGAATTTGCCAACCTGCGACTCATCTTTGTAATAGCTTGACTTTTAATTTAATGTGCTGGATTAACCACTGTATGTCACTATCAAGTTGCAAATCATTTAGAACATAATCTCTTAAATTAACTACTGTAGCTGTAAGACTCCCAAATAAAATAAATAAACTACATAAATGGCTTCATTTCAGCAGAAGTTCTCTCTTGTAGAAAAGTAGCTAAAAGTTAGCTTTTGTCTTTATTTCGGGTATAAAAAACTTTTCTATACGTATTTAAAAGACCACTTGATAAGAAAACTTTGCAGTAAATTTAGGCATAAAATTTATCCTCGTAAATTAAAATAGCATTTCCATCCCTATCTACAAACTAACTAATAAATAAAGGCTCTTAATAATCATTTATAAATCTTTAAAAACATATTATCCTGGTACAAATTATCACCTTTAAAAAACCGAAAGTTGTCCCAACTTCCTTGATACTAAGAACAAATAAAAATACGAAAACCTAAAATCCGTTTTCACGGTCTACAAAATCCTGCTGATCATAGGACAAAAGGTCACAAGTACCTTTGTTTTGTTTAGGCGATTGTAAGCCCAAGGTGGAAGTGCATTAGCCACGGTTTCTCTATAATTGAGTGCAATGGGCAGGACAGGATGCAAAGATTGTGCAATAGTTAGATAACCCCCTCTTGTAGGAAGAAGGGAAGTGGCAAGACTTTGTTGTTGAGTTTTATGCGCAAAAGTCAGGTGTGAGGGCATGCGTGAACGACGATTGGGAAACCAAAGGTTAATGGATTAATGTAAGGGGTAAACGTTATCGCTTCAGTAACTTTGGGATTAATTGAATATTAGAGGCGGTATTTATAAGTAGGATAATAAGCTTTAAAAAAATCGTCATTGAGAACCTACCTCAACAATGATTTCTTTAAACTATTGCTCTATAACTGACTTTGCAAAAAACGCCCTCGCTAACTATGGATTCATTTAAAGTTTTCCTAATGATTACTAGTGGGTATCGTGATTTAAGGTTTAATCTAAAAGTTTTGTGTTGACGTGCACACATGATATCCCTAACAATCAAGCACCGTAGATATCGCCAAAACCCAGTTCCACCCTAGGCTTGTTTACTTATTAACCAGTTTTTTATTTTTCTCTACATAAAGGTTATCGAAGGGTTTTTTTCAGTTAAACTAACTACTAACCACTCTAAAATGCTTTTACAAGTGATGGTGCTAAAGCATTTTTTACTGTCTTTTTTATCAATTTCTTTGATATTTCGACTGCCACGCAACGGCGGGCGCATCCATAATTAATGTGAGTTAAGTAAGTGCTTATCACATATTTGTAAAAACATTTTGATAAAAAGTTGCAAGAAATATGGAGGCAAGATTTGATTGGAGCGTAACGGATGTTTTTTCTAATTGTAACAAGCGTAAAACGATGGGTTTTCTCATTATACGTGTCAGTGGAACCGTGCTAATTAAGATTAATTTATATTTTAAATTAAATTAAATAATCAGCCGGTGTTTAACCAATGAAAACATATTGATATGTTAAAATTATGGTAATTCAAGGTTAAATCTCCACAAAATTTATTTCAAAAAACATCAAAACTGGAGTAACTAACAACATTTTTCATATCACAGACTAAACTATCTCACATGTTACACAAACGTTCTCAAAATTCTAAACTGTGGTCTATTGTTTAATTTTTATTGTGTTAACTAAATAATATTTGAAACAATGGTTCGTTCTTCCACTTAACTTTGACCTATAACATTACAAGAACACTGTAAGCACACCTACGCTGCGCCTACGCATATCTGTACCTACTATAGTTAAACCGTTTATGCCCTATAGTGAAATTGATGCGATTACAGATGTATTTAAATGCTTTGCATGTAACCTCTTGAGACATGCGTTTAGATCTTTCTCGTGTTTGAAGCAAATAGCTTTTTACTGTCTTAATTAGTACTGAACATTACTTATTTATTATAATTTATCTAAAGCTTAAAGATTACTGTATTTTCCAGTCTTTTTACAATAAAATAACAAATCATGGTAGTGTTAGAAAGTCTCGCAGTATGAACATTATAAAACGGCAAAATATTATTAAATTGCAACGTTAACAGATATAGATAATATTACACCACAACTTATTGTCATTGTTTATCTCTGTTCGCAAACAATAATATTTTGATAATCATATTTATTGTGTTGCATTATTATATTGTTCCAACAAAATACCTTTTCATGTCTGTACTTTTGTACAGTGAGCAAAAAATCAAATATTATATAATATTGCCATAGTTAAGAAATGTATTATGTAAAAAGACCACATTTATTCAAGACAAATTTTATGAAAAAGTTATTTACGAGTCACGTTAACTAAGCAAAGTTATACTTCTACAGCTAGCGTCATATGAGCTAAAATAATAAATAACTAAATTAAATAGGCACTTCAAATTAAAATAAAACTTAAAGTTAGGCAGTAGCTGACTGTACTATGGTACAATCGACTGAATATTATCTTAATCAATAATGACAAGACGCAATAAAACATCTATTGTCTGCCCTTTGTTTAAGATTATTTTATCTTTGAATTTGATATTACATTTATGTAATTTTGGTGGCCCAATTATGTAATGGTAGGTCACAAGTAAAATATGTGATTTATATTTAAAGCAATGTACTTATATTGCTCTAAAATTCATGTATTTTTCATTTTAAATTATTATTTTTTCATCGGTCCTCTGACCATATTGATAAGAAGTATTTGATGCTCATTTCATTTTAATCAGTTTTCAATCCAAAACGCTTTCAAATAAATAAATAAGGCTTTGAAATATAATTCCTTTAAAACGAAAAACTAAGTTTCTAAAATCAATTTAATTATATTCAGTCAGTTCTAGTCAGTACCTATTGTATATTTGCCCAGAGCAATAAGGCCACCTTTTGTTTTAATTTATTATTTTCCTGTAAATTTATGTTATTGTGCAATAAACAGTTTATTATTATTATATTGATTTCTTTATCAGATGCAAATAAAAGTATATATCGCTTTTCGCTTGAAACTTCTCAAGTCATAAATAGCAAAATACTTAGCAAGTTAACTTAGTTATATTTCAGACTAAACGCCTGTAAGTACCTAGAACTTAAAAACAAGTTTCTTACATCTAACATTATAAACAGCTTTTACGCTTCTACGCTCATAGACACCTACTATAGTAATAACCTTACCATATGTAGCAATAAACACGCATCACATACAATGTAGTTGCATTAAAAAGCCTTCAAAAAGCCAAATTGAATATACAATCACCATAATTGTCGTCTAACCATAGGTTTTTGATGGAATTGTCCCAAAAACACTGAAATTACCTTCATCAGGCATTGACAAGTTGTGAAACCGGGACGTACCTGCAACAATACAAGTGATTATTGGTCAAAACGTGCCGATAGCATCACTACAGCCAAGCTTTAGCTCGACTTGCGCAAGAGTCGAAACCCCGCATTCAATTTTCAACCTTAAATAATATAGTATACAGTTCATTTTTGATTGTGGGGAAATGTACACAAAGCAAAGTAATTTAGACCTTGTGTGAAATGATATAAAGTTGTAATTAGGTATTAGTTTTGTAATATCGGATAGAGGAATGTTCGATAATTTGTTACAGAAATTGCCTGAAGGACGGATACTAAATAACTGATTATTATAAATTAAGTGCCAACTTACTTAATTTATAGGGACCTTGACCAAAGTTACTAAAAAGTGAAATTGTAATGTGAATTGAGCCTTATGATTTACGTTCTGAATTAAGTTACGTTCTTTTTAAAGTCCAATTAGTTTTTAAAATGTGTGCTTTTTAAAAGATGTAATTTTTTTAACGATATAGATGATATGATTGATGATTGATAACGATTTGCTGCTGATTCGATAGTGCCTTCTCATATGTTATCTACCTTATGGCATTGTTTAGCAATATACCTAATTGTCAAAAAAACATGTCTCATATAAGTAGGCAAATAGGATTATTTTTCTTTTCTCGCGAAGTTATCTAACACTCATATCTGACATTTGACAGTCCTTAAACAGAAGTCATCACACGAACTTAACACCGCAATTCAAATATCGAACCCGGAACATCTGAACACATGCTTTCAAAACTACCTTCAAAGAAAGGGCATGGCAGGAGTTCTATGACTCCATCCATCAAAATCATATACTAAACATGCAATAAGACCTTATTGCTAAAGGTGTAAGGTTCAAAATATATTAATTTTGAGTAACACCTGCATATATGAATGATTACAACACAGGTTATTTATCGATGTTCCCAGTTCCGATTTTCACTTGTCACAGTCCGATATATGGATATATGGACACTCCCACCTGTACTTAAGAAAGTCGGTTTCACATAAAATCAATGAGAAATTATTAATTTTATGACGTGTCATTGAGGTTTTTTCTTCAGTAGGAAAAAGGTGCGTTTTTCTAGAATAATAAGGAAGTAATAAACTCCTATATGTTTTTATTTATAAATACTGGTCCAGGAAATAACTAACTATTCAATACATTTTAGAGAGACTTTAACTAGATTTTTGATGAGAGAGAGAAAAATATACCAATCTTGAAATACAAGTTTATAATTGTGTCAATACCTACATATCCATAACAAAAACAATATCCTAAGTAACGATCACAAGTTAACAAGGAGAGATCTCTGATAACAATCATAAACGCATAAAACGGCGCACTCCTGCATACAGCTGTGATACTCGTTGCATAACCAAGTTTACTGCACATAATACAATAAATAACAAGTAAATTATAATAGCTGTGGCATAGAGTATAGAAAATTGTTAAAACTGAAGGATGATTGGTGTATGTTCTTTTTGGCAATCAGCAAGCCATAGATGCTTATACCGATGATGAGAAAAACTTACCCAAATAACTAAGGTCAAAATTCAATTTATTTGTCTTCAAAAAGTTCAATAATGAGATTTATATAGTAGTTTAAGAAAATATCTTCTCGGAGGTATACTTTTCCTAGTAACATATTTACTTTTCATGATTGTGAAAACTGCATTAGCTAGACTCAATATATTTTCAAAACATGTCATCGCAATCCCAAAATCTAATGTCAGATTAAAACTACATCATTTGCTCGACACTTAAAACTCAATCAGGATTTAAAGGTGTCAAATACTGTCAATGTCAATCAAGTAATTCTCTTAACCCTTCCTAAGCCGGGAGTTATTTTAGTCGCGTCTACAGTCTACAGTTACTTATAAGATACGGTTGAGTGGAGACGGTCTAGGAAACGTCAGATTACCCCGTATTGTGTTTACATGGCTATCGGGTTGGAGGAATTGGAGGTACTGTTACAACCTCCATGGTAGAATTGTTATTTGGATGTTGGCAGCTTTCATTTTTTTTGTGATGGGAGAGGTTTGCGGCTCCATTTGTAGTTGCGCGTTTTATGAGATGGATTTAAATCCTTAACAGCCCGTCAGAGGTCTTAAGCCTTATTTAGCTCACGTGAAAAAGAACAATACTACTTTTTATTAGTTTATCTCTTAGAACTACAAAATTAACGCAAAACACAAATCTTAAATCTCGAAGTTATTTGCGAAAACCACACCTCTCATCTTATATCTAAGTTACATCAGCGACATGTCCTATTCATCTTAACTTTCCATCAGGTCTGGATCTGTCCCCGACACTTTGTATGCGCGACGCGGCACGACACGACAAATGTCGACAAACGACGCGATGAGATCTGACACTGCTCTAACTACCTACTCAGTTGAGAGTTTAATCGTTTAGGAGACAATTTAAGTTAAGTGATTATATTTTATGTGAAAAAAAATGTACTCAGTTAGGCTATTGAGACATTGGCAATATAAGGAGACAAGTAAAGTTTAGTATATTTTTAGTTGATTAAGAGTCGGTCATTTGTGGTGAAAATAAATAGGCCTTGATCATAAAGTTTTAGTTTTTTTTTCTCTTTAATCCTAAAAGTTTCTTGTACTCGAAACTTTTTCATAATCTTAAATAAATTATTTAAGATTTTGAATTAATCAGCAATACACATCCATCTTGCATTTATGTTACTATGAACTGCATCCGTTTCACTCAGCTTTTAACTAAGAAATCACTCTCCAACATTCACACTAAAATCATACATAACGAAGGCATTGTTAAATTTAATAGTCGAAGCCAGACAACTAAGGATCACGACTAACAGACATCCAGGACGTTTATACGTGATGTGAAAATTTCACTTTTAACGATTTTGTGGTTGTAGATATACTAACTATATTTTTAATATACATCTTTTGAGAAAGGCGTCAAATGCCATTTTTGATGTGTTCGACCTGCCACGGGTTAATACGAAAAGAATATAAGACAGACAAAAAAGACATGAAGAGTAGATTAAACTAACAAAATAACAATGTAATAGACTCATCGAAGGTTTAGATAGACATTAATTGTGTAAAGATAATTTAGAGAATACATCTAACACACATAGGCTTTTCAGTGAAAGTAAGTTCCTACATAAAACGCCATTTGGAGAAGATTGGTTAAGTCGTAAGTTTAAGCTATACAACTTCCAGTTTTCTCAAACTGCGAAATATCCTTATCTATTCTATCCCACATCTATATTCAGCGCAACTCTGCATCTCGATTCTAATGACGCACGCGTCGATTTGCCGTCACAATTTGACAAAATCACACTTACGTAAACTGACATAAGAGTGTAATTGGTCACGACCGCGTGGTATGTTACATTGTAAGTGGTAACCGATGGAGGGAATCAGCACGTTTTTGATTTAATAAGTTGAAATTGGTTGCGGGGGGCGAGGTAAGAATCGTCGCGTCTAATTAGCTGACGTTTAAGGAAAGTGTGACTTCATACCAAATGTACGAAAGTATAACAATACAATGACCATTTTACGAGTAGCTAAGTAAGATATTTTTTTTTTTTTTTTTTTTTTTTATGTAATATAGGTAGCAAACGAGCATGCGGGTCACCTGATGGTAAGTGATCACCGCCGCCCATGACTACCCTCAACACTGTAGGTGTTGGGGGTGTGTTGCTGACCTTTAAGAAAATATATAAATAAATAAATAAAATTGGGCACCGGATACCGCACTCACCGAACGAAACGCAGGAACATCGTTCCTACTTCACGTCGGTTTCCTGTGCGACGGTGGTATTTCACCGGTCGAGTCAGCCCAGCAATCGCTGCAGACAGAGCCTACAGCTAGACTCTACCACTCAATAAGGACCACTCAATTTTTTAAGGAATAAAAGGTTAAAGTTTTGAAATCGGTCGCCTGATTTAGGGGTTTTGGGGGGGGTGGGGGGTGGGGGGAGGGGTCTGAACCCCCCCTGACCATTTTCAGCTGCCGGAAAAAAAAAGGGGCGCCAAAAAAAAAATTTTTTTTTTAAACCCCTCAATATGGCGACCTTTAGTAGCCAATTTATATGTATAAAAACTCGCTTCAATCATGAGTCAACGGAGTCCCGCTTTGCGGGACTCCTTTTTCTGGCAGTTTAAAAACAGTAACCTAACTAACCTAACCCATTGATGTCGGATTGTGTCAACTCGGAGTAAGACATTGCTATTAATTACCTAAGAATTATGTAAACACACTTAATAAATACAATCTGATTACCTCGATTGTATTTAAAATTAAGATTGTAGAAAAACCACAATATCATTCATCCAAGATGCTAAATGCGTTCCGATTCACGCAATTGTGCTAGTACTTAGGAAATTTTGAATTTTTTTATAAAATATTTAGACGCGACTCCGGCAGCCAAAATTACTTGTAGGGGGTTCAGACCCCTCCTCCCCACCCCCCCAAACCCCCCACAACCCTTAAATCAGGCGACCGATTTCAAAACCCAACCCGAATAAAACCCTCTTATAATAATGTTACTTGCAAACTTAGGGCATCTAAAGTAGACATTTAATATAACAAATCTTTCTTTAGTCGGCCACTGTTAACTAAGTGGTTGTGGTTTACACGATAGTCAGTCCCTTTAAAAAGAAAACCGTCTACAAAATGACAATAAGCAGCTCCACATACCTACTTAAAAATTTCGCTTAAATTACATCATGCTTGTGTCTAATGATATTCAGATCCTGTAGAAGACGGTTTCTTCACAGATGCTATCGTAACTACAGTTTTCTAAGATGACCTTCCGCTACGACAATAAAAACTTACAACTGGCCATAGTTGCCAGGCTGCGCGCGCATCTCGCCAATTTCTAAAGCAACTCGGCCCGTTTTGTGAAAAGTTAATGTTACATTATGACAACAATAGTTAAAGATAACAGTGAAAGTTAACGTCAAGGGTCGATGGTCAGCGGTAATCTGGGTAATTGACGTTTTGTGCTAAACCAGATCGGCGATTGCTGCGATTTGTAGCTGCGTAAAAGAGGTTCAGTTAACAATTTTTATTTTACAATAAAATACATTATTCTTAAGCTTTTGTGAGTAGAGAGGTTAGTAATAAATCACATTTTTAACGCACAAATTAATTACATATTTTAAACTATAATTAATTAAAGTCGTATATTATTCAAATAGTGAATTAGCGTGTATTCATAGAAATTCCATGCATATAAAAATCACTAGATAAAAATCCAATTACTCATTCAATTGCTATTCATTTGAATATCACGTTACAATAGAACTATCGCATACACAAACTAATTTAAATTACTGAATGGTATTAATTATTCACAACGGTTATTTTAGAGTAAAACTATCTTGACAAAGAGGTTATGTATTTAGCAGAAAAAAGTAATATACCTAAGTCCTATTAAAGCATGAATGCTTACTCTTAAACCAATTGTCTTTGCCACGATTTTGAATATCTACATAACTAAAATTCGGTGCTGTTATTTGTTTTTTTCTTCAAAATTACGAAGTTAGTGAATACCTATAAACAATCAGACACGAGTATTATTTTTTCTTTAAAACAATGTTATTGAAATATTAAAAAGAAAACATCCGAATAATAACTATGTCGCGTATATTTGACACTTAACTTTACACTAAAAGTATTAACAAAACTTTCTTTCTTTTTAACTATATTCGTATATCCAATTTCTATAATAACATATATGACAGGTAATGTAGCATGGGGGGCTATTCTCGCAACGAATCGTGCTGAATGTTCGACATTACCATATCGATATGAGACGAAGCTTTCCTTTTCACACAATAATATATACAGGGAGTTGTGAAAGCTCATGACTTTGACAGCTGTCAAAAAAGTTACAGATTGAGATTTTACTTTTAGAATGCTAATTTATTCATTTTGAAGTTATATAGATACTGGAAAAAGGAACGCGGGTCTCCGAGCATTGCGCGACTGGGAAAGTTACAGATGTGTAAGTAATTATAGGAAATCACACAATCGCAAGTGTAAAGAACAATAATTTGGACATTTTAAATTTAATTAGGATATTTGAAAAGGCAGTAGTTGCTTGGCTCAAACAAAAACATATAAAATGGCTCACATCTTTTGGCACATGTATCAAATTTTACAATTATTTCAACAGCTTTTAAACCGTTTTCTGAAATTGATCAAATATATACTGCGGTAATATTCTAAGTTTTTTGTAAAACAGTCATTGCACAATTGGCGCAGTCTAGCATAAAACGACAAGTTTTGAAACTTTCAAGTTAACTTATTCTTAAAATTCGAACATCACCCTGTATAACACCATTCATTTTATTCATTTATTCCCTTCCTTATTCCTGCTATATCGAGGCCAAACATAAGTCAAAACGTGTAAACACAAAAGTCAAACCGAATGCATTTTAAATAAACGTGCATTTTATGTTCCCGTTCGATTTGATATAAATAAGTTTATTGTTAGTACGTATTTAACAATATTGCAGATTCTGACAGTTTTAATACTTTGCGATAAAATTTTAACAATAAATAATATTAAGGCCTATGTGGCTCAGCAATATGTATATCGGATTGTTTAGCGTAAGGTCCCAGGTTCGATCTTTCGGGCCAATTTAAAAATATTAAAAATGATTGAAAATACACACAAAGCAGTTTTTCTGCATCATGCTTGTACCGTTGTTTGCTAGTTTAATAAAACAAGCATTAAGACACATTTGTTATCAACTCATACGGAACTAATTTTCCCAATCATATTTGTGCCATAAAAACAATAACACACGTCACACTGACAGCTGTCACGATGACATTTCAACCGTGACGTTGAATCACAAATTAGGACTAACTAACGTAAATGAACTCAGGCGCAACAGGAAATAGATACAATGGCCCTAGAACCGGAAATCGGAGTTCGAAAGGGTCCCGACCTTGTACTGAATGTACCAATAACCGTTTTGTGGAAGGTCGGTTAAATTTGTACAAACGGACACTCCTAAATCTCAATTTTATGTCATTGAATATAGGAAGCTATAAATATAAAATGAGACAATTTATTTCGATTCTAAAGCAGGGCTTGAGGCAATTTTTAGTATTTATTTATTTATTATTAACGTATAATTATTTTTAACAATCAATTCCATTATACAGCTTTCCTTATTTTTCTTAACAGAATTCCTTCCCGTAACCCAATTTTAGTCCTGTACGCAGCAAATTCCATCGGAAACGAATAGCCTACAAACAATAGAGCCTTTACAAAACATCAAACCGCTTGCGCAATACCTATAACCAATAGTAATTATATATCAATTAAGCCTATTTTCCCGGAGCACGCGCCACAGTTACATAAAGTCTTCTGGTTTGAATTATATACTGGTTAATACTGATCTAGATAACAGAGGGCAAGCAGGAGTATTATTGAATATAGTTAAGAAAAACACCTTTAAGTTTAAGGTAATAAAGTCTTTATTGTAAAACTGTCTTCAACATCAACGTATATACAGTTTTTTCTTCCAGTTTTGACGTAAAAAAGTAACCACGTGTTCTCAGACGACGATGCATTGCCACTGCCTATTTCACTTCTTATTATTTTACTGTGATGCAGATACAAGGGCAGGATAGTCAGAGTTATGACTGTCACGGAGACCGAACATGCAAAGTCTGTTGAGTCGGAATATCGAGTGTAACTTACCCTGAATGAAATGGACAATGGAAAAATTCTGGTTGTCACTTTATTATATAAAGCCTGTGTATAATAAAGCTACGCCGCAATTAGTTCAACTAGGTACCTCTGCAATCTTTATTAATTGAAAATAAAATGGAGTCGCATTTCTTCATTAATTTAATCAGTCGAACACTAATAACTATAGCAAGTAAAAGTAATAAGGCAGTTCGCTTGCAGGGTCTTGCTAGAAAATTTATGGTTACCCGCAGTGATAATGTAAGGTTGAAATAAATTATAGTTATTATGAGTAAAGGGGTAAGGGGTACGCTGAGGTAGGAGTAAATTAATGAGGGACTCGATCTACTGCCGACAGCTTGGCAACCACCTGGAAATAACTATTAAGGCTGGTCGAAATGCCACTCTAAATAAAACTAAGGGGAATCAGATTCTTAAAATAAATAAAATGTGCAGTTATCAATTTAAGTATTTTATTTGATAGAAATGAAGTCTGCCTTTAAAATTTAGAATTGTAAATTTTTTTGTGGTGATCAAATTTAAATAAGACTCATTTCGTGTTAACGTGCATTTTTTTATGTTAACCGTCTAAGATTGATTATAAAAAAAAATTGGGCTAAAAGGGCCGCGGTACTAAAATGGATTTAAAATGAAAAAGCCTTACATCTTAGCTCGGACTCTAAGTAATTAACAATAAACTGAACCTACACTCAATAAGTTTCAATACCTAGCCGTGTTACACCACAAACTTTCACGGATTCAGCGATAAGATGGCTAACTCGAACTGACAGGCTCCGACATCTCAATTAACGAGCTGAACAATAAATTAACTAAACCAACTGATAATGAAACAAAAGTGAATGTTGCCAACATTAAGCGGAGACTATAGATACCTTTTATATAATAAATAGTGTTTAAAGGCAATTGTTAATGTCATCTACTCGCCACCGTTAGCCATTTTCTGTAGCAAAATAGGCCTAGTTTAAATATTGTGTATAACAAAGAAAATTATCTTTAACAAAAAATAATAACAATTGAATATTTTTTGATGAGAAACACAAAGTCACGATATGGCACCAACTTAACATTACTACAGACCCCACTTAACCAACACCTAGTCGCAATGGAAAATGAAGAACACCAACCATTCTCACAGTAAATTATCGAAGATGATAATAAAGTGTAAAACGGTGTGAAAGCTAAAATGGTGCCTGGGTGAGATTCCAACAGTGTAGTCTTACGGTGTTCTATACGTGACGGGTGCGAATACGAATGGGATGGCCTTTGACATCAGAATGAAGCAGCGTATACTGGTGGTATTATCAGCTTCAGGTGTAAAGTTAATGCGTTTATATTTACAAAGTTAGCTACATTTAGGGTTAATAAATATATTTATATGTTACTAGCGACCCGCCCACACTTCGCAATGGTGTAATTTTGCACGACTTGTTCACAAAACATCGAATTTTAGCTTATTTAAAAACACTTTTTCTGAATGTTCTTTATTTACAAATTAAAATGAATAAAATACCGAAAAGAAGGAGGAACCCGCATCAAAATCCGTTGTGTTGTTTAGTAGGAGATAGCGGACTAACATACAAACAGACACAATTAGCGACTTGGATTTATACCATGTAATGATTTAGTTTAAACATAAGTTTAGTAGGTAGCTACTCAATTGTGTGGCTGCGATCTAGAAATTAGTTTAGATCAGGTGTGCTCAGTTCTAGGATGGATGACCTCTAGTAGTGTAACATCCTGAGGGTTTTTGTGTTTCAAAAGACATGTTAAGTCGTTGATTTAATTATGTAGATTGACTACTGGTAGATAATATAATATAATCTTGAAACTTATACCCATCACGCAAGACGTCGTTTTTAAAACTCAGTTCAATGGTATGCACAAACATTATATTTGTTACACAAAATGTCTTAATAACATTCAAAGTAAGTATGTATGTCTGTCTGTATTAAACAAAAGTTTTAAGCGTAGTTAAAATAATTTCTGTTTGATATCGCTAAAGTCTGTGAGAAATAATTTACAAAAAAGGGCAAAATGACGTTTTGGGTGGCATCAAAATTTTACGAATCCAAAGTAGCCCAATTTTATGATTAATATTTATAGGAACCGCCTTAAAAGATAACTTATTCATATATCCCGTTTCAAGTAGCTGCTATAATACATCTTTCATAATTTAATAGTGTATAATTTGCTCAAGATATGAATGTCCCGATTTTCAACAAATTTCTCTACCACCCTCCGGCGGAGTTGGTACAACGTTTAAGTATTTTTGCCAACATTTCAATACATTTCAAACAGGAAGACGCAAGCAATTTAATTAAATAAGGCTATTTCTGATACCTAGATTACCATAATAAACTATACTGAATTTATGGTTTTACTAACTTTCACAGCTATTTTTATAGGTCTGTTAAAGCTTTAATGAACTAAGTACAGTGTATCTAATAACTCATAAACTTCATAGGAAAGCTAGTAAAAAGCCTCAATTTGTATAAAGCATCACAAGAGTTCATATAAAACTTTTTGTCGTTTTTTTCTCAGTTACAAAAAAAAACATTTCCTTTTGCAGTCTGGGAAAAGGCCCTAATCAAAATGCCATAGAAACCTATGGCAGTAATAGAAAACGGTGAGTGCAGTAGTTAACACATTGCGCCGCCAGGGGGCGATGTTATCGACGCCTGCGCCGACTGCCTGATATACCGGCGCGGGAGTTCGCACCTGCGATCTGCGCCGTGGCAGATTGTAGGCCGATTTAGCACGGGTGGTGAATGGTGAAGGTAGGTGATTTTATGGACTTTGGTGAACTTCAGGTGGTTTATTTACTCGATTTGGTGTAGTAAATTAGGTATTTTTACGCGTTAACTTACGTAAGAGTCGTTTGTATAATAGTGCTCTATCTGATTAACTTATAATTAATATTAGAGAGATATAAGTATAGAAGATCATTTTGATATTGGAACATAAAATCTAGCTCGCACTGGGTAAAAATGTTTATAAAATAAAGGGTAAAATGTTCAGTTAGACTAACTAATCCCAACAGTTTTTTACTATTTGTTATTACTATGTATTAGCAGCATTATTTTACTATATAGTATAAGTTTTTTTACTATATTACCAATTTTAACAAATAAACTATCATCTAATGATTGTTAGTATATTAGTTGCAAAAAAAGCCAATTAAGCATTTAACGAACTATCGAACAATAAGGTAACGTATATCATAAATTCCTCAACAATTTGATACCGTGCTTACATAGGTTTAACGAACGCGCCATAATTCGCTTTTACTTCACACATGCCATTCAAAAGGGCCATTTATTTCAAAAACATGTTTCTGTTGACTGTACCCGACAACAGGTTGAGGTGAAAACAGTAATGTTTGCCCAGTGTACAATAGAAATTGGATTTATATGGAAATTGCTGGCATGCGCGCGCAGTGTAAATTTAAACATAAATTAAGATACTCGACGACAACGATTATGAAGTGTCAAGTTTACTTGAAGTTATGATGGTAAGAAGTAACCGTATGGAAATGATCTCGCTTTGTAACTTATGTGCCTATGTTTTAGATCGGAACTAGTTTAAAAGATATCGTTATTCCGTGAGAACTAGCCAGCGGGTTCATTCACGTTAAAGACAAATCATAGCTTGTAACCTTCCACAGGTGTTATTTCCCAAGCAAACTTTGGCCAACTTTAGTAAGCAGTATCCGCGTGAAAATAATTATATGTTAACAAACATTATTCATCTGATTACACTTTTGAATAGGGTATAAGATTATATGAGGTGAAATGTAACTAAAACTTTGGTATAAGTAGTACCCTTGTTCTAGCATCTTAAATCTAGGTATGTCTCTCATGTGTGTCTCTTTCTAATGTGTGAAGATAACACATAAACAATAAAAATAAAATATAACAAACAGTAGTTACCCTCCTTTTCACTTATTTTTTTAATATCAGCTATAAATATGTCTTTTAAGTTATTACTTTTATAGGTAAGAAGTTTTGTTACCTATTAGCTAACATATAATAGGTATATTTCATTGTATGTAATCGAGTATATTATGAAAGGAAGCTTATCAAGGCAATATTGTATTTTTGTATGTACATACCTGTTCTGTTGCCTACTCTCGTTCCTTAGTAACACAGCTTAGTAATTAAACACTTTTTAACATTTATGTGGGATACCTATTCTGTTTTATTAAGAAGACACTGTTGATAACATACAAGCATGAAATGTAGGTTTATGTCGACTTCAAAAATATATTCATCTATTTTTTTTAATATTACCTACCTATTTTATAAATAAGTAAAGTAAAGTAAAAGTAAAATACACTTTATAACAATTTAAAATTAACAAATATAGAAGTAAAAAATAGTTACAATATCAGATAAATTATCCAATAAAAATTACATCCTGGATTTTTTTGCGTTTACAGACAAACAAATAGAAATCTCTGGGAAAATAAATTGTGATGAAGGTAACAATATTATTCATTATTTCTCATTGCATTACCTACATGCCTAATTAACGCTGATATTAACTAGTTTATTTTAATATATATTACATAAGCAAGCTCTACTGCACTGAAACAGCTTTTTTTGTAAAAAAATGCTTCCTTTAATTTTATAAACCAAAAGCAAGGTTATTTTCGTACGTTTATACAAAATTAGTTACTGTGTCGTTAAATTATGTTTAAAATGAAAGTATAGTTAGGTTCAATAACTTCATCAGACGCGAATGTTTATTTTATATTTAATTTTATACTTCCGCGTGCCTTTGGTTTGTTAACTTCGATAATATTTAACTTTTTGGTAACTATTCCTGTACGGAAGACACATACTGGATATTTTAAAAGTTTTAATTGATATTTCAAGAAATACTATAGTTTAAATATTGTCATCTAACTTGATACTAGCCGTAGAAGTTTTATTCGAGTTTTGAGATAAATTTAAATATTTATGCCTACTATAAGAACACTACTGCTGTCAGATATTATTTTCTGTATTAGGTTAGCCACGATCTGTCGAAAGATCATCGCTATATTTGACAGATCGATCCTAAATAGGTGCGCACGATTCGGCGCGGATTATGGCCAGCAAGTTTGTAAGACGCTTGACCGACTTTTTACCGTTAAACATAAGTACAAGTAAAAATTAGCACAACCTATTTAAAACATATTATATTGGCAAAATGTTATTGATAACAATCATCGTCATCATCTTTATTTTTAGTTTCTTAACGTTAATTAAGCAATCTCGCCATTCGAGTATGTTTACACGTGTCGAGCATTGGATATTTATACAGTTTTTACTATCAATGTTTATTTTGGATAGCTTATTAGCAAAATATATTTTAATAATATATCAAAACTAAAATCCAAACTCGAATCACACCTATTTAACCTATCTCAATAAATCATCATCTACCATTACCTCACGATGTATCTCAAGTCCAGATAACCAAATATGACTGAAAGCAGTTTAGCCGAAGATAAATCTTAAAACATCGCGCAGCGTTTAACACAATGATCTCTTGCGCACGATCTATCGGGGCTAATTAAGGGCATCTTTATATCGACATGAGAGTTATGGCTACCATTAGAATGAACATTTACTAAGGTTTACGTAGTGTAGTGATGACCTTTTCACCTAAACTTTACGGGGTGTGTAATCGTAGAACTTAGAAGATAAGATACTGTAAATTAGTACCTGTTAAGAAGTGGGCTTACGGGTTTTGAGCCATATTGAGTGCACACTTAGCAGTGCAACCGTAATTCCTACTAAGGTCGTTTTCATTGAGCCGCAGAAATCTAAAATGGCAGTGTTTGAAAGTCGGTAATAAAATAATAAATTTACTGTCGTGAAAAATATGTAATCGAGAATTACAAAAAAGCTGAACAAGCTATAGGAAAATACCCAAAACGGGGCTTTATAGACTATTTTTCTATCAAAGTAACTTGGATCACATTTTTGCGGACTTTGTTGAATATAAAATACTTTTATTGCCCAAGTAGAAAATGATTTTTATAGGGCATAAATTAAGTAATATTCTTGTAGAAATAAACTTGACAAAATGGTGTTAAACACCTATAAAACTGTCAACAACAACAACGAATTGCAATTTTCCAAAGTAGTAAAGTAAGATACTATTAGTATATGATAACTATTTTTACTTAAACAATCACCCTGTACATACAATTCGCTTTAGATTTACAGGCAGTGGGAGTACTCTACCAATCACAGAGCTTAAACTGATGCCCAACACCCAGACTAGTATTTATGTTGGATCATTTGTAACGATAGTTTAGTTTCGGAACAGAATGATATATGACGCTGATTGACTCAAAATCTACTGAGTAAATCGAAAAAGAAAGTGTACATATTGGATCTATATGATAGTTTAATTGCAAAATATTAAGTATTTCGTTTTTAATACAAATAAACGTTTTTTATTTTAAAGTATAAAGACAAATCAATAAAAATTGCTGCTTACTGTAATTCTATAGGTATTTATGTTTCGTTTAATTTTACGGTTCATTAAAGTAACCAGTGTGAAACTAGTATCAAATCTAGTATTAAGTAGTTTTTTACCATAGAAACAAAGTAAAATCTAGTTATCTATGCTAATATCATATTTAATAAGGTTATTATTAATATCCTAGTTAATCAAAAGACCGATGAATAAAATCCTTCGAAAGAATGACAGATTAAATTTAAGTGTCGTTCTTTATATTTTACGACCGTAAGTCTTCATAGTTATCTCGTTATATTGGGTATTGCGTATGTTACGTATTTGACGTATTATAAAATAAAATACTACTATCAATGTTTTTATTACGTCATTTTTTAGAATCAGTCATACCTACTTAATAAGTATATTTTTGTACCAAAACACTTTTTTTTATTTCTAAAATAATTATGTTTTAAAGAAAAACTATGAAAGAAACTGATACTATGGTAAATGTGAATGTATAAAATACGAACAACTTTGGATTACTTAGTTTAGTTATATAAATCCTTTATCACCTTATGTGGCGTCTTCTTTTGTGCTGCCATCTTTTATTTAAGTCCCTATATCCAACTATACCTCCGTAAACAACAATAAATCAGTGATACCTGTGACAGTTGGGTCCTACTGTCCACAAAGTAGCTTTCGCAAGCTAAAACAGACCTTATTACAAGCGCCAATCTTCATAAGCTGAAGCCTTTTTAAGACTACTTACAGATAGACAGAAAAGAGTAGAAATTAATTATTACGGAACTAAAATTTCTTCCAACTAAATTGTTGCCATACTTAACCATTAAACGTCAAATCTGACACTAATACGAAGAAGGTGGCTCCCTCATTTAACTTCAACTCATTTCCGTCGATCTGTCCATGGTGCCTACCTGGTGGTGGTGCAGCGAGCGCGCGGTGGGCGCGGTGGCGCGCGGCGGCGGCGGCAGGCGGCCCTCCATGGTGTGCAGCCAGCGCCGCAGGCAGCGCAGCTCGTGCCCGATGTCTGGGGGGATATTACGAGGATTAATAAACATTATCCCCTTTTATTAATAAACACGGTATAGTATATTTCAATACAAGTGTGGAAAGGCTGTCATTACAACGAGTCTGAAATGAATTTTGAAAATGGATCCATTTTTTCTTCACCCATTTGGTAGGCAAAGCCAAGTCTTCAGTAGATTTTTTTTATTGATATGAAATGAAAATGAAATTTAATGAGATAAAATGAAATGAAACCAACCACACTAATTCAATCAAATCATTAAATCTGAAATATACCTACGCTACGTTGTTTTTTTTTGTTTTCTTTTTAATAGACATTATTTTGACAGTTGGGAAAGAGAACGCACGAGTGCGGGAAAGGTAAAAAAAAAGCACGCGTGTGTAATAGCCCACATCCCGAACGCTATACGTCCCTGCAATACGCCACTTTTTGAGCAACTGTGTTAAAAAGCTTTTATTAGGTAAGTCACGAGTTACTGTCTCTGTTAGATACGAAAGTTGTCACATAGGATTGACACAGACGAAATATGGTATTACTAATACTAGTTTAAACTGCGTTTAGTAGTATAGGAGTAAGCGTAATGGATTTAATCTATACTATAGATTCTATAGGGTTTAAGAAAATATTGCAAACAGTTAGAAACCTATTGTCAACTCGCAAGGAAACTTTCTTAATTATTTAAATTTTCGTTTATTAATGAACGCCTTATTTCCTCTTAATAAATATGTTATCAGTTCCTAAGGTTCAGGATAATAACATAATTTATTAAAAAATAAACTCGCGAGCACTATAACCGAGCAGTGCCTATGAGAGTAAGCTTGAGTAATCATAAAATACTAATCTGCAATAAGGTAATAAAATCAAAAATCTAAATGATTTCTTAAATGAAAATTCACTGACTTGTTTAATCCTTGGGATAACTTATGGTGTTTTATTTCCCACAAACAATAATTAAAATATTATGCATGATAATAACGAAAAACATCGTCGTTTTATATAAAGCTTTAATTAAATAACACTACTCGCGTTGCAAAAAAACACTAGTCATATTCCCAAAACCTTAACTTATGTGCAAGAAGCGCCATCTATTATTTTTAACCTTTACTACGTAAATAAACTTATTGATGCGAGCGCTAACTTCAGGTTAGAGAAAGTAGCGACATCTATAATGCCTAAGGAGACTTTTTTAATCTTCAACTAGATGGCAGCACTTGCACTTTTGCCATGGCAAGGCAGGAGCATTAATAATAAAAACTTTTTGAATGTAAACATGTATTTTATTGCTCGGAATGGTCCTTTAAACTTTAAACAAATAGTCTCATACGTACCAACTGTGTCCTCTTTCTCGCCATTTTTGTTTTGTTTTTCTGGACTTAACATCAAACGAAGACTTTCCCATTTTGCGTTTAGGTGTTCAACGCGCCATGTTACCTGGAAAAAAAAAATAATTAATAGTTAAAGTTATATATTTATAAATATGCAATACTCAATAAAGTGTTTATATTTATTTCAAATATATTTTATTATTATTTATATTATAATATTGTTTACATAGATTTTTGGCATTTCGTCAATCAACCTTCTTTAGTAAAAGTTTACTCCTTCATCCATGGTATAAGAAACAAAAGTAAGAGATTCTAGTTGTTTAAACATTTTTTTGTTTTGGCTTTTTAAAGCTTAGATGATCAGTTACCTCAGAAGCGGCCTCCGGTATTCTCTCGAGGATGGCGTGCGCTTGCTCAATGAACTTAGTGCGACGAGGCTCCATCGACACCAACTCTGACATACGAGCCTGGAAACAAAAACGATAAGTTAGTATTATAAATGTTGGCGGTGCATTAATAAAAAATAGTTGTAACGTAAGTAATACGCTTTTATTACATTATCTGATTAAATTAATACAAAATGAGAGTAAAAACAATAATTAGAATTGATTTGAATAATCTTTAACACGGTATGCACAGTAGCCAGACAGGCCATAGCGTATTTAAACTGTTGATCCAAAGCAATGACTTATTAAATGAATCCCCGTGTTAATACAAAAATCTAAGGTCCAATTGCAGGGAACGTTTTAACCTCGGGTTAGCTTCGGGTTAGCTAACTCAGGTTTAAATGGCGCCACCATCGATTGTAACTACTTCTTATTACAATCGATGGTGGCGCCATTTAAATCTGAGTTAGCTAACCTGAGGTTAAAACGTTCCCTGCAATTCGGCCTTAGAGGTTTAAAGTAACTAGTTACCCTAAACTTGGGGCTTTATCTCACATAAATGACAGATTTTAGTTACGGTCTAGAAACTACAGCGCACCCAGCCCTAGCCCTGACCAACATATGGCGCCACTCACCATCCTCAACCTCCGGCTGGCCACGCTCTCCGCGCTGGCGTAGATCTCCTGCTGCGCGTGCGACAGCCAGCGGCACACGTCCGACCACTCCGACACCAGCGACGACAGCGACCACTGCCGGGCGTGGGAGGAGGAAGGGGGGCGCGGCGCGGGGAGGTGGGACAGCTCGCCGTTAGCCTCCTGGGTACAAATTATTCGCCAAAGCCATAGAAAACATTGATTTGGACTATTTAAAGAATAGGGGATATGCATAAAATTTTAAATGGCCTAAAATATTTTTTTCTTGAATACTTATTATCGTTATATTATGATGCAAAAGTTTTTTTTTAATTTATTTATTATTTAAACCCCTAAAATATAATTTAAAAAGTGCAAAATAAGGGAGGGAAATTCAAACTTCCAAAACGGGCCACCATTGGTCGAACGTAATGTGACGTCATCTGACACGACATTGCATTCATCAGCGTCGAAACTTATACTGTTTTACAAGTTTTTGTGAAAAAAATAAATAAATTTAATCTATATTCTTGTGCTGATTGTAATGAAGTTTAGTTTAGATTGGTAGTGAATCTTTGACGATGACTGAAGCTGGTTCTGTCATAGCACATTAGGACAATCTACCGAGAACAGGTGCATTTATGATAGCATATAATTTTGCATCTGTCGCGTCTCCAAGGCGCGATGTGGCTTGTGGTGGTACAGCAAATGACAACCACAGATTCTTCTTTGATATTCGATTTAATGTGGTTTACAATTTGATGTTGCGTGTTCAACGGTTGGTTGGCAAGTGAAGTTATACAAAGAAAAGAAACAAAAACTAGACCAAATATGTAGTTGAGACGTATTGCTATAGAAAAGACGTAGGCGCGCAGACAGCATCGAAACCCGATTATACGAGCGCAGAGATCAGAGGATGTTTCATAGTATATTTAAGACCATAATCCTTTACCTGAAATAAATCAACTACCGTAAAAAAATCTTAAAACCACAACAGGAATAAAGTTTTAATAGAAAGTTATAGCTACTGATCTTTTCTTATAGGTTAATTTTATACCGAATTTTCTAATGTTCAATAGCTAATGCAAAACTTACTTTTTACTAATTTACATTAAGCTGTATATAAATAAAGTATACTTTCGTTAAAATGATCTTCACAACAATATGAACAAGATTTAGGAGATATATTATCCCTTCTCATCACCTTACACGACCGTCTTCGTATTTTCGCATCACTTGAAATACGAAAAAAACACTTTCTCGGGTTTTTTTCGAATAGTATTTGTGCACTCCGGTACTATGCAATACTTATAAGATAATTTTTTGGCTTCTTCCATGGTTTTAAAGCTATTAAAACTGTAAATATGTATGAAATAACTGAAAAGTTCATAGTAAAGTCCCACTGGACGTGTCGTGTGACGTCACGCAAAGCGCGCGCAAAATGGCGGCGTTTCAACTGCTCTAATTTTTTCAATGTTTTAAATTTCGTTTTTAATAATATCTAGAGTGTTTTGAAGCCTTTAAATATTTTTTTCTATGTTATAAAGGTGTAAGCTATTAATTTAAGACAAGAAAAAAAAACATGAATATTTAGGTAGAAAATTTATTCTTTGATGTGAAACGTTAAAGTTACTTTACACAGGGCAGCATGTATGAATCTGAATCGTAACGAAGCCTCCTGGGGAGATAGGGGTTCAGATTATTCGCCAAAGCCAAGCAGAACTTTGATTTGGACTAATTTTAAGAATTTAATTGGAAAATATGTTCTTTGATGTGGAACGTTAAAGTAACTATACACAGGGCAGCATGTATGAATCCGAATCGTAACGAATTGGTCTATATCTGACTTAAGTAACTATAAAACGAATCATCAAAGGAACATTAATTTTGTGTTATTATTTAACGTAAATAGTCATATAAATATTTAAGAAGAAGTCAATATGGTTTTCTTCCTGCTATGACTTGCGGATAAATATATTTTCTAAGACGTATATGTGGTGACGTGATAAGCTATTGGGCAGCTTCAAATGTCGAACGTAAACTTTTGAAAAATCATTAATAAATGAACGAAAATTACGAATCTATCGATCGAAACATTAACTGAATCCCTAACTAGTCTTTTCATCATCAAAGTCCTCTCAACCGACCTTGCAGGTCTCAATGAGCTGGTTGTCCATGATGTAGTCGTAGTGGTGCTGCAGCAGCGGCCACAGGTCGTCGTGCGCGGAGCCGCCGCTCGCCGAGCCCCAGCTGCGGCGCCAGGCAGACCGCGTGGGCTCTTTACTGGAATATAGATACGGATATTGGAATTATTATTACACCAGGGATACGGATATGAAATAATTTCGGATTATCCGTTAGTTTCGGATAATGTCGGTTACGGATTTTGAAGGAATTTTAATTTCTTGGATGACAAACCGCGCGGCAAAACAACTTGTCATGACTTTATTCAAATAGGCTGTCCCTATAAGATACTATCCGGACCTTTTATTTCGGATTCGGTTCGGATACGGATATTTTTATTTCGGATATCCGATAATTTCGGTTACGAAACCCTAACATCTCTAATTTAGAGAAGTAAACTGATATAATAACGAAGTAGGTGCATGTCCTACTTAGTAAGTGTCTCATCCTCGTTGTCTAAATATGAAATGTGGGATTAAAAGCAGATGCATAGTGTGCAATAAAACAATTACCGTCTTTGTAAAGAGAAAAATAAAGCATGTCTGTTATCCTACTGTGTTATTGTTTTAGGTAAAATAGTTCATAAAAATTTAATTGAACACCCAGAAAACCATCCAGAAATCTTAATTTAAAAATCAAAGTAAAAATAAGCGTTTCTAAAGAAATCTTGGAGGAATTGCAATATGTATAAGATAATGCATTGATAAAGTCACGCGCTAGGTGGCAGTATCGAACTAATTCATGGTTAAAATTTTGAAATCGGTCGCCTGATTTAGGGGTTGTGGGGGGTTGGGGGGGGGGGTGGGGGGAGGGGTCTGAACCCCCCCTGACCATTTTCAGCCGCCGGAAAAAAAAAGGGTGCGCCAAAAAAAAATTTTTTTTAAACCCAGTAGCACTCAATGTGGCGACCTTTAGTAGCCAATTTATATGTATAAAAACTCGCTTCAATCATGAGTCAACGGAGTCCCGCTTCGCGGGACTCCTTTTTCTGGCAGTTTAAATTTTAAACTTTAAAAACAGTAACCTAACTAACCTAACCCATTGATGTCGGATTGTGTCAACTCGGAGTAAGGCATTTCTATTAATTACCTAAGAATTATGTGAACAAACTTAATAAATACAATATGATTACCTCGATTGTATTTCTAAACAGAGTCAAAAACGTAGCCAAGTCGTAGAAAAACACAAAACAATACGGAAGAACATATTCACATATACTCGAAAGCAAAGAAATTACGCGAGCTACGTACAAAATTGACATTTGAGCTGTCAATATCATTCATCCAAGAAGCTAAATGCGTTCCGATTCACGTTAATCACCCCCTAAATTTAGCACAACCCCTAAATCAGGCGACCGATTTCAAAACCCAACCCTAATTCATTATTATCATCATAGATGGCGCTAGTTGTAGAACACGTATTAGCGATTTACATGCACTTATTATCTGTTTTATGCATAACTAGCTGACGCTGCAAACGTTTTGTCATATTAAAAAATATAACAACTTAATTTATTGTACCAAAAATTGCACTGTAATAACTTGATGTTCTTTATTTATATGATTTACCGTTTCTTGGTGAGGCTGTGGTAGGGCCGCTCGTTATTTTCAGCGCAGGTGGGCTGCGCGGGCGCACCCAGCGACGACAGCGAGAAGCTGTTCTTCATGGACGAGTGCTCGAAATCTGGACATGAAATAATTAGTCATTTAAAACTTAACTAAAGGCTAATAGTATTAATTAGGTTATTTTTTTCATATAAGACAGTCATAAAATATTATGTGATCTGTGCAAATATTGCATTTGTTGAGGTGATTTCGATTAAGTACACTAAAAGTTTTGATATAGACTAGCTTATTCATCGATTAAATTTAAATTTAGCTTTCAATACGATTATAAGACTATATTTTTGAAACAAACAGTAATTGTATTTGTATTTTTTCTTACCCAAAAGATTTCTATTGTAAGAATAATTATAGTATGTGTGTGAAAGTACTCACTTGTAGCCATGTTGCTCTTCTTCCTTCGGGATCTTCTAATAAATCGATTTATTCACAAATCGACACTAGACTCCCTCAAATCGATTTGTACTGACTCATCAATGTTTGTACTTGTCAAAACTGACAGCAGATTCTTACAGTCTAAATTGCTTCGTTTAAATAGTGCTATGGCGACTAGATTCGTTAATTAAAGTACAAATTACAATAAATAGTCTTAATCATGTAATCTTGTTCATGATTCATGAATTTGAAGATAGTTATTGTTGTTTTTTGTTTGTTTTAAAGTCGGTGGTCACATTTTGGAGGGGGCGGGTGCTGCGGCCCTTCGAGTGTCGCTGGCGTTCTCTCGATTCCAAATCTGAAAATAAAAGAAAAAAAATTTTTTTTTTGTTTTTTTTTGTTTGGAACATATATTTAAACAGTAAATATGGACAGTAGGTACTTTAATTTTGAATAGTCTAGAGACAGACAATATTTAGACGAGGGAAATGAGGAAATTCCAAAATAAGTTTTTGTTTGGACGAAATATACTTACGTCCATATCCCTGATTACTAAAGTAATTGTAAAATGTAAGCAAATGCATAAAAAAGTAATCTCATAATCTTATGCAACAATCCAATTAAAATTTAAGTAATATATTATTTTCATTAATTAATATATAAATGTTGTTTAATATGTTTAACAATTTGATAGCTGCATAATGAAGTTGACTAAGAATTATAAATGTTTATAGTCCTTGATCCTTGCAATAAAATTATAATTAAAGTGAGTTTAAAAGTTTGTTTTACGAAAACAATCCTCAATAAATAAATAAATAAAATGCTTTATTCCTAAATGATTCTGTCGGCAAAACCGCAGGTAAAAGCGAGCTACATCCACAATGGCTGAATGTAAAAGCATCGCCTTCTCATAATTCAATTTTTATGATCGATCGCGAAATTCCTAAATTAAACACCACGATTATATCACTGATCGATACCGGCTTTCACTAGAAAATCGATTGTTTTCACCGAAGGGCAAAACTGTCGTAGGAAAGTGGGTAGTCACAATTTTGTTTGAACGCTTCACGGCAATTCGGCCAATGCACGGTCACAAACGGCAAATTGACCGTGACTCCGTGACCTTTGCTTTTGGAATGAAATTCTATGAGTGACGTTAGGTGTAAGTGACGTTAAAGCAATATGAGGTAGGCATATTTGCCATCTGAGATCGACTTACTAATAACTACTTACTAATTTAATCAAACTTTACATCGTTTGAATAAATATGACAATACTATTTTACTAACTAACATGCCAACTCAGAATCTAGGTCCAATAGAAAAATCGACAAAATGAATTAGTATAAGACTCAAAAAAAAATTTAGAACAAAACGTAAAAAAAGGTTAACCGAAAAAATTAACGTAGGTATCTACCTTAGTCAAGTCGAGCCCTTTACATAAAGAGGTACAAAAGTGCATTTATTGTTTTTGAAGTTTCAAACTTATAATTGTCCAACTTTCATTTACAATTGTCCAAGTTAATTGTTTAAATATTAAACTCGGCACATAACAAGTTCAAATACTGTTGGAACATACACATTGCAAAGGAAGGTGAAATGCTAACTAGGTTCTGACCATAGAGATCGTGGGAGCTGAAAATATCATTTAATGTATTCAAACTAATTATAAATTCAAATTCGATTGGTAGTAAGTAAATAATAATATAATAAATCTCCAGACTAACACACCAACTATGTGGGCCAAAGTAAGTTGCAGTACGCGCTTGTATTAAAGGTACCATATAATGGACTAGGAGAGAACCTAGTTACGCCCAAACACGAGCCAATATCAAAAAACATTTTTTAACGACATTGGCCCGACCCGGGGATCGAACCCGGAACCATCTGCTTAGCAGTTCAGTATATACAAGTATGTATACCGCTGCACCACAGAGGTCGTCAAGAGGTAGAAGAACCTATAATGAATTATCTTTAAAACTCGCATACTTTTTTGTCAAAAATATATTTTTTTGATATAGTTTGAAAGTGATTCCTAATTAATTGCTAGACTATCAAATCTTCAGCTAAGTAAAATATATTATTACTTTGAATACGGCACCCGTGCCAAATCTTTAACGATAAATAAATCAAAGGTAATTTTTGCAGTCAAATTCCTAACAAAACCCATATAACTACCCAATATTAGTTTTAGTCAGGGAAAGTTAACATTCCGTTCTCTATTTTACAAGCAGTCACTTTCTAGTACATGGTTTATATGGTATATATGTGTTTATAGACACATAATAACATATAACGAGTGGCAAAGGGTCAAACGGACCCTATATTGCAGGACAATTTAATATTTCTAATACAGTGTTACGGTACTCTGGCGAGGTTAAAATTTATAGGTTCTAGTAAGTAAGCGGGTAAGGATGTGGTTATACGATAAAGCAGTGAGTTTATCGATAAACGATGATTCGTTAAGAATATCGACAATTTTTTTAAGGTTAGTTGATACCATTTTGAGGAAATTGTTTGTTGTACACAAACACAAAATAAAACTAATTAAGGATACTTGTTCCAGAAGATCTTTACCCTAAGGATCTTTTGAAAAAAACTCGTACTTTATTAAATCGATAAAAATAAACAACGTTCCATCACTAGCTGATAGCTAACTATGTCGATGGTTTAATAAAATTAGTATTTACGGTTAAAATATTAAATTATCTTTAACAAGGAAGATACTGTCTAATTAAATTAAATTACTAACATAAGTCAAATGTTATACGAAGTAAGTAAAAACCACTACGCAACAAAGATTAATGATAAAGTGAATTTGAATCGAAGAAAGTATTTATTAATTAAGCTTGCGAAACATTTGCTAACAATAACAAACAAAGCAATCTTTTAACTTTCGCTTAGCAAAAAGCTGGTGACCCCAAGTTAATGATGTATAAGGTTAGAAAATAATTAATTTAGAAAACATTCCATGTAAAATATACAAATGTAACTGAATGATAGATAAAAACCTAACTTTCTCGATCAAGATTACTTTAAAATGCGAGATATAAATAAAAAGATGCACTTAGATAAAGAAACATACGTCGAACATATAAACACCCCATATTTTCGGGTTTGATTTAATTTACCTAGTTTTTAAGGGTCCCAACCTTTAGATAAAAATTACAGCCTAAAAATTAAGTATATGCAGGGACATAAAAAGTCTTTTACAACAGACAAAGCCAATGATTACGTAATATTCGTTTAATAATAGTTCACCAAAAGTTTGCAAACACCTGACCCAAAAGTTTCTAAAAAACCTTTTGTATGAAGACAGCTTAAAAAATATGTTTTTTTAAGTTAAACTTAATACATAATTAACCTTCATTTTTAATACAAATAACTTCCAAGACGGGTTGATATATTTCTTCCCAAACTTATAACAATAAAAGAACTTTCATTTACAGATTTGTTTACACCTGTCTTCAACTGTTGTTAATTAAGACGTGTTAAGTACCTCCCTAATTACTGTTATCTTGTCATTTTCTCACACACGCTTTTTAGGCTTCCGATTCTGATAGTAATGAGAACTACTTATCAGATTGCAATTTATAATGTACAGTACTAAGACAATAACAACCTTTTTTTCGAAGAAGTAAGAGAGTAAAGCGCTGATTAAGTTTTGGTCAGTGTACAGAGTACAACTTCCAGCATTGATGAGCTTATCTTTACTTAGATTTCTAAGTTTAAAACAGCAATTACAGTGTTGTATGCTGTACGCTAGCAGTAGGTACGAGCTACAACAACTTTTAAAGATAAACCTCTTCTAAATACAAAGAGAGATTAGATGGCTAGTGTTGCCCTGTATACGTATTTTGATTGAATTGCAACTTTCTTATTAAAACGATCGAACCGATATCGCTAATAAGAGCTCGTTATGTGATACTGTTACAAAAAGGTCGTCAACTGTTAAAGGTTTTCTAAATGTCACGTTAACGTAATCAACTTTAACTTGAATAACTAGGGTTTATCTTGTGGGAAATATCAAGGTATGCGATATGACAATAGTTTATACTAAACCAATAAGATGTTTTGGTAACACTTCGCAAGAAAATAGGAAGAAACAAGTGATTCTAACTATAATAACAATTTGGTCAAAAAGGGTTAAAATTTACACAAAATAACGACATGTTAATCATTATAAAAAATAAAATAGAAGTAACGTTTCCTAAAGGTAATAAAAAACGCAAATAATACTTTGTCAAATTTTTTTTAACGAAACTCCAAGTTTTTATCAATATCTTGTCGACATCGCTTATCGACAAGATATTGATAAAAAGCTTTAAAAGTCGATAAAGTTCTTAAAAACAGACCTCCTTATCTAAACAAAGTTTACCAAAGGAGTTAATTTCCATGAATGATGAATAGTTAAATAGTGGTTTAAACAAATATTAATATACAGGGTGATAAAAAAACATCGTCATATTCGTAGAAACTGTTTCTTCTAAGAAATCACACGGTGTCACTAAACGGTAAATATGTTGACGGATATGATAGTAATTACTTCGATGATAAATAGTATTTATAACAGTTAATATTTTGGTCACAAGGTACCTAGGTATGAAAAAATAGAAACGCATTAGTAGCAATATACACTAGTAATTCATTTAATTCTAATAATGGAAGCTAAATACTATAATTAAACTACTGTTATAAACCCTATTTATAACAATGTAGTAGTTCAATACAATAACATATAAAAAGTCCGTTCTGCTTGAGAAACTTAAAAAGTAGTTTTTCAAGCTACAATAAAAAATATATTGCCCTTATCATGTTGATCCTTAAATACCCCTTTACCAAAGCACCTTGATTACAGCTATGAGAAATGTCCGTAAAAATCATAGTTAACTCACCGACCAAACTTTGAGTGTGGTGGATCAAATCTGGCATCTACGGTGGATTGGGAATGCTTCACAATGCATCCGTAATTACAGGATAGCACGAAGGATATCTTTATACAGGTGGTTCGGGTTTTTCTTTATGTTTTAACAAAAAAATATATCATGGTGACAGATCCGTAGCTGTTAAGATTTGTTAGAAAGTTTAAAAATAAACAAATGATTTATCTAAGGTTAAGTAACAAAAGAAACTTGTTAAACATAGTGAATTTTGTTTAAATATAATTAAAGTCCTTAATTAAAATGTCGGTCTGAGGATATAATTATACATTTGATGTCTTTAGTTAACCAATAATAATACTAATATTTTTAAAGCTACCAATAATCCATGAATGAAAAAAAGAATCAACTAAAAACAACGACTAACCATGACTTTCTTTATAACTTACCTAATTGAATTATGCTTTTAAAATAAACTAGTTCAATTAGAAATAATAAAATAATCTATTCTCAAATACATATTTAGTAGACGGTTCGTAATAAATAAATGAATATTTATAAACAAAGCCATAAAAGGGAGCATTTGCAATTAATATTATTTATTTATCTAATCCATAACCTGATTTACTTCCTTTTGAATAAATTAAAAGTTACTAACTCGAATTAACTAAAGAGAGATAACCTATACTTGTTTTACAAGTAATTATCCATGGACTTTAATTATTCACAATTACCAATGCAAAATAGTTTATTGATAAAAAATATTTATTCATAAGACAATTTTCTCCAACGTTTTTTTTAACCGTTAATAAAAGTCGGAGCACCCTGTATAAGCCTAATGCGGTGTGACTCACGAAATAACACTTGTAGAGCAGGACGAATCCTGGCTGATGGACAAAAAAGAAATAAAAAAACTAAATTACAGGGTTAAACGTAAGTCTTGTTTTATTTTGAAGGAATGTTGAGATTGGTCGAGTGATACGATTTATTGTACACGAGAAAGGGTTTAATTGAAACGACTAAAAATAAAAAGCGAAATGAAACTTTTAACGGGAATTCGAGATGAAAAGGGATTCAATAGAAATAGTGTTTCAGAGATTTAATTTATCGTAGGACACAAACAACAGTTTTTTAAGAACTCTTCTAAGAAAATTAGTATTAAAAAGTAATGACAAAAAAAACTAAGACTAACGAGAAACTTATTATACACAAAGGTTCTTTCTACCTTCACGCAAACGACAACCGCCATTTTATATTGAAAGGAAATACGCGATCTCAAAGGCAGGATGGCATATTCAACCAAAGGTCATTGACCCGACCCCAGCAATGACTGAGCTCTTCACCACGCTGTATAATCGACTTACGGTTAATTAACTTGGAAATTAGTTCAACAAATCGATTGGAGCTTTGTGCTAGGCTTCCGATTTTTAGGTCGCACGCGTCGAAGTTTCGTATGTAAATACTCGTAGCTGGATTAATAAGCTTATTGGATTAGTGGTGAGGAAGATGCGGTTAGTAATTTAATTAGGTGCAAAGCTTTATTTTTTCTATAGTGTATTAAAAGAAGTAAGGTTTTCAAAATCTTAACGTTGATAAAAGACCACAAAACAATCATATCATAAAATAGTACTCTGTTAAAGCTTTGACATCATCTATCAATTTAAATACAACATTTAATCACAGACATATTAATCGGATATGCGCAGACGCCCGCGGCATTCCTCACTTTCGATGCAATACCTGAACTAAATCATTTTAAACGACTATCTTTATCTTACCTACTTTGTCTTTAAATTAAGCAAGAGCTGTCTTAATTTATCAAAGTCTTCATTTTTAAGATTATATCTTATCAGTGATTGCGTACACAAAATATTTATTTCACTAAACCTAGTTAGGTTTTATCTCAATTTAACTAGAGGTGAATGACCTATGGTTACGTTGCGACATTTTTATAAGGAAGTGTGGATTTTTAGGTTATGTTAACATTAGCATACGATGTTTGTTGATGATTTTTATTAGCTTGGTTTAAGCATTTTGGGTACCTTACAGTATGCGATGATTTAGATTATAAAGTTTTAAAAAATCAAAAAAGTTTTAATTTAAAAGTCTTACCCAAAACATCATTATTTAACACAAAAACATAATTTGTTTCTTGGTAGTTATCCTCTCTTCAATCCTACTTGATTTAAAATTTTATCTAATTTATAGTTATTTTAACAACGTATCGCTACGGTACACACCGTCCCTGAAACTAGGATTGCGTTTTACAAAACTAAATATACAATTGAGAAATAAAAAAACACAATTAAACATTTAGATTAACTTTATGGTTTGTTTATTTTTAACGTGTTTATTTATTACCTTCTTAAGATACAGTCTAATTAAAGTACTCCGTTATTAAGGTTGTGAAACTTGAGAAGTCACCGCCTTGAAATTTATTTGACTTTTTATTACAACAATTAGTCTAATTTTACCCCAGCCAACGCCCATAGAAATCTATCAAATATTTATACTCGCTTATCGATCACCTAAATAATAAAATAAACAAAAGGCATTGATTGAGGTCATAGATAAGGTTTTTGTATAGCAATTTTAACGAGACGTGTCGATCGATAGGGATGTATCTATATTTTTATCGATCGCTAACTAAACGTCCATCAGAAAAAAAACGCGAATAGATAATTAGGGAGGAGCCACTATTTGGCGAAGTTTACTTATATGTTTTCAATAAAAAATGAAAAGTTTAAAGCTTCATCATTCCAACTATAAAATACAGCAATAAGCTTTTTTAACTCCAAGTAAACTTTGTGTTTTGTCAGTATTACCTAATTAAAAATGAAAAGCAAAACTTAACCTAAATTAGTTTACACACTTCAACTTAATTGCAAAGTTATTACGGTAGAGATAGTCTAATTACGCCTAAATTTATGATTTATTGCTTCGTCTATAACTTTTTTGTTTATTTAACTATTAAAATACTGTCTGAGAGAAAAAACACGCCCAGCCCGACGGCCTACTTGCAAAATTAATCAACTCTTACTTTCGCACGCCGCCGCTACACTTATTCCATTCATTCATTCATTCATTCGGTCATTAACAGTTCATTTTGGTTTTAATTGATTTTTTCGCATGTCTCTATTAGAGAAAGTAAGTTTATGTACGAATTAGCAGTAACCAATGATTAAAGTGCTCCATTAATGGACTATTTGCGAATATTGTTAAAAAACATGTTACTAATGGCAACTCCGGTTTTTATATTACCAACTTGTTATTGCTTAACAAAAAATGTGCAAGACTAGTTAAAGGGTCAAAATAAACATATTTTTTTAACAATGCCTTCCATTGAATCGCAATAGAAATTGTGTTTACCTATCTATGTGTTACTAACGAGGTGTCAAAGCCCTTCGTTTCAATATTCATCGGGAAAGAAAATATTTACTTTTACCACTTTCGATTTTTAACAATGTTTTTGTACACTACAATATCTACACTATTGAACTTAATCAAAGTAGGTTACCTACCTACCAGTTATATACGAGTACGCACATATTTTCGAAATGCCTAGAACAATATTTCTAGATTACTGATTTGTAAATTTTGCTATGCTCTCTGTAGGTATATAAATCACTAGACATAAATGAACCTATTAATTCCAATCAAATTACAACATCAGTTCAAACGTAAACCAGTAATTACGTTAACATAATGTTCTCGAATTAATCTCAATTGTTTAGCCGCACTTTCTTCAGCATTTCAACACAATTTAGATTCAACTTATCAATGTCACTGAGAGAGATGCTCTAACTGCGGTTAATCTGAAATTAATTGGAAACATTAACGCGAAAGCCCGCCAAATTAAATAAAAAGACCAATTACGTAAAAAACCTTTGAACTCTTTTCATTTTCTTCTACATTAAAAAACTTATGTATATTCCAGCTGCAACGCGGAAGAAAACGTAGCCATTTTGGTTTCTAACCTTCGTGTAAATATTGGGAGAATTCAGCGTCACAACGCCGCCATAGACTTACAACGTTAGCACATTAACTTACAGTAGGTATGTAACATGAAATGCACTATGTCTATAGATTTCCTTGTTCATGGGAAAACCCGTCAAACTTTGACATTGACGTTTGCACTTTCTAAATTCAAACTTCCTCCCGTTTTAAAGTTGTTTAGATTGTAACTTAACAAATATGTGGGCAGATTCACATTAGTTGACATTAAAAAAATATTTATAAATTATCGATCTTTCATATGTAGAAAGTTGAAAAGAAGAAAGTTGATCAAATGGCTATTGTTTAAGATTTTACTGTCGATTATTAGGCTTTTGTCATATGAATTAGTTTATCGTGTTGTGTTTATGGCATTTTAAATACATTATGTTGTATTTTTTGCTTTCCACTTTTTTTCGACAGGTAAGTACGTTTTCCAAATAAGAAATCGTATTTTATTTTTGGCACGATAAATCGAAATGTCTAGACATAGCAGTAGGCTACATAGAACAAAAAGAAGGTAGTCAGCACGAAAGCTATTACCGGTAGTTTCCAGAAAAAAACTTAAGACTTTTATTAAGGTTAATTTCTTAGATAAAGTACTTGAGCTATCTAAGTTCTTCAAGAATACTATTGACCTCTTTTATACAAAGAAGTATTATAAACATACATAACATTGTGAAATACACGGTTCTCAATTTAAATCTAAAAGTTGGTAACGTTTAATTGTTGTTACAGTTTCCTAAATTCTTTATAATCGACAAAATTCGTCTATAAAGCATCGTTAACAATCGTTAAGAATGACGTAATGTAATTAAAGATCTATACTGAATCGATTTATTCATATACATATCCTCAGTTGTATAACGACAAGTGCCCACAATTACATTGTTTTGTCAAAGGTTATTGCAACAATATCGGAAATTATATAATCTGTTAAATTATATAAGAATTGCATACCTCTTAATAGTTAACTTTTTACCGCACTTCTTAAGGACTAAGTTAACTAACTTAGAACATATCAATATGAAAAAATATATGTTCTTTTAGTTACATAAATACTGCATATCCTCGTTTTTTAAGTCTCTTTAATTCCTCAAACGAGGTATAAAAACTAGCCAACACACTATTATATCAGGCATGCATAATAAAACATTTGTCAATAAAATATTGCAACAGAATGAAATTTAAGTAGAGATAAAAAACATAATGGAGTAAACTTATAACCATAAATGGTAATAATAAAGTAAGGGTTAAGGGTACAAGTCAATTAATTCAGTAACTTATGTGGGTCTAGTTAAAGTTAATGAATAAGTTCAATGTGTTTGCGCATAAATTAAATGTTTAATGCTACTTTAGTATATCGACAAAAATATATTTTAATAACGTATTAAACAATTGATCAAAAAACATCTGAAACTTAAGAATAATTTTTTTATTCTTCTTCATACTATATATCACTTTTAATATATTTTACTTGTTTTTATAAGACTTTATGTACTTATCAAACACAATCGTGCTTTGTAATAATATATAGTCAAATTGTCATCTGAATATGTTCTTTCTTTATTATAACCTTCAGGTTTAAAATTCTGAACAAAATGTAAAATAGAGACCACATGACAAAAAATGGTATTCAGACTGTAACTCTTAAATTCTGACTTGTAAAAAATCTGAATCTGATCTGAATTATAATATGCGTAAAATTACATATACAATTATAATAATAAAAAAACCCTAATTAGGTACAAAACAAACAAAACAATAAACAAAATACCACCTGAATTTAATTATTAAAACAAATTAATTTACAACGTAAATTACCCTCACCTACAGTAAAAACAACCTTGACTCTACAAAGTATATAATTCAACTTAATAAAAAACGTATAATTAACCACGCATAGCTAATAATAAACAAGAGTTTCTTAGCGCCATTAAAAAAAAAACTAACCTAAAAAAACGCCAGACGCGTTAGCAACGAAGTGACCAAACCGTTGAGAATTGCAAACCGTTAAATTATTGGTTTATTATTATTCTACACACGATGTTTGGTACGCAGAAGTTATTGCCAAACGTTAAATCCAAGCATATAAACTACGGTTTATACTGTTTATGTGTGGCCAAGGAATAGGTACAATATACCGGAAATAGTAGGAATAATATATTATATTTGATGCTAGTACGTACCCGCGACTTTGTCTGCGTCGACTCCAATTCGTTCGAAGCCTATTTTCTTGCCAGGTTGTCGAACTATGTATGTTAATCAAAATCATTCTAAATAAATCAAAATCAGGTAAGATGTTTTAACGTGAAAGCGGAAGAGATGACACACATACGCATTTTCATATTCACGTTTAATATTCGTAATGATATTATTTAGATTTAAATAAGTGATATTGTACTCCATCATAAAAAAAATGCTAAGCGTCGTTGCTCAGCAGTAAAACGAACATACATAATGTTGAATCCACCACATAAACGCAAGTTGTGTTAGACTCTCCAGCAAGAATCAAGCCTAGAATCTTCAAAAGCTCGAAAGGGCTAATCGCGGTTCGGGCGTCGTCAATTTACGGTAAACAAGTAAGTGGTAGCGGTAACTATTGCGACCAGACCCTTCGAAATAGTTACAAAAGCTACCATACGAAAACCTAAAAGTCTAGCAATTTCTGCGCCTTACACAAAAATGCGTATCGCTTAACGCGTCAAACACCTCAAACGGAAACTAGTATATACCCAGTGCATTAACTGGAGGTTGCATGGTGAATCATGCGCGCGCGCCGGCGACCGCACCGATTTCATAACGCCGCTAGTGCCGACCGCAGACATTGCCTCGGCGGGTTTACTTGCGAAGATCTATACTTGTATCTATCTATCTTATGATGATATAAATAATAAAAAATGAGAATTCAGGTGTTTTTTAATTAGTTTTTTTAATTATTTTAGGGGTAGTTTAGGGTATAGGTACACTTACATGCTTGAAGACTTTTCTTTATATACACGGTATGAGATACAGAGATACCTACTAATTTAAAAAACAAATATAAAAAGAATAATTTTCTAAAAAATAACATTTTCGCAATGTTATATGTTACAACTTTGAGGCAATAACCTTTTTGCTGTTATTTTTTGAACTAACATGCTGCCACCGCCGTTAGTGCCATAATTTCAGTTAGAATATTAGCAGATAGAGCTTAGATCAATACTCATCTAAATATATTAATCTTAAGTAATAAATTACAAATGTGTCATACATTATCCTTATATTGATTTTACTCTTCCACGAATGCTTTTAATAAAGTTTCTTATAACAGATTAACTAGGATCAAAGTGCGATGAATTCAATTGAATAAGTTGTGGTGACACATTCTAGAAATATTCATACTGATGCTGATTCATAGAGCTCTAAGCAAGCAATTAATATTAACTAAGAAAAAAAACCGGAAAGATTAAGCATTCTAAAAATAAAGTCACGACTACGAATGACGATAACTTTAACATTAACATCAACAGCAAATTTTATGAGAACTCCAATCAAAATGTCGACATTGAAAACGCAATCAACGCAAAGCAGCAAGACAATGCTCTATAGAAATCGGGTCACCAACTGACAATAGCTATTTACTTTATAGCTCCGATCTTAACTAGAGCAGATAACTTCTAAATGCAACAAGCAGTACGTATAGAACCTGATATTCCTGCAGAAACAAGTGCGCATCGGGTTACCGTCGCAAGCGCATGTCATGTCAAAGGCGACGGTGGACAAAAGATATTAGACACCTCTGACACAGTAACTGACAATTGGCAGATATCTGGAGCGAAGAAAACATGGCTTTTAAAGTTGTTTGTTACTGGAGTAAGTTAATATGGGGAAGGGCAAATCATAAGGCCTCCAAAAAAACAGAAATTTAATATAAATGATGTTTGCTTCCACTTCCCTCATAATAAAGTCAAGATTGTGATTGAGAAAAGGGGGAGAACAGTTACATAAAGGTAAAAGAATTCAGGTATATCACAGACGAAGCCAAGTGACGCATAACCTTAAAATCATAAAAGGATTTCAAATATTGTTTTATATAACATTCTGTTACAACGAATACATGAAGATCGAATGACATAAATAAACTTATCATTACCGGAGGCGATGGTCTTAAAAATCATAATGACATACTCATTCGAACGTCCAAAGTAGAAAGTAACTTATTTCCCCTAATTCACAACACCGGTGGACGTCATTGCACATAAAGACACGGTTTCAACAGCAAATCATCCGAAAATAAACGCCATTCACCGTTTTTGAAACCACAATTATTATTTTTTTTTATATATCTTTATTAAGGCTATACATCATAATGATTAAGTCAGCCTTACAGTACTAATTTATATCTAGATCTCTTAAATACAATGATTGAATTATAAAACTAAGAAGTCTATCACTGTTCACAAGTTTAAAGTTGGAACTTATTATACTATGGATTACAAAAAATAGTTCTAGTCTATTACAATTGACGTCTAACATAAATTGAACTCTTAAATAATCATTTCTTTCGCATTCTATTAAAACGTGATACAGATCTTCCACAGATTGACCACACACTGAACAATTGGGGTTGTCAATTTTGCGCATTAAGAAGAGAAAGTTATTCAAGTTCATGTGGTTAGATCGTGTCCGGAAACAAATGGTTAAGTCTCTTTTGTTCAGGGTGCTATTGGTAAACCAAGGAAGTTTTGGTGGCTTAGCTACCATGGTTCTGTACCAGATACCAGATTCAACAGACTTTTGTTGAAAATATAGATCCCATTCCTCATATGATTTCTTTTTTATAAGTCCCAAATAATCAGAATACTCAGAGATTGTGCGAAGTTCTATTCCATCTGTTTGTGCTGTATTTGCCAGAGAGTCCACTATCTCATTCCCAACTATTCCAACGTGTGAAGGAATCCACTGTAAACGGACATTAACCCCATTACGTATTAGTTTGTAAATACATTTAATAATGAGAAATGCTTCCGATCTAGCCATCTCACCCTTACTACAAGAAATTAAGTGAAATAAGCTGCTTTGAGAATCAGTCAAGATAACTATACTTCGATAATGAGTATCCTCAACGTATGATAAGGCTTCAAGAATACCAATTAATTCAATACTCATGATTGGGATATCTTTATTTTGAATCCTAAATTTGACTTTTATTTTGGAATGTGAATCATAAAAGGCGCATGCACCGTACCCATCTTTTGATTTTGAACCATCTGTAAATACATGAACATAATTTTGATATTTTTTAGAAAGTCACTCGTCACTAACTTTTCTTAATTCTGCAGCAGTAACATTCTTTTTAGATTTTTCAATTAAATGAATAGAAGTGTTACATACGCTTTCAAAATTTACGTCAAATGAATGTATTGGCAATTCGAAAGGAGGCCAGACAGTATACCTTTTTATTTTAAAATCTTTGAGGTGTCTATAACTGTTTACGGTGTATGGGAAGCTATGTTTATTCCAGTATCGAACATTTGATTCTAAGGAGTCTTCAAATTTACAAATATTATCAATTAAAAGATCATACTTTCTAGACATAATTTTTAAAATGTACTTATCTACCAGATATGTCCTTCTAAATTTTAAAGGGGGTAAACTTAGTTCACTTTCCATAACATGAATTGGAGTAGATTTTACGAATCCTCCGCAAAGTCTCAACGACTGATTCTGAACTACATCTAACTTCCTAAGGGAGTTAGGACTAGCATTAGCAAATACAGAACATCCGTATTCCAAACGACTTCTAATTAACGCTATGTATAATTTTCTCAAATGAGTAGTGTGAACACCCCATTTGTAACTACATAAGAAGCTTAAAACATTTATATATTTAATACAGTTTTGTGCAATTTCATTAATGTGTTTATTCCAACTTAGCCTATAATCGAACCAAACACCAAGAAATTTTATGACTTTAACGGTTTCCAGATTTATATTATTCAGTTTAATCATTATGAGAGGAGTACGATATTTTCGAGTAAATACACATACTTTAGTTTTTAATATAGAGATCTCTAAGCCAATATCAAGAAGTAACTTTACAAATTTGATAAGAGTGTATTGCATAAGTGTAGCACAGTCATTGATGTTCTTATTGCTACAATAGAATACAAAATCGTCAGCATATTGAATCATTTTCATATTATTATTCATGCAAAGGCTTTTTAAACTCAAACTTACAATGTTGAATAGGATAGGGGACATCGGGTCGCCTTGAGCTAGTCCATCACGACAAACTCTACATATCTCTTCTCCATTCATCAATTCGTAAATCATTAATCTGTATGAGAGGAATTCTTTTATATATTTGCAAATAAGAGGAGAAACACCATATTCAATAAGTCGTTGGACTAGAACATCTACTGAAACGCCGTTGTAAGCGTCTTTAATATCCATGAAAGAGCACAAAAGATATTCTTTTTTAAGAAAACTTGATTCTATATCCATTGACAAGCGCGTCAAGCCGTCTACACAAGACCTACCGCGGCGGAATCCTATCATATAATCTGGAAAAAGTTCATTTTTTTCAAAAAAGTGTTCTAATCGCCTAGTGATCATTTTATTAAATATTTTACATACACAGTTAATGAGTGAGATGGGCCGAAACTTAATAATAGAACCATTATGTTTAGGTATCGCAATAACTTTGACTTTATTCCATTGGTGGGGTATTGTCGAAGTAGTAAAAATTAAATTAAATAAATCCAGAAGTATTGATTTGGCATTAGTTGGAAGGTGATAAATCATTGAATAGACAATACCATCCAAACCTGCAGAGGTATCTTTATGCTTAATCGCTGCGTATAGTTCTGCTAAGGTAAATGAAGGAGTAGTTACATTTTCTATATTATTTGTAGTTTGTATGAGTGGAGGGGATCCAACTCCATCAGGGGTGAGTTTATAAACAAATTCGTATGCTTCTTCGTCCGTTAATGTGCCCGGATTACTATTATAGCCTTTTATCCATCGGAGTTTTTGCCACATCTGACTGCTCGTAGTGTTATTATCTATACTGTCACAAAACTGTTGCCATGAATTTAATTTTGCCATTCGAATTAATCTGCGAGCTTTTAGAACCTTTTCTTTTAACAATGAGTAATTTTCTACGGTACGATTTTTACGCAGTGTTTTTAGAGCAAGCCTTCGCTCCGCAATTGCCCTTGAAAGCTCCTGATTCCACCACGGTTTTGGTCTAAATTTTGAAGAAGGGTTATTATTTGTTTTTATGACCGGAATAAACTCATCTGCAGCGCTATTTATTATATCTAACAATCCATCATAGCTATCCTGCACACCCCGACTAAAAGAAAAAGTATGACATTTGGATTCAATAGACTGACTATAACCGACCCAGTCTGCTTTTTTGATGTTACGTTTGATAAAAATTTTATGATACTGGATGGATTTAATTTTTATACTAATGAGTAAATGATCGCTTCCCAGATTCTCATTTGTTACCGACCAGAAACAGTCTAATAATAGATCAGAACTTGCAAATGAAATATCGGGGGACGAACAAACGATTGAATCTTGGTTTTTTGCTATCCGAGTAGGACTTCCATCGTTTAAGAAAGGGAAGTTATTGTCTGAAGAACTTTCTGCGATCAAGCGCCCTCTACCATCTGTTAAATACGACCAAGAGGAGTGGTGTGCGTTGAAGTCTCCACCTATAAAAGTTTTACATCCAAACAATGAAAATAATTCATCATAGTCGCGTCTGCATGTCTGTATCCAAATTGGGGAATAAACACCTAAAACATATTTAATATTAGATTGATTGAGTAACTTGAGTAGTAGTAACTTATTGCGGGGCAGAGATATATCCTTGAACCTGGCCGGAATTGACATATGAACAAAAATAGCTAAGCCACCATAACCATCCTCCCGGTCTTTCCGAAAACATTGATAGCCGGAAATATTTAAAGTGTTACAGTCTAATAACCATGTTTCTGAACAAATACAAATATGAACTTTTTCTCTAAAAAGATAGGTTTCCAAATCAATTTTTTTTGGAGTTATACTACGGCAATTCCATTGTATAATTTTTACTTCCATTAGATTAATTAAATTATATTATTTTGTATTTTACTAAAAACGAAACAAAAAAATAAAACAAAAAAACCAAAACAAAAAAAAGAGAAGATAAATAAAAAAAAAGAGTGAAAAAGAACCAGGATGAGACTTACTGACATTACGCTTCTAAAGTGTTAATTTTTTGAATGATTTTGTAAATCTTATTCTTTATACGTCTTACATTTAATTTTGGAGCGATATCTTGTAACATCTTAACTAAATCATCCGAGTTGTTTGTGTATTTAAGAATGATATTTTGAATTTTTGACTTTCCATGTGTCTCTTCTAGTAAGTTCTGGAATTCAGTAAACGAAATAGGGAAATTAACTTCAGATTTTTCCAAGGCAGATCTAATGTCATCCGATTCCAAAGTAGATATATAGGAACCCGAGGACCTCTTTGATCTTTTTTTTTCCGGTCGGTGAAGGCTATCCTGTGAAGAGTCACTAGAAGAGAACTCGAATTCGTATTCATTTTCGACCGTACTAGGTGGATCATTCGTCGGAAGAGAAGAACAAGTGGATGGGTCTGTGGGGGGATGAGGCCTCTTGAATGCTGGTAGTGTGGTGAAGTCGGTGCTTAAGCAGTCATCTTTGGCTAGTTGAGCGGGTTTCTTATCTTTAACTGAAGGCTGTTGTGCGTCTGTGGGGCATTTGCTTGCAATATGGCCCTGTTGTTTACAAATAAAACATGTGATGCTTTCCGCGGTCAGGTATATCCAGTAAGAAGTTTCGTCAAAATCTATTTGTAATCGATCAGGGAGTTTGCTGACATCTTCTGGGGTTATATAAATCTGTCTCCTAAAGCTTAAAATGTGGTTAAATCCAGGATCACTTATACCAGCTCTGATGAATGTCATTGAGGACGCCGTCGTTATGTTCATCTCTTTTAATTTATTTTCAATAACTTGATGGGGAATGATTGGACAAACGTTTGACAATATAATTCTTTTGTTCCGTGAAATCAGGGGCCTAATTGGAATTTTTTGATTGTTGATTGTAATACATTGGTGTTTATCCACTAGTTCATCGGCCAATTCTTTCGAAGCAACAAATACGCAGACACGGTTATTTGACATTCTACTTAGGTATCTTATCTGTGACGGTTCTATTAGTTTACCAAATGCATGAGCGTAGTCTTTTATGAGCACATCTGTCATGGCATCAACTAATACTGCTTGTTCTTTGGTAGGGAAGGAAACATTTTGAGTTACTGTTGAGTATGAACGGCTACTCTCGGCCATTGTTCCTGTTGTCAGAAACACCGGCTCGCAAGCAAACCGGTTTGTTATGCTAGCAATATAGATCGCGCGAACGTAAACACAGATTAGGCACTCGTGTTCGAATGACGCGTGCGCCCTTATCGGTGCGCGGACCAATACTGAGGAAACCACAATTATGCTCAACCTACAAACAGGCAACACTGCCCCTCATTACTTTACCTACCAGAGTTTTGATAAATTATATTATGTTGTGCATTATACACAATCGGTCATCATTTTGAGCTCAACGGGGAGTAAATAACACATATGTTTTTTCATTGTTTGACTACGACGTAATATTGATAATAAACCTTAGTAGGTGGCATAAGAACTACAATCATAATCAGACATTCACTGATATGCAGCGTATATGTAATATTCGTACTTTACCTACTTATTGGACCGTTACATGGCAACCTTTCAGAATGTCAATGAGAATTTTACACACAGACTAACAGTCATCTCTACGTGATTGATTTTAAATGAAACATTTTCATTTTGAGCCAAGACTTTCCCACAAGAAACGGAATGCATCCAAAATCTGAGGTTCACAAGTAATTAAGTGTTTTGAGTGAATCAGACCATGTGAAAACTACGCTCATTTAAATTTGTCTTTAATTGTTTTTGGAACAAAACCGGTGCATGCATAATATATGAATTTAAAGTAACGTCGTGAATACGCTGTTAGGAATTTGTACAAAGGGATAAATTACCTTAAATAAAGATTCAAGCAAAGTGCTTAAAAACAAAACGAAAAACAAAACTATAAACACATATAAAACTACTCTACAGCTTGTGAAAGCATTAAAAAATACGCAAAGATAAAAATACTAAAGTAATTAACATAAATGACGAACAACTAATTGTGAAACTTGATATTATTAATCGCATCAGTCTTCCCACGGAAGGTATCGAACATGCAGCGAATGATACAAAAAACCGTGTCACCACAGATGAATTGAATGGTGAGATCTTCCAAGAAGATTTTAACTTCAATGACTTCATACTTCATTCACACCTCGACTTTAATGTAAACGATTAAGACCTATTGACCCAATTTTCTAATAATTGAAATTTAATAAGGGTTTAAATAGCAGTTACTCTTGTTCCGGTCTTTTTATTAACGCTTTCTGTTAAAAACAATTATGATTTTCTTTCGTATAATCTTTATAATTTACTTTCTCATTATAATCGATGACATTGACATGTCTGTCGTGTATGTAGGTGAGTTAGTCCGCAATCACCACAAAGTCAATATCGGAAACTAGTTTTTTATGTTCGCGCTTTTTATCTTGAACATCGTTATTTACATTCCGCGGTGTTATTTTAAGAACCTGTTTTGGTTTTTCATTCAAATGATTTTTGGAGTTAAATATATCTGCTTAAAATGGCAATGAGTTGACTGTGTCTGTGCGATTACTTAACAAGATTGCAATGGTCTATTACTTCATCGCTTGCTTCAAGGTCTGAGGCTGCCTGTGTTATCTTACAGTTACAAATAGTATTATGCACATATTTGGCAAATTCTGCTGGATTGAATGTTAAGAGTTAAAATTTGGCAACTTGGTGGTGCTTATTTGTTTTACGTTTAGTATTCTTACGGACGAAGTCTGTTTTGCAATGTTTGATTTTTGGGACGTTACCGTAAATTGATGTTTTTCCTTAAAACTATAATATTGTTTTAACCCGTTTTCTTTTCTTTCTATCTGTACATCACCTGACAAATAGTTTCAAATGTGTGCGAATATCTTCTTAAATGTCAGTGACGGATGTATTCAATTACCTGTAACAAAATAAAACATTATTAACAAAGTTGAAACGCAACACTTTTTACATCAACTTACAACTATTGCGAGTATATCCAAATTTAGCATACTATTCATATAACTTCATATTGTTTCAAGTGATTTAATTTAATTGACTTTATATGAATAATTACACTGTCTATCAGAAATCTGAAACTCTACACGAGATCATACGTCATGTAGCAATAAAACCGTATAACGCTTGCTCTTGCGCATAGCTTCTATTTCACAATATATAGGGCAGTGGACATACTTGGAGCAAAATATGGTGATTGCACGCACAATTTATATGTTTCCCTTTTCGCTTTCTAAATGTCTCATATTTGCCTATGTTGCTTAATACTCAAATTGCTGCAAACTATTTCCGTGAATGTTATGTCTACGTATTGTTTCACGAAGGTATAAAGGGTAATTTTGTTTTTGAAAAAAAAAAATGTCTATGACAAGACTATAACTAACTATTAACGTCATTGTAAGTTTTATAAGTATAAGTGTTCTTTTGTCCACCCTTATTAGAATAAGCTGGATAAACCAGAATAATGAAATAAATCAGTAGTATTTAATTCTAGTAGATTCAAAGTCTTGGCTAAAAGATTTCTCTGGTCTTCTTAGGTTTCCTTTTAAATTGCAGTAGGTGATTGTGGGAAAAATACTAAAGATATCGTATTGAAACGAAAATTAACGACATCAGACAAATGTCACGCAAATTCCATGTCGTTAAACCAGTGGAAAGGACAAATTACTTGAAACTGTAAAAGTGTATTAGGTACTCATATTTACAAGAAACAGGTTGGCAGGAAATTAAAAATGTAATATTTTTTCTTAAAAACTTGATAGTTACACTCCGGGAAACAACAAATTGTCCACAGCTGGACGTAGGATGTATTTTTATTATCAGGGGTTTTGCCAGTACATCTTTCACTTGGTATTCGTTTTATTGTTGGTGCTAAGATTCATAATTCTCTTATGTCTGACGATATCCGAAACTAGACGAATTATATTACTAATTCTATCTATATTTTCATCAATTTAAAGGCTTTTGTAATATACCTTATTATATAACCAAAAAAACAAGAAAAACCCTTGCAATACGACAGAAATAAGAGCATCCACCTCGATGGTCACAAAGGGTCAAAAACCTTATCTAAGGGCGCCGCCATCATCGAAACTAAAATGATGAATAGAGTACTAAATCCGTGTCCAAATTAGCAATACGACATTCCATTAACGACAGATTAAATATAATTAATATTCACACCTAGTTTCCTATGACATCAAAGCAATAAACTAAGAAACAGCCTTCGTAAATTAACACACTATGAATAGAACACGATCCAAGGTTACAGAATTATTATTAAATTATTGCGTTAAAAACTCGATAAATGTAATAAACTAGCTTGTTTATGATTGTGATTATTTAATGTGTGCGCTGATGCGATCTTTTTAAAGATAGGTATTTACTGCTTAGTTGTTTTGCGTCGACATTTTTCCGAATATTTGTGCATATCATAGATTTAGTCTTCGCTCTTGCTCTTACTAGATGGAGCACTGGTACTCGTAAGATGCGTCATAAAATAGTCATTAATCTAAGTTAATATAACTTATGTTATAAATTTTGCTAACAAAAAATTGATAAAGTATTAAACATGTCTAAAAAAATAAACCGTTTCATAAAATACGGCTACTATTTACCTGTGCACTCGTCAAGTTAGAATTAAATTCTTACATAACTATTATAATGTTACTTAATTCCAGCAACAAGGAATTTTGTAGTGAAAGCCTCGTTACTATTTATTTACCATTTAACTACCTATTGAAATTACAATAGTGCAGGAACTAATCATATTTATATTGTTTAAATAATCTTATGCACAAATAAAAACTAGTATCTATTGATTATGAAACTTTTATACCAAGCTTTTGAAAAGGAGTGGCTCCCCATTTTTCTGAATAAACGATCAAGTCATAACACAATGAAATCAAAGGCTGGCATAAGAACTAACTTATTGCGATAAGAGCAAGTGTTATCCTTTATCCAATATTTTTAAAAATTTTATATACTGTTCACCTAGTTTATACAACCAACCCTGAAACTAATTTAATTTAATTAATTTGTGTATTATTTTTGAATGATTAATATTATACCTTTAGACCTTAAAGCCAAATTAAGTATAAGGTCCATTAACCTATTACATTATTAATCTCATTAATGAATATTAACCATTTTATAACGGCTTGTAGTATAAATAGTCATTACAGTTTACCCCCGAGCTAGAATATAGGAGAAAGTAAACAAACTGAACAGCTGTTTGTAAAATTAACTAATGTAACAACATGTTATATTTACGTCATAAAAGTTAAAGTTAACATGCTATGACAAGTAAATTTTAGTTAAGTTCGATTTTGTTTTTAATTTTTTAACACATTTTTTTTCAGAATTTACTAATTATTTATAATTAAATATTAATTAAATGTTTTTTTTGTAATCACCATATATTTGAGTGTGTAAAAAGACAATAACGGTACAATTTTATAAATACCTTAGAAAAAGCCTTATTAACTTCCATATCTAAATGATACTTCTACCTCTTTTTATAACATAACACGAAATTCTTTATTGTTCAGTTCAGTAGATTTTCTAAGCTCAATTTACGTAAAGTACAAACAACAGTAAGTTTAATGCTAGTAACTAACACTGTGCTGGTTAATCTTAAGACTTTGGTCACCTCGTAGCATTGTATTGAGGCAATAGGTGGCTATCGACAAAGAATAAGCATTGAAATAAACGAATGACAAAATTAAATAATATATTTCGATAAAAATGATGAATTATATATCGATATGATGCTACAACCATTTCGATATATTTGTTTTGGTTAGTTATACGAATGTGAGGAGTTAAAAAAGCAAAGATTTTGACCATATAACTTTTGTATTTAAATTAAAAAAGAATTATTCTTACTTCCAATTGTAATAAAATACTTACGTTACAGAAGAGCTTCTAAAATTATGTTAAAGTTAAAAATATACTTTACCAAAAACTTTTTGGAGATGCGTTAAAAAGCATGAAAGTAAACTTAATGTAGTCATATGAAAATTGACAGTTATAACCAACCACATAAAATTCAGGATTTTGTATATACTTATATGCAATGATCATTCTACGATCCCACTCTTAGTTCTAGCGGACAAGCTAAAGTTCAATCGATTCCCTAAACATTAAACAATGCTTAGAGCAAAATCCAGTTCATTTATAGTTTATAAGTCATGCTTACGAAATGTTTGTGATCAGCTACATGCAGGTATCCACGGTCATACGATATCGGTCAGCAATACCAAATATCGTCAATACTGCTTCCGACTCGTGTATTGGTAATTTTGAAGAAAATTATTCAAATAGAAAACTATATACCTATTTAAAAGTGACTCAAAACATGTAACTAGGTTTGTGTTTTAAATAATGTTAAAAATACGTATTTGCATGAAATAGGCCTATGGAGATGTTACTAATATGTTTCTCCACATTAGCAGCTATGGCATGCAAATATTTATGAATTTATTATATGGTTTTTACTAAAGTTTTGTTAAAGTTACTGTTCTTATAACAATTTGCATAAGCGATTTCTACACCATAAAAATGTGGGTCAGAAAATGACACATGATGCAAAAGTAATGTAGGGCGCAGGGTTACTTAATACCTTCTTTACACATTACTGTTATGCTACATATTCATAGAGTATTCAGTACTTTCTGGTGTCCAAATTTTTGCCTTTTTGGTTTAAAAAACCTATTTAACCTTTCTCGCATTATGTTCAATCAGATTGTGTTTACATCTAGCAACGCTAGCGAACTGTCAAGCGTGAAAATTTAAGACCAATTGGCAAAGACAATAGAAACACTTACGACATTTTTATCGTCCCGACTTACAATGAAAACAGTGTCGTCAAAGTAACATGAACATTTCCCACCCTAATTTATTGTTATAGTCGAGTGTCAGATTTAAGTTAGTGATAAGCAAAACGCAACTTCACTAGCCACGGTCAGTCAGATGTGGCCAACCTTTGATTCAGATGTGCTGCGTGTTGCCATACCAAATGTTTGTGACTTCCGCTTGTTGGTGTAGGACCGGATTAAATAACGCTTGTTAATTAACTAGTTTTAATTAGGGGCGTTAATTTTACAATAAAAGTACAATAGGTTTTTGTAATTTGTTGTAAAAAAAATTGGGATGTGATTTTTTTTCTAATTGAATAGTGCTTGTTAAATGAGTATAAGAATAAACTTCACAAAATGGTTGTAGATAAATCATTGACAAGAAACATTTACTTCTATCAGAAATAGGGCTCGTTTTTAACTAATAACCAGATAAGTACTATAAGGATCGAACAAATCATGACGAAAATCTCTCAAATTAATTAAATTCACCAAAAATGGCGACATTAGCTTTACGACTTTCCCTATGATAAAATTAACTGCATAGTTACAGAGTTATAACTAAAATTAATTACAACGAATTTACTGAAAATGGCCGTAGTAGTAATAAAATAGATTAATTTTATGTTATCCATTTAATCTGAGAGAAACTGTGTAATCTTTATTCCCTTTTAGATGTGTGGGGAAGAAAATAATAGTTTTTATTATTTAGATAAGAGTTTTTATTTCAAATAATGTTTTACATGTTACTATACGATATTTAAAGAAAGCTGTGATGAGTTCTCCATTTTCTCGTGTAACTATCAAAGAGATCTGAAGTTGTAAAGTGTAAGACTAGATTTATTATATGTACGCTCATTCTAAATTGACAGCATTAAGAAGCGGTCCCACGGTGCGCGACTTGACCCACAATGCACGTGAAGTTCGATGTTTTCAAGCTAAAATAGAATTTATTACGCAACATTACGGTGCTTACCTCGCCCCCCATAACATATAACAAAAACATATCCATGTAGTACTCTTTTTTGCTTAAATTCTTCAAGATATAGGATTGTTAAGCCTATACACAATGTTATTAACTAGGTCTATATAGATTTTGCAAGAATTCTGCGGAGTTACAATTGAGTGATTTAATTGTGAATGTAACTTATCAGTTTTTCTGAAAGTCAGAAAAGCTAGTCTTAGTAGACTAATACGGAACCTAATTAAACTAAAATTACAATCAAGTGCATAACGATTACCATAGTTGGTTCGAAAGTTAGCACGTGCAGAACTAATTAACACTAAGATCATAGTTAATTATCTTCTTCAGCACATTCCAATGGTTCCTTAACTAAGTGATGCACGGAGAAAACTGGGACTGTGTTGACTTCTAGAAATTGAGTAATGAACTAATGACAAGAAGGAGAGATGGCAATGTCGTGTAGTTTTCTTACAGTAATAATATTAAAATCTAAGATATAATGTTTGAAAAAATTAAAAATATGTGAACATAAAGAAATGTTTGGGAACTTATGTAATGAGGTTATTTTGATCTTGTTACAGACGTTTTTTTGTGGTAGGCAGCTAGTTTTAGATTTTTGGCAAAACCGACGGTAGGTAGTGTTATCGATGTACATTTCTTTCCTTTTTACGTTCTTAAAGATTTTCTAGAATAAACCTATATGTATAACTTGTTTAGTTAACAAACCTTTAATATAAAATATGTAGGCACATTCTTTCAACATAACCATCAGTTAATATTAACTAGACAGTACAACTGGGCAGAAACGGCATTTACGTTAACTACGCTAGACAGAATTAGTTTAACTTAACTGAGACATCTAATGACAATTAAATTTAACTGAATGACAGTTGTATATGGGTTACCTAGATCGGAGAAAGCTGGTTTAGGTTCAAGTTTACATAAACTACGCATCGTTAGGTTATAATAAACCTAGTGGGTAAGTTAAGTTTCTAAGGCACTTTAGAAAAACTGAGACAGAAGGGTATTCTCTATATGACTTTTACTATAACGATTATTTTGGTGACAATGATAGAAATTTATAAAGGGCATGCGGAGCTTTAAACGCCTTCAAGTTTCTGGATTTCGTATTCGAAAAAATCTTAAGTGTGCCCTTACATCAAATCCACTACTCAGAAACTGGCCGTAGGTTTATGTGTCAACCATTTAATAATTATACGTGTACCTGTGAAATACCTATCACATCGCATAAATATTTCTTTGAAATTTCTGTTACAGGTATCAATAACACACCAGTAAAATCTATACGTTTACAGGTAACTAAATAATTGGTATCTTATCTCAAAGCTAAATTTAACTGCCTAACTGGTCTTTTAGTAAATACTGTAAAGTGTCTATAGACCCGCATACTTTAACGTCACTGTAATTAACACACTTTCAGAGAGTGCAACGATAATTATGTCATAAAGTATAAGGTACAGATAGGAGAAAAGTAATTAGATTTGAATTTCTACATTTAAACGCAAAAATAATCTGCAGGCTATGATTTTATTACTGGCCAACTTGCTCGTTTGCCCTGTTTTGAGCAAACGAGGGCGAACTTACCTCATAAATATTGTTCTAAAGAGCTTGCTATATTTTTATATAAAACATCTGATATATTACACACTAGGGAAAAGTATTAAAAAAACAACATAATTAGAATTAAACTAGAATTAGAACTTTAAATCACTACATGGTATAAAACAAAGTCGCTTTCTCTGTCCCTATGTATGCTTAAATCTTTAAAACTACAAAACAGATTTTGATGCGTTTTTTTTTAATAGATAAAATGATTCAAGAGGAAGTTTTGCATGTGTAATAACATAGTACAGGGAAAGTAGTTTTAGGTACTCCGAATTTAACGTGTGCGAAGCCGCGCGGGTAAAAACTAGTTAATAAATAAATTAAGTGGCCTAATACCCTAATATATGACTTTTTTATGACTGGTGTATTGACCATATGTCAAACGTAACTTTTTAAACGAAACCATAATAAAGTCGGGCACAGGTGATATTGTAACAGCTGGTGAATTCCTAAGCAGTGTTTGTAAAGTATAATATTTTAAGAATTAATAATTGTATTATCCAATACAACACGACATTAAATTGCCTTTTTTACTGAAAAACTTACAACTACTACTTCTAGCTAACTACTTGCAATGCACAGTTCATTTCAATTCAGCAAATCAATAATAGTTTCACTTAGTTCATGCGAAGATTTGTTTTATTAGTTATTTTATTGTGGAATTATTATAATTGAGGCTATAACTATTATGATGCTTTTGCCTCCAGCCTACACTTCTTGTAATGTTAATTGTGCACTGCTGAAACTACGGATAGGGCGATATTAGTTAATATTATTTATATAAAACTTAAAACCTAAATAAAAAAAATACTAGAAAACTTTTTTTTTTGTATTGAAATTATTTTTTCTAAATAATAAAAGCAAATCATGCATAAAGGTTGGCTTAAAACCTTTTTTTTGGTTGACACAAAATAATATATCGGTAGATAATTATTTTTTATATGTTTTTTATGATTGACACATTAACACTGCACTCAAGTCGCCAAGTGAAGCTAGGCTGTAAACAATTTGTTTTATCTTTATCTGCTAACGGTACACGTCGTAAAAATGCACGCTTTTATATTTATTACTTTATGAATGATTACTTCGATATTTGAGGTACCTACTTCTTAATAATAGTAAAATATGTTTACGTCTTATTTTATGAACAAATATAAAATGTTGCCAATAAATAATTATACACGTAATGACTTTTCTACAAGATACTAGTTTGAAAGCGTATAAGTCGAATTCACGGAAACACTAGTCCAATCAAATACTAAGAAATGCAAAATTACTAACAAAACTAATCATTATTGACAATTGACAATACGTTTTGACAGTTAAAGCTCTAAAAGCTTCGACACGAGTTCATAATATCCTAAACGGTATTACTTTGTGCATGTCCAAGACATATCAATTTATATCATTGAGAATTTAGAAATACGGAAGTTCAGTATTGAATTTATAGCAGAACAAATAGGATTCTATTAAGCTGTTTGGCCTACGCAACCAACTCAGATTTTCCGTCTGTTTATAGGAATGAACAGGCAATATTGATCGTATAGCCATAGAATTCCTGCCGAGACACAAATATAAACCAAATTCGAAAGAAAAGTAAACAAAACAATTTCTAAAATTAACTTTCTTTACCGCATTTTCATAAAGCGCTCTCGACATATTTACAACGCTACGGAATCGAAAGTTTTATTTGTGTTTTAAAATATTTTGAAAAACGTTCCACGAAAACTGACGGATATGACGTAAGTGTGAAAAGATAAGCGAATGGCGCCGTAAATGGTGGTGTTGCTGTTAAACTATTAACGAGTAGAATTGAGGAACTGAGAACAAAGCATGGCGATTAGTATAGTGCTTGAGATTAAAGTGTAACTACTGAAAGAGAAGCCGTTAACACTGCGAAGCACTTTGTACAGAAATGAAATAACAGTGCGTCTTCATAAGATATGTTATAGAAGAAAAAGTATGGATTGGTTGCAAGCTGTGTTAAAGTCTTGTGGCTGAGAATATTTGCTCCTTATTATTTATTGTGGCGCTAAACGATTTTGAATGAAAAATTTGATTGGTAACTTAAATACTGTGGCCCAGAAATAGTACATAAATAGTTCTCAAAAAAGAAATAGTAACAGTGTTTTATAACTTATTTTTATATTTACTATCCTTAATTTAAAATTCTAGTTTATTTAAGTGCGATGTGTTGTTAGTTTTAGTGTCATCGTAACTTTTAATGCATTTGAGTAATTGTGCATTTGATTGCCTGCTGGTTACGAACTTACAATATCCGTAGACTAGAACATACTAGTTGTATTTTAAATCAAATTAAGTTCAGCACTTAAAAATCTTGAGTTTGGTTGATATATTACAAAAATGCTTATTTAAACGTTGTAAAAATAATTTCTAGCTACAGAAGCTGTTATCAAGTTACTCCTAAATGTTGACGTTTAAAGTATTGGCTTAAATCGAACAAAATAATTCACCTTTAAATTTTACAACTACAAGCTGTATCGATTACTATCAAGTCCCGAGTGCCTTAATCCGCTTTATTGAATACAAAACTGAATTAAATCGCCAGTTATAGGCAATTTATCAAAGACTTGTTATAATAAGACGATAGGGTATCAGCAAATAATGTTGCACGGTATTACGACTTACGACACGGCAGCCGCGGGCATTGATTTGATAAGAAATATAGAACAAGACTTATGTGTGATTGTAACAAACAAAAACCTTAAAGGAAATTAAAATGTTGAAACTACAATTGGAAGAAATAGAATAGATATGAATGTGGAATCAATAATTATTACAACCAGGAACGAAGTTAGGGAAAAAACGGATATATTTAATTAACATTGACACCCACAAAGCATCACATTTAACATCAAAACTAATTCTTCTAAAATTTCTAACAAAATGTACAAATTATTCTTAAGTATATTTACTAGGTTAAGTATATTTTATAGGAATAATATAACGATTAAAAAGGTAAATAAAGCAATTTATTTATAAACTGACACGAACTTACAAAATAAACCTAATCGTTAGAACGACTGTCAATGTAACAAACTGGCAATAGAAACTCTAACAACATTCAAGAATCGACATTACAAGCAACAGGATCCTGATCAACAATGTCATAAATTACAAATACCAAGCTTAAGTGTAACTCAGTAATTGACACAAGGAGTGGTTTAATACCCAACATACATATCAACCGTGTATTTGGCATAGATGAATAGCTTTGGGAGGAGGATTTGTCATTGGCTTCACATGAAAATGTTGAAAATAGCACTGGTTTTGGTTATATATTTAAAAATGATTTTAACGAGGGAAAGTATGAATAAAGTGTTAAAAAACTCAAATGTCCAGATTTTATATCAACCGCATCAAAAATAGACAGATTTGATAAATCGATGGGAACATTATAGATTTGTTTCTCATATCCCGATTCGATAACATCAATCCGTAAGAAATCTATGTAAATTAGTGAAAACGAATCAATCAATGCATTTATCAATAAACTTCAGATATTGATACATTGCGTAACTTTATAGAACTTACTTTTCGTAGCAAGAACCTTAATATTCTAGAAAAGTTAACAAGCGAACGAAACAGAAAAACGAAAGTAAAAACTCGACCAAAATCCCTATCTAAATGCTCTCTATGATTTAGCAGATGCTATCACACCCAAAACACCATAAAGTCCACTTTACATAATCCTACAACGATATCCAAGTACTAAACGCAACTTTATTGCACCGGATAATACGCTACAAAATCTCTTGCATAACGCTCCATTTCTGCCGAACATTATGGCAGTCTAAATGACGGAGCCGCCATTTAGTTCTTGGCGCGAAAATCATTTTAGAAGTGGATTCACTTTCGCTCTCGTAAATCAGTTCAGCGATGGCGACGACAGATTAGTCGGAATGTCATGGGAAGCTGATCTCTTCACAGTAGGTACCAATAGGCTGTAAGCCAATAACATTGATAGCATCTAGCTGAACATTGAAACGGAAGTGAGTCGTAATGCCGCTGCAAGTCATAATATTCCTTCGAGCAATAACAGTTTCAAAGACAATGTGCGTGATACTAAATATTTGGATTTGATTGTATATTTTCTACTTGGAGGGTTGTATTATGATCTTTGTAATATAATCGATAGTAAGCTGGGTTTTGATTTGAAATATAATTCCTTAAATAATCCTAGACTTATAGAGGCATTCGTACCATCAGAACTTTTTGAAATTAACCTTCCTTGAAATCTAATTCCTACCACTACCGATTTCCGAAGGTCATTTAAGCATAATAACTCTTGTTAATTGTCGCGCAGGAAAATTGCAGTCAACCAGCGAAAGTTCTGGAAAGTGGCGATCATTCATCGGACATCTCTTCTCGTATCTAGCTGGTAAGTGTGTCAAACGTTACATTATTAGCGGAGGTGATCAACATTTCCCTTGCAGAATACATGTCAATAGACGCAGTAAGGCTTCGTGCACAGTTGTGGGGAGGTAAGCGTATTATAGTTGGAGATTAGTTTATTTATGTATTTTAAGACTTGCATGTATAAATTACATTGTATGTTATAAAAAAAATCGTAGATATAATATTATTATTATTTATAAAATTTTAGGAATAAAAAGGACTTATATTCTTAATTACAACCCCAAAATTTTATTGAACTATTGATATCAACAAAATTAATTTCATATTAGGTCACATTTTGTCCCTGAATATTTGGCCAACCATCACACCATTAAACTGCCGAGGTCATCATTAACAACATTGCAATTAGCACCCAAATCTTCCGGTGTGAGACGGCGAAAACAATATCATTTCAAATCTAGTCATGCGTACAATATAAAACAAAAGTATGATTAAGTTGCGGTTACCAATGTAAAAACAATATTTACAAAGCATGAAATGATATTTTCTCTGAGTAAATCATAGCACCGAATTCTAATTCAGAATGTAACCTTAATCAAAGAGCACCAAATTCAGAATGAGAAATAATCTAATATCAAATCTGCACACGACTTAAGCTAGAGTGATAGTTCTAGAGAATGATTAATAGACACTAAATGAACACGTCGCGCCTGCGCAGGTGAGCTCACGCGATCTAACAACAGATCTACTTTCCTCGAAGTCGCTGTTAGGAGGTCCTTTCTACAGTTGAATGATTTTGAGAAGTACTTTCGAATTGATAGATTTTGGATATCAACTTATGATCAGTGTAACTTAAATTTATAGTTATTTGAAAAAATTTCATTCTTCTAATCTTATCAAAGTCACCATACAAACTATGAGAGTTTGTTTTATTTTTAACGTTAAAATTCAATATTTTGTTTAAAGTCAAAATTGCAACTCCTTGAAGCAACTGCGGGTCAGTTAGTAGTCCTATTTTAAGTTGTTTATATATTTCATCACGACCATTTTTTAACACTTCCTTCATTCATAAGACTTTCTTGAAGTAAATTTTCCTTTTAGTTTCCTAATTTTTTCTCTTTTCAAAGTAAGTTTCGAGCACATCTTGTGTAGTCCGTTTCAATGCAAACGGTAACACGATATATGCAAGGTGTGACAGTGAATAATCGACATGGAATGTGCAAATTAACCGTGTACACAGAATCTTGATAAATATTACTGTAAGGATGGTAAACATAAAAACGACTTTGTTGCGGTGTATCTCATTACCATATTTCCAACTAAATGATAACTAAAAGAGAAAATTATTAAATGCATCGTTCGTTTTAACAAAATTGCGATGTTTGGTAGCTTATGAAAAATCTAAGAGTTGTAACATTAAAAAGTTTTGATTTAATACAATAATTAACATAAATAATTTTTTAAATAAAATACAGCATTATAACTATGCCTAGCAGCAAAGCATAAAACTGCTGCGTAAATAAAAACTGCGTATGCACATCGATTTATTGCATTGATAATGGTCTCACCGATTTGAAATTTTTTCACGATCAGCGAATTTGAATATTACCTGTAAACAAAATCAGTTACATATTAATACTTATTGTTCACAATAACATATTATCGAATAACATATAAAAAGCTTACCACCCTGCAGTTTTACTCGCAGCATAAATATTTTTAGGAATAGGGTTTTTTCCCCGCGGTAAACAGTTTTACGCTTACGTTTACTAGGGATATTGTAGGATTATAATGGTGAAAGAGTTTTCAAATCAATCTAGAAGTTTCAGAGCCTATTCCATGCAAACAAGCAATCAAATATTACCTCTTTATTATATTAGTATAGACATAAAAGTTAATTTTACTTTTGGAGTATCTTTATTTATATCAGCATAAATAGTTACCTACTAATAATTAATATATAACCGGCTTTTATGCTTAAAATAACTACTTAAACTTTGCAAATATGTTTCTATATGTTTAACGGGTGCAATTACTTGAATCAGAGCATGACCATTAATACCTACTTATATTTAACTTAGGTTTGTGAAGCACGTTTAGTCCGTATCAACTCATTTTGTTAACAATAGCTTGTCTTACAATGAACAATTGTTATAAGTTTGCATTCAACCTACAGTTAACATATCTTCAATTTCTAACTAAAACTTGCTTACTTTGGAAACGTGATTTTGTGTTAGGCCTTCATCGCAAAAAATGAATATATCTGAAGACAATCACATCAAAACTGTAGCACTAGACTTAGCATGTATTATAGATACTTATTGATAAAGGGAGCACCTTGCAACTGTTCAGGCACGCGCCATTTGCCGGAAGCCAAATTCCGGAAATCGAACCCAGAACCTCTCTACGCCACTGTCCAGGACACTTGCCTACCGCTACGCCACAGACGTCGTATTAATCATTGTTTGAATAATAAATAGCTAATAACCTTCAATGTTTACACAATCTGCCTCGACAATTGAAACAGACTATCTTCGTTGCCTTGCTCGTTCAATGGATCGGTATTCCGCTTTTAATTAGTAATTATTATTATTATAACAGAACAGTTACGAGAATTACGTTTGATATTGTGCATTTAATAATAATAATAATAATATTTTTTATTGACCAATATACAATGTACAATTTATCTTAATCAATACTCAATATAAATAAAAGCTGCTTTATTATATTTAAAGATAGGGATCATTAACGCCGATACTAGTTTCTAGTGAAACTGTGTGACAGGCGCTAATTCTTCCTTATTTTGATCTTACCTAAATTGCCAAACAATTATTGAAAACTAACTAACTAACTTAAAAAAACAAAATTCAAATAAAAAACAATAATTAAAAATACAATGATTTAACTTACATTACATATAAGTGTGCCCTTACTCTAAAATATAAATCCTTGGATCAGTAAATAATTACAATCTCTTACATTTACTTACATGGGTGAGTTGTGTAATTATTGTATGATTGAGTGTATGATTCACGTGTGTATGTGTGTGTTATGTGGTGTGGTGTGTGAGTTTTATGTAAGTGGTGCGCGTGTGTGCACAATGCATTTTGCATGGTAGCGGACGATCCCATTGTTTAATATAAACAGGTAAGTAAAAAATATTTACCTAACGCGTTACCCTCAGCAAGTCCTCCGTTTCATAATAATTTAGCTTTAGCAACCAGTTTTTAAGAGTAACTTTGAATTGTCTTGATGCAAATTTATAAATACTCAGTATTTTATTTATTTTGCTGTACAAACATGGACTACGTACATAATATTGTCTTCCTGCAAGAGCGGTTCGGTGGGGGACAGCAGGACAGACTCTGAAGGTTCTACGCCGGTTCGCCGTACAATCGAAAGGGAGCGTTGAATGCTTACGCAGCATCGAGTGGAAATTTAGATTTTGAAACACGTGGCGTCAATATTACAATGTTTTATATTATTTAGTAAAACAATAATTAAAATTGAAAGTGATTTACCAAAACAAATATATAAAAATTACTGGGGTAATCTGATAAAAAGTTTATAAATATATGTCGCTATAAAGCAAGTGTAGTAGAAGAGTGTAAGATATTTTTTTGTAAATTATTTAGAATTTTTTAAATGCAGAATTATTAAGTTTAAAAAATAAAATAAAGTCTTCTTTTAGCAAAATATCCTACCTACGATATTTAAGGTACTTTCCCTTGATGTCCCGTAGTCTTGGGACATCCTGCATATCAGTGTATGTTGGCCATACACTGATATACAGTCATACGGGACAGATGTGCAAGCAAGCAAGTGATAATAGAAGAGAGTATCTTATACTTTACCGATATTATAACCTATTGAAGCTTTAGGCTAGCTACTAAAACCGATTTTGAATAATTTAAAGCGCAACACTTACTAACCTACGTAAATATTAAAGAAATATAAGTAAAATATAGATGGTCACTGGCATATTTCAGCCACAAAAACCAATAAACTGCATATAAAGTTTATAGAAATCTATGCGTGCTGCCTGCCAACGTCAAAAGTTAAGAATCCCGCTGTTTGTTTACATTTTTTATTATTATTTTTATGTACTTTTAGATTAAACATTTTTTTATTTGGTAGTATTCAAACCAATGCCGAAATCAGTAAAATATTTATTATGAGTTTAAGACTCTTGAAAATAAAATCATGGCAAGACTAAAACTCTAAAACTTCACCAAAATCAGGTAGTAAACAAACAAACAATTTTATGGAAATAAGGGAGTCTATAATTTACTTAGACAAAGATGATTATATCTACAAACCAGGAGAAACTATTAGCGGAAGAATAGAATATTTGTTTCCAAATGTTATTAAAGTTCGAGGTAACCAACAAATTACTGATGAACCTGACTAAGTTAATGTCACAAGATTCCTGAATGAAAATAAACGTGTTTTCAGATATCACAGTGCTATTCCGAGGTTACGCACACGTAGAGTTCGTAGCTCCTGATTTAATACAGAGATATGGAGTCAAGAAGAAACCAATTATTGAAAACAAACTTCATACGTCGGATGAAGAATACTTTAATGTCTCGTTTAGTATCCTTAATAATCAACAAGGTGACGAATTTTACACGAAAACCAATTATCTTTAGCTCAATCGACTTAAATAGTTTCTTAGTTATAAAGTTCCTAGTATACGTAACTTATTATTTACGGATGTGTAAGAAAAATATAAAATACGAGCGACCCGCCCACGCTTCGCAATGGTGTAATTTTGCCGACTTGCTCACGAAACATTGATTTTTGGCTAACTTTAAAAAACTTTTTCCGATTGTTCTTTATTTACAAAATTTAATGAAAAAAATACCTAAAAGTTGGTGAAAACCGCATTTAAATCCCTCTACTGGTTTAGGAGGAGTAAGCAGCCAAACATACAAACAGACAGAATTAGCGACTTAGATTTATACTATGTAATGATACCTAGTTAATTAGTATCACAGTAAATACGCTATACCTTAAATTACCCACAGGTGAAGACATACAAATCCCTTCTGGAAAGCAAGTATACCCCTTCAAATATACACTACCCGAAACCATTCCATCATCATTCGAGGGAAAACACGGCTACGTTCGATATAATTTGAAAATTGCACTCGACAAATCAACGGAAAACAATGTCGACAGGATTGACCAAATTGTCTCCATAGCGCCCTTTGAGGTCACCCGAAATGTCAACAGGAATATTGACCATTGTTGCACGGTAATTTTTTTTTACCACCTAACTGGCATATAATTTAAATGACTTTCTTTGAATATCTTTATATATTTAAATTCATTTGACATTGAAAATTCTATTATTTTTGTTATAAATTTTATTTTATAATATTATATATTTTAATTCTAGGTTGTTACCTAATTGTTTAATGACTTGTAAATATTTATTTTACCAATAAAAATGTCTATGTCTATGTCTATGTCTATCAGAATATTCCAATATTTAAAAAAAAAACTTAGTTCTAAATTCAAAAAGTTTCCAGGGACCTCTCCATATTCAAATAAAGCACAGATTCAAATGTTTGTGTTGTGTGTCGCGACCGCTGAAAGTGGATGTGCAGGCGCCGGAGACAGGCTACTGGCCCGGACGAAATATAAACCTAGAGGTCGACGTGGATAACAGAAGCAATGTGTCTGTTAAACTGGTCGAAGTATCACTTAGAAGAGTAAGTAGACTTAGAAGAAAAAGCTTCCACAAGGGACACCTCTTTAGTAATAAAGCTATGCCTATTTTTATCAGACGCTTGTTTTAGCTGGTGGCATATAAAGCCGTGAATCCCAAAAACTTTTTAATGTCTTCGGCGGAAACAATCAAGACGGTACCGACTGGATCAGCTCCTAGTGGTTCCAAAAGACATTGGAGTATACAAATTGAAGTGCCGACGGTTCCTCCATCGAAAATGATCAATTGTGAATTAATATCTCTGGATTATGATATTCATGTAAGCAAGCACGTTTCGCATCTAAAGCTTCAAGCCATGAATAAAGAGTATAAAATGATATTTTACAGGTGAAATGTAATATGCAATGCCGGTCAAATCAGCAAGAAATGCAGCCCATCTACATCGGGACAGGTCCAATAGTAAGTCGTAATAAAATATGAACTCGAATGTAACAGTTCTTTTCCGTAACTGTTGCTGCATCGGTTTATTACTTCATCACGAACGAAGAATCTAACGCCATCAGTAATAAAACTATTATTTATACATAAAGCTGTCAGATGTGTCTACAAAATGCTATCAATTGCAGGTCTGTCGGTGTAACCGTTCGAAATCAGAAGCGCTGCGGTCCGAAACACCATCAGTTGAGGATTCAGCCAAATCGAGATCAGCGTGACCCAATTCACAAGCGAGGTGATTCGAAAACGCTGTCACGACGTCCATCAGTCTTGATTTTTGAATGAAGAACGATCGCGCCGATGTTCCCATGCCCGAGCGCAGGTGGAGAAAAAAAAGCAAAAAAAAGTTGGTCATTGATGCGGTCGATATAATGGGCGCCGTAATAGGCGGGTACGTGTTTGAAGATCGAAGATGTGGTTTGTAAAAAATACAGTTTTACTTTCAACTCTTTGCCGAAGACAGGTATGCTTGGCAATATTTTATTATACTGTGTAAGCTGATATATAATAATGCTTAATGAAGATAAGAATCAATCCTTACCTTAACTTTTTTTTTTATTTAGGGAGATTTCCTCTGTATTTGACTTTTAAACCACAAATTAAATGTTTCCTTGATTCTATGACTACGTTGAAGAATACCTTTAAGTCTTGTTTAAATTGTTGTATCTGTGTTGGCGGCATTTCTATAATCAAGTTTTGGAAACAGCTTCTCGTCTTTTTTTGTAAATAAACACTATTTATTTCTCAAATATTTGTGTTGTCTATTGACTTTACCTACCTGTATCTAGTATTGCGGTTATGTCTACAAGACCTTGCTCTCTTTACGATTTTCAAATAAAAATTACTGACAAATTATTATTCATCATGTTAGTTGTAGGAATTCCAATGTTAAACATAGACCTGGTTTTACTAGCACGAGAGTGCAAATAATATCTGAGTAGGTGTTTTTTCTTTACATCTAACCATGTAATATATTGAATTCTAAAAGGTATACTTAAATAACAGTAGGTAACTTAAATATAGAAGAAAAGTATATTAGCAGAACAATCCCTAACATTCTTAATTGATTTAATTACAGCTATTTACTTATATTACAATGCGTAACGTGTATAATATTGTGTGTTTTTATTTAAGTAATTCATTATTAAATGTTAACAAACCTAATTTTGTAATTTAGAACACGCTTGCTTTGCAATTTCTATAATAGGTCTAGTTTAATTATACCTATACATCTTTTTTTTTATAAATCAACGTTTCAAATTACAAATTCTCACGTTTTAAAATAAACTGCTGAACTTACTCTAAATGTTAGCTGCTTGATTACAATTTCAACGACAAATGAAAAGCAATAACTAAATGTGCTCTACCTGCTAATTTCCTATCATATTATTCATATAATCTAGTAGGGATAAAGTTCTTTAATCTTCTGCCTAAGAAAGTAGGAACTAACTTTTGTTACATAGTAGTTTGCAAAGTTACGTATTTTAGGAGCCTTTGACACTTCAACACTTCCTCATTTAGGCGGCAAGTCAAACAAACTAACCGACCATTAAATAAAACCCGTGATTACAAACCTCGGCAATTAAATTAATTAAAACAAAGAAAGTTCACCTAAATCATAGTTTTGTGAGATTCCGTTCAAAACCCCGTGTTTAAAGTGAAAGTTATACAATGAGTAGTTTTCGTGTTCACTCATTCTTGGAAACGTACTCAAAACTATTAATTTAAGTATAGGAATAGGTTTCAATTGTGAATTTGGATGGCGAGTGATGAGTGAATTGCGTCTGCGCACGCTTTAGGTACATATCTATGAACGAAAGCAACACCATTGACTTACTTTAGTTTAAAAAAAAACGTTAATATTCTATGTAAAAAGTAGTTTGATTGATTCCTATTTTGAGGGTATATACATATATTCAAAAAACTAATAAGAACACCATTTTGCTGTGTTAGCAGAAAATAAAATCCGCACGTAGGCTGCGCGTACGCACCGGAAATGGACGCGCCAGATCGTCGCAGCGGTGACGTCATAACCGTCATATTGCATGTCGTGTTTCATTCGCATCAATGACTTCGACGCAGACGGACGTGCGCTATACTTCATTTGCATTTAATCTTGTGGAAACATTATCTTCTTCTAGTATGTTAATTATTTATTTAACCTCATATTTTTTTTCCACTACTTAATACATACGCAACCAAAATTTTATGAAAATAGTATAAAAGAAATAGCTCATGAGTTGTTAGCAACTATGTAAATAAAACTAATGCGTATTTAAATAAAATAAGTAGGTAATATGTATGTAAAATAAAACATGCGAAATAATAAAGAGGTCATTTATACCGTACTTTGAACGGCAAGATAATTACTTCTAAGGCTAAATGAGAATAATTATAAGCTAAACTGGTTTTCATGCAGAGTTACTGAGTCAATGAGGTGTTTAATTAATGTGAAACATGCTGTATAACTGGAGACGGCTTTTATATGAAAATCAGGGGAGTTCATTGGCAGTTTTTTTAACATAATTATTACTTACATTATTCATGACATTGTTTTTGCAAACACGAACAACGTCTAGTTGGCGTAAACAGAAATTAACAGCAGGCAAAAACTGTTAGAACAAGATCTTTTTATTTTTAAAGACTAATTTTCAAATCGAAGGAAATCTATTCTTAAGATTGATTTCATAAAAGAACCTGATCCAAAATGTGTATTCCATTCTCCATTCTATAAGTAAACGTTTCTGCTTCTGACTATGCATCAAATTGTAAATAAATACAAATACTGACAAAAATAAAGCATACATCAAATGCAATTCTAAATTTAAACAAAAGTCACGTTTAAAGTGCAAAGGAAGCAACTATTGTCAGTATCAGATATTACACAATACACGATAATAAAGCAATTAGTATGAAAATCTTCCGTCTCGCTCTACAGAATATTACGATTGCGTTAAATAACTCGGAAACACTCTCCGGCAATTTTCAAGTTTAGCCGTTAACCTCTTTAGTTGGGAACACTGTTGTTTAGTCAATAATACCAATTACAAAAGCAGAAATCTTTACGAGCGGCATTTTAATCGAACTAATTAAACTTATTAATTATTGACAAGTTGTTGGTAATGAGAAGTATTCAAAAGAAGTTGCTGATTAAACGAGTTAATTGAAAAACGATGTTAAACTTATAATCCGCAGAGTCAGTGAACTAGATAAAAGAAAGCTTTATGTTACTGTTACAAATATTCACCCAAATCAATGATTACTTAAAAATATATTTTTGAGGCCGAATTCTCGAAAAGGTTAAAAAAAAAAATAAAGAGTTAATAGCACTCGTTTCAAGCTTTACTCTCATTAGTACTGCACGAACAATTTAACGTATTTTAGTAGAAAAAGCGTGACTAAATACGTAGTAACATAGCCATTTACATTGAAAATAGGAGGTTTAATTAAAATAGTCTTAAATTAATTTTATCACCAAATATTTTGATGTTGGTCTCACACAGTACCTTTATTTAAAGAAAAATAGTGTACCTACATACAAGTAGATTGTCTGGCAGATAATTGAGCTACAGAAATACCTGCTATAGCAGGGGTGGTCGGCGATGCGTTTCAGACCTTGAAAACGGTATCGTTGCTAAACCTGGAAAAACCATGAAGGGTAAAATGTTTCCAGGAAATGATTTAGGGAATTTAGAACTATCGATTGAACTTAGTCACGGAAGACACGAAGTTAACGAAAATTACTATGAGTTACTGGAAAAGATAAAGAATTTAGATAGTCGATAACATTTCAAAATAATTGTATAAGAGATTGACCACAAGTCGTCTAACATTAAAATACAATTCAATAGCGTAGCGCGTCGACCATAAACGGAGGTAGTAAATGAAGAAAATTGCCGTCGAAGCTAGACAATATCAAGGGCGGCCGACAATTTGCTGAGATGAGTCGGAGGCGAATCAAAATTGATCGTGACCGAGCATCAAACGCAGGAAATGTGGCAATCGATGCTCGCCCTACTATCGATCATCTTTCCCTAAAATTTTATTTTAATATCAAAATTACACCTACGGCGTCGATTACACATCTATAAATAGCAACCGAGAATGATGCAATCACGAGTAGGTATCTTCATTTCCTGTTCAAAATTTATTTTTGAATAAGCAACACTATAAACAAATCACTAATTCAATTGCAAACGAAACATTGAATCTGATGTAGAAGCAAACATTAAGTTGATTTATTGGAAGGAATATCAGTTAACGCCAATAGAAATTGCAGAAACTTCCAAATTTATTGCGAAGTGGAGATCCGAACGACACGACTGGCAATATTTCGTGGTATTCGTGAGTCGAGGGTCAGGGATTGCACACAAATGACTATTTAAAGGCGACCCTTAAGCAAAGAAATTCAATCTGTGCCTAGGTCAAACTCTCTAGGGCACAGACTATCAAATAGATACAAGGAATTTAAACATACCTGAAAATAGAACGGCCAGCTCAAACGAAAAGTGAAATTTAGCCCCAACCTCAACCCACTGAACTTCGCCAATTGAATTCGGTATTTGATGAAATTACGATAAAAGATCTTCACATACAATAAAAATGATATCGCAAAAAAAGTGGCCCAGAGCCTCATTTTAACGGATTCGTACACCTTTGGCATATAAAATTATTGATGGTACTTCGGAAGTTTAAAAAGTGAATGTATATTTGAAGATTCGCGTACAATAGCGATTCCACTTGCCGTTCTTTGGTTCGCAATTAATAAATTTGACCCAGTATCTTTCGCGTGCACATTCGGATTTGTCGAATCATTCGGTCCGTTAATTAATATCGGATCTGTGGGATTTGCTTTTACAATCTCCGGTCGCGGAATGTTGGTTATGCGTGTCGATTTCATAATAAACTCAACTCAGCACTGAGCATTTATGACACTTTCTACTTTTTGTTTCAATGTCACTGTCAATATATTCATCATTATTTTAATAGAGGCATAGATTAAAAATAAGTTTTAGCGCACTATAGTGTAAGCAGTTTATGTTTTTTGTTTGAAATATGCGTACACTGAACACTTAATAATATTTTCAAGTTAGGGACTGTTTCATGAGGTCGCAATAATTTATTACTATGTATTTAATATTTACAATAACGATATTTTAGGTGTTTGATAATATATAAAATATAAGTTTAGTTAGAATTCAATAATAACATAGTAATAAGGAAACCTAATGAAGGTGTTACGAACGTGCTCTGCGTATTAACAAGAATGTGATTCATTTACAAGTTGTCATTGAATTTGAGACATAATTTTAAAACCTGTTTTAATGTATTCAAAACAGGAGCAAAACCCTGTAGTCACGGTTCCAAGGATAGAGGCTCTTAGCCGCCTATTGTTTCACGTGTTTGGTCAACGCATTTCAGTTTCAAATCCTATAAAAAATCAAGCTAAACGGCGATAACATACGATCTAGTTCCGCACCAATAGAACAGAAAAGACTAACATACCATAAACACAGGAACAACGAAGTGTATCGATACTCCAGTCCACATGAACTCAATAACCAAACCACTTTTTGTATTGTGTTCAGTGAAACGTTTACAAAACTGTTAAAATTATCACTTTTTACTTAACACACGGCCACCACTGCACTGATGAGGCTCTAGCCGCGGACACAACACTTGCAACTTCACACGGTCCTCACGTTATCCATAAAATCACTGTATATGAGGCAATCGTTTGATTCGCAATGCGAAATTGCCACGAAAGAATCGTTCGCTGTAAAAGCCACGGTTAAATCGACATTACCGGTCGAAATTGTTCCAAATTCGTCGGATATGACAACACATCGCGAGCAGAGCGGCGCGACCGTACCGCGCCAAGTCCGCGAGCCTACTGCGGCGGCCGCGATGGATGCAACGGCGACAAAACCGACGCTGCCACTTCGAACTTTTACCCAGCTGATTCAAAAACAACACCACACACGACAAAAACAGGAACCACCAATCGCCTTTTAAATCGGAAGGATAACAATGCAAATAAACTTGACGCTACAAATATAGGCAAACACCTCTGCGAGGTTTGCAAGGTTTTCAAGAAATGACGTCTGATGGAGTAAATTACATCAGTGGGCTCATAATCGACCGGGGTGATATCAATCTGGCGATAAAAGATATCAGTATTGAACGAAACAGCCTGCAAACTGACTTCTATTGGATATTACATAAACCTAACTTCCTGCGAACTTAATTATGAACACTGCAAACTAATTACAAAGGCATTGGCAATGACTCTAAAATTGAAATTATTACTCTAATCGTTTTTAATTTGAAAAGACAGTGTACCATAATAATTAGGCTATAAGTAAATGTCAGCATTTTACTTGGCTAACTCAGTGAAATAATTAAATAATACACCTCATAAAATGCTTTAGAATACAAAACCGTAGAATTAAGCGTGCGTTTGATAATACTTAGACCGGTGCAATAAAATTTTATCATTTTTGTTATGGCTCTACATTCAGCAAACATTTTTACAATTCACAATTAAAGAGTCAATAAAATAACAAAAATATTATCATTATTAAAGAATAAACTCTTTTTGTACAAGCTGTTTCTTTCTACCTTCTTTTTGCCTCTATTTCAGGACTTCTCCAGATCAATACATGCATCTTTGGACGTGAGAACAACACTAATTACGGATAGTGACTCGCCCGGCGCATACGCATCTCCGTGGATAGTTATCCTATGAAACCGATTATTAACGTGTTCCTTTCGGCTTTAGGGTTCCTTTTTGCTTTACATTAAAAAAAATCAATACATTTTTTTTTGCTAAATGTGTGGATATTGGATATTGTGTTTCAAAAATTCTAGCAGTGGAGTGAGCACTTCCTTATCTTACTTCTGACACTAGATAGATAAATAGTTGGAAGCAAAAGTTCATTAATATGCCGCCAAAAGGAGTTAGCACTTACTAAAAATTCTAACTAAGAGTTCTAGTTGCCTACAAATTTAAATCGATAAATCAACTGACCTTGGCAAAGATAGGTGCTAAGAAATCAGAAATGAAGAACAATAAAATCAATAACAAACTAACTAACTTGCTAGTAAGCGCAAAGCTGGTAATATCTAAGTAACTCGTACTTGAACTTGCTGATGCCCTCAGGATAAAGACAGGAACTTGAGAAGGCTTCAAATTATACGCTACACCGCAGAGGCATGTATTTATACGTTTATCACTATTATAAAGGATCTATTCGAGTTTAACTATCAAATTGTCTGCCGATATCGGATTCTGAATTACACAGCATTTCAGAAACTAATAGTCTTTTTCGTCTAGAGATGGTCAAGTAAGGAGATATGATGTTTATCCTTATATAAATATAAATAAATAAAAAATACGGCGGTTAGCAGAATTCTGCTATGTAATCTTTACGGATTCCGAAAAATAGAGATCCTAAAAATAACCAGCGAGTAAACCGGTTCCGAAGATGTTCTCAGATGTAACGGATATGACAAAATTTTGGCAATAAAGCTAAAAATAGGCTTATAAAGCTTTTAACCACGTTCCGACATCGTTGAAAAATATTTTGATTTATTAGCCGCAACAAACGTAATAAACCTTAAAAGTCAAGACATAACTAATGCATTACGGAATGACCGACTTAAAGGTTTCGTCAATTCTATCTTTGAAAAGTGCAGTTTCCTGAATAGGTGTCATCGTGAAATACTGATTTCCGACCCTTAATTGTTCATCATGGTTTAATTTACAACAGGGAAAATAATAATATTACATGTAAATTTACAAATTCATTAGTGCAACGGTTTAAAATATTAATGGAGTTAAGTAATTTGGTGTAGTTTAAAAAAAGAACAATGTAACAATGATCCGTTGATACTTTAGTACCAGACTTCATTTTTTCTAATACATTTACTTATAAAGATATACGCATTATACCGTTACCTTGTTACCTATCAAATTACCAGCACGCACCAGAGGGTTTACAACTCAGAACCTTCCGCATGGTTGTCCAAAGTCGTTCCTACCCGTCTACCACACCAACGCTGATTGTTGCTACACCCTGATTCACTGATTAATATCAGATGGAGATGTTACCCGTAACGCGTACTGCAATTACTTGATGGCAAGCCAGATAAATAACTAATTTCGTTACGTAAGAAAGTACGAATCTTCGATCTTAACAGATACGCGAAGCCTACGATTAGACGTTTCCTCAGGATTGCAGGATAAAAATTGAAACTGCATTCCAGGATAATGAGGTAAATTGCAGAGCAGATGCTGAGTCGACGATTGTGTCATTGAGTACTAGATCATTTGATAAATCTTTCGTTTTTAACTTTTTCTAACTTATTAGCATTTAAAACATCGAACTGTCACATTTTTCAACGAAACCCGGTTTAGACATCAATTTGCACTGTTGTTAACTACAATATAATACAGATCTGCATATTCATTATGATCTAGGCTTCAGACTGTTACCAGCTTACAAAAACGTGCGTTCACGCACCTATGATCGAGTCATATGCCGTAAGTTATTACGTCAAGACAATGTCGAAGGCACAACGACCAAATAGCTGTATCGTGATGTTGGAGCCGTTAAACGCATGCGTGAGACTATAATGCTATACTTCATTCTTCCTACCGAAGACGATAGGAAGCCATCCATTAAGTATTTACATTGTAAGATGCGATAGAAGGTGTCGAGTAGCCACTTTATTTAAAGCAAGTTAGAACTTAGTACAATCTTATTCTTTATCATTTAATTAGGTGATTGAGGTAAACTTTGCGCGGTCGTCAATAAATATAGTTTAGATTATTGAAATGAACCAAATTTTAAACACGCTACCGATTGCTTAAGTTAGTCTTAACTTCAAAGCAGCACCGTTTAGGTTACCTAACGTGAACCTAGGTCTAAACTGTGTTATTACTGCACCACTAAATACTAAATGGGTACTGAGTTTGTGGTAACTATCGGTGTTACTACACCAATTGACGTAAAACTGAATCTTCCTGAAAGACCCCAAGTCGATAGGTTAATCTTTACTGGGAATAGTGTCAGTATTACCCAACTCAGCACTTGTTGGGCCTATCTATGCTGATAGGTTAAATCACGATGTAAAGATAAAAACGCTATTTTAACATAGCAGATACATAAGATATTCTAACTTTCCCATTTTAGCACCCGTAACTACAAAATGTCATTACAAATTCTTGGCTTTAAAACTGGAACACGCAACGAAATTTAAAAATGTCACCTCTTTCTAGAAAAAGACTTTTCCGTATTAATTAATTTGATTACAGTTATAAAGCAATTGTACTTAGCTCGTCTCTCTTCTCGTCAAGATCATTAGCTCGCGATTTCCCTTGCTTTCATCCACATACTAGACCTTCTTACTTTCCTGCCACATTCCAAATTTTATAATTTACAATGAAGACAATCGAACAATATGGGGCGATGATAATTTTCTCACGACTGCCCATGCGAGGTTCACTAAATATGGCAGCCATCTTGATTTTAGCGAAGTTATTTAGGTGATTGGTAAAAATGAATTCGTGTTATAAATTTTTTAAACAAAGTAATTGTGAATTTGTAAAACAAAGCTGGTAAATACTAGCAATCTAATTTTAACAAAGTAACATGATTCATATGTATGTCTTTTTATAACACCCCACCAAACAAACTATGTTTAAACTTTTTTCAATACTGATGTAGTTTTTGTAGAAAAACTGGTAATTCTAAAGAAAATAATTGGCAAACATAATTAGAAAATAAAGATACACATCATTCGTAAATATCACAAGAGCAGATGTTAATTAGAAATACAAAACAAGTACAACGTTCATACATAATTTATTTAATTTAAGTTCGTTACCCGGTTTACACGACTTTAGAAGAAATTACATAAGGCGTAAGTAATACAACTGAAACAGAATATTACTTCATTTTCGGTTTATTACTATTGTTACACGAATCACTAGTTTTACGACCTAGAATATAGAGCTAGCCGTCTTTGTCTAGATGATGTTCTATTTTCGTATTTGCATTCAGGACTTTTTGCTCGACAACATTACCTTGTGTCTACTCCATATTATTATTCACTTCATTGTTATCTTCATACGCAACGTTCTCACAACAAATGTCGTTAGACTTGTTACTACAGTATAATTTATACGTTTAAAATCTATGATCTGTCATCAACAAGATGATTATCTGTACAGTGCCGACGCAATGCAAGGATAGCAACTAATCAACGACAAATCTATAAGCTTTTTGCAATCACTGATTATTCTAGCCGTTTTATTTTTATACCGCGGCCAGAACGAGTTTTTACGTATATTTTAGCTATTGGTATGCCTATTTAAGAATTGGCGTAAAATTATTATAACCTACCGGTTCAATAACTAGAATAAATAGTTAAATATTAAAACTTAACTTATTGTCAATTCTTTTTTGATTTTCATTGCTTCCATGTTTAAGGAAATGCTAACAAATGCAACTTTGTCAAAGGTAAAACCTATAACGCCTACTTGCATGTCCTAAACACCAACACATACGTAACTACCTTTTGCCGCAACGCTCGATGTATGTCGCAAACTGTATCGAATCTCGCTTATTGTTTACCATATGTCAAAACTGCCAACTTACTGCTTTAATACTAACCGAAGGTCGTCCCTTTACTGACTAATTACGTAACAAAGCAGAAGCATTATTCCCAAAACAATCCATAACCAAAGCCGATGACGAATTGTCTAAGAAAAATCTCTGGTCATCCCACTAATATTATAAACGTGAAAGTTTGTGAGTATGTCTGGATGTATGGATGGATGTTTGTTACACTTTCACGTAAAAACTACTGGACGGATTTTGATGAAACTTTACAGTAATATAGGTTATACATCAGAGTAACACATAGGGTACTTTTTACTGCGGGAAAACTTCTATTCCCCGACTTCCACGCGAAATGCAAATAAAATAAACCAGTGTATACCTACAGAGATTGATAAAAAAATCGATAAGTCCTAAGCTTGACTACCTGTCAAACTAGAGGCGGGGCCTGGCCCAGAATTGTGCCATAGCCATTTTATAATTTGACAATGACTGACATGCATATGATGATATATGTGACAACATCACACGTTATAAAATGGGACAAGTGTCGACTTAATAACTTGAATGGTAATCTAAGTATGATATGCAAGCAAGGTCAAGCTTGACAAATGATCGAAGATGTGACAGCCATTTAATATTAACCTTTGCATTAATAGGCACTTTATATTGCCGTGTGACGTTAGCTAAATAACACCACTCTATTTTATCTAGTTAATGTCGTGAAGTAAATAAGATATTCAGGACACCGTTGCTGGTAATAAAAGCCAACTAGCTAAGATTTACTTACCAGCTGTCTACTATTAGAAATTTTCTTATTTCAGAAAAGTCAACATTACCTCCTGCTAAATTAAATGGCTATATTAATCTGAGGATAAAGATAAGTTATGTCTTTTGAGAGCAAGCCAGTGATCCAATTCAGCTTTCATTTCATCGTTCTATTACCTCCTCGGACATAAAATTAAACAAGCACAGTTTTCTCAAAGTAACAACAATAAAGCGATATCAACAGCAATTTCAGTATGGGCCCGGGGCCTGCCTACATGGACGTTAGTCCACTTTCGAGAACTTACTTATCTTAAATCGAAAGAAGATAAATTGTCGATACCCCTTCATATAGAAGGTCTGCTGGCTTTGGAATATTGGTAGAGAAATGTTCCTATGAGTTATGATTCGATAGATCCATAAATGAAAATTGACGGTTATAGGTATATCTATCTACCAACAATTCATAACTATTTCATACTTCTAAAATTTTTCAACCACAACCAAATATTCCATGAGTTTGAATGAGTTGATTTAAATTCATATTAAACTCTACAAATAATCAAAACTTATGAGTCATAACATAAATGTTAATCCATTACTCGACACACGCGGACATAAATCGTCACATTGTCGACATAAAAGTGTAAAAGTAAATATTCCTACACAAATACTGCCATAACGTAACTTTTGTAACATCAATAAAACCATCGTATAAACTATGTTTAATGAAAGCGTTGAAATAAGGTTATTAGGTAATATCGACATTAATAGAAGAGGAAGCTATAAAACTAACACCATACAAAATATTGATCCAGATGAAACCGTAAACGTAACGAATGAAATAAAAACTGCGTTAGAACGCGGAAGATCGCATGAAGACATTCGTACCTAAGCCTGCGGGCTACACACCGCACAGAAAATTATTAATAGCGATTAATAGCCGTAAGTTTTAAGTATAATGTTTTCAGGAGCTTATTTCGTAATTCACTTACTATATACCAAATTCCATTTAAATGGGTCGAACAAACGGAATTTCAAATGTTCTAAGCCTGCGGGCCACACACCACACACAAAATTATTATTAGCGGTTAATAGCCGTAAGTATTAAGTATAATGTCTTCAGGAGCTTATTTCGTAATTCATTACCTATATACCAAATTCCCTTTAAATGGGTCGAACAATCGGAATTTCAAATGTTTTCGAACTTGCGTATTGGCGAGATAAAAAATAATAATTGTAACTCTTCTTATTTTTAAGAAACAAAAGAATAATGCAACATCAGGTCAACATAACAAATCATATCTCAAAAAAAGGTTTTGCTCAACCGGCGTCAACATAACTTTGTAGCGCAATCGCATCATTCCATTTTTGAAATATTTCGTGAACTCGATATAAATCTCGAGCGCCCTTTTGAAGATCCTAAACAGAACTTATGCTTTTGACGTGCATAAATTTTATCACTCAATGCATTCAAAGTTAAAATAAAAGCGCACGAGGGAGTTGGGCAACCTAAATTTCTAAAAGCGTCAAAATATGTTTAACCACGTTTCTTTTGATCTTAAACGATTGAATGGACCATAACAAACATAACGATAGAAATCGGACATGAAATAAAGTAACAGAATACATCAATGAAACGTGATACTTGTTCCGTCAAACGAAATTTCATTCTTGATTGACGCGTACATTTGGTTAAACAAATTGTATGAGCACCCCGCGCGGGGGGTCATCCACGAAATTCGATTTACCCACAATGAGTTACGTAATCAAACGCCTATGCCGTGATTAATGAATTTAAATTTTTGCTTTGACTTTAGCTGTAACTCAAAGCCTTTGCAATTTCAAATATAAGACACTCTTTGTGTCTCGCAGTTATGTAATAAACACAACAATGTATGGCATGATTTAATGAGCAAGCTTTGAATCTGCGCCTTAGAATTTGCTATTATGAAACATTGTCAATACTTTGACATTAATTAACCGAAGAATGACCCAACGGGCCGAAGATGTTACAAAATTCCTGCCAGATTTATCATCATCAATTAATTAGGTGAGGATTTCCTGGTTTCTAAAACGAGACTCTCTAACTTGTCAGTCTGACAAAAGAAAAAAAGCATAAAAAGAAACACATCCCGCTTCCTTAGCGTGTCGTAAAGTTTTACCCTCAAATTTACACTGACCGACATTTAAAATTATCTTTCCAAATCCAGAATCTCTATCATATTACAGATTCCTACTTCTATATCAAAGCCAAGTTGAAGCTGAAGTTGACACTTAATCATATTTAGTTGCAACGGCAATACGTAAACACAAACCTCGTAAATTTAAATAACTCAATCTTAAGCTTTATGCAAAAGACATTCCAATCTTAAAATAGTCTCGATAACCGATCCAAAGAACGGAAAGGGTGACAGACAAGACAAATGTCAACTGCGCCCCGTAATCGTGGAGACACTAAAAGATAATGAGCTCGAAGGCGCGAAAATACGTGGCAGGTGTACGCCCATGTCAAATCAACAACAGTGTGAATAAAACTTAAACAAAATTAACATGCCGCAAATAAGCTTGTAGAAAGTTAAACAAATGGACCGTGAATTATTTTCACATGTTGACTTGTAATTGTTTTCCAAAATGACAATGACAGGGATCGCGAAAGCGACGAAGCATGCGCTGACAAACAAGCCAGTTGACAACCTCTCGACAAACCGTTTATCCATTGACTTGATATTTCACAGTGTAGAGTGTGTAAACTATTTATAGTTCAAACATTACATCACTAACAGTGGTATACGATATCGCTTTCTTTATATGTCATATTCTGTAATCGTTCCACTATAGCATGTCAAATCAGTAATATTGGAGCCGATAAATTATTACTTAGCGTAATCGTAATCATATCTCCGAGTTAAATGATGACAGTGAGCAAACTCACGGATACAACTTATCCGATATCCGATCCACTTGTCTAAAAGACATGTGCACATTTCGCGCACACAATATCGATAACTGATCTCATCCGTTGATCGTTATGTAATGTGAAGTGATAGAGCAAAAGTCATTAGAATGCGGTAAGTGCCAGCGCATGATCATTCATAAATATCGTATCTAGCAGTGTTCCGCGCTCTAAGAGAACGCATGACCGGTTTTTTACAATCGCCTTGTCTGGATAGGGAGCGGTTTCACCTGTCAAAGTCCAAGACAAGTCATCGACAACTGCCTTTAAACATTAAACTTAAAAGCCTGCAATTACAGTCGCCAAATACAAATAAAAGCTTATAAAACATTAAGAAATAACTCCTCCCAAAAAGGTTTGAGATGACAATGAATAGTTCATTGCTGACTTTTTCGAGGTCACAAAACGCAGGTGTTCCAAAATCAACAATGCGCACACGCATCCAATACATATTTCCAACCAATTACCAAACCTTGCTCAGTAAAATTAATGGCAGTATTATGTTGTTATTCAGTACTGTTCATTTGTAAAAATGTCACACTTTGCGCTATGTGACATTTAACTTTTTTGACATTCTGAATTAAGCGTTCGCCTCCGCTATGTACCGTTGCTTAAACTTTTGTGACATATGCCTCATTAATATTTATAGCATACCAATAGCATATATTAAAAGCACAAATTGAAGTGTGGTTTATACAATTGTCAAACCTGAATATCAAAGAGAAATGCGTTTTGGCAATGATTTTCTAATGCGACGATTCTCTGGTTCCGTTCACGAATTTGTTCCATACCATAAACGCTGTAAGTTAAATTCAACAAGTAATTACAGGGGATTGTAATAGAACTGACCAAATGTCGTATCGAACAATCGCGGAGGAAATCTAAGAAAGTCGGTCATCTCAACAAGAAAACGTTTATCCCTTACACGTAAAAGATATCAATCATATCACCCTGTTATAAATATTATTAAGTTAAAAGGCTGTATGGCTAGTGCCTTTGCCTTTGATTGAATAAGAGATTGAATAATGGACGTGGTGATCGGTGCCTTGTACTTGCTTTGGTTTGATTGATTAAGAAACTAATAAAACTGGATTAATAAAGTAAATGTTTTATTTAAACGATATAACATGGCGCTGCGTGACAAGTACGAGGAATAGAAAGTATTATAGTGAAAACATTACGACACCGACAGATAAAGAAGCCCGCAAGTAAAAATGAGCAAAAAGGACGCCAACATGGCCGCCAAGAAAGTAAGTGAAGAATTTGAAGGAATTAGTGGATTAAAACCCCCAGCACCTTTGAATAACTTGACGGAAGAAGGATTTAAAAAATGGAGGAAAAGGTTCGAGCTTTATGCGTTGGCTTCAGGAATTACAATGAAAACAGAAAAAGTTCAGGTTGCAGTACTGCTGCATTGTATTGGAGAACAGGCAACAGATATATATTACACATTCGAAAATGTAGAAGAGACATATGAATCGGTGATTACCACATTTGAAAAGTATTTTGTGCCCGAGAAAAATGAAAGTATTCAGAGTTACAAATTTTTTACTAGAAATCAGAAAAGTGAAGAAAGTTTTGATGCATATTTCACTGAATTGAGGAAACTGGCTGGAGAATGTGAGTTTGGGGAATTGAAAGATAGGATGATACGAGACAGAATTGTGACTGGAATAAATAATACCATGTTGAAAGACCGACTATTAAGAGAAACAAAATTAACACTGGAGAAAGCAATACAGATTTGCAAGGCATCGGAGTTGGCTACAGAAAGAATAAAGGAGATGGATGAACCTGGAGTGAGTAATATTAATAAAGTAAATTCAACCTTTAATAGAAAGAAACCACAATTTTTGGACAAAAGAAGATATAATAATGAGAAGAAGCGTAACACAGAATGTGGAAGATGTGGATATGTACATGACAATAGAAATTGCCCGGCGTTTGGTAAAACATGCATGAAATGTAGAAAAATAGGTCACTTCGCAAGAAAGTGTAAACTAGCATGGATACAGGATAGAAAAGTGAAAGCTGTAGGAGTAGAAGAAAATAATAGTGAAGATGAACAAGAAATGAAGATGAACAGCATTAAAGTGTGCAACATAAACTGTGAGAAGGACTGGTATCAGCGTGTTTATTTTATGAATGAAAAGTCTTTTTTAAAATTCAAAGTAGACTCAGGAGCACAATGTAATGTAATCACAAAATTTTACTGTGACAGTTTAAAAATCAGAAAGTATGATAAAACTAATTTAAAGTTAACAAATTATAATGGTCAAAAAATTGATACTATAGGTCAGATTAACTTAAAATGTAAGATCGGTCAACAAGTTGATATTGTAAATTTTCAGATTTGTTCAGGTAATTTTGTGCCAATTTTAGGTTTACCTACTTTGATAAAATTTAATATTATTCAGAAAGTTCAAAATGTTAATGTTAAAAATCTTGACCTTGAAAGTGACAAACTGTTAAACTTTTATTCAGATATTTTTGAAGGATTAGGGGAAATTAAAGGTTATGAGTATGATATAAAGCTGAAAGAAGGATATGAAGGAAAGATAGAAGCGTGTAGACATGTTCCGTTTAAATTGTTGAGTAAATTAAAATCAGAATTAGCTAGTTTAGAATGTCAGAAAATTATAGAGAAAGTAGAGAGACCAACAGAATTTGTAAGTTCTTTAGTTATGACAGGGAAACCAGATGGTACTTTAAGAATTTGTTTAGATCCGCAATATCTTAATACACAAATTATGAGAGAGAATTTGATGATACCAACAATGGAAGAGATAACTTCAAAGCTTAAAGATAGTAAAATATTTAGTACTTTAGATGGTAATAAGGGATTTTGGCAAATAGTTTTATCTAAAGATTCAAGAGAGTTAACTACATTTAATACACCATTTGGCAGATATTTCTTTAAAAGATTACCTTTTGGTTTATCATCAAGTCCGGAAATTTTTCATAGGGTTTTCAGTAATATATTTAAAGATATTGACGGGGTAGAAATTTATATAGATGATCTTTTAATTCATGCTAAAACAGTAGAAGAACATGATAGAATATTAAAAGAAGTGTTGGATAGAGCTAGGAAATCCGGTATCAAATTTAATAGAAAGAAATGTCAGTTTAGAATGAAAGAAGTAAAATATTTAGGTCATGTGATTTGTGAACAAGGAATAAAATTAGATAATGATCGAATAAAAGCAATAACTGAGATGGATGAACCGAAAAATAATAAAGAATTGTTAAGGTTTCTAGGAACTATTAATTATGTGTCTAGGTTTATACATAATGTTTCAGAGATAACTGCACCGTTAAGGGAATTAATTAAAAAGAATGTACCATTTGTGTGGACCGAGAGACATAAGAGAGTGTATGAATGTTTAAAAAAGATACTTTGTGAGCCACCAGTTTTAGCATTTTTTGATATAAATAAAAAAATTGTATTAAGCGTTGATGCATCTAAGAACGGATTAGGATCAGTTATTTTACAGGAAGGAAGACCCATTGCCTATGGTTCTAAAGCAATGACTGAAACTGAAAGACTTTATAGTCAGATAGAGAAGGAGAGTTTAGCTATATTGTATGGTTGCAAGAAGTTTCATCAATATTTGTTTGGACAAGATTTCATAGTAGAAACTGATCATAAACCATTAGTTACAATTTTTACTAAACCACTTAATAAATGTCCAGTTCGTTTACAGAGAATTAGAATGGCTTTACAACCCTATAATTTTAAATTGATTTACAAACCTGGCAAAGAATTGATTGTAGCTGATCATTTAAGTCGTAGTTACATAAATGATACTAAGAAAAACTATAATTTGGATTTGGAGATGCATGTGGGTATGATTTTACATAGTTTTAGAATATCAGAGGAGAAGTTGAAAGAGTTAAAAGAAGAGACTGAGAGAGATGATTCGTTACAGATGGTATCTAAATATGTGAGAGAGGGATGGCCAGATAAGAAAAATCAGGTAGATATTTTAGGAAGAAGCTTTTATAGTTATAGAGATGAGATGAGTGAATGCGAGGGATTATTATTTAAAGGAACACAGATGGTTATTCCGAATTCTAAACGTAAAGAGGTATTAGGAAAATTACATTATAATCATTTGGGTATTGAAAAAACTAAGAATTTAGCAAGAAAATCATTATTTTGGCCTAATATGAGTAAAGAAATAGAGGATTTAATTTTAAATTGTAATACATGTAAAAGTTTTCAAAAAGTTAACAGAAAGGAACCAATGTTAGAAAAGGAAATAGCAGATATTCCATGGGAAATATTGTCATCAGATATTTTCTTTTTATATGGGAAACCTTATTTACTTATGGTTGATTCTTACAGTAAGTTTGTTGAGTTGTATCAGTTACCGGATTTGACTACTATTAGTACTATAAAAGGTATGAAAGAGATCTTTGCAAGACATGGTGTTCCTAATATTTTATATACAGATCCAGGTACTCAGTTTACAAGTTTAGAATTTAGAATGTTTGCTAAGGAATGGGATTTTAAACATAAATTAAGTAGTGCGAAACATCATCAAAGTAATGGCTTAGCAGAACGTTACATACAAACTATTAAAAACATGTTGAAGAAACTTATTTATGATAAAAGGGATATTTTTGTAGGACTTCTAATGTATAGGAATACACCTGTTTTACAAGGGAAATCACCTGCAGAGTTGTTGTTTAATAGAAATGTAAAGACTGTTTTACCTAACTATGGAAATGTAAGAAAGATGAATGTAAGGGAAGAGTTAATAAAAAGACAAAGATTACAGAAAGTTTATTATGATAGAGGAACAAGAAAGCTACCGGAATTGAAAAGAGGTCAAATAGTTAAGATACAGGATGAAAAAGGGAGAAAACCGAATGAAAGTGGTATGGTATTAGGAAAAGGAGAAGGTCCGAGGTCATATAGAGTGAAGAATGAAAAAGGTGAAGTGATAGTAAGAAATAGAAAGATGTTAGTAAAAGGAGGAAAGTATCAAGATAAAAGTGGCAATTATGATGAAGATATACAGGACATGACATACAACCCGGATATGACAAACAACACGGATATGACAAACAATCAGGATTTGACACCAGATCAGGATTTGGACAGGAATATAATTAGGACTAGGGATGATGAGCAGAGACAACATGAATCTAGTAATACATATTCAAGGTCAGGACGTTTAATTAAAAAACCTGCTTATTTTAAAGATTATGAGATGTCTAATTAAAAGAGGGAGATGTTATAAATATTATTAAGTTAAAAGGCTGTAAATAAAGTAAATGTTTTATTTAAACGATATAACACACCCAGACATATTGCTATTTTATGTGATATATTCACTACCATTCCACATTTGTCCGTGTGCAATAACTCAACAGATGTACATTAATAAAATAGCTTTTGCTATTTCTCTGTAGATGTGATGTGATGTAGATATATACTCGTAAAAGATGTAATGAATAGTTTTGCACACATCTTTCGAAGCAATTTAAAAGGACTTATACGCACCTGTCTGTTGTTATCTTTTTTAAAAATAATAATTTATACATACGCATGACTAGGCAATCGCCAGTGTAGTATCATTAAGAAGTAGGTAATTAAAAAGTAATAAAATCCGAATCTTAATTAAAATCTCTTAATGTCCTTTAACTTTCATCATCAATCAAAATCATACGTGAAGTCATTCTCTCTGTTCCTATTTCCACGATACTCGACTGTCGTGATCTGTGGAACAATCGCTTTCTCAAATGTCATCTGGAATCTAGACATCACCACAATCGTATACAACATCACTCTCACATTCGTACATGTTGATCACTTCATTGCTGTAATACCTGACTCACGCGCAACGGTACGAAACCTTTTTTGTTTCAATGTCGTGAACAACCTTACTTTCGTCTCCAATCTCAATTTTCAACGATGCAAACACTAGAGACACAATTCGATGTGCGTTAATGCTTCCAGCAAATAAATATTGATCGTTTCCTTTTATGCCGTCCTGATTCTAGTTTACAATGGAAATTCTTAATACTTCCATATCGGGCACCGAAACTGCGTGAACCGTGTCAATTTAAAAGAAGTATGAGCGCTATTTTCATGGCAGGCATTCGAAATCCCACAGTTAGTAGTTTGATCACAGTCATCAAGGCACACAATGCGCTGGTGTTAAATCGAGTAAAGCTCGTTTTTGAAATGGAAAGTGTTGTACAACAAGACAATATACAATCAAATGAATGACGCTTATTACAATGTTGGATCAAGGGGCTGGACCCAAGTCCTCCTACGCTTCCAGCAAATCATAGTTTATTATTAAAGACTATGAAATTAAATGTTTAGGTACTATGCTAATGAAAATTCATTGAGGGAAAGATAATAACGCCCCGTTTAAACTGCTGTCGGTGCCTTTACCATTAATTGAATATTTATGCCTAAAACAAATGAAACAACATAAATAAAGCTATTCATTATTTGCAATTATACTTAATATTTGTGTTCTACATTCAAATATATTATTTAAATGGCTATAAATAGGGTTATTACGGCCAAAGAACACGTAACAGGCGCTAATAATAAGGCTTTCTCAAGTCTCAAATGGTCATTTAGCATTCATTGGGACTGTGAAAGTGTTACTTAGACAAACGACCCAGCCGGTGCTTAAGGACTAATAAGTCTCCGCACTATATGCGTAGGCGCAAGAAAGTGAATACTTGATTATATACCAATCTAGATTGTTGGCCTCAGCATTTCCGCATATAATGCATTATACACTTATATGGTAATGATAAGCGGTTCAGGTTACCTCGTGTGATTGTTGAAAAAGATAAAGTAACCAAAGACTCTGCATTCTACCCTCACAGTACTGAAGAGTTAAATAAAATCATGCACCGAGGACCAAATATCAAAGATCTGGGTCATAAATATCCCCAATGCAATTTAAATGCGATGCAAAACAGTTACTCGGCAATTTATCAAGATAACGCATACATTAAATCGGCTTAACGTTTCTCCATACAATTCACTAAATAGGTTGTTGATATTAAATTCAATATCGCAGGTAGCTTAAGCCGGAATGAACGAACGTATCGGGTAATAGATTCTAATTTAAGTTATAGATGAAGGCAATAAGCAGGTAATGTTTATTAACTTCAGTTATTTAGATGCAATTGTTTTTGTTACCATTGTAAAGTCAGAAGTGGATATTTTATCATAAACACCAGTATATTTCAGTATTTATTAGTTTTATTCGACAAAACTTTTCACAGCAATTGTTTTTCAAGGCGTCTGTGCAGCGAATGAGTCAAATTTGCAATCCACAAATTATTCATGACATTGTTCGATTACACACAAATATTATTTAATTAAAATGATCATTTATACTATTTCAATAATTATTTTAAATTAATATTATAATCAATCAAATTAATTATATTTAAATAAATGAAAGTTTTATAATTGTTCAATCCCATTGAGATACTCATTGTTATCGAACAGTCGTAGTACATTCTATCTGTCTTCCTCACATCTAATACCAATACACATTATATTTACAATATCGTGCTAACAGTTCGGCCATCTGACTCTTAGGCACGTCCTCGTGACTGTAGTTTTAAAATCAATATCTATCGTATTCGTATAAACAAACATAAATTAATGAAACTTAGTATTACTTTTTTTATACAAACACATAATAATGGCATATTTTTCTAAGGCACACTATTGTTCATATTTATAATTCAATCAAAACAATGAAACGCATATCCAATTAACACTCTGGACAACTATATAAGAGAGATCAAACATATCTGTGATTAGTATTTAAATAAGCAAAGCTTTGACTGCATTTACCTACTATTATGACGTAAGTTGTTACAATTAAATACTTATATATAAGAAAATATGTCACATTATTTTTTTTTAAATCAAATAGGTATCAGTCGTAACAGTAATTTATCCTAATACAATCTCGTCCCTTGTTTAAGATATTTCTCCGAAATAGGTAATCAACTTGCTACTAGGTAAGACACTTCAAAAAAATTCCAATTCACAAAACGCACTTGCATCGCTAGTCCAAACAGATAACAATTTAACAGGCTTTTTTTTCATGAACAGTACAGACAAGGATGAAATAAACAAATTGAGCTATATAAAGACAAATAGTTCTCCAGGTTTTGATATATGTTAATCTGTATTCATAAAGAAAATAAAACATACAATACTAAACCCCTTAACGCATATTTTTAATTTAATCCTGGCCAAAGGCCTATTTCCAGAACTATGGAAGATTGCATTGATAGCTCCCATTCTCCTTGCGTATAAGCAGCATAAATTTAAAGATGCTGTCTCACTACTCGTTAACATAGTGTCAAAAGCCTTAGACAAAATTAAAGTTGTCTGGGAGTCCTTTTGGATCTAACTAAGGTTTGAGACACAGCATCAATTCCAATATTGTTACAAAAAAAACTTCACTACGCAGAAATAGGAGGGTTATCATACGACTGGTTTGCAAGTAACCTGAGTAATAGAAAGCAAACCCTTCGACGCTGCGTAGTAAAAAGCAGACCCTTGTGACGAAGCATCCATAGATTTTACCATAAAATGTATAATAGAGACCTTACCTAGCATTTCTTCTACCTTTTTCCTCATTCGCTAATTCAGAACGCGTCCTCAATCTTAACTTGACGCGCCTGTCAGATTAAAAACGATACACATGGCATTTCACAAATCAAAGTACACTTGCCCGCATCCATCTTGCGCTTCTTCCATCTCAAGTTCTCCATGCAATTGATATAGTATCGAACGTACATAAAACATAAAATAGGAGTCACTTTAGACGAACAACATCTTAATTTCAAAAGCCATATTTAATTCTTGTCATCTAGAATACGAAAAACTATTAATATAATGAAAAGTTTAAGAAACTCTACACAAAATCGAACAATAATCTCTTTTAATTGATTGCACTAAAGTTTGTGGAGACACAGCAAATCAACATTTTCAAATCTTGATAGAGTTAAGAGAGCCGTAATCAAAGTGATGCTTCGAAAAGATTTTAGGTATGTCACAAACTCAGTTTTCAAAGAAAGTTAACTCTTAAGAGTAGGTACGTCAATTATAACAATAGGGGCACTTTATTGCCATATGCCAACAAAACTCTTAACTATTCAAAATTGTTAGAAAAGAGACTTTTAAAATTCTTTTACCTGCTGTCAATACAACATTCGCTCAACGTCTACCATATTTTCTACTTCCAGATTTACCAAAACGATCAATGAAAATTAAATTGGAAACCTCGACTATGTAGAAACTGAAAACTTAGTTACTACGGTTGACAAAGTAAGAAGAATAACATAATTTATTATATAGATACCCCACTGCAAATACATACCTATACAAATCCTACACACACAATTATTAACAAAGCCAAGCTTTATTTTATTTATACCTCCAAGGAATGACAGATAATTGAGTTATTTTCTTCTTGTTTTGTTCTTCAATTTAAATTGACCAAATTTTGACTAAGGTCCGTTGTTTCTTCTTCTTTTTAGTTGATGAATAAATTATTTTTATATTTTATTGTTGTATTAAATTCAAACCATCTGTCCATATTTATATTTCGTAATGCAACCTGTAACAAACCTGTAACATTAAACCTGTATTTTTTTATTTCTTGTTAAGTGCTCATCCTAATTATGAAAATGTCTTTCGGTCTCCTTGTACACTGTTTGGCTTCTGCGTCATAGGCTTAATAAGTTTCATTTCATTTCATTTCATTTCATTTCATTTCATTTCATTTCATTTCATTTCATTTCATTTCATTTCATTTCATTTCATTTCATTTCATTTCATTTCATTTCATTTCATTTCATTTCATTTCATTTCATTTCATTTCATTTCATTTCATTTCATTTCATTTCATTTCATTTCATTTCATTTCATTTCATTTCATTTCATTTCATTTCATTTCATTTCATTTCATTTCATTTCATTTCATTTCATTTCATTTCATTTCATTTCATTTCATTTCATTTCATTTCATTTCATTTCATTTCATTTCATTTCATTTCATTTCATTTCATTTCATTTCATTTCATTTCATTTCATTTCATTTCATTTCATTTCATTTCATTTCATTTCATTTCATTTCATTTCATTTCATTTCATTTCATTTCATTTCATTTCATTTCATTTCATTTCATTTCATTTCATTTCATTTCATTTCATTTCATTTCATTTCATTTCATTTCATTTCATTTCATTTCATTTCATTTCATTTCATTTCATTTCATTTCATTTCATTTCATTTCATTTCATTTCATTTCATTTCATTTCATTTCATTTCATTTCATTTCATTTCATTTCATTTCATTTCATTTCATTTCATTTCATTTCATTTCATTTCATTTCATTTCATTTCATTTCATTTCATTTCATTTCATTTCATTTCATTTCATTTCATTTCATTTCATTTCATTTCATTTCATTTCATTTCATTTCATTTCATTTCATTTCATTTCATTTCATTTCATTTCATTGGTTCTTGTAGGAGAAGGATGTCGCTCATGCCCACCACCCCATCCACTACTAGTCTGACTGGGATCCGCAATCGAGACGTCGCTCATGCTCATCGCCTTGATTGGGAACCTCACGAAACTTACGAACCAAAAGACGTTGCTCATGCTCATCGTCTTGGTTCGGAACAGCTCATATCATACGATTTTACAGACGTTGCTCATGCTCATCGTCTGTACCATAATCACATCGCTTTCCTACAAAGCGTCGCTCATGCTCACCGCCTTGATTGGAAACCTCACGAAACTTACGAACCAAAAGACGTCGCTCATGCTCATCGTCTTGGTTCGGAACATATCATACGATTTAACAGACGTTGCTCATGCTCATCGTCTGTATCATAATCGAATCGTTTTCGTACAAAGGGTCGCTCATGCTCACCGCTTGTACCATGTTTTTTTACAAATTCCAAGAGATTTTTTTTTTATTCCACATGTCAAAAACTAAACTTTTCCTGCAACTTCAAGTGCCGACGACTGTCAGGCTACGCACGATCGTTGCTCCTGCTCATCGATCGTCGGTTGTTTAAATTCCTTCTTTTGCACTAATATCTGTGAACTCTCGATCGACACTCGCGCGACAATTCCGCGTCACTATCGCTCATGGTTGATTCATTCATCTGAAACTTTTCCATTTATGTGTGAGTTTAGTTAACTTTGCAACCTATTAACATATACTTACAATATGATCATGGTGCAGTTGTACATTCTGCCAGTCAAACACAAAATCAAAAGTATTTCTTCAAAAATTAGGACATATCAAAATGAAATCAAAATGAAAGCCACATATAAACAACATGGCAAACCCATGTAGATAAGGAATAATTTCCTAATTGTTTTGCTTTCAATTAAAAGTCGGATACGGTGAGAAAATAATATGCAAGTAATCAACCAAAAACTACCGTGAAAATATTACACCTCTTAACTCAAATGTGTCTTGTTGCCATTATCATTGAAATTTAAAAAAAAATTAAAAAGACGTCACATAAAAAAAAATTACTTGAATGAGAAGTACTTAAATAAAATTTAAACACTTCATTATCATACCAATTATTACTATTTATACATTTATTTGCAAACCTGCAACGGTCAATTCATGCAAAACATTCTCTGTACGCTCTAAGTCAAACAAAAAAAAAATTCAAAATTAGAAAATTTTCTTACGTTATTTTTCCAGGGCGTGGCGAGAGATTTCATTATTCTCGTTCATCCCACTTCTGAACTAAAGTCAGAAGTGGATATTTTATCATAAACACCAGTATATTTCAGTATTTATTAGTTTTATTCGACAAAACTTTTCACAGCAATTGTTTTTCAAGGCGTCTGTGCAGCGAATGAGTCAAATTTGCAATCCACAAATTATTCATGACATTGTTCGATTACACACAAATATTATTTAATTAAAATGATCATTTATACTATTTCAATAATTATTTTAAATTAATATTATAATCAATCAAATTAATTATATTTAAATAAATGAAAGTTTTATAATTGTTCAATCCCATTGAGATACTCATTGTTATCGAACAGTCGTAGTACATTCTATCTGTCTTCCTCACATCTAATACCAATACACATTATATTTACAATATCGTGCTAACAATTGTGCCTTTGTTTTAGTATTGTGCATTAGATAATTATAGTACTTTGGAGCAAGTGGAGGTTTGGGATTTTCTATTATATGTATAGTTGAAATAAAGTTTTTGATAAAATAGTATGTATTATATCGTTTATTAAATAACCTGCAATACGTATTCTACCGATGCGGGAAGTTGCATAATTAACTAAGCATATTTACAAAGCCCTATTGTACCTTACCCATAAAATACTTACCTAAACATAACTAGAAACTGCAATATGTCTCAGTTAAAGGAAAACCTGAGGCCATGAATGCTGGCTGTCACCGGCCGCCTCACATAGGCTTTCTCCCGCCCGTGCGTCGTGATCAGTATCGCGCGGCAGAGATTTTCTATCAGTCCACTGTAGGGTTGCCAGATGGAAAGAGTTTGTAGGTATTGTACGGACATTACATATGATGTCCAGAGTCTTGAAAAAATACAAATTGTAACGATATATAATCAAACACAGATTTAAGAGTATTCGACTTATACTTAGCCAGCAATTCAGGCAATGCAAACGTTGAACTCTTTGAAATTTTAACTTTTTTTTATTAAAGTACCTACAAAAATACATTTCATTTGGTGACCCTAGTCATCTGTCTGGACAGAGCTTCAGTGTCGGACACGATGGTGATTTGTTTCAGTTGTAACGTTCACGTGGATATGTGGACTGGTTATAAAGACGATTTCAAAAGATTAGCAAGTCTATTGTGTAGAGCCTATAATTTATCTCAGTTCAGCAGCATAATAGATACGACTTGCGCTTAGGACCACACAATGGGCGTAGATGTTGAGTTTAGTCTAAAGATAGGAAAAAAAATCAAGGGTTTATTACTAAACGAAAGGATTATTTCCTCAAAATATTGATCACTGCATCGTGTAAAGCTCGATCGTGAGAGTCTCTGATTGGGTGTAGTGTAGGTTTATTAACTGTTTCCTTTGAAAATTCGTACTTACCAGCCCGAGCAAAGTATGAGTCCAATTTGAAACATTACATGTTTTCTTAATGCAAATATAAAAAAAAAAAACTTGTAGTAAATATGCTGAAAACCTAATACACTCGTTTCAAATTGCATTCGTGCTTAGTTCGTGGTTAGTAGTGCTATATGAAAGAGGAGTAATTAAATTGCATAGTTTTTTTATAGCCGACAACCATAAAGATCATAACAGCGTTGTTCATCAATATAATAATGTTTAGAATCAATTTAATTTCTACAGAAAGGAAGCGAGCATTGTTTTATATTATCGTGCAGTTTCTATTACAACAAAACGATTTCAAGGTTAAATTCTTTTATGACTTAGTTTCTAATTATAATTTACAATCCCCTTCCGAAGTATAAAACAAAGTCGCCATTCGCGTAAAATTTTATGTAAATCCGCCGATTCAACATTGTACAATTTTTCACTTATAAAGAAATAAATGTAATCTTTCTGTATTCTGTAAAAAAAACTATTTTCTCTTTTTACGGTTATATTTATATAATCAAAATATAAATACTATGTGCAGGCTATGCCGAAATTTATGTATGCATATCTTTAGAACGACTGCTACTAATTAAATAATTCTTGTTATGTTATTTGTCATTATACTTACTGGCTTTTAATAATTTTCAAATAATAATATCTTTATACTTAAATTATGTTACTTATGCGAAGCCGGATTGGGCACCTTCTTAATATTTTAAAATAAATAGCATAACAAAACAATATAAAATTTCCAATTTATTGATCGCGCCATTAGTAAATTTATAAAAAATACGTGGGAGTTACGATTCTACATGTTAAAATTCGCCTACCACAAAAATGATTGACTTCACTAATGGGAATTCAATTAAACATTCATATAAAAGCTTATTAACTTAATCTTTTCTACGCAACCTACGCGTTTTCTACGTTACGCAACTCAAAGACAAATATCCAAAGATACTCATAAAATCCGCAAACTTTACCAACTACTACTTTTATTGATGACTCCTTTAGTCAATCTTTGACCTCTGCTTTCTGCGGTGATCTTCAGAGAACAGTTCCGATAAAGCCATCGAGCGGCGTCTTTGCATCGACACTACATTTATCCCGTGTCCTCCCAAGAATGCGGCTCTGCCTGTGCATGCTAGCACCTATGTCATTAGCATACTACTCCATTCATTTTTCAACCACGCCCGCGGGAATAGCAGATTGCCAAGAATGCGAAATAGGGATAGCAATATTTAATACTTGTAATTGGGATTAATAATAGACCTTTACAGCTTTACATGCTATAGTAAAGGTTTTAACAAATTTTGATTTCATCTGGTTTTACAAGGGTGCCTACTTAGTCTAATTTTGTATAAGCTCTTTCGTTAAAGAAATGCAGCTAATGATCTCAAATTCTTCTTACATGTTTTTCTGAACCATGAGAAAGGCATTATTACGAAGTTGACCACAAAGCCTTAGGGAGTGTTTTTTTACACATAATCATCTACGGTGTAATGTAACATCGTTGCATAATTCTGCCATCTCATCTTTTATTCCAATTTGATCTTTATCAACAGCCGTATTGGTATCATCATGGCATCAATTATTATTGATTTAATTTCTGTGTGGTCAGGAAAATCTGGTAAAACTAGAAACTCAACTTAAGCTTGTAGTACCTACCTACCTATTTTATTTTTGTTTGCTGATGATGATACCTTTGGTATGGGTACCTTAAGGGCATAGTACTGAACACTGCCAATTATGTAATATTAAAATTATGTATCAGTAATAGGGCCGTTTTACTTTAAACGTGTAATTTACGCAAACGCAACACAGACTACAACAAACTAAAATAGTGTCAATTAGAGCTGATATTAGTAAGATCTTAACTCCCTATTTGATTTGGACATAGTATAGTAAAGTAATTGCTGCATCTATTCCTATATTAAACTTTAGTGTGCACTGTGTAATACAATAAAATGCGTAACATATGAATCGTTGGCGTTCCCTATTTGCTCCTTGGCTCGGAACTAATTCTAGTTTAACGCTTTGAAAAGGTCGCAAGTCGAAGAGAACTAGTTTAATAATGTTCATATATTTTGCAGATAAGTGCATGAAAATTCTTCTCAAGAATCTTAGGAGTTCGTTGGGAACGAAACCTAGAATAACTTAAGAAATACCAGACATAAAGAAACTAACAAGGAACAATAAAACATAATGGAATTAGTCAAATACTTATTTGTTTGGAATTCGAATACTTTTCTCAGCTTTTACTACCTCCAATCAGTCATATAAAAACGGATCTCTTCCGATTCCTCAGGCAATAGATTTATGACAAGTCATCGTTTAACGGTTACCAGCGGCTTCCGTCATATCACCGTCGCTTCTGTCAAACGGCTGCGCCTACGCATGCGTCATGTTTATGTTGCGTTAGCGCACGCGTCTTAAGTGCCGGCTTAAAGAATGGTAAGAAGTGCTCACAAATGACTCACGACGTAAGGTGCTTTGACTATTTATAGATTTCATCCGTTGACTGATGAGTTGTCACAGGAAATGCATGTTTGTATGAAGAGGGGTTTTAATAAAATTAGTATTAGGTGTTGATAAAGTAGACGACAAGGATACAAAAGCTGAAGAAGAAGCATGATCAAGACCAGTACATATTTATGGGATAGCAATAGAGATCCGAAATTCTTCGATGGTGTTAGATATTTAATAGATAATTCTTACCAACCAACTAAATGAGCATACCGAAAAACACTCGATTCTCGTTTCTGTACCTACCTTAGTTATAAGTAGGTATCTGTAACATTAACTCTCTTTGCAAATACCACCGAGGTTTAGTACCGAGTGGTTTTCTTCAGAGCCTCTAAACCTAATAGAATATTCATAACTGCCTCTTTTAGAATTTTAATACCATCATAATCCACCTACGGGTACTTTATAACAATCGGAAGCTCTGTCCATCTATATTCATCAGTCAATGTTAAGTAGAACTTTCGAATGCATATAGACAGACAGACGAATCATTTCATTCTAATTATATCCGCTCAATCAATTATAGGAACTTGGTGTTTGAAGTCGTTAGTGGAATAAGAAGGAAGACGGGTCTTTGTAATTTGACAAGTTCATACAGTTCCGGGGAAATCTTTTTTAAATCATCAAAGCATATTTTTGTGTATCAAAGTATAGTAGATACTGATTAGTCGCATAATGTTAAGGACGAAGAAAAGGCAGTTGATTTTAACACAATCTTTAAATTAAAAAGTATTTAAGAGCGCATCATAAAGTTTTGCCCTTCACCAACCAAAAACATTGTAAGTTATTTAGTCCTTTCCCTTTTTTAAAATAAACATTTCAAAAATTGTAAAGATATAAAACTTTATCGTCCCACTTAAATGCAAAGAAATTCTCATTACCCACTTTTCTTAATGCTCCTATTTATTATCAATATCATGGAAAAACTTGTGGTCATAATCAGCTATTAGATGAAAGTTTCATAGCAATAGATATAACGATGCAAGTATTAGAAGTACCATAATACCTCGTTTTCCATTTATGGGAATGAGGAAATAAGTTGACCTTATTTTTTATCCTATTATAACTAACATGCTCCATAAGTGATAACCATTACAGGTTATTTTCACGCTTGAATCTAGTTGATAATGTCGCAATTTAGTTACAACAAGCCCAGCAAGCTTGCAATTATAGTTACAACGTATTTTTAACACTTACTATAACCTATTTGATATTTTCCTATCTAGTTTTTAGTATTCGTGATTTAAGCTTGAGTTGAGCTAAACTACTTGTGGTCCTTAAGCTTCGTTACGCAAAGCGATAGGAATTTGATCTAAAATAGCTGATGGCGGTTCAAAGCCCTCTCCATAAATAACCACAAGGCCAATCCAAGTATTGTCCTCACGAATCGCTTAATACACTTCAAATGGTAAGAATAATGGTTTAAATTAAACAGTCTACTCAATTGTGTATATCAGAACGTTAATTACAAATTCGCTATTAATTAAACCCCCGTATAGATTTGACATAATCAGGGCAATTTTCTAGCTTAAATTGTTAAACGAAAATTATTCTTAAGCTGATGCAATAGGCAAAATACAAAGAAACGGTTGTCACCTCCCTAAAATCGGAATGATTAACGAGTTAAGTGACATTAAAACACAGCACTGATTAACTAACCGACGACAAAGAGAAAATGACGGCAACCAAAATAACTTGTTAAGGAAGTCATAATTTCTATAACAAAAAATACCACTTTGGTGACATGAGGGGTGATAAACACAAGACTAGTAAAAAGTAAATCAAAATTTTACTTAAAATCTTAAATGACTCAAATATGACAAGAAACCTTTAAAAGCATTTCTATGTAAGTAAGCATTTCTGGTTGGCGTCAAAGCTTATAAACTATCATCCGATTATCTCAAATGCTAAAGTATTATCAATAAGTAACGACATTCGGTGTTTGGAAGTCATGATTTGTGATGAAATCAAGGTTAGGGGACTTAAGAGTTTTGAAATATAGTTGACATATAGGAGCTTAGAATATAAAAAGTTAGAAGATAACGGGCTTTATTTACAGAGAAATAATTCGAAATCAAAGTTTTAAATATGTTATTAATTGAAAATAGTTAATTTTACCTAGCCTTAGCCATACTTTCTGGGCACCGACCACTTTTTATAGTTAGCAAGGAATTGTTGTTTTAATCAAGCTCTAATTTTAAGTGAAAACTGAGCCCTAAACCTTAGAAAATTATAACTATGTGAACTAGTTCCTACTCCCAAAGTTATATATATGAACAACTCCAGCATCTCAGGTAATTCTTCTAAGTCCAGTACCATGAAAATGACTGTATCCCAGATAAAAGTCATCGCCGGAGGCATCAGATGGGGTCAGTTCCCGACAACCTTATGGGAACTTATTGAACAAATGACCGAGGAATCGATTCACACTACTGTACACACGGCTACTAAACTTAAGGCTAAGTTTTACCATTGAATGTGCAGGGAGTTAATAAAGATGATCCCTAAGAGGATGATGTTGATTTTCTTATGTTCACTAAACATTTCCAAGGAGATACAAATATTGCTAGTATATTAAATAATATTTCTATCTCACTATGAGTATGGCTAACTACATAAAATATAATTATTTAATAATTAATATAAAATAATTATTATATCTTAGGGATGACGTCTGATAAAAAAATCATAGATACTAGTGTTAATTCAAACGGTACAGATAATCTTTCAGAGACAAAAAAAAGTATATTTTAAGCACTTTCATACAATGAACTTACATGATAGTAAAACAAAGAACTGTTAACTGTCTGAATGTACTCAAAAGTGGGTTAAAGTGAGTAATACCCACTAGAACAGGCTACTTCGCAGTGCGTAAAATTGCTTTGATCCAAGTACCAAGAACACTAAGCGTATCTTCTGTTGTGCGCTGTGAAGTTGCTACGATTGTTCACAGTTACAATAATCGCTATGGAAGTGTCAGGAGCTATTTGTGGAAAGGACATCGTTAGCACATTTCGGACACGCTCGGGTCGAGTCGATGACCGACGCGGCCTGTCAAACGAAATGTCAAATTAAAAAAGCGAGGCAAAGGATGGGAAGGGAGTGGGAAAGGATTTGGAAATAATATGAAAACTGACCTTTTAATCAAGCCAAGGCATTTTTAGTTACACGTACGTTGAAGTATGGTGCCTGAAAATAAAGAGAACGGAAATTAAAAAACCGTAATATTGTTTACGAGCGACCCGCCCACGCTTCGCAATGGTGTAATTTGGCTGACTTGCTCGCGAACCCTTGCATTTTTGGTAACTTAAAAAAACTTTTTCTAAACGTTCTTTATTTACAAATTTGAATGAATAAATACCCTAAAATATGGAGAAAACCGCATTTAAATCCGTTACGTACTTAATGGAGGAGTAAGCGGCCAAACATACAAACAGATTTGTTCCCTGCTTAAACAATTGTTTTATTTTGTAATAATTATAAATGAAACCATTAAAAACCTCTAATTAAATTAGTATAAAACTAAGTCGCTGAATGTAACTGTTTTTACAATTGATGCCGATAAATACTTCTAAGCCCCGAATTGACTTTGATACTGACATTTACATCAAATTTAAACTAGTTAGTTTGTTGTTCCTAACTATTTTATTTTGGAAATTAAAATTAAAAACCTATTTTTTTGTATTTGGAAAAAATACAAAAATAGCTAAAATCTTACTAAAACAATTAGGCATAAAATTCCATTCCTAAGTCGTAACTCCATTAGTGTGAAATAAAGTACGCCACAGATACCCATATACAACGTGTACAAAGAAAACAAAACCTATTTTATATTTACTCTACTAGAGACCACACTCATTCTAAACTGAGAAATGATCGAGCAATCTCTGGCACTTCGCCAACGCAACGGCTATTTTAGATCATCCTTTATATGTACGTTTTTTTTTAAATCGTTCTTAGAATAGAAATCATATTTCATTATTCTTATATTTATTTTTTCTTCTTTTAAGACGATCTGTCTTTGCAACTCTATTTTTTATAAAATAAAAACAAGAAAATAATGCTTCTGTTGGGTTTATTTATAAATAAACCCAACAGAAGCATTAAAGAAAGAAAGAGTCAAATTCGGAGTAAAACCCCTTTCCCTATACCGCGAAGATTTCCTGCTATCCTTGAAATATTTAAATTCCTATACTATATTTTAACTCCGATGTAGTTATTTACTACATTACATTAGAAACCTCAAAAATTACCTTCAACTTGAAACACTACCTATATGTATTAAAAAAAAGCATCAAAATCTGTTACGTAATTTTAAAGATCTAAGCATACAGACACACAGACGGCATTATATCTTAATATAGAATGCTGTTAAATCTAGCCTACTCCAAAACAGCTTTCGTACCAAGAAATGCATATTATTAATTAACAGATTTATCTTTAATATCAACTAATTTATTTGGGGTTTTTCAAAGAATATCTACGTGCATGTAAACAAAAAAAAAGTCGGCAAAGGATGCCTTATCTAAATAAAAGCTGGAAGTGCTAAAAGCCGATGAAACGATATCTTGCCCGCCTATTTCTGACTTTAAATCCAATAACCCAATACTATTTTCCCCTCAAACCCTTGCTCCATATCACATCTAGTTATGAATCTAATCATCTACACACGTCTATATAAGTGGCTGTATCCAAGGTACAAGATGACTCGATATTTTCTCATACCAAATGAGACCTATTTACATACCACAGTTTCTAGACCGAAGCCACTCGATTAGCAGTAAACGTGTTAATAGCTCTAGATATAACAACTGGATTCATAAATCATGATAGATCGAAGAATATGAAATTAGAGTATTTTTTCTCGTGAAGTCATATTTCAAGTCAGGCTTAATTGGAGTATTTAAGATACAAGCTTAATGAAGTTGCAGAGGCGCTAGTAACAACTGTTATCAATGAAACTCATTTAGATCTGATTATCATAGGGATTTAATTTATTGTATTTTATTGGTGTTATTCCATTATTTACATACCGTGGTCACGAAGGGACTTAAATTCTGGTAATCTATAAATAGTTTTAATAAACTATTTATTTCGACATAAGCGAATCATCGCTACGAGCAGAGAACTTATAACGATCGTTTATATCGTTATTCTGTCATTTTTTTCGTTTATTTGTATGAACATTAACGATAACTATTGTCAAAATAACGATATTAACGATCTTTAATACCTATAACATGCTTCGAACACAGATTCCTTAATTTACCCGATAATAGTGTCTCGATTTTTAGTACCTACTCATTTGCTGATTATTCAAGCGGATGATCGCTTATACCTTATCCATTTAAAACCTATTAAAAACAAACAGTAAAATTCCTATTACCTTTAGACCTAAACCAATTTGTATTAGTAAATCACTCAACCCGTACCTAACTTCGTGATGTATCAAATGATACAACCGCTGTATCTAGTGGGAACTACTCTAATTACAGACAAGCTTTGCTTTAGTTACGAAATCTGTGACATTTTGGACTATAGGCCCTTGTTATAACGATGTTGGCTAAGTATTGGCATTTGTCTGTTTAAACATTATTGTAACAATACTGTCGGTCCTTAATTTGAATCCCTACTAATATTATAAATGTGTCTGTCTGTCTGTCTGAACCGATTTTGATGAAATTTGGTATGAAGAAAGAACTGAACTTGGGAAAGGACATGGGGTACTTTTTACCGCGGGAAAACTTCTCATTGGTCACGGGAAACCAACTTTCACTTAGTTTGAATCCCTACTATTATTATAAATGTGTCTGTCTGTCTGTCTGTTACGCTTACACGCCTAAACCACTGAACCGATTTTGATGAAATTTGGTATGAAGAAAGAACTGAACTTGGGAAAGGACATAGAGTACTTTTTACCGCGGAAAAACTTCTCATTCCCACGGGACACCGACTTTCACGCGAACGGAGTTGCGGGCGGCCACATAGTAAACCTATAATTTAATTGGCTCCCCTTCCTATAAAAGTAATTAAAAAAATCTTTCTATATAAGACCTCATATCTCATGTATAGGATATAAGACCTCAGTTCTTTGGTTTGTAAGCAAAAGAATTTCTTGGAGTATTTAATATAAAACTTTTATTTTTCTAAACAAGACCCAGTTTATGCTCTTAAAAACAAATAAAATTACCTATAGAATTACGGTTTAAGGATAGGATTCCGTTCAAGCCTGAAGCCATATTTATTATAACCACACTAAACTATACACTTCTTAATTAAATCTAGTTTTCTAATTTTCCCTTAACTAGTTTAGCTAAAACTAAAAACAAGTAAATAAATACGAAATAATATTCCTATCCAATTTTCACTTTGGTACTGAAACTTATCCTACTAATATTATAATCGTGAAAGTTTGTGAGTATGGATGGATGTTTGTAATAACTCTTTCACGTAAAAACTTCTGAACGGATTTTGATGAAACTTTACAGTTGTATACATTATACATCAGAATAACACATAGGGTACTTTTTACCGCGGGAAAACTTCTCATTCCCACGGAAAACCGACTACCACGCGAACGGAGTCGCGGGCGGCCACTAGTAGTTAATATTATTTTATTACATTTGTTATTAAACAAGACTCAAAATCAAACATGTATTTGCTTCGTGTTTTAACTGTGTTTAATGTTTAATATGACAGTTAATAATATGAAATGTTAAGTTTTGTGTAACTTTCAACTATAAAAGAGCTCCCGCAGCGTAGTTAAGATGCAATTATTTCTATGTAATATCAAAGCAGGAATTCTATTACAGAGCTAACTTTTAGATATTAAATAAACTCATATTCTAATGGATAAGTTTCAACTATTCGTTTACAGTTAAGTGGGTAGAAGATTGTACATTCTTATGTTAATAAAATAAACTGTTTTTTATTAAGAGTTAATGCTTAATTGAGGCGTAAATTGTACACGATTGTTAAATAATAAATCGAGAAATTAATAATGATATTCAGAATATAAGAACTGAATTATTTAACCAAAAAAATATTTTCATTTTTAAAATTTTAGGAAAAAAATATTTTTGAAACTACTGTTTGATGAAAGCATTATGTTTTAAGGTTGATAAACCGTAAAAAGCCTCTACTTATTCCAATAATAAAATGCAATATCACAAGCTTTCTAACCACAACGACCTTAAAAGGATCTAAACAGAAACTTAGAGTAACGATACTAGAAAATATTATTGATAATAAAAAGTATAACGTCAATATAAGGAAGCGGAGAAATAATATCTGTATTGGACTCTCTCAATTATTGGATTTCTTATTTTTCACTTCATTAAACGGAATTCACGAACAAATGCGTCATATGATAAAAAAAATACAGTCCGAAAGCTCATTGATTAACATTTGCTGCCAAACAGTTCAAGGGTTTTTTTCAAGAGAACATAGAATTGATACTTAAATCGAATAATCACTAGTTTTTTAATATTACCGATATCAGCTGTTTTTTTTTTTTTTTTTTTTTAGTTTTTGAATTATAATAAATCAAAAGTTGAAAGTAAAAACGCGACCGGCGAAGGTTATTTAATCATTTTACACATCCTAGGGAAAATGGCTTAAATTTTTCCCTCTTTGTAGATCTAACTTTGCAATACCTATTACTCGTGGTACCATCGCAGTAGGACAATTCATAATTACAAATCTGGAAAAAAAATTTGATTCACCAACTCCATCCGATAATATCTTCAAATCTAGACAACATCTAGTCTATCTAAACTTGCTATTTACCTATCTGGCTCCATGCTTTACCATCAGCAACCATACTTAACTCTGGCCTCATAACGCGATTGTGCCACAATTTCTATAATATTACAAATCAAACGCAATTGGTGTTAAACGTAAGGGCTTCAATACACTATTTGATTGAACCGGCGTTCAGGTAACAGTACCAGTGTACCCTTTAATAAGGCCAAGTGCACACTGCAGTTTACAAAGTTTTGCCCACGCTGTATAACAGGTGGAGATTGCTAGGAATATCGAATTGAGGTGGTAGAGACAAGAAATGATGTTTTATTACTTAATTATATTTAAGTCTTCTTAAAAAAATAGTAGTGGTTTTTTAAAAGCAGGAATTTTGCAAATGCTGTTTTTGACTTATGACATTGTAGCTCGAAACAGATAGTCACTTTAAAGTTATAAATACTGGAAAAAGAAACGCGGGTCTCCGAGCTACGCGGCGCGGTAGCTCAGTGGTCCGAGCATTAGACCGGTATTCTAAGGTCCTGGGTTCGATTCCCAGTCGCGTAATGCCCGGAGACCCGCATTCCTTTTTCCAGTATTTATAACTTTAAAATCAATAAATTAGCATTTTTAAATGCAAAACTAAAATTAAAATACAGATAGTCACATTTGGATTTTATAATTTTGTCGAACTTTATACAAATAAAATAATAGTCTAACGCGGAAGGTCTCTTACACATGTTTTTAATACATAATATACTTTTTAAAGTATCTTACGAAACCTTACACTTAATTAACAAATATAACGTGAAAAGAATCAGAATGAGTTAAATTTCCGTTTACCGTAAGTACGTTCTTAAGGAAATTAATACAGACTTTTTAATGTACCGGACGTTATAATTAATTCTAGATCATAACAGCTTTGACAATAAAATGTAATTCAATCAATATATTTTTTTTTATCGTGGAATAGCAACTAAATGAAGCGCTCGGCTAATTTATTTAAAATCCCAGATACTATTTTATGAATGTTTTATTATTATTATTATTTTAATATTGAATAATTACAATAGATAAAACTATAAGTCCTTCTAATAAAGAAAGTAACTAGTTGACTTAATAATTAAAAAATAAAAAATCTAAGGTCCAAGATAACCCGTGTTATCATTATCACTAGGTACATAGTATAAAACAATGAACGAATTTAACGTGTGCGAAGCCGCGGGCAAAAGCTAGTATTCAACAAGTAAAAGTATCTATACCCGTGTTTTATGAAGATGTCCGTAAGATTGGTAGACAAAACGGTATCTATCTGTCTTCTTTAGGTACCGAGTAAAAGTTAATTGGGCCTAAAGAAGTGAACTTACAAAAAGGGTTAAAACCTGCGTTTTTATTGTACCTAGGTTGTAAGGTTTTTTAATTATCTAATTAAAATAAAAACCCAACAACAAAGTGAATTGTGAATGAATTAAAGTTTACGAGTAGTCTTATTAACAACGGAAACATATTAAAATGTTACGACTCAAAAAGGAAGATTGATATGTAGGTCAATTGCAGTTTTATAATTCATGTCACTTCATTCTGTACCTACTAGGAAAATAGAACAATGGAACTTTTCTTTAAGATTGGTGAAATCTAGTACAAAATAGGCTCATATACCTATGCAATATGAAACCTAAAGATTTGTCATTAATAGCCATGCCCGTACCTTAAATTAAACTAAGTATTTAGACTCAAGGCAGACTTCAATGCATATTTTAAAACTAGCAAATTGCTGCTGTTAACTGCACATTACTAGCTCGAAATTGAAATTGTATGAGCATTTATCAAGAACCAAATGGGCCCTAAATTTTAATTGTACCAATAAATACTGAACGATGTACTGAATACATTATTCTTTTGCTTTCAAAATTGGACTAGAAGGGTAAGCAAATAAGCTTATCAGCTCAATTCCTAATCAGACGATTCTGATTCATATCTAAGAGAAATTAGGCGGTCGAAATATGCCTCACTTTATATTCCATCCAGAAAACAATATCTTTAAAACACAATTCCGGATACAAAACTCTACAAACACGCAAAAGAATACTAGAAACTGGCGACCTAGAAAAGCTCAAAGACAATAAACACTGACAAACTAATTTTAAAACAATAAATTATGCTCACCGCAGACTTCAATACCGTTTTACTTGCGGTTCATTCAGTAGTTAACCATACAACAGACGAGACAAAAGATACGAGCGGGAACACGTTCGCGAAATGAAGTTTGAATGGAACTCTTTTCTGATTTAGCATGGCCTTCTTGCAAATTTTTTGAAAATAGAAAAAAGAAAACAAAAAAAAACAAAAATTATATAAAAATAGAACGCTTACATTCCATTTTCAAAATTCGTTCGCGATAATTTCTGGCACATGATCGATCAAGTACCTATTTCGGAAATCTACATACACATAGCTGTTTGCACATCATGTTTGTGTGGCAACAGCCTACTTCAAACGGTACAAAGGTTTTGATTGTTCAGAATGGTGCTTTAATAGTCTAAACATCTGTTCACACATTGCTTAGATGTTTTGATGGCCTTTTTGCGTAAGTATTCAAAGCCATATTGGTATATTTCTTGAGACTGTTCTAAAATCAAATACCTCGGAGCCTCGGAGGTCTCACCACAAATAACAAAAGAAAGCGTTGTATTAAAAGTATAGCACGACATGGTTCCGCAAAATATGACTTTAATACAAATCAAAAAGGTTTGATTTAACATTATACCACCAAAATACGGAAGGAAGCCTCAACACATAGTAATCACAAGAAACAAAGGATCAATTACAAGTAACAAATATGAAACGTCACCGCGCCTTTCGTGACGTCGTGTCGTAGAACAAACAGGGGATCATAGAACCCATAAATAATATGCCCCCATCAAACTATACGACAGGTTTTATATGCTTGGACTGAAGGAGGAAATTTGTGTCACTTTGGACGTAGGATAATAATAAATTTATTGTAAAAGACTAGCTGGATGCCTTGCGGTTAAATAATTTTCCTATTGGACTGTTTAATTTCACGTGGTAAAACTGTATGTGCAAGATTCTCCCAATTTCGTTAGGCGTTTTCGCATGATTTAGCATATTTTAAACATCCAAACAGTCACATTGGTAACATTGAGATTGATTTTAAAAAAAGTTACATTTAGACAACCAATATATTTTTTTAAGAAATTACATGTTACCAGTATTACTGGTAGTAAAATAATTTCTGTTAGACTTGTAAACAAACACACAAGTTCAAAATGGTCACCAATGTCTCATTTATCCATTGTTTATCTTTTACCTAGAAACAACCTATTAATATATTATTAGTAAGTAACACCCCCGCATACCTTGTACATTACCTATTACTGTAACTGCGTCGTGGGGGACCAAACATACTAACCCTTGGCGATGTTATCGACAAATTTCATTTTTAGGGCGTGCCACTGTTATGGGTTGAGCCCTTCGTGAGGTAATTGAATTGGGTTTTGGTTTAATTAAAGGTTTATAGTTCAGGATAAGGAAATAGGGACGTTTCTTCTTGATTTTGCTTAAAAACTAGCTATTTAACGATAAGGTGTAAATTTTGTTGTTCTTAATTAAGATTAACGTTTGTTAATACGACCTTTACTTGGGAACCGAATAATTGTCACGCCAATTGTAATAATACTGTGTCTATCAACAGTTACTCGAAGTACAATTACAAAAACAGTAATCACAAGGTTATAAACTCCATTTCCCGGAGTTGATTTAAACCATTTTTTTAAATTATCAACCTGTGGGAACGTTCGAGGTTTTTTAATGTTTTTATAATGATGTGGCGTTATGATTGTAGGCTTAATTTTAATGTTATTAGTTTATTTTGTATACCATGGCATAGCTATAATACTCACAACTTCACAAGTCATCAACTTTTGTATTTTATCTTCTTGAAAAACCAATATAGTAAATTTAAGACATCCAATATTAAATGTTTCATAAAATTTCTGTATAATTCGCGATTAGATGATATTATCCTGGTTAAGTTCTTGTTAACTCCTAAACAACTTTACAAAAAGGTCGTTAGTTCTAAATGAACTTTTAACCATCGGTTGTCGGTATACCACGATTGATGGAAGATTAAAAATTGACCACTTATTTACCATTAGGGGTCCAACTAGTTCCAATAAGGGACATTTAGATTAAGCGATTACTAGTTCGTATAAACAGGAATAGTTTGCTATAAAATGGTAATTGGTATAAAAAGGGTCGAGCGAGATATCGATCGAAAAACTTTATCGCTCGTTACGTTGTCACTTACTTAGCTAATTAAAAAATAAATACGTTTTATTTTAACACATGTACAAAATAACTGTATCTCCTTTAGGCTTTGGTCGGAATGGGTAGGCAAGTTTTGACTTTTTGTTTTGACCCAAACTGTAAAAAGCTTTCGAAACAATTAGAGTCTTATGTAGCAGTAGCCAACGTGACAATTGTAAATATGTTCCCATGTATTTTTATTTTAGAAATAAATTGAAAGTATAAAAAAAAAAAAAAAAATATTATTATTACAGCTAAAAATAAGTGATCGGATATACCTGCATACAAACTGACTAGGATACTAACTTTAGCTGTATACTAAATGTTTCTTAACACAAATTTCATGTGACAAAAACCCTTCCAGACATTTAGACGCAGTTAAATAGAAAGTGAAATTACTCCGCCTTTCGTTATCTCGCAACTCTTAATTCACCATGTAATCAAATGGTCTGTGTTAGATGGTTTTATACGTTAATGCAGAATTTCATGCGAGCCAGCCAGTGGGTGCCATGGTTTCTAACTAATGGTACACTTGTCAATGTCATGCGGAGAGTGGAGACTCACCTTTATGTAGGTTATCGAGAAAGCTGCATAATGTGCACAGACCTTAGGATTTCCTTGAGATTTCTTTAGAGGGAAGATTTGGGGGCTTTTGTGTCGTTTGTGAAGGATGAATCGGTTATTTCCGTGAAATTTAGTCAGAAAATTTAGTCAAACAAGTCGATATTGCAAATCGACGACGGGAATTCCTATTATTTCCTTCTTTACTTTTGCAAAAGGTATATCAATATGTTTTTTTATTAAACCCTACTCTGATTCACCTATTAGACGCGTAGGCAATTTTTACATTTCTTCAATTTTTTACTTTCTTACAAAAGAAGTTTTCTTTTTTTAAGTTCTGGCACCGACTATAAACCCTTTTTGTAAAAAGCACATATAAATAATAGGTAGTATTTAATTACTTTAAGGCCCACTTGCACGTTCCAGAGTTAAATAATTAAACTCTGAGTTAAGCCCTAACTCGAGGTTAAATATTTTATTTTACTTGCACTGCCAAGGGTTAAGACATAACCACGAGTTAATTAATTAAATAATTAAACCGCCGAAGTTGGAGGGTTAAATGACTAACTCTGAGTTAAAGGTTAGGTATATTTTAAGGTTAGAAGTTGGGTAGACCTATTTATTTTATACATACATAAATGACTTTTTGTTTTCTGATGATGACGAGGAAATTATTGACTACATAAGTTCAGATTTTTTTAATAGGAGAGTTAGTCAACGAATCGATCATTTCAATTTGCAAAGAGATAAAGCATTTCACCGAAGCTTTCGATTAGAAAAGGAAAATGTTATTTATTTAATAAACAAATTTGAGCACAAATTAAACATTGGATACTAACTTAATGATAAGAAATTGATTTTTTCCAATACAAACAGTTTTATTTAAATCAGCATTATAATGGTCCATTAACAATAATTATACGCATGTTTTGCTTCTTATACCTACGTATAGCCGAATTCCCTGATTTACGTGGAATATTCATTTTAGCATCTGCAACATTTTTCTCCGCCTTCTTTTTCAAATTTTGGTAATTCATCTGTAGACTTTCCATCACAGAACAAATTTTTTGTTCTGTGCTTTCTGCTTTGATGGTGGCCAGAAGTTATGGCATTAAATTCTTCATTTACTTTTGTCCACGCCTCTAGCTTTTGCAGCAGATTGAAGCCATCAGTTTTCTTATTTTTAATAATACTTTTATATGTGGATAATATCACAAGGAAGCAAATTTTCATTACATGTGTAATTTGGACCTCGTACTCTGGTTTTCTTCTCCATTTTACGAAGATTAACACAGCCTAGCGGTAGCACAAAACTAAAATAATTATAGATGTAGTAATATTTTATTTGACCTTATGTAAACAATAACATAATTGACATACTCAAATACGGCCAAAACACTGCGTCACGTTCATATTTGATAAATGAACAAGACTTAGTAAAACTTCTCATGTTTGAAAGAGATGTTAATACATTAGACATATATCATTCGCTCTTTTGAATTTGGTCGGATATAATCAGAGCGAATGACTTTTTGTTTGACACGCAGGATTGCTAACATATAGAAAAAAAATGCTAGGGTTAGTAAACCCTCGATTAATTTCAGTTTGTGCAAGATAAGCTTCGAGTTAAAAACGTATTCTATTAACCTTGAGCTAACAAACCCAGAGTTATTTAATTAACTCGATATTTACGTGCAAGTGGGCCTAAATGTTTATTATTTTAACTTATTAGTTTTTGAAGTCGTTTTTTTAACGTAGTTATTTTTATGATTAAATAAGAATTTAAATGATCACATCGATTCTTTAACATATGAAAGTGTTAACCAAATAATGCTGCCACAGATTAGCAACAACGTATTAGGCATTAGATGTAGGTACCGACCAGTTTTTCAGTACTAAGATGTTCAGCGATTTTATCGACCTACTTTATCCTACCACACAATTCTTATAAAAACTGAAGGACGGTTGTAAGCAGGATGTCATTATTCAATACATTTAACAAAACTGCCTACCACCGACCACTTTCCCTCGGTCAGGCTTTCTTCTGTCAATCTTTATGGTAAACTTTAATTGGTACAATACTACATTGATCCTAGACAGCTATGTCGATTTAGAATCGTGACTGGTTCAGTATTGAATGCGGTGGATCGATATGGAAATACGCATTTTTGTAGACTACTGGGTTCCGTGGTTAATATTTCGTTTTTTGTTTAAGATTGAATTTTATAGGTTATTCGGAATTATTCTATAGAGCTTTTAATGAAGAGTCAACTGGACTGACCGTTTTTCAGAGATAGATTGTCTTCATAATAATTCATTAATTCGGGTCGGTGACATTTCGGACCAAAAAACTCGGACACCTTCGCCAATGTATGGAAAAAAATAATATTAAAATTGAAAATCCATACATTCGCGAAGGTGTCCGAGTTTTTTTGGTCCGAAATGTCACCGACCCATTAATTCATATACAAGACTGTAACGATGTACACAGGGATATGTTAAAGCATAGAAAATTAATACCACTTTATTTCAAAGTGGGCACGAATCATAGGTATAATTCACCAAAAGTAAAACATGCAAAACATTTCAGAACCCTCAAACTTTTTCCAACCCGAGCTTCACCAAATCTCAAACAAATAACTTATCCATAGGTGCAAGCCTCTAGAATTTTCCGTCGCAATGAACAATTTTACCGAATCTCAATTCTCTGACAGAACTATAATTGTTACAATTTTATCAAGTTCACCATTTGGCCGTGAACCGGTATTGACCAGACCCCCCGCGGCGCGCCTTCAGCCGTGACGCGTCTTTCTTCAAGTCGGGTAAAACAAAAGAATCGACAGAGATAGCTTGGATTATGACATGGTTATAATGATGGTATATATGACGCAGGCAAATTCTATGATTTGCCACTTTACAAACTGCCTAGTTAGTTTACAAACGCAGGACAGATTGTAATATTGAGAGTTTGGTTGAAATTGTAGTGTGACCATACTTAATAAAAATATATTGGCTAAATAGAAAATGTTTGCAAAGAAATAGTCATAGTTTTACGAGAAGCGCAGCGAAGAGAGTGTGGTTGACTTATGTTGAGATAAAAAATTAAAAAACAGTAGATTACAGCTAGAAAATAAGTAACATGGACTCTATGACTTTTCGGACACAAAAACTATGAATTTTCAATTTTAATATTATTTTTTACTAAGGTGTCCGAGTTTTTTTGTGTCCGAAAAGTCATCGACCCGTAAGTTGATTAGGTTTGCAGTGTTATTAACAATTCTATTAATATAAATTAAACTTCCAAAAAAAGCAATAGAGAATTGATAGAGTGAAAACACTTCAACCGTATAACTAATCGCAGAAACCGATTGCGCGAACGCACTTTGCAAAAAATTGCCGATTAAAATACCTCCGAGCCATCTTTAAATCGATTAACTTTCCTTTGATAGACGTGGCCTTGACAAGCTTTCATACGAATCGAACCTTGAAACGGTTAACAAATCGATAAACAGCAGCCCACGGCAGTAATCGATAGAAAAAACTTTTGTACTCCTACACTGTGCGAGACAATCACATCTTTAGTTACACAATGGTAGAAGCTTACTATGTTTTTTTACTAATAGGTTCCTATTGTATCTGAATTTTGATCAGTTACTTACTTACTTCGTCTAGACAAATTGCTAATTGTCTAGTTATTACGGAAACGATAGGAACGGGATCTCACTGGTTATTTATAAACCGTAAAAGATATTGAAACACAAAAGGTGCTATGAAAGTAACGTTTTAACCCGCTAGCTTTTACTCCCTTTTCATATAAAAAAGCATACATACATTTACCTGCCATGGTGACTGTGTTAGATACACAATAGTTATCATAAAATCATTATAGCAAATCAAAACATCTTTTCATTATAACCAACATTTACATTCAAAAGTAAACTTTACTGACAAAAGCTCTGTTGTAAAAGTGCCGTGCCGAAAATTGTGAGATATATCCTTCTTTATTTTATAAACTATCACTAATAACATTGGAAGAAACTGACCCAACAAAGACCTTTAACGACCACTAAACCCCAAACCTAAACCAATCATTTTATCTCAATTAACCGAATCCTCATAACCAGGACTCGAAGGTTAGACCTCTGCATTCCAAAAGGGAACAAAGGGCAGGTTATAATCTCTACATCGTAAATTATTAGCGCTGAGGTCGTATGGCCAAGTTAATTGTGCTTATCGTACCATCTCCACACATTAGTTGGTTACTTACCTGCTTGTACTTGTGATAAAGTAGGTAGGTATTTAGTTTACTATGAGAATAGAATTGCTGAGTAGAAATGGGAGGTCTAGTTTTAACGTAATTTTGCGCGCTTTATTAAGGTGATTTAAACAGTTATTTCAGTCAACCGTTTTAAGGTTCCAGACAAGCTACTTAATAACCCTATTAATTTCTTATATGAATTAACTTATTTAACAGTAAGACCAAATGTGAGCTAAAGAAAAAATTGTTTGTTTGTGTTTTCATATCAAAATAACATAGCAATTTAGATCATAGACATAATGACAGTATTAAGTCGACAACTGACATAAACTACTGATTCTCATGAGCAAGTGAAGCCATGAGCCAACCTAGTTATAACATCTCATGTCGCAGCTAAAGGAAAGTCGTGAGCCGTCAAAGGTATGCGCAAACGCAGCCTGTCCGCGCAAAATATCAAGCAACTTCAGATAAATCTTCTCAAAACTGTATCAAGGGGTGTTTAGATAGACAGAGGTTGAAGAGCAGGAAATTTATGTTTTTTGCAGAATATTGAACTCTAAAGAAGAAGCTTTTCTAGTTATTAAGAAGCATCATAGCAGACAAACGTGTCAGTTGCTGGGATGTGCCACGTGATATGGTCTTTGACATAAGATTACCTCCTTCCATTTTTTACCACCAACCGAAAAGGGCGAAGTTTTTTTAAAGTAAGGTAAACACGACAGCTTTCTTTTTATGGTATGTATTTGATTCTATAACATCATAATGAAATATCTTAGTTTCTTGCAAATCAAAGAACTCCAGCATAGCAAATGCATACAAATAATCATAATCACACACGTTAATCTTACTTGGCAGAGCAATTTGTGTTAATTTACCGGTAATCTGTTCCACCCACCATTTTAAAGCTAACTACTATGCCACATGATCCCCCTTATCACGAAACTACCAGTTAAATGCCTAGTTAAAGCCCTTCGCATGCCTTTAGATCGTAAAACAGTTTTTTTGTTTTGACATGAATAATAGAAGACAATTGTGTGGGGCGCGACGGCCATTTTGGTTTCCAGTAAAACCGAATACTACGCAAGGAATGCTAACTAGTACATTTTAAAATGCGTAAATTCAATAGCAAGTAGGTCATTATGAAAGAAATCATGATTAGATTATTTAATGAACCCAAATTTAAGGCAATTGTAAAAAAAAACATGTTATCTGTTTAATTAATAAAGGCCTAACGAGAATGATAAGAATGGCGAAGCAAAGATGGTGGATATGCATTAGAAATAATATAAGTACCTACTATGTTTCAAACGCGGAAAATTCTTATAATTTATACGCAGTATTTGTCACGGCTGCTTTTGAAAAGTGAAATCTATTTTTTCCAGTGTTTTGTGCCCGACCCAAAAACAACTCCTTTAAAAACAAAATAATAGAATTAAAAATTAATTGCCAATCTTAAAAAAATGATCACGTCTCATACGTGAGTCATAAGAGCGATGTTACTCCAGAGTTGACCCCAGACCGTTGTCCTAAAGCTACGCAACTTTAATAAATAATTGATTAGAATCTTACACAACATATATCAGTTACTACATCCATCAATCGATAGTCAATAACAAAACCTATACAAAACCATATCAAAAGAACAGGTAATCAAATTATGCAATATTCATAAAGCACCTTGCTCAAACTAAAGCTTAATGATTAGGTACTTTAAGTAAGATGCTTAATGTTAAGGCCCTTTACATGACATTGCATGTAAGTTGTAAGGTTTAATTAGCCCTTTGTGATGGAACACTGAGTCATCATAAACAGATATGATCACAATCATCTTTCGATTCATTGTTACTTAAGTCTTGGTGTAAAAAGTAATTATGAAAAGGTTTTTTGATATAAAGATGAAAAATATATATTTTCGCACAACCAAAGTGTGTTGTGTGAAACGTCACCGAAAGTTACGTATACCGCTTACTGCTCGTACAGTACTACTTACTATTTTGTTAACACAAGCATCGTTTCCGTAGTGTAGCGGTTATCACGTGTGCTTCACACGCACAAGGTCCCCGGTTCGATCCCGGGCGGAAACAGTGTCTTTTGTACCGATTTATATTTATTAATTTTGCATAACCAGTTACCTTTCTAAGCGCATGGTCTAGTAAATGCCGTAAAGATCGTGATAATGACACGGAAGAAGTTGACAATGTGGAGTACTAAACAACAAGAAAAGCCTTTAGTAATTAAAGTTAGAAAGTGGTTCAGTATTTAAACTGGTATAGCACAGGATCAGTTCAATTCTTAATTGGCCGTTTGAGATAAGGGACATGTAGTAGAAGCATAAATTAATTGTTTTATGTAAATACCCTACTATTAGGTAAGTAGGTATCTATTTAATCCAACTTGTTAAATTTTGGTTATTAATATTATAAAAATTTTAAGTAAGTAAGGCCTTTTAAGCTGAAAGTGAAGTGTTAAGTTAAGACCAAACAGTTAAAGTAAATCTTATACCTCCATAGCTACAAGCGCTAGTTAATTCGTTACTAAAGAAATAAATTATTCATATAAAATAAGTTTACTAAAAATGCTATTCATACAATGACGTTTCTGCCTTTTTCTACTAATTTACTATTACTGTAATGCAAATTAACATTAAAAATATAATTAAATTAGTTAATATAAATAAATTTTTAGGTACATAGAGTAAATACGGAAATTACTTATTATTTGATCTCTACTTGCCTCACAAATGTAATAGTTAGGGAAGTTGCTGTGAGAAGCTATTATATTAATTATTTAAAAAAAAAACAGCTGATTATTTTATTTTCATTATTTAACTTAAAGAATACAATATCACACAGTGGGCGAAAGAGATACAAGTATCATTTACTTTACTCAAAGTTTTTGGTGACTAAATGACGCACCAGACAACAATCAATATTCAAGCCAAGGTTGCAAAACTAAAAATGCAGTTGCAGCTTGCAGTTTTACGCTTCTCCATTTACGGTTACTTAGTGACCTTCTATCGTAGCAAGATTCTAATACGAATAAACACCGTCGTCTTAAGGTAAATCACAGTCTTTGAAGCAATGAAATAGTTTTCTTTTTAAATACAACAATAAACTTACCTACCCGGTGGCAAATTGACGACAGGTGGACAAGTTTGTTTTTCCAATTTAAAGCACTTTTTAACACAATAATACCTTTTATAAACCACAACGAGTTTCTCAAACAGTCCTATCTTTCGATGATCACACTGCAAAAGCTTAAAGCACGAGTATTTTTGCAAACACTGGTTAAAAACTTCCTTCTGATCTTTCTTTCGATTTGTTCAGTCACAGTTTACACTTGCTTACTTTGCTTGCTTGCTTGGCTTGATTACTTGACGTGAAGTTGTATGCGTGCGAGTTTGACGTCCATTGACACCTGTTTGGTTACTGTTGGCGCCATCTAGCAAAGAATTTGAAGAATGTTTTCAAAATATGCCTAGACTATTTTTTACCGAGTTTATACATGTCATATGTAGATGGCGCTTGCAGCATTATTGTATTTTAATATATTTTCATTTTCAGGCGGTATAAACCAATTTAAAAAAAAGTTTCAGAAGTCATGACATGATGAAATGTAATAACTAATCTCGCCGTCTCGTTGTGACAGCCACTTCGTCTTTGGAGCTATTAAAACTCTACTGACTATTTTATTACTTTTGGTCCGAAAAAAGAAACAACACTTCCTAATATCATTATTCTATATTATTATAACTTATATTTAATAAACAAATCAACCGAGCTGTGATTTCGGCGCAGTGACTATGCGTTTTCGCAACACCTTCTTGCGAGCCAGTTGCTGTTGATGCAACTGGTTGTATACTTCTCCCCAGATTTCACTTTGATCTTCTACAGGAATCGTTTTTCTGTACAAAAAGTATATATTAGGTACCATGGTACTGGTGGCATGTTGTAGGAAAAGCAACTAATCTTTCATGAGAGTTATAATCATGTGTAGTTCAAACAATGATTGCAAAAGAAGTAGTTTGTATAATGACAAGTCACCATCAAAGCTTCAACTTATTGAAAAAAAGACATGTGGCACTCGGAGACTGCCGCGGTAAAGCTATTGCAAGCATTTTTTAACAACTTATGTTATTATTTATTTATTTTATTTATGCAATATTTTTCCTTTGTTTTTTTTTCTTTGATATTAATTCAACTTTTTGAGCGTGTTGGTTTCTTTTATTAATTAAATGAGAAGTTGATATTGATCAAAATATTTTTATAAGTCATTAAAAGTTCTGCTATTCATCGATGGATGGCAAAACAATAAGAGTATCACTGCTGTGCCGGTCGGAGTGGGGGGTGTTAGGTTATTTTCGTTACGGAATTTCTGGATTCGGTCTCCACGCTCAAGGCCCGCGATAGTAGCTATGCAATAGCTTAAAAACAAAATTGCAAAATTAGCTATTTTCTTTTTACAAGCTGCCTTTACCTGTACTGTTTCATCAAATCATATTTCTCCCAAGGAGTCTTCCTAAGTTCTCGATTCCTCCTCTGTTTGTCTTTCAAATGCTCTTCAATGTTTGACACACCTTTTAGATCCTGTCGCTCCCATCTCTCTAGCCATGGCCTAGGCTTTAGTTTGACCTGAGAATTGTGTTTGTACTTAGTTCATTCAAAACAAAATACTGAACGGGAACAGTACAAAATAATAAGTATTAAAAGTGCATTTTTTTTTCTATGCTTACTTGAACTGGATTCACCGGTACTGTGGCACCCTCTGGTAGAATTTCAGGGTCCATATCAAGTGGAAAAGTGCTGTATTCTGGTAATGCATCTCTCAAGTAAAACAATTTATCATCAAGACGTTTCTCCAAACGCAATACTTGGATTGAGGTTATGGTTGGATCATAGAGTTCATATCGGACCTGGAATATGAATAAAAATAAATGATAAAGTAATTTTTAAAAACAAACTAGTAGACTGGCCACGCATTGCTGTGGCTTAGTCTTTTGTTAAATTATATTTTGCATTAAAATATTATTGCAACCATGAACTGTAATGGTAGGCAGATTTAATTTAAATTGGTTAAGTAAAAACAACCTTAAAATGATTAGGAGAGTATAATAAGCACATTTTGTGTTATTTTTGCTTTAAAAGACATGCATAAAATCAGATATAAGAAAAAGGTTGATTTAAAATGAGATATTAAGCCCCAACTACTTGTCAGTAGATTGATTTACCTCCATTCCTTGATGGTCAATTACATTTCTTAGAGTAAACTCAGCTCTTAATCCACAACCTTTCCGTTCAATGCATATTCCTACAAATCTGTTTGTTTTTCCTTGTGAATGTGGATCTGCTATTGTAACTGCTAATATTGTTCCTGAAAAATATTTTTTATTGAATATTATATAGTTTAGTAAAGTATCATTACGTAGTATAAACTATAAATCCAAGTTGCTAATTCTGTCTGTTTATATGTTTGTCTGCTATCTCCTCCTAAACTACGTAACTGATTTAAATGATGTTTTCTCCATCTTTTAGGGAATTTATTCATTAAAATTTGTAAATAAAGCACATTTAGAAAAAGTATTCTAAATTAATCCAAAATCTCATTTATCGCGAACAAGTCGGCCGAAATTACACCATTGCGAAGCGTGGGTGGGTCACTAGTATGAAAATAATATTTAAAGATACAACATACCAACATAAAACTCAGGTATGTCAATCACATTCCTTCTCTTTAGCATATCAGCTCTCTCCAACTTCTCACGTAAGCTATTGCGCCATTCAGGATTCGGATCAGGTAGAAATTCAGGATAAATGTGCCGGAATTCTAGGGCTGGGTTGTCAGTTGGTCTTCTTAAAGCAGGCTTTTTATTTTCTTTTACTTCAACCTTTTCCACAGCTGTTGATAAGGAGCGGGTATCTAAAATAAAAAATAACCAATTATTAAAACATTACATTTGGAACACACGAAAACACTGTTGTGGGTTTTCTAACCTCTTCGTAGAAACCATTTACTCGCGCATATGATTTCATTGGAACAAAGTTTTCTAACAAGAGACATCGTAGCAATTTGTCTCTTGTTTTTTCTTTTATTTTTCTTCTGTGTAAACAGTAAAAATAATTAAAGTAAAACTGTATTTTCAACAAGGGTCGCCTTTTGACAAATTGACGATATAAATAACAGATGACAATGACATTTCTTTTTTTTTAATATCGTTTTTACAGGCCTGGATTCTTGTCCTTTAAGCCTAATGACATTTCTATATTTTCATATGGTATTACAATCATTCGTTCATTTTAACAACACTATCTATCAATACATCAATTTCAGAAGATCAATAACTCAACGTCAAAAACGTTTTAATTTTCTTGACAGCGAATTTGTTTGTTGTATTTACATTACAACAAATATTTCCTTTCTAAATCAATTTCCTTGCAGTGACTTTCTAAAATGTCATCTCTTATTCAAAAAGGTATCGACGATAACATCCCCCTAGCTGATGACGATCCTCAAGTGATTATAAATGACGATGTGGAGAACAATCGACTAGATCATGGTCGTTCAATGGACTCATTACCCAGTTCCTACACTGGTGGTTCTTCTAGCCCAGGCCTAAATGGTCCCGCAAGCTTTGAGCCTGACTCAGGAATTGATGAACAGGAAGAAAAAGCGCGACTGATATCGCAAGTGTTGGAATTGCAAAATACTTTGGATGGTATGTGTATATCTAGTTACAACAAATTTTTACACCGAACTCTTTGTTCTATTTCTAGACATGGCTTAAATTAAATTATTTTATTCTTATCAATATAGTTCAATTTATTTTTATTAACTCACACTTTTTAACTTTCCATATTGTGATACTTATAGTTTACTTAAATTTTGATTTCAGATTTATCCCAGAGAGTAGACTCTGTTAAAGAAGAGAACCTAAAGTTGCGCTCTGAGAACCAAGTTTTGGGCCAGTATATAGAGAACCTCATGTCAGCATCTTCTGTGTTTCAATCGACAACACCAAATCTCCACAAGAAGTGAAGAAGCTCTTAGTTTAAAGCACCAAGTGTTCACTGAAACCACTTTTAAGCATAATTGATTTTTAATATACCTTTTTACTTCAGCTTAAAAAAACATGACAACTATATTTACTCAAGAAAAATTGTATGTTAGTGTTGCCTATGGCTTTTAGAATGGATTTTAACATAAATATGATAGAAGCGTATGTAAATAAGTGGAAAGTACCTATATTATTTTAAGTATTATAGCTTTTAAAAGCTAGCTAATGTATTAAACAAATTAAATGCTATTTTACCGAAACAAGTTATGTTGTAAGATCTGAGTGTGCTTTTGATCCTGTTTTTATTTATAATAAAGTTGTAAAAGTATTTTATCATATTGCATTTTAAAACATTCCAATGCACACTCACCTAGAAACATTTTGGATGAGTCACATAGTGAAGAAACAGCTTTTTATTTTATTGCAAATAAAATGTTAAATAATAAATGATCTTTCTTCTGTTTATTTCTAATATTAGAAATGTTCAAATAAGTAAAAGATTTTCCACATGTTTCGTAGTAGATGAACAACAGTTTCACTGTAAGTTACGTAGGCACCATACCTATTTATTAATTATTAGCTAATCTGACTTCTTATGCATGTATGGCAAAAAGATTTTCGTTAAATTAATGACTGGGTCGAATGCGTCAACGTTTAAGCGCTATTTTAGTAAGCACTCATCATTCATGCATGCACGCGTTCACGTAGTGACTGCGTGATTAGTGCGTGGTTACTGGTTATACTTCACGCGGGACGAATTAACTTTTCCGTGATAGACGATACCGGGAATGCAAATTTAAAATAGCTTAGAAAAGATTTATGTTTGACTGTAGATTATTTTAATTGCAATTACAATTTTTTTGCAACTTAACTTGCAACTTTGTTGCAACTTAATTTGATACATTAACCGTTTACAAAAAGTAGTAACTAGACTTAGTTCTTTTATAGGGTAATTAATTAGCATTTATTTTGAGCTTTATATCGAGTTTTCAATTTCCTACCGCGAAATGTCTAGTTGCTAACTTCGCGTTATAAACATGTTTTCCTATTCTCTTTCTCTTTTCGTCCATTAGGAAATAAGCGAGCACGATTGTAATTGATGAAGGAACGACGTAGTGTCACAAGTGTCAGACGACAACAATTTGGATCCGAAAATTCGAATTATTTATCAGTCAGAGTCAGTTTGATTTGATGTACGCAGTACGACGAAACGAACGAAGTTTGTCAGAGTCAGTCAGTAATAAAATTACAGCTGATCTTGAGAGACGTGTTTTTCACCGTTCTTTGCTACAAATCTGTGTGAAATATTCAAAATGCCGAAAAAGCTAAAAGTTGTTGTTAAGTCGCTTTACTCCCACGAAATCCGCAAGGACGTCGGCTTGGAAACCCTCCAGTCCCTTAAATTGGAAGATGCTTGGCCATTCATCAGAGATGAAATTGAAACCGAGATCGGTAGTAGTCAGTTGGTTTGTATACCGCACATTACGGAAGCCGATTTATACAAATGTTCGTCGCTGTTCGTGCATAACGAGACGGAAGGCAATGGCAAAAACTTTACGCCACTTGGCGATTTGAACAAGAACCTGAGCAAATCTCAGACTAACCCGGAATACGTGAAATGGCTGCAGCAGAACGATTTCCAGGAACCAGAGTTTAAATTTCCTCATGAGAGCGTAAAGGTGTATGGCTTGTAATATATTTTTAGGTATTTGATGGTATGCCATTAGTTTGACCTTGCATTGCCCCAGGACTTAACAAATTTCACAGTGTTGCATAAACCTGATTAAAGATTGTGTTAAATTGATTAGTGACAATGCTGTCCCTTGTATAGAATTAGTTATTCTAATTTAATTATTATCTATTCTGCATTAGATTAACAATAGGTTTCATTTTCTAGCATTGGAACTAATTGTGTTAGGGACTAACACCTACCTGTTTAATATTTCAGATAACTCTCCAAGATGAAGCAATCAAAAATAAAGTGAGAGTGATTATGGTGAACTTCACTAAATGTGCCATACCAAGAAACAGGGATCTTATTAACAATGTCTGTTTGGATATGAACAAGAAAGGTAAACCCATAAAAGTAGTTCCAGCTTTAAATTACTTTTTTTATGCTCGTTTTCACTTAAAATACTAACTTAAGCTTTCATTTGGTGTTAAACATAATACAAAAATAATTAAACCTGGCCTTTACAGAGTTGAAAGGCAGAACTTCAGTGTTCATGATAACAAATGTCCTGATGGCAAAGACAATTGAGTTCAGAGTAACCCGAGGGACGTCTTCAAGGATCTTCCACCTGGGCAACGCTTCACCGCTGGTCTTCCAGTTGGATGAATTCATCATTGGGGAAGATGGAACACTAGTAGGAAAGGTAAGAACATGTTTTTTATTTTAAATTGTGCCGGAATTGTTTGTAGTTTTGCTAAATAGTTTATGATTAATGGGCTGTTTTGATTCACAGAAAACAATTGTCTAATAGGTATGTACTATACAAGTATAAAACAATAAATCAATTCAATATTCCCATATTGTACACTTCTGATAAATATTCATTATAATTTTTCAATGTAGGTATATTTTACTGCAAGATTAGTTGGAACAAATCAATTGACTGGGTAATTAAACTTTTATTTCAAATTGATTAACCATTAAAAATTAAAATCTTCAATTTATTGGCAATTAAAAACCAGCTCAGGAAGGTTTTGGTTTGCTACTAACACAGTGTTTATGTGCTAATATCCCATGCAATATAAACATAAGGTTTACTTTAAATAAAGAATTGTATTGCAGTATATTTTTTGCTGTTTAAGGGGATTCACTGTTTATCAATTATAAGAAGTACTTGATGACTCAGACAATTTTTTTTATCAGTGATTGATAATTATCACATTATAATCGGTTACTGTCATTTTTAGATATTGCACTTCAACACTATGTAGACCCTCAATAATCCTACTAATATTATAAATGTGAAAGTTTGCGAGGATGTATGGATGGATGTTTGTTACTCTTTCACGTAAAAACAACTGGATGGATTTGGATGAAACTTTGCAGTAATATAGGTTATACATCAGAATAACACATAGGGTACTTTTTACCGCGGGAAAACATCTCATTCCCACGGGAAACCGACTTCCACGCGAACGGAGTCGCGGGCAGCCACTAGTACCTAATAAATGGATAACAAATTCACTACTTTTATCAGTTTATTTTATTTAATTTATTAGATTTTCGCCTAGTAACAATTCTTGAAAATAAAACTACTCTATAAACATTCACAACATATCGTGTTAAAAACTTCCAGTTTTTTTTCGCCATTAAAAGTATAGATATCTCTTTCCAAGGTAAAATTTTTTTAATCACCAAATTAAATCGAAATCGGTACTATGCGTGAAAGCGTGTTAATAGTTGTAAAAAACACGAAACTTCGGAAATTAAAAAATAAATTAATAATCCGTTAAAATGAGTTTAATTACAAGTAATGATCGCGAAAATCTAAGGAGTTACACACATAGCTACCTTTTATAATAATGGTAAAAAAATGAAAAAAAAATAGTAGGGATTATTATAATAGTTTCAAACAGCTTTGTTTACTTGCTGATTTTAATCAGTTTAACTTATTTAAATGGAATAAATACGTGTATATTATGTATAAGAGGTGTGTCTGAGTTGATAAAGCGTAATAAAATGCGTCGTAATGCTAATTCTTGGCTGATGACAATAGATAATTAATATTGATAATGGTACTACGCTTTGGCATTTAATTATATATCTGATATTTACGAAAGTTTAATTTTATTGCGTACTGAAAATACATTTATTTCGGCTAATTTAGCTTTACTTACGCCCCGCGATTTCTGTCACTGTTCAATATTTTTTCCTGTTATTCAAGCTACCAAGTTTGACCCACTCTACACATATTGAATAATAGCAAATAGAAATAGGACATACTTATCAGGACCTCTCTAGGAACAATTTAAGGAAGAACATAAAAAAACACTTCTTTTTAGTATAATTGTACAGTCTGCCAAAAGGCCAAAAACTATAAAATTTTCAATTTTTTTGTCTTATTCCGATAAAAAGAATAAATAAAATAAATAGTGATTGCCTCTTTAATTGTTACTTCTTAGCAGTGAAAAAAGAATCAGTTCTGCAATGCATCCTTGTCTAAAGCAAAGTAGAATTAAACTAAAATTAACAATTCACATTGAACATTTTCTCTTATTTTATCAGCATTCGTAAATAATTAAATAAAATCTACTAAGGCCCGATTGCAGGGAACGTTTTAACCTCGGGTTAGCTAACTCAGATTTAAATGGCGCCACCATCGATTGTAATAAGAAGTAGTTACGAGGTACCCGAGGTTTAAACGTTCCCTGCAATTGGGCCTAAGAGTTGAGAGGAAGTGTAAGAATGATTAGATATACAAAAATGTTAATGTCTATAAAATGATGATGTCCAAAATGATAGGTTCCACCGAGATTTGAACTCGGATCGCTGGATTCAAAGTCCAGAGTGCTAACCATTACACCATGGAACCGCGTTGGCGAACCATCGAAATTACTTGTAAATTTTACGTACTCAAAATAATATGAATATAGGCATAAAAAACTTGATACTTATAGTCTTTTGCTTTAATTTATTAGTCAAAAGTCAAACAATTATTACTTTAATCCTGTTTTCGCCAATTGACCATCGCTTTTTAATGACTCCCGATTAACCGTTAAATATCGTTATTTTTATTAAAAAAAATAACTATATCCTCTTACTAATGACGTGTGCCAAAATGTGATCAACTAGGAACTGTATGCCTTATACTTATATTGCTAGTCATTCAAAGGTTAACTGAAATTCTTTTTTCCCCAGAAACCAATGTCCGTCATATCCAAGAAGCTGCAATGGCAGAAGGTGTACCCATCCGACCAGCTTTACATACCGGATAAATCTACTGAAGCCTGTATGGCCGAATGTAAGTTGTAAATTGACACCAGTAAAGCTACTAGTGCTGTTTGAGCATATCCCAGTGGGCTAGCAAATTCTATATTTAGCTACAGAAGAAGGTTTATCAGTATTGCAACATAAGTATTGATGATATACTATGTTAAGATAGCAAAAGAGTTTTAGTTAAGTTATACTGTGTTAAGATTATGCTGGGTTGACCCAATTATTTTTTTAAGTTAAAAAGGTGTGTGTATTTTAATTGTGATAATTTTATTAGTGACAAATTTGTATTATGTTATTTCCTAATGTATTACGTACGCATCGTTGTTATGGTAACTGCGGTATGCTGTTTGATGTAGTTTAAACTGAAACTATTGTTAATGAATCAAATCTCAGAAAAGTTTGAATACAAATTATGGTGAAAGAACATATAGGAATTGCCCCCTAGTTATTTTTAGTAATTTGGGAGTCTTTGAAACCATCCAATCAACTCAATATGCTAATACTATGAAAAGTTTGACGTTTATATAGACAAAATGTAGTGGCTGCCAACTAATTAGGAAATCTTTGAGGTGGCTCACGTCAAAATTTCCTAACAATATTATATTACTTTATTTAAAACTTTTCTTGGCAACCTTTTAAAGAAAATTCCATCTGGGTTACTTTATAATTTGTTCTAAGGCGAGAATAGGTGTTTTATGTCTCTATGCAATGGTAATATTAACAATAAATTTTGAAGTATTCAGACACTTTATCTTTCGATAGTGGAGTCAAAACATAAGAAACAAACAAAAACCAGCTGCATATACTTATAAACTGATACATTTGCAGTATCCTATTTTTGTTTGCATCACAGAGAATGAAATATTCAAGGCCCTGTAAAACCATATCCTAGCGTTGCACCCAAGTTTAATACAGTAACAATGTTTTCTAATCTTTATTATCTTGTATGCTTTTTGATAGAGTATACTATATTGTAGGTTACAGAGTGCATATATGGCATAGCCATGAGTCACAACCTATTCGTAACAATAGAAAATATATAAGTGCTTTTATAAAAATATTTATCTGTATAGCATTGGCATGTGTTATTTAATATTGAGTGTTAAAATACATTCCAAATTATATCCTACACTGCAACTTGCACCTGTGATTTTTTGTATTATCGTTTATTTATAAATTATCAGTTATATGACTATACGCAAAAAAAGAAACCAATGAAATAGTTAAGACAGACAATGACTATTTTAACAATGTATCATTATTTGCATAATATAATTTTAATTCAGTAAATTGATTGAATCTTTATGTACTTAATTGCTCCAATTAGTTTATCTTTTTGATGTGAATTATGATGTAGAAGTACCTACTTATCTACATACTAAAAATAAATGTGTGAAACTGATTTTTATTTTTTTATTGAATCCATAAAATAAGGATAGCTTTAATAAAAAATCTCTTTCGAGGATTATCTTTTGTCTTATCTTTGTTTTTATAATGATAATGCTTCTTATGTATAAAAATAACTTTTCAGACAAACATTGACAGTCGACGATTTTCGAATATGAAGTAAATTAAATGGAATTTATTAGTATTATAGGATGGACGTATATATCACAGTTCAACAAAACAAAATTGAACATCATATCAAAGTTGAATTATAAAACCAGTTATTAAAAATAAGGCACCAGAGCCCCAATTATGCTCAGAAACTCTAACAACATAATTTAATATCGCTGCGTTTTAATGTCTCTTCATTAATTAAAATAACTACTTTATGAATACTTTAGCATAATGCCCGTTTGCACCAAACTTAAGAACATCCTAAGTCTTTGTCTAACTTGTTTAAGTAACTCCTAACGAAAAATTGGTTTGCACCAACCTTAGGTCATTCCTAAACTCACTTAGGCATTTCCTAACTTTAGGACCCCGTTTATGACATGCCTAAGGAGTTAAGAAACGCCTAAGTTCTTTTTTTCGTAAAACATTGACATATCTGTCAAATAAATGTTTGTTTTGAGCTGGTTTTGAGGTTATGCCGAGTAGTTTCTGTCTGTTGTGTTGAGAACTGTTGTGTAATTTGTAATTTGGAGAGATAAGTGCTGTAGTGCTTTTTGCATCATGACAAAGGAAGTAGGTATTAGATGTCCTTGATTTTTAGAAGAAGTGGACTTTCATAATGATCAGCATCAAGATCAGCATGCCTCGTATCGTAAGATCACGACCAAATCCTTTTGAAAATTACGACGACGTGGACTTTGAAAAGATACCGGATGTGCAAAAGCACGGTTTTGTGGGTTTTGGATCAAACTGCTGAATAGCTTTCTGCATCCTGCATAACATTTGTGTAGATTTGAATGATGATATGCCCACTGCTCCAGAAGAATTGTGTGAAGAGTCTCTCAACTATTGGATTCAGGCTGGTCATATTGAAAACGAAATTACTAACATTGGGATACTACCAAATACCTTAGATGGAGAAGTCTGTTTCACTGTGCACAATAGGTACTGTTTTACTGTGTAAATTAATAATGTATCTTTATTTAAAAATATTAACCTGAAGCTGTTTTTAATAAAATTCCCAATATGGTTTTTATTTTTTTCTTTTCCATTTTTATAACTTTTTTCTTGCTCTACCCTTATTCTCATTGCTGCAAGTCTATTTGCTGGTTTAGGCTTAGTTTTGATTCTACTTCTTTCATTTCTAATACTTAATTCCGGCACCAGTCTAAAACTTTTCAGTAAAATTTTCTTCATCTGCCTCACATTCCTTTTTTTTAGGATTAAAAAATCGTAGGCAATCAATCTTTCATTCGTTCAATCATTCACTTTGCTAGGCAATGCCTAATTTAAGACACGGTTACGACCGGGCTGTTGGTGCAAACCGTTTGTTAAGATAGGTTAAACCTAAGCTTAGGTGTTTCCTAACTAAGACAAGCCTAAGTAGAGGTTGGTGCAAACGGGCATTAGCTTATTAAAGCTTTTTAGCCGAGTTGGGTTAAAAAAAACACTGCTTACAAAGAATTCATGTATTACTTAAAAACATCTTAAAAAAGTAAACTTAAATAACAGTCTTAAAGAGTAATATGTACAACTAATATTTCTTCAGCGTCTTTCTTATAAGTGCAAGGCGCTGTTTATGTGCTTCCGTGACTGCAGCCCTTTTGTATGGACGAAGCTCATCTGTGCCGAAACCAGGTATCCACATGTTCCATTGTCTTTCTGTAAGAATAAGTATTATTAATAGCATGTAAGGAAAATTAAAACTTCTTACATATTAAAAAAAAAACTTTGGAATACGCAGAAAGAAAAATATAGTATAATATCTGTTAGGTAGTTTCAATAACATTAACAACTATTAGGCAGATAGGTACCAAGCATTGTGAATTGCTGATGTCATTCAATCATATTTAGGTAGGCCAATGCCCACTTAAGAAATATTACAAATATTGTGAATGTGTGATGTTATTCAATCTGCTAAGTAATCTAATCTTATATGGACAACATTTGGTTAGAATAGTCTATGATTTGAAATATTAGCCACACTCAGCTTGATTGCAATTACACTTAATTGAATTATTTTAAGTAGACTGCAGAAAGGTAAAGAAACTGCTACAAAAATACACACTATAGTCTATTCGCGTTAAGAAAATAGTGACAACTACAGGATAAGGGTGTATTCACAGTGGAGTAAAAGTACGAAAGAAAAATAATAATTTTATAAACAGTATTTTCGGACATGCCGCATGCACTTGCTGTTCTATGACTATGCTCTCCACAGTTGCATTTAAATCACACAATTTAAAGTACTTATAAACATTGTAAATTATGTATCTCTCTCCACTATGGATTATTGATCCACTTTTATTCTTTGGAATTGGTGAAGTATTCATTTTTTCAAAATTTATCGTTGGACAAGTCACGCAAAATCCACAACCGTTTTCTTCGAAGGTCAGACTTCAACTGATCACTGTGAACTCGACTTTTTAATTTCTAGCATTTTAATTGGCTGGGGGGCGTGCCCAGGCCGGCTGACAACGATCACTCACTATTTTCTTAACGTGAATAAACTATAGAAAAGATACTTTACCTAAATGTAACTGCACATCTTTCAACTCGACAGTAGATGCATGTCGATGCTTGGCCAGAGAGCAGGCTGCGTTCAGGGTTGTGTCAATAAAGTCGTCTGCAAGCTGCAGCAGCATCTCTTCTACTTCCTCATCCAGTTGTACAGTGGGGTCTACCTCACGGAGCAACTCTTGAAGACGAGGTTTGCTCAGAAGCTAAGGAAATATATCTTTATATTGCATTAAGAGAAAGAAGGTAGGATTGAGCTTGTTCTATTTGCATGCAAGGTTTGATAATTATAATTATTAGTTTTGAGTTATAATGTATGGTTTTGAAAAGCATGAAAACTATTCTATAATGCTGTGACATAGAATAGATTCAACAAAATTATTTCACAAGATGATGGTTGGTTTGTTATAACAACACTTTGCTGAGAGAGTAAAACATTCAAGCAAATAACTACTGAATATGGGCCATTTATTATGCAAGATGTTCATGACTAACTGTGTTATAAAATCATCTATTCAAATGAGATTAATTAATGGTGGTTTCCAAACTAAGTGGAAAAATAATCAATTTTATAACTACCCTTGCTATCACAGGAACTAGAAGTCTCAAGAATAATTAACATAGTGTTTGTGTACATGTTATTTAGTTCAAGACATTATAGTTACTGAATTAGTAAATTTAACATGCATAAACATCTTCTATAAATGTAGAAGTATAAAAATATGATGCCTTATTTGCAACTTATACAATCATAGGTTGATTCTTTACAGATTGAGTGAGGTATGGTCTAAGATTACATAAAATAAAGGTATGATGCATGATATTTAAAACACTTATCACCAATACGACAAGCATAAAAAAACAACAATAGCATACAAAAAGAGTTAGTAGTTTTAGTACAGTGCACACCAACACCAACCTGTGAACTTTGATCACCACCACCACCTTGATTCACCTTATTTCCCACTTGGGACTGAGATCCCATAGGACTGTGCTGAGATGGGGAGCCTTGGGCCGCAGTAGTCTGCAGCTGAGGACTGTGTAGAGGATTATTCACGTACTGAATTGTTCCTGCATTCATGCCACCGATTGTAGGCATATTTTGATTTTGACTCATGGAATTATTAGACATTGTCAGTCAGAATATCTGCAAAACTGGCTAATTTAGTTATTACAATAATTGTATATTTAACACAATCTAGAAAAAATATCACACGCCAAATGCTTGTTTGTCAACTTTTACGGAATGAATGGTTTCAATATTTGAATGAACGAATGAAAATAAATGACATACGAAAACTGATGGGTTACCAACCGCTTAAAAACAATACGCCAAAATCTAAGTTGTCAAAAATATTTACTGTGACCACTTTTTTAAAATCTGTTGATAAATAAAATATAAGGCTTTTTAGCCTAATTGTTAAAATGGTAGAAATTAAGTTAAGTTTTAGTAGAGAAATGTCATTAAAAAATGTTAAAGGGGAAGTAGAAGCGTAAATCTGAACGGTGTTAAAAGTTAAACACTTATTACAACACAGTTTTCTATATTGGCTTGTAAATAGGATACGTTAAATGGTTAATACTTCCGTAATTATTACTAGGGTTATTTATATTTTTTTATTGAGAAATGTAAAATAATGACCATTATAAGTTGCTCAGGAAATCTATGGTGGATGGCCTTTGTCTAGCAGTGAACACCTCTTGGCTGTTATGTTTTTTATAGTTTCAATAAGAGACTTTTTATCTTGTAAGGTAAAACGCGGATTCAGCTAACTAGTCTTAAATAATTTAACCAAAGGCTAGTTTAGCTAAAGCATGTAAGCGTAACATCAAAGATAGCAGGAAATTATTATGGCCATAAGTTTATCATTATACTATTTATAAAATTTTCTTCACATTTCCATTTTCGATCAATAAAATCACGGAAATTTTAACAATCTTTTAATCAATGTCATCAATTAGGGAGGAATGATCTGAGAAGTCATCATCTTCAAAGCTCTCCTGGGACACTTTATTGGCCGTTAAATCTTGAGTAAACTCAGCTAAAGCGGCTTTTATATCCCAATTGTTCAGCTTAAGACGTCTGAAAATCATTTTAAATATTATTTTTTATTAAAAATACAGAAAAAATAAACCCTAAGTTAAGAAAAAGTACTTACAAGTCAGCTAATGGTTTTTTAAGTTGCGTAAGATGAATGAAAATATCACATATTGCGTCAGTTTCTTCTTTGGATGGATGTACCAATGCTAAGGTTTTCATATTGCGAACTGGGTTCTGAAAATAAAATAAACTTAAAACAAAGTTGTCTACTTTTCATATCGTTTTAACTACATCGTTTTCGTAAAAAGCAAAAGCTTTTATTTAGTTTGTGACCTTTTTCGATTTGTTGTTCAACTTCAGAGACTTCTACTCCATGTATTAACTCCTCTAATGGTCTTACAGCTATTGTACCAATTCTCTCATCATTATCATTATCTTCAATTACTATAACCTCAGAGTCATCAGTACTATCCTCTTGTACAAGACCCTCATCTATGAATTGCGGACCATTTTTTTCAGTATTCGCAAAAGTTTTAGGCAGAGTAGTTTGAAAGTTTCCATTATCGTCAGAGAATTTAACAAACAGTCCCACTCAAATAACAAATTTTTCGTCCTCTTGCTAGAATAATCTCGGCGATATCTAAAGGAGTTGTAAATACAAGAAAAGTTTTTGTTTCTAGTATTTTGGCTTTGTGGAGTACCCAGCGCCCAACATGCACTTCAGGGTTTTGCATTTGTAAAATTTGTTTAATGCTTTTTAGATTTCGTTTTTCCGGGATCAACAGTCCACATTGCACTCTTTGTGGCATGTCGATTTGTCGTTTTAGTGTTAATTGTTCTATTTTTGTAAGTTTCAGTGCTTGTACTATTTGTTTGAGCCAGTCAACGGTTTTTAGGTCAGCACACTGATATTTAAGACATCCATTATCAAAAGCAGGATTTCCTTCAAATCTAGGCATAAATCCTAAACTAGTACCTACCATTTGCACAATTTTTTCGTTAACAATTTCTTGGATTAGTTGGGCCTGTTTGTTATTTATGTAATTTGTTTTATATGAGGTAACTACTACACACAGCTCATGACTTTGATCGTCGAGACAAAAGTTTTTGCAAATACTATTAATACTAAAAGAACTATCTGGATTTTGTCGTATAACACCTGCACTTTCAATTTCAACGTTTGTATTATTTGAAAGATGTAGACTGTTAACATAATTTCTAGAATTGTTTTCAGAGATTGATGAAAGAGGTACTGCCATTAAATTCATTGCTATCGGTGTGAAATTTGCTAAGGCTGCGATTCGTAGTTTACGTTTCTGTTTGTTTCGCAATTTCTTCATTCTCAACTTTTGCTTCTTTAGTTCCTCAATATTTTTCTGAGGTATAGTTCTAACAGATCCCCAATTAGTTGATGGTAAGTTTTTTCTCCTCGGTTTTTGCCGTGTCGTAGTAGTACGAAGGTTACTGAAAATATTTGCTGCGTTTCTCGCTGGATGATGATCTCTAATAATATTACTATGCGCGTTGTTATTTTCTTTTTCTGCATACAATGTCATATCTTCACCATTATTGGATGGATTTTGAGTATTTCTACAATTGTTTTCTTGTTCACAACGGGGTTGGAATATCTTTCGTACTACCTGCCAATAAGAGTCCACTTGTCAAGTCTATTCAGATCTTCACATGTTTATATTTTAGCGTATTGCGTATATGTATATAACCAACACCCAAATTGACCTTACTACAATAATTAAATTACTATAGTAAACAGTTTTTTTTGTATATAAGTAATATAAAGTTAATTTGATAGTTTAATTTTATTGAATTCAGTCATTTAATTTAAAAGCAAAATAGTCAGTAAATATAGGTACATAGAATTAATCCAGCTTAAGTATTTCGCGTTAACCTTTATACATACGGCGGCAACTTATTAGAGGTCTTTCAAATATAATGAATGAATTCAGCAAAACATTACACAATTAAGCTTTCTCACCTTAAAAGCATTTTCCTTTTGTTGATTAGTAACATGTCCTACAGAGAACATGTCGTGTCTTATAAAGTACAGAGTGTTGCCATTAGGCAAAGTTCTATGTGTGAACACAAAAGTTCTGCGAAAACTGAGCAAGTGCTCAGGAAGGTTGTGATCAAATGTGTTCTTTTCTATAAACACTCCATCCACAATTATCATGAAGCTTTTATTCTGAAATTAAATAAAATCAAAATAGCTTGTAAATGCTAACTTTGTTTTAAGATAACCATAAAAAAAAAACAAATTTCTGAAAAGGTAACTACCTCAATTTTGACTACATCAACGGTGAAAGTAGAAGGGTCGTGTAACGTCGGCGGCAGCTGCGTCAAAACCTCTATGACAATTAGTCTCCCTTTATAACATCTTTGATTTTCTAGTACTTGCTGACGCTTAACAGGTTGAAGCGTATTGCGCGAATGTAGGGCGTAATGAAGCATTGACTGTTCCTCGCGATCTAGTAAAATATATAAAAGGAAAATAAAAACCTTTACATTTTACAGGCTAAAACAAGTAAAAAAAAAATACCAGTAAATGACGTAGCTATAGTCAGTGTGGCGAGCGGATCATAAAATTGATCAATATTTCTGGTTTTGGAATCATAGTGCGCAAAATATAAAGTAAGAAACTTTTCAACCAACATCTTTGTTTTTTTATCAGGACTTTCAAGATAGTTTTTGTGGAACGGAAGCACATGAGGTGGAAACTGATTTAAATGTACTCCATCCTGAAAAAAAAATCGTTATTAAAATAACTTCTAACAACTTGTTAAATTTTTTATTATTTCATATAGATAATACTAAAATCATACCAGTACGGACATACGAGGAAACTTGACCATAATTTGTTTGACATATTCAGTTTCTTCAAGATCATCACAGAGGGGGTTTCCTTCAAGCCACAACTTTTCAATCTTACTGCTCAGTCTTGTCAGTTGTTTCAAGGAAGTGAACTACAATATATTTTAATTAATCGTGTGCAATACATAAACAAAATAAAGGTTATAAAAACGATTAAAAAATACTTGCATTATTGTTACTAAGATTTACTTCAACTAGGTTTCCCCTCAGAAAGAAATTTAATATATCTGCTGGAATGGCACTGTAAGTAATAAATATTAAATGAGTAATTTTGTTAGCATTTGGATTTTTAGTTATTGAACTATTCCTTACCTTAGATTATTGTTACTCAAATTCAGAGACACAGTGTCCCTTCCCATGCGCAACATCAAAATTTTGAAATTCGAGAGCAACTGTACTTTATAAAAATGTATTTTCTTGTGTTTAAACTCTATAATAAAAACGTCACATAAAGTAAATAACTTATGATTATAAATATTAAAATCAAAGGCAATTTAGAAATTTTGGACTATACCTGGTTCGGCACAAAAGTTTGACAAATTAAGTTCAAAGTTTTCTGACATTCTGTTGCTTACGACACCCGCAACAATATCATCTATAGTTATTCTATTTTCAAAGCAATCAGCTGATGTCTTGTCATTGAAAATTATGTCTAAGTTGTACATAGTTCTTTGAAAGGGGAATATAAAATCTAATTTTATGATGCGGAGAATAAAACTTAAGCTGCATGTGTAAAATATTCGGAGGCCCTGATGAACCGTGCAGTCAACAGGGATTAAACATGTTGAAAAATATTCACTTAGTTCATCAAATAGTTGGTTATCAGTGTCAGACCAGTTGTGTACCTGCAGCAAATAAAATATTCTGAATCACTCTAGGTCTAGAGGGTATGATAGTTAGAAGTTCAAGAGATCATTTTTATATTTAAATCAGAAAGTTGAAATACTAACCATAACTTTGTGAAAGGTGTGCTTAGCAGACAATTCTTCACTAGCCGCGCAGTTCTCAATATATTCTACCAAATTGGGCGTTACAGTAACACGATTAAGTAAAAACTTTTTATAGTTATCTAGGCGATAATTGTTTAAAGACATTTTGAAGTGAAAATAAACAATCACTAGATAACACACTAGAAGGAAATAAACAAACAAATCCCAGACAGACTATTCTGTTTTTTTTTTAAATATCGTTTTTACAGGCCTGGAAGACTATTCTGACTGACTTAATGACTGAAGATTGAATGATTGCATTCGGTAACACCAATCACTAGTGATGCTCTCGCCGAATTGGAGAACGATTGAAATCGTTGTAGATCGACGTACAAACATCGACACGGTTAACTGTTTATTCATGGAGTTTGACTTGAATTATTTTTAACCGACTTCTAATAAACTGAGAGTCCACAGTGTTATTTTCTGTCGTGACATGACTAGACGGCACTCAAGTTTTACATGTCAAAATGAGAGTTTTGACATGTAAAAAATAAAAAGAAAATCACAGATATGCCCTATGTAAAGGAAAACGAAGCATAAGAAGTGGCAGATATTATCAAAATGCAACTAAAGACGATGATTTTAAAACTATCAATATGACAAAAAGCGCATCAGTCCAGAGATTCATTCATTCAATGTGCTAATAGAAATGCAAATATAATATATTGCCAATTAATGGAACTTGAAACTTTATAGTATAATAACAGTCGAGGCAAGCACAAAATATCATTACAAGTTTTAATTTAATCTTCTGAGACCACATTAACCAGTAAGTTTTATTAATTTATATTTATATTTTTAGACCTTTGTCTAACGGTGGGACACCATAGTTTAATAAGATAAAATAATAATTATAAGCATATTAAGTATTACCATAAACATATATTATACTAGTGGCTGCTCGCGATTCCGTTCGCGTAGAAGTCGGTTTCCCGTGGGAATGCGAAGTTTTCCCGCGGTAAAAAGTTCCCTTAATTCTTGTATACATATATTTTTGGTATCTAGAACCATTTTCGCAGCGCACGCAAAGGAAGCCTGAATAATTTTCCCCGTTTTTTTCACATTTTCCATTATTTCTTCGCTCTTAATAGTTGCAGCGTGATGTTATATAGCCTAAAGCCTGCCCCGATAAATGGTCTATTCAACAAAAAATATTTTTAAATTCGAACCAGTAGTTCCTGAGTTTAGAGCGTTCAAACAAACAAACAAACAAACTCTTCAGCTTTATTATATTAGTATAGATTAGCTTTCCATCCTGCGGTTTGACACACAGCTTAATAACTTTTCTAATTCTCGTGGGGTACTTTCCCGTGGAAAAAATATGGTTATCTTTTGACAGTTTTTTGCCGTCACGACTATTCTCTCGGTCTACTAATTGTTTGGAGCTGGTGTTTTATATACTTATTTTGAATATCATCAAATGTATTGAAATTACTTTATGATGTAAGACGACCTCTGTGGTGCAGCGGTATATATACCGGACTGCTAAGCGGATGGTTCCGGGTTCGATCCCCGGGTCGGGCCAATTTCGTAAAAAAAATGGTTTTTCGATATTGGCTCGTGTCTGGGTGTAACTAGGTTCTCCTCTAGACCATTGTGTGGTACCTATAACACAAGTGCTTACTGCAACTTACTTTAGGGCCACATAATTGGTGTGTTAGTCTGGAGATTTATTTATTTGTTATTTATTTATAAGAAATAAATTATCTAAAATGTATTTTATTCTATACTAGCTTTTGCCCACGGCTTCGCACGCGTTGAATTCGAAGTAAAACCCCTTTCCCTATACTATAAGCTATAAGGTTAATTGAGATCTTTCCCGAGTTACACTTTTCGCCAACTTTTGTCATTCAACGCCTCTCCTCCTTGCAACGTTAAGTTTTGCACATCATGCGGCGCGAGTGAATTTTATATCGGTGTTGTTTTAAAATTGTAATATCTTCTAAGGTATTCATTGAAATTAAGTGATGACAAAGACAATTTTGTTTACAATTAAATACTCTTAATCAACAACACATTTATTGGATAAAGATTAATATTATTACGTCGATACAACTCTTAACAAATAATGCATTAATTCCGACCAAATTTGATTACCATATAAACGGCTCTAGTGACTTCATCTTAAAAGATAGAGATATATTGTCAATTTCAAGAGGAATAATTCTTTCATCATATATATTTTGTATCTTGAACCGTTTTCGCAGCGCACGCAACGGAAGCCCTCAAGGATGAATAATTTTCCCCGTTTTTTTTTCACATTTTCCATTATTTCTTCGCTCCTAATAGTTGCAGCGTGATGTTATATAGCCTAAAGCCTTCCTCAATAAATGGTCTATTTAACACAAAAATATTTTTTCAATTCGAACCAGTAGTTCCTGAGATTAGCGCGTTCAAACAAACAAACAAACCCTTCAGCTTTATAATGTTAGTATAGATATACCTACCTATTCCAAGTATCATCAACAACTATTAAAAAGTTTTTTTATTTATTAAACAATACTAAGATCATTGATCAACTATTAACCATTATAAAGGTACCTACTTTCACATAAAATGACTTTAGCGTTGAAAGCAATTAAGAATGGGATGCCCGTTTCCACTGTTAATAGAGATTTTAATGTACCTCGAACGACTTTGCGACATAAAATTTCTGGAAAAGCATCTAAAACTCTTGAACATGTAGGACCCCAGGCAGTTCTTGGAGTTCGCGTGGGATACCTCTTCGTGCGGCCGTCCTCTTTCCTGCTCCCTGGAATACTTGTGTTCCACAGGGAAGGGAAGGGGTTCGGCCCGGTGCACCCTGTGCGTCCCACAACCGTGTTCCTATTAGGGTTCATTGTTGCGGGATGGCGAAATCCCACACCGGGGCTGGCCACACGAGAGGGGGACTGCTGCAGCTGGGCGTAAGCCTAGCGTGTTGAAACGCCCGGAGGGGCGTGTGGCGTGTCGGTGACTCCAGCCGGTGAGGTCCCGGGTCGGCGGCGACGGCCAAAGACCCTGGGGTGGTTCCCAGGCCGCCGACACAGTGCTAGATCGGTGGCTAACCAAGGGAACGTGAGGGGGCAGGCGCGCCGCGGTTTGTCACCTCCAAGCTTGAGGGGGCTGCCTCGGTGGCCAGCCGTCGGCGGGTTCGCAGCGAGGGCCTTAACAGGACTATTCTCGTGTCCCCGCCAGTATACGACGGCCAGAAGGACAACTCCAGGATTTTAGTCGGTGCGAGTCCGACATAACCCGTCTCCTTTCCCTGGAGGGGCGATTTTCCTGATCAACAAAAAAAAAGAAAAGAAGGCAGTTCTTGGAAATGAAATAGAGAATGAACTTGTCGTATGGATCAAAGACTGCGCTCGTGCTGGGTTTTCTAATAATAAAGTATCTGTCAAAAAAATTGAGGTAAAGGGCCAAATTATCACACTTTTTTAAATAATATACCTTCAGGCTCGTGGTTTGACGAATTTACGGCAAGATATCCTGATTTGAGGCAAAAAATGTGCAATTTAATTAATTAATTTTGATTACTTTGAATTCATCTGATTTTATTTTTTGATGGCCAGAATTGGCACACGATCATGGCCAGAAATGGCGTCAATCTGGCCAAAAATGGCACATACTGCCTTTATTTTTTTATTTTTATAGAATTACATTTCTATTGGATGTTCTTTAAAAAAAGGGTTTTCTTAGGCAAGGTTAATATATGTTTAATGACTTTTTGCAAGAAATATGTTCGTAATAACAAAAACCATAAATTAAGAAAGCCTCAAAGTCGAGAAAATCCTTAAAGTGGCCAAAACCGGGTCACCTGCCCTAAGTTTTATTTTAATCTTATCATCAGTCCTACAGAGACTGCACTCGCAATTAGCCCTATAAAATTAGTCAATGTACTTTACTCCCTAAAAAATTCTATTGGTTGTTATTTATGATTTTTTTGGTTTAAAAATTAGAATTGAAACAAATAATTGTGAGGTTTTCTTAATTATCGCATTTTAATTTACCGTTCCTAAGCATCTCTCATATATAATTTTTGGAATAACTGATTTAGTAATCGGACACATTATTAATCAAAATAAATAAATATCCATCCAACAATCGTAGGACACGTATTTTAATTCGCTTAAGTTTTTAATCAATTTTCTGTGATATCTCACACAAAATGAAACAAGTAACAAACGCTTGTAAAATAGCTATATTTGTTCTTGTTTTTATGAGTGTAATATCTCATGTTGTTGTTGGTGCCGACACCCCTAAGAGATTACAAATCGGGGTTAAGAAAAGGCCTACGGAATGCACTATAAAAAGCAAAAAAGGTGATTTACTCCACATGCATTACACGGTAAGTCATTGAATTAAAACAAGTATGTCAATAATCTAATTTATAAAATCTAATTTATATTCATGCCAAAAATGGTATTACAGATGCAGCATACCTATAGTTTTAATATTTTTTAATGCTCTACAACAACTTTACTTATGTATTAATGTTTACTTTTTTCAGGGTACACTAGAAGATGGTACTGAATTTGACAGCTCTGTTCCTAGGGGCAACCCATTTACTTTTACTTTAGGTGTCGGACAAGTTATTAAAGGTTGGGACCAAGGTCTGATGGGCATGTGTCCAGGGGAGCAACGTAAACTTGTAATCCCACCTGAGCTTGCCTATGGGGAAGCTGGAGCACCTCCTAAAATACCAAAATCCGCTACATTAATATTTCATGTAGAATTACTCAAAATAGAGAAGAAGGATGAACTATAAATTGCTTCTTTATTGCTCTTTTTCTGTTTAGTTGGTTTATTTTATTTTACTGTATCACATTCCACGTCAGATGATCAAAAAATAAATAACTTTGCTACATAAATGTGTAGATTGTCTTGTAGTGTACTTCTGGTGTAGATTGCTTATTAATGAGTGGATATTGTTTTAAATAAAATGCATTTTGTAACATAAAATGTGTGTTTGATTATGTACTTTTTATGTAAGTGTTGAAACTTTGGAACAAATTTGAATAATTTTCTACCTACAAATAAGTATTGATTATTTTATGTAATTTCAAAACTTTAGGAATTAAATTGGTATCTATCTAGATGTACCTAAGTAGTTAGTGGTCATCCAGCGGGAGCAAAACGATCCAAAAGTCTAACACACTTATAAATGTGAAAAATCGAATACTTATTTTATTGAATCGATACTTTACATTGTTCAAATCATACCATCCGTGATAATTTAGCCAAAATATATAAATGAGACAGATATACTGACAGTTTAGAAATCTACCAATTTGTTGGGAATACGGGGGGGAACTGTGTGGAACGTGAAAGATATAAAATATCACAATCTTTCTTAAAATAAAAACTATTATAAAGCTATAATTGCTGACTTTTACTTATTAAAAGTAATTATCTATCTAACGTAACACTGATACTGTTTTTTTCGGAATTTCGTACTAATTTATTTTCAATAACAATGGTGTTGGCAACACTTTGTAAAATTTTATTAGCAAGCAAAGCGAGATGTTAATTTCGCAATGTTATTTAATAAAATTTAAAGGAATAATTATATAGAAAAATAGATTAATGAGAAGTGGAAGGTTAGCGTTACTTAGGTAACTGCATTTTTATTTGATTAGTACATAGCAAGAGTACCTATCTTGTTCGATTTTCAGCAAGTTTTCAAAACACTGTCATGTTGGAATTACCAAGAATAACTCGAGCTCTCAGAGCTCACACGCAGCTTGATAAACCGCGTTGTTTAAAACCCAGCGGTGATCAACAAATCAGACCTAACCTGAGCAAATCTAAACAGAAGTATGTATTATTGCCCGCAAAAGTTGAAACTTCAAAAGTTTTTACTTATTTTAGTTTTTTAATGGTTTGGTTTTCCAGGTTCAAAACTCTGACCAATATTCGAAACTATTTAACTCAAAAAGAAAACAATTCTGCGGGCATTCTCAAACTTCTGGATGAATTGAAGGATGCTTGTAAGCAATTGTCTGAAGATCAGCCAGATGATGTGGTGGATGATGCCACAGTGATGTGTCTGAGGATGTTTCTTGACCAGGATATTGTTATGTTGAAGCATTTATCACAGTTACGACAAACTTTTGGAATGGTTCAATCATCAACAGCCAATAAGATTTGTAATGTAAGTAACTTTTACTAAAAGAAATAATAGTATACTTCTAAAAATTCATATTTAGGCAAGCTATAAAATATTGCGCAAAAAAATTTTAGGTTGTCAAGAAAATATCTGAGGAAATAAATGAAGACAGCAAGGATTATATCAATGAAGAAACTGTTCAGTCTGATAAAGAAAACATAAAACTATGGGGAGATCATATACAAGTTAATTACATTCCATATAGACCTGAAAAAAAGCCATTGGCAAATTTAAAAAGAAAACCTATCACATCCAGTGCAGTCGTTGAACATTTCTCTATGAAGTATAATAATAAAGTATCTGTGAAAGAAGCTTCTAAGGGACCTGTAGTTTCAACATCTAAGGTTGTTAATATTTTTTTGTTTGTGTTATAATTTATACATTTTATAATTCTTATTCCACTTGCTCAAAAATACTTAGATGCAGAAAACATTTAATTTCTATTTTTTAAAGTATTTTATTACATTTCATAGTATGGCAAAACATGGTTGGAGACAAAAGTGAAAGAGCTGTATGAAAACTCAACTGGAATGTCAAGTTCTGATATCCTCCAATCAATTATAACACTTCTAAATTCTCCAAGAACCAATGATGAAATGCAGAATGATCTGTTTGAGTTGCTTGGCTTCGACAAATTTGAGTTTATTCAAGATGTTCTTCAACATCGCCAAGACATAATGATGAGTTTGATTGCTCCTGAACCACCTCCTGTTTCTGAAGTAAAAGGTATGCAAATCTTTTTGTAACTGGTTGTGGCCTTTGTTGCCTGTATATTCGCAGTTTTTCTGTTCTTGTCTCAATTCTCTTTAGGCCTTGCTCAGATAGGGTAACTTAGGTCTTATTAGCTCGACATTAAATCCATTTTTATTTGTAGTAAAATTACCTGAGACAAAAGCACCAGAGTACACAACGGTTGGTGTTTCAATACAGTCAGAGCAAGATAAGCTGCTCGCGAAACTAGCCAGGAAGGAGGAGAAGAAAGCTAAAAGTTCTAGAAGAGTTGAGGAAGACTATGAAGAGCAAGAAATTAATGTTGCTCAGTTGCGGGCTAGAAGGTATTTAAATATGAATATTTTATCTACTTTGCTATCATAATTTTTTTACCTCAGATGCATAAAAAATAAAAAAACAACTGATTGTTAAATAATACGATATGATTCTTATTAGCATGGACAAAACCAACTCTTATGTGTATTTTTTGGAATATTTTTTGTCTTATACCATAGTTTGTTAGTATTCAACCATACTATTTAAAGATCAATGGTAATTAAACCTCCATTTAAAAAAAATGCTCTCACTTTTTCTGTTAAAAGTATAACTTTTTATTTACAGAATAGCAGAACTGTCAAAACCAGTGATACCATTCTCAACTACTAGATCTACAGCAAATGATGATCCTATTTTAAAGAGAATATCTTATTTTCAAACTAAAGTGCAATATCCAAATGTGTATGACTCTGCTTTGGATGCTAAAAATGCGGCTGGTATGTTTTCTTTGTTTATTTTTATGTATGTGTACTATACATTACATTTTATAATCACCATCATGAAACACTTAAAAATGATAATCAATATTTATTTTCATTTTCTATGGACATAATGTTTTAATGCTTTCAGTATTTTGACTAAAGATATAAAGCCAGATTCTAAAAATTATTAACTTAGTAAATTATTTCTGTGTTATAAAACTGTATTTATTGATATTGTAGTAATGTCAATTGACATCTAAATGATTAATTTGGGAATCTGGACTCAATTTATTAACTTTATATTCTAAACCATAAAAGCCGACTTTCAGGTTTCGTCTCTGGCATGAAGTTACTGCTACCAGAAAATGCTATAAGGAAAGATAATAAAGAATATGAGGAAGTGATTATTCCCAAAAATGATCCCCAACAACCTCTGCAAGTAGGAAATAAGCGTGTGCCAATAGCGGAAATGGATGAAGTAAGTTTCCTAAGAACTAGTTTGTAAAAAACATTTTTGCTAATTTTCACATAAAAACCTGTTAAAAATGGTTATATAGTGAATTTTTTACAAAAAATATAAGCTGAAATTTATTAAAAAGTATGTTTATGTGTTTTCAACTTTTAATGAACCAGATTATTCATGATGACTTGACAAATTCAAATTTTGACATACAATATGTCAAAATCATTTTAGCTAAGTCTGCTCTAATCCTTACTATTTTTATTATAGATTGGTCAAATGGCGTTTGAAAACATAAAAGAGTTAAACCGAATACAGTCTGTAGTATTTCAAACAGCTTACAACACAAATGAAAACCTATTGATTTGTGCCCCCACGGGCGCTGGTAAAACTAATATAGCATTGTTGACTGTTGTGCATCAAATAAAACAGCATATAGAGAACAATGTTATTATGAAGAATAAATTCAAGGTAAGTGACAAAAAATACAACTTATTTTGTAAAAAAATAAGGGTAAGCAGCAGTCATTTGAGGAGAGCACACATCTTTATTGAGCTTTTAATAATAGCTAATTTTAGTAATTTACGATATTTTAATATGTGACTATTGTTTTGACGCTAATAAAATAGTTTCGTACGGCTGGAAAGCCAATTTGGTATTTCATTTAATTAAATTGACTCATGCCGATATAAGTCGTATTTCCTTCGAAAAGCATCCAAGTTTTTTGATTTTACTTTAAATTTTTATTTATATTTATTATATACCAAAAAGTTACCGGAAAAATTAATTCCGTCAAAATATAATAACCATTTTGACACAAAACAAACTTCCCAGATAATCTACATAGCCCCCATGAAAGCCTTAGCCGCAGAAATGACGGCCAGTTTTGGGAAGCGGCTACAAGGGCTCGGTATAGCGGTGCGGGAGTTGACGGGCGATATGAAACTAACTAAAGCGGAGGTTCAACAAACGCAGATGATTGTTACTACGCCGGAGAAGTGGGATGTGGTTACTAGGAAGGGGGCGAGTAAGTTAACAGTATGCTTCATTAGTGCTTGTTTGATTAGTGCTGATTAACTTTTGGTATAACTAAAATACTTATACAGAAAACCAGAATTACATTTTTTGGAGAATATTAAAGGCTAAAGATAATTCTTACGAGATTTATCTAAGGATTACACTAGTCAGTGAATTGTGACGTTTGGTAAAGAGTTTTTATCGCATTCTTTGTAGGTTCCTAATTTCGTCCCTTTTGTTTAGGATTTATATTACTCAGTATTAATTGAAATTTAATATAATTGATTGTTCAATCAACTTCTTTTACATTTGAGATGTTTTAAACTATTTGTTACTTTGCGTAAAATTGTTTTTGTTCATTTTGACATCTACAATTTGACCAGTCAAAATCTCTTACCACTGAACTCCAATCCCCCAGCCGACACAGAACTAGCCTCGATCGTAAAGCTACTAATCATAGACGAGGTTCATTTACTCCACGGTGATCGAGGACCGATAGTAGAGGCGATTGTAGCGAGAACGTTAAGACAGGTTGAATCCACGCAGAATATGATACGGATTGTGGGCTTGTCGGCTACGCTGCCGAATTATGTGGATGTTGCTAGGTGAGTTCGAGGGTGAGTCAAGGTAAGGGTGGAAAGGTGGGTTTTGGGTGGGGGTTTGAAAAGTGTTTGGAATGTCGTTTTGTAAATAAAGTATTTATGTTACTATGTTTACGGGAATTTCAGAAATGTGTTATTTATAGTTGAACTTTTGTAGTTTGTAAGTAATTAGTTTCCGCGTTTTTTCCCATCGTTATTATAAATCTATTGTTCGTAAGTTGTGATCGGTAGAGTTGGCGTTCAAAAAACATCTCGATCGACGTTTTCTTACACATCCGTTTTAACTTTAATATAAAATACAAAAATTTATATCTTTACAAAATCTCTTATCCCCTTTCAACATGGTTCATTTCCTCCTCCCTTTTAAATATCATTATCATCATTACATAGTATAAATCCAAGTCGCTAATTGTGTCTGTTTGTATGTTTGTCCGCTATCTCCTTCTGAACCACTGAACGGATTTTAATGCGGTTTTCGCCATCTTATAGATATTTTTTCCATTTGAATTTGTATATAAATATAATTCTGAAAAGTTATTTTAAGTTGGCAAAAATTCAACGTATCGGGAACAAGTGGCTCAAAATTACACTGTGAAGCGTGTACGGGTCACTAGTGAAATATAGGCTTAAATTAGCATCATCGGGAAACGGTCTGCTCTGGTTCCTAATTTTGGTGCGGGAAGAAGACCTTAATTAGTTCGAACTAGCAGTTTTATATTTTTTTACTTTTATAGTGTTAAGTTGAGGTACGAGAAAATAATTTATATGTTCATTGAATGTACGCGCTATGATTGTATAATTTCCTAAAAGAGTGCTGGGAGTTTTTTTCCGCCGGCTTTTTTCTCTCGGTCTACGGTTAGGTAAAGTCATAGTTTGTAACATTGACGTTCATTGAGTATATGTTACAAATCTACACTCAGGGGCACTTTTAACCGGCCACCTACACTTTGTCAAGAATTTTTCGATCTCGCCCTGGTTCTCGTTCTTAGTTCCCGACAATTAGCCCCGCATGTGCCTAGTGGTTCATTCCTTCATGTTTAAGATATAACAACCAATCAAGTAACACCTAGTAGTCAAAACTCAAGTTAACAGAAAAAAACGATAGGGCATTTCAGATGAGTGGACGGTTAAATGTGCCCCTGAGTATATAATGAATAAAATAATTTTGATTTTGATTTTGATTTCATGGTTTTAGATTCCTGCGTGTAAACCCGAACATAGGTCTGTTCTACTTCGACTCCCGCTTCCGGCCGGTGCCGTTGGAGCAACAGTTTATTGGCGTCAAGGAAGTGGGCAGCGGCGGCGGGGCTCATCTTAGACAGGTTATTTATTTACTTGTTGTATAAATAAACTAAAAAAAACATAATTTAGGGCTAATTTTTTAATAGTCAGATAAATGCTAACTGACTGATAAGAGGTATGTTTTCATTGTCAATTCATACATATGTCAAGTATTTATGTTCGACGTGCAACAAAAACATACTGATTTTCTGTCAGATAGAATTTATCTGACTATTGAAAAACCGGCCCTTAGTAACATTTATGTATAAAAAATGTGAACTTAGGAGTTCATCAGGGGTTATACTATGCCGTATCACGGTTTGTATATTTACTGTCAAAATCGCTGCCGTTTTTAATAAATACACACGTTAGCTGTTTATTTTTCTGTTGGGAGCTAAAGTGTGATATGTTATTAAGTTTGCGAGTTATGATAAGACTTAAACTTCTAGGGGTTTTATAAAGCATATGTTTGGTCAAACATAAAATCCACGTGAATAGACATTTGTTATTTTATTTATTTTGATATCAACTTATGTAAATTAATTAAAACATTTTATAGCATTGCTTGTTAACATTATTAAAATAGTTTTTTAAGTATATTATATTTATTTAATTCATACATTTTATGTATCAGATACAAATAATGAACGATGTATGCTACGACAAAGCGTATGAAATGGTTCACAAAGGTCACCAAGTAATGGTGTTTGTTCACGCTAGAAACGCAACGCACCAAACTGCGTTGATTCTCAAGGAATTAGCACAGAAAAAGGTAAATTACTTATAAAGTCTATAATATATTAGTTACTATTACTTTATATTAGTATCAGCTTATTCTTTTGAGAATTAAACTCAAGTTTTTGCCTAAAGGATTATTAATTTCAAATGGAAATTTTTATTAGAGATTTTAGGGTTACTAAAACTTTGAATTTGAGTTTTTCGTTGTAGTCCATTAAAAACTTATTGATTAATGTTTTTTAAGGGGCATTTAAACCAGTTTGAGCCGGAAGACTCTGGTGGTTTCCTAAAAGCTAAGAAGGCTATAGGCAGCAGTCCTAATAAGATTCTGTCGGAACTATTCGCCGCTGGGTTTGCTTGTCATCACGCTGGCATGTTGCGAAGTGATAGGTATGTTATTTTTTACCAAAAAAATGATTAGTATAGAAGAAATAATACTAAATGAATGAATGCGCTATAATCCGTAAATATCCAGCCAGTGCCTGGTTATGTTTTGCTTACACTGGTGTTCAAATTTCCAAACAAGTTATTTCAGTTAATAATTATATAAATTTACAGAAACATGGTAGAGAAATATTTCTCTGAGGGGTATATTAAAGTGTTGGTGTGTACATCAACTTTGGCCTGGGGAGTCAACTTACCTGCTCATGCTGTCGTCATTCGGGTAAGAAACACTATTAAACAATACATGATAGATATTTGCATTTTAACAACCTTTTTTTAAGTAGCCCATACATAAATAAATTATCCAAAAATCCATTTTGAGTAGCTGTCAAAATACCAACCCAATTTACCAACAAGTCAAAACTTCCACCAGGGCACAGAAATCTACGACCAAAGCCACGGCACATTCGTAGATCTCTCCATCCTGGACGTCTTACAAATATTCGGTCGCGCCGGAAGACCACAATTTGATACTTCGGGAACTGGTATAATTATAACTAGTCATGACAAATTGACGCATTATCTCAAGTCGATGACGAATCAGTTCCCGATTGAGAGCAACTTTATTAATCTGCTGGCGGATAATTTGAACGCTGAGGTATGTATTTATAGGTTGCATTAATTAAATAAACAGTTTTAGGTAAGGTTAGACGAAAGCAAAGGGTTTTGTTTTACTTTCCTGTTTTACATGTGTCAAAAGAAAATACATAGAGATGACAAATAAATGTCAAAATTAAAACAAACAACAACAAATTAGTTTGTCTCTTAAAGGAATACTTTATGTAATAATAAACATTCTTACGTAAAGCGTAATATAAATATTTTTTACAGGTGGCCTTAGGAACAGTAACAAATATTGACGAAGCAGTCGAGTGGCTAAGTTATACTTATCTATTCGTTAGGATGAGAATTAATCCACAGGTAAAAATATTATTTATGCTTGGTAAACGATATAATATGTTAAGGCATTTTTGAATAAGGAAACTCATCGTTATATTTATTTACCGTCGCAACTTAATGAATAAAAAGTTTGTTTCTCCGAAACTTTGACAAAAACTATTATGTGTCAAAATCATTAAACTAATAAACATTCTTCTCACATTACATTGAAGAAGAAGAAGAAGAATTCAACAGCTTTCTTACTAAATCATACTCACTTTATGCACTTATTAAGAGACTTAAAGCGACATATGTTTTCAAACAAACAAATCCCAATCATTCACACGAATATTTCGTTTTGACATCAAAATGGTATTATATTCACTTCTTAGGTTTACGGTCTAACATACAGCGACGTGCAAGAAGAGCCGATGCTGGAAACCAAACGCCGCGAGTTTATAACCGCGGCCGCGATGCAGCTGGACAGAACTCACATGATCAGATACAACGAGAGAACGGGCGATCTTAATGTTACTGGTGGGTATTTTTATTGTATACTAGTGACTCCGTGCGCGTGGAAGTCGGTTTCCCGTGGGAATGAGAGGTTTTCCCGCGGTAAAAAGTACCCTATATGTTATTCTGATGTATAACCTATATTCTTGTAAAGTTTCATCAAAATCCATCCAATAGTTTTTACGTGAAAGAGTAACAAACATCCATCCATACATCCTCACAAACTTTCACATTTATAATATTAGTAGGATCTCATTACTGTTAATAGATAGAAAGGGAAGAATAATAAGTGCCAATTTGTATGTATGACAATACATATAAAGCAACGAAACGTCCAAGCCAAGTATTTGACTAGGGTGTAAACATTGTGAAGTTAGGTCGTGTTTCGCGGTCGTTTTGACAGTGCGATACTTTATGGTTCCTTCTGGCAACATTTTACATGAAAATGTTTTTGTTGGGATTTGTTTTTTTTTCCTTAATTATGAACTTTCAGAACGAAAGATTGATTGGCAATTCTTTTTTAATAGTGAAGCTACAAGAGGATATTTATAATAATAATAGTATAAACAAACTCCTTGCAACTTTTCAAAATCAACTTTATCCTTTTTCTCCAATAACAAAACCTTAAAGAAGTAATTATCAAAAACAACAACAACAACAAAAAATATTCTTCAAATATTAATTTCTAGTTTTTTAACAACACATAGGAATCAGTGGCAAAATTTACTGTATTAAAAATAGTCGTTCAGTACACGTGCGGAACCGTCATTGCAACTCGTCCCGCCTGTCAACCCTCGCCTTCGGCTGTGCCTCGGCTCGGGTAGACATTTGTTGGAACTCGTTGTAATGACAGCCTTTCCACACTTGTATTGAAATATACTATTTTAATACAGTTGCTCAAAAAGTGGCGTATTGCAGGGACGTATAGCGTTCGGGATATGGGCTATTACACACGCGTGCTTTTTTTTACCTTTTCCGCACTCGTGCGTTCTCTTTCCCAACTGTCAAAATAATGTCTATTAAAAAGAAAAATTAACCAACCATGAAGTTTTTACTAAAAAAAAAAACAAAGAAGTTTTTATGATTCATGTTAATACTTACGTAGCGTAGGTATATTTCTAAAAAAAGCTACTAGTTTGTTTCGATATCAGATTTAATGATTTGATTGAATTAGTGTGGTTGGTTTCATTTCATTTTATCTCATTAAATTACATTTTCATTTCATATCAATAAAAAAAATCTACTGAATACTTGGCTGTATGGGCATAGTAACCTTTGCCTACCAAATGGGTGAAGAAAAAATGGCGCCATTTTCAAAATGAGTTATTTCGACATTTACGTTCCTAATTTTATATTTTATTAAATTGTTTTATTTTTTCGCAACTGTATTAAAAATAGTCGTTCAGTACACGCGCGGAACCGTCATTGCAACTCGTCCCGCCTGTCAACCCTCGCCTTCGGCTGTGCCTCGGCTCGGGTAGACATTTGTCAGAACTCGTTGTAATGACAGCCTTTCCACACTTGTATTGAAATAGACTCTTACACACCACATACAAACAACCGAAAAAAAAGTTTATCCTAAAATCGTAATTCCCCGTACCAGACCTAGGTAGAAACATCCTACGAATAACTGAAAAAAACGTTTTTTTCTCCTAAAATGGTAATTTCTGGTACCAGACCTAGGCAGGACGGCATCCCACTACTACATCACCTGCGAGACCATGGAGGTGTTCAACGCGATGGTTCGCAAGTCCATGACGCAAGGCTCCGTGCTTCAAATGCTGACCAGGTGCTCCGACTTCCAGCAGCTGAAGGTAATATACGGGGTGTAAAACAACTGCTCCCGAAAACAAAAACTGGGCATTGCTGGTTACGTTTTGAGCAAAAAAAGTTGTTTTTATGATAAACAGGTGTTTTTTTAAACGTAATTGTACAAAATTGCTTTTATACTATCAGATTTTGCGATGATTTCAAATTAAATAAGGTATAATTCAATTTGCAATGTAAATAATCGCACCTAAACCAACAGTTGATGTGTGAGCGATGATTTCAAGCGCCGAATAAGACTTTTCAATAGTTAATAACTTTTTTAAATTGGGTTTTCTGGGTATAATGTTAGTGAATTTAGTTACTGCTGAGACTCCAGAATACATGGTTTCAGGCTTCGGAAGTGGTCTTTTTACACCCGTTATACTAGTTTCTCCTAAAGTACATAATTTCTTATACTAGACCTAGGTAAAAAGAACGGCATCTCACTACTACATAACCCCTAACTTACTTCTTTCTGAAATGGAACAACACAGGGTTTATATATTTGTAAAATATTGTATTTTTACGTGGTAAATGTATCTATTTTAGGTGCGTAAAGAAGAATTGACAGAGCTCTGGCATTTAAAAGATCAATTATGTGAGCTAAACATCGAGGATCCGCCTGAAGACATACATTGGAAGATCAACATTCTTCTACAAACATACCTGTCTAGAGGAAGAGTCAACGGATCGTCGTTGCAGTCAGATTTGAATTATATTAGTCAGGTAATTTATTAGTTTTAGTATACTAATTAATCTTAACTGATTTTTTGTTCTTTAAATTGATACTCACGAAAAAACGTTTTTTAAATCATTAGTAAAACTGTGTTTTTCTTGTTCTGTTACCAAAGTTATCACAAATGAAAGAGATGAAACATTGTTTCACTAGAACAGGTTTAAACAACGTTTTTAGTGGTAAGGCATTTCAACTTTGTCACACAAAGTTGAAATCTTCATGTTGCAATATTAAGTAAATATAAACATACTCGTAGTTTTTTTTCAAATTCACTGATAATTGTTATTTTGACATTAATGAAGTCACTTTGACATTCCTAAAAGTCCATTATACTTAACATTGTTAAGAATAAATCGATTTTTCTTAACAGAACGCCGTACGAATAGTCCGTGCACTATTCGAGATAACCCTCCGCAAGAACAACGCCTACATGGCCGGACTTTACCTAAAAATGGCCAAAATGATGGAACTTCAAATGTGGGACTTCTACAGCGATATGAGACAGTTCAACTGCTTCCCTATAGAGACGCTGAAGCATATAGAATACCCGATGTTGAAGCCGGATCAGATAAGGGACATGGATTGGAAAGAATTAGGTAAAAATAGCCCTTATTCAGGAATAACTTATTAACCAAATGAAATATAACAAAATTATAGCCATCACTTACGAGACCATGGTGTTAGAAAGATACTGGTAGTCTTTTTAATAAAACTGAACCGTAAACTAATAAATCTGACTTCATTATAAGCAAGTTTATACTCGTTTTCACCACATGCCGATTTAATATACAGTGTTATAGAACGTTTGACTGAAACGCAAATTGTTCCTCGAAAACTGCGAAATGATTTTGCTTTATATTGGTCAAATTTTTGAGTAACTATTGTAATTACATTTTTATATCCATGCAAATAAGAATCATTAATTAGATCTGTTGTATACTTTAAGCAGTGACTCTTTCACATTAGCATACATATAATACTATGGGTACTAACTAGTATATTTATAGGTGATCTAATAAGAAACCCTAAAAACGCGCGTCATCTAAAGAAATGCGCCGACGAGTTCCCTCTACTCGAGATGGAGGCTAGCTTACATCCTATTACTAGAACTGTGCTAAGGATTAGACTCACTATTATACCTAATTTCAAGTAAGTACATTATCTATCATTTGCATATAAAATATTGCCAAGAGGCACTGTCAAAATCAAGCTGTCAAATCTTCTAACTCTACAGGCCCTAACATTACAGATTCTACATTTTGGTTAAAGTATTTGCTCTTTTCATTATCATTACTAAAGAATTCCCTTTTTTTCCTCAACCTGAAGACAGATATTTAAACTTTATAATATAAACATCTATCTAGTATTCTTATAAACATTTACCTTTGAATCAATTTTAAATAATATCATCTAGATAGTATAGATTTATATAAAGTATATTAATTTTAGATGGAATGATAAATACCACGGCAAGGCGCCCGAAGCTTTCTGGATCTGGGTGGAAGACCCCGACACTGATATCATGTACTATCATGAATACTTCCTTATCACTAAGAAACAGGTAAAAAACTAATTAATAGTATGTAGAATAACTATTTTACAGTTTATACTACAATAACTATTTTAAAGTGTATACGTTATTGGAGCATCTGTTTTGCTTCAGAGTATATGTAATATGTTACAAAATTAAACCAAGCTTTGTTGCTAGTAAAAGATGAAAACTAATTATTTATTTAAAGTAACAGTTTAAATGTTTCTGTTATTTTCATCTTCAAACATTCCTGTATTGCACTTATAACTAATTTCATCGATCTAAAGAATGTGCTTCTACTGTTGAATTTTGACAGTCGCTATCAAAACCAAAGTAATTTTTTTGTAATGCTGTTATTTTTATCTTAGGTGATAACTCGAGAGCCCCAAGAACTAGTGATAACAATACCGATTTGTGAACCTTTGCCGCCGCAATATTACATCAGAGCTACATCAGAAAGGTAAGATATTTATTTGGCTATATTAAAAAAATAAATAAAAAACATGAAACTGAAAAGCAAAACTACAAATACTCTGTTTTGTAATAGTATATTATGATACAAGTGTGCAAAGTTGTTCATCATACACGAGGCTGAGGCTTGCAGCCAGAACCGCAGGCGAGGGCGTAAATCAGCCGAGTGTGTAATGAACATTGAGATTTTACTTTTAGTTTTGCATTCAGAATTCTAATTTATCAATTTTTAAAGTTATAAACACTGGAAAAAGAACGCGGGTCTCCTAAAGAACGCAGGTCGGGGGAACTTAATGCTCGGAGACCCGCGATTTTTTTTCTAATATGGACACATTTATTTATTCTAAATATATAAATGGATTTTTAGTGGCATAAAACCTCTGTTTCAGTAGCTCTTAAATGAGAGATGAAAAATATTTTACAAGATTATTTAAATGAAAACACATTGTTAATCTGAAATAAGAAACCCGACTTCGTAAATCGTGGAATTTTTCACTGTTTACCATTACAATAATAAATACCATTCAATTTAATATAAATGAGTAAACTGTATCATAACAATGAGATAAGTAACGTACACCTTAAGAACCATTACTGGTAGAGTAGCATCCAGTGGTATTATTCTGCAAATAGACAGTTTAAATGGTCGTTCTTCCATGTATTTGATGAATGAACATATTTCGTTTCTCTGTTTTTTATCTGCAACATAATACAACACGTCACAAACTAAAACATTAAGATTTTATTGCTAAAAAAAGTTGTACAAAAGACTTTATTAACAGTGTAAAAATATGGTATACTGAAGAAAAAATACACACATCAACATCGTCTAGGGATATTTTGTATAAAGTTCTTAAACTCATAAAATACTGAACAATTTTAATTTTTTTTGAAGAAAGTTTATTTTGTAAACCTTGTTGAACGATTCTAAATTTGAATTTGAAAAAAAAATTAAAAGCAAAAGATTCACGCTGCATAATGGTAGCGAAGTCTGAAGGTTTCATTTACCTACTTTTGTCATTTTTTTGTGCCAAATTTAAGTTTTATAGCAAGTTATCGGTAAATTTTCAACTAATGTTATTGTGTGCATCATGTAGCGGGGCTATTGAACGAGGAAAGAAGTGTTAAGGGCAGTAGGCATGCTCGAAGTTGGGGCTACTCAACGGAATATTGCTGAGGAGATGGGAACAAGTCAAAACGTGATATGAAGGTTATGGTCATGTTATCGTGCTACTCGTAAAATGGCTGAAAGGCACCCAGGTGGGAAACACTTACCCACTCAACGACAAGACCGATATTTGCAAGTTGCCGCGGGAAGGCAACCAAATGTTACGGCCATGCAGTTGGTTCAGAGGCTCCAGTCAGAGCACCAGTTGCTTGTGAGTGATTAAACTGTGAAGAGAAGGCTGCATGAAGCTAATCTTCATGCTCGCAGACAGCTTCGAACTCCAGCACTACGCCGAGGAAATCGTGGACGACGGCTAGAGTGGGTTCGTGAAAATTTAATCTGGGAAGATAACCAGTGGTTCATATTGCTGTTTATCGATGGTTCACGGTTCGGTTTCCAGCCTGATACACGTAGAGTACGTGTTTAGCGAGTTCCTGGTGGTGAGTGCCGTCTGCGACACCCACATGAAGTCCTTCCATACCACGGCGGGACAATTAAGGTTTGTGCGAAAATTCGTGTTGGTGGAAGAACAGACCTCGTTTGGATCAGAAACACCATGTCAGCTGAAAAATATTGTAACGAGGTGCTAGAACCAATAATCTACCCCGACCATTTGCAAATGGGCCAAGAATTTACGCTGATGAAGGAGAAAGCCCGTCCGCACACAGCGAGAGTGGTGACGAGCTGGTTGCAGGAGCACGACGTATCGGTTCTAGGCTGGCCCACTCCGTCGCCTGACCTAAACCGCATTAAATACGCGTAGGATATGCTGCAAAAAAGAGCTTTAAGGAACTTCGCTACAAACATTGCGACGAAAGAACATCTTTTTTTGCCACTTAGCCGGACCTGGGTCAATAAAGCGCAGCCTGACTTGGATAACTTAATCCAACGTTTATGCTTTAACATTGTAGGAACGTTTTTAACGTCATGGTTGGTTTTACTGACTACTGATTTTTCACAATACCGTTCAAAACTGAATAATTTCTGATTATTTTTTACTTTTCCTTGAGAAACACATTCATTGTTTACATTTTTTTCACTTTTTTTTTATTAAAAAAAAAACACTTTTACGCAAAAAAATTATTTATTTTATTTTGTTAATGTAGTCTGATAAATGGGCTTTATAAAAATATATACATGTTGTATGTTATTTTTAATAAATTTTGAGTAAACTAAGAAAATTCAAAATATCCCTAGACGATGTTGATGTGTGTAGTTTAATTCCATAAACATTTAAAAAATAACTATAAGTACGTATGCTTACATATATTAAAAATAGGTCAAATATCGGTATAATCTAATAAAAATAGACAAGCATATAATACTTAGTGTTTGTTATTACAGAAAGTTTTCTTTCTTACCTTCAGTTGTCAGGAGCATGTCACTTAGCGTTGTTGTTATTTGTTTTGAATATTTTATTAATCCCTCAGTCGTAAACGATGGCAATAACATGATGAAAAACTCCACACATGTTAGAGGAAAAGTCACTTTGTAGTTGAACTGTGAAATAACATTTTGATTTAACGAAAAGTGCATTTGTCTTCATTAAAATAGCAAAATTCACTGTTGTTAATCTCATAGCAAACTTGGGAAAAAATACTGTCAAAACCGGCCCAACTCCAAAGGCAAATAAAAGGATTAATAAAGCACTCAATATTATTAGGCTTTTTTATTAATAAAAAAGTAAGAAGGGGTCTCCACGATTCGCAATGGTGTAAATGCTGAAATGTTCAAGACATTGATTGGAAAGAGCACAAACATACCAATAGACACGAATATTGACTTTGCTTTACTTAAAGAGTTGAATAAAATCTGTTAAGTACCTAGTTAAAGAAATTACCCATTACATCCAAATACCTACTTCTTTACATATAGTGAAAATAAACGTATACAAACATACATACCTTTAAGTTATCAAAGGATAGATCTTTACTGTGCAAGCTTCTTTCCAATGAAAAATAGGACGTTAACATTAGTGACGGCCCATTGAATAACAGTGGCAATATCAGCTGCAAATATATCTAATTAGTAAAAGACTCGCAAATTAAATTAAAAAAAAACCCTGAAACTATTTAGCCTAACTCAAAAGTATACATAAAACACCTATTCTCTACTTTATCGTTTTACCTATTCTCTACTTTATCGTCTAATAAAAAAACATATATATTTTTTTGAATTGGGCTAAATAAATGCAAAATATCACTTACTATAAATTGATAGCTGTCCTTAATTTGTTCCGTAGCATCAACAAGGGTCTTGTAGATTGTAAAGCCGTTCTTTAAGTTAATTTTACCGGTTTTTAACATTTCCGAAAGCAATTTCAATCGAATGACACTTGATTTAAAAATAAAAGTCATCGTCAATGGACTCATATCAAGAACTTGTATCCAAAAAATATGACATATTTTTGAAAGTACCTTTTGTTTGATTTTGATATTACCTCCCAGTAGAATCATGACTGCGAAAATTATCGTGAATCTTATTACCGGCGGTAAAAAGGTTAATATGATAAAACGTCTTTCGTATTTATGACTTGTGTCGTAATTAAGTTTTTGGTCCAGAGCGTACATTTTATTCATGAATCCGCAGAGATGGTTACTGAATGGAATACATAAAAACATAATAGATTTAATTATAGTGTGACCGGCCAATATAGTGCCGCTCATGGATTTGCCAATAGATCCTGTAAAAGTTGTTGAAGTTTCGGATACATATGAATAACCGATAATACATAATTGTATTACTGAACACAACCTTACAAGGGCCTTTATTTTAAACGGGTGGGATGAAAAATAACCGAAATCCGTTATGAATATTATTTCCGATATTTTGAAGAACGTCTTCAGAAGCTTGTGTCTATCAATGTTTTTCACTTTGCTGTTGTGTAAAGGAATAACTTTAAAAGACATGTTGTTCGTTTGACGAATTTATATGATAAAGGGGTTTTTAACTTCATGACATGATACTTATTCATAATTTAATTACGTAAAGAGCAAGGCGTCTATCATCGTGTAAACTAAATGTCAATAATAAGAAATAAGTTGTAATTTATTAAGTGAATATAATTGACCTGTATGCAGCGAATACTATTTTTTGGGCGTATCCAATTTAAACTAAAAGTAACTTTATTACTTTACTTCGTGTGGTAGGTATGTGACGAGACAAGGAATTTATATGATAACTTTTACAGCATCGAAAGTTACGCTTCTGCTTAGAAAAGGTGCTGTTAAGTTTTTATTTCTAAACAAAAATGCCGTTTTTTTCACTACATTAATTAAGTGAGTGAGTGTGGAGACATAACATTTTTATAATGCTTCATTAGGAAATCAAACAATCATTATTTGAAGAACAAATATTACGAATTCATATATGTATAACATGAAGTACAAATATAAAAGTACAAAAAAAAGGGGGAAAACCAATGCTGACATGAAATATAAACTTTTTTCTGTAACCGGTGAGGTATATCTCCGCTCTTTGAATAGATGGAGCAGACGTACTTGAAAATTGCAACATAAAAAGCCTATCTGACCCAAATAGGATAATTAAAATATAATAATATAAATTTAAGCAACATATTATTGGTTTGTCTGTTAAAAGCAAATTCAAGGTAAGGTATACGACGCAGTAATCATAGAATGGTCTCGTCAAAAATATATCAAATTGTATTTTTACTTTCCTAAACACATTATCAAGTTGCCATACTTTTAATGCTGTTGTTTGCAGGCGGACTTTTTCTCATTCTTTGTTTCCGCTCCTACAAGATACATCAAATGACAGATGCGAAAGTGTTTAACAGTTGGTTTATAATTAACAAAATAATGCAGGCGTGGTGCCTTACTTATGTCCTAAATCGCATATGTGCGGTGACGCGTCGGTGCCTTTAATGCCAAATATAGGTATTAAAATCCTAAATCCTGGTATCTAAAAGATTGTGTTTGTCGGTATGGATTGGTAGAAATAAGAAGCCAAAATTTTCAGTCTTGATCACGATCGGTTTCATAGGAAATGTGACAATAACTACTTTAGCAATGCCTTTAATTAAAAGAGTCCTTTGGAGCAATACTGTAAAGAGTGCACCTACACTTTTCCATCTCATTTCCTACGTTACCTAAATTTCATTTAATGTATCATTATTTAAATTATACAAAGAAATCAATTTATTCTAACTTATGAACTATGTCCCCACCTAAACGTAAATTAAACACATTAATAAACATATTTATTTACACAGTAAATACTTCAACTAATAATCCTACATGCTCAATTCTAAAAAACACTTACTTAAATTAGTTAGCAACCTAGAGTTATTACATCAAAGATAGCAAATAATGTTGCAATTTTATTTAAAACAAATGTGTAAACTGTACCATAACAATGAGATAAGTAATGTACACCTTAAGAACCATAACGGACAGAGTAGCATTGAGTGGTATTATCCTACAAATTTTCAGTTTGAACGGTCGTTCTTTAATATATTTCATGAAAATAAATATTTGGTTTCTCTGGACTTTATCTGCAACATAAAATATTAAATACTAAAACTTTAATATGTAACGTCCGGTGATGATAAATAAGTCAGTCAGCCAGTCTTGTTATTTTATAGGTATAGGTATATAAAACAGCTATATTGTCGTGTTTATTATTATAGTTTTATTTCCGTGCTTACCTTCAGTTGTCAAGAGCATGTCGCATAGTTTTATTGATATATGTTTCGTATACTTTGTCAACCCCTCGGTCGTGTATGATGGCGTTAGCATGATGATAAACTCCAAACACATTACAGGAATGGCAACTTTGTAGTTGAACTGTAAAAAATGATTATCACTGAGACTTTATTACTTAACAGATACATTAAGTTGATTAAGTAGTTTGATTGTTCCAAATGTATAACTTCATTAAAAAGGACTTATAGGATACATCGCTACTTCCCTACTAATATTATAAATGCGAAAGTAACTCTGTCTGTCTGTTACGCTTTCACGCCTAAACCACTGAACCGATTTTTATGCAATTTGGTATGAAGATAGAACTAAACTTGTGAGATCACAAAGAATACTTTTTATCGCGAAAAAAGGGTAGAAGGGGTTGAAATAGGGGATGAAAGTTTGTATGAAAGTTCGTTATTGTCAAACCGATTTTGATGAAAATTGGTATGAAGAAAGAACTGAACTTGGGAAAGGACATACTATACCTTTTACTATACGGAAAAAGATGTAGAAGGGGTTGGAATAGGGAATGACATTTTGTATGCAAGCTCCTTTTAGTCAAACATAAAATCATGTAAGATTGTTTAAGACAAATTCATGTATCGAATTAATAAAAAGAGATGAGTTGATAGCTGCAACGGGGAGAAAAGCGTGCACGGGAAAACTTGCTACTAATATTATAAACGTGAAAGTTTGTAAATATGAATGTATGGATGGATGTTTGTTACTCTTTCACGTAAAAAATACTGGATAGATTAGCATGAAACTTTACAGTAATATAGGTTATACATCAGAATAACACATAGGGTACTTTTTACCGCGGGAAAACTTCTCATTCCCACGGGAATCCCGGGGAACGGAGTCGCGGGCGGCCACTAGTACAGAGATAAAACAACTGAATGTAATTTAAAAAAGAGAAACATATAAGTAGTTATATTTATTATAACTATTTCTTCTGTAACGACAATAATATTTAAAGGGCTGATTCACTAAATGTATGTTATAGCTACATTCACTTTAATAACCTACAGATGAACAAAAATATGATTGCAACTACTCGATACATTTGTGATAATTATGTATTACATACCTTCGTAGTTTCATAGGGTCGCTCTTTCCCAGGCAAGGTCCTTTCCAATGTAAAGTAAGATGCAAACATAAGTGCCGGAACATTGAAAAACAATGACAATAGCAACTGAAATGCAATTATTTTGTATTAATATTTAGAAAGATTGAAATTTGGCTTGTTCTTAGTAAAATTCTATAATAGGGTGACCACTTTCTTACAGGAATAACGGACTTAAGAACTGTAGTACCTTTGAGTTATAGAAATAAAATATAAACGTCATTCAGAACATAATTATTCACTAATTTGTTTTGAGAGCGGATACAGGGAACATTTTTGGGCTAGGCAAACAAGGGCCTGTTTAGAACATTTAAATCTTTGCCCCTCACAAAATACCTTTTTTTTTGAGAGGTGCAAAAATACCTTACTACTACCTTACATAGACTGTCGTATATAGCTACATAAGTGTCGAATTAAAAACAAACGTGCCTTAATAAAATTTTATAATCATAGGTAAATTACTTACGACACTTTGATAGCTGTCCTTAATTTGCTCAGTGGCATCAACAAGGGTCTTGTAAATTATAAAGCTGTTCCTTAAGTTAATTTTACCTGTTTTAAACATTTCCGAAAGAAATTTCAATCGGATGACGCTCGATTTGAAAATAAAAGTCATTGTAAATGTAGATAAATCCAGAACTTGCATCCAAAAAATACCACTTAATCTCATCAATATCCTTTTCTCACCGTCAACTGTTATCATCCCTACTAAACTTATCATTAATCTAAGTACCGGCGGTAGAAAGGTTAAAATTACAAAACGTCTTTCGTATTTATGACTTGTGACGTAATGAAGTTTTTGGTCCAGAGCGTACATTTTATTCATGAATCCGCAGAGATTGTTTTCGAATGGAAAACATAAAAATATAGTTGATTTAATTAAAAAGTGACTAGCCAAAATTACACCGCTAATGAATCCTCCATTTATTCCTGAAAACTGTGCTGAAGTTTCGGATATATATGAATAAAGGATATATAATAATTGAATTACTGAACACAACCTTACAAGGACCCTTATTTTAAACGGGTGGGATAAAAAATAACCGTAATCCGTTATGAATATTATTTCCGATAGTTTAAAGAATGTTTTTATAAGCTTGTGTTTATCAATATTTTTCACTTTGCTTTTATGTAAAGGAATAACTTTAAAAGCCATGTTGCTTGTTTGTCGAAATAAAGGTACGATAATGAGGTTATTAAATTATTAATGAATTTACTTAGTCATAATCCAATTACTTTCAGTGCGTGTGGCGACATTTTTCGTAAAACAAAATGTTAATGATAAAAACACGATTAATGTAATAAAGTGTAATATGTTAGAATGGTATAGTATGTTACCTGTAGCAAATCGTATTTCTTGTCTCCACGTAGATGTTCATAGTGTATACATATTTATTGATTAAAATATATTAATGAATGTGATTGTAAAAGCGTAATAGTTTAGTTGATATTCTTACTGATTGATGTTTCGTCAATCCTTCAAAAAATTGCACATAACATTAGTTTTGATTTATCGATTTGATAAAAAAAACAAATAATTAAATTGTTGTTTGATTAATTGAGTGTTTAATGAAGTATTTTTATTGTTTTAGATGGCTGGGTTCGGAAAGCGTTCTTCCATTGACATTCCAACATTTGATTTTGCCTGAAACACATCCACCACATACAGGTATCATTTTACATTTATTATACTTTCCTTTCAGTTTTTAATTTTACATGCTCTCCAAAAATTAACTATAGTTTATTATCTTAAAAATAAAATATTTTTTTTCTATAATAATTGGTTTAATAATGATAATTACTTTAAAATGAAAAAAGAAAAAAAAAACTAAATTAAAACGCTACATAATTGGTCAATAGTTACCTAATAGTCTTTCAACTAAACATCGTATTTTGACTTCCAGACTTGCTAGAACTCCAGCCTTTACCAGTGACAGTCCTTAACAACCCAGCTTTCGAGATGCTATACAACTTTTCCCATTTCAATCCAATACAGACTCAGATATTCCACTGTTTGTATCACACGGATAACAATGTGTTGCTTGGAGCGCCGACCGGCTCGGGGAAGACTATAGTGGCTGAGGTCGCTATGTTTAGGGTGTTCAATGAATATCCGAGTTGCAAGGTAGGCTACTTGTTAATCGAAATGTTTTTATAATACGTAGGGGTTACAGTTTTGACAGAATCTTGGTTTATGTCAAAATGTCCATCCAAATAATGATATGCATATAATGAATACTTATAAAATGATTTTTATAAGCCTTAATAAGGTAAAAAGAGCAAATAATATTGGATTCAATGTTATGTTGCAGGTAGTTTACATAGCGCCGCTCAAAGCTCTAGTAAAAGAACGCATTAAAGATTGGAAAATACGACTCGAAGAGAAACTCGGCAAACGAGTCGTCGAATTGACAGGTAAGTTCTGTCAAAATATTTACAGTCACTTTACCAAATTTTGAAAGTAATTCATTTATAAATTAAGTTTTCTTATTTCAATCATACAATTTCTAGGTGATGTAACCCCTGACATAAACGCCATTAGAAATTCCCACGTAATTGTGACAACTCCTGAAAAATGGGACGGAATAAGTAGATCCTGGCAGACGAGGAACTACGTCAGAGATGTGGCGTTGATTGTCATAGATGAGATACATTTACTTGGAGAGGACAGAGGACCCGTGCTAGAAGTTATTGTGTCGAGGTAATAGTTGCTTCGGTTTGATGATAGATGGCGTTACGAAGATATTATATTGTGCACTTTTAAATATTTAAAAAGTTAAATGGTTTACTCCTCACCTGTTGCATTGTTAAAACATTATAGAGTTAGACATATTTTCATTACTTTTCATAGACCTATTTCCCTTGATTGAATAACTAAACAGTTTTAGCTAACGTTATTTAAACTTCATCTCGAAACTTCTAGAACAAACTTCATAGAGTCGCACACATCGCGGCGCCTGCGCATCATTGGTTTGTCGACGGCGCTGGCCAACGCCAAGGACTTAGCCAACTGGCTGAACATCGGGGAGATGGGGCTGTTCAACTTTAGACCTTCAGTGCGACCCGTGCCTTTGGAGGTCAGTTGGGAATTGCTATTACAAAGCATGCAAAGTTTAAAAGACTATGTTCTTCTTATTGCATTTACTAAAAACACCGGTTAAAATTATGTGAGTGTCGTTAGTTCCATCCTTAGAAAAAATCTTTTTATACTAACTTTCCATCAAAACTGTTAAAGCGCGATGTACGAATTAATTTATATTAACAGTTATTGAAAAAGACTGAAAAAAAAGAAACTTTCCAGTATTTTGACAGCCGGGTGTTTGACAAATTGACAGAACCACACTTTTCAATTGACTTGATTGCCGGCTTGGTGTCAACTTTCAGGGAGTAAAAATGTCGTGCTGTTCATTGTGATAAAATTCGTTTTCGGTCAAAATGAATTATCTTCTATGCCATTATAACTTTTGTGCTCAAATCATTAAGGTCCATATATCCTATTGCGCTATCAGTAATTTATTTCTTTCCAAGTCATCACAACTCTTATTCTGGCAACATAGATGTGTTTACATTCAAATCATTACAGCTCTTATCCCCCCACCACAAAGGCACATCTCTTGCCACATGGGCATATTTCTGCCAAGCCATTACAACTCTCATCTCCCTATCACACTTGCCCTTACGGCCCACATAGATGTACTTATTGCCAAGCCATCGTATATCTTATCCCCTCCCTATAAAGTCCACATCTCGGGCCATATAGATGTACTTATTGCCAAGCCATCGTATATTTTACGACCTCTGTGGAGCAGCGGTAACTATACCGGACTGCAAAGCGGATGGTTTCGGGTTCGATCCCCGGGTCGGGCAAATTTCGTAAAATGGTTTTTCGATATTGGCTTGTGTCTGGGTGTAACTAGGTTCTCCCCTAGTCCATTGTGTGGTTCCTATAACACAAGTGCTTAATGCAACTTACTTTAGGGCCACATAATTGGTGTGTTAGTCTGGAGATTTATTTATTTATTTATATCTTATCCCCTGGCTATAAGGTGCATATCTCGGGGCACCCCGGCCGGCACTACTGCCCGCGCATGCTCTCCATGAACCGTCCCACGTTCCACGCCATCCGGACGCACTCGCCGCACGCGCCCACGCTCGTGTTCGTGTCTAGTCGGCGGCAGACCAGGTGAGTTGACTCTGGTAGTTCAATTGTGATTGATCTTTCAGGTTATCTTCGTCTTCAGCTTAATACTGGCCCCGATTCTCAAAACACTCTCTAAACTAAACTAAAACTATCGCTGTCACTTTCTCATGCTTCGTATTAGAACACACTGGTCTCACAAAATTTAGTCCACATCATTGTAAAATTGAACGAAATGCGCTGAGGACTAGCCTAAATTGGCTTCGCCGTGTCATATTGCACGTACATTTTAGTTTGACAGGACTAAAATGATTACTGTCTCTGTCTTTTACTATTGAACAGTAAGTGACAGCGATAGTTTTAGTTTAGTTTAGACAGTGTTTTCAGAATCAGGGCCACTGCCTTTTAATAGTATATTTCAATACAAGTGTGGAAAGGCTGTCATTACAACGAGTTCCGACAAATGTCTACCCGAGCCGAGGCACAGCCGAAGGCGAGGGTTGACGGGCGGGACGAGTTGCAATGACGGTTCCGCACGTGTACTGAACGACTATTTTTAATACAGTTGCGAAAAAATAAAGCAATTTAATAAAATATATTAGGATCGTAAATGTCGAAATAACTCATTTTGAAAATGGCGCCATTTTTTCTTCACCCATTTGGTAGGCAAAGGTTACTATGCCCATACAGCCAAGTCTTCAGTAGATTTTTTTTATTGATATGAAATGAAAATGAAATTTAATGAGATAAAATGAAATGAAACTAACCACACTAATTCAATCAAATCATTAAATCTGATATCGAAACAAACTAATGGTTTTTTTTAGAAATATACCTACGCTACGTAAGTATCATAAAAACTTCTTTGTTTTTTTTTTGTAAAAGCTTCATGGTTGGTTAATTTTTCTTTTTAATAGACATTATTTTGACAGTTGGGAAAGAGAATGCACGAGTGCGGGAAAGGTAAAAAAAAAGCACGCGTGTGTAATAGCCCACATCCCGAACGCTATACGTCCCTGCAATACGCCACTTTTTGAGCAACTGTATTAAAAATGTCATTTTCATAACTAAGTCTAGCTAGAGCAATATAATTGAACTCCGTTGTATGAAATATGTGACGGCACACGCAACCGTGTTTTTTTAACAGTAAATGTTAGGTACTACTACTTTACATTAGAAGTTATTATATATTTTTCATAGTTCACGAAAGTATGACTATAAAATTAATAATTTATACCCCTTTTAAAAAGTTTTCTTTTACTTGCGTAAATTTCGGATATTAATAACCATGCAATATCAAAATTTACAAGTAATAAAAACGAATCTCTTTTTTGCCTTTTCTATCCATATGTTCTTTCCAAATTATTTCTAAAGACCGATTAATAGACATTGTTATATGTTACCTATGTCGTTAATTCCGAATAGAACTACACTAAACCAAAATCGACCGTATGAACTACTAAATAGATCTTATTATCCAGGTTAACTGCTCTCGACCTAATCGCGTATTTAGCCGCCGAAGAAAACCCGAAGCAATGGCTTCACATGCGAGAAGCCGAGATGGAACAGATCTTAGCCAATATTCGGGAATCGAACTTGAAACTTACTTTGGCTTTCGGAATTGGCATCCATCACGCCGGGTTGCATGAGAGAGATAGAAATACTGTTGAAGAGCTGTTTGTCAATCAGAAGATACAGGTAAATTAATGATCAAGAGTGGAGGAGTTTTCTATTCAGTTTTAAATCTTGATATTTCAGTGAATGTGGCTTACTGATATTTAAATGGTTATGAAGTTCTAACAAAAAACATGAGTACTATTTAATTTAAGCTGAACCAAGAAGTCTTAAAAACATATTTGTTTTTATAAAATTTGTCAATGTTGCTTATTTAAGGCAGAAATATATAATTTGAATTTTGTTCTCTCTCACTGTTTCTTAAGCAATATTATTTAACTTTTACTTTTATCAAGATAATTTTAAATCTAAAAAGTGGTACTGATTTTAAATTGCTATTTCCCCAGGTGCTAATCTGCACAGCAACCCTAGCCTGGGGAGTAAATTTCCCCGCACATTTGGTGGTGATCAAAGGAACAGAGTATTACGATGGTAAACAGAAGAGATACGTGGATATGCCCATCACTGATGTGTTACAAATGATGGGCAGGGCTGGTAGGCCTCAGGTGCGTATTAATTATATGACTTTGTTTGGAATAAAGTATAAAAATGGTTTTGATTAACCGTTAAAATATAATACAAATATTTATCAAAGAAATAGTATCTTAATTTTCTTACTTTATATGATTAAACATTTATTTGTTACTGTAATGGCTGTAGTTTTTTTATTGGTAAATATTGAGGATGGTTATCTATCCTAATTTACATAATAGCCTCATATATTGTTTGTTCAAGTTTTTATATCCTTAAAAATAGTTTATTGACAAATAGGCACCATAATAAATATAAATTTTCTACTAGTTTGACACGGAAGGCGTAGCAGTAGTTCTAGTGCACGATCAGAAGAAGAATTTCTACAAGAAGTTCTTGTACGAACCTTTCCCGGTGGAGTCTAGTCTACTCGACGTGTTGCCCGACCATTTGAACGCTGAGATTGTCGCTGGTAAGTTATACACTTTGTAACTATATTACATCTTAAGTAACTTATTGATTTGACATTATCTGTCAAAATGAAAACATAGATCTAACACACTATCTGTAAGTTATGCAAATAGAGACAAAAAAAATCGTCATAAATTATATTAACATGTTTTTTTAACAACAAAATATTAACCTTCGTACATCAGGGTATTCATTCTTTAACAATATGCTAACAAAATCATGCAATATCTCGGTTCATAATGATTCTTATTCCAATCGCCGTAAGGTCGTTAAATTTTCTCCATTCAATATTCAACCAAACGTTTTTCAACTCCTATCAAATACCTCAATTTCTATACTTACCAACAGGCACAGTCCAGTCAAAGCAGGACATCCTGGATTACATGACGTGGACGTATTTCTTCCGGCGCCTGTTAAAGAACCCGTCTTATTACAATCTAGAGAGTTTAGAGCCTCAAGATGTTAACTATTACTTGTCGAGTTTGGTTCAGTCGTCGTTGGACGCTCTGGTTAACGCTAACTGCGTGGAAATTGAAGAGGTGAGTTGTTTGTAGAATAAGTTAGCTAGGAGGTTATTGGTTGAATGTCCTTTGAATGGAAAAATTATATAAGTATCACGCTGTCATTGTGCAAATTGAAAAAAATGCGTTACCAATAGTTGTTACTGTTTTGCTCTAGTGTCAAAATGTAAATAAAATAAACAGGCATTTTTACAATTTCTATATAACTGTAGCTACACCAATCCTATATCCTCCATTCCTTCATTAAAATAGATCATTTACATTCCTTATTTTTACTATTAATTAAAATAATATTGTATTCTCAGGATCAAAGAACAGTGCACACTACCTGGATGGGTCGCATCGCTTCCTACTATTATCTGTCGCATAAGACGATGGCTCATTTCTCATTAAATTTACAACACAATTTAGACGTGGATGCCTTGCTGCGGGTTTTGTCGGACAGTGAGGAGTATGCTACGTTGCCTGTTAGACATAATGAAGATTTGTTGAACGGGTAAGTTTTTTTTTGTATGATATTTTAAATAATTTATCAGGGGCATCTGAGTGTGCTTTCCTAAGCAAAAAGTCTTTGGGAATTTTGCTAAAGTAGATTAAGATTTGATACGTGTTAAAATCAATAAAAAGGTTTTTTCACTGCAAAACATTTAAAACACACTTCTTATTAATACTTAGTATTTTGATTTGAAAACAAGGTCATTATTTAACCACATTGTATATTTTGTTTAAATGTACTTTATTCCAGTGAACTATCCCAACAATGTCGACTACCCGTAGACTCTCTAACTCTCGACTCGTCTAATGTGAAAGCCTTCCTACTACTACAAGCTCATATGACAAGATTGCAACTACCTAACACTGATTACTTGACCGATACCAAGTCTGTGCTGGATCAGACTATTAGGATTATACAGGTAAATAAACTAATGTTTATAATAATTAAACAAACTAAGTATTACGATAAATAAACTTTCTTTAAAAATAATGGACACACTTATCTTATAATTGTACTTATTCAGTTTTACCCCGAAGCAATTATTACCCCACACTCAGTTAAATTAAATATGTATCATTGTGACGGTTCAGCTTATGTTTTTTTTTGGTTGTTTGGCAAAAAATATTTGAGTCATTTATATTGCTAGGTGTGGTAGCCAAGATTACTAGAAAATCAACTATACGTTTTTATATCGTCTTTTTTATTTTATTTTATAATTTACTCACTCAAATCGTTCTGTATCCTTAAAAATCATTCATTATTCATATTTAAACTGCGTCTTCAAATCCTTTTATACCATATTTTTTTTATTGTTACACAATTTTCATTCTTCCAGGCCATGATAGACACTTCAGCTGAAAACGGCTGGCTCTCCGTCTGCCTTTCCTGCCAAATCCTTATCCAATCTATAGTGCAAGCCCGATGGCCCCACGATTCCCCATTAACAACTCTACCATATATAGAAACACAGCATTTGTACATGTTTACACAAATGAGCAGGGATCTGAATAAACCGACTACCGTGTTGAATGGTTTGAAAGTGGCTTGTTTCAAGAATTATGAGGTGCTGGCCAAGTATTTGAGGAAGGAGTTTGAAGAGGGGCAGATTGAGCAGATTTATAAGGTAAACTATTTAATTTTAATAAAGTTTTAAAATGTATTTAATTTAAAGCAATTTGAAATTCAATTTTATTAAAATTTCGATAACGCCCTTCGTAGTTTTAACTGTATTTACATTCATAAAATAAAAGTGTACCTGCCAAAACATTTGTATTTTTTCTCAAATTTGTCACCGTATGCCAGGCATACGACTTCATGTATTGTACAAATTGAGTCTATTTAAAATGTGTTCTAGCTAGAGATGCGCCGAGTAACACTTTTGCCGAGTACCGAGTACCGAGTATTACTCGGTTCAATTTTTTTTTTACCGAGTACTCGGCCGAGTAACTCGGTTCTATCAAATTCCCAATTTCGCGCACGTAAACAAGTACAAACGTAGGTACGCAAGTATGTTTAGAAGAAAACTTGTTGGCAAATGGTGGACAGGGCACCAAACAAGGCATCATAATTTACCTTTATAAAATTTTAAATATTGTTTATTCTTATTACTGTTCTTTTAATTTTGTCTCACTAGTACTCATGCATTAGCATAATTTTGATTCTATTACTTGAGGATGTCAAAGATTTCCTCAATCAGTACGTTTTGATTAACACTGTTGTTTCAATTATATCTAAGTACCTAAATGTATTGCTTTCTGTATAAAGTATATTACTTTTTTGGTACTCGGTACTCGGCATTAGTATACCGAGTTACTCGGCCGAGTACCGAGTACCAAAAAACCTGCCGAGCACGCCGAGTACCGAGTATAAACCGAGTACTCGGCCCATCTCTAGTTCTAGCCATTTACACCATGGATTCATCTTGCAGGCAATAACCGACCTTCCCACGCTAGACATAAAGCTGTCAATCCGAGGCCTCTGGTTCGACTGTGACGGCGAACAAGACAAGGTGGTTCGACAACCACAGAACAGAGATCAATGGATGAGTTTGCATGCTGAACAGGTATTGGCCCAAATTCCAAGAACACTCTCTAAACTAAATTATTACAAATATTAAAATAAATAAAAATATAGCCGTCACTACCTTTAATTAGTGTAAGATAAAGATATATGGCTAAATTTAGTCCATATTACTGTAAAATTAGACGAAATGCGCTGATGACTAGTCCAAGCTTGGTTGCGATGTATTATGATGAATGCAAATTTTGTTTGACAGGACTAAAATGATTACCCGTTTCTATCGTATGCTACTGTGCAGTAAGTTATGGCTATATTTATAGTTAAATTTAAAGAGTTTTAATGTAGAATCGGAACCATTGTACATTTTCTTAATAATATGAGGCTATTTTTTATTGGGATTGGTATGTTGTAATATTTTTTTAATGCAATGAATTAGATAGACTAAGTTGACCTTTCTTTTAAAACTTTTTCATATGGTACAGATAAAACAATGAAGGTATTTTAAAAAAAATATACCACTACATAGAAACAAACAATGAAAATAATAAATAGTGATGCTTAATCACAATATTCAAACCTACATTTTTATATTTAAACCTACATTAGCTTACTCGTAAAAATGCTTATCTCTGACAGTTACAAAAGATCTCACATAAGGTTGTAAAGTGCTTTTACGAATATTGAAGTAGGTAATACTTTAACTACTTTCACACTTACTTTTTTAACCTTAAAAAAAACTTAACTCCAGCTATTACTATAAGGTTTTCCCAACAAAACCCCTATTCCAGGAGTACACAATCCTCCTTCACCTGTCCCGTCGCGGCGGCAACCCTCAGAACGTCCTCTGCCCCCGCTTCCCCCGCGTCAAGAACGAGGGGTGGTTCCTGACCCTGGGAACCGTGGAACATGGAGAACTACACGCGCTGAAGAGAATCCAGCCACGGGGCACTGCGCTGGTGACTTTCTACACGCCGGCGCAGACAGGTTTGTGAATTGGTTGAAAGAAGAAAGAAAATTGGGTTGAAGTGTGTTAGGATGTTATTAAAAAAGAGGGAGTGAAAGTAAAATGTTGAGTTGGTGGCAGTCCGCGACACTGTAACCGCAACCCTACGTCAAAATCAAAAAAATCAAAATTCTTTTATTCATCATAGATATGTAACATATACTTAATGAACGTCAATGTTACAAACTTCGACTTTACCTAACCGTGGACCGAGAGAAAAAAGCCGGCGGAAAAAAACTCCCAGCACTCTTTTCGCGGCCGCCTGTTAGTAAAGCCGCGGCCGGTAACAGCGAGAGCAATAGATGTTCGCACCGGGCCCGCCTCGGCCGGCTGTCGCGTTTCGAAGTCGGGATCCGACGAAAGTGATATTAGCAAACGCTCGCTTTTGATCGTGACTAACTATAACGAGTAACATTGGAAAATAGCGCAAAACCTTTTTTTATCAAGCAGAATTTTAAAATGTTCAAGCCATAATCCCTACAACTACATTGCTATAACGCCGTAACTTAACCGACTCCTTGCCACCATCATTTTTCGAGCCTTTCCTCCGTGGCCCCATACAAAATTCAATGACGCGCTAGTCGCGTCACGGGCCCTCCTAAATGATGACGCACCTAACGCGTCGTGGGCCACTGGTGATGTTATTACGCTATTTTAGGCAATTTCAACTAAAATAATACAAAGTGAGACCTGTTATTGTTTGTTTTGTTTCATTTATTAGTTTAGTGTATTTAAAAGTGTCGATCTACATGTTTTATACGAGATGGAAGGTATGTTATAGATTTCCACCATTGGTTGTCAACCTGTGGGAAGTATTTTATCGCAAATCAAAAATCTTCCGTTTTTACATCTAAACTATTCATTGGTGACCAAAACATACTGATTATTTTTATAGATTTGCTAAGTTCGAATCCTGGCTTTAATAATAACACTTTTCAATAATTAGTAGGATAAACAGTTACCTGTAGGTAGGCACCCTATGGTTGACAACCACTGGCAAATTTAATTTCCAAAAAAAAATAGTGGCCCTTGATATTGGTGTTCCTAATGAGTTAATTTTTATATAAAATGAGATATTTTATTGATTAAATCAAATAAAAATTTGAATTGTAACTATTTTCTAATGACGCATCTCTCGCGTCATGGGCCTCCCTGAAGGTTTCTTCATGACGCGCTAGGCGCGTCACGGGACAGGAGTCGGTTAACGACTATTTTTTTACATGTTTTTTGACTATTTATGACTTATCTTTAGTATTGTTAAATTGAATTTTCATTGGAATTTCAAATATGAGGATTACAACGTAAAACACTGTATCAACAAATTTATTGTTGTATTATTTCAGGTCGAATAATCTACACCCTGTACATAATGAGCGACAGCTACCTCGGCTTGGACCAGCAATACGACCTGCAGTTTGATATCATCGACCCACTACCAGAAGAAAATGTCGAAAGAGTATATGAACCCGAAAAAGTGATCATAGAGTGATAATGTCGATATAAGGATGTGGTATTTGTAATCATAATTATAAATAAATTATTTATATATTTTGTTGATAAATGTTTTTGGATTGAAAATCTCCCCAACTGATGAACTTTTAACAAGTTATTTTAAAGTATGAGGTTTTATATTATTTATTAGACGACAATAAGAATCTCTATTAAATCTAACTATTAGGTATCCACCCAGTTTAACAAAGTAAATGAAAGTTTTTTTTTATGTAACTGGTTACTCAGATATTTATTAGATAAGTATTCACAATATTATACATGTTCACACACTCTACGTCAACTTTTATACATTAGGTAACTGCAAGGAACAATAGAATATTAATTTGCAGAAAAGCTTAACAAGCAATAAGGCTTAATATTAAAACTAGCATGTGATTAATGTACATTAGACTAGTATGTACATGAATGCTTTCAAACAATTAACAGGTTAATATTTAGTTAAAATTTAAGCTTACATGTAACATTTGGCCATCATACAAAGATCTCATTCACAAAAACTAAGTATAATAGAGATCACTTATTCTTAACAACAAATTCAATCAGTTATTTGCTTATTTAATAATTTAACTCTCAAACAAGATCATACATTGTTGGAGAGTCAGGTTTATGCTATTTACGCTTTCTCTGCTCATAATCAATAGATCGTGCCTCGGACATAAATTGCCTCTCTCTAATTAAAATGCCATCAAGTTGCTCAGTAAATGCATCAAATGAGAATTTTGTATCAAATCTCTTTCTTCCTGCTTCACCCAGTCTTTGACAAAGATCAGGGTTTTGCATAAGATTCCGCATAGCCTCACCAAAGGCAGCACGGTCTGGCTCACACAAAAAGCCAGTCACTTGATTTACAATGGTTTCTGTTGGCCCTCCACTGTTGACTGCAATAACTGGTTTATTATAATACATGGCTTCAAGAGGGACTATACCAAAATGTTCATTTGACGGAGTGTAGATAAGAGCATTACAATGATAAAGCAAGGATACTTTTTCTATGTCTGTTGGAGACTTCATAAATGTGACTTTATCTTCAATATCTAATTGGGACGCTAAGTCTGTCAGTTCTATGTAATGCTCCATGTTCTCAAGGTTTATTGGATCAAACCCTCCAGCCATAATCAAATGCACTCTATTCCAATCAAACTCATCTACAATACTCTTCAAGTACTCTAAAGCTAGAAGTGCTAATTGCAAATTCTTCTTTCTTTCATATCTGTTAATAGACAGGAATACAAACTTGTCTGTACCAACGGGAACAACTTCTTTCAATGGTTTTGGCTTTGTAGCTTGGAAAAATGCAGTGTTGATTGACGGATAACAAATATCAGGGATATCATGAATTTTTTGGAAAGCTTCTTGATAGACTCTAGCTGTGTATTTACTATTGACCAGAACTTTATCTGCATGTGAAGTAGACAATTCCTCTAGCCAATTTAAAGGTGCTCTATACAGTTTCTTTAGAATACCACCTTCAGAAGTTAGCAGTTTGTCAGGGTGGTGGCAATAGAAGACTACCCTAAATGGATTTCGTGCCATTTTCAGAAATGGAATGCAAAGAGAAATCAAATCGCAAAACACTATAGTAGGTTCTTCCTCGGGAATGACGTACCAGGCCAAATAAACTGCCGCGTAGACCATGCGCATATAGGCACAAGCGGCTTTGAATCTCCCAAGTAACGATCGTGGAAGCCAATCTCCAACCACAGTCACAGGAAAGCTGCCGTCTCTGGTCTCAGCGAAGCAATGTGTAGGATCATGATGGTTCGTGTAAAATGCAACTTCATGACCTTTTTTCTTGAATGCCAATGCTGCATCCAAAACAAGGCGCTCTGCACCGCCTATACCTAAGTCCGGATGAAGAAATATGATTTTTACCATCTTTACAAGATGTGTTTATTTCACTTCTGCTAAATATATTTTTTACGCCATGTAAATAGAGAAAAATATTTTTATTTTGATTTCTTGCTATTAGATTCAGTCTTTTGAGTGAATGAAATCTGCTTGCCGAATGATTGACACGTCATTCTTGACATTGACAATTACATGTGGTGAATGATTGATGGGTTGGTTCAAAACTTGCTGTCAGTGCCCGTGTATACTATTTTCTAACTGTTGGCCCATGATTTTAACGCGTAATGCCATCTTTTAATTGCGTAACGTCAGCTTACAGGGTGATTATCAGAAAATGGCCTAAAATGCATAATTTCTTTGGTAATTTTTTTTTTTCGAAATTATTCCATAAAAAATAACATACATTTTAAATGTTGGCTTAAGCTATAAAAAATCTTTTTGGCCCTAAAATGTATCCAGTAATTTTGATGTTTTAGCATTTTAAAATTTTGATGCCCAAATAAATTAGGTTTTTCACCAAAGAATTATAATTATAATGCAAAGAATAGTCTTAGATATTATATTAAACAAGTAATGCTTCTAGCTTTAATAATAATCATAAAAATAGTTTTTTTTCAAACCACGGCAGTAAAAATACAATAAAACAAAGTTTTGTTTCCATTTCAATTTCATTTATTTTCTTTTTAAACATGTATAATCCCAGTTTTTATGTTAATTATAAAATATATGTAATCGTTTTGCAGCTTTTCTTTGATGGTAACTTTCCCTTTTTTTGGTTTGGGTTTAAACCAAAACTCTGCATATCGTACAGGATCACTTCTTATTTTATCTAATCGCTTTTTTTTCCGCAAGCCTATTTTCAAGTCTTTCTTCCTTAGTTAGTTTTTAGCTTTCTAAATTACTGTCTTGAATTACTGGGGCTTCTCGATAAGATGATTTAATAATTTTAATAGCAGATTAATTTTTTACGTCTAAGCATTTTCAACTTTTATGACCTAAAGCAATAAAAATTAAAATAAATAGCTACCCTATGCCTTGCCTGTGACGGTTCGCTATTTTTATTTATGATTTCTTGCTATTTTGTATGACTGTTACAATTTATGTGTACAAAATCTAATTTCTTTGGCGCGTGATGCCAAAGAAATACCTATGAATTAGGGACAATGAAATTAGAAAACACATGTTTTGGGTTTTTTTCTTAAAAATCCTTTGGCGGTAAAATAACTTCTTTTTGCGACGTGTAAATCTAGAGATCACGTATTTTAAAACTTTATTTTTTACACTTTTAACTAATTATTTACTTACTTATTTCGTATTGAGTTCTAAGTTCTGTACTGTAGCAAAACGAAGTCTGTTTGCGTATACAGAAAGAACTCGAAATGTTAACGGTACGATGGACAAAATATTCGTGATTGAGGCACAGTGTACCTAGTCATAATTAAGCGTTCCAGACCATTTTCGCCTATTGCGACGTTGTTCATGCCCTCTATAAAAAGCAGTATAAACGCTCTTTAAGCTTTAAAAATCAAACAAATAATATTTAAAGTTGCTTTATTTCAATTAAGCAATAATTACATAGATACGTATTTTATAGTATCTAAGGTACATGAAAGTAGGTACCAACCTACATTACTTTTGGTTAAATACAATATTTTTAGCAAGATTACTGATTATAGTTCGGTTATGTTTTTTGTTTTCTAAATAACTTTATCAACATACATTATGCATTAATATTTAGCAAATAGGTACGTCCTTGAGTTAATATTTTACAAATTAAACGAGTTATATGAGGTACCTACTTACATCTAGATATAGAACTTCCACAAATTTATTCCGATTAAAACATTGTAATAGATGGTACACACTAATTTAAACATTTATTTGACTAGGCATAATTTTATACCTACATATACCTACATTACAAAAGCAGGTGATTCGTTAATGTTTAACAATTTTTATTTCCTAATCCTAACCTTAACTTGACTAGATATTCTATTGGTATAAAAGTAGTGATTCCTATTCCTTTGAATGCAGTAATAGAACTGAAAAAGTTTTTTTTTTGTAAAAGATACCTTCGAATCCAGCTGTAAGAAATCCAAGAAAAAGGCACGAATGCCCTTTTCTTAAAAAAAAATTTACACATTGAATAGAACTTATAGGTACAGTAGGTACGTCTCTACCACGCTACTTAAGTATATTGACTTCGTCTAGCCATACAATAAGCGATTCGAAAGTGAACTAAGTACTTACCTACTGCGTCATTGAAAAACTTACCTACAGAAAATCGCCGGAGTAGTACATCGGCTCAAAAACTAAAAATAAGTAATATGCATTATCTTTAAACGCGACTACCTAAACAAACCTATTTAAACATTGCTTCACAAAGTTAAGAAATATGAACAACGCATGCGATCCGTTAATTAACATTTTTTAACTTTGCGCGTTAACAATGCCTTAAACTATGTTATAACAGCTTAATATTAAAATTGTGGTGTATTTTATTTTACCTTACAGTGATTTTTTGATTTGAAACTCAGACATTAGAACAAACATTACTTTACATAGTTTTGAAGACAGATTTACAATAGTTTCGGGTCATGATTTTCAAGATAGTGTTGTCCTTTTGTCACATTATTGATCAATCAATCGTAATTTTCGTTTCTATTTGAGTATTGGTTAAATGTAATGTTCTAAAGTGTAAATTCCAAGAATTAAGTCGCATGAAGATATTTAAGTATTTAATATTAAGTACAGTAAGTCTGCTAGTTTTCTTTTAAATAAACTTTATAAACTAGAATTCTTGGGTACCTAATGTATGTACCAGGCAGTTATTTCTATATTATTATTTTATTAACATAAATTATACGTAATCAATATTACATCTAATTTTCTGTTGTTATGTATAACTACTATTATTTTGCAGATGAATGGATTAAATGACTGGATGGTTAGAAATAATAATCTGTTACTTTCAAATTTCAAATAGTTTATTGGCAGTGAGTGCTAAGTTAATTTATTAATGAAACTCAGATTTTTCTGAGGAAATTTAGTTTGTCAGCTTACTTAATTAGTGAAATAACAAAAATAAATTAAACCTAAAATATTATTTTCAAGTATTGATAGCTGTAACTTACTGAATTGAAAAGCCGAATGTAATATGGTACCAATAAGTAAAAAATAATAAAACGTAAACATTTTTTAAAGGAATAATAACACTTTGTATTTTAATGGATCAAGCATTTTTATTTTATTTAATCTTTTATAAGTATGTATGATTTTTTTCACAGTATTTTACTACACCAATACCATCAGGTTCAGTTAAGGTATAGATAATAGGTTGCCTACAATGAAAATTGTAAATGTTTTAAATACATATCTCAAAATGATAGCTGAATACGTACATAAACTTTATTATAACAATTACAACACTTTTATTTTGCATTGGAAAACCTCTAATATCTTAATCGTCTACACATATAACTTGCTAGTTTATACATTATAATTTAAATTTCGTTTCCAATAGTAATCACTGCATGTAGATATAGGTATGTATCTAATTACATCTAGCAAATTAATTACTAGAAATTAAAATCGTGTAAGCATTTCTTCTAAAGTAATGTTTATATGGCGAATATCGTACCATAAAACATTATATTCATCAATTTATCTAAATACTCGTAATATGAACTTTAAAACACCAGACAAACGTGGTTAGACAGTTTATCAAAGTTTAACATTAACAGATTTAAAACGGCTCCCAAATTAGATGCTGAAGTATAAAAATAAAGTTCAAGTTCAGAAATTGGTCCAAAATGTAAAGGAAATCATTAAATATGCAACTGCTGAACACAATATATACTATATTAGTTTTCAGATATGATATTTTTGATAAATTGTAGGTACAGCGGTTAGCAGTAGGTTGTTATCAAAGATAAATTTGTCTAACAAATAGATAATGTTCATCTAAAAATACTATTATACATCAACAGGATAAGTGATCTCAAGGAATGTGTGTGTAATGATACTAATAAACTATATTCATTCTTCAATTTCTTATTAAAGTATATAAAGTAGTTTCTAGAGTATTGAAATTGAAAAACAAACATAGGTCTACTATAATAATGAAATAAGAGGCATACAACGTTGAAACAAGGTGAAGATGTATTACAACAAATTTATTTTTATGTTATAAACATGTGAATTTCGTAAATACTTACTAAATCTAAAACAACGTGTCAGAATTTGGAATGTTATTCACTATCAGCTTCGTAGGGAGGTGGGGGACATCTGAAATATAATATATGTGTTTCTGTATTAAATTGAATCTATGTCGGAAACATGTAGGTACCTCTTTATAACAAATACAGTTCAAGCTTGTATTAGTATAACCATTCTTTGTCTCTGTCAATCTTATGTGACATATTTCTTAACTGCCGGAGTTGGTTTTACTATTACCTACCTACATCTTTAAATTGCGTTTATTAAAAAGGGGTTTTTAGAGTTAAAATATTTATTTACCTGAGATGAATCCTCCGAAATAGACGTTTACAGACCTAAAAAAACAATTCCATATTTTAATGAACAATTACATATTTTTTATAAACTGTATGTCACGGCTCTGGTTCATAAGGCTTTCATGGTTGTGAAATAACTTTTTTTTTGTATACATTACAAATATACGAAAATAAATTTAGAGTAAGTATAGACATACATATATATTTTTAACTAGATATTATTTATAACGCAGATAAAACACGCATTAAGCTGTAAGGTTAATAAGTCGATAAGGATTTTGGAAAGGTTGGTTCTCAGCTATTTATGTAGAGGCAAAACATGTAGTTATTCATAATTCCAACAACGAACATAGAAGTTAGTAGATAAATAGTTAACACATATTTAATATAAGTGTGAAAGTGGCAATAAAAATTTCATGGAAAATATATTTAGGTATGCCAACCCTTGACAGCATGTATAAATTTTGATAAACATATAAATATTTCAACTTTGCACAGACATTCCCAATATAGACAGGATAGATAGACGAAGATAAAAACAACAAATAAAGCCAACAACAACTGTTCAAAGAACAAACAAGACTCACTTACCAAAATAACCAAAAATGTCATTAAAATTAACAGTTACATGTCAATAACAAAATGACTTCTAAATGAACCTTGATTACCGAAATGTTCACACAAAGTTGGCTGAAAGTATGGAAAAATCAATTAAACATTAGTTTACTAATAACTTAAAACAACATTGATCCCTATAACATTTATCTAAAATCAGGTACAAATCAACTTAAGCAACCCAAAAGCAGACTAGTCTTCAACAATTCAAACAACCTAGTCGGCTACCTACGGCGTTATTTGTCAATCATCAATCAAAATAAAAAGCGTCATTCTTCAATCAACTATTCCATCACTATGATTTGTATCTGACCTAAGACGTGCAATTTATGAACGATGATCTCTTGTACTTACCGATGATTAGAACCAGAATGATTATGCCGATTACCGCTGCGATTATCATCATCTGGAAAACATAAAGTTATACATGAAGAAAGTTATACCTATCCAATTAATTTATCAAGGGTTTCCATCTCTCATGCTCAACCAGAAGGGACGCAGGGCTAAAAGGAAGTACCTACTAATTTGAAATATTAAATTAATTTAAATCAGGTGTATCTTTAACAAGCAGACTTAAACATAATATCGAAAGTTTTTAATTTATTTTATCTTGACCTTTGCTTATTAAGATAATAAAGGTTGACTTTGAAATAAACTGGCGTCATTGAATAGATTGACTTGTATCGTCCTTGAATGGTATCGCACAACTAGGTACAATAATTTAAAAGAAATCTACAATTAATTAGGTTCTCTTTAAAATGCACAATCTCTTTTTGAATGACTTACCTTTAGATTTTGAAGCCAGAATTTGCTTTTCAGCTTGCCGGCCTGCTGCTCGAACTGTGAGGCTCCTTGCTGGAGAGCATCTGAAATAACGTATAAAATGAAAATACCAACTTAATTGTTTACTTTTTCCAATAACCAATTCTTTAACGTCTTAAAAAACCGAAGGATGGTTTAATCTTAATATAAATTCTTTATACATTCGTTCGTTCAACGTTCGTTAATTCAAACTTACAACTAAAAATAAAAAGATTGCCTCCATTTTCTTGTAGTTGATAATAACAGATTACTATACCGAATGCTCACTCTTCAAAAATAATTGAATTTAATATAAGAAAACCAGCACTTGTAGCCTATTTTTTTTTGCGTCAATTGTTTAAAGTGTAGAGTCCATTTGGAATCCATATAGTCCCACTAGTTGCCGCCCGCGACTCCGTTCGCGTGGAAGTCGGTTTCCCGTGGGAATGATAAGTTTTCCCGCGGTAAAAAGTACCCTTTGTGTTAAATTGCTGTAAAACCTTTTTTACTGTAAGGTTTCATCATAATCCATCCAGTAGATTTAACGTGAAAGAGTAATAAACATTCATCCATACATCCATACTCACAAACTTTCACATTTATAATATTAGTAGGATTTCGTCGGGGATAGTGCAAACCTGCGTAACTAGCATTGGATAATTCCGCGTATCTGACTAGTGTAGCCAATTTTAAATTTCGCGGGCATTCAAATTAAGATAACGAAGTTTTAACCTTCCCGTGAAAAACTAGATTAAATGCAGATACGCGGCCTTTACCTGTGGTAGATTCGCGGCTTTGCACTATCCCCGACGATTTGTAACACTTTTTTACTAAAGGCTTTTAATATATTTTAAATCAATTGGAAGCTCTTGACAATGAATTAATACTCGAAAGAGGAATTAATATATAAAAGATAAAAGTGATAAAAAATCCTTCTAAATAACCTGATAGACTCCTATAACAAATAATCTGAAAATGGGTATATACCTGCTCTATCATCAAGTTCGGACAGTTTCTGATCTCGTTCTAGCACCTTCTCCACGTTAGTCTTCATGATGTCCACCACCTGGAACAAAATACTCACATTATTTAAAACACTTCAAATAAATATACATAGGTGACGATTCAAAGGAACATTTACTAAACTAAACTAGAAATAAATATTGCTATCACAGGAACGGAAGGAAATTAAGGTCCTGTCAACCCAAATTTTGGCGTACATTATGTAACGTTTTAGAATAAGTCCGCAGTGCATTTAGTGCAATGATTGGCACAGAATATAGTTAAATGCTATAATTATGTCCATAATAAATAGAAAAGCTACCTACATAGAAAGTGATTCATTCCATTATGTTAGACATCCTAACAAGGGTTATTTTGTCTCCTAATCTTGATAGTCGTGACTAATCTTAGCTATGATTCATCTTCCCCTCTTTTTCTCTTATCCCCCCCTTATCCTGCTCTAGTTTTAAATCCATTATACCTAAATACAGTATGTTTCCCAATGGCTATAGAAAACGTCGACAGCTTAGCCTTGGCAGAGGATAATTGGGGCGTAGGTAGTAATGACAGAATGCCTACAGGCGCCGTGGTCGCGCCGTCGTGGCGCGGTGAATACGTGACTATGTTCTTCTCAAATATATATAGATAGGGGTATGAAAACATACTTAACCAGGTTAAAGTGGGTATTTGCAGTGTTTTTCTTTTTAACTTAAGTGGTTGTTACTTTTTTTTTTCAAAAAAAATTTGCAATTGTAACTTGCTATCGTTGTGTTGTGTTTTTGTGACTTTTATGACAACACACAGTAATAATACAATTTATTTAAAAAAAACTACTGAAACCATTATAAATTGTCACAAACACTCTAGACGCCTATTAATAAACAGCTTTTGTTTTCGCTCACTTCGTAGGTATAACATACTCATATACCTATAGAAATTATAACTGTTAATTCAATTCCACGATTGATAAGCCCTACCCCCCGATTCATCTTACAAACCTCAGCGATTTCGCGGCGAATAAACATTATTCATTCATGATTCATTTTATGAATGAAGTGACATTTAATCGCCGTGAAATTGTTGAATAGGCCCACAATATTGTCATTAGGTCTATATTGGTGACATAAGGCAATGTTCTTAAAAAAATACTGAGACACGCACGCCATCACTTGGCACGTTAAAAGTTACAGAATTGACCCCCAACTCTTGTTTTCGCACGTCACTTTAGTTCTACTTTGGCCCCGATTTTAAAACTCTACTCACTATCTCCAATTTTAAAATTTTGATTTCTTTTATCCTGGAATATTACCTATAAGACAAAGAAAGTTAATCACTTTAGTCCTATCAAGTTAAAATTTACGTGCATTAGTGCACGGCGCAGACAAGTTCAATTTTATAATGATGCGGACTTAAATTATTGAGAACAATAAATAACACCTGTCCGTATTTATGTTTAACATGGGCAAAAAACGGCTTTTTTTAAATTTGCTCAAGAAACTGTTTTCTAAATCGGGGCTATTCTTCTACACACAATTTTATACGTGGAATTTAAAAAAAAAAAACCACGCTTTTTAAGAGCATTGTGGCACTAACCTCGTCGACCTGCGCCTGAGTCTGCTGCAAGCGCCTCTGCGCGGCCACCTGCTGCGGCGTCTTGGGCCCGCCCACCGGCATGTCGTCCCCGCCCGGGGCCAGACCTCCTTCTGACGCCCTGGAGGCAAGTGACGTCATAAGTAGTGGGGTAGGGATGGGGGCAGGTTATATGGGATATGTCGGAACTGCATGTGGGTGTGTGTTATTATAGACGAGCTGGTTTTTTCTAATATTGTAAATGCGAAAGTTAGTTTTCATGCAAAAACTACTGAACGGACTAGGAAAAACTTAATTTATAGGAAGACTAGTGGCCGCCCGCGACTCCGTTCGCATGGAAGTCAGTTTCCGTGGAAATGAGAAGTTTACCCTATGTATGTGTTTCTATACCGATTTCTATGATTCTTTTTTATGGAATAGTTAATAATGTTAACTTTTTTAATTAGGGATGACTGAGAGTGTTATAAACGTAAGAGTAGGCAAATATAATCAGAAAACTTTGAACTGCTAAGCTTTTAGGAGTTACACGTGTTGTTGTGAGTAAACCATAAAAGATAGACATATGATGTCGTGTTTTTTTATGTAATTTTAAGAACATTTCCGCAATACATGATTTTTGTGTAGCTTTAACCATTAAAAAGTGCAACGTGACGGAAGCTTAAAAAATGGAGTAACTTCTCCTGTTGTCCCAACATTTCCCTTCACTGCTCTGCTCCTTTTGATTGAAGCGTGATGAAAAGTATATTATAACTAGCTCAAGAGTAAGAAAAATAATTTTACTAAGTTTCGATAAAATCCGTTTTGTTTCTATAACGGTTATACAGACAGACAGACAAACATTTTACTGATTGCATTTTTGGCATCAGTATCGATCCCTAGTCACCCCCTGATAGTTATTTTGGAAATATATTGCATGTACAGAATTTACCCTTCTACAGATCTATTATAAGTAGGTATAGATAGATGAGTTTACTATGGAATTACTATTATGTTACTACGGAAAAATACTCCATTACTACCGGAAAACCTGTTTTACTGCGGGTGAAACCGCAGTGTGGAAAGCTAGTATAAACTTAAAACACGGAACTTTATCTTTTTAAAAAGTCATATCACTGCAAACTATAAATGTTCAACTTAAATTTCGCAAAAAGATGGTGTTAACTATAAAATTAGCATTAGGTGGATAAGCAGGATACTTCGATTGGCATCATAAAAAAAGGGGTGATTTTTTCATATTTAAGTGGGTTCGATTCCCAAACGAAGCAAGTAATTTTTAGAAATTCTTTAAATGCAGAATTACTAAGTTTAAAAAATAAAATAAAGGCTTCTTCCAGCAAAATATCCTATCTACGATATTTAAGGTAGGTTTCCCTTGATGTACCGTAGTCTTGGGACGCCCTGTATAAGTACGTGGTTCAAGAGTCGTTCCTTTTTTAAAACAAGGCGTGTATTTAAAGATAAGTTACAATTTTATAAATGTTTTGCTTGTCTTTGACCATTCCTGTAAAATAGGCTTGCTACGGTGCTACGCCGTAGCTACACATAATTAACCTACGTAACAGAAGTATAGTAAACTAGTGGCCGTCTGCGACTGCGTTAGCGTGGAAGTCGGTTTCCTGTGGGAATGAGAAGGTTTCCTGCTGTAAAAGTACCCTATATGTTATTCTGATGGAACCTACGTTTTACATATTGGCACGAAAGTCACACTCTCAGTCTACGAAGTGCCACTTCCTTAATATTGGTAACACCAACCAACCACACCAGCTTTTATGGTACTTCTTTTGCTGTACAGGCCGTAAGATTGTGGAATTCTCTCTGGAAGAAATTGCTTGAAGCAATAAGGCCACCTTTTGCTTGTATATTTGTTAATTTTAAATTGTTTTATTTTGTTGTGCAATAAAGTGTATTTTACTTTTACTTACTTACTTACATTACTGTAAAGTTGATCCAAATCCGTCCAGTAGTTTTTACGTGAAAGAGTAACAAACATACATCCATACATACTCGCAAACTTTCACGTTTATAATATTAGTAGGATGTAATAAGTTGGCAAAAAACAGTTGGTATACTTGTAGGTTGGTGGTAAGAAAAAAACCTATTTTAAACAACGAGTGAATTAATGCAATGGATAATTTAAGCATGGTAAGGTAGAGTTTAACATTGGTGAAGTCCACATGATTAAAAAATATTGAACAAAAAGGCGTAATTAGAATTTAACCATGTGGAAATTTTCTCAAAGTTTTCCTTAAAATAAATTAAAAAAAACTTAATTTAAATTTATGAGTGTAAACAAAATATAGAAAATACCAAATCTGCACACTTCACTTTGGCTAAAACTCGAAACCTTCTGTTTGGTAGCCCAGTTCTTGTTTAACTGTGGAAACTGATTCAAATAAGTCACATGTGTAAGGAAAAGTAAGAGAATTTTATTACAAACGAAATTTATTATAAAAGCCGGTCTTTGCACATTTAATAAAAAATATACCATGATAAATTATTAGTTTACACGCAAATTTTATAATATTTGAAAAAAAATACATCCTAATCTTAGATAGGTATACTCCCAAGAGAGACCCGGTTAGCTACTTTATTTTATACTATTTAGAGAAAATTATACATACAAGTAACTAGGTGTTACCTTTTCAATGTTTTGCTAACTAGGTTAATCCAATGTATTTGATCGGATAAAATCTGAAACTTCGCAATCCCGCATTGAATTTGTAGTCTGAATACTTAATTAGGTTTTCTGTGTCGGCCTGATACAGTTTTCTATAGAAAGCAATGAAATGACGTTTGTACCTATCTAGAAGGCAGATAATATTAATCACATTTTATCTAGAGAATGTATCTACTTTTTTACAGTTGAATTCATATTTAAGCTTGAGTATATTATTTAGACTATAGTATTTATGTTCGTAGTCATAGAAAAATGTACTAAATTTTATATGCATATTCAGTAGGTCTGAGAATCGGCTACTATCTATTTTTCTTAACCCTAAGAGCTCTGCCTCATTAAGACGCCACAGTACAGTTACAGTTCTCTACGTGGCTTCTGGATACTCTGGCGGCTTGTAGTTAGTTATAGTTTTTCTTCCGGACTTATCGATTTTCTAAATATTGTATCTTGTTTAGTTAAATTATTTCTATATAAGTTCAATAATTCGTCAAAAGATGCTATTGACATTCTCGTGTAATTGAAAAATTTTGCAGGATATTTTCGTAAATCTCCATACAGATTAAAAAGTTCGGCTTCGATCTGATATGTATAAAAGGATGAACCCATAGTTTCTTTTTTTTCTATTTTTCTACGATGTAAATAACAAAGAAGTGCGATTTCTTCTACATCATTCCTGACGAAGTAGCCAGGCCTGCGCCGTTGGCGACGTCGCCATGGCGTCTTAATGAGGCAGAGCTCTAAGTGATAAGGGTTGACCACACTAAACTTTTTTTTAATATGGGAAAACAATGTTTGCCGGGTCAACTGGTTTTTGTATTTGTCAATGAACAGATAAACAGTTCCAATTGTCCCTACGTATATTTTTTTGTAATTTTCAAGTGCTTTGAAATTAAAAATAAATAAAATAATAAAAATCACTATTTTATTACTGAAATAACAATAATTACAGCCTGTATACATTCCACTAGTTGAGCCGTCTTGGTAAGCCACGCTGGTTCGGCGCGGTTTGGTGGTCAATTTGGTAAAAGTTAACTTACACGTTTGCTGTGATAATTCATATGACTTTACAACCTCCCTTTATCTCCGAAGGCAAACATATTACCGTTGTGGAATGACTACTTAGTAATATGTCTAAGCTCAAATCAAAGATAATTAAAACAAACAGCGTTTCCCAACAATAAAAAATATACCTCTTTTCCACTTCTAGAAAGGTCTAGATTATTCCTAAATTACCTAGTTCGGATTCTCATTAGAGAATTCATGCTTTTCTATTTAACAATGAACAGAAAACTCAAAATAACAAAATTAATAACATTGTAGATTAGGTATTTACTTTAATTACAGTATTCACTGTTTGTAACATTCAATCCATTAAATAATCATCGTATGGGTATCATACGACAAAAAGTACATTCATAAATAAATAAAAAATATCAGAAAATCTAAATTGACTAATCATCCTACTAATCAGAATAACATATAGGGTACTTTTTACCGCGGGAAAACTTATAATTCCCACGGGAAACCGACTTCCACGGGAACGGAGTCACGGGCGGCTACTAGTGTTAATAAATATAACTGTTGTTTTGTTCGTTTTTTATATTAATAATCCAAGAGGAACTGCAAATCATGTCATTGAGATCCGAGTATAAAAAAAAAAGCTGAAAGCTGCTTCACGCCTACATGTACTAACTTTAATTTAAAACATATACCTAGCTACTTAAACAATATTATTAGTAGTTTCAAAGCAAAGAGCGTCGTATTTATGTTGTTTTTGGGCACTATATCATAGCATACGATAAAAATCGCTTAAATATAACGCTATTCGATAGCCATATTTAACTTCTAGCACAGCTGGAAACGAAATGTCAAACGATAGGATGCTATTACCCATTAATGACATGGGTCAATCGTATAGTTTTTTTTCCTATATTTCCACATTTCAAAGTCTAAGAAAAAAATCCTACTTCCGACTAATATTATAAACGTGAAATTTTGTGAGTATGTATGTATGGATGGATGTTTGTTACTGTTTCACGTAAAAATTACTGGATGGATTAGGATGAAACTTTACAGTAATATAGGTTTTACATCAGAATAACACATAGGGTACTTTTTACCGCGGGAAAACTTCTCATTCCCACGGGAAACCGACTTCCACGGAGTCGCGGGCGGCCACTTGTCCTTTATAAATCTTTGGTCAATGCAAAGGTGTGGGTAATTTCTTTTTATATGTATATAATTTTTCATCGTTTTCCGATATTCTCGCCCTAATTTCTGTCAAATTTATGGTTCACCTAAACGATGTATTAAAATGTAATATATAAATACTAGTTTCTATATTCCACTTACATTTTTTCTGTGTTTCGACTCGACTCAGCCAAAAGTAGTCAACGCACGATACGTCGCTTATTGATCCGCTTGACACCCACTCACTCACTATTCTGGCAAATTATCATTCACAGCTACAATTATTTATCAAATTGTTTTATTACAAAGTATTTTAACCAACCGCGGGGAGTAAATAAATGTAATTTGTGAATGGGGAGCGCCACAAGATGCCCCGTTCAGTAATCTATTTTTAGTCACGATTTTCCAGCTTCAAAATACGCGACGACACAACAATTTTACTATAAAACGTTAAATATTGCACCCGAAAGTTATATTACACGGTTTTTGTGAGAAAATCTCGTTTTAAAACGGTTGTTTTAATGAAAATATAATTGGAAGTGAAAACCTTTCGTGGCTTGGTTTTCCGACGTGTATGGGTGCGGGGTGCGCTGCTCTACCTAAAGCTATGTACAGTCTAAAAATATCAGCGTGTACTGACTTAAATTTATACCTTAATAATTCTCCATAAGGTTCAGTTTCGCAGTGTAGTTCTTATAGTATTATTAGTGTGGGCGTAAGCTGTGTTAGTGTGCGTAAAGTTTATAGCGCCTGCGCGGTGTGTTAGTAGAGGTTCACAAAAATCAATTCCGAAGTGAACGTTGGCGTTACGTAATGGCGGATGGCGGGCACCACGTCCTTTATTCTACTTGTCTCTAATTAGATATAATTATAATAAATATTTTCCATCCATTACAATGATGAAAAAATATTTACAAAGGAATGGATTTAGGAGTATTTTTTCGGAGGTGTGTCTTGGTTTTGTAATTAAAATATGGGGCTTTGGCTTAGGATTAAAAGTTCAAATACGGCATTTGTTATAAATTGTTGGGCATTGTTTTAAAACTGTAGTTACAATAATAACTTGCAGAGATGTACCATTTCCATTTCCACGTATAAATTATTGCATTTTTAGAAGTTCGTATATAAATTAATAGAGCCAACTATTTTAGAAATAGATATCGATTTATTGTTAAGAGAACAAAATTTGTACAGATATTTATGGCTGTTTTCATTTTCCATTTTTCATACAGTAAATGTGACCTTGTCTAAAAGCTGGCATACTTTTTAAAAATATTGGTGTACAGTATACTTCCCTGATTGTACCTCAGGCAAGTAGTACCTGTTTAAACGCGATAGCAACATGAAATATGCGTGGGATGTAAACAGTATAATTTGTTATCATTAAATACATTTAGTCTAGTCCCCACGGATTTTATACAATTTTTGGCATTAAACGGAAAATCATATTTTCAAACATCCACGCTATGTAAATGTTGTTAATACAAATTTCTGAAAACGACGTTTCAAAGTGAATAAAGAATGAGAAACAGTGAATGAAATTCACATTTGTAAAGGTTATTTCATGCCGTTAATTAAATTTCTTTAGGTAAGTATACATTATATAATAAGTATACATATTTTAAATAATAGTAGGTTGATTTGCTCTCTGTTGGTAAATCTTATTCTTATTAATATATTAAACGGGAAACTTTGTGAGTATGGATGTATGTATGGATGTTTGTTACTCTTTCACGTAAAAACTACAAGATGGATTTTTATGAAACTTTACAGTAATATAGGTTATACATCAGAATAACATATAGGGTACTTTTTACCGCGGGAAAACTTCTCATTCCCACGCCACTAGTATAACATAATAGATGGGTATAGCGGGTGTAAGAAGAACATTTCCGTAGCCTGAAACCACATTTTCTTGAGCCCAAATAGTAACTTAATTCGCTAACAGTGTACCCTAGAAACTCAATTAAAAAAAGTTATAAAGGTTTGAAAAGTGGTATTCGCCGCTTGAGGTCATCACTCACACATCAGTTAATGGTGCAGCAGTGATGGTTTACATAGCAAATAAAACTAAAACACTATTTAATTTGAAATAATGCGTTTTTTTTTAATCACAAAAAAATATTTTTTTGCTTTTAACGTAACGAGTACCTCTCCAGCAATTCCCAGTTTTCGTTTTCAGAAGCAGTCTTTTTACACCCTGTATATTTAATACGGTATAAATTGTGAACTTTGTTTTGTAAAACTATGTTTACGAACTATTAAACAATATTAAAAGAATGTATGCATCTTATTACTTTTCATATAAATTATAACTGGCCATTGGACAACTATTGTTACCTTTTTTTTACGGATACACGAATTTAAATCATAGTTAAAGCATACATTCTAAGTTTTTTTTCCAGTTAATAACTACTTAGATTACTTTAATTTCTCAATATAAGGCTGAGATACATTCTAGTTAACCACTTATTGAGGCAGTATGACCATGGCATTGACAATGAAGAAAGTAATCAACTCTATCAACCTAGATATCTACTACCTGCTCTAATTAAATGCACTTTTACACTTACATACTCATTAAAATAATAATAAGAAAACTACTCTATACACATGTTTACCTTCGTTCAATACCAACATAACTTTGCAGTTAGCCGATGGCGCCACCGTCTACGTAAAGCTTATAAAAGCCCAAAGCTTCGGTTGCGTTTCGCGCGCAAAGTAAATGTTGTTCATTCTTAACATTGAGTGAATGGGTACATTGATCTTTTATTTAGTTCACTTCCTTCCGTATTTATTTATAGTTTCCTGATGGCGGTATGATCTATTTTACTTGAGGTGGGTGATAAAAAGAAGTTTATATTTGCTGTAGACCCGGAAAGGAAGTATAAAGCTATGACGTGTTCTGTTCTATTGCGGATTCGATAACCTACCTATTACGAAGATTATAGAGTACATTTCAAGGCCTGGCTATTAAAACAACGCAGCCTTTAACTATGACTAAAGATCGAGTATCCTATTGAAACGAATATTTTTGTAAACTGTTAAAGAGTTATGAAAAGTATAATTAGTTCTTGTTTTTTTTTTTTAAATTCATGTTTAAGTAATTTTCTTTCGTACAAACTATTGCAAAATATTGCAGCTTTTATTTGAAAAGTTGAAAAGTAAGTTTAATCACCAATTACAATTATTTTAGGTCCAACGTGACCGGCTTTAAATCATTAGCAAACAATAAAAAAAAATTCTGCTACTTGCCTTAGTAATTTTGCTTGACATACCTACAACATAGCGTCTATTATCTCAATCATCAGTTCATTCAAACCATTCAACAAAATCACCTCGACTCCATAAATTGCTGCAATATTTGATCTAAAATTCAAATTAAATCGTCAGATGCAGTATATTTACTTACCCGAGACACGGAGGTTATTCTGGCCGTGACACGCGTGACAAGGCAACGATTCGTTTCGAAATCGTGGTAGTAGAGTACCTAGTTAGCATGCTGGCTTGTTTGTTTGTGTGTTTACTTAAATTAAGATCAAATTATAGGTGGTTTTGTTATACAAATATCGGTTATTTTTCTTCTACTTCTACTACTTATAACACGTAACCGTAGAGGTTTTTGTTTCAAGAAACACTAATTGGCTTCATACACATCTGTTATATTGAGTGTGAGAATAACGTCTTAAGAGGAAAATAGTACCTTTTATGAAGCAAAATTGACCGTAAATGCTTATGTTTAAGTTGTCATATTGAAATTCAAATTTATACACATTTATTTAATAAACATTATTCAAGATTTAGCTAGATTGTGCACATTTTTTGGATAAAAGGTTTGTAGTTACTATCCTTTGTAAGATGTCTGGTGTGGTATAAGTATCCATCTGTAACCGTATCTCTTGAATTAATTGTGTTAAGCTAATAAGTTTTCATAATATCGGATAAAAACTAATATTTTCCGTTTGTAAAATCTCAACAATATTCTTGGAAAAATGTAACATCCAGTAAACACATTTTGAAACAAATAATCTACGGTCGTACAATAAAACACACATAATCTTGGTGCCGTGAGTGGTAAAATGTTTATTTTTATTTTAGGTAAACCTAGAAGTAATAAACAATATTTAAATGTTTAATAGTGATTTAAATACAACGTTTGAGTATATAATATTTTAGTCGCAACCTTTGGTGTTCTAACAGAACAACATTTTATGCCAGTAAGTAAACAAACTGTTGAGTTGGAACTAATACGGAAATCTAAAAGAATAAAACATATAAGTGGACGTCTTACAGATGATGATAATAACGTTGATGATGAAGTATTCTTATTAATAAAAAACAAAAATGGATTATTAAAAAAAACAGATTACGTCGCTACGAAAATCAATTGTACTTAGGTGTACTCTTATAACTTACTTCGGACCTAAATTTCAATGTTTTTCAAACTATTTCTGAGCTATCCATCCCTATCCCTACTATCCCTACTCCCTACTTAATATATAAATGCGAAAGTAACTCTGTCTGTCTGTCGGTCTGTCTGTCTGTCTGTCTGTCTGTCTGTCTGTTACGCTTTCACGCCTAAACCACCGAACCGATTTTGATGAAATTTGGTATGAAGTAAGAACTGAACTTGGGAAAGGACATACGGTACTTTTTACCGCGGGAAAACTTTTCATTCCCACGGGAAACCGACTTCTACGCGAACGGAGTCGCGGGCGGCCACTATTTGGAATAATTGTTTAAATGAATATAAATTCCAGAATCAAATGTCCTGCATCCAGTCATACTCATGCTTTCACGATGGACTCAACGTGTGTGCTCAAGATAAAATGGATAAAGACAAGAAGATATTCATGGACCTGTGCGACATGTGGGAATATAACTGCGATAACGATGAAGGTTAAGTCATTAGTTAAAATGTTTGTAGTCATAACCCCTATAAATGAAAATGCTGGAGGCATTTCCTCCTTCTTGGAAGTTATGAGGTTACAATTTCTTAAATCATTATTAAGTTCAAAAATAATTCATTGCTTCCAGTTTACGAAAACATCCCTATGACAGAGTGTGCAGAACTTAATGCTCGTCGTAAAGGAGGATTTTGTGCCTCAACAGTGCCTATTAGCGATGACTTCAACTGCACAAGAGAAGCACGCACAGCAGCTACGATTCCTCCTACCACCACCACTGAAGCGACTACCGTCACCAAGTTTGTGGGAAAGACCGTCATAGTAACATGCCCATTTGATGTAACCGTGATGCGAATCAACGAAACTATGATTGTCATCCTTTGCAAAAACGTAAATAATGAAACTTTAATCAAAGAAAAGTATGATGCAGTTAACAATGTGTCTACTCCAAATAGAAGAGCATTTGGAAACGTAAATGATGATGCAATTCAAACAATAGAAGAAAATAATTACTTTGAATCGTTTAAAAAAGATTCTAAAACAGACACCAATGTTAGTGAGGAATATTCTGAAAACAACGATCTTGATTCTGATCCCTATGACAGTAATTTTGAAGATGAGTCAACTTTTAAAATGAGACCAAAGTATTCTTTTAGAGCAACGACGGTTAATACTTTTTCTGGGACAACCAAAAATGCTCGAGCTAAAAATTATAAAACAAATACTAGAGTTTTAGTAACTCCAGCCCGAGTCACTCGAAAGATGTACTTAAGAAAATATGCTTTAAATTAAACAATAAACATGTATACGATAAAATATAAAAGACATCATGGAAGCCATTTCTTGTTTTACTGCTTTGTCATCAACTGTTTATAGTTTCACAGTTTACATATTTGTTTTATGGTTTAATATGTTTTGAAATAGTAAATGTATTGAAAATAAAATGGTTTTTCAAAGTAAAGTAAAAGGTCCGAAATAAAAACATGTTTAGAGTTATTTTTATGGGTAAGAATCTTACTTTAGCATACAATATATATTTATTAGAAATCTGAATATTTTGAGATAATATTATGCAACAACTATTTTAGCACTGATTGCAGCCCCAAAGAAATCAAGTCAACATTTTGAACGAGTAAGTTGAGTAAGTATTCTAACACTTGAATTATTTTAAAGGGAATATTCTTTTTGTATCTGTTTCTCTTATTTCCTTTCAGGACAAGCCTGCGTGTTTAGATTCCTACACATGTACTCACTCGGGCGTAGAAGTTTGTGGTATCGACACCGTTACATCAGAAAAGATGTGGTTTTTGGACCAATGCGACATGTACGAATACAATTGTGATAATGATCTTGGTAACTATCTGCTTAGATTTTTGTTTGATGCTCTGCAGATTAAAAACAATGTTGTGTCAATTTCAGCATACGAGAAAACAAATTTTAATGACTGCTCAGATCTACCTAAGGATTACACTACAATATCTCCAGCAAATGATCAAGAAGGCTGCACTAGATCTAGACATAATTGTTTAACCACTCCTGAGATAACAACCACAGATGTACCTACAACTATTGCTTTGGATGACATAGACGATGACAGCGAGATGAAAACCATAGTAATCTGTCCTTCGAAAGTGAAGTGGAGACGGTTTAATGAAAGTACCATCATTGTAGAGTGCCCTTTGCGACCCAGAATCATCAATACGACAATTGCATAGACTGCGAATGCCTTCTAGATCTTGTAAACAAGTAAAAGCGAAATAATTGTTCAGTAGTAGTAAGATAAAGTAAAGGCAGGTTGTTTAACAAGCAGAAATTAATTTAACATGGTTTTCTAATAATGTTATACTTGAACATTTAATATAATTTTACAAAGTTCGAGTCTTTGATTTAATAATCTATACCGTTTTAGTAGTAAAATATGTAAATAATTAAATACATGAAATTTTAAAACTAAAGTGTAAATAAACCTGATGCTTGCACTATCTATAAATGTTAACAATCTATAAATAAATTTGCAGTAATCGTCCACTTTGGTTCCTTCTAAAAACGAATTTGTTCTAAAAGTACCAGCCAGTTAGGGAGTTACTAGGATGAAGAACAAAACGTAAAATAATTGGCAGCAGTAGAGGCACCTGTGATACATAAACTCGATTTCTTTAAGACATGGCTTTGACATTGATGACTCAGCATGACAGAATATGGAAAGACAGAAAGATAATACTGAACATATTTTGGTACTTTTAGGTATTCATTGGTATTTGATTGTACGAATTGAAATGGACTACAGAACGATTAACTTGATCAGATTACAAAATGTTTTGCACCAAGTATCGACTATTAAATGCACTATGCACTAATAAAGTTTTTTTTGTTTTGTTTTAGTGTATTGCCATAAACTGAATTTGTTTTTCCAACTTTAGTGCCTGTAATAAAAAACAACAAGCAATGACATAGGTAAGTTTGGGTGTCGATATGTTCAAAGTGTTATTTGTAGGTAAGTTGTATATTGTTTTAAATTGTAACTCATTGAAATCATATATCTGGTGATATTACCAAGTAATCAATATTCAAGCACTTCTTGCAGCAAGGAGATCTATTCAACATTTTGAACGAGTAAGTTGAGTAAGTATTATAATATCTATTTTATTATACGTTAATCACAAATTTCATTAATCTCTTGCTTTGTTTTAGGATAAACCTGCGTGTTTAGATTCCTACACATGTTCTCACTCGGGCGTAGAAGTTTGTGGTATCGACACCGCTACATCAGAAATGTGGTTTTTGGATCAATGTGATATGAACGAATATAACTGTGATAATGATCTTGGTAACTATCTACTATGGTCATTATTACTGTTTTGCAGAATAGAAACACTATACGTTTATTGTTTATTGCAGCATACGAAAAAACTGATGTAAAAGACTGTTCAGATATACCTAAAGATTACTCAACAGTATCTCCAGCAAGTGATCAAGAAGGCTGCACTAGATCGAGACATAACTGTTTAACTACTCCTGAGATAACAACAACAGATGTACCAACAACTATTGCTTTGGATGACATAGACGATGACAGCGAGATGAAAACAATAGTAATATGTCCTACGAAAGTAACTTGGAGGAGATTTAATGGCAGTACGATTATAGCTCAATGTCCATTACGACCAAGAGTCATAACAAAGGAAACAGCTGCAGAGACTACTTCATCGTCAACCGTTTCTGAAACTACAGTTAAAGAAACAACTACTCAAAAGGCAATTGAATGTCAAGCCATGACAGTCAAAAATGATACAACTACTCAAAAAGCAATTGAATGTCAATGCATGACAGTCAAAAATGATACAACTACTCAAAAAGCAATTGGATGTCAATGCATGACAGTCAAAAATGATACAACTACTCAAAAAGCAATTGAATGTCAAGCCATGACAGTCAAAAATGATACAACTACTCAAAAAGCAATTGAATGTCAAGCCATAACAGTAAATAATGATACAACTACTCAAAAAGCAATTGGATGTCAATGCATGACAGTCAAAAATGATACAACTACTCAAAAAGCAATTGAATGTCAGGCCATGACAGTCAAAAATGATACAACTACTCATAAAGCAATTGAGTGTCAAACCCCGACAGTAAACAATAATACTACTATGGCTACTACAACTACTACAACGACTACTCAAAAAGAATCATTAGGATTATGTACCTACCCAGCAGAATGTAACAGACCAAAAACCTGGTTGACAACTGTTCCAGGCGAGAAAAGAGACGCTTATCAAATACTTAGAGAAATATATGGAGACAGAGTCAAGATACTTAGAGCTACTACCCATTTTTCTACACTACGCCCGAGGTATATGGTAAGGAAATATGATGACGACTACGTGTTCCAGAAGGGAAAACATCCTGAAAGAGTTGCAGATTGGCTATATGGTGATGGTTAGAGTAGATGACAGTTCAACGTAACGTGCATTGTATTTTTTTGTAAAACAAAGCTTCAATTTATTTAAATTAGAAATTCGTTCCTTGTTCGTAATTTAATACAAACTTTTTTGAATTGATTCGGTACCAAGTTCTATGTTTTTAACATATTGTTGTCAGCAAATATTTTATATCGTTAAACTTTTGCCAGATGCAAAAGATTTTTACAAAAGAACTAAAAGGCATTGTGTATAAATTAGCTTTTTGCTGCGTACTTAGTTAAATTATTTGTAAAATGCCGTGGTTTAGATCCTCATTAAGATTTTAATTTTAAAATCATTAATACTAGTATAATCGTTGCCGTGAGAAAACACCTAACCACCAAATTTTTGTGCCTTTGTTAAAAGATTGTTATCTATACAGTATTTTTATTAAGACCAAAATTTTATTTCCCTAAAATTAATGTTGATTTAATGTTCTTATATCTATATAAATTAGCTTGTGATTTTGTATGCCAGGGGTTTTCTCTTGAACTTCTAAACAACTTAAAAAAACTTTTTAGCTAAAGAAATATACATTATCAGGCAGTCATAAGCAGTTTAAAAAAATTCAAAGGATTTTTTGTAATATTTTCCGTGCACAAGTAACAGGCAGGTAGCTAAACCTACCTACCGTCTTTTGCACGTTGAACATACGAGTACATTCATATCAGTATGTAAACGTATTCATAACCTTGTTTTTGTTCCATTGAACTTGGCCGAATGAGCAGTAATTAGTTGTGAAATATCATCGGCTTGCGGGGAACCAAACATTTGGAATAATTAGAAGTAGCTTTATTGTAGAATCAATGTCACGGCTCAACTATTTAGTTATATTGACGAATTCAAAGTAAATTCCCAGTTTATCGATAAATTTTGTTGATTTTGAGCAATGATGTTAACGCTAGTAATGTTATGTAATTTTTTTAAAGTAACATTTGTTATTCTGCTCACAAATTAAATACCTATATTTTGTCGTTCTGTGAGCAAGACAACAATGTTTATCAAACCAAGAGTTACATATTAGAGGAGTCACTGTATTCAAATAGTATAAACCTTATCTAGGAGGTTATGTAATGTAAAGTTTAGTTTTAAATACCATTTAGTACTTAAATAATGGAACCTTTATGTAGCATTGATCTTTGAAAGTGATTCAGCGTGCAAACAATTCGCACTTAGTGTCAATGCTATGGGAATATGGTCTCTTTGTTCGTATCATGGGACATTTTGATTTATTGTACACATCTCTACTTAAAATAAAACAAAGTGCGAAGGAATCCGTCACTGTTTGTATATAAAAACTATTAAGCCACGCAACGGTTTTACCACGTACATACTATTGTTTCGTTCAGATGTATTTTTAAGTAAGTTTAAGGGTGTTTAAAAGTCAGAAAAAGTTAACAAAGGTACCTTTATTATGAAGACAATAAATTCATGGCTCCATTATTATTTTGTGATACATCGTAGCGTATAGACAAAACCTTTCATAGGCTACCGTAAGCCAGGCACGTATATTATGCAAGTGTTAAATAAGGTTACATCCTTATGTTTCTATAGAAATAAACAAATATATCAATCTAACAAAAAATCTCAGAATAAATATTTTGTGATAGCACAATACAGAATAAAGTTGTACATTGGATAAAAAATCATTTTTAAGGTTCAAGTCACGATCTTCCAATGCTATAAATCCTCTTTTATTGTGTTGAGTAAAGTGAGTCAACTATGTGGTAAGATTTAGTTACAGTTTCTTAAGAATCTTAATAAGATAGCTAGATGCTAAAAGTCAATCAACTTTTTGCTGCTATGTGGTAATATATAACGAAGATGAAGGCGTTAATAACAATTTGGGGGGTAATGGCATATAGTGTAGGGTACGCAAGGAAAACGGGACATCTTCATACTTATCTTTTGTATGTAGAAATATATATCTGACTAGTGGCCGCCCGCGACTCCGTTCGCGTGGAAGTCGGTTTCCCGTGGGAATGAAAAGTTTTTCGCGGTAAAAAGTACCCTATGTGTCATTCTGATGTACAACCTATATTAATGTAAAGTTTCATCAAAATCCGTCCAGTAGTTTTTACGTAAAAGAGTAACAAACATCCATCTATACATCCGTACTCACAAACTTTCACGTTTATAATATTAGTAGGATTTATAACTAAGGTATGTTGCCTTTGTTCAGGCAGGGGTCATCATTATTTTTGTGAAATTCGTTTCTCTACCTAGTTTTAGGCTATCCACGTTTAGGAAAATTTACTCAAATTCGTAATAAACTTTTAACCTCATTTACAAAAGCGGCTAGACTAAAATCTAAGCACAGTAAGCTAATTATTGATCAGACGATAATAAATAAACCTTTCGAAACTTTAGATAGATTCAAAATAGTTATAAAATGTTCTAGTAATAAAACAACTAGTCACTTCTTCAAACATGTTTTATGAAGAATAATTACATAATGAGCTAGTTAGACATATATAAAGATGGAAATAAGTATCAAAATTGTTGCCTATTTACTTAACATGAGGATATATAGCAACTTAAATGAGTGTATTACATGTTTATTATGATTACGTCTAACTATAAATGCGCATGCGTCCTTCACCGATGTCTAGTGACCCACATTAGCTTCCCATCGGCGCGCGCGCAGCTCTTCTCGCACGTAATGTTTCGTTCATGCGCAAACGCATAATTTTACGAAATCCCAGCTTTTATTGGTGAACTGGCGCCCAAATAAATTCGAGAAGTGATTACAGAGACTAAAAATGTTGTAATAACTAATTACTACTAATTACAGAATGTTTCCCGGTAAACAGATATGGTCATTATTGATTTCTGCTAAGAGAATTGTACGAATTACTTAATATCGCGCAAATAAACGGAGTAATGATCTTAACTTGTAACTCTTGTAAGTAGCTTTATTATCCATACTTAAAAAGCAGTAAGTGCACTGTATATCTACCGACTTGAAAAGTTTCAAGTCAGCTGTCAGTAATGTGTCCGAAAGTGTCGATTTTTAATCGATTAGTTAAGAATCTTGATCGATATTTGAAAGGTTCGATTAAAAACACCTGAGTTGTTCTGTAAATTTTTAATGTTAGTTGTTCAAATCTGATAATGCTTTGATCAAAAGGTAATCTTGTCTGGTTCGTTTCGTAGCATAGGTTTCATGGTATTTACAAAAAATATGTAAGCAAATAAAACGCAGAACGCTTTTTATGGAAAACGCTCTTAGAAGTAGAAAATAATACCAACTAGGTACTTACTTATTCATAGAAAAAGTCAGAATTTTAGGTAAATCAACGTAATTTAAAATAATTATACGGAAATGAGTGTAATCAAATTAAATCTTTAATACATTTTCTGATATAACCCGTTGATCTGTTTTATTTCCGAGTTTAGTAGTGTCCGAAAAGTCATCGACCCAATTTGACAAGAAAGGAGAGATAAGAATTTGTTTGACATTCTGGCTTTGTGATTTTTCGTATAATTTATTTATTATCTAAATATTATAAAACGACCTACTATCAACGTTCCTCAATATTAAAGGATGGCGTATATAGGATGTCAATGTGTTATCCTACTAATATTATAAACGTGAAAGTTTGTAAGTATGAATGGCTGTTTGTTACTCTTTCACGTAAAAACTACTGGACGGATTTGGATGAAACTTTACAGTTAAATAGGTTATACATTACAAAAACACATCCAAGGGAAACCGACTTCCACGGGAAACCGACTTCCACGCGAACGGAGTCGCGGGCGGTCACTAGTTGTTTATACATTCTGTCTTGGTGTTTGTAATAATTGTACTTAATCTGTCATTCTAAACGGAACACTGTCTCCGACACTATAATATTTTAAGCGTTACAAATAAAAAAATACTGTAGTCGGTACTATAACAGAAAAGAACTGTGCAAGCAATATCACCTAGATTAGAATTTAAGTCTCTTATAGTTTAATTAAAAACTACCGGTTTACGTTCCGCTAGCTAAGCACAGGCATCCTTCTCAGATAGCGAGATTAAGCCTTAATCCACTACGCTGTCTTGGTTCAGGTTGGTAGGTGTACTTGATGGATAAATATCAAACCATGGGTGTTTACCAACTATGTTTTCCCTCACTGTGCGTGATAAATATGTATGTACAAAATTTAGAATGTACCTTATTAGTGTACCTGCGGGTATCGTAACCGGAACGTTTGTTATGTCAGCCCAATTCCTATAACTACTAGGTGCACATATTTGCATCACGTAATTATCAGTAGGCAGCAACGATGGTCAGAACAGAAAGAAACAATTCTCAAACCATGAGTTGTACATTTAACTGTCAGTTTACTACCTACAATAACACCAACCTTGCACCAGATTCCTCGGTAAATTGTCTTTATGCACTTTATCATACGGTATCTGACATTGCGACTGTTAATTACACGATTACGAACAATCTAACTTCACTTTAATTATACACAGCGGATTAAATTCCTTCTTAGTTTGGGTATGATTAATAAGCTTTAATACGCAGGTATATAAGTAATTTAAAAATAATCTTATTATTGTACTTACTTTATAATATGTTGTACTATCGACATTTCCAAATAAATTCAGCAGCGGATCTAAAAGAGACAAACAAAATGTGTTACGTAGACCAAAATATTGGAAAAAATAGAATAAAACTAAAAATCGATTAAATGATAGCAGTGCTTTGCACGAATCACTCAAGTTATCAATTAATTGTGGTCTCTGTAAATCGATTAGCAAACCCATTTCCTGCTAAAACGGAAGGATCTAGCGAGATATGAGTTCATAGAGTCTGCGAATTGACATATTGGAACTATTCAGTTCAGGAAGCAGATAGAAGGTTACTTACCTTGCAAAGGCTATATAACGACGACACTGTGTGCCCAGGCGCAGTGTCGCTCAACTACGCGGTAGCTTTGACCGTGATTTCAAAAAACGTAAGTTGCGTTCTATGTCAAATAGCGTTGTGTTTTAAAAACCGATTCACTTCTGTTTGCGGCCAGTGCGAAAAAAGTTTGATATACGGAAGTGATGGCTGGTTTTGTTTTAGTGTTCTTTTTTTAAATAGGAAGGATTAAGGACGCTCCAATACTACTTGATAATTGTTATTAAGGAAACTACCTACATACTAATTAATTAGATTTGTGTGGTGATTATGTTCAATTAAGTTTTAAAGGTTTTATAAAAAGTGAAAGTTTAAATCAATTAGTAAAGTGTTGACAGTGGGCGAAAACTAATAAAAAACGAATTTGCAATTAACATACATTGATAATACGAGTTCATTGCGTCAAAAAAAATTGAGTGTTTCAGTGCTTGTGTTTAATACTTAAAAACTGGAAAGAAATTGGATTGTTTAAAAATGTTGTGTAATTATTAATGGACGTTTTAGAATTTGGCGCTCAAAGTTACGAAAGAATTATCAACCAATAATAGTTCAAAGTTCAAATAAAGTTTTTTATTAAATTGTGTCAAAAAGTAGAAGAGCCTTCAAACATTTTCCTTACAAAAAATTGTAATCAAATAAAAAAATTTTTAAAGAGGAATACAGTATTCGCCTCTTTATTCGAAGTCTTTAAAAACCGACATAAGCAGCCCACGCCTCTGTTACAGATAAACATGCTGCACTACATCGTGGTCCTCGCTGCGCTGGCGTCGCTCGCGCACGCGCGTCCCGGTTTCTTCTACGGCCAGCACTTCGCGCCATCTATCGGCATCGAGTACGCACCAACACAAGTACCCCAAGTCCGCCCACACCCAGAAGTGGAACTAAACGCGGCTAACGAGGCTTTGCTGCCCCGAGAGTATTTGAAGTCTAGAGCCTTCTACGACAACCCAGCGATAGCGGCTGGCCTGGCCAAGGAGTCCTGGTTCACCAACAAGGAAATGCAGGTGGTGGAGCGGGAAGCAGAGAAGATCCCGAGAGATCAGATCTACAAGATTGTTAAGAGCGCTGGGTTCTTGGACAGGTACTAATTTGTACCTGATGTTTAAGACTAAACTTGTTTTAATAAATTATTTGAGCTCACCAGGAAGCCGACTAATTGTATGAAATATTATGAACGTATAAAGTGCTTCCGTAGTTTTTTTTGACATAATTTGTAGTATCGCATTTATATAAATCTTCAATTATGCTGTCAGATTTGGCTTCGTCTAAGTTTCTTATAAAATAACGTTTATTACAAGTATATATTTATCCTTCTGTACTGATAATAAAATGTAGATAGCGTTTCAAATGTTAAATGTAACTAAGTTTATATTTAACCTTGTGAATGATAAAATTGAATGCCTGCGATGCCATTTAAAACTTTAATTAATCTGTTATTATTTCTGTTTGCATATTTCTAGACTTACATGTATTTATATAAAAGTTAGGTGTTTAGTTATATTGTAAGTTGCGTTTTTAAGATTAAGTTATGTTAGTTAAGTAACACGAAGTGTACCTGTGATCTCGAACAATAAGTACCAAATACGTAAGTTATTGTTCTGCCATGTTTATAAAATAAAATGATGGTTTTATATTACTCTGTTGTCACTATTACCTCCCCTCCATCTAATCCAAATAAAAAAATTCTTAATCTGTGTGATTCAAGGAATTAGTAACAGTATGTCCACGCAAACTCGTAGGTATACTTAGGATCTGCAATACACCGATGCACTTATTAAAAAATTTGTACAAAACGTAATCCAGATCTTTTTACTCAACGCGTTTTACTGTATTTTATGGTACAACCGTGGCATAAAATAAAGTATAATCTTATTGATTCTCATTTTATCAAAAAAAATATGTTTTTAGCCGACTATTTTATTTTCTAAAGTACAGTCCGGCCCCCCGAACTCTGGCTTCTTGAAACTGCGACCTCGCTTGCACGTCACCCAGCACTCGTGGTGGGCTCTTTGTGAGAAATCTGGAATTAACATAAGGTTACTTAATACTTCTTCGGCCTGTAAGGAACTGCTCGTCATCATCAAATAATAGAATTAAGTACGGATGACTGTCGGGTTAAAATTTTTTGCCCGTCACCTATTTCCTTATGGAAAATGGAATGGGTGTGGAAAATGGTTACTATAACCTCTATTACACATTTTTTCGAATCAAGATACACATCTACAGGGACAATTTTATATTCGTTTACAGCAGACATCCTACTGTAACATTATAAATTAAAAAAGTTACTTAACCTGTAATTTTTTTTGTGATGTAATTTTGAGCACAGTTAGAATATAAACTGGATTAACATGCTTAATGCAATGTAAGGACATGTGGAATCAGAATAGAAGACTCAAGCATTTTTGCGTGACTGAGTAACACGCCCAAACATATAATCCTTCACATCTATGAGTATTGTTCTTGTTATCAGTCAAAATGTGTGTTATCGAATGATATGATATCAAAGGTGGGAATACAAGTAAGTTACTCGTGTTAATGTTTAATCAATTATGACCTAACAGTGTTCACCATTGTTCATTGAATCACAATATGGTATATTCGTATTTTGTTTACAGGGTGTCCATTTAAACCTTTATGCTTTCCTAGAAAGCAATTTGTTAATTTCAAATATGAGGTACATACTCATTTTTTTGATTTCAGCAAAGAGAAAAAAGTAGGTATATTTGTGTAGGTTCTAGTTTTTTTTATCTACCAAACTTATTTTAAAAACACAACAGTACCTAACCTTTTGAGCTGTCCAAGGAAATAATTTGACTAATAGTCAATACCTACCTATTATGATTTACCTTAGCTACGTAGAACACACACTTATCCTTAACTTTTTCTCCCCTAAAAAGTGAACTCCACAGAAATACTTCCGTCTCTTTCCCTCCTACAGCCTCAGAACGAGACAGCTCACCTTTCCTGCTGTCACAGTTGAACTCGTGCATGTCACAGGTATCGATGAAGGTCCTCATTTCGCCGCAGGAGTCGATGCCACAGATAGGGACTTGGTCGTGGCGGCAGATGTCTGCTATCTTACACTCTTCTTCTAGCTGCAAGGGTTAAGGTTAGGATGAATTTAAACCCTATTTTGATCAGAGGAAAATCTAAATTAGCTAAAGCAGGTTGTGTCTTTGTATCCGATAGAAGCAAGATTTCACCTGGTGAAGGTTTAAAGTTTAATTTTCAAGATGGGGGTAAATATTTAATAGAATCAGCGTTGCAATAGGCTAAAAAACGTTTGATTGACTGATCGAAAAAGTAAACGGCATAGATGATGAGAAAGTCTTTGAGGAGAATCTGATGTCCAACAGGGGTATAGCAAAGGTAATACAAAACCGTTTAATTTGTAGAGATACGAAGCTACAGAAAATTATTTACTAATGAATAGAGCCACACTGCTTGATAAAGACTGCCCAGTTGCTCAAACACCAAAAGTGAACTAAAGTTTTTATAGTGATGAAGGATTATTAACCAGCCCCAACAATAAATAGGCACAATAGAACTTAGTACGTACCTACTAAGAAATATTTTGCTTTTTTTTGGGTTACCTATATTTTTAATTGTATTCTAAACATATGTACACTTACCTTTGCTTTTTCAATGTGTCCAAATACAATATCATAAAAACAAACTTGCAACACAGCGTAAATTAATATTATGAATAAATACATTGAATTTATATTCTAAAATCCTCGAAGTGTCAAAAATTCTATTCATTGGAAAAAAACACTACATGCAAGTTTCTAACAATATTTTTATAGCATGTTGCTTTAATGCAAAGTGTAATATTTTTTCAAATGTAGGTACGATAAATATAAAACAGTTCCAAAGGTAAACAAAATAAAATATTCGCCGTTGAGTTGTAAAACTAATTTAAAACAAAAACATATTTTAAGTTTCTATTTTACGACATTATAGCAATTCAAGTCTTATATTTCTTTGGTCGACTGTACATACTTAATAAGGAGTCATACTTAAAAAAACTGGCAGAAAGCCAGTCGCGAGTCCGCCCTTATCGCTCAAAGGGTACAAAGGCTACCTTAAAAAACGTATGGAAATGCTCCTTCTAAATTTTTTAAATTTTGATTAAGTAGGTATTGTTTTACGCAATACAGCGGAGTCTTAGTATTAGGGTCCCGTTTTTACTTTTTGGGAAAGGAACCTCAAAAATGGTAAGGACTGGGTGACCAAAAAATATAAACCGTCTCATAGCTCAATATATTTATTTTTCCACCAATGTAACGACTTATGTAAAAAACAAGAAGATGCTATAAGGTCCACACAATACTTGTGAAGCTTAAATAGGTTCTTATTGGACGACTTAACTGAACAGAAATATTTATTTCTGATCATTATCCTTTATTATTAATGCAATCACTTCTAAACTCGGGTTTCTTGTAAGAGCGGCCGCGCTTGCATGTCACCCAACACTCGTGTATTGGCCTCTGTTTGAAGTCTGAAAATTGTAATACACATACAGTTTACTAATATTTTAATATCTTATCATTTTCTATACATAAATTTCAATTTATTATACATAAATTTCATTACGCTAGCAACCTCAGTTCTCGAGATTTTAAGAATTCTTTTAGTGACCCGGATTCATGGTCCTTAAGTGTATTAGGGCGATTTTTCAAACACTCCAAAAAGTTTTACTGAAATGTGAACCCTTTTTTGAAAAACTTTTTTGCACTTTTTGGCATTTTTTTTCTAGCGTAGTGGTAGTACCTATACAGAACAACAAATCTTTCACACGTAAGAAGCTTTTAAGGTTTATTGTCAAACAGTGGGCGTCTAGTGGCTGAAGCGACGAGGCCTAAGTTAACTCCTTGTGGGAAAATTGCATGCACCTCTCATACAAAACATTAAGTATACGGCCTTATTATTTTCTGTAGATTCATAACTATCCTACTACTTAATATTATAAACGTCAAAGTTTGTGAGTATGGATGGATGTATGGGAGGATGTATGGATGGATGTATGGATGGATGTATGGATCTATGTATGGATGGATTTATGGATGGATGTATGGATGGATGTATGGATGGATGTATGGATGGATGTATAGATGGATTGATGTTTCTTACTCTTTCACATAAAAACTACTGAACGGATTTTGATATAACTTTACAGGAATATTGGTTATTCATCAGAATAACACATAGGGTACTTTTTACCGCGGGAAAACTTTTCATTCCTACGGGAAACCGACTTCCACGCGAACGGAGTCGCTGGCAGCCACTAGTAACCTTATATAGTGAAAAACGAGATCATACCTTTTTTACTGTCACAGTTGAACTCGTACATATCGCAGGTGTCTATGAACGTCCTCATTTCGCCGCAGGAGTCGATTCCACACATCGGGACCTTGTCGTGGATGCACAGATCCGCTAGCTTACACCATTCCTCAGTCTGAGAATACAAAAAACAATGGTTTAAAATTTTCTGCAGAATATAGTTGCGTTTAAATGTATTTGCTAAGTAAGTACATAAGGATATAACCATAGATAAATAGGTCTTCGCTCTCTGGCTAAATAGAGCACTAACTAATAACAGCTTCGAAATGACGCAACTAAATATTGGTCCTCAATTTGCTCAGAGCAAGCGAAGACGCATTCTTAATCTATTGATAATAATACATTTTACTAACTGCATATGTGGAAAATGATCTGAAGGAATCTGAAGATATAGATACTGAAGATTATATATAGATAGCTTTAAGAAAGAAAAAAAATAGTATATTTCAATACAAGTGTGGAAAGGCTGTCATTACAACGAGTTCCGACCAATGTCTACCCGAGCCGAGGCACAGCCGAAGGCGAGGGTTGACAGGCGGGACGAGTTGCAATGACGGTTCCGCACGTGTAATGAACGACTATTTTTAATACAATTGCGAAAAAATAAAGCAATTTAATAAAATATAAAATTAGAATCGTAAATGTCGAAATAACTCATTTTGAAAATGGCGCCATTTTTTCTTCACCCATTTGGTAGGCAAAGGTTACTATGCCCATACAGCCAAGTCTTCAGTAGAATTTTTTTATTGATATGAAATGAAAATGAAATATAATGAGATAAAATGAAATGAAACCAACCACACTAATTCAATCAAATCATTAAATCTGATATCGAAACAAACTAGTAGCTTTTTTTAGAAATATACCTACGCTACGTAAGTATTAACATGAATCATAAAAACTTCTTTGTTTTTTTTTTTTTAGTAAAAACTTCATGGTTGGTAATTTTTTCTTTTTAATAGACATTATTTTGACAGTTGGGAAAGAGAACGCACGAGTGCGGGAAAGGTAAAAAAAAAGCACGCGTGTGTAATAGCCCATATCCCGAACGCTATACGATGGCTATACGTCCCTGCAATACGCCACTTTTTGAGCAACTGTATTAAAAAAACTATTTATCTTTTACCTTAAGTTAGGGATCTTACCTTAATAGCCTCACTGTGGGCTTCAACTTCAGTAAATGTCAACAATAACAGAATTAATGTTAACACGCTTTTAGAATTAATTATTGTAGCTGAAAAAACAATAATATTCGTCACTAATGTTTTTTTCCAGTCTATTTTATTGTTTTATAAAACTTACCAAATAATATGCGCATTATGTAGCCTCATATTCAATATTCGAATTTTTAGGTTAAAAAATTTTGGTTAGTTTTAAAATTGGAAAATTTACTGCATCTTGGAGTTTCGATATTTGAATTATAAGTTTATCCGGTCATTTTTACGACGCCATTTTATATGTTTTATATAGAAAATACTTACTTCAGTGTACATTCCATATTTCTTGTTAAAGGTTGGTTGCTTTTTAATATTTATCGATAAGGAGCTGTTTATGTTATATTAATCAGCAGCAATCAGACAGCTAGGATAGTATATTTTAGTTACTTTCATAGCTTAATGTCTTACGGCATCCTACTGTGGGGAAACGCTGCTGACATTGATACGATTTTTACGCTGCAAAAAAGAGCTGTTCGGGGAATTTACCAACTTGCAAATAGAGATTCTTTGAGAGAAATATTTAAAGATAGTGGTATCTTAACCTTCGCGTCCCAATACATTTTTGAAAATATTTTGTATATACAAAAATATTGATAAGTTTGTAACGCTTAATAATAATCATGTCGATAATAATTCTGTAAAAACTAGGCGTGGAAATAGATTAGCTTTCCCAAAGTATAGGTTGGCCAAGAGCAGCAAGTCGTTTATCGGTATGTCGATAATTATTTTTAATAAAATTCCGGAGTCAATTCAATCCCTGCCTTTTAATAAATTTAAAGTTGCAATTAAGCAAGTATTGTGCAAGAAAGCTTACTATAAAAACAGAGACTATTTAGATGATAAAACAGCATGGGATTGATATCTAGACAGGCTATTTCTACTGCTATTCAAGATTGTTTTGTACCTATGAACTTTTCTGTAAACAGTTTGACTAGGACATGATACTCAATTTTGAGTATGTACTTTTATTGTTTTTTTTTAATATTTTTTTAATTTATATTTTTTTTAAATTATTTATTTTATTTTATTTTGTACTGTTTCCTCGTTCCTCCTCTCACTGCTTTAACTTATTGTACGGGTATCCTATTAACTTGCTGTTTTGTGAGGTTCTTTAGTGCCTCATTTGGCCCGGGGTAGTCATGCTCGCCTCGAAAGTTACTGGGGCGATGGCGTTGTGTCAACGGGTCGCCCAACTCCCTCTAATATGGTTGAGTAGGACGATGGCTGGAGCACACGTCATACTTGTGATCAGGTGCCGCCTTCGGGAAACGGTCTGCTCTGGTTCCGAATTGTGGTGCGGGAAGAAGGCTTAATTAGTTCGTATTAGCAGTTTTATATTTATTTTACTTTTATAGTGTTGAGTTGAGGTACGAGAAAATAATTTATATGTCCATTGAATGTACACGCTATGATTGTATAATTTCCTAAAAGAGTGCTGGGAGTTTTTTTCCGCCGGCTTTTTTCTCTCGGTCTACGGTTAGGTAAAGTCGAAGTTTGTAACATTGACGTTCATTAAGTATATGTTACATATCTATGATGAATAAAAGAATTTTGATTTGATTTTTTGAATAGGGCACGATTAAGAAATAGAAGATAAAAATTAACATTTTCTATATTTTTTATTTAAATAAAAGAAAAAATTGGCATTATTATTTAACCATTCAATAGATCTTTTATGTTCGGACAAACTCCTTCTTCGTCCTTTACGTGTCTGAAAACTGAGAAAAAATACACCGTAAGTCGCTTAACCCCTCCTTATTGCATTTAAATGTCATTTTCACCATCTTATTTTTTTTGCCTTACCCATCTGCGCCTCGCACGACAGTTCGTATAGGTCGCACAAGTCCAGAAAAGTCCTCGCCTCGTTCACAGACTTGCCGCAAACAATGACGTTGTCATGGTAACAGCTGTGCGCGTGCTCACATAACTTCTTCAACTCCGTCTGAAATAAGTTGAAGATTTATATCTAAATTGCAATATGAAAGACAGTGGATCAGGCCAATCTGTAGGGACTTTCATAGGGATAGGATTTGTTAGAGAAAATCAATTATGTAGTAAACCTTTTCGTTGGCAACCTTATAGTCATAAATGGGAGCTAGATTTTCATTTCTAGGTTTAACTTTGAAGTAATCAAAAACTCCCCTATTCTTCAATGCTGAAATATGATTTATCTTTGAAAAACTGTTTTTAAAATGTCAATAACTGACAGTCATGAATAAAATTATTATTTTTCCAATTTCTTTCGCGAATTAAAGCAAAAAATTAAACAACAACAAAAAAAAGTTACATGAAATGTGCTGGATTCATCACACGAAAAGAAGAGCGTAAAATCGATATGGGAATATAAACATATTAAAGCAAATAATATGCTACTTGCCAAGTATGCTCCATCTCCAATTAAATGCCCGCTTATTTCTAACAAATAGACTAAAACTATTGTGACTCGAAGAATATACATATTTGCTCTTGAATTGTATCAAGAGTAGAGTTACTACATCCCTCGTGTAGTGGTTTTAACTAGTGCCTGTTCTATGTTATTGCGAAACATTGTTCTACAAATAAGTTGATTGTTAGTAACTCTAGGAATCGTACACAATGTCAGATGTTTTGAAATTGAAATCCTATAGTGTTATGAAATTGGTGTAAGTCACTGTTATGTATAGCTATTCCATCACTGACAGAAATGCTCGCCTTGCCAGATATTCTTTATTTCCAATCAATTATTTCTCATACCTATTACAGACAAAACCTTGATACTATGTGGGAGACACAATTTTGTAATATTCAAATAGTCATAGTCAAATAGAATCCAGTTTTAAAGTTTAGTTTTAAATTTGTTTTAACTGTAACTTTCACTTTCACTTACACTTTCACTTTAACTGTTACTTTCTCTTTCACTGTAACTTTCACTTACACTGTAACTTTCACTTTTGTAAATTTCACTTTCATTTTAACTGTAACTTTCACTTTCACTTTCATTTTATTTGTAACTTACACTTTCATTTTAACTGTAACTTTCACTTTCATTTTAACTGTAAATTTCACGTTCACTTTAACTGTAACTTTCACTTTCATTTTACTGTTACTTTAACTTGAACTTTTATTTTAACTGTAACTTTCACTTTCAATTAAACTGTTACTTTCACTGTAACATTCACTTTCATTTTAACTTTTTAATTATTTCAAAAAGTTACGCAACAACTGTAATCGCTTATGCCGTGATGCAAAACGCCGGTATTTCTACTCTTCGTTACATAATCGCAGTCCCGCAGAAGTTTGGAATTTCCTAAAATCCTTTGGTATCGGCAAATGCTCTACTAATTCAGTCAATGACTTTGACTTAGGTTCTTTAAATAATCATTTTTCCTCACCTCCTGTTATTTTAGATCCTAATGTCAAGTCTGAGACACTGAACTGCCTTGCCGATACTCCTTGCCTTCACCCTCCTTTCTTTTTCTCCATCTTGTCAGAGGAAGACGTCAGGAAAGCAGTCTTGTCTATCAGTTCTGCTGCTGCTGGACACGATGGCTTATGCGCTAAAATGGTTACTCCTATCCTTAACTTACTTCTACCTGTCCTAACTCATATCTTTAATTGCTCCATTTCCTCTTCTACCTTCCCTTCATCCTGGAAACATGCCCATCTTATACCCTTACCGAAGGTATCCAATCCTACCACTTTATCTGATTTCCGTCCTATCTCCATCCTACCATTCCTATCTAAGGTCCTTGAGCATTTAGTTCACGGCCAACTATCAAATTTCCTATCTCGTCACAATCTCATCAATCCTTGCCAATCTGGTTTCCGTCCTGGCCACAGCACAGTCTCTGCTCTTATCAATGTCACCGATGATATCCGCTGGGCCATGGAAAATAAGTCCCTAACCATCCTTATCTTACTCGATTTTAGCAGCGCCTTCAATTCTGTGGACTTTGACGTTCTCCTCGGTATCCTTAAATCCTTAAACATTTCCTGTCCTGCCCTATCATGGTTCGACTCCTACCTTCGTGGTCGCTCGCAACGTGTTCGCCTAGATGAGTCTTTTTCTGATTGGTCGAACCTCAGCGCGGGTGTACCTCAGGGGGGTGTCCTCTCTCCCTTACTTTTCTCCATTTTCATCAACACCGTGACCCAAGTAATATCCTCCAAATTCCATCTTTATGCGGATGACTTGCAAATTTATCGTCATTGTTCTCTTTCTAGCATCAATTCTGCGATTAATTTAATCAACCTTGATTTGGACAGAATTAGTGGTTGGGCTAGGTCCTTTGGTCTGGTCATTAATCCCAAAAAAACCCAGGCATTGATTATAGGAAGTAGAACAATGCGTAGGCGGCTTGATTTGACATCGTTAACACCCATTATACTGGACGCTGTCCCGATTGGCATTTCAGACTCCGCTAAAAACTTAGGTGTTACATTCGATTCTTTCCTTAGCTGGAGTTTGAATGTTAACGAGATTAGTCGTAAAGTGCACTACTCTTTTCATTCGTTGAAGAGTCTACAAGCCTATTTGCCACTTTCTACTAAAATTTCCCTTGCTCGGTCCCTAATCCAACCTATCATTGACTATGCGGATGCGTGTTACCCTGATGCCACTGAGGAGCTCTTAAATAAGCTGGAACGCTTGCAAAATCTATGCATCAGATTTGTGTTTAATCTTAAGAAATTCGACCATGTATCTCACTTTCGCAAGCAACTCCAGTGGCTCCCAATCCGATTTCACAGAAACGCTCGTATTCTTTGTCTACTTCATAATGTCCTCCATAATCCCAACTATCCTTCATATCTCCGAGATCGCTTCTCATTCAATCATCCTGAGGACGCTACTTGTAGGCCTCTCAAGATGTACTTTCTCACCGTACCCACCCATTCCACTGATTTTTACTCCCACTCCTTCACAGTGTACGCAGTCAGACTTTGGAACTCACTTCCGGTTGAAATTCGCGGTATCAAAACTATCTCCTTATTTAAGAAAAGAGTTAGATCGCACTTCTTATCTCTTTCTTACGATTAGTATATTATTATTAAGCCATCTTATCTAATTATGCAGTTTATCTATATGGTATTAAAATAACTGTATATAATATATGTATATAATTTATATTTATTTATTATATTGTTGTATTTATGTATAGTCTAAGTATCTTATTATCTGCTGTTATACTTATATATTGTATTGTTTATGTATGTATATATATTTATTATATTATATTATATATGCTGCACACATTTATTGCATTCCTCACTATCTTTCCAACAACAGGTCTGCTGGAAGAGATTTCTTTTTGAAATAAGCAGCACCTTTGTGTTTACCCTTGTTTGTCTGTTTTTCTTTTTGTATTATATGTTACTTGTTGTGTAAATGCATAAATTATAAATAAATAAATAAATAAATAAGAAACAGTTAAAGTTACAGTAAAAATGAAAGTGAATGTTACAGTTAAAATGAAAGTTAAAGTTTCCGTTAAGGTTAAAGTGAGGGTTAAAGTGAAAGTTACAGTTAAAATGATAGTGTAAGTTACAGTTAAAGTAAAAGTTAAAATGAAAGTGAAAATTACGGTGATAGTTACAGTTAAATGAAAGTGAAAGTTACAGTGAAAGTTACAGTTAAAATGAAAGTGAAAGTTACAGTGAAAGTTACAGTTAAAATGAAAGTGAAAGTTACAGTTAAAATAAAAGTTAAAGTTAAAGTAACAGTTACAGTTAAAGTTAGAAAATTACAGTTAAAATGAAAAAAAAAAATCAAATAAAAAATCAAAATTCTTTTATTCATCATAGATATGTAACATATACTTAATGAACGTCAATGTTACAAACTTCGACTTTACCTAACCGTAGACCGAGAGAAAAAAGCCGGCGGAAAAAAACTCCCAGCACTCTTTTTGGAAATTTTACATTCATAACGTGTACATTCAATGAACATATAAATTATTTTCTCGTACCTCAACTCAACACTATAAAAGTTAAAAAAAATAAAACTGCTACTACGAACTAATTAAGGACTTCTTCCCGCACCACAATTCGGAACCAGAGCAGACCGTTTCCCGAAGGCGGCACCTGATCACAAGTATAACGTGTGCTCCAGCCATCGTCTTACTCAACCATATTAGAGGGAGTTGGGTGACCCGTTGACACAACGCCACCGCCCCAGTAACTTTCGAGGCGAGCATGACTACCCTGGGCCAAATAAGGCACTAAAGAACCTCACAAAACAGCAAGTTAATAGGAAACCCGTACAATAAGTTAAAGCAGTGAGAGGAGGAACGAGAAAACAGTACAAAATAAAATAAAAAAAATAATTTAAAAAAATAAATAAAAGCAATAAAAGTACATACTCAAAGTTGAGTATCATGTCCTAGTCAAACTGTTTACAGAGAAGTTCATAGGTACACAATCTTGAATAGCAGTAGAAATTGCCTGTCTAGATATCAATCCCATGTTGTTTTATCATCTAAATAGTCTTTGATTTTATAGTAAGCTTTCTTGCACAATACTTGCTTAATTGTAACTTTAAATTTATTAAATGGCAGGGATTGAATTGACTCCGGAATTTTATTAAAAATAAGTATCGACATACCGATAAACGACTTGCTGCTTTTGGCCAACCTACACTTTGGGAAAGCTAATCTATTTCCATGCCTAGTTTTTACCGAATTATTATCGACATGATTATCATTACACTTTTTTTTTTCTTTTTTTTTTGACGCAACTGTCAACAAAGTAACATTGTTCCGTACGATCTCGTGCTTAAATTATTTAATAAAGCGTTAATTTTTGTAGTGAGTGTTAAAATACTGTTTACCTTAGTTTGTGCCCGAATGTAACGTTCGAAATAACTCCAAAGAAGTGTTAATTAGTGCCTTATAATACGATAATCTGCGTAACTCAACAACAAAACAGTTAACTGTCAACATTACGCTCGATATTTTATCAGTTAAGATCTTCAGCGGATTATCGTCGTTGCGTGCGGTGCGGACGGGTCATTTTGGCATCTGTAATCCACCGTCCTATCCTACCTAACGTTTCGGTGGGCACTGCGGTTCGCAATTCGCATACAGTCATAGACTAGTGAACTCGCAGAGTTAACTGTTCGATTCACTGCGCGCTTATCAGTTTGTGTTTACAAATAACGAATTTATCATGGGCGTTTGCAGCAGATGCGGTGATGAAGTTAATGATACGATTAAGTGTTCGGTTTGTTTCAAGCAATTCGACTTTCCATGCTCCGGTATAACGGAAACTGGATACCGTCGATTAGGAGACCGCCAAGCTTTGTGGAGATGCCCCGCCTGTAAAAGCTCATCTCATCTCAGTGCGTCGGCAAAAAACACACCTACGTCTTCTCCTGTATCATCGCCATCCGTTAGCCTGGAAACTATTATGCGTGAGCTAGCGAGCATTAATTTAAAACTAGCCCCTCTTTCAAGTCTCATTGATGACATGAAGCTGGTTAAGAGGGAGTTAAGCGAGCTGAAGTCATGCACCTCACAATTTACCTGCAAGATTTCTGCCTTGGAAAATAAGTTAGAAAGTATTGACAAAGTACAAAAATCCATTGAGCCTCTTAAATCAGTAGTTGTAAAACTGGAAGAAGAATCAAATGAAAGGGAACAATGGCTCCGTTCTAACAACATTGAGATAAAGGGTGTTCCATTAAAGGATAAAGAAAATCTATTTGACATACTGGGTAAAATTGGTAGCAAAATCTCTTATCCAATCAGAAGAGAGCAGATTAATTATGTCCATCGTGTTCCGACCAGTTCAAACAACAAAAATATTATAGTGTCATTCCAGTGCCGTTATGTCAAAGACGACTTTGTGGCGGCCGCTCGATCCTTGAAAAACCGTCTTACACCCCACGATGTGGGCCTTACAGGACCAGGGCTTATATTCATCAATGATCACCTAACCGTTAAAAACAAGGCATTACTTACAAAGGTCAAATCTGCCGCTGCTGAACGAAATTTTCAATTCGTGTGGGTAAAGCACTCCAAAATATTTGTACGTCGGGACCCAACAACAAAGACTTTTACTATCCGATCCGAGCAAGATCTTCAAAAAATCCATTAACCATGTTGTACGATCGTTTTTTATGTCACCCATTGCCATTGAGCTCCACTATTAGCGCTAGTTGCACAATTTGTTATTCTTTTGTAACACAGCCAATCGATTGGTTAAATTTTTTAGGGTATCTTTTAAGTAATTTACATTTATTATTCTCGTTTGGTGTTCTTAACTTTTACAAGATTGGAATGACTCACCGAACCTTGTTTTTTATTATTATTGTATTGAAAAGGGATGAATGGAATATGGTAGTTATAACTCAAGTACTATATCAATTAAAATGCTATTTTATTAATTTTGATATTTTTTTGTTTACATTTTTATTGCTAAAGCGTATCCGTGAATAACCTTAAAATTTATCATCAAAACGTCCGAGGACTACGTACCAAAACAAACATATTTTTTAAAAATATTTTAATTAGCGACTTTGATGTGATAACTTTAACTGAAACTTGGTTATTAGATGGAATTTTGGATTCTGAAATGTTTGACGATAGGTATATAGTGTGGCGACGGGATCGTGACTACTCTGCACAAACTCAGTGAATGGAGGTGGCGTGTTAGTGGCAGTAAGACGTGACATCCCAGCAGTAGCAATTACCAATTGGCAATCCAGCGCCGAGGATATCTGGGTCTCACTTTCCTTAAAGAACGAATGTACTGGAATCTTAACCAAACTTCATATTTGCACATTATATTTGTGTAAGCAAAAGGTCGGAAATAATTTTGCAACTCAGCTTCATAATTTTACTGAGAATTTAACCAACTTTACCCTCAGCCACCCTCAGGACAAGATAATAGTCGTGGGTGATTTCAATATGAGTCACATTGACTGGTTATTGTCTGCTGAGGGTCTGCAACCTATTGCGCCACCTCACGAGAATCACAGTATCTTAATTGACACTTTAAATTTCTGCAATCTGCAGCAATTTAATAGTAACAGGAATGTTTTCCATAAGATTCTAGATCTTGTTCTTAGCAACGACGTCTTAGATGTGATTACGTGCTTGGATCCTTTAGTACCAGAAGACCTTTTTCACAAAGCTTTAGAAGTTCACGTCCGGTTTGTTCAATATAGACCTTTATTATCAGCCAATCACATTGTTTTTAACTACCATCGAACAAACTATGACATTGTACGCACCGAACTAACTAACATTGACTGGGTGGAACATCTTAACAAGGGTTCTGTTAATGATGCTGTTCAGTATTTCTACTCTGTAATTTATGGCATTCGTGATCGGAACGTTCCCAAACGTATCACTTCAGGAAACAAACATCCACCCTGGGGCCTGATTCTGTAATTTTTAACGTTTCGTTTCGTGTGGTAACGTGCGTGTGGCATGCCAGTGGGTCCTGTGAGGACAATTTGTAGGTATTCTGTAAGCCACGCGTGTCGTACGTGTGGCTTGCAAGCAACTCCATAAGGCGCTTCGCTTAGATTGATAGTTCATTCAACCATTCATTATTTCTCAATATCAATATCTCGTCAATAATTCATCAATATTAAGAAAAAAATACATATTTTTGTACAATTTTATTTTAAATCTGTATTAAAAGTTTTTTGAATATAAATGGATATACTTTTTTAAGCGCTTTGATTAAATATTATTTAAAATAATGTTTCGTCTGCTCTGCCTTTAAACCTTGAGCCTGACTTTGAAATGTAATAATTCGATAACTCGTTGCAATCCTAAGGTTCGAGTCTATTGTTGAAGTTAAGCGACGTCGGCCGCGGACAGTACTAGGATGGGTGAACGCTTGTGGTATTATATTTTGATTTCTTCCGTGCTTTAGACACGTTTATTTTGTTGGTCTCAAATAGTTATTCAATAAAATAAAAAAAAATAAGGAATGGTTAGGTTCCCATCATGATTTGCCTTAAGGACTAGGTATTACCTATATATTTTTCAAGCTAACGGGAAAATAGCGTAGCAAGACCGTGGTGTTACGAATATCCTGTGGCAAGCAGTATTTTGATCGTTGTGTGCGTTGGTGACTATAGACACAATCTAATAATACCATGACAAAGCTTATCTTAAAATTGTAATATCCTATGATTACACACCATGCAAAATAAATGGTAATTAGGTTTATAGGTTTGAAAAATATATATTGTATTAATTTATACAAAAATAGTATAATAAAAGATATATTTTTAATCAAGTTATTTTCCTGCTTTTGCTTTGGCGTGAACGTTCAACTTCATGAAGCGGGCGTCGAGCTAATACGACGTCACACCTTAGTTGTTTCCACCAGCAGATTGCTGAGGACATTTCCTCTTACCATTGAAGCCACTGAACCAGTAGCTTACCTAAAAAAATATTTATGAAAAACATAATTAAGTATATTAGGTACAATGTTACTTAGGTACCTACTAAATATTTTTTATGTGGATGTATGTATGTACCCATACGTAGGTACATACATACATCCAATGAAATTCCAAATTGGGAAAAGTTTCTGTTTAGAACCAATTGCAATCTAAGCACATCGTTTATTATGAATATCGAGGTTCTTCTTATTGAAATAGATAATATTGAATATTTTAAATTGATATTTACCTTTAACTGTAATCATTTCTTTCCAAAACGAACCAAGAACTTGGTAAAAGCCTCGTTACTACACGCAATTTAGTTTAGCGAGGCGATGACTTCTCTTATGGGCATAAAGTTTCGGCAGCTCAAAATAGAGCTTCTCCCAGTCACACTTATCACGTTATACTTTATTTCAGTATTTTTTTTCTGACTTTAGCCTTTAAATGCAATATTTATCTTTGTTTGCTAACAAACCTACAGAAATGGGTGACACTACATGACATGACAGCGACGCAACCCATTCACTCATGTTACGCGTTATTCAATATCTATGTTCTTAAATTTGGTATTCTATAAGCCCACACGACTGGGCGTCACAACTTGTCCGGTAAAAATAGGTATTCTCTAAACTTTTGGGACAATGTGACGTCATTTTTGACGTGCGTGTGGTGCGATTTACAACAGTTACTCTTCGGCCACTTGTTACTCGAACGTTTTTGATAATTTAGCAATATTTTATAATTATTTGATTGATTATTACTATAAATTACTTACTTACTTAATAATTTGTACTTTCTAATGTTGAATTGTTTAATAAATATACTTTTTGAATAGAAAGATGTTGGCGCCTATTATTTCTAAACGGCAAAGCACTTATTATTTTCTATTGTTATTGTCTATAATTTTGTATGTTTGACTACTTAAGTTTTTGGTTTTACAAAAAATCGTAATTGAAATAGAAATTACTTCAAAAACACAAAAATATATTAAAAATACGACTTGTGCAACAAACAATAGGTATACATACTTCGGAGTTATTAGCGAGTTAAAGCTAGATAATTGATTAAATTTACCTTAAATATGTATGACCTACCTATTTGTAAGTGTTTTAAATTTAACAATAGGTACAAATATATTTTTTTGTGCCTACCACTTCAAAGCTACCGATTTTATGGCACCTACTAGTGGCTGCCCGGGACTCGTTTCCCGTGGGAATGAGTAGTTTTCCCGCGGTAAAAAGTACCCCATATGTTATTCAGATGTATAACCAATATTTCTGTAAAGTTTCATCAAAATCCATGCAGTAGTTTTTACGTGAAAGAGTAACAAACATCCATCCGTAGATCCATACATCTATACATTCTCACAAACTTTCACTTTTATTATACTAGTGGCCGTTCGCGACTCCGTTCGCGTGGAAGTCGGTTTCCCGTGGGAATGAGAAGTTTTCCCGCGGTAAAAAGTACCCTATATGCTATTCTGATGTATAACCTATATTAATGTAAAGTTTCATCAAAATCCGTCCAGAAGTTTTTACGTGAAAGAGTAACAAACATCCATACATCCATCCATCCATCCATCCATACATCGTCACAAACTTTCACATTTATAATATTAGTAGGATTAGTAGGATATCGGAGGCAAAACCTATGCATCTAGGGAAAGACAATATCTCCTTTTTTTGAAAAACCTACTCTTCCACAAATTTCGTTAATATGTAGGTACAGTAAGTTGCAAAAGCTTTTGCGACGACCTCTGTAGCGCAGCGTGATTGTTGTGAGGCAGGTCCCGTGTTCGATTCTCGATTCTTCTGCAAATCAGCTCGTATCGTATTCCTTTAGGCTATTCTGTAACGCCTACTGCGCTAACTTTAAAACCACATTATTTGTATGGTATTCTGGAGATTTATTTATATGATAATTAATGAAATAATAAAAATGTTATAAAATACACTACGTAAGTACCTACCTAACTCTAGTGGTTCGTTTAATAAATCATAGCTTTGCAATTGTATTTTATTGGTGTCAAAGTAAAGGTGTAACTTTTAATACAACTTTGGTTGGGCAAAAACATACAGAAACATCATAAATAGCTTATTAAAATTCATTTACTAAACACACCCTGTTGAATTTATTTCATCTCATACTTTGAAAATAAATTTTACCCAAAATTGATTTTCTATTTGAGGACCACTCACTGCCTGTGAATAAATGGAGATGTTTATTAAATAAAGGCATTACTAATTACTTCATACAAACAGAAAATATGTTCCTAATTTTATAAAATGTAACTATATTGATTTGGGTTCAAAATTTTGGTTTGTTTATAAACAACTTGTCAGTGCTTGTCAAAAATGTTAAAAACCATTCTACTTTTTGTCTACCTCATGTCATTTAGATTTAATTATTCCTCTAAGTCATTGACATTGTCAATTTATTAATAAAATTATTTATAATAACATTGTCTTAAGGTAAATGATAATCTAAAAATTATGAACACCTCACACTGACTTTAATTAACAAAAATAGTTATTTCCTAAGCCTGTTGGTGGTATGTTGCAAAATATTGATGAATGATTGACGAGATTTGTTAGTTAAAAGAGGTTACATCACTAATGACTGGTTAAAAGGAAAGCACAGCCCTAGAAGGACGCCGACCGATTTGAACCACACGCACGTTACCATTATGGTAAAAAGAGATAGAAGATAAATAAAAGGTTGAGACCAATAACTTAGGAACCCTCATGTGTCTACATAGCATACCTAACTATAAATATATGCATAATTTAATTTATGAGAAAAATCCCTAGCAGTTTTTAGCATCGCTAAAATAATGGTTACTTACTTATATTTAAATTAGCCGCCTTAAAATTTACAACTTCAGCTTTACTAAGGATTCGGTAGACCGAAAGAAAAAAAATACCAAAAATACTACATACTTGCTCATACTGGTAATCAATATTATACAATAAAAGGGATAGCATATTTTACAATAAAAGGGATATTTTATAAAACCAGCGATTGCAAAAATAATAAAATTACCCAAAAAATAAGGCATCTAAAAACCAAAATGGCTACTCGACCGCTTGAAGGTATTTTTGTTTCTATGTTTGTTGAAAACAAATGTTGTACGTCTATAGGTTTTATTAATCTTTGGGAAACAATGACATTAAATTGTACTTACAGAATACCAAAATAAGAAAATGAACGTGTGGCTCGATGCAGCGTGTGGGCGTGTTACAGAATACGAAAATTGCAAAAACGTCACACGTATTGGTCGATATCGGCCGTGTTGCATCGTTAAAAAAGTTACGGAATCGGGCCCCTGGTTTAGCCCAGCTTTAAAGCGCATAATTAAAGAAAAGTTTAAATACCAGCAAAAATTCAAAAAATACGGGAATATCTCGGACCTAAATACATTCAAACTGCTGCGTGATAGGGTTAAATTGGTTGAGCGTCAATGTCATGACACCTATATTGCTAATATCGAAAGTAATATCTCGAATAATCCAAAGGTTTTTTGGTCATTTGTGAAAAGTAAGCGTGGAACTGGTATCTTTCCCGCTCAAATGAGTTATAAAGATTCTACCAAAAGCACGGGTCCCGAGATTTGCGAACTCTTCTCAAAATATTTCCAATCAACTTTCCTTGATTCGGGTAAAAGAGCAACTTTCACTGGTGCTGAAGATACTCCGGGGACCAGCAGCATAAGTTCGATCGAAATTATTCCTGATCAAGTATGTAAACTTTTAAAAGGTCTTGATCAGCGTAAAGCGGCAGGACCTGACCAGTTACCTGCACATTTTTTAATTCAGTGCGCTAAGGAACTTACTTGTCCTGTCTCTATTCTCTACAGTAGGTCTATAAATGAGGGTGTTATGCCAGATTCTTGGAAGGCTGCCTTTATTTCTCCAATCCTCAAAAAAGGATCGAAGGAAATTGTTGAGAATTACAGGCCTATCTCCAAACTCTGTCTGCTTGCTAAGGTATTTGAACGGATTGTTTATGACCAACTTTACGCCGGTCTCTCTTCTAGTTTTAGTTGTCAGCAACATGGTTTTTTAAAAGGTAAATCCACCGTTACCAATCTTCTGGTTTTTACTGACAGCTTGACTGAAGCTATGGAAAAAGGGCACCAATCTGACGCTATTTACACCGATTATAGCAAGGCTTTTGACAGGATTGACCATCAGATGCTGCTCAACAAATTGTTTAGTCTTGGCATTAGGGGTGATCTCTTCAGATGGGTCTCATCGTATGTGCTAAACCGAACTCAGGCAATTGTTATCAACGGCTATACCTCGGGCTGGTCGTCAATTCCATCAGGAGTTCCTCAAGGATCTCTCCTTGGCCCCCTGCTGTTTGTTTGCTTCATAAACGACATTGGCAAATGTTTTCTGAACTCGGATTATTTGCTGTTCGCTGACGACATGAAGGTTTACCGAGTGGTTGACAACGTTAATGATGCACTACTTCTTCAAGACGACATCGATAGACTCGCTCTGTACTGTAAAATAAACTTGTTAGAACTCAATATCTCCAAATGCCTCGTTTTAAGTTTTTCCCGTAAAAAACATACACTATTTTATAATTACACTATATTTAACAACACACTTTCTCGCGTGAATTTTACAAGGGATCTTGGTGTTATACTAGACAATTCTCTGACATTTGATTTACATATTGACAATATCATCAAAAATGCAGTAAAATCCTTGGGTTTTTTATTACGAATTAGCAAATCATTCAAAGAAATGAAAACTATAAAAATTATTTACTGTGCCTACGTTCGTAGCCAGTTAGAGTATGCTAGTCAGGTTTGTACAAGATTTACGCGGATAGAATTGAAAGAATCCAACGAAAATTCACCAAATATTTGTTTTATAAATTTCACATTCCTTCTGCCGTATATGATATCCGATGTAGTCGACTTCATTTGCTACCATTGTCTTTTCGTCGCCATGTCGCTGATGTTACGTTTTTAATGAAAATAGCACAATCCAAAGTCGATTGCCCTTATCTATTAGAGAAACTCGGACTGAATGTACCGTACCGTCACTCGCGAAAAAGACACTTGCTCCATATTCCATTCTCCCGCACTAATTACAGAAGTAATTGTTATATGATTCGCGCTTTAAAATCATTTAATGAATTGGATTTTATCGATTTATTCAATTTCAACCCCTCAATGGTAAAAAGTGAATTAATTAATCACAAATTTTCTTGATACCATGTATATATCTTGATTTTGCTTGTATCTGTGTCCATGCTTGTTCTTGTTTTTGTTCTTGTTTACATATAGTTGGCTTTACATATAGTCAAAATTTTGTAATTAATCAAATTTCTGTTTGTGGAGGCTTTTAAGTGGCCCTTTGATAATTTATATTTAACATGTATTTTTGGATTGTAGGCTGTTAGCCACCCCTTAAAATAAAATAAAAAATAAAATAAAATTACACGTTACAAACTTATCAATATTTTTGTAAGTATACAATATATTTTCAAAAATGTATTGGGACGCGAAGGTTAAAATATCACTATCTTTAAATATTTCTCTCAATGAATCTCTATTTGCAAGTTTGTAAATTCCACGAACAGCCCTTTTTTGCAGCGTAAAAATCGTATTAATGTCAGCAGCGTTTCCCCACAGTAGGATGCCGTAAGACATTAAGCTATGAAAGTAACTAAAATATACTATCCTAAAAAGTGAAAGTTACAGTTAAAATGAAAGTGAATGTTACAGTGAAAGTTACAGTTCAAATGAAAGTGAAAGTTACAGTTAAAATGAAAGTGAAAGTTAAACAGTTAAAGTTACAGTTAAAATGAAAGTGAAAGTTACAGTTAAAGTTACAGTGAAAGTTAAAGTTAAAGTTACAGTAAAAATGAAAGTGAAAGTTACAGTTAAAGTTACTGTTAAAAAGTTTCACTTCATCACGTCACTTTGGAAAGCAGCATTTGTAACGCCGGTTCATAAGAAGGGAGACAAAACAGATATTCAAATTACCGGCCTATATCTAAACTTTGCCTGTTTGCCAAAATACTAGAGAAACTATAAAGTGAAACTTACAGTTAAAGTTAAAGTAACAGTTACAGTTACAGTTAAAGTAAAGTTACAGTTAAAATGAAAGTGAAAGTTACAGTTAAAATGAAAGTGAAAGTTACAGTGAAAGTTACTGTTAAAAAGATTCTATTACCGAAGGTGTTGTTCCGTCACTTTGGAAAGCAGCATTTGTAACGCCGGTTCATAAGAAGGGAGACAAATCAGATATTCAAAATTACCGGCCTATATCTAAACTTTGCCTGTTTGCCAAAATACTAGAGAAACTATAAAGTAAAACTTACAGTTAAAGTTAAAGTAACAGTTACAGTTAAAGTTAAAATGAAAGTGAAAGTTACAGTTAAAGTTAAAGTTGAAGTTGAAGTTGGAGTTGGTTAGTTGTAACGCTTTTCTTTTTTAGCTATAGGGGTCTGGAGAAGAAGGTAGCGACATCTAGTTTTCAGGGTCGTATTTTCTAACTTCATTTCCAATATTTGATATCAAGTTGTTACTTGCAACACATAGATGGCGTTAGATGTGTCATTCCTATCTATTGTATGTGATGTTGCCTGATTTGTTTTGGTTGATGAGTAAGATTTTAATTTCTTCAAAGGAGAAATAAATAAATATAAATATATAATTAATAAATAAATATAAAATGATAATTTATTATTTTAAACAAGATATTCCATTCTGAGCTTATTTTGTTTTGTTTTGAGAAAGTTAGTTTTCGTGTTTGTTAATTCGGTAATTTCTGTTGGTAACATTCGGTGCCTCCATTTTACGAGCCCTTTTCTTGTCAAAAATGGTTGGAGTCAGGCGCTTTGTCGTAATTTCTTGAGAAGATGTGAGGAGTGTACGAATCAAGCAGTGTTTCATCTCCAAATGGCTTTTTAAGTCATTCTAATTAATATTTATTATTGGTGAGTGTCTCGCTGGTGATTTTTCTTCAAACTGTGCTTTTTCAAAGACGGCGTGTTAACCTTTTTCATGCTTGTTTGTTCTTAGGCTTTGCTTCGTGCCTGCCACTAAAATCAACATGCATCCCTTTAAAGGATTGTTGTATTTCATTTAAACCCAACAATATTGGTAAGTAATTTGCTGATCTTCCATCTGGTTAGTCTATTTTGCTGCTGCATGTGATATAATATTTTGTATCTTTTTATAATATTTTGGGTTTTTTTACTTTAGTTTTCCTTTTTAGTTCTTGATTTTAATTTCAAAAATGGACCATTAAACTTTTTCCTGCTTCTGCACCAACGATGGGATCCATATAAAATTATCACACTTGCTATTTAACCTCAAGCATTTCACAAGTACCATGTTTTCTACTTCACTTTAAGCATAACTAATCAATTGATGGATAAAAAAATAATACTTAAAAAGGACGACCGCTATTCTCTAACCGGTAATATTTTCCTAAGTTATAAATGTCAGTAACGTAGGATCGGTTCAGCGTTCACATTAAGGTAAATAGAAAATAAATTTAATTACGCTGAAGGTATAAATATTCTTTAAAAAACTTAAGTTTAACAAAATTTTCTCATAAAAAATTACCTTTCAAAATCCTTTGATTGTGGTTATTCTTTGCTTTGTTGCGCTCATAGCCTTCGCCGATACACTAACACAAAACAAAGTTATCACTTTAACAATATTAATTAAAATAATAATATTTCTGGAAATTCACAATTATTAATTTTGAAGAAAAAATAAGCACGGCAAGAAAAAATATTCAAAAATAGAACGCAGCATTCGCGGCATTTAAACACTTAGTTTTTTTTTTACATTGGAAAAAACGAAGGTCCGTTCATAATACTGCTGGAATGTTGTTACTGGCCACTCAGACAAAATAGAGTTAACACCTCATCAATATTAAAAATGATGTTAATAAATTCATAATACCTTGTCTATTTATTTGCATAAGAAGCATGGAATATTGAACTCCCCGGCAATTGTTGAATTTTAGAATTTCCTTTTTTTTTTTAAAGGAAAAGCTAAGGTTTGTTCATATTGTTATTGGTAAGTTGCTGGCATATCCGTGGAAAGTCTAAGGAAAAAACACTAACACCTCGTCGATATAAAAATGAAGAATGGTCTTGCAAATATGTATATAACGAGCTTTCCGCCCTGTCGGTCAAGTCAAGTGGCATTCGCTAATTGTCGATTCGTATTCTATTCATATTGACGAATGAGCGCTTCCGATTACGCCTAAACAAGTTGTCATACAAATGTTTCTTAAGCTGGGTATCCATTTGAGGCAGCCTCGGGCCGAGCGGCTGCCTCGACCCGAGGCAGATCTAGTGGAGACCGTGCCGCGAGTCGAGGCTTGTCGCGACTTGAACCAAACGAGGCGGCCGCGCAGCGAGCCAAATCGTGTCGGTAAATGGCCATGCTCAAAGACGCCTCAGTGTGAAGCGTGCGTTCAGTGGAGACGCACGTACGTATGCTCGGCACGCGGCAAAATGGATAATGAGAAATGTATCGAATTAATTAAGTTATTTGTGGGATCCAACTTCACCGCATCATCATTTTTAATAGTTTCTTCTACGCCTTCAAAGGTCATATCTGACAACAATTGTTTTGCATGAAAATTTCGCTGACGATATATTTCCTTAATCCACCATCGATGTTTCCGTTTCTTATGTTGCTTCCTTTTGTAGTGACTAATCACTACTAATGCTGCAGCGACTTTACGTGCGTCAACCATGGTGGTTAATGAGGAATTGAGAAAATCATGGCTCGGGTTGAGGCTTGCCGCTCGATACGATATTATGTGTGCTCAAGTGGAGACGCATGTACTTTCCGCAGCCCGCCGCACGCTCAGGATGAGGCAGCTCGCCACGAGGCTGCGCAAATGGATACCTAGCTTTACAATAGAAAAAATCAGTAGTTAGCTATGACTTTTTGCCTTTTCCATGAACTTGAGCCTTTTGGGTGGCAATTTTGACAAGCGTTTCGTCTTGTTAGAATAGAAATGAAGCGTACGTCAAAACCTTGTAGATAATGCTACAAAATGGCGGCTTCTTCGATCAGCTGATTGCGGTTTTAGTTGTTTTGGTAAAAATTTTGACAAGGGGTTTCGTCTTGTTAAAGTAGAAAATGAAGCGTACATCAAAACCTTGTAGATAAATCCGGCGGCAAAATGGCGGCTTCTGCGATCAGCTGATTGCGGTTTTACTTGTTTTGATGAAAATTTATTTTAAATGGATTCAGTTAATGTATGTATGAATGTAAAAAAATATATTTATTTAAAAGGTAGTTAAACCGTAACAAAAATATGGTTTTATTTTAATTTCATAATTTATAGTTGTAAATAGGTACCTTTGATTTGATACCTTTGTAGGTATGCATAGATTTAAATCGTTAGATAGGCCCCGAAACCAAAAACTGTGGCATTGTTTTTTGCAATCTATACACAACAAATGTACTGAGAAAATAGTGTCATCTCTTTTTCTCCTACATTAGTTGCAAACACTACTTTCTCTTTCGTGCACTCCCAGGTTAGTGAGCTCACTCACTTCGACTGTGGAACAACACGGCGCGGTGTCACTGCGGTAAGGGCCTATCTAACGATTTTAATCTATGCATTTTTTATTCTATTCACTCGCTATCGCAATTTTCTACTGGCACTTGACTTGGGGGGCTGTGGTTTCACCCGCAACTGAATGGTTTTTCCCGTGGCAATGAGGCTTTTTCCCGTAGTAAAATTATCGTATTTTCTTCTTCCCTGGGTGTCGAACTATCTCTATTCCAAAATCAAGACAATCGGTTACGCCGTTTTTACGTGAAGCGAACATACAGAGAGACGGACAGACAGACATACACATTTTAACATTTATAATAATTCTAGCGACCCGATAGTGTATTTTCGGCCGACTTGATCACGAAACACTAAATTTTGGCTAACTTAAAGAAACATTTTTAAAATGTTCTATGTGTAAAAAATTTAATGAATAAGTAAATACCCTAAAATATGGCGAAAACCGCATCAAAATCCGTTACGTAGTTTCGGATGAGTAGGCGGACAAACATACAAACAGACAGAATTGGCGACTTTATACTGTGTAATGATGATAATGATGATGATGATAGTAAGGTTAGAACTAAAAAAAAAGCCCTTCGCAGTACCTATACTTATACCTATCTTTATCTTAAGTGAAAGCCATGTTATCCTATACTGCAGTAGCTACCTATATGCCTGTGATAAGGGCGCTGCAGTGCTTTACAATATTATTACGTTATTAAAAAGGGTCTCCACGCGAACGAAGTCACGGGTGGCCTCTAGTTTCACTATAACTTCAAAACCAAACGTCCAATTTTAATCTTCAAAGACCAAAAATTATCTACATAAACTGTACTTAGTAATGAAATCGAAATAATTTATTTTGATAAGGATTAATATGAGTAAAATAAACGCGTTAAAATATGGTCTTAAAAAAAAACAAGATATTTAATTAAAAAAATGGTTGTTGTGCCTCACTCGACATAGATAAGTGTAGTGTGTCTTGGACATTTTTGTAGATATTTATAAGATGTACAATTAATTAGGACATTTTATGGTTCTATATTTTATAGTTAAGGCAGCGTACGCAAAATAAGTAACTTTTCTGGTTCATTTTTTACACCTTGTGTCCGAAAAACCCAAATATCTTACGGAACCCTATTTTTTTTTCAAAATAAAACTCCGTTCTCGTGGAAGTCGGTTTCCCGTGTGAATGAGAAGTTTTCCCGCGGTAAAAAGTACCCTATGTCCTTTCCTAAGTTCAGTTCTCTCTACATACCAAATTTCATCAAAATCGGTTCAGTGGTTTAGGCGTGAAAGCGTAACAGACAGACAGAGTAACTTTCGCGTTTATAATATTAGTAGGGATGTGACTCGTGGATAATGTAGCTTTCGAATGGTAAAATCTATAATGCTAAAATCGGTCCAGTAGTTTTTGAGCCTATTCGTTACAACCAAACAAACAAAGTTTTCCTCTTTATAATATTAGTATAGATTTACATTATTTTTGCCCGCAACTTGATGCGATAGTTTGAGATTGTTATCGTGACATTCTGTTTCGATTAAATATTTGTTTATTTTGAATGATCTTTTACGTTGTATAGTAAAGATTGGGGTCATCTTTTACTACGGGAATTTATTCTTGCAAATATTTTTGTCATCATAAGGATAACATAAAAAAACACTATTTAATATTAAGTGACGTAAATTAATTGTAGAAATGTGTAAAGGAAAAAAATTATAAGTAGGTGTACAGTTTATATTGTTTTATTCTTGCTTCCCGTCTACAGCTGCAAACGCATTAAATTAATGCTTTGATAAAACTTTGTTGAGGATAAAGTTTGATTTATTAGTGTTAAGGTAATTTTCAATAGTTTTTAGATAAGTTTATTTTGACATCTGCCACACGTGTCCATAGAAAAGGTTGACAAAACAAGATTCAATGAATATGCTTTAGGCTTAATCGTGGAATTATATAATTATACTCAGATTTAAGTAATAAAGCTACTTAGTCGATAAAAAGGCTTCCTTTGCCTGACTTGTTGTTTAATAGAATTAAACCTCATTGACTTTAATATAAGCATAGATAGTTCTAGAGTTTCAGACTTAGGCTGCTTATCAAAATACGACCATAGGAATCGCACACAGAGCAAGGGAAATAAATATTTTTACCGTTGGAACATAACCATTTACCTACGTAAATCAAACAATTTGTTTTATGAAAAACAATACTGCAGGTGGAAAACCTCTTTAGTAAATAAATAAAACATAGCCCGTAATAAATAAATTAATGATTATTCCCCAGACGACGTCTTTTGTCAATGTTTACTATCACAAAATAAGTGCATACAGGAATCTTTCGTGTCGTGACACGTAGAAAAGAGAGTGTGAATAAAAAAAATCTACATATATTGATTTAAAAATTATTTTCTTTTATTGCATATATCTAAACATATAAGTATCTTAAAGCGATTGAATTTTAATTGCTTATTGTCCCTTTACTTCTTGGTAGACGTCGTGAACTTTCTTCCCGAACTCGAACACCTTTTTCTGTTAAACAAGAAATAAACATTTACGACGAACAATATAATTTGACCATATCGTTAAATGTTTCTGAAAGGTTGATCCACTTAAAATTAAATAATCTATGATAAAATCATGAATATAACTTAGAGAAAGTCCCGACACCACCTGATCGAATAGAATAAACTCAAGATATAATATCACTAACTGGACTGACCACCCATCCCTGGACTGATCGCGGCTAACGTCCAGAAATCGTCGATTGTCAAATCATGAGTTAACAGGCTCCTCAATAGAAATAACGTGATAAGCTGGTGGGTGTACAAGGGCATCACTTACAATCACATGAACTCGTGCTTAGCTTCTTAATAAAATGAAATACTCGACCAATACTCACAGCATTTTCAACTCCCTTTACAATGCTGCCAAACCGAATAGGCGTGGGTTCAGGCTCCGGAGCTGCCATCACGCCGCCCAGCGCCAGCACCGCGGCGAGCACCAGGAACAACACGCTGAACACCTTCATTGCTGACAATCGTACACGAGCGAATGATACTATCCTTAGTCTACTTACGGGTTATATACTAAAGAATTAGGTCATTTTTTCCTACGGGAATTTGTTAATGCAAATAATTTTATTAACAAAAGGATAACATCCATGTTTTAATAATTATTGACGTAAATAATAAAAGATATTGAGTGATGTAAGGACTAATGTTAAGTGACGTAGACTAACGTTAATTGGCAATATTAATCTGGTAACTTCATTGACTCTAATATCCTAAAGTCAACCAACATCGTACATGCTAATGGAAAACGGTTTTTTTTTCATACATGAAGTGAGAAAAATATGTTTTTCATTTTTTATACTTTAGTTATCTCATTCAGGGATCATAAATCAACAACATAAACAACATACTTTTCTACGTTAGACGTGCTTTGTTCGGTTAAAAAAAACAGACAGATATTTAGTTTTTATTAATAATATTAATTAACGCTCATGCATCGTTATATGTTACCTAATCCTGTAGCTGGAAATCGTCGTACAACATGTAAGATTACCAGATAATGGCCATCACACAGAGGCAGAGCAGGGGTACCTCTTAATATTTTGTGCATATAAATATAATTAACGTATTTTAATATTTTTTTATGGGAAAATGTATGGCAACATCCAAACTTCAATATCTTATAACAGCTAAATTATATGTCCCATAGTTTTTGTGGAATAGTAATAAATGATTAGGACAGTATTCCTAAAAGTTGAAAATTTTCTGTATCTTTGAAAGCCATATTCAAATTTAGCCCAAAACTGAATGGTCTCCAAAATCAAAATCAAAATTATTTTATTCATCATAGATATGTAACATATACCTAATGAACGTCAATGTTAGAAACTACCTAAACGTAGACCGAGAGAAAAAAGCCGGTGGAAAAAAACTCCCAGCACTCTTTTTGGAAATTCTTTTTCTCCTTTATATGTTTTTACGAATACCTATGTTAGGGTGAATTTCATATATTATTATTGACCAAGTCTTTACATATTCTTATCACTTAGGTAATTTTCTATATTATTTTAGATATATCTATTTTGACATCTGCAACATATTGTGTTCATAGTAATGGTTGACAACATAGTTTAATTGAGAATGCGTTAAATGGTCGTATTAAAGAACAATACTCAAATTTAATATTGTTAAGCTATTCAATCTAAAGGCTTCCTTTACCAGACTTCTTGTTTTAATAGAATTAAAAATCATTTAATGTGCTATTAGCATAGACAATTCTAAAAATACTTAGGCTGTCTATCAAAATATGACCAAGGAATCACATACAGAGAGCGAGAAAATAATTGTTTTGATATAGGAAAATAACTATTGACGTAAATTTAACAACTTGTTTTGCTTTGTTCCCCTTTGTAGAATTAAGAAGATTCTTATTCATCCACTTATTTCTTGCAAAAGACAGAATAAATATTTCATGATTTTCATTATATTATTACGTACCCACTTCAAATAATAAATTAATTAACGGTGGTAATTAAATCGACTTCTTTATAATAGCATTTTAGGCCTCTAAAAATCCACATTGCCTTCTTAATAACTAAGTCAGCCACAATGAACACCCTTCAAAATAATCCTATCTTAGCCACTAGTTATTCTCTATGTACACTCTAAATACAACTCAGCCTGGTGGTTATTTCTTAGCATCAAAATGTATAGGTAATATGCATTCAAGCAGTAAACTTCTTAAATAATAATCAATGACACAAATGAGTAATTCAAATCAGCTTTTAATTTTGTTATCTAGTAGAAACCTAAAAAAAAATAATGCCACCCTTTCAAAACTGTTTAACGGTAGAAAGTAGATTTTTGGCGCTTCTTCGGTTGCCGCCGCGCCACGCTCGTAACGCTCGCGCATGCAGTGTCAACATCAACCTGGTACTCTCCTCGGTAACCTAAATTTACTTACTCTAAGGGTTCTTATCCACCAGCTATATCTATACTAACATTATAAAGCTGAAGAGTTTGTTTGTTTGTTTGAACGCGTTAATCTCAGGAACTACTGGTTCGAATTTAATTTTTTTTTTGTGTTGGACAGACCATTTATCGAGGCAGGCTTTAGGCTATATAACATGACGCTGCAACTATAAGGAGCGAAGAAATAATGGAAAATGGGAAAAAAACGGGGAAAATTATTCATCCTTCCGTTGCGTGCGCTGCGAAAACGGTTCTAGAAACCAAAAATATATGTACGAAAGAATTAAGGGAACTTTTTACCGCGGGAAAACTTCGCATTCCCACGGGAAACCGACTTCTACGCGAAAGGAGTTGCGAGCGGCCACTAGTGTGGTATAAGTCCGATAAATTATTGAAAAAAATGTTAAAGCTCCACACCGTAAACAGATGATTAGTTGTAAAATCTATGGCTGACATAGTTAATTAGATGGCAATAGATGAATGCGAGGTAAAGAAGGCGAATTATTTTATTAGGAGTAATCTTTTTTTCCGTTGCTTATAACTAATATAAAATTAGAAGTCTCATCACGTGATTAAAAAAAGCTCTGCGGCTTGACTTGTTATTTCCAATTAATAGACGATTTGTCAGACGGCCTAACCAATCATGCGGCCCTAAAATAGTAGTTATACGCCGGAGCCCAATATCGAATCCTGAATCCGAGAGTTGGGACGATCTGAGATCGTACACGATCTGCGGTTCGATCTCCAACCTGCGTCCCAATAACAATTATATGCAATCGATGTCAGTGATGCAAAAAGATCGTCCATCGATCTCTTCATTGTGAATAAAAAGTTAGTTTTACTAATATTTAAAAAGTTGTCTTAGTTTTAACTATTAACTTGTCTGAAAATAGTTTCATACACATAAATAAATACATCTTATGTAATTAGCTTGGAAAAATGGCCGGATATATTTTTTGTCCTGATCTTTGCTGTTTTTTTGCAATAATTGCATTGTGTTTATACAAACATTTTAATTTTATCGAAAACTTTATTTTGAATTACACATCTGCCGGAAAGGCACATCCAGTAAAGGCACTTCTTGTAAATTTAGATCTAAAAAGTTTTAGATCAATGTACGTTGCTATGGTAACTGTTTTTGTTTTACATGGACTGACATAAAAAGTCACTCAAACAAAAGATCGAACTGCCCAATTCCGGGGTTCGCAAAAATTGATTCAAAGGATGTGACAAAATTAATAGATCGGTTATTGGGATGATGGTTGGCACCATTTTCAAACAAATATGCTAGAAAAAAGATCGCTTGCTTCCCATGGATCGATTGCGTCTTTGGGTTGGTTCCAGAATCTGTAGATCGTTTATTGAAACAGTTTTGAGAAAATTTGGTTCCGATTGATAGTCTTAGATGCCTAAAAATGGATTGAGATCGTATATTTGGGCTCCGCCGATAGGCGACTTAAAACTTTTTAATCATAAAATAAGTGCGACAGTAATCTACTCCAACACAGAAAAAAGTTGTGGATATTGCAAAACAAAAATTAAAAAATTTAAAAAATAATTGTTTATTTTATTATCTATACAAATATCTTGAAAGCGATTGAATTGCAATTGCTTATTGTCCCTTTACTTCTTGGTAGACGTCGTGAACTTTCTTCCCGAACTCGAACGCCTTTTTCTGTTAAAAAAAATATTCATTAACAAAGAACAATATAAATGGACCGTATAAAAAGTGTCTGAAAGGTTGATCGACTTTAAATAAAAAAAAACAATGGTCAAATAATGAATATACGTAATTTAGAGAAAGTTCCCGATACTACGGGATCGAATAGAAGCAACTCAAAATTTAATATCGCTAGCGGGACTGACCACCCATCCCTGAACTGATCGCGGCTAACGTTCAGCAATCATCCGGATCTCGTTCTCGTCAGTTTCCTAATGAAAAAAAATTTACTCACAGCATTTTCAACTCCCTTTACAATGCTGCCAAACCGAATAGGCGTGGGTTCAGGCTCCGGAGCCGCCATCACGCCGCCCAGCGCCAGCACCGCGGCGAGCACCAGGAACAACACGTTGAACACCTTCATTGCTGACAATCGTACACGAGCGAATGATACTATCCTTAGTCTACTTACGGGTTATATACTAAATAATTAGGTTTCTTTTTTCCTACGGGAATTTATTCTTGCAAATATTTTTGTCAACAAAAGGAAAAGATGCATGTTTCAATATTGATTTACGTAAAGACTGAATATTGTATGACGTAAAAACTAAATATTGAGTGACGTAAAGACCGCATATAAAGTGACGTAAGGACTCAAAAGATTGAAATGTGTTGAGGAAAACATTTGGTACCTATAAACAAATTTATTTTATAGTGTGGATTTTATTGAATGGTGAAGCTTCAATTTCATTATACTATCTTGCTTGAAAGGTAGCTTACATACAAATTTTGATGCTCTCTCCGGAAGCTCTTTATTTGGTACATGTTCTTCCGAAAGATACTTTTAAAAGAGTGGTCTAGAAGAGCGATCAACCAATTAACTTTTCTAGTGTAGCAGTAATAAAAAACAATGCATTGAAAAGCCTATGAAAATAACCTTTAAATGAAATATACCCTTAACGATAGGTAGAATGCAGTATGCTTTTGTAGACGCGTTGACAGTTATTGAGTATTCTTATAGGGCTCATTAATGCCTGAACAGAGAACAGAATAAAAACTTTGAACGCCGATTTTGCTTTCTTTTTCATTCACCGCTTATATTAATTTTGGGTGTTTTCGTTGAAATTCGCCCGGTTGTTACTAACTACGAGTAACTTACTTGACGACTTTCATCACTCCTATAAATGTTTCAATTCGCGTACAAATAATTTTTAACTTTTACTTTTAATCTCAAAATTGTATTTGATTTTTCTATTGTCAGTTAAATTCTATTTGGTTATAGTTAGTTGAATCTAGTTCAATAGCAACTTTAAAAAATTTAATATCTAAGGAGGTCCCAAAAACTACTTACCGATACTTAATTTATTTTAACAAAATGGGTGTAAAAAGACCACTTCCGAAGCCTGAAACCATGTATTCTTGGGCCTCAATAGTAACTAAATTAATTAAATTGATTTATTTGAAAAGTCATATTCGCCGCAAACGTAACAAGTACCTTACCAGCAAAACCCTGTTTTTGTTTTCGAAAGCAGTTCTTTTAGATCCTATTATCTATACTTATAATAAATCTGTAGAGATGTCAATTCTGTACATGAAATATATTTCCAAAATAACTATCAGGGGGTGATTAGGGATCGATACTGATGCCAAAAATGCAATCAGTAAAATTTTTGTCTGTCTGTCTGTCTGTCTGTCTGTCTGTCTGACCGTTATAGAAACAAAAACTACTGGACGGATTTTAACGAAACTTGGTACTATTATTCTTCATACTCCTGGGCAGGTTATAGGATACTTTTCATCACGCTACAATCAATAGGAGCAAAGCAGTGAAGGGAAATGTTGGGAAAACGGGAGAAGTTACTCCATTTTTTAAGACTCCGTCGCGTGTGCAACCTTAATGGTTAAAGCTACACAGAAATCATGTATGACGGAAATGTCCTCCTTAAAATTATATAAAAAATATCCCACGACAGCATATGTCCATATTTGATAGTTGACTCACAATAACACGTGTAACTCCCGATAGCAAGCAGCTCGAAGCTGCCTTATTATATTTGTCTACTCTTTCGTTTCAAAGTTGTGTTTTCAATTCTGTTTTTTTATACAGTACTTCACTATTACGGCAGATAATTCAGTGGACTCGACTTATTGAACTTAGCTAAACATCCTACAAATATTATAAATGTGAAAGTTTCTGAGTATGGATGGATATTTGTTACGCTTTCACGTAAAAACTACTGAATGGATTTGGATGAAACTTTGCAGTAATATAGGTTATACATCAGAATAACACAAAGAGTACTTTTTACCGCGGAAAAACTTTTCATTCCCACGGGAAACCGACTTCCACGCGAACGGAGTCGCGGGCGGCCACTAGTAGTATAATATGACAGTCAAAAATAGTTGTAGTGGAGCTTGTTTTCCGTTTTTTCCACCTACGAAAATGACCACCGACACACACTTGTAGAACTTCACGCATTTTGCCGATCACGTACGCCTTTTGCTTTATGTAAGACCAAACATATTGATGCTACAAACATTATTTTATAATTTGATGAGATACAGTTCAAAAATAGAACCTATTTTACTAAAGTCGTTTAAGCAAACTCGTGTCAAGGTTCTTCTAACAGTATAAATAAACAAATATACAAAAGTGTGGAAGTCCCTAAGCACTGTTTAATGATGAAATACTATGTTATACCTACCATAAAAGGGAGATCACTGCTATGAACTAAGAAAAGAAATAGGTCCAGAGTTGTACCTTGAGGTACACCAATTTTTGTTGTTGTCAACAAATGTTTTCTTTATATTACTATTGAACTCAACAAAGGCCTTGGAGCCGTAGTGATGCAATTTTTTGATAAAGGTGACATTTCAACTTATTAAAAACTGAACCATGGTTTTGTTTGTGTCATGTTGCAAAGTTATTTTGAAGACTTGTGACTCGTGAAGGAAAGAAAGTACCATTTAGATTCTATGTAGGTTCCTTATCTGGGTTCAGATACTTAAAATCTATACGAGGGAAACTAACCTAATAATTGTTGTACCTACCATGTAGGTACTTCTACTTAATTTTTGTTTAATTCATTTTTAATTTAATTTTACGTTATTTTAAGTAATGGTAATTGATCACCGCCCATATGCTTCTTCGAAGGGAATAAAATATATTCAACGAAAATATTTTGAATTTGCTGCTGGATCTATTAGGAATTTGCTGGGTATATGTGAGGAGTACGCAAAAGCACATGGTCTAGTCTACAACTGTATTAAAAGCGAATATCTTATTTTTAAAGCACCCGGAAGTTCTGTAGACTATGACCCTATTATACAACTCAACGGCTCCTCACTTAAAAGAGTGAGGAGCCTCTTTCAAATACTTAGGACACTATCTGTCGGAGGATCTGAATGACCAGAAAGATATTGAGAGAGAGAGAAGGGCACTAGCTGCCAGATGTAACATGTTGGCTCATAGGTTTGCACGCTGCACTGATAGTGTAAAAATTACACTATTTAGAAGCTTCTGCCAATCCTTCTATACGGCAGGCCTGTGGTCACATGAACGCGGCTCAAAATCAGCTCTGAACTCTCTCAGAGTTCAATATAATAAAGGCTTCAGAGTGCTGTTGCATTTACCCCGACAATGCAGTGCATCAGCAATGTTTGCCACTGCTGGAGTTGATGATTTTCATGCTATCATCAGAAAAAAGAACCTGTCTCTCATGAATCATCTTCGGCAGAGTGCTAACGGCATTCTGAGGTTGTTTGCAGGGAAACTTGAGCTTCCGATATGGAAAAAAATCATGGATGTACTTATCTATAGGTAGATTGGCATAGGTAGATAATTTACATAATGATAATCTCTTTCCTAAGTTGTATGTTTATGGTTTAAGTTTATTTTGTTACTAACATTAAATATAAGTTTTATAGTTTTGTAAAAATACTAACAAATGGGCCTATGATGCCATAATAAACCAAAAAAATATTATTATTATTATTTGAATTTTTTATTTGGAATAAATAACGTGAAGATTAATAATCAAACATAGATAAATGAGAGAATCTTGGGCAATTTCTTATTATTCGGTGACATTTCTTCTTCTTAACCGCTGTTCCAAGTCTTCATCCCTGGGACTTTGTAGGCGGTTTCACTGTCTTAGGTCTGTGTGGGAAGAAAAAAAAAACAGTTAAACAATTAAGTTAACAAGTTATATTTACAAAATAAGAAATCAAAGCACTAAGTGTATTTTTGTAGCATTCATTGAATTTTTTATATGTATTTTTACGGACTACCCCACTGCAACAGTGTGGCCTTTAACAAAGTACAAGCTAGTAGCAAAGGTACTACATTAGACCAGGAAAATAACTAGTTACGACCTGACACGACCCTATTTGAAGGGACCATTAACTGACATTACGCGACTAGAAAAAATTAACATGCCGCTGCGTTAAAGCGGTAGAATAGAGTTATTATTTAAGCATACTTACACTGGTGTTAGATTTTCTCTAGCCTTCTTGAGCGTGTCAGGGTTGACGTCGACGATAGGCTGCGGCTCCGGAGCCGCCATCACGCCGCCCAGCGCCAGCACCGCGGCGAGCACCAGGAACAACACGTTGAACACCTTCATTGCTGACAATCGTACACGAGCGAATGATACTATCCTTAGTCTACTTACGGGTTATATACTAAATAATTAGGTTTCTTTTTTCCTACGGGAATTTATTCTTGCAAATATTTTTGTCAACAAAAGGAAAAGATGCATGTTTCAATATTGATTTACGTAAAGACTGAATATTGTATGACGTAAAAACTAAATATTGAGTGACGTAAAGACCGCATATAAAGTGACGTAAGGACTCAAAAGATTGAAATGTGTTGAGGAAAACATTTGGTACCTATAAACAAATTTATTTTATAGTGTGGATTTTATTGAATGGTGAAGCTTCAATTTCATTATACTATCTTGCTTGAAAGGTAGCTTACATACAAATTTTGATGCTCTCTCCGGAAGCTCTTTATTTGGTACATGTTCTTCCGAAAGATACTTTTAAAAGAGTGGTCTAGAAGAGCGATCAACCAATTAACTTTTCTAGTGTAGCAGTAATAAAAAACAATGCATTGAAAAGCCTATGAAAATAACCTTTAAATGAAATATACCCTTAACGATAGGTAGAATGCAGTATGCTTTTGTAGACGCGTTGACAGTTATTGAGTATTCTTATAGGGCTCATTAATGCCTGAACAGAGAACAGAATAAAAACTTTGAACGCCGATTTTGCTTTCTTTTTCATTCACCGCTTATATTAATTTTGGGTGTTTTCGTTGAAATTCGCCCGGTTGTTACTAACTACGAGTAACTTACTTGACGACTTTCATCACTCCTATAAATGTTTCAATTCGCGTACAAATAATTTTTAACTTTTACTTTTAATCTCAAAATTGTATTTGATTTTTCTATTGTCAGTTAAATTCTATTTGGTTATAGTTAGTTGAATCTAGTTCAATAGCAACTTTAAAAAATTTAATATCTAAGGAGGTCCCAAAAACTACTTACCGATACTTAATTTATTTTAACAAAATGGGTGTAAAAAGACCACTTCCGAAGCCTGAAACCATGTATTCTTGGGCCTCAATAGTAACTAAATTAATTAAATTGATTTATTTGAAAAGTCATATTCGCCGCAAACGTAACAAGTACCTTACCAGCAAAACCCTGTTTTTGTTTTCGAAAGCAGTTCTTTTAGATCCTATTATCTATACTTATAATAAATCTGTAGAGATGTCAATTCTGTACATGAAATATATTTCCAAAATAACTATCAGGGGGTGATTAGGGATCGATACTGATGCCAAAAATGCAATCAGTAAAATTTTTGTCTGTCTGTCTGTCTGTCTGTCTGTCTGTCTGACCGTTATAGAAACAAAAACTACTGGACGGATTTTAACGAAACTTGGTACTATTATTCTTCATACTCCTGGGCAGGTTATAGGATACTTTTCATCACGCTACAATCAATAGGAGCAAAGCAGTGAAGGGAAATGTTGGGAAAACGGGAGAAGTTACTCCATTTTTTAAGACTCCGTCGCGTGTGCAACCTTAATGGTTAAAGCTACACAGAAATCATGTATGACGGAAATGTCCTCCTTAAAATTATATAAAAAATATCCCACGACAGCATATGTCCATATTTGATAGTTGACTCACAATAACACGTGTAACTCCCGATAGCAAGCAGCTCGAAGCTGCCTTATTATATTTGTCTACTCTTTCGTTTCAAAGTTGTGTTTTCAATTCTGTTTTTTTATACAGTACTTCACTATTACGGCAGATAATTCAGTGGACTCGACTTATTGAACTTAGCTAAACATCCTACAAATATTATAAATGTGAAAGTTTCTGAGTATGGATGGATATTTGTTACGCTTTCACGTAAAAACTACTGAATGGATTTGGATGAAACTTTGCAGTAATATAGGTTATACATCAGAATAACACAAAGAGTACTTTTTACCGCGGAAAAACTTTTCATTCCCACGGGAAACCGACTTCCACGCGAACGGAGTCGCGGGCGGCCACTAGTAGTATAATATGACAGTCAAAAATAGTTGTAGTGGAGCTTGTTTTCCGTTTTTTCCACCTACGAAAATGACCACCGACACACACTTGTAGAACTTCACGCATTTTGCCGATCACGTACGCCTTTTGCTTTATGTAAGACCAAACATATTGATGCTACAAACATTATTTTATAATTTGATGAGATACAGTTCAAAAATAGAACCTATTTTACTAAAGTCGTTTAAGCAAACTCGTGTCAAGGTTCTTCTAACAGTATAAATAAACAAATATACAAAAGTGTGGAAGTCCCTAAGCACTGTTTAATGATGAAATACTATGTTATACCTACCATAAAAGGGAGATCACTGCTATGAACTAAGAAAAGAAATAGGTCCAGAGTTGTACCTTGAGGTACACCAATTTTTGTTGTTGTCAACAAATGTTTTCTTTATATTACTATTGAACTCAACAAAGGCCTTGGAGCCGTAGTGATGCAATTTTTTGATAAAGGTGACATTTCAACTTATTAAAAACTGAACCATGGTTTTGTTTGTGTCATGTTGCAAAGTTATTTTGAAGACTTGTGACTCGTGAAGGAAAGAAAGTACCATTTAGATTCTATGTAGGTTCCTTATCTGGGTTCAGATACTTAAAATCTATACGAGGGAAACTAACCTAATAATTGTTGTACCTACCATGTAGGTACTTCTACTTAATTTTTGTTTAATTCATTTTTAATTTAATTTTACGTTATTTTAAGTAATGGTAATTGATCACCGCCCATATGCTTCTTCGAAGGGAATAAAATATATTCAACGAAAATATTTTGAATTTGCTGCTGGATCTATTAGGAATTTGCTGGGTATATGTGAGGAGTACGCAAAAGCACATGGTCTAGTCTACAACTGTATTAAAAGCGAATATCTTATTTTTAAAGCACCCGGAAGTTCTGTAGACTATGACCCTATTATACAACTCAACGGCTCCTCACTTAAAAGAGTGAGGAGCCTCTTTCAAATACTTAGGACACTATCTGTCGGAGGATCTGAATGACCAGAAAGATATTGAGAGAGAGAGAAGGGCACTAGCTGCCAGATGTAACATGTTGGCTCATAGGTTTGCACGCTGCACTGATAGTGTAAAAATTACACTATTTAGAAGCTTCTGCCAATCCTTCTATACGGCAGGCCTGTGGTCACATGAACGCGGCTCAAAATCAGCTCTGAACTCTCTCAGAGTTCAATATAATAAAGGCTTCAGAGTGCTGTTGCATTTACCCCGACAATGCAGTGCATCAGCAATGTTTGCCACTGCTGGAGTTGATGATTTTCATGCTATCATCAGAAAAAAGAACCTGTCTCTCATGAATCATCTTCGGCAGAGTGCTAACGGCATTCTGAGGTTGTTTGCAGGGAAACTTGAGCTTCCGATATGGAAAAAAATCATGGATGTACTTATCTATAGGTAGATTGGCATAGGTAGATAATTTACATAATGATAATCTCTTTCCTAAGTTGTATGTTTATGGTTTAAGTTTATTTTGTTACTAACATTAAATATAAGTTTTATAGTTTTGTAAAAATACTAACAAATGGGCCTATGATGCCATAATAAACCAAAAAAATATTATTATTATTATTTGAATTTTTTATTTGGAATAAATAACGTGAAGATTAATAATCAAACATAGATAAATGAGAGAATCTTGGGCAATTTCTTATTATTCGGTGACATTTCTTCTTCTTAACCGCTGTTCCAAGTCTTCATCCCTGGGACTTTGTAGGCGGTTTCACTGTCTTAGGTCTGTGTGGGAAGAAAAAAAAAACAGTTAAACAATTAAGTTAACAAGTTATATTTACAAAATAAGAAATCAAAGCACTAAGTGTATTTTTGTAGCATTCATTGAATTTTTTATATGTATTTTTACGGACTACCCCACTGCAACAGTGTGGCCTTTAACAAAGTACAAGCTAGTAGCAAAGGTACTACATTAGACCAGGAAAATAACTAGTTACGACCTGACACGACCCTATTTGAAGGGACCATTAACTGACATTACGCGACTAGAAAAAATTAACATGCCGCTGCGTTAAAGCGGTAGAATAGAGTTATTATTTAAGCATACTTACACTGGTGTTAGATTTTCTCTAGCCTTCTTGAGCGTGTCAGGGTTGACGTCGACGATAGGCTGCGGCTCCGGAGCCGCCATCACGCCGCCCAGCGCCAGCACCGCGGCCAGCACCAGGAACAACACGCTGAACACCTTCATTGTGGTTGTGGTTGCTTTAGCTGTTGACACTGAGGAGGGTGTAGGTCAAGTGATGTGCGATATAGTCTGGAGGACGTTTATATAGTAGTCATGAAAGGGATAAGTAAAGCTTTTCCTGCTATTAATGAATTTCATTGAATTATAGTTGATATGGTGCTCTCCGCTCCGCGGTTTCACCCTGAGCTAAAAAGCTTTTCTCATATAAATGTGGTATTTTCCTTGCGATAAAGCGTACCGAATATGCTACACTTGATATAATCATTATTTAAGCTTGTCTGTTTAAGGACTTTCTTTATCAGCCTTTTGGTTTCATCGGATATTACCTTGCTAGTTGTCCGCCCTGCGGTTTCACTCGCAGCTAATCTCAGTCACCTGTCAGGACTTGTTTTTTATTTTTGATCAACTAAACTTAACTAAAACAAAATTTTAGACTTAAATTACGTTTTAAATACGAGCATAAGAAACGCACATACATATTCGAAAACTTTCGTATTTATAATTTCAGTACGTTACAAGACTGGGTTTTTTATTCGATCAATTGTGTAATTATTTATTATATTATTATGGATGTCAGATTAGTACGGATGGATGTCATGCAATAAATTATAGGATTTTTAGGAAATCGTAGCTGAATATTATGGATGTCAGTGTTGGTGGCAATAAAAGATTCCAATTCGTTCGTGTTTAAGATTTTTTTAATTATAACATACAATGTTATTTTTGATACCTATTTTAACTAAAAAAGCTAAAATTATTGAAAAATAAATTAAAAAAGATCCAAGGAATAAATATTAAAATATTTGTTTTCGAAATAGACACTTTTTTGGCTCTTATTCTTTATGATGTCAGCTATTAGCTTAGTTTTGGGTCGTAGTTTTTATAGCGACAACTGATATAGATAATCTGCGAAAATTTCAACCTTCTATCTAGCACAAGCGACAGACAGACGGGACAAGAGTCTCAGTAATAGGGTCCAGTTTTTACCCTTGGCGTTCGGATTCACTTTTTAGTTTGTTCTTACACCAACTTGTTATCGGCTAGTGTCTAGGAACTGTGCCACCATGCCAATGGTTCCGGGTTTGATCCCCAGTGAGGATCATCATTTTATACATATTAGAATATGTCATTATTCAAAATGCACTTATGGCGAAAGAAAATCTCGAGAGGAAATCTTCTATGAGACTGCGTGGTGGATTACGGCGTAATGTTTCTTGATAACGAAGGAGATCTGTGCCAACTAGTGAGACATATTTAGGCTGTTATCATATTTTATTTACTGTCATATTGCACATTTATTTTCAAGAATTGCAGGTAATAGGTACGAGTACAATTTATCAAATCTGTTTAGGGCTTTTTTGTCAAAAGAACCAACAATGTAAGAAAGATACTTTTAAATTTAAACATAAGTTTTTCCGCTTGCTTAAAAAAATGTGTCGTTACAAAGTGGGATTAACGGTTTTTTAATTAGTCACGACCAACAAAGCTAGTTCATTCGGTAATATAAATGAAAACGTGTTTTGTTATATTTTCCTAAAAATATATATTATGCTAAAGAAAGGTGAATAATATTTTTGTTATTAAATATTTGTAATTTTTTTGAACATGATTAATTGTAAAATTAATACTGTATAAAAGTTTAAGTAAGTGGAAACGATTCTGAAAACACTCTCTAAACTGAACTAAAAAAATATTACACTACTTTCTTATACATAATTTTGAAAACAAATATTTTTATCAGAAAAACTTAGATATTTGTCTTATGTTGCTTGTATACATATTTGTTTGTTAGTGTTTATTTATTTCATGCAAGAACTAAAACTGAAATTTTCTTACGCCTATAAATCGACCTTTACAAACTTATATTTTTCAGTAAAAAATATATTGTCTTAGTTGAAAATTAGTTTTCAACTTCTTTTAGTTTAATTGGAACAGCCAAACATTAATACTAGTATATTGATTTATATAAATTATTAGATTTTTTTAATATCCACCACCTCTTTAAACTATGTTAAAAACTGAGAATTTTAGAATAGGATCATTATTTCTGAAAGAGGTTTTATAGTTATGTGAAAGGGTATTAAATGGAAACCAAAATAATATTTGATATTTTTTAATTTTATTTTTAGTCAATATCAAGAAGAAGAGACCAATCATGAGTTATTTCGTTCAATTGGTTGTTGTCATTTTGTTCCTGTTAACAGTTCGCGGTGGCACAGTCTTCATCCCTGTGACTTTGGAGGCGGCGTCACTGTCTTAGGCCTGTTTGGAAAGAAAAAATAACAATTAAAGATATGACTAAACAAGATTTAACTGCAAAGTACCCTGGATTATAAGGTTTTATGTGTGGAGATTTAACATTAATACCATTACCATGCATGGATTGTTAACCTTAAGCATTTTCCATCGATACGGTGAAAATGTGAACACCATGCGATCATAAAGCATTTACTTATTAACTGTTAGGTTTATATCTAATTAAGCTGAAGAAGGTAGGTAAACCTACTGATTTTATGATAGCAAGACTCGAAGAGCATTAGCCAAAGCGAAGATAGCTGTAATTCAAAACCAAGATTGCAACCACAAACACCTATAAGTCAAATAAGAAATCAATGCACGTATGATGTCTATTCACGTAATGTTCATTTATACGGTAAATATTGGCACAAGTAACAATAAACCTCTATACTACATCCAACAACAGGGTACACTATTACTATGTGCAAGCACATACAGGTAGTTTAGGTACCACATAATGGTCTGGGGAAGCAACTAGTTAACCCAGACCCCAGGCATGTTAGAAAAGATGCAGATGTACTCACACTGGCTTAAGATTTTCTCTGGCCTTCTTGAGCGTGTCAGGGTTGACGTCGACGATAGGCTGGGGCTCCGGAGCCGCCATCACGCCGCCCAGCGCCAGCACCGCGGCGAGCACCAGGAACAACACGCTGAACACCTTCATTGCTGACAATCGTACACGAGCGAATGATACTATCCTTAGTCTACTTACGGGTTATATACTAAAGAATTAGGTAACTTTTTTCCTACGGGAATTTATTCTTGCAAATACTTTTATTAACAAAAGGATAACATGCGTGTCTTAATATTGAGTGACGTAAAGACTGAATATTGAGTGACGGAAGGACTAATGTTAAGTGACGTAGACTTGCTTTTGCAAGAAAACGTTTGGTACACTTTTAATAATAATTTTATACTTGTATCTACAAATGCATACTCACGTTCTGAACAAACATGAGCCAAAAAAAAATGCCGTTCAGGAATAAAAGGTTTAAATTAATTGGCAATATCAATCTGGTAACTTCATTGTATGACACTAATATCCTAAAGTCAACCAACATCGTACATACTAATGGGAAACGGAAATTGATTTTTTTCGTACATAAAGTGAGAAAAGAAGTGGTTTTCATTTTTTTAATTATTTAGTTATGTCATTCAGGGATCATTAACAACATATTTTCCTAAGTTAGACGTGCTTTGTTCGGTTAAAAAAAATAAGTGACAGACGGAAATTTAGTTTTTATTAATAATATTAATTAACGCTCTTTCAGCGTTATAGGTATGTTACCCAATCCCGTAGCTGGAAATCGTCTTACAACATGTTCATGTCTTGTGAGTATGTGATAAACCAGACAATGGCCATGACGCAGGGGCAGAGCAGGTGTACCTACCTCTTAATATTTCGTGAATATAAATATAATTAAAGTTTTTTTTTGGGAAAATGGGCAATTTACAAATTTCTATATCTTATAACAGCTATTTATATATGTCTCACAGTTTTTATGGAAAAGTAATAAATAAAAAGGACAGTATTTCTAATAGTTGAATTTTTTTTTTCATTTAGCGTCATTATTCAAATTTGGTCCAAAAATGAATTCCTGCTGCCCTACTGCCCAAATCCTTTATATGTTTTTACGAAAACCTTGGTTAGGGTGAATTTCAATTATTATTATTTACCAAGTCTTTTACATATTCTTCATCACTTAGGTAATTTTCTATATTATTTTAGATATATCTATTTTGACATCTGCAACATGTGTTCATAGTCATGGTTGACAAAACTAGTTTAATTCAGAATGCGTTAAATGGAGAACAATACTCAAATTTAATATTTATTTAAGCTATTCAATCTAAAGGCTTCCTTTACCAGACTTGTTGTTTTAATAGAACGAAAATCATTGAATGTGCTTAAAAAGCATAGACAATTCTAAAAAATCAGAACATACAGAGCGCGAGAAAATAATTGTTTTGATATAGGAACATAACCATTGACGTAAATTGAACAACTTGTTTTGCGAATCTAAAACAAAAAAGTACTTAAACCATTGTAGAAAATAAATAAAACAAAGCCGTAACTTTTGTAATAAGTATTTTTTAAGTTTTTTTAAATAAGTTTATGACTCAGCTGATGATGTGTTTGTTCCCTTTTGAAGAGTTAAGAAGATTGTTATTCATCCAGTCTGTCTTTATAAGCATTACTAACTTTTCACCCGCAGCCTCGGATGAATTGGCTTTAATTTAATCTAGGTAGACTACGTCTAGGATGACCTAAAGTTTGATTTATTCAGCATTAATACAGGATGCTAAGCTTGGGAGCTTGGGAAACATAATTTAAAACCTTTTTAAGGTTTAATTATTGTTAATTTTAAAACTGTGTTACTCTTCCACAAGATGTCCAAAAAGTATTTGTATCTTGTTGCTTAGTAAGTAATGTATTCTCATATCTATTTAAATACAACCCACGCACAAAATATTAATCTTTGGATCAGATATACTTTACCCTTAACAAAAGGCAGATACTATTTATAATTTCTATAAAATTTTGGTATGTGCCTACTTGAAATCACTACACAGTATAAAACAAATAAAAATCGCTTTCTCTGTCCCTATGTAAGCTTCCTCTAGAATTACTCGTATCTATTAAAAAAAACGCATCCAAGGAAGCTTAACATGATTGTATAATAAGGAACAGGAAAAGGAGTTTCACTCCGAATTTTACGCCGCGCGTGTAAAATCTAGTAATGAATAAGTTTTTATTGTTTACTATCACACAATAAATGCTAACAGAATCTCTCGCAGAAAAGAGATAATTGTAAAATTAAAATATTTATAATGATTTAAAAATAATTTTATTAGATCACATATATCTACACATAAATCTTAAAATCGATTGAATTTCAATTGCTTATTGTCCCTTTACTTCTTGGTAGACGTCGTGAACTTTCTTGCCGAACTCGATCACCTTTTTCTGTTAAACAAAAAAAAATACATTAACAAAGAACAAATAAAATTGAGCTTTAATAAATAATCAATGGTCAAATAATGAATATACGTAATTTAGTGAAAGTACCCGATACTACGGGATTGAATAGAAGCAACTCAAAATGTTATATCACTAGCTGGACTGACCACCCACCCCTGGACTGATAACGTTCAGCAATCATCTGGAGCTCGTTCTCCTCAGATTCCTAATGAAAAAAAAATTTACTCACAGCATTTTCAACTCCCTTTACAATGCTGCCAAACCGAATAGGCCTGGGTTCAGGCTCCGGAGCCGCCATCACGCCGCCCAGCGCCAGCACCGCGGCCAGCACCAGGAACAACACGCTGAATACCTTCATTGTTGACAATCGTACACGAGCGAATGATACTATCCTTAGTCTACTTACGGGTTATATACTAAAGAATTAAGTCATTTTTTCCTACGGGAATTTATTCTTGCACATATTATTGTCAACAAAAGGAAAAGATGCATTTTCAATATTGATTTACGTAAAGACTAAATATTGAGTGACGGAAGGATGTTAAATGACGTAGAGTTGTTTAGACAAAGATTAAAATGTGTGAGGGAAAACGTAAAATGTTTGGTACACTTTTAATAATTATTTTATAGGGTAAACTTGCTTAATTCGTACCTGCGCCTAAATCGTACCTCGTCTATATCTCGGCTTAGGTAATAGCTATCAGTGCCTCTGGTGGCATAAAATGTTACTAACAGTCGGCCATATTGCCATGTTTCAAATGAACACCTGTCACGTTGCTCCCGACTAAAATATTAAACAAGTAAGTTTTTTCTTACTTTTTGAGTAATTTTTTCGCATATTTCATAAGAGCTGTCTTCATAGTATATCATTCGTAAGTTGTTTAACTGTTTATTATATATTTATGCGTATATTTGTGAATGTATTTAACATAGTAAAACCGGCTTGTTTGTTGTCACTTTTTTTTGCGGCAAATTTGAAATTCGTTTGACACTTGTGCCTATTTCGTACTTGCAGCAACTTCTTAAAACGTACCGGTACGATTAACGAAAACTTATTATAATCTCACAGTAAATTATTAACTACGTAATTAATTTTTGTTTTTTTATTTATTTAATTGTTTCTAATTAGTTATTTTTGTTTCTATGTCAGGGCAACATGTCAAAAAGAATGATAAGATCCAAAGTACGATTTCCAGAACTTTAGTCAAATTATAATTACTTTATATAAATAACTGTGTATCTTTGTTCATTTCCAAAATATTTGAGGTTCTCCTTAAGTGGTACGAATTAGGCAAGTTTACCCTACTTGCATCTACAAATTTTAATGCATACTCACGTTCTGTACTGAGCCCAGAAAAAAAAATGCCGGTCAGAAATAAAAGGTTTAAATTAATTGGCAATGGTGGCGATTCTCACCGTTCCCTAACTAGTCTAAATTTGGAGAAACTATAATTTTAGAATCACTAATTTACGCTTAAGCGTATTCTCAAAATACATCCCACTAAAATTAGTGCATGCATCTGACTCCACTTTGACAGCTCTAAATTGAGTTGGCTTGTGTTGCAACCAGCAAATTAAATATTTAATGTTGATTTTGTTTTATAGCAATAAAACTATTTCATTCGTTCAGATGTGTCTCATGTTTGACAGATAAGTGATAAGTGACAGTAAGTAGAAGCCATTTTGTTTGTTTGTAAAGTTATCTTAAGTACCTAAGGTTCTTTTTTGTCTCGTAGCTCTAGACTAGCCCAGGTAAGGTCGAAGTCGAAGTCGAAGTCGAAGTCGAAGTCGAAGTCGAAGTCGAAGTCGAAGTCGAAGTCGAAGTCGAAGTCGAAGTCGAAGTCGAAGTCGAAGTCGAAGTCGAAGTCGAAGTCGAAGTCGAAGTCGAAGTCGAAGTCGAAGTCGAAGTCGAAGTCGAAGTCGAAGTCGAAGTCGAAGTCGAAGTCGAAGTCGAAGTCGAAGTCGAAGTCGAAGTCGAAGTCGAAGTCGAAGTCGAAGTCGAAGTCGAAGTCGAAGTCGAAGTCGAAGTCGAAGTCGAAGTCGAAGTCGAAGTCGAAGTCGAAGTCGAAGTCGAAGTAGAAGTCGAAGTCGAAGTCGAAGTCGAAGTCGAAGTCGAAGTCGAAGTCGAAGTCGAAGTCGAAGTCGAAGTCGAAGTCGAAGTCGAAGTCGAAGTCGAAGTCGAAGTCGAAGTCGAAGTCGAAGTCGAAGTCGAAGTCGAAGTCGAAGTCGAAGTCGAAGTCGAAGTCGAAGTCGAAGTCGAAGTCGAAGTCGAAGTCGAAGTCGAAGTCGAAGTCGAAGTCGAAGTCGAAGTCGAAGTCGAAGTCGAAGTCGAAGTCGAAGTCGAAGTCGAAGTCGAAGTCGAAGTCGAAGTCGAAGTCGAAGTCGAAGTCGAAGTCGAAGTCGAAGTCGAAGTCGAAGTCGAAGTCGAAGTCGAAGTCGAAGTCGAAGTCGAAGTCGAAATGAAAGTCAAAGTTACAGTTGAAATGAAAGTGAATGTTACAGTGAAAGTTACAGGTAAAATGAAAGTTAAAGTTACAGTTAAAAATATAGTTAAAGTTAAAGTTACAGTTAAAAATATAGTTAAAGTTAAAGTTACAGTTAACCTTTAAGTACCGTTGTGACGTCTGACAGACTTAGCCATACTTTCTCATATTTTAACCGCGCGCTACACCCTTGCCCCCCGCAGTACCTTCCTTTGGACCTACGCTTCGCCCCGCAGTGTGACGCAAGAGCGCATGAGTTGCACACATGAGTTTTTTTTTACTTAACGTCTCATGATAGTTATGACGTTTTGCAAGTTAGAATCACTTTATTTATGTTTCAAAGTTTTTGTTCTTTTAATTTTTTTAGATTTTTTTTTAGAATAGAACTAATTAAAGAATAATTATGCTTAGAAATCTGAGACTTGTTTCAGAACAAAGTTACCATTAGTATGCAGAAATTGATACAAAAATGGTCACTTTGACCCTTGTGATTTATTTAAAAGTTGGTTGAAGGCTGCTAATTTACCAATGAATCTTATTTTTTAGAGTTATAATTGTAATAAAAACAAAGTTTAAAATGGGATCTGCTTATGCATGTCATATCTCTGACATGCATAAGCACATCTATAAGTCTCAACTCAAACTGCAAATGCCTACAAGACTATCAATTAGGTCCCTCACTTTAACATGGAAACATACAATCCATTTTTGTGATTAATACCATTTAATACTGTGGTAGAGCTTCTGCCAACTCTGCCTAATCAATAGTTGGCACAAATTGAAAATACTTCATACTTCTCTTAAATTTTTGAAGCAAGTGTGAGTTACTTTGCGCTACAATGTGTAACGGGTGTAAAAAGACCACTTCCGAAGCCTGAAACCATGTATCTTGACTCAATAGTAACTAAATTCACTAACAGCATACCCAGAAAACTCAATTTAAAAAAGTTATTAAGGATCGGAGAGTCATATTCGCCGCTTGATATCATCGCTCACACATCAACTGTCGGTTCAGGTGCGATTATTTACATTGCAATTTAAAAACCCTATTTAATTTGAAATCATCGCAAAATCTGATAGTATTAATGCAATTTCGGAAAATTAAGTTAAAAAAAAAATATTTTCTGTAATCATAAAAAATTTTTTTTTGCTCAAAACGTAAACAGTTCCCCTCCAGGAATACCCAGTTTTTGTTTTCGGAAGCAGTTCTTTTACACCCAGTATATTAAAAAGAAAGTATTCCAAAAAATCTTAAGTTCAAAACCCTTATCGCTTATAGAAATTTCTTGACAGGTAGTGATATAATCCTGAGAAAGAATTATAGGGTATCTTGCCTACATGAATTGAAATTAGTCAGAAAAAAATCAAAGCGTGTGTCTGAATCCATTTTATTAAATAGGTTTAAATAACATTACAAAATTAAACTTAAGATTAACATAACATTTTGCTGAACACAAATATTATGGTAACTTTCAGAATTAATTTACGTTTACATTTGGAGCTTGATGCAAAATCTTAATGATAGTAATGTTTATAAGAAATGTGAGTTATATCAGTTTAATAATCGGAATATAGGTTGGTGGGCCGACGGGAAGCAGTCAGCACTGACTTGTCTTGGGGACACGAGATCTGCTTGTAGTCTGAAAATAAACGTAGCACAAATTAAAAGAAAGCAAATCAGATAAGTGCAAGTCAGACTCACGCACCGAGGTTTTTGTATCTTCGTCATACAAACGTCAACTGCTTTACTATCTTTTGCCATGACTTATAAGTCAGATTTTTTATAGCATTTCAGCCCTGGGAAACTCAGACTCCAAGCGTTCCTTAAAAAAGTGTTCCGCAGCCAGACAGCCCGTCGGTCAATTTTTATCCTCCAACCTTATCTAACATTTTTCCGAGTAACAGACACCTATTACTTACTCCGTCTCCTAATGCAGTTGAAGTCGAACATATCGCAGAGGTCTCTGAACCCCATGACGTCACCGGCGTGGCTCACCCCGCAAACGGGCACACGGTCGTGGTTGCACACCTTCGCTGAGGCGCACCATTTGGAACCCATCTGTTAGACATAGAAAATAAATAAATCTCCAGACTGACACACCAACTGTCCGGCCCTAAACTAAGCAAAGCTTGTACTATAGGTAGCACACAATAGACAAGGGGAGAACCTAGTCACACCCAGACATGAGCCTATATAGAAAAACCATTTTGACGAAATTGGTCCGACCGGGAATTGAACCCGGAACCTTACGTTTAGCAGTCCGGTATATATGTTACAGTCATAGTGATTAAATGGATATTATACATAATGACTGGTCATTATTTATAATAGCCAAATTGACTAGACAATGTAATAAATTAATCACTTTATCTGGACCTTATTCATAATAGCGTGTCAAAGTTAGCCAAAGTAATAATATGGCCTAGCCGACTTGTTTTACGGCTAATACCCGTATTTAGAACATCAATAGGTTAGGTTAGTTAGGTTACTTTTTTGATACCGCCCAAAAAAAGGAGTCCCGCGCAGCGGGACTCCGTCGACTCATGATTGAATCCAGTTTTTATATTTATAGGAATATATTTTTTGTTACAGTTTTCCATTCATTTTAAGTCTACTAACCGGCTAAAACTAGGTGTAACCGCACTTTGGGTATTAGCTGTAACATATACATAAAAAAAGGCTTCAATCATGAGTTGACGGAGTCCCGCTACGCGGGACTCCTTTTTCTGGGCGGTATCAAAGAAGTAACCTAACTAACCTAACCTATTGATGTTTCTAACCGGCTAAAACTAGGTGCAGCTTCGGGTTTTAGCCGTAACACAAACGAATATCTACTTGTTTTATTACATTATCCAAGTCTTCGAAGATATTATATAAAATAGCCAGTTAATGTGATTAATTTTGTGTTAATTATCACTTTATCTAAATTGAGAAGATATTATATATAATGGCTAGACAGTATATATAATATCCAGATTTATTACTTTGGCTGTAACATATATACCGCTGGACCACATAGGTCGTCGTATTACAGAAGATGTAGTTTAAAGGGTTATTAAGTGAAATGTATGTGAATAATAAAAGTATGTGACAGGTTTAAGAGTATTATGAAAACTAATTCAATATTATTTGCAAAGTTGGTTAAAGTTTTATTAAGATTCGTATTAAGCCCTTTCTTGTCCAAACGAGTCTTAACTATCACTATATTATTCTATACCTAGCCGTTATCATTCATATGTATCGATTTTGTAGTTATACTTCTTTCCAGTATCTATTACTTCAAAATAAAAAAAATAGCATTTTAAAAATAGAAAATAGCTGTATAAGTTGTTAACCTAACCTGCAGTCTGTCTGCAGGCTGTTTCTTTACCTTCCTGCCCATCGCGATGTCTTCATTATCCCTGTCTTTGGGCGGCCCGTGCGCAGCTATCATACCCACACAGACCACTAGCACTGCAACAAAACAAATGGTAATTAGTTTTAATTTTTATGAAAAAGAATTATTAACTATAGATTTTCCTAAGAAATTAAAAGCTAACAAACAATAAAATATATAGACAGACCACGACTGTAAGAAAAAAAAAACAATTTAAAAACCGTACCGCTAAGAAGGTTCTAGCCCGGTCCAGAAGTTTACTAAGTAAAATGTCTATCGGTGTAATAAGTTCTCGCCTAATCTATTGTGTGGTAACTATAAAACAAGTGCTTATTGCGTTTAATTAAGGGCCACGTAGAATAATTACTGATGAACAAGAATATTTTCTTTTTAAACGAAGTTAATTTATTAAAGCGCAAAGTTTTTTCATCACGGGCAGGCAGGCAGATTCAAAAGAGCAAATTAGCAATCACCATCACTAGTGCTCGAACAAATATATGATTCAAACAATTAAAATACAGTATTATACAACATACAATACTTACTCCTGCTATTGAAAAATTTAAATAATGAAAAGAATACATACCTGAGACAATCTGTATGCAGGACATCTTTGTCTGAAGTCTTATGAAATAATGCCACCAGCGTTCTTAACTACACATTGTCTATAAATTAAGGTCCCAGTTCACCGAATTAGCTTAGTTATCTAGTTTTCTGTAAACATCCTGCTTGGTGTTTATAATTCTGGAAATAGTCAATTGTAATACACTAGACATTGGGCAAAGGCGGTACGTGAGCGCATTTCGCAAGCAAGGTTTGCTGAAAATCTGCAAATTAATGATTTGGGTGAAAATTATTATTATTAGTGTAAGTATTTGTTTATTAGTGACCTGCTCGAGCTTGGCAAGAGTACAACTTAAGAATACTTGACAATAAAACATTAAATATGCATTTTTTCTAACAAATCATCATAAAAAAGTTTTTATTTAATAGTAAAAATCGTATCAAAACCCATCATTCATAAGATAATTTTATTCCCCATTTTTGTTTTAGTTAAAGTGGTAGAAACCTATGTTTGTATGGATAAGTTTGTGTAAAAGGAGTTTCTGCATCGAATGAAATAAAATGATATACTCGTATGTTCTTACGTCTGCTGTATTCACAGTTGAACTCCAGCATGTCACAGTCGTCTATGAACCTCCTCACTTCTCTAGTCTTCTCGTCTATACCACACTGCTCCACTGAAATATGTCTACAAAATGACGCGCGTAGGCAAGAGTTTGCATTCTGCAACAAAAATAAAACATAAGCGATACTTAAGCTGACTTTTTTGCAAACAAATTACATTAAATAAATGAACGTTGATGCAATCATTACAGTGATATTATTTTGTTAAACAAAGTGCTGTTTCACAGCCTCAACAATATGCTTTTGAAATCGAAGACCTATAAGATTTCTATGAGAAATATTATTAAAATTTTATAAGTTACAAGTTTTAGAGAAGCCTTGGTTCAAATGAGTTCCAAGAAGGAGGCCTGTGCTCAACTATTGCGACATAAATAGGCTCTTATTATATTAAGAAGTTTTATGAAAATCAAAAAGCAATCAACACTAGAAATTCGTGCTAACTTATGCGTTTGTGTCGAAATGTTTTAAATATATTTATAATTATTTTTCGAGGCTTAGTTACTTACTTTTGGTATCACATAATCACCCACTTTACAAGTTACGTAATCAGTTGTTAATATTATAATTATTATATGAACAATGAGGAAAGTATTCATCTTTAATAAATTATTGACACTTGTGATATAATGTTGACAATCTGAAAATAATGCCACGTGAATTAAAAAATATATATGAAAAAGCGTTTTGAAAAAGCATGGAAAAATGATAGAAAAGGCATGGTAAATACACGGAAGGAAATATTTATTAAGTAGGTATTTTTTCTAATCCTAATATCCTTATCCTAATATAATATTATAAATGTGAAAGTTTGTGAGGATGTATGGATGTATGGATGGATATTTGTTACTCTTTCACGTAAAAACTACTGGATGGATTTTGATGAAACTTTACAGTAATATAGGTTATACATCAGAATAACATATAGGGTACTTTTTACCGCAGGAAAACTTCTCATTCCCACGGGAAACCGACTTCCACGCGAACGGAGTCGCGGGCGGCCACTAGTTATAAAGATATATTTTTGTTGTTTGTTGTTTTAAGATGTTCTTATTTATAACTAACATGTTATGTAAGGAAATGTAGTGAGAAATTTATGATTCTGGGTCAATGGAGGCACCTTATACCTAAACTTTGATCTTCTATAATTAGCGACCGACATGCAGACGGACAGCAAGTTCCGTTTCCCTAGTGATGGCACCGTCGCACCCATAAATAATATTTAAATATAAAAGGAGTAAAAAGATCGTCTTTAAAATAAAATACAAATTTCATCACAAAACACTATTATGTGTCCATAAAATATTATCCGCATCCACTAGTAAAAATAAAATAAACTCGCAATGTACAAATCACTTATGTTTATAGGTAACCTACGTAAATATTAGAAAAACTGGCATGTAGTACTAAAATAACTTATTGTGTGTATATTATTTTCTTTTGGTGTTTGAGCTATAGTAAAAAATGCAGTTATTTTTTACAGATTGAATTCTGTGGAACCTTATGGGGTAAGTCATACTAATTTCTATTAGCTAAAAATAGCGGACGAACATAAATTAATTTTGAAGAAAAGATAGTCCAAAAGCCTGGGATGAAAATAGGCTGTTTTTACCGCGGTTATGGCCTCATTCCGACGGGAAAATAACTTATATTCCTGACGAAGTAGGTACTACCCCTACTAGTTCTGCATTTTTGCAGGTACTATCGAACGACGTCCATATATATTGGTGCTGGCGAGCTAGCGACTGCCTTCATGATGAAAAAATAGTTTGCGCAAGAAACCGGCGCCTGAGCACGCGGCAGTACGCTGAATTCAGTGATCTATGCGCTTTGTTCAAATTTAACTGCAAATATGAGAACGGTATGACATGGTATGACCATAGAATAAGAATAAGTTTTCGTGTAAAAGTAATTGCGGCTATTTGATATGGTTTTCGGGAAAAATACATATACTATTTAATATGCTTCTACCAAGACCATGCTAAGTTTACTTTAATTTTAAAAAATAATATGTAAAAACGATGTAACTTAAATGTAAACCTATAAATTATCATGTACTAGTGACCGCCCGCGACTCCGTTCGCGTGGATGTCGGTTTCCCGTGGGAATGAGAAGTTTTCTCGCGGTGAAAGTACCCTATATGGTATTCTGATGTATAACCCATATTACTGTAAAGTTTCATCAAAATCCATCCAGTCGTTTTTACATGAAAGAGTAACAAACATCCATACATCCATCCATACTCACAAACTTTCACATACCTATTTATAATATTAGTAGGATTAGTCGGAGTAGGATTAACTCAGTTATGTCGATTTCGGCACAATTTATGTGGCCACAAATTACTAGAAGATTTCTACCACAGAGAAGAAATTGAGATACTAGAGTTATCGCCATCTTGTCGGAGCGCGTAGAAACCTATTCTTTCTTTATTTTTATTAACCCTTTTACTTTATTTGAATGAAAATAGATTTTTTTTACAGGATACACGGTCACCGAAAACCTTAAATGTAAAAAGGAAATGAATTAACTATATTCTAAAGGTTAATAAATGAATAATATACACCGAGATTGTTTAGTGGCTTTTAATTAAAAAATGCAAAATGAATTAATTATTGTACATTCGTTCTTTTCTTATGGCAAACTTAAACCTATGTTTATTTAAAATTAATAACATTAGGCTAAGCACTTTGTGATAAATTTATTTAAAGTCATTTTTTTTTGGAAAATGATAATGTTCCGGTGTAACATATGTCTTGAGCAAATATGAGACCGCTTTAACATACCTTGAAGGCATTTTAAAACTTTTTTTGGTAATTTTTTTATATAACTAGATGGATTTTACGACCTTTAAGTCGCATGAAATGTCGGGAAAATCCTTACGAATCTGACTTGTTGAATGCCATCGTAGAATATTGTTGCATGTCTTATGAGCAAGTTCAAAGTAGCCTTCAGCACAGCTTGAAAAATTTATTTTTGGAACTTACCTTGTTGCTAAGTGAGCGCAATATATCCATGTTCTTCATATATCAAGTAAAGGTGAAGCATAGAAATCTTATAAGTTAAATTTCAATTAACTTTCCCAAAATTAGGGCCAACAACGTCTTGGTAACATATACGTGTGTATTAACTGCGGCGTAGTCGGGTAAAACAGTGTAGATTAGCGGTTTATTAAAACAAAAAAACTATTAAACACCTGTACGAATAGAATTTTACCGCTGTGTTTTGAGAACTACGGTTTATTTTTACTTGATAGCAACAGGCTATAATCACTCTATTCAAGATTAGTTAGTGCCGGCAGGAAGAAATCGTTTGTAATGTATTCAAACATTTATTTGTTGTGTGAGTTAATATTATTTTGACTGGCTATTATTTTATCTGATTTATATTTTTATTAATTTGAAATAGGATGATGTGGTCAAATTCAAATAAAATAAAAAATAATTAAAATGTGACGAGAGTGGAAAAAAAACTCGATCCCACGCAAAAAGTCTTGCGTAAAGATAACCTAATATCTCTGGAAACTGCAATTGATCAAACAACAACAATTTAGCAAAAAGTAAATACTATGGATATATTTAATATATAATGTTCATGAACAATAGATATTGTCGTACTTTTTTTTTAAATTGGTTTTTTATAGTAAAGAGTGTTTAAGAACTAGCCCAAATTTTATCAATTTTGCACCACTTTTGGCGGCTTCTAGTTTGTACACCAGGCATAGCGATCTACAGACCTACAAATTAATATCAATGTAACTAATATTTTAAAAATCATATAATTAGATCCCTACCTCTCTTTTAGTTCCTACGAATTTTTTGTCCAGCAGTTTATTGATATTATTTTTATTTAACTTACAGATATAATAGTGCTACCCATGTCTAAGCTATTGCTTGTCATAGCCCAGGTTGACGAAGTCGTAAGTTTAAATTATATATATAACTAGTGGCCGCCCGCGACTCCGTTCGCGTGGAAGTCGGTTTCCCGTGGGAATGAAAGGTTTTTTCTCGGTAAAAAGTACCATATGTTTTATTCTGATGTATAAACCTATATCACGGCAAAGTTTTATCCAAATCCGTCCTGTAGTTTTTGCGTGAAAGAGTAACAAACGTCCATCCATACATACTCACAAACTTCCACGTTTAAAATATTAGAAGGATTATCAATTAATGATCTATTAAAATATAACTCATTAGCTCACCATAATATCCTACAAAGGAACGGGGTTATTCGACTTTAATTGGGTTATTAATTTAAGTTAAAATACCATTAACAAAATTGAATCATATTTATTTTAATAACAGCTAACAAAAAAAAAAACAGTACCAAAAAAAATATTCATCTTTGAATATTTCCCTCCATTACCAGAAAAGTCTTAATTATATTCTCATCATTTCAACTATATTTACAATATTCTTAGGACCATACAAAAGTTGTTAATATGCGGGACCGAGGCTGGGTGAAGCACAACGACGACTCAAGGAAGTTCGTCGCGGCCAGCGGGGGCGACGTTCCGCTAGGAGCGTATGTGGGTGGTTGGAACCGGGGCAAGGCACTGTACCTAGCGAGAGTTTTGGTTGGCAATAGCTATTTAGGGGCAACATTGTTTGATGGAGATGATTGCGCCTACGTCTACAATAACGGAGCGAGAACATGTCATGCTAATTACCAGGTACTGCTATTTTTTGTATTAATAATTGAGTTAAATCTGAGCCCCGCTCTGTGTCTTTTTAAGGAATTCCTAAAAGGGAGAAAAGATAAGGATTTTGTATTTTATTATAAACTATCATTATTACGAAGGTCAGAACGAGGTTTTGAAGCCAGTCACTTAAATCAGTGTCTGTGTAGTTCAATAATATATGGAGTCAAACACTTGACCAAAGCACCAAGACATTTTTGTCAAAAGAGTAGATAGATGGCGCTGACTAGAATTGATGTATTAGGTGGATGATGCCGTTGTAATTGCGCTACTCTAATCAAGATGGCGTTACTGTTGTGTTATAAAATCAGGCTGGTCAGCTTACTATGTCCGCTTCTGTACATACCGAGAGGTCGTCGAAATGTATGTTTGTATGTAGTTGTCAATATTGCTAGGGTCTTCAAGACGCCATCGTTTGTACTCAAATCAACAACCTCAGTACTTCGTGTTTTTAATCGTGAACTCGATTCCACACAATACGTGAAGATCTTTAGAAAATCCGTGTTACTGGACATCGCGAAAACTAATGCCATAGAGCAGAAAATATATAAGTAACCTCTACAGTTATATATGCATTATATTATTTGTTGTTTCAGATACTAACAGGTAATGGTTACCAATGGCAGACCTCCACTGCCCACGACACAAAGCTCATAGGATTCAAAATAACCGGGAGCACTATGTTCTGCAGGAGAATAAATTTCGGTATTAAGTCCTATAGAAAATATGAATTAATAGGTTTCACAGTTCTAGACAGTCATAATAGACCTAAATGCAGAGTGTACCCCTTTGGAACAGATTTGTGGCATTATGAAAAACTTCTTGGATACAACGATGGGTAGAATTAAAGTATCAAAACTAATTAAGCAGTTTTTTTGGATCTATCTTTAAGTTATTGCAGTACAGAGGTGCGATCACTGGTATTTCGTATGTATACTAACGATGACAAGGATGAAAGATTTGATTGTTTGTTTGTTTGAATGGATTGCTCTGCAACTACTGGACTGATTTGAAAAAATATTTTACCATGAGAATACTACAACCTCCCTGCTGAACATAGGCGTAAGTACTTTTTACTGCGGGAAAGTGACCCATTCTCATAGCCACAAGGCCAAGGATTATAAATAGAGATGAAATGGATATCCGGTAACTATAGATAGATAGTAGCGCACTATCCGGCCGGATACCGAATAATAAAATAAATAAATACAACGGGGAAATAAATAAATATAACGTCATCCGTAACATGTGGAACGTGGCTTGCTCATTCCACTTCAGATGACAGGGAATTTGTTATCTCTGGGTTCTGGGTTGAAATAAAACGTGGAACTTGATGTTAGGGCGTGTATTAATCACAACTACTAAACGACTTGTCCTCTTACCCGCACTGAGCCAATGTGGCGTTGTGGCTGACTCAATCCCTCTCGCTTTCCGAGAAACTCAACTTGTGAGACGGAGAAAGGATATTATAATGTTAATTATTATTAACTAGAGGCCGCCGGCGACGTGAGCGAGGAAGTCGGTTTCCCGTGAGAATGAGAAGTTTTCCCGCGGTAAAAAGTACCCTATGCGTTATTCTGATGTATAACCTATATTACTGTAAAGTTTCATCCAAATCCGTCCAGTAGTACGAGAAAGAATAACAATTATCAACTTTCACGTTTATAATATTAGTAGGATATTGTAATTGTTTGTAATGCCTTTAACTACAGGCATTTACATGCCTACATAAAGACTCCTCGCCAAGTCTGTAAAAGAAATGTATTATGAAATAAAAAAATATATTATTATTATTATTATTATATATTTATTAATTAAAAAATAGCGAATACGCAAACATCATGGTTTTACCTCTACTGAAGTTTTTTTTTAATTTCTTGAGTTAATCTTTTTCTGGCAAGCGAGTTTTCTAGAAGTAGAGCATCTAAATATTATTGGACCTCGTTGTTACAGCTTTGTTTTTAGAAAAAAAACCTTATTCATAAAGGTTAAATACACAAGCTCTCACGAATAAGAGTAAGTGAATCTTCGTTTCGTCGTTACAAAATCGCGTCTATAAATTCTTAACTACACTCTTCCAAATCTAAACAGATTTTAGAAACTAATTTGTTGATGAATAATAATAACTACTATTAGTTAAATGGTTTTCAATTTCAAACCTATGTTTTATATTTATAAATTAAATAATTAAAAAATAAGATCTTAACTGTTTGCGGTCCGAATAATTGTGGCATGAAATTGACTATTTACTATATGCTCGCACCGCAGAATTTTACAACCACAATATACAATTAATAATCATATTTTAACAGCAAAATTTTACAATCTATAAATATATTTTTTTATATTGAACCATTTTATTGTGTGTTTTATGTTCATGACGTTATGAATATTTTGCAATTCTAAGCCAACGTGAAATGAATGTAAATTTGCAAGTCTTAATCTAATTTAGAGCACGAATAAGATTCTTGAACATTTAGATTCCCATAAGATGTTTTTCACAATTGTTAACGGTAAGTTGTAACACGTCAATAGAGCTCTGAAATGTGTTATGTAGTTGTCATTATTAGCTTTTCAATGCAATATGTTCACATGATTCAATGTCTATAATGAATAGGAATAAATAAATAAAAGAATCGAGCATACTCAAGACTGAAGGAATTCTCAATTTCATAAGACAAAATCTGCCTGTAACAATCGATTCTTTATATTTATGTTTTTGACGTGTAAATAAATATGCGGTTTTGCTTGTTTTTGTATGTATTCTAATAGTTTTATAGTCAACAAATACAAGTTAAAACAAATAGATTTTTTGGGTAAGATAGTGACCAACTCCTCAACCCCCTAATTAAAACCCAGTTTCCAGAAATAAAAGCTAATTTTTATTATATACATGACTAGCTTTTGCCCGCGGCTTCGCACGCGTTAAACTCTGAGTAAAACCCCTTTTTCTATACTATGTTATTATACATACAAACCTTCCTCTTAAATCAATTTATCTATTAAAAAACCGCATCAAAATCCGTAGTTCAAAGATACATACATAAGATAAAGATACATGCATACATTATATTAAGATTATAGGGACATAGTGACGGAGATAGCGACTTTGTTTTATACTATGTAGTGATTATACATTATTGCAAGTAATACAATAATAATAATACATACATAGTTATTCGTGATAACGCTGCTGATGTGTTAGCGTTGGCCTCAAATGGCTGACATTACTTTTTAATCATTTAGTAATACTTTTTTATAAGAAGTTTTTATGCCACTGAAATTCCTTTTACAAATTTGGAATAAGTAAATAAATGTGTCCATATTAGAAAAAAATAGTAACAAATTATTGATGATAAACAGTAATTCGTTACAAAATAATTGAATTTTATCTTTAATTATTTTAAAATAATTAACATTAATTTGTTTACATTGCATTTTTCATCAAGCGCTCGGCTGTTTCCGCCGTCGCTTTCGGGCTTGAGTTTCAACCCTCAGCCTCATGTATAATGAACAATTTTGCACACTTGTATCATAATATGTATTTTATTATTGAGTTTTCTGCGTATTACTATTTGTTTTTGCAGAAGAAACAATCAGTTATTCACTGCAAATATTGAACAGTATCGATTGATTAATATTTTTTATTTATTCCTATCTATTTTCAGCGTTCATTATAGTTTTGTGTTTTTATTGTGTTAATTTGCAAAGTGATCCAGGCACACTCCCCCGTGGGGTAAGTTTTTGTATTTTATGAGTTTTAGTCACCAAATTATAATATGGAAGAAAGTGCCTCAATTTAATATTCGATATGATTACAAAGATTTTGTATTTTAAAAGTTTTTTAAAATTTCCAATGAAGGGGACAAATTAAACCAAAATAAATCAATAGCTGGCCGTCTCAATATTGCTAATGTAGTTAAATAGTATTTTTATTTAGAGAGGTTTTAACAACATCAAGCTACGGCTTGATGGAGCTAAGCAGCAATGAAAGTTAGCGAAAATCGTAAAAAAACGATATTTACTCTTACTGATCATACCATTATTTTCCTAAAACAGTTTTTAAATAGTGTTTTCCCTAACTAACCTGAGTAGAACCAAAGGGCACAGCTAGTCTTTAATATAAATAACAAGTTTTATTCACTACCTTTCACCATAATCTATGAAAAAAAAGGTTTTTATCAAACTTTTTGTTGTCAGAATTTTTAGCATCTCAATGTTCAACCATGCATTGACTAGTGACTGTGAAGTAACCAAAATGTAACGAGAAATTATGCTTAACTAGAAAACTTAACGACCCGCCCACGCTTCGCAATGGTGTAATTTTGGCCAACTTGCTCACGAAAAATTGAATTTTAGGTAACTTAAAAAAACTTTTTCCGGTTGTTCTTTATATACAAATTTAAATGAAAATATTCCTTAAAAGCTGGTTAAACCGCATTAAAATTCGTTGTGTAGTTTAGGAGGAGATAGCGGCAAAACATACAAACAGAAACAAATAACGACTTGAATTAATACTATGTAATGATAATGATATACTTTTTTAATGATTTCAGAGGCCATGTTACCTAGCTAGGACTTGCATGCACACGGGACGTGAAGCATGTGGGATGAATCAAAAAGGGAAATTCAGAAGGTTTTTAGACGAGTGCGATATGTACGAATTTAACTGCCTTAAGAAAGAAAGTAAGAAACTCCTTCAATTGCCGCATTTTTTTCCAAAACAATGTCAAATATAACTAAATATGGTGCCGACACTTTCTAAATAATCCAGTTGGAAAAAAGTTATATTTGTCTTTCTAAACTTATTTGAAATTAATGTGAAGATAAATATGTAAACGTTTTTTTTTAATTTGCTTGCTTGTCTTATATTGTTGTTGTGTTAATTATGCTGAATCCTTTTAATTTAGTTTACATAGAGTCTAGATTAGAGGCTTTTTCGACATAGTTGGCCAAGTTTTCTATTAAACAATCGTTTTTTCCATCACGAAATGAATACAAGTAACGATTTGGTTTGCCGCCATTGAAATGTAATTATGAAAACCAATCGAAATTTTATAAAAAAAAGGACGAATCAACACTATCTTACGCACACCCTTACTTAATAATAATTTATATTTTTAACGCGGAAAAGTGTATGTATGTTTGTTTTAACGTCCAAGTCCAAGAACAGATTTCAATTAATAAAGAATAGAAATAGTTAGATACTCTTTACGTAATGTTGTCCTATATACAGAGTAACAAAAAATAGAGTAGGTATATCTCCATGTTTAAATCGTATAACTTTTTAAATAGTTTTCATATACACGTAATTTGTAAATGTGAAACACGTGATGTATTTTTTTTATTTGCAGCTTACAAACGTGTTGAGCGGTCAAAATGCACAAGTCTGCCACCCTTGAATGATACCTCAGTAACGCCAACTGCTAAATCAACACTGAGACTTAAAAATGGACATGAATCAAATACACCTCAAAATTCATTTTAACTTTATTGCTTGTTAATGGGTGGTTAAACGTAGGTCTTAAACATAAATAGCAGATCCTCCATAAACTGCCGGGAAGGCATGCAACTTTACAAAATAATATACAATATATAACATATCTTTCAGTTTTTTAAATTCTATATATCTAAATAATAATTAACAAAAAAATCTTATCTAAATAATATCTTCTCACATGGAACAATTTATTATTTATTCGTCTAATTACTTAAAAACGGAATAATAGGTTTTATGAATTAGAAATTTATTTAATATTTTTTTTAAAATGTGTATATTATTAATGCTTGCTATATTCTGAGGTAATCCCTACTATATAATATTATAAATGCGAAAGTAACTCTGTCTGTCTGTCGGTCTGTCTGTCTGTCGGTCTGTCTGTCTGTCTGTCTGTCTGTCTGTTACGCTTTCACGCCTAAACCACCGAACCGATATTGATGAAATTTGGTATGAAGAAAGAACTGGACTTGGGAAAGGACATAGGGTACTTTTTACCGCGGGAAAACTTCTAATTCCCACGGTAAACCGACTTCCACGCGAACGGAGTCGCGGGCGGCCACTAGTTTATTATAAAGTTTTGACACCATGCCTATTTAATTTTTACTGCAAAGTGCAGTATTTCGAGATGTACTAGCTATTTTGTGTTTGTTTCTATTAGATTTGTAGTTTGTAAATAAAGACATATTAGTTTTGACAAAGACAGATTTAATAAATGTATATAATAAGTAGGTACGGTAAGAAGTTTAATTTTTTTAAAGTAGGGTTGGCAGCTATCGGTATTTTGTAGGTTGTATATTGCCCTAATACAGTGCTTTTGGGCTTAAAAACTAAATCTTTATCGGCACTATTGCCCCAGAACATAATGCCGTACCTAAGGACTTTCTTCTTCTTCTTCTTCGTGTGATGAGTATGCACTTTGCAGCACATATTCATCTAGTGTCAGAGTTTTTTGGGAACCGCCTTGTTAGGGCCTCTGACGTGGTTCCCGTAGGGTAGTGGCCACCCTACTGTCAGTATTTTTCAAGCCGCCTGTCTACTAGGCACCTGACTTGGCTTGACGAGTACGAGGTGGAAAAGTACCCGGGACCAACGGCTTAACGTGCCTTCCGAAGCACGGAACCTAAGGACTGAAACAATAAAAGTCAAGTGGATTCTATATACACAGATTTTTCGAAAGCCTTTGATTACGTCCATCATTCGGTGCTTCTGGACAAGTTAAATCACCTCGGAATTCATGGCAATCTTCACAGATGGTTCACATCCTACTTAGCTTATCGTACACAGCTTGTCGCTTTGAGTGGCTTTGAGTCTGTACTATTCCTTGCCAGCTCAGGTGTCCCTCAGGGCTCAAATCTCGGTCCTTTGCTGTTTTTGGCTTTTATTAATGACCTGATCCTTAGACTTCGCTGTGAGTGCTTGGCGTATGCAGATGACATAAAAATATTTAGAAGAATAAAAACACTTGAAGACTGCATACTGCTCCAAAGTGATATCATCACTATTTGCGAGTGGTGTGACAGGAATAAAATGATTTTACACACAGCAAAATGTCAAGTTATCACATTTACCAGAATGAAAAACCCGTTGATGCATGATTATGACATAAACGGCATTGTTCTAAATCGTGTAAGTGTTTTAAGGGATTAAGGAGTGATGTTTGACTCTGCATTATCGTTCAGAGATCATTATGATTATATATGCTCTAAGGCAAATAAGATGTTAAACTTTGTACTCAGAACTGACCTAGACCTTTGAAGCAAAAATAATCATGGATATTGCTCTACAGTGACCTGGTAAGAAGTATCTTGGAATACTGTTTAGTGATATGGTCACTAATCTATCACGTCCATTGTGACAGAATAGAGTCTATCCAACGTCGGTTTGTTAGAGTCCTCTGCAGCAGTTTAGGAGTTCGGAGAAAAATACCCGAATACGCTGACCGTCTTAGTAAATTTGGTTTACACACTCTCGAAAAGCGAAGGTGGGTTTCAGATATGTGTATTTTGTACAAAGTCATAAACAGTGATATGGACTGTGGCCTAATTGATAAAATTAACCTTAAAGTGCCAACAAGAATCCGATCTTAAGAATCTGTAGGGAATTTAATGAAGTGTGCGATTTCATCGACCTATTTAACCGTAACATCAAATTATTTAACAGCCAGGCTTATAATAAATCTAGTATGATGATGTTTAAGTAAGTACGTACGATTTCATATAATATGTTTATGTAAGTAGCTCAAAGGTGTCTATTTTTATATTAATTAATTATTAGTTTGGAAAATGATGTGTACAATTATAATTGGATTTCAGGGTAACAAAGTTAGTATTAAGTTTCAATCCTGTTATCTGTTATTGTACCTAACTGTAAAAATATACAAAAAATAAAAAAAACTATACAGGGGAAAGAGGCGGAACTTTCAAATTCTATTTGTAATCATATTTTTAACAACCTTACTGATTTTCAGCTTGATGGGAATTCAGGTAGCTTCGAATGTTTAAATTGACCGGACTATTGGACATTCTTGTCAAGAATATTCTTCTCAATTTCAACGTATTATGATCTAAATTCGTGCGAAGTTCGGGCTGTATACTAATTTATTATTGAACTAATGTTATTAAAATTCACTTCACACTGTTGGCACGTGTAATAAAGTCATGCATTTGAATTAAATCAAAAGAAAGAGTTAATAATGATGATGATTTAAAATTCTCTTTGTCGACTTTGTCGTGTTCTATTCGATAAACAGTCGACACGTGGCTAGCGACATCAGAATCGTGCTCTTTTGTGTAGAAACTAGTGATGTAACATCTACATATCGATAGAAGTACAGAAAAAGCTAAAATGGAAATAAATTTCAAACGTTTAATGTCGAAATAAGGAGAGCAAGTTCTCAAGTTTTTAAAGTACCTATGTAGTTTCTGTATATAACTACCCACTCATATAATTATTTATTATTATAACGAGCCTATTACTAAGACTCGGCAGTCCGTCCGTGTGAGCTTGACGGTTGAAATTTGTACACTTGATGCACCTATTTCTGTTGCCGTTTTAATAAGATAAACCTAAATAAAATTAGTTTATGAGTGCCCCCCACACTACATACGTATTTAATGCCGCACAGACTAGCCTGACTCGCGGTTTTTTTATTTTGTTAACGTTAGAAAGTTATCGTTTATAGACGAACCTATGCAATGAATATCGTATTCAGGAAACCACTTTGTGAAGTTACCGAAGCCCTATGTTAATTAATGTTTCTTCGTAGATGTGTATTAACCATTGTTTGTAGGTATTATGCAGTAGTTTAAAATAATAAGTAATAAGCTTTGCCCTCATCCTCACGCAGTTTTTTATAACATTGCGGCTTATGAATAGTAATGATTATCATAAGCATAATAAATTGTTATTTGAAAAAGTATATTTGTATATCTGGAACTTTCAAATAAGTGATAAGTGGAACCATAAAAATATTCCACTATGAAATATCTAACTACTGCACTTGAAACCTAAAAAAAATGTTTGTGAGTGCTAAGAATTCTATAAAAAAGCTTTGGATTTTTTTTGCTTTGAACATTTGGTTATTATTGTTTATCTTTAATTAGCACTTCGCAAATAATATGTATAGTTCTTATTTGTTAAACGCTGCATTATTTAAATGGTGTGCATTAATTAATGTTTAACCAAAAAATCATAGTTTAAACGATGAAAAGGTAATTCCTATGAAAAAAGTGATAATTTTAACTACATTAGAATTAGTTGTGTCAAGAAATATTATTAAACATATTTTAAGTAAACTCTTTGTAATTTTTTTTTTCTACATTTTCCTTATATTTAATATTAAATCGGTTTTGACAATCTTGAACTTGGGGCATAAGATTAATGGTGGTGAATGTGCCCAATTAATACAGAAAAAATGAAAATCATTGTAAAAACAGTAAACATTGTTTTTGTTACAGAATTAACTTTACGGACCCTTAATAACAGTTTGACTTAAATCCAAGTTACGACAAAACCAAAGCTAGTTAAAAATAAAAAGTGTTAATACTATTTTAAACACAATCTACATTGGTCAAAGGAAGGTCTAATGTATTGGCATTAATTAACAGACGGACTTTGCGATCTTTACCTATAGATAAATACAATAATTTTTCCATCAAAATTCTAAAAATCATATTTATCACAATCATTAAACACTGTAGTATCCCATGTTCTTTGTTATTGCACAACCGACAATATCTATAATAAATATTAATAAGACCGCATCCTGGATTCTTTAGAAAAGGGATGTCGCGATGCCCCTGCGCCGGGATTACTACATGCGCAGGATTCGATGTTTTGAGGAAGGACTTTCTCACGACCATACATAACTTGTTGCATAACTTTGCCTATAAAAATGACAAGGCATCATAAAAATTTTAGAACACTATGTTTTATAAACATAAAATACTGAAATTTAATATAATTCACGTAAATATTGATTTAATAATTAAGATATAAATTCTAAAGTAAGAAACAAACAAAACGTTGTAATCAGTAGGCGCCTTTCATACTGACCATACCTACTGGATTTTTTTTTCTCGATTAGGAAGTTTTCCATTTCATCTATTTTATTAATTACCTTTCTACAGTTATCCGTATAAATACTATTTTATACAAGAACAGTATATCTTAACTAACTTATATGTAAATAGGGCATTCCCATAGAACGTGTGATCGCCAACCACTTAGGCAGTAGATTATTAATTTGTTGCGTACTAACGAGTAGAGCTAATGTGCAACGACTCCGTGACTTCAAATTAACTGGACGGTTGAATGTAACAAAGCGCAAGTTTTGTTTACTGTTTTTAAGGGTAGTTAAATGTAAGGTTACGTAATACTTTTGCAAAATAACATTAATTTACTACATATATTTTAATCTTGTTTTTAAATATATGTTTTGATTTTGAAACTTATAAGTTTTAGAAATAGATAAATTTAATTTTATCACTCGTTAAATCGATATGTGATTTTAATTTGTAGCAACGGTAACTTAGTTCAAGTAAATTAACTATGTTTACTTTACCATTTCCTTAATTTTACTAACCCTTGTTCAAAATTCAAACTAAGACTTAAAATCTACTTTTTATTGCAAGTTCTATGCTGCTTCTATTTTCGCATGCATGTAGTTTTTGCATATAGCCGTCCCTTTCTCTGTAGTTAAGCTTCCACGTTTAGGTCACGTATTACTTCAGCACATCAATAATGCATGGATCCAAGGCTTCAGATTTACTCCACATCACAATGTATTTAACCTGCCGGGAGCTTTTGTGGTGTAGTTCATAAGCTTAAGCGGGCTGCATAAAAATAAACATCGGTCTAAGTCAAAATTGTTACCGACTTTTACTCCAATTATTAAGATGTGTTTGGTTTCTCCGTTTTGATTCTGCACAAGCGATAATAATAATGGTAAAACCCAAGTTTATCAACTTATTCAGTGATGTTGTAAATAAATTATAGTCTGTTTCTTGGAATATCGTCTTAAATAGCAGTTGAAAGATAAGAAAACTCTATCAATGCAACATTTTTGGCAAGAAAAGTTCTCAATTCAAAAAATAAATCTATTTGTTTTGCAAAACTGCCAATCTTAGTGTAAAACCATAAATTAAGAACCTAGTAATCAATTTAAATTGGTTACTAAAATAATCGTTTCTAATAATCCATTTGTCATTAACTAGAGTAACGGACATGAAATGAATATTTTAGCGATAAAAATATTTCATACAACTCTGACCTCTTTCGCAGTTTTTTCTTGTTATTTGAGCCTGCGATACATACAACTTGATTGACACACCGTCGCTGCCATTTTAAGTTGAGCCTCCAACTATTTATTCAACTGGGAAAAGCCTCTACCTTCAAAGGACTACGCAGGTCTGACAAGCTGGTCTTTTAGATCTATTAAGACATTCGACAAGGTGCTTCTTTAATGCAATGTACTCATTAGACATTTAAATTGTTCACACAACTACCTTAGTGTGGGAATAGGTGAGAATTTTTATTTTTCTATATAGGAAATTAAAAGGTATGTTTTGTTGTAACTCTTTTGATTTTTTGGTCATTTAAGGATGATTTGAATTAATATTTATTTCTGGCAGCGCCAGCAAAATAAACATTGTGTAATTTTTTCTTTAAAATGTAACAAAGTTTAAGAATGGGATCCCACATATATAACTTATTTAATATTATAACTTATTAAATAGCAGGAAGTATTTTAGGATATAAAGAAAACGAGTACTGAAGACCAAAAAATTACTTTATTGAAACTATTTACAAAATATTTCCTACTTACGTTATTATTGCAATAACCTTAAAGGACACTTATTTTACATAAAATCACATTTATTTACAATAAAAACGTACTAATATCCCTTTGGAATTTAATGCAATTTGGACGGAACCATTTCAATAAATAAACTTGTAGGTTTACCTTTACTCACTTATATGAAAATAATTATAAACTTAATATTAAAATACTGAACCATACTTAACATAAAAAATCTTCATACTTAATAAAAATATTTCTTATGTACACAAAATTCGTTGAGGAAAAGTTTTGGAACTTGATCTTTGCATATCGAGATCATTAACTTAAACGTCAAAACAATCTTATTTTTTATCCTTGCAAATAACCATATAAACTACTTTATTAACTTCCAAATCTTCGTAAAATACCAATTTTTAACAGGTTCTGGAAAACTAAAAGTTTGTTACATCTGCAATACATCTCAATTGTAATGGAAACAAACAGAATATAAAAAACTTTTTTAGGTTGAACCATAAGAGTTGCACTTTTTTGACTGAACACAGGCCCTAAAAAAATATATTTTAAATTTCGCTATTAAAGTTAACAAAAGTACAAAGGCCAATAACCACCAGCAGTTTACACTGCCTAAATAAAAAACATACAGCACAGTCCCGCCATCTATCGAGCACCCAAGACCTTTTCTTAAACTGCACTATTTCTTTACGGCCAGTGACTTTCAACTTTTTAAATCACGTGACCATAGCTCTCTCGCTGGGTTGTAGAGGCAGCATGTGGTTGTACGTGAACCTTTGGTCTGGCTTCAGTGTGGTGTCGGACCACGGCGGGCTCGGGTTCCATCGGTCGATGCCGTCGGTTGCTTCGAGAGATAGCGGCGCGGGCGCAAGCCGCATGCGTTTGGCAGGAGGGTATTCTATTGCTGTGGATAAAATACAAGTTGATTTAAGGAACTCTTGTTTGGTTTGTGTGATAGATGAGAATTCTTCGAAATCTACGCGCGTTTTATGTATTTCTGTTAATACCTAAATAAGCACAATTTAAGCTGAACTAGGTATGTTATTAGTTACTTAAAAAGTAAAACGTAAATTAAAAAAAGTATTTGTCACCTTCTAAACCTCCACTCGTGCACGTTTCTGAGGCATGGTAGTTAATTCTAGGGTAGGGGTCGTAGTAGTCACCCTTGCTGTGATGAGGGTAGATGTACATATTGCTGTTTACCACGATTTCTGGTGAGGGGTCGTAGTGTCGTGGTGATCTAGAAATAATATTTTAATGATCAAAAATGGGCCCTGAACTAGAATCTGTACTATGTATACTAATTATTATAAAGCTGAAGAGTATTTCTTTAAACGTGCTAATCTCGTAAGTAACGCCTACATGAAATGGCATTCTTAGAGCTTTTTCTGTAATTAACGCAGGTGAAGTCGCAGGACACAGCTATATGTAAGTATAAAAATTATGTTGGACAACTTATAGATCGTAGAACTAAGGTCAAGGGTATACATATCACATACAATTCACAACAAGACATACAATTTACCATCCTCTGAAGTTTACTTATTAGGTTTTCACTTACGTCCTTTTACTTTTATCGCTAAAGTTTATTCAATGTAAAACTCTATTCTCCAGTGTTAAAGACGATTTTTGAGTGCGATGAAATGGTAACGTTGAAGTTGATATACAATAAATATGGTAATGTAAGGTGTCAAATTACAAGGATGGACAGACAGACGGGTTAAGTGATGATTTTTAGATTTGTATTTGTATACTGACATGACTGTTATAAGCTGTGAATGACCTTGGGTATGGGCAGTTTAATTTTGTTGGTTTATCGTGTGAACGGATTTTAATTAGCTGGCTACATATATTGACTTATTGGCATTTGTTGACGTTTAGAAATGAGTACGTCTGAAACCATAATAAGATATACAACGTCTAAAACCAAATTTCAATCAAAATTTTGCTGTAGTGATAGCTGTATAAATTCTAAAATTTGAAATCATACCTTTCTTCGCTAATAGTAGATTGCGGAGAATGTGTGGAGTAATCGACGGGCCCTCTTTCTGAATATACCCTCTCTCCTCCGTACTCGTCTATACTCTTCTGCTGAACATACGAAGACATATGGTATTGATACTCCTCCTGGGTTTCGAAGGGATAGGCCTCAGGGTATGTTTCAGGGTATGACCTGATGAATTTATGGCAGCGAGGGTCCAGCATAGCACAAGGCTGGTTTTGGTAACCGTAGTACTGGTACAGCCAGGAGTTGGCCATCATCAGCTGAGCTTCTTCTTCACTGGAAATGAAGCATGAATTATGATATTTATTGATAATCTTCCAACATAAATACAACTTTATAACTTTTATTAAGAAGAGGCATTAGCTTTATTACAAAGTCTTTTCAAAAAACAAATATTGCACTATTAATAGCGTATGCATATTGCACTATAAATATTGCAAAATTAATAGCGTAGGTATGCATCAGATGGGTAACACTTTGAAAACCTTACTAAGCTCTCTTCTACGATTTTTCTACAGAAGTACGCTTTTTAAAGCCTGATCCAACTTAAACTTCTAACCACGCTTTGTTTTTTCATTATTACCTCAAAACTTGATTAGTGGCCACAATGAACTGTCTTGGCGCATCCGCAGCATCTTTCATCTGAAGGACTGTATGTACCCAGATGAACTGACCCGAACGCTGCTGCAACTTCACAAGGAGTATACAGCACTTGTCCTGCTCTGATTGGGTTACTGTGAAAGAGATGGCAAATGCTGTAGGTGAAATGTGAACAGAGTCAGAGGCCAAATTGAAAACCAAGAAAGTTAATCAGTTGAAGTATATTTGCTTAGATGTTAATAGGACATGATAACATGAGGAAGAGAAAATACTCACTTAATCTATGTTTGGTTTGTGCTTCCCTTAGACTATCCCAATGCAGCAGGTGATACCATGATACATCGGCCAACTCTGATTTCTTCCAGCCTAGATACCATTCCCCACTGAAACAACATTTATACTTTAATTAAAATAGAAAATATAAAACAGTCTTACATTAGTTTACGTAATTCCTGTTCTGAACTGGAAAGAACCCGTTTCATTTAAGGTCTTTACTGAATGTTTCTCAATTCAAATGCCGATGGTTGAACACGAGTAACTATTAATTAATTCTGATACGTACAAGGATATTAATGGCTAAGAATATAATAAAATAATATCTACACATCATTGTGGTAGATTATTATCATTAATTACAAGAATAAGTTATGGTGTCATATATTTCTTAGGAAAATACTACGAGTATAGACAAAAACAAGCAACATAATTTTTGAGTCACAATTTCCTTTTCTAATCGGCTGATGAAATAAATAAATAGGCATCTATGAGACAGCCTGGTAATAACTAGATGGTTGATGGAGGTGTGAGTTACTTGGTGTCGATGTGCAGGATGTTCATGTCGGGCGCGTGCACGGTGGTGAACACGTTGGTGGCGCCGTGCACGACACACTCGCGGGTCTCGCTCGGGCATGGCATCTATGAGACAGCCTGGTAATAACTAGATGGTTGATGGAGGTGTGAGTTACTTGGTGTCGATGTGCAGGATGTTCATGTCGGGCGCGTGCACGGTGGTGAACACGTTGGTGGCGCCGTGCACGACACACTCGCGGGTCTCGCTCGGGCATGGCATCTATGAGACAGCCTGGTAATAACTAGATGGTTGATGGAGGTGTGAGTTACTTGGTGTCGATGTGCAGGATGTTCATGTCGGGCGCGTGCACGGTGGTGAACACGTTGGTGGCGCCGTGCACGACACACTCGCGGGTCTCGCTCGGGCATGGCATCTATGAGACAGCCTGGTAATAACTAGATGGTTGATGGAGGTGTGAGTTACTTGGTGTCGATGTGCAGGATGTTCATGTCGGGCGCGTGCACGGTGGTTAACACGTTGGTGGCGCCGTGCACGACACACTCGCGGGTCTCGCTCGGGCATGGCATCTATGAGACAGCCTGGTAATAACTAGATGGTTGATGGAGGTGTGAGTTACTTGGTGTCGATGTGCAGGATGTTCATGTCGGGCGCGTGCACGGTGGTGAACACGTTGGTGGCGCCGTGCACGACACACTCGCGGGTCTCGCTCGGGCATGGCATCTATGAGACAGCCTGGTAATAACTAGATGGTTGATGGAGGTGTGAGTTACTTGGTGTCGATGTGCAGGATGTTCATGTCGGGCGCGTGCACGGTGGTGAACACGTTGGTGGCGCCGTGCACGACACACTCGCGGGTCTCGCTCGGGCATGGCATCTATGAGACAGCCTGGTAATAACTAGATGGTTGATGGAGGTGTGAGTTACTTGGTGTCGATGTGCAGGATGTTCATGTCGGGCGCGTGCACGGTGGTGAACACGTTGGTGGCGCCGTGCACGACACACTCGCGGGTCTCGCTCGGGCATGGCATCTATGAGACAGCCTGGTAATAACTAGATGGTTGATGGAGGTGTGAGTTACTTGGTGTCGATGTGCAGGATGTTCATGTCGGGCGCGTGCACGGTGGTGAACACGTTGGTGGCGCCGTGCACGACACACTCGCGGGTCTCGCTCGGGCATGGCATCTATGAGACAGCCTGGTAATAACTAGATGGTTGATGGAGGTGTGAGTTACTTGGTGTCGATGTGCAGGATGTTCATGTCGGGCGCGTGCACGGTGGTGAACACGTTGGTGGCGCCGTGCACGACACACTCGCGGGTCTCGCTCGGGCATGGCATCTATGAGACAGCCTGGTAATAACTAGATGGTTGATGGAGGTGTGAGTTACTTGGTGTCGATGTGCAGGATGTTCATGTCGGGCGCGTGCACGGTGGTGAACACGTTGGTGGCGCCGTGCACGACACACTCGCGGGTCTCGCTCGGGCATGGCATCTATGAGACAGCCTGGTAATAACTAGATGGTTGATGGAGGTGTGAGTTACTTGGTGTCGATGTGCAGGATGTTCATGTCGGGCGCGTGCACGGTGGTGAACACGTTGGTGGCGCCGTGCACGACACACTCGCGGGTCTCGCTCGGGCATGGCATCTATGAGACAGCCTGGTAATAACTAGATGGTTGATGGAGGTGTGAGTTACTTGGTGTCGATGTGCAGGATGTTCATGTCGGGCGCGTGCACGGTGGTGAACACGTTGGTGGCGCCGTGCACGACACACTCGCGGGTCTCGGGCATGGCGAGCGGCGTGCACTCCGCGAGGAACACGGGCTCGTTGCGGCTGCACAGCGGCAGGTACGACACGTAGTGCCCGCGGACTAACACCACCTGGTGACAATAGTTTCCTTAGTCTACTTATTTTTCTAGCTCAGGGTCACTTATCTTATACATATAATGCATGGGCTGCACCGGTGACCAATTATTATAATTTTTTTCTGGATAAATCACATTTCTACATAAATTTATATGCAAAAATTTTAAAACTACGAAGTAAACTTACTTTTTGATCTCCAAATCTCATCTGTCGTCTCGCATTTCTTGCTACGTTCATCCTACAGAAAAAATGTCTATTCTTTGGTAAGTTTTCAGTCTCTCCAGTTCCTTTGTTCAGTTCCATTTGTACAGCTTGATGGTCTTGTCTATCTATGATGTCATACACACTATCTCCATGTATTAAAAGGTCCTCCTACAAATAAAGTGAAACAATGATAAAAAAGCTAGACATGTAAATGCTAAAATATAATAATAACTTGATTTTAAAACTGAAAAGTATCAACTTAATAACTTAGTCAGGGTTTAATGTATGTACAAACAATTAGCCATGTTTGAAAAATAACCAAGTTATTCTTTGATTGACAAAATATTGAGACGAAAATGTTAAACAAACGCTACAAGCTAACATTCCTAATCCAAGAGCAAGGACGCTGCCTCTTAACATTGCTACTATCTTTAAACTGCTCGACCTTAAGAAAACAATTAATCATTTTTTGTTTAACAGCCATATCACTTACCATAGAATGTCCTAAATACTCCGCAGCATTTTCCGATATATAAAGTAGTTTGCCGTTCTGTGTCATCATCATCATAAAACCATTCATAGCCTGAAAACAATGTAACTGTCAGTAAAAACTTTTACAGCGCCATAAACAGAAAAAAAAGCAAAACCACCTTAGAAAATCCAATGTTGGGAGTAGGTGTAGACATTTCTTGATACTGATAGGTGAAATCGTGACTCTTAAACACTAAAACAGAAAAAAATACGGTGTTACGAGTAGAGCAATAACAAAAGAAGATAAGATAGTAAAGTAAATGCATTTTAAACGTCTTAATATGTCGTTTCGTGACTAAAGGTCGGGTGACGGAAGGATTTGGGAGACGATCTGAATGCTTTGTTTTGATCTTGAGATTATTTGATACGTGATATGACAACTGGAGCATGGGAACATTGGAGAAAGAGTCCACAAGTTCGGCTGGCGAAATAGATTAACAAGGTTCCGGGTTCATTAATGAGTATGAGATAAACTAGGTAGTTATGAGTTGTGGTACATTTAATGTCACGATTTATAAATATGGTATCTTAAGTGTCTATCATAAATTGCGAAGTTGGTAAAACGCGAAAAAGAGAAATGTGAGTAGAAAGAGGAGAAGACTTTAATAAACTGTTGAAAATTACGAATACAATTATTATTCTTATTCTTATGGGGTTAATAGCTCTTGTAAATCTATTCACAATAATATAGTGCTTAATTTAACAGAGTGTTAATCACGAAATAGTGCAATGGAACATGTTACCCTTTACTTTCATTTTCACTTTCATAACTTTGGATAACCTATTCCAAACGTTCTTAAGCTAGGTGCCAAGTGGCATTTGGCGATTGTTAACTTGAATAAAAGATACGCTACGCTTACTGACGAGATAAAAATAAATATCGAGCAATTGCAACTTGTACAAGGGGCAACTCTTTTCTCTTTGATGACTAGTGGTAAACCTACGTGGCAAGCTAATCTAGACTACTATTTGTTTGGTTACCTTGCTGGAAGTAGTTCATCTTCCTGACGTAGACGCAGACGAGCGCCATGAGCTGCAGCTGCGAGAGGCGCTGGCGCGTGGACGGCGGCAGCGGCAGCAGGTCGCGCAGGTTGGCGATCTCCGCGTTGATCAGGTCCCGGCGCATCTTGCTGGCACCTTTTGTCGACTTGGTAGGCTCAAATCTGCTGAAAAGGTTACTCAGTTAGCTAAAAAAAATTTTGTTTTAGTTGTGCCCTGATTCTATTAATAAACGTTAATAAATAGTTCATTATTATACTGGACGTAAGACGCCCGTAATAGCTTATTTTCTAAATCTATCTTAGGCCTTCGATACGGAACCGTATTATACTTTATGGAATAAATAGGACACTGAATCTAGTTTTCCCAAGAATTCTATAGGTTTATTTGAGTATTGGAATGAAAACTAACAAAATCAGGTGTTGTGGGCCGGTAGGCTATCGACAGCGTATAGGTAGGTTGCGGGTTGGGACAGGGTGGCTTTTTTCCCCCTGCTCTTTTCAATCTCTTCGTAAACAGTCTGATTGGTGAGATTAGTGGTAGCGGTGTCGGTTGTTCCTAAGCAAATCTTTCCTATAAAAATATCAGTTCTACTGACGACATGGTGCTGCTAAGACCATCAGTCAGTAGTGTCAGAAAACTCGCTTAAAACCAAGCTCATTATGATGCAAGACTTGTTCAAGTCAACGTTACAATAATTTAATAAAAATATTGGTATACTTAGTCCGATTTAGATAATGCTTGATTGTTATAATAAAACCTAACTTTATGTTAATATAAGAAAACTTTTCTTTAAATTCTTAAGTGATAAACCTTTCCGGAAGTCACATCCTTCCTACCAATGTAAGCGGCATTTCTCACAAAGATAATTTCCATACAACTCCTTGGATTAGTGCTAAAATTGTTCCAATCACGATTCAGGATACAGCATTTATTGTTGCGCGTACGCATTTTAATAGAAAGGGAAATATTCTATGAGTGTTGCAGTTTTTTGTTATTTATAAGTAGTTTCGAGATAGTGTTGCATAATGACGCGTGAAAAGAATTAATTATAGTTTTTTTTATTATATTTTATGAAGAAAGTTCTCCATCCTGGGTAATGATGTGAATATTTTATTTCCAAGACCCGATATACTTTAGATAGAGAAAATAAAGTTGTTTTATGGTGATCTGTGTATGAAATAAATACAGAGATTGTTTTAAAGATTAACCTAATAATTTGAAACACAAAAGTATCAACACGATATACATGACAGCTTAACGCATTATATACCGACATTTGTGTGTTAGGAAAAAATAAAACTTGATTTACTTTCAATAATTGTTTCTTACAATAAGGAACTGTAAGTCAGAATCATGACAGAAGTAAAGGGTAAGTCATAGTAATAATACAATAATAAAATATATGTTATAATAGTTAACATAAAGATTCGATGTAGGAAGCTATATCGCCCATGTTAACAACCAATGAAGGTTATTCTCGTATGATCATAACTCACTTGGGAAAAATGATTTTAACTTTGGTTAAAAATAAGGATAATTCCCTATTGCTATTCAAAAAGCAGGGATGTGTAGAGCTTGTTGGACATTTATAGGCTAGTCATAGCATAGAATTTTTTTTTTTTCTGATTTTAAGTTATTATTTACGTAAGTTACTAACGAGTGTTTGCAGTTTTACAAAATATATAATTAAGTTTAATTTAAGTTAACATTATTGGTCAAGTCTGCTTTACCTATAACTTAAATATTTATAACTAGATTGTTCTACCACTATCTTAATAAGAATTTTGAGCAAATTTTAAATGTGTAGTTTTTGATAAATAAATTTGCGTGAGCGATTTTTTTTTTATTAATCTGTCGCATACAAACTCTACCGTGTTAGTAATACACCGTCGGTACTTTTCATCTCGCACTGGGAGTCTTTAGCGTTAAAATTTTATTTTTATTTGTTTGGGTGCTTAGTTTTTTTTCTCTTACAATGATTGTGGGAAAAAACAGTTGATGATTCGTTCTCTGTCTTTATGTTATTAATTTGATTATGATTTGGAGCGATTGAGTGGTTTGTGGGCTTTTGTTCGGAGTTATACTTTTCATGGTGTTTTGGACAGTGAGTTTTTACGTTGTTAGAGTATTGATTAGATATTAGGGGTTACTGTTTTTTGTTAGATTATATTAATGATGGAATTAGAGATAAGTATTTTAATGAGTTTATACTAATTATGTAGCATTTCACCTGTACTACGTTAGGTATGTTTAATAGTAGTGTTTTAGAATATGCCACACTCTTTTAGAACAGTTTTTTGTTAATTAAAATAATGATACGGGTGATGAATCCCCGCGCTGAACCTTTATGAATCCATTAATTTAACCAAAACCAGTAATGCACTTCGCCCCATTATGCTCTTCAGTAAAAAGATTTTCGGTGGCAAATATAGTTGAAAAATATACTAACGCTAAATTAATTGTCTATATTTTCCTATTGGCAAAGGCAACGACCAGAGATCATACAACTCTTCCACACCATTGACAAATGCAGCCCGATTCCGATTCCGAATTCAAATTACGACAGCTCTTGTCATTACCTTAGTTTTTTTTCTATCACAAACCTCAAAGGCCAAGCTGCCACGTCCTGACATCATGCAGCCTTCTCCCAGCTAAACATTAACAAATGCAATCCGATTCCGAATTCAAATTTCGACAGCTTGTCATTACCTTAGTTTTTTTTCTATCACAAACCTCAAAGGTCATGCTGCCAGGACGCCGTCGAATCCGGAATGTTGGTCATGACGTCCGTTTTTGTGGACATTCCACGCACATCAGGCTTGCTATTACGAAAATGTTTCGAGCTTCGGACGGATCTCCTAAGATTGGTTTGTGTTCTTAAATTTAAATTACGCGCCATTATTTTTTTATTCACTCCGAAAGTTTCTAATCGCTCACTTGAGCTATAAAAAAAACCCATTGACAATATTTCAAATCTGACTTTTCCCATCAAACGACCACTGTTTACTTATATTATAAAATGAAAAACGATTTATTCAAAGAATACACTTTTATTTAAATATGTTTCAATAATCTTTTGCACGATACTGAAGTTTGTCCTAGTTCTGTATCGTTCAACTATGGAAGAAGAAATGTTAGTGCCACAAACTGTTTGTTTCTATCTATCAATCTAGTGTTTACCTAATTAGATTGGATCCAGGGAAAGAATAAGTTACTCCTTTTTCCCCTTGTTAACTTAATGATTGTCTAAAGGTATAATAAAAACAGGATAGGCCCTTGCATGAGCAAGTTCTATTTTCACATTTAAAGTAAGGAAGTAAGGATTTATCACTAACTTACGATGAGTGAAACCCATGGTTTGATTATTTGTAACTCTAACCCGTACTGAGCCAGCCTAGTGGAGCGTACTTTTAAACTACTGGACTGATTTTGGTTTGTCTTAGCATATGAAATACTAGTATTAAACTTAACTTTACTTCAGATTAACGTATACTTTATTATAAAGGGCAAAGAAAGATTTAATTCTTATAAAAAACTGGACTGATTTTATATACCTACACAAAGAAAAAATACATTGGTTAGGATTATTTCTGTAATATCCATTTTTTTCTACCACAGAACCCATCCTACTCAGCTTTTAAACCCTGTCATTAACTCTCCAGCTAGTGTTTAGGTACAACACACTTTTATAAAGGCGTGGTGGTGGAGATGCCAAGTATCAGCTGGGTAATTGCTTTACTACAGATTCAGAATAACATTTTTAAGCATGTTTCAGGAAGCTTAAGCGTAAAATCTGCACTGTGCTAAATATAGAGAAGGTCAAACTGAGAAATATGGGCCAGCAAACCGACGATGAGCCTCTTTCGAAATTGGGTATGAAATGCGTGAAGGTGTAGAATGAATGCGTAAATAGGCAAATAGCCTATTCAAATATTTTAGGTATGTACTTTCAATATCAATTCACGTTTATATTTCACATAAACATTATCAAAGCGGGAGTATCTTTTCTCTCCTATGATGCTGAACAGATTTTATAAAACTTGTTAGGCATTTTAACTTAAGTTTTATGGGGTTTACAGTCCTTTATGGAATTTCCGTAGCACAAATTCATTGTAGTGTAATTCGTAGCTTTCCCACCAACATAAAGTTAAAAGATCAATAAATTTGTATTTTTTGTTATTAAATGTTGTACGAGTAAAACGCCCGCAGCTTCACATGCGTTGACAACTACAGGTGGCGCCTTATATTTCTATTTTGGGTTATAAACTAAGTTATCACAATCCAAATAGCTGTTTTTTGTCAAAAAATTGTAGTAGTGTAGTGTCTTTAACTTGAAAATTAAGAATTGTCATTCGCATAGGGACCGAAAATCATCGACATCGAAAGGTTTTCAGAGATCAACATGCTGAGGTGCGCATAAACCTGTCATGTATCAAGACTTACAGATTCTCAGTCGCTACAGCTGCCGCTTTTCAGTTGGTGTTCTGTGGGGAAGACCATCCATCAGAATGGCTTTTGGCTAATTGTTTAGTTGGCTAATTGTTTAAATGGTAATATTACAGAATACTTTTGAAATATTTGGAGTTCCGCAGTAAAAAATAACAACTCATTTATTATTCTGTTGATCCATGTATCATCTGAACATATAAAATGTCACTTTTTGAAAATAAATATTATTAATTGAAATAAAATTAATATTAGAGGTATAAGAGTTTTATTTTGCAGTTAATATAGGTTAGGTTCCTTAGTTTTTTAGTTTAGTGTGAAGTTCGGAGAAAACGCTTACATCGTACCGCTGTAATCTTAAAACGTGTCTCTGAAAAAGCAGTAGTAAAAGAAATTTTAAACTTAAATAAATTGATATTTACTTTAAGAAGAATTTTTAATTTCTATGAAAAAGTATAAGACTGTAGAAAGGTAATGAACATAGGTAAGTACCTACTTAAAAATCTATAGAAAATGAATAAAATAAAACGATATGGTCTCAACAACATTTAAAAATAATAAGGTACATATAGGTATAATATTTATATATGATCCTGTGTACTCCATCTCAATTGTCTTCAGAATACTTGATAATTCTGCTGTTTTGCACGGCCTCGTGTAGATTATAGGTTAATCCTTTGATGATACCAAACTAAAACAAATTAAAAATATATAGTTTTTTGTTAGTACCTACGTGTAATGCTAGATAGTCGTAAATATGGACAATTAAACACAGATATAAATTCGCTAAGGTTATTAAAAAAGCTTTGGAATAGTTTTCATAAGCAAATTATTTCACATTAACAAACTCATGATAATAAAACAATACGATACCTTTACCTTGTTGATGCCATCTTCAATTGCACGTTATAGCAACTGCCTCCTTTAGCTCACTAAATTAATTAAGACCATTCTTCTTCTCTATTGCCGGTATTTGAGTTATATCAGGAATAGGATAACTACTTCTCATTCTTTAGATAGAAGATAGTTGAGGAATAACAACTGAAATCCTAGTCCTTTTTGTTGTGTATAATTGATTTTGTAATATATTAGCAGGTAAGAAAAGTTGGTGAAATAAGAAATGAGAAATATGAAAAAAATTCAAAACTGTTTGTTTTGATTATGGTTTGACATTAAAAGTCATGTCAAATGAATAGTTGTTTTTTTTAAGTAATGGTGATGTGTGTATTGACAGTATTATTTTTACTGAATATTTCACATCATAATGATTATAGCGATAATTATCGCGATCAAGCGGGCACACTACGATAGCGCAAAGGGATGTGATCCCTTTGCTATGCTTTTATATGCTACGATAAGGAATGGAGAGTAATGGAAGATGTATTGCGTTTTTAGAGAAATCTAGTGGAGCAATAATTATAATTGTCACGTTCATGGGCATTACCATTTTCAACAGTGTGACCCCAGCTCAAGGCATTAAAACTGTTTTAGAATATGGTAGGATGGCAATTAACAAAAATACACTTTGGATTAGTGTCATTTTTTGAAGATGTATAGAGCTTATAGAGGTGTTGAATGTAAGTCTATGGGTTTCCGTCAGAATAACGGCTTTAAAAGTGATTTTTGCACTGTGATGATGACGTCATTGCTTGACGGAGTACCCGTTCTTTCTCTAAACCTCTCCGTTTCCCGAAATTTCGAGTTTCGTAATAGCTCTGCAGCGCACGTCACGGTGCGATCGGACGGACACCGTGTAAATTGTTACGATATTAATGTACGGATGGTGTCTAATGGTAGGAGAGTTAGACTTGGTAGGTCAGGATCTACGAATAGTTGATGGCACTTCTAGTGTAACCAAATTGCCAAGAAAGATTCCTTATAGATTCACCGTTTGTCATCCGGATTTTTTAAATAATTATTGAAATAAAGACATCATAAGTATTTACCAATAGATTTCAGTATGGTCAAATACTAAAATACCGTAATTACATGAAAGTTACATATCTTCAGTGTATTAATATTAAAGAAAAACCTTATCTTTGTATCAAATAAAAATCTGAAATGAATTAAAAAACTGAAACCGTAGGAGGGAAACCGTTTTCTAATATGGATTAGAGAAGAGGATTAGCTGACAGAGTTGGTCAATATTCAAAACTGAAGATGTTTGTACCAGAATTTTATATTTTTAACGTTTTTAAAATAACGTTAACTAAATTAAAGGCTAAAAGTTATTCAAATATAACAGTTGATATAATTTTCACCAACTTTTTCCTGTATGTATATAACCTTTTAAAACCAAGTAACTTGCTTATATCATTGATAAATATTGTATAGTTAATATATGCACAACTCTTGTTTATGAATTATGTTTTAACAAACATTTGTAAAAGTTATTAGAACACAAATCTTCAATAATTGTGTATGTCAATTTAATTTATGATAATTTTTGATTAAATACAAGATGTTTCCTTATAAATATAATTTGCATTTTAATTATAACCTTTAAGTTAATTAACTAGCTTAAGTATAGGGGTAGAGATATCCTTTCCTTGTATATTCCTATTTTTGGTTTATACGGTTTATAAAAGAGTTTTAGTGTATTCTGTATTTTAGTGATTTTTTAAAAATTAAAAGTTGCTTATTACGTAAAGGCCTATCGCCGCTTCGTAGTATACAAGATAAATAAATAAAGGTACTAACATCACTCCCTGAATCAATGACCAGAGTATTGGCTTAAATAAATGCCTTACTTGAATAACTAAATATAATAGATAATAAACAGTCGGACATAATTAGCTGTTATATATTCAAACCCGATGCCAACTCTCGATTATCCCAATTAAAATATTTTTATTAGGTTTTTAGGTGATTATACTATTATTCTATCATCGATCTTTAATAATCTACTAAATTTTTTTAAACAATATAGTTTAACATTGCGCGGGCTTTGCTTTGAGTGCAAAGTACAAGAAATATCAAAATCAAGTCTAAAGCATATAAGTTGTTATACCTTAGAAATATGTTCCAAATACAACCCATTAAACATACACTGTAATCTTAACCATATGTATCTATTGCGAAAGGAATTTCCCACAGTCACAAATTGCCTGAACAGTTTTATATCCAATAATATTCTATAATCAAATGTATAAAGTATATCTAACGTTAATAATGAACACAAAGTGCTGAAATTAGCTATACTTTATACTCCGGGTTCTACAGATATAAACTTTATTATTATAACCTCTACACTTAGTCCTTTGACATGCGCATAAGCTGTTGAAATTTGAAGACCATCCAAAAAGGAATATAATTCAAGTTCCTTCCCTTGATTTATTCCTAAACATCAGATAAACTGAACCAAACTCTGTGTTCTACTCTTATTTAGCCAGTTAACCCATTAGCAGCCACCCGCCCCCTCACCTCATGCCCCGCCCACCGAAACCCTTATAATATAGGACTCCATATAATAACACGGTACAAAACCACCAATTAATAGACATTGAGCTAAATTAACTAAAATGTACGAAAAAGGGTAAAAAGAGGGTGGGAAAGTTCAAATTGAAGTAAGTTTTAGAAAAAGTTGGTTTAAAGTCTTCGGTTTTGAATTTATAAGCTCTAAAAGCAATATATTGGCGTTTATTATTAATATTTTTTTAAATAGTATTCTCAATTTAATTAAAGATAATGTATTGTATAACTTTTGCATATAATATCTGCTAAAAAGATGAACCCAGTTTTGGCACTGCTATACATGGTGAAAGCAAAACCACATGTATTTTTCTTATAAAAACAAATTAATCGACTATTCCTACTTTTTCAGACTTGAAACTTCAAAACATGAAAAATACCTAAACCTTAACCTTAACAGGATCAAAAATACAAACACGTAAAGTTTATTCTGTCGAAGTTAAACATTTGTCTCCGCAATAATTAGCGCATGTATAAAACGTCTGAAAATCGTGATTTCTCCATTACTGAAGGCATCTGAGGTTTGTTACGTAAAGTAAAGTATACATTGTTTGTATTTTTAGTAACGTTGCGTCGGCGCAGATTTAACGGCCATTTTTTTCACAAAACAATTAGAATAAGATTTTTTGGATGTCTTGAAGCAAAAGACATCAACGCGCTTGTAACTTTGAATTCATATATACGAGGCGTATATTAGTTCACATTGTTATATATATTCAGTAATACCTAGCTAAAATAAGCTTTGATTTTGATTGTCCTATTAAAATGAAATATATTTTTTTACAGTAGGAAGTTGAACAATATTATTATAGCTACAATATTTTTATTATTTAAGTTAATGTAAGACGGTGTAGTAATTAACCGCAATTTAATGGCCATGCTATTTATTAATATATAAGAAAAATAATAAAAAAATATAAATAAATTGCGTACCTGAGAAACATGGTTATTCGTAGTCCTGAACACTTATAACAGTAACAACACAAATCACTCAAAATCAATGACAATCCATAGTTACAACAGACAGTCACGACCACACACCTCGACTGTTAAAGTTCAAATGATCATTCAATTAAAACTACCCTCGCCACGGAACGCCACGGAATAAATGTCAAAATACAACAATAAAAAAAAACATAAACAGACACGTGCCCGACATAATAAATACCGCACCGCACCAATCGTTTACAAAAAACCGATTGAAATTCGAAAATTAACGATCGACAATTTATGCGTGCGTTTTTATTAGAATAGCTGTAAGGAGCGATCCTGAAGCGATACCACCGTGCGCGAGCGCAACCAGGCTTCGACTATAAAAAGCCTGCGCTCGAGCCTCTCTTTCGCGCGGCGTTTAGTTTTCTTATTGTTAAAAACGCGGCTCACCGAGAACTTTGCATGGTGGGGACAGCCGGACACCAAAACTATTCAAACTGTCTCGATATTTCTGAAACCGTCACTTAATTCGAAAAGTAAAAAGAAACAATTGAACTACGACTCTATTTAGAGCACCGAGCCTTGCGTCCGAGCGGGACGGGTATATTTTTGTACCCGCGTTTTTTAATGTCGACTATGCGGAAAAGAGACGGCGTGATGCCTCGGTTATGATCATTGGTTTAGATTGATGAGTCTGAGAGAGATGTACGTAATTGGGTGTGCAATTACGCCGGTTTCGCGTAAACGAGACAAAAGTACGATGATTGGGGAAAATGACAGTTATTGATATGTACGTAATAAGGTTGTGTTTGCGAAGACACGTTTTGCAGTGCGCAGACGCATATAATGATAATGCGTGGAGTAATGCTAATTACTGTTTAATGATAGGTCGTGATAATCAAGCGGGTGTTAGTTTTTGCCGTCAAATACTTAACGCTGAGTGGTTAGATTATCTTATATATATTACCTTTTATTAAATACTTTTTTTATGGTGTCAATTAATCTACGTAGTTATTCATTAGAATTTTTCTTTACTAGCCTGAGAATGTTAAATGGGCTTAGAACCAGTACCAGTTAATAAAGTGTTGCATTGGTTTTTACTTGAGCTAGGATACTTTTTTTGTTATGCTACTTGCAAAATTGAGATTAGAAATAAGACAATAGAATATAAAAAAAGATCCTTCGTTTTTATGCGCATTTAAAAGAGGAGAACTAAAATCTTTCAAAAATTATAATGGAGATATAATTGACAATTATTACCTATAAGTCAAACAGTCAATAATTTGAATAACCAAATTGAGCTTTTAGAGGTTTCCGTTATTTTTTATACCCTTTATTACTTATTATTGGCAAAAACTAAAATTGGTATTATTTTAATAACACCCTTTGTTTTTAGCTAATAACTTATGTAGTTGTTATTTATAATACACTTTTTTTTTAATATTCTCTCTATATATTCTACTATCGAGACTTCAAAATCCACCCGTGTAAAGTAAAAGGGTCAGCAGTAAATGTATAAAATAAGTTAGAATAATTTAACCAACGCGCATGCGCTCCAGGCTGTCAGCTACCGAGTTACGTTTCATAAAAACTGTAATCTTTATATCTTACCACTGATGGGGTTTACTAAAATATTGAGGAGTAAACTTGGTGAAAGCGCGGGGTAGAGTTCGGTTGTTTTGTAGGCGATATTTTCTACGTTCAGGGAAATTAAGTTATAAAGGGTAATATGTTGGGAAAATAGTAATTAGATAGGTTTGAATTCTCAAGTGCCTTTTTTTAAAACATTAACACATGAGACAGATTAAAAACGAATACGAAAATGTAAGAATTTAGTATTTAACAGCAGAACTAAACTTGGTAAAGGACAAAAGTTCTAGGTTTAGAAATACAAAGCTGATTTGAAAGCAAGCACAAAACAAGGTGTCGATTTGTCGAAGATTACTGTTATAGTACTTGTTATATTTTAAATAAAAAAAAACAATATTTTGTATTTTGATTTGTAACAGGAATATAAGGCATAGAATCAATCACTTTGCTCATATTCAAAATTAACACAATTTCAAAAACCAAATCTATTTTGTTGTGTTTTTTACATAATTCTTAGCATTTTTTACACTTCCTCACTTACAATGTGAAACAAACCAATTACCATACACATCCTCAGACACTGAGTCGCCGCCACCCCAACAGTATATTAACCCTTAAACCGGCCGCTTCGGTCTTTGAAGCCCAATTGATTATAAAATCGGAAATGATCAATTTGGCGGTGTGTGAGACTATCAAAGCGGCCGCTAGACACGTCCGGCCGCCGCCGCTGTCGCAGGTGGAGTGAGACACACGGAGCTGCGTCATTAACGCGCCACTCACGCGCAGGTAAATGCACCACGTGCGGAGCACGCGCACCCTTTGTAGTTATACAGGGTGTAGGAGTTAACCTAATGAAATGGTAGAGATAGAACATATTAAAGATTTGGAAATGGTAATTATGTAAAAATCGGACACAATTATCTATACTTATATTGGAGTCTTGAATTTGTGTGTTAATTATACTATAAAAAAATAGAATGGTTATACAAATATTTCACACTCTACGTTAAAAAAGCTCACAAATTTTCGTGTAACGTTTTGGGATAAATTACATAACAATTGCACTAAGAAAATTTACCAAAAAATGTTTAGTTTTCTATAACTATCACTCTGTATAAATCGCAAGCGACGCAATGACGACGTCTTTAACAGTAACAGCAGGGAGGTCCCACCAAAGAGGCCGGCATGACTCCCAAATCACGTACCACCACCCTAATGTAAACAATAGACCAAAGATACCGCACTTATTAGCCCGACGATGGAATTAATCTGAGCGATGAATCTACGATGTGCGGTATACGAGGGACGGAAGGATTTCGGCGGCGTTTACGATAAATAGACTGAGATGGTTATCAACGGGTCGGTGGGACCCCGGTGGTAGATGGAGGGTTAACAGACGTGCGGTTTGGACTCGTGATCTACTTATGGACGTGATTGCTGGAGAAAATGGGAAAGTTTAGGTACCGTGTGACCATTTTTGTTACTGTGTGTTATTAATAAAAGTTAAAATGTATATCGGAAGTTTTCATCAGTTTTTTTTCGTTTTGCAAACGGGTGAGCTAAAGCTGACTTAATAAGATTCAGCGTGTAAAATACCAGAGCTTTCCCAGTCCACGCGATCAATATTTTGCACAATATTCTATTGAAAATTCCAAGCCAGTTTTATGTAAAGTGAGCCAATTTGATAGAACTCCAGATTATACTGTTAGTGTGCAAGTTTTAACTTAAAAACCTTAGTTAAATTTACGTTAAGTGGACCTCTTAAGAATGTGTTTTTAACCACAGGGTTACCACCTTATAATTCGGGTGATATATAATTTTATTTCTTGTACGAAAATTGAAAGATTACACGGTGTTTTCATTGGGATAAAACGCATTTAGGATTTAGATTAGGCTGAATTAAAGGGTACGTTACAGTTCTAAGAAAATACGTGTGTATTTTTCGTATGAGTCATGGCAACTTATGATAATTAAGATTGGGATTTGGGATTTGCATGCGATCTGAGAATTGACCTCTGTTTAGTTTTTTATTACTAAACTTTATGAAAGAACACCTGTAAATATGACAAGATTTTAATGGTAGAGTAACAAAAATATTTCAAAAGTTAAGTAGAACAAAATTCTAATAATCTACTTTATATCACATAGAATTCAATATTTTTAATTTAAAATCTTGCAACTATAATTTTTTGGGTATCTTCAAAGCTAACATAAAATGTATAGTCCGATCAAAACGCAATTTAATTCGACAACCCTAATGCAAGACGCCTGGTCAGGTGGGCGTGTCCCCCAGATGGTAAGATTACGGTCAATGCGTTCAACCATGTTTACCTGCCTGGGTAAACAAAGAGTTAAGTCCACTGCAACAGGTTAAGTGCGTCTACTTCATTTCGTGGGTCAATCGGACCCATGACCTTTCGAAGGTTAAATTATGTGTACGACTTAATTGCCTAGTTGTTTAAGGGATTTATGAATGACTGGTTAATTTAGGCTCTTAACAATGTGTGTATGAGTTTGCTTAAGCTCGAACGATGTTTTCTCGAGGTTTTAATGGGCTACCTTTTAAGGTGCGCATACGCATCTACTTGTCAAATGATAAGTGACGTATGAGGTCATGGGTTATGTTGGCCATATAGGGGTCTGAGCATAGGTTAGGCCTTAGTTGGGTATACATTGGGAAGGTTTTTTAGCTTGATTTTAGATCCTTATAGATGGGATGATGTGTTATGTTTCTACTAAGGTAAGACCTTTTTACTAAAATGCCTTGATATTTGTAAAAGCAACGAATAAAGCCGCAGAAAACAGTGATTGAAAAAACAATCTGTCTTAAATGAATTGATATCCTTGCTTGGTCGGTCACCTTAAACGAAAGTCAAAGCGTGAAATGTGTGGCTTTTTCTAAGTTCGAGGCCTAATAATTCATCTTATAACCAAACAAAAACTGGAGCCTTATCGTATTATAACAGACAAAATCTTGACTAAAGTCAAAAGAATTTCCATCCACCAAAGAAAGTTACCAATTTAAGATCCCCGCTTCAAATTACTTTTGATATACATTAATAATGAGTTTCAATATGGGCCCAGGCTGGTTGGCAACTTTCTTTATAGCCGAAATACCCGCCCCTGCGTCTCCTTGACCTTACCACCTGCAAGTCGACCCGGGAGACGGCAATCGGGCAATCTTGCGCAGCGGGGCGGGGCGGGGCGCGCGGGGGGGGTGCGGCGGCGTTAATTATGGACTGTTAAAACTGAGGCAGGGCAGGAATACGTGTGATGTAGGCGAGGGGGGTTTGCAAGGGACTGCAGTGGGTTTGGATTAAAAAGGTATGGTATGTGACGTCATGCTGCAATACAACACACCTGCAACTAAATAGTTTTCCTAGAGGAAATGACGCAATTTCCCGTGGCAAAAAGTTTCCCATTTTTTATTCCAGGTTATAGTTATATCGTTAAACAAAGTGTCATCCGAGTCTGTTCAGTAGTTAGAACGTGAATCATTAGCAAAAACACACTCTCACAAGCATGTGCATTTATAAATTTTAATTTGGAAAAAATAAGTTCTTCTGTCAAGTTAAGAGAGATTCAATAAGATACGGGTAGTTGCAAATGTTTAATTCTAGTTTTCCCACAACATAAATAAATTAAATCATTTCATCATCAGCATCATTTTATTAGTTGTAAATAAATAAAAATATTGTTAAGACTGCCTCAGGATCATAGTTTATCTCATGCTTCTTCTATTTTTGGACAACCTTCGATGTCGTCGACATGATTGTATACTGCAAAAAAATAAGAATCATTTCTCTATGGCACAGCGATTGGTATACCAAACTATTTAGAAGATGGTCCTGATTTGGACCGATTTAGTTGAAAAGGTTTATCGCGGTATCAACTAAATCGGTCCAAATCAGGAAAAGGTTTATGAACTCTACTGCTATTAAAACACAGCCTAAATTATCTCATTGTTCTTAAAATACATATTTTTTAATTTTATAAGGCTAATAATCTGCATTCTTTGTGCAGAAGCGATTGCTAGTAATACATAAGTTTTATGTGATAAGTCCGAAAGTGATATATCAGAATATGGAGTACCTTCGCCGCTATCACAGTTATACTCCAAAAGATCGCAGAGGTCCAAAAACGTGCGAGTTTTCTCTCCATTTTTACCACAAACAGGGATCGTGTCGTGAATGCAAGACTCGGACATAAAGCAGAACTGCTCCAATTTATTCTGGAATCAGAAATAAATTACTTAATTACGAACACATGTTTAAATTTACTATTAAAATAATACTTACAGAAGGCGTTGACATAAATTCAGGAAAATGGCCGCAAACAAAAGATACTAACGTGCAATCTGGAAAAAAATACTATTGTATATATCAAATATTATATGTACTATAACAAAATATTGACCGCATTAATAACTAGTCAATTTTTAACTTACGAAATAGTACAAAAGGAAGTTTCATTCCGAAACTTCTAGATCTAGAGGTTACTGGAGCACTAGGATGTCTACTGAAGAATGATGTATTTTGTTAGTATTTAACAGGAATAACACTTAACTTACACATAACATATTAGACTGAATCGATGTTTGGAAGGAACTCCTTGTAAGTCAGGGATTGTCAATTTTATTTTATTTAATTTTATTATTTACAAAATCCACAGCCTTAACTTTTCGAAAATAAATCTGTTAAACAGTTATCTGCCTATTTCATCCGCAGTTAAATCACTTTTACCGTGGGAAAGAGCATTTTTTTTGCGGTATAAGTTGTTATTTTACGATACTGTCTATCCAAGTTTCATTTAAATCCGTTCAGTAGTTTTTGCGTACAAAATATTTAATAATATAATTTGCATTTATAGTATTTGTTGGATTTGTCTTGCCGGAAGGTGATATGTGGCTAGTTTCACTAGGAATAAGTTTTTTAAATTAAATATTGGTTGGTAAGTTTTCCCAAAGATTGACTACCCCTGTTTTAATCCATATTATTGAACTAACATTCAAACTGTTTTGCATAAACGTCCTGCCTATAAGACGGGGGAAACAATTCAAAACATGGTTTACTGAGAACTCATCATTTAGTTCCTGAGGTTTGTTATGAGAACTAGTGTAATTCATTGAGACAATATGATAATTAGAAGACTACTGACCAGTAAGTAGAAAAGTAACATTTATTTTAGTTTGTTGTGTTATTTTATTCGCCTTATCGAACATAATAAACTGTTGTATTTAGAAAAATGTATTTTCTTGTCAAATTTATTGTTTTCCTTTCTCTGATTAGATGCTGGTTATATTCAATAAATACTGTCATAATTTAAGAGTACACTACAGTCAATAAAACTCATATTCAACAAAAACAAAAAGATTTATTACTAGCCATATATCTATATTCATCCACATTATATTATGTAGTTGTAAATCAGTTTCATAAGAAGACAGTGTGAATTTTTCTTCTTACCAGGTTTCATACTGCTGAGCATAGCCGAGGAAGTATGGTGTCACGTTGAAATTGAGGCTGAAGATTATTTCTTCCCTATGGAACCGGTTTGTAAAACTCATATAAATTTATTGTAACTTCTTAGATTTACGCGATATTTTTTACTTGAAATTAAACTCATTTTAACTTTAGACTACTGGAGCAGGCGTACTTAAAAAGTGTGGCATAAAATTTCTTGATCTGGTACCAAAAAACATTGACTCAACCATAGGCTTTTTTGAAATATTAATTTAATTAATTTTGTTAAGTTAAAGTTAAATACAGGTTAGAGTTATATAAAACAACTGAAATTGTAGTTAAGTGTGCAAAGTTCTTGTGAGACAAGTACAAGGTAATATTAACTTTTATTAACAAAATGCAGGTTATAAACTTCTGTAAAATGAGCGACGAGTGTACGCATGACTTCGTCCCGCTCTGCGGCCAGGACTCGATGGGAATCACGCGCATGTTTAATGACAACTGCGACCTTTATGAATACAACTGTGACGAGAAGAAACGTAAGTAGCGCGGTAGCTCAGTGGTAAGAGCATTATACCGGTTTTCCAAAGGTCCTGGGTTCGAGTCCCAGTCGCGTAATGCTCGGAGGCCCGCGTTCCTTTTTCCAGTATTTATAACTTCAAAACGTAAGTTACATACAGGGTGAGGCAGACCACTTCCGAAATCAGAATTTTGTATTTTTAAGGCCAAATAGAAATTGGATTTAACGACAAAATAAACAATAACCGCTACTTAAAAATATATTGTAATTATTAGTTTTACTCGACCCACCCATGTTAATGAAAGGTTTTAAGATATACTTAAGTAGCGTTGATTAAAAATAAAATATTAATCGTTTCAGAATACAGACACGTCAAATTAGATGTATGCAGATACGAGCTCATCGCAGCCGACCGAACAACAGACTGATTACAGGCCTTAGGTCAATTAAAAGACAAGAATCAATAAACATTGATACTTTTTACCAGTTTTTTATTATTTATTTCATGACTTTAGGCTTCATAGCATAAAAGAGCTTTCGTCCAAAGGTATATCGCAATTCTGGGGGCCAACTTAATAAACTGTCGACAAGAACAATCAACCGATAAATGGGACGATTTCTTACGAATGTGTCAAATTTGATATATTTGACTACGAAAATTTGACGTGATCCTTTGGATGATATGCACACGACCCGTGATAATTTTACAGGCTAAGTCATCATCATAAGATCATCTTTCTGTCAAAACTTATTTCATAAGAATGTGTAGAGGTGTAATAAACCTTTAATCATAAAATTTGATCAGTCAAAGATAGAGTTAATAAATCAGTGAAGATATTTAAAAAAATTATACACCATAATTATTGATCCCTAAATTATTAGCTATCAAATAAATATCAAAAGGACATTTGATTTTAAAAGATACCAACACGTATCAAGAGTGTTGAAAAAAAGTCAAAGATCTATTGCCACAATTTCAGTCCGCAGACCTCCCAGCTAGCTGGTATCGTCTTAATTTCACTCGACGAGTAACGATCGAGTCCTTCATGACGTACTGCAATGCGCAGACGACGCTATCGTATCAACTAATTTGTACCTCAGATTGGCAATACGAAGTACTACGCTTCAAACAAAAATCAACTCTATGAGTTAGTAGTAAGGTTGAAACTCGGATGAAGTTCAGGGGCGTATTCTGAAACACAAGAGCGACATTCATCTTGGTGTAATTAAATATGCTTGCGCTGCATTCGATCGCGTTTAAACTGGAATATCAATTGTTTTTATTAACTATGGATTAAAGCGGATGTTATTTGCGAAACATTACCTTATATCATACAGTGCTATAAACAGTGGGTTACACATCATCAAGTTATGTTTATAAAAGTTGGTTAACCAACTGGGCGCGATAAAAAATAAAATACTAAATTGTTAATAGCAAAAGAATGCCATTGGCTTAAATATAAATTAACTGTTCTATATTAAATTTTACAGGCTCATTTTTGGCAGCTAAATTTTCATATAATTCCGTTATTCATATCGCTCATCAACTGTTACAAATTTAAGTTTTATAAAAGTATCCGTAGGTAATTCAAGCGGCATTTTGCCTCTTCAACAAAATAAATAAAAAATACACTTAACAGTCGCCTGTTAAACGCGGATCGCATACTGGTGTGGAAAGACTCTCGAGATGTCGTCCAAACTTATTCATTTCGGCATTTCGTTTGTGTATTATCACATGCACAATGACATTATCACATACTTGGTAATAGGAACGCGGGGTGCGCACGCGTTTCTTTCGGCTGGCACATGCGCAAAGCTAACATGAACTTTTGAACGGGACAGTTTTGAGAGCAAATATGTGATCTGGATTTAATTCTTGGTATTCGATGTCTTCTATATGTTAGTCTCCTTTAGCATGTAGAGTAGAAAAGTTAAGTTTTTATCGTTATTTCACTTAACAATAGATTTGTTAAATCTGCCTAATAATTATTAGGGAGTAAAGTTAATGAGTTCGTATGATTGAAGTAATCTGTGGAACTATTGCTTTAAAGGATATGGTTGTAAGAAATTATATAATAACTATTTTATAATGTGACAAATGCTAGCTATATAAGGATAAGACAAAGTTTATTAAGGTTAAAGTTTTGAAATCGGTCGCCTGATTTAGGGGTTGTGGGGGGTTGGGGGGGGGGTGGGGGGGAGGGGTCAGAACCCCCCCTGATCATTTTCAGCCGCCGGAAAAGAACCAAAAAAAAAATTTTTTTAAACCCAGTAGCCCTCAATATGGCGAACTTTAGTAGCCAATTTATATATATAAAAACTCGCTTCAATCATGAGTAAAACGCTTCGCGGGACTCCTTTTTCTGGCAGTTTAAAAACAGTAACCTAACTAACCTAACCCATTGATGTCGGATTGTGTCAACTCGGAGTCAGACTTTGCTATAAACACACTTAATAAATACAATATGATTACCTCGATTGTATTTCCAAACAGAGTCCAAAAACGTAGCCAAGTCGTAGAAAAAACATAAAACAATACGTAAGAACACATTTACATATACTCGTAAGCAAAGAAATGACGCGAGCTACGTACAAATTTGACATTAGAGCAGTCAATATCTTTCATCCAAGATGCTAAATGCGTTCCGATTCACGTTAATCACCAAAAAACATTGACAATCTGTACTAAAGCAAGAAAAATACGTTCCGATTTACGCAATTGTGCAAGTATTTAGGAAATTTTAAAATTTTAAAAAAAATATTTAGACGTAACTCCGGCAGCCAAAATTACTTGTAGGGGGTTCAGACCCCTCCCCTCCACCTCCCCCAACCCCCCACAACCCCTAAATCAGGCGACCGATTTCAAAACCCAACCCTTTATTAATGTTGAAAAATTTAAATATTTATCTTACTTGAGAACTGTACTAGTATTTGTTGGAAATAACCCTAAGGTAACACTGTCAATTGTCAATATTTCCTTACAGTAGGACCAGAGTTCTAAAACAAATTTACAAACAGACATATTTGCGCCCGCAATCTTAGATCAATATATATTTAAAGTAGTCCTATGTTTTTTTAAGTTGTAAGCAGTGTTCAACTCATTTCTACTTTTAAGTTTTACCAATCAACTAATATCAGGAATGTAATCAACAGTCTAGAAATGTAATTTGAATCTCTTATAAAAAAAATGCAAACAGTAAACAATTGGTGGTAATACATAAAAAAAATATGATTGTTACTTTCCAATTTCTTCTAATCTAGAAGAACTCATTATATAGCCCCAAATATAGAAAATTATGTAAAAAAAAATCTGGTTAATAAAAACAATCAAATAAACACTTTTAAAATAGCCGAAGTGAGTTCAACGCAAAAAATCTGCTTAAGTTTACAAATTAATGTTTCCCTTTATTCTTATTGCTTCTATCACATCCAAATCCTAAACTGTTCCTCCTACGCCCAGCCTACAACCTTCCTCATATGCCCACAGCTGTAGGTATTCTAAATTTAAATACAGGTGCCACAATCCTACGCATTCTGGCCACAATTAGTCTGTTTAACCAATACTAGGGGGAGTTTACACTGGATCTTTGTCCTTATATTTAGCGGGGTATAGCTAAGTGTTGCCGACTCTTGTTAAGTATTTGGGTTAACAAGACGACCGAGGTGTTTGTGGAGACTGTTATTGTGGGTAGGATCCTTTACTTTTTTTGGAGGACGGTAGTTGGTGATAAATGTTTAACTGCTTGTAGGGATTTACGTTTGATGTTCGGGAACCCTGTTGTATTAGGATTGTGGTAAGTAGCTAAAAGTTGCAGATTTAAACTCAGGTATTTTAAAATCTTTATCTACACACAGCTCAATATTGTAAGTAAGTTCAAAATATATGTTAGCCAAATATTATTATTATTAAACTACTTTAAAAATACTGTAAATTCAATATCTAAAGCATAAAATATCAAAAGTAATAAAATAAAAAAATAATCAGCTAACGAAAATTCGTTTAAGTAAGTAAGGTATACTTACTTATGCTTTTGCTGACCTTGATTGAATCAAAGATTTTATGTTAGATTTGCACGTTGACGTGAAAGCTAGTCTTAGCAACGACTAGGTATATATAACGTCAAAGTTAACGTTATCATAATTAAAGATCGATATATTGAGACATTTAATTACAACACCGATACCCATTGTTTCAACAAATAACCTAACTCCCTAGTAATGTAAATGATTAATTAAATGCGCCAACAAGATAAAATGAACAATCCTTGTTTAAAGCCACCTCGGTGTGGACCGACCCGACGGTTAATGCTCGCTGCGTGTGTGCTGAGATCTATAATGCATCGGTTGGGCACCACCACAATGAGGGAGTAGTATGGATATGCTTAATTGATAAAAAAACAGGAAAAAATGTGAGGCAGGAAAAAATACTAAATGTAAATGAAAAGGTGATCTAACTAATAATTATCAAATTATAATCTTAAATTAAGACTGTAGATAATGTGCAGCTGAGTTCGAGTAATTTTGATAGCTGAGGTTATTTTTTATTATGTTAACTACCTATTTGTATTTAAATGCTTTCTAAAAACCATCACTTATGTAAATATTTATAATCGGTTTCGGTTGTTTTCCAAATATATTTTTTAATTGTGATTATTTATTTATATTAAAACAAAACGCTTGTTTTATTCATCACAGTTTTACCTATCATTAACGTCAGGATATCCATACAACTCCATCCTTTGATAAATACATTAAATATAAATTTTATAAGGCCATTAAAATTAGGGCGGTCGGGCCCCAAGCAAATTGTTGAGTACGTCGGCGCACGGGCACAAAGAAAGCCGCCTAATCAATTGTACTTATAGCCAACTCTTGCGCAGGTCCGGGGAAAAATGTCGTAAGTCAACGTGGTGAAACTTTGACCTGACCTTTTTGTAAGGTTAGAGCTTGTGTGTTTGTTTAAGGTTCACTACTAATTTGTTGATTTGGGATTTGTATTTATGTTTAGTAATGAGATGTGGTTTATGTTCATGTTATTAAATCAATAGTAAAGTAAATTAGCTTTTGGATGTTACACATTTCGTTATTTCATATTTTACCAGACTTAGGTTCTGCTAGTCTCAATAATAACTGACCCATGTCACTGCCTGCTTAGTTTAAAAAAACTTATCAGTAGTTCTAGATATAACCCTAAACATCAAAATTCGAATTTCTAACTTTTTTGTGACCAAAGAAAAAGACACAATAGAATAACTACCTTTTAATCCTCCAACAATTGATTTCGAAAGTTACATAATTATTCCTCGGGATATCTAAGGCTCTAAGGGCTGCCTCTCATATATTTTATTGGCAACCTCGGTCTAATGCCCATCGTAACTCACCTGCCCTAACGCTTTTGTATATACTTATTTGTTTTAATATCATAAACTACAATGCTCGATAATTAATGAGACTGAACTAATTATTCACATTGAATTGGTTTGCAATATTTTTAAGCTAACAATTTAGTTTTTTTTTTTTCATTTTCGTTTAAGTACCTTGCATCGATTAAAATCATATGTTTTTTTTATGTATTTTTTTTATTTTTAAATGTTCTAAATTTTACTATTTGAAGTGTTGACCATGTTACTTAAGCGATAACTTACCTATACATATTTAAAGAATCATGTAAAAATATAAATAAAATAATTATACTCCAGGTATTGTAATATAAATCTATAAACTAGAAACACGTATTCAATCTATCTTTACCTTACCCACATGACCTACATCGTATAAATTTGCAACATACTCAAATAACTAACGAACTTCCCCATCCACACCAAAGATCACATCCTATACTACACCTATCTATTAATAAAACTCGGTGCATCCTATGAATCGAAGTACAGTCATGCACAGAGCTCATTGACGCATGAGGTGGATAGTGGGTAGGTAGATAGTGGGTAGGTAGACGTGCGCTCGCTCCCGGACCTACCTCACGAGTGGCGGCGATCGATGCGACACGCAGCGCCGCGCCTGCGCGCTGGGGCCGGTACTGGCTGGGGAGAAAATTTGAGGCTTGAAATGGAAAAACAAATGAAAATATACCTTGTTATTAAGGCATAAGTGGGAGCATTTTTCTGGTAGATTTTTATATCGAGATTAGCTTGGAAGGAAAAGTTGAAATGGTAAAATAAGATAATTAAATTAAAATACTTATTTTAGCTTATAAAAATCTGGTTAGAACATTACAGTTTACATTAAAATACTTATTAAGTTTTAACTACATTCATTTTTAAGACTTTAAATCACACAAGATTTGATAATAGAATCATCTAAAGTAAATAAACCAGTAAATAAGGATTTCTTACTGCTCTCTCTCATAAAATGTAACCGAATTACAAATTTAAGTGCTTAAGCAATATCAAAGAATCACTCAACATTGATCCAAGCCCATTGAAATTAAGTAATCGTGCCAAAAGCTCCAACAAAAGCTCAATTCGAAAGCCTTTCGTGCCTGACTGTACTGCGGCCGCTTTCAGACGCATTTTGCGCCAGTGACGGCCGCATGAAACCAGCTGGTATATACCTGATAAAAGAATAGACAAATAATTAAATAATTAACGTTATTAACCTTGTGTAAGGTACGAGTTAAGAAGAAAATCAGGAAACATGTAAGTGGTTTAGAAAGTTTTTTTTTTATTTGTGTTAAGGGATAGTCTCAGTGTGTTTTTATTTTACCTGTAGGTGAAAAAAAAGTTCGGAATAAAACTTAACTTTGTTCTAAAGGTTAATAACAAAAATAAAAAAACTTTTGTTTAAAACAATAATAAAAGAAACTCTGAAAGTTTTTTGCAATCATTTTTTTTTCTTTAATTAACAAATAATTTTCATATAAAAATCTTTTATCCATTGATTGTTATATTAATTTTAAATGTTATTTTGATATTTTACGTAACTTTGGCGAGTGTCCAAGCTATTTATTGATTTATATACTCCTAAGTAGCCTACTATGCACACCATCTGCATAAAATTATAAATAACTAGTGTCCGCCCGCGACTCCGTTCGCGTGGAAGTTGGTTTCCCGTGGGAATGAGAAGTTTTCCCGCGGTAAAAAGTACCCTATGTGCTATTCTGATGTATAACTTATATCACTGTAAAGTTTCATCAAAATCCGTCCGGTAGTTTTTACGTGAAAGAGTTACAAACATCCATATACATACTCACGAACTTTCACGTTTATAATATTAGTAGGATTAGTAGGATGTTTTACCAGCATAATCTTAGAGAGCTTAGTTATCAGGAATTGACATAGGCTTTCATTTATATATTCGAAACAAGTGAAGCTGTGGACTGAAGGTTACTTTAGGTATAAAGATTATGTCTCTAACTTTTTACTAAATATTGTTTTATAAAAATACATCTCAAAACTCAACAAAAAGCGAAATTAAGTTAGTTTAACCTTATTTAATTAAATATGAAATCGATAAATAATGTCATAGTAAATGGCCACAAGCAAGGACATTTGCATGTCAGTCTGTAGTTAACTGGCAAGTAAATTAAATGTTTCCGTGAGAATTAAACAGAATGTTGCCATTAGAATAGTTAGTTTAGTTTGGTTTTTATACTTGCAATAAAAAATTAAAAAATCTGAAATGAAAATTGGAGGTGTAGTTTTCTATTTGATTATACTCAGATAAAAATATATCTTAACTATTGGCCGCCCGCGACTCCGTTCGCGTGGAAGTCGGTTTCCCGTGGGAATGAGATATTTTCCCGCGGTAAAAAGTACCCTATGTGTTATTCTGATGTATAACCTATATTACTGCAAAGTTTCATCCAAATCCATCCAGTAGTTTTTACGTGACTGAGTAACAAACATCCATACATCCTCACAAACTTTCACATTTATAATATTAGTAGGATTTCTTACAAAGTTAGTTTGAGCTTTTACGCAAAGATATATAGGTAGTAGATAGGAAAATAGTTACCGATTTGTTAAAATAAATTAAAAGATTTTTTTTTCTCTTTAAACAAAAAAAAAATATTTTTCCTGTTTAGTGTTTCTTCAACAATTCATAATACCACATGTTTTTTTTTTATTATCTTTCAACTTCCAGGTCAGGCGGTCCTCCCAATGGCCCCCCCGCGCCCATCGAGCCCCAGGTGGGCCCCGACGGCGAGCCCATCGGGGGCCCCCGCACCATGCAGCAGGTCGCCGCCGCCAGGCGCCTGCAGCAGCAGCAGGCGCAAGTGGATGAGGTACCTTCTCTATTTCATTGCATTTAATATATGCATCGAGTAGAAACCTCCGTTGTTTCGAAGGGTCGATGACTTTTCGGACACAAAAAACTCGGACACCTTGGTAAAAAATAATATTAAAATTGAAAAACCACAATTTTGCCAAGGTGTCCGAGTTTTTTGTGTCCGAAAAGTCATCGACCCATTACTAAGATTAAAAAGGTAAAATTAAAGTAAATCAACATCATTTTAAAAACAATCAGATCAGAGAAACTTCTGTTAAAATCAAAACCGATGATTTTTGTAATTCCTGTAATCGTATCCTAACTGTTTTTGAAATCCTTACTTAATATTATTAATGTGAAAATGTGTATGTCTGTCTGTCTGTATGTTCCGCTTTCACGTCGAAACGGCTGGACGGATTTTAATGAATTTTGGAGTTGACATAGTTAATCAGCCTAGGATGAAAATAGGCTACTTTTTACCGCGGGAATAAGTCGCATTCCCAAGGAAAAATCACTTCTATCGCAGACGTCGTCGCAGAAGTCGCGGGTACCTACTAGACTAAAATAATTTAAAGTTCTTTGTGTTAAATACGTAATGGTTTTTTTTATAATACTAAAACCTAGTTAATAACTGAAAAGTTATGTAAAACACCAGCAAATGTTAATTTTTTTATTGATTACATACCTGTCCCGTTTAAAAGTTTTATTTCGTTACAGGTTGTGGACATTATGAAAACGAATGTTGAAAAAGTGTTAGACAGAGATGCAAAGCTATCGGAGTTGGATGATAGAGCAGGTAAACAATTAATACGTTTATTTACACAGAGTGTATCTTAAAGTCAGGCTGAAACTTTGAGGGTTACGGCAAAACGTAATCTAGAGACACGGTATTCCCGGCTAACTACAACATGGGGCTCTTCAAGTCGAGAGTGTATTCCCACCTTAAAGGTCGGCAACACACCCCCAACACCCACAGTGTTGAGGGTAGTCATGGGCGGCGGTGATCACTTACCATCGGGTGACCCGCATGCTCTTTAAGTATTGCTATTTAAGTATATAAGAAAAATAAAAGTCTTAACGAGCCTGGCCTAAGAATAGACCATACAAAAAAAAATACAATATTTATATTTTTTGTGGTTTCAGATGCATTACAGCAGGGGGCATCACAGTTTGAGCAGCAGGCCAAGAGCTTGAAAAATAAGTTCTGGCTACAGAATTTGAAAGTAAGTTCAAAATGCGAGTTCCTTTTGCGTACCACGTCGCATGAGGAGACCAACGGGAAAGGAACGAGGAGTATGAGCTAATATCCTATTTATGGAACGATACGTTCTGCACAAGACAACTAAGAAATTGATAGTTTTGCGACTTACGTACTATTTGGATCGCTAAACCTAAACCTAAAATCATGTAAATATGTCCGATCTGGACTATTTATTATTTTTATTTGTATCAGTGATCATTATTTTGTATAATCTAGAGTACCTACATATACCAACTAATCGTAAGATTTTGCAAAACAAAACGAAATTTCTGTAGCTTATTTTAAAATAGGTACAATAATCTATTTTACGTTTTTGTATGGGTATACATATAACTGAAGGTGGTAGATAGATCCAATCTCTACAACAAAACTTTTTTTCAGTATTATGGATATTCTAAACGTATCAAAATATTTTCTCATTCTTTTGTAGATGATGATAATAATGGGAGTGATTGGCATCGTGATAATAGGTCTACTGTTCGGTAAGTACACATTCATAACACAACAACTTTATATGAATATGCAGAATAAATGCTTTAACTTTGAAACCATTAGGTAAATCTATGAGACATCTGATATACATACCTACATGAATTTACTGAACAAGAAACCACACAACACATATTGTATTCTATACATAGTCTGTGTACCTAGTTGTTGTATGATCTGTTAGAATATGTGTTATTTTAGGAAAAATAACAAAATAGTAAATTCTTCTAGTTTAACGGCTGTGACTATCAATCTGTGATTTTGAAATTTTCTATCTATAAAAATGTGTTGCTTTGTCGATGGATATATACCTAAACATGCATTTGATGTAATAATTATATGACACGAGGACTTGAAAACAAATACATACGGGTTGCTATCAGTATGCAAAAATCATATATCGTACAAAAATTTTCAAGTCCTCGTTAAATATTCGGTGTCTATAAAATGTATACTAGACTGTGGCTTTTGTTGCAAACCCCAAAACTGTGCCTTAGTTTCCAATTGGAGCTTTTTAAAACTAATATTGCTGTTATAACATTAACTGTTATAGTGCAATGTGTGTACGTGGCGCCCTCTAGCGTAGTTAGCTGCTTTGCTTTCGGCTGTTGCAGGGGATAACATTAAACAAATGTTTGGTTAGTTCGTTATCGCGGCGCGCCGTCGCTGCCGTCGCTCGGTGAGGCGCAGGCGGCGGGGGCCCCCGCGGCCAATGCCACTGTGCCCACTTTGACTAAAAATTGTGAGTACGGGCTGACGACTTGTCCAAAACAAAATTTTTCTCATCTCACAATTCCGAAAAGAGTGCTGGGAACTTTTTCCGCCGGCTTTTATCTCTCGGTCCACGGTTAGGTTAGTAACATTGACGTTCATTAAGTATAAGTTATCTTTCTATGATGAATAAAATAATTTTGATTTGATTTTGATTTTTGATTTCGTCATACAACTTATATAAACAGTTATAACAGGGTTTTTGTGACAAGTCGTTGTTCATATTTGAATCAGTTTCGTAGGCTTTTGTTAGTTCTTCTACTTCTGCATGTATTTTGTATCATAAGTATGATAGCGTGGAACAAACTCTTAGTTGCTTTGACTTTTAATGGTTTGTAAGTGACATAAACATTGCAGATGAACAACATCATATCATAAATTCCACATACAAAAAAATACTACATAAACGCTTATTGAACACATGGTTATGACTTCGTTAATAACACTTACACCATAACAATTTGTATTTCTTTCTATTCATTTTTTGAGTAAACACTCACCGAAAATTTAACTTACTTTACTATAATCTTAAATGACGGTTTTATTAACGTAAAACTTTTTTTTCAGGAAATTACCTGTAATTATTGGTCTGCACGTTTGGTTTTCAATGAAGACATCAATTTCTGTACTTATGTAAATGTATAAAATAGCATGTAATACTCACATTAAAACAAAAAACCTTGACAGTACTGGCTTAGCTCTGAGAATAGATTTCATCTGTACTTTTTTGTTGATATGATTTTATGTTTGAGAATTACATGGCCTAACTCAAGAATGTACTTTTGTCAGTAGCCACAATCATGAAGCCCCATTTAGTCTTGTATTAGTTTTATTCTGTACCTTTTGTAAATAATGATTAAACATTATTAACTTATTAAAGATATACAATAATAAACCAAATAGTTAGTAGGTACATTCTAACTCGTACTGAAGGAATTGATAGATGCCTGATAGATTTTTTAATTTGTGTGCAGAAAAATAATGTATATGTATTTCGTTATAGTCAATTATTTGCTGGAGAACACGATTATTTATTAGGCTTTGTCAATTAATATAGTGAGAAACCCTTTTCTTTGAGCAATAAAATAACTTAGTTAGCAGTGTATGTAATTTCGATAAAAAATAAATTAACAAAATAATTCTCAAGTCCTTTGACCTTATGAACTCCAAACAATTTGTAAAAATTGATTATGGCGTTTTTTTTAAAATATAATATCGGCTTAATATCTTCGTAAACTAACGGTATATTGACCCGAGCAAAACATCTACACGATATTGATTTTAAGAACAGACATAAGACGCATACCGTAGCTACCAAAGATACTGAAGAATTAGTTACAATGAACTCTTGTGAGAAAATTCTTGTAACGATTAAAAAAATGCATCAAATTTATTACTTAGCGTAAAATATTGTCATCTCCTGAAAGGTCTAAGAACACCAAGCAATGTTTTTAAATAAATATTGTTTACGACAGGTCTTTATAATAGGACCTGATCATTTGTTAAAACTTTATAATTGCTTTAAGTTATATGGTTATATCTTTCTCTAAATGTTGAGATAAGAAAATTTTTAGTATGGTAAGGAATGGTCTGTATATTGAGAGATAGCTATGGGTATTATTTACTTATAAAATTACTTTTAAATAAAGCCATGAAGCATTTAACAGCACAAGCCTTAAAAGTGGAGACTGTTTTAGTTATTTTTGATTAAGATTAGTAAGGAAGAACAAAGTTCGTTTATTAGTAAATATTATAATTATATTCACTGCATCTACAGTTCGAAGTGGTTAAAATATATAAATTAGAATTCAGTGTTCACTATAGAAAACATAATAAAACTATATGCACATATATTTACAGTATAATTATTTAGTATAATGATTATTAATATATGGTGCCATTGACAATATGTTTTTTCCCTTGAATATTGAATAATTATTGTGATCATATGAAATTGCGAATTTGGACTTAAAAATCTTAGATTATACTGTAGTTTCTATAATTTAAGCTTGTCTTTACTTGTAGATAAGAAAATTATTTAAATTAACATTAAATTAATATTATTTGAATGTGATACAAAAAAGCCAAAGTGACTAAAAGCCGAAGTGAGAACGATCCAATATTATTATTATTTATATGTAAGTGGCGTAAATTATAATATACAATATATTTATTGTGTTATGTCTTAATTATAAATTATCTGATGAAATCATATATAAGAATTATTTCATTAATTCATTTATCAAAATCACATATTAAGTTCATGAGAACGAATTTTGAAATAGGAAAATGTTGTTTGATTTGATCATTTAATTATACAAAATAAACAAAATTCTAACCTTATTACTTGTTTTTTTACCACACTTAAAATCGCCCCAAACTATATTATCAATGATTAATCTAAATCCCGCACGGTATGAATATTATTTTAAACGGTTTGCACCATTAACAGGTTTGTAAGAATATATTCCGAAAAAATAATACCTACTAATTTTCTATTTTATAAGTTTTAAAGAATTACAGTAATGTGAATCTTGGGTAAGTAGCTGGCAGATACAACAACCGCAAAAAAACAAAAAAAAAATTAGTTCATCAACATATTCGATTGTTTTAACTTCAACTCCTATTGTTTGAAACTTGCTATATTGCCAGCTATAAAATAGCTGTGATGAGCTAGTTACATAAATATTTTTACCCCGCATCTCCCGTGACAGACAGACAGACAATCGTTCACGCGGGAAGTGTTACCGCGGGAAAAGTAGGGAGATCAGTTACATTTATTTATGTGATGTGGGTGGAGTCGTACCATTGGTTCTCGAATATGATTTAACATTTTTAAAACAATATTTAAGGTAGCTGACATGTCGTGAGTTTTAAGGATGTATGGTCATGGTATTATTAAATCACACTTTCTTAGTTAGTGTATTTGTTTTGTAAAGTTGTTTTAGATAGCGTTATTTATTATTGCAGTCCCACTTTCTATAGGAGTATGATGCCTGTGCTCTAATAGTATTACGTAACTTTATAGGCTATAAAAATATGTATTTTTTATAATAACAATATATTACACGAGTTCCAATAGTAATGATAAAAGGATCAAAACCCCTGGTTGTGAACAATCGCCGGTAGATATTGAATTAAGTGTGATGCGCAGACGCAGTATTATTTAATTGAGTGTCAGTGAGTGGTGAGAGGTGAGAGGTAATGGATACTCAACTCAATATTTAACTTCACTTGGAGTCTGTCTCGATAGAGCTAGTTGTTCTTGAGATTTATATGTTAGCGATAGCTTTAATACTAGAATATTAATGATTAAACATTTTAATTTAAAGAAAAACCAAAAACGAGTAGGTACTTCTCTTGTTTTTTTTCGTAATGTGATGTTTACTATTATTGTCATTCACTTTCGTTATTTTTAACCTTATTGGCAATAAAAAACATCCAGTTTTTGTAGCTGAGTGTACATTATCCTACGTGCTGATATAATTCTGGATAATAAGCCTGTCAAGGATTTAAAGGCTTGTATTGTTATTTATTTTATAAGTATCATTTAAAATAAGTGATTCAAAAACATTAAGTTTCAACACGTCCGTTTTTTGTAGAGTATTGTTTTGGTAAAATTTCTCATTTGTTTTTGCTGTCTTGGTTAGTCTGAATAGCAACGTAAACTTTATGAACTTTTATAGTCTTGAACAGAAGTTTTATAGATACTGGAGGAATTTGTGATTAATTAGGATTCTGTGAATTAGCTTTTTATGATTTGTTGTTGTCGTTGTGAATGTTTACAAAAGAAAAAAAAAATCCTTACTCCTTTTTTTATAACATACTACGTTTAACTGAATTACATACTAGGTGCCAACATAAAACCTAACACCTCATATCGTAGACCATAATACCAGGAACTCGGTACCTCGAGTTTATGGAACCCATATTAATTTTATATAGAGTTCAAACTCTATAATATTATCAGGCTATGATGATAGGCATTACACCCGTATCTATAGAAGTGACCACCATAAACCCCTACTATCAATGTTATATAATGCAAATAAAAATATAAAATAATAAATAAGCTGGTTTTCTTCTTTTCTACTATAGGTATGATAAGCCATTTCTTAGTTTAAAACGCTAAATCTCAGAAAATAAACATATTAATGTTTTGTGTGGTTAATTATGTACCCTAGCCCATCTCATATTTTACTGAGATTTAAAATTCAAGGCCAGTAAAAAAAAGTTTTAATTAATATTCCCATTTGCAGCTCACACTCCAAAAAATAATACAGATTTTCAAAAATCATACCTTATTAAAATAATTCAAAAACACTGCTCACTCATGCCATATTTTTCTATATCCGTAGATAATAGTTAGGGGCACCTTACGTGTGGCCTCTTTTACCCAATTGCGGTAATTACGCCTCAACGAGGTGTGCGCATCGCCTCTGTAATTTGACACTCGCCCGACGAGGGGTTAAACACGTCTTGTTAGGGTTGACACAAACGACTTGTTAACCCGTATTATACTTGCATTATGGGTTGACTAAACTGTTGGGTGAGGTGTGCAATTTTACGGGAAGGATTTTGTGATTGGTTCGGTTATGTAAGGCTGATAGGCTGTGCTGAGTTTAGTATCTTATGAGTTGTTTTAAATTTAGTGTTATTCAGGCATATCATACCCATTGATTGAAGTGAAGTTGGTTAATTTTATTAATATCACACTGATTGAATGAAACAAAAGTTTTTTGTATAATAATCCTATAATTTTATTACACTGACGTACACATTTTTTTACCGCCTTTTAGGTAACTTACTAAATGCCAGCCCTACATGAATCGAGGGTAAAGGTCATTTAAAAAAGTATTAACAATCTAAAAAGTAATCTTGTATTTTCATTAAAGAAAACGAAGCGATATACTTTCACTATGATCATAACAGTGCACGTATTTGACTTTATTTCATTAAAAGTTTGATATATACTATACTATTAAGATTATTTCCTCTTATATAAAAATACTAATATATATCGCATATTCAAATTATTTTTATAAGTAAAAACGCATTGTTTACGATATAGTTCTAAAATAAAAGGGTTAAAACAACCGATGTGTCGCTACTTAAGAGAACTATAAAATAAAATTTTATCGATTCCAAGTAGCCGATATCGCCCTACAGTCTACTCAATTATAATGTTTTCTTATAATAATCTTTATATCGTTTACTTATTTAATGTGTGTGAATACGTAATGAGAGTATTTAACTATGCATATATTTGAAAGGTGATCAAGCTAGTCTAAGGAATAAAAGAAAAAATAAGGGCACATTTTTATCTTAATATAACATCCAATTTAATTTTTAATTTGCATAGTCGGTAAGAAAATGAAATCAATACAAGTAATACGACCAACTGAAAGAACCATTTTAGTATGCTAAAGAAAAGGGGCTATAAAAATAAATGCATATACTCCAGAATTAATATGGTTCCTTAACTAAGCGACAGCTTGTATTACAGGCACCACACAATGGACCCGAGAAGAGCTTACTACTTCCTAGGTTTGTTAGATTTTCAATTACAGGACGCTATTCAAACACAGTTTAAAAGTAGAACTAACAGCTATAAAGTTCGTTTAAGGATATAAAACTGTACTCCAGTCTACCACATTCCCACGGCAATGACACACAACGGCTAAAGTGCATAAATTATACAGCTTTAACCATTCCATAAATCACAAGTTACACGTAAGTTCACGACAACACTTCATAATGGTTTTTCAAACACGATTTCAATGATACAGCCTGATAATTCTCGCTAAGAAGGCTTGTTAGGAAATTGTAATGACGTATGGGGTTCTCGTGTTGATAGAAGATCTTTATGTAAGGATTCTGAGCTAATAATTTAATAATAACTGTATGATGTACACGTGTTTTATAGATGTTGCTAATTAAGCTGGTGCTAATCATGATTATTGGTATGAAAATTAAGTTAAAATGCTCGTGAAGAAAAAAAATCAAATCAGGTCTAGAAAGACATTATTATAAATTATTGAACCCTTATTTAAACATATGTGATTAATTATTAGGCTAATATTTTACGTAGTTAAAGCACTGACCATGTCAGTTTTCACTTGGTCAATTAATGTAGGTATTCGATTAAGGGTGTGAACAAAAAAACAGTATCTTTTTACAGAAATATGTAAAACTGATATTTGTGTTTTTCAGTTTGCTGTGAACTTACGCGACTTAACCTCTTTAATTAAACAAAATGATTCCATAATGCGAACCCATACTTTAAAACGGTACCGTAGGACCTGTGACCCTTAAACCCAGTTCTAAGCACCAAATCCATGTACCCTTCACCCTAAATCATATTTTTAAGTTGACAATCCATTGTTTACATAATTTGACAGAACTCCGTGACTGCAGCGGTAGTTACCGCTGGTGGAATTAAGTCATAAACTGAAGTGGGCGGCCGAAGTCGTGACTTGTCAGCTCTGTGAGTCGGGGTTCCACTGGTGTGGATTTGACAGTTAGGTTTGGTGACGAAAAATGGCTAATTTGTTGGTTATTTCGGTAATAATCCAAAAACGTACATAACTGAAAGATGTTTTGTTATTTTACCTGATGAGAAGTTCATAATCTTATTTGTATAATACTAAGGACTAAGAAAAGTCTCAAGGGTCAATCCAGCAAGAGTCCAGAGAGCAAGGTAAGTCATGCTTTAGTTTTTTTAACACACTGCTTATGAGAAGATTATTTTTAAGGACTATTAATTATTTTTATTTATGTTCAATTTTTTTTTATATTTATATTGAGGTAACTCTTTTTCATCAATCAGAGTTAAAAATAATAAGTTACTAATATCAAAACAGCAGGTCAATATCAGTTTTACTTTTACTTTCAATTACTATGAAGTATGGTATCAGAGTATTCGTTTTGTATAAATGTATAATTAACACGTTCACTGCGCTGAATGTGACATAGTTTGTGTCATTGATGATCATATCGTTGTATGCAAGCTGGGCAGGGGTTGCAAACATTACGTTTAAGCTTGCTGTAATCTTGCTTGATTTGAAATAATCGCGAAATATTCTTGTTTACGTGCGACTGTGTATTTTGTTTTTAAATAATGATATGATTACTTTTTTACATTACGGCAATACCCAGTTTTTGTTTTCGTTAGCAGTCTTTTCACCCTGTATACCTACTTTAAATAATGCTGTGATTGTGCCAGACATAACGTTGAAATAAAAAAACTAAAATGGTTTACGCTTATTTAAATTTCATTGGAAAAGTTACTAAAACCGTTTCAAATCAGCTGCTTATATCTAGCAAAAACTTAATCAATAACAAAGAACAAAAAACCAAAATGTTGCCAACCCCTTCCTGAACTAACCTGCACTAGAAAAGAGCGGGCAAACATTTCGAAATTCAATTTTAATTAACTTGATATTTCCCCAACGTAGACTTGCACCCGAGTTAGAAAATATAGTAACAAGCTATTGAAGCATTCCAGCTAAGTAAGCTGTACCGATGTTGATAAATTGGTTGCAAACTGAAATTAGTTTCTCATCGTTAGAGGATTCCGGACTGACTTTCGCTTTGTAATGTTATTTGCGGGTAAAAGTAGGTTTTGTTTTTACATGGTGGCGAGGTTTAACTATTGGTAGGCCCCCATTATGAAGCTAGGCTGGAAGAAATCCCTTTAAGGGATAAGCAGTACCCATTGTGCTTGCATAATTTTAATTGTTATAGTTTTAAGTTTCTCTTATGTATGTACATAAATTGTGAATAAATAAATAAGCTATATATTTGTTTTCAGGAATAATAGCTTTAGAATTACTAAAGTATTTTATCCTTTCTGTTTTTTTTTTTTTTTATAAGAGAACCTAGCAAACGAGCAAGCGGGTCACGTGATGGGTAAGTGATCACCGCCGCCCATATACACCCACAATTACATATGCATTGAGGGTGCGTTGCTGGCCTTTAAGAAAATTGGGCACCGGATATCGCACTCACCGAACGAAACGCAGGAACATCGTCCCTACTTCACGTCGGGTTTCTGTGCGACGGTGGTATTTCACCGGTCGAGTCAGCCCAGTAATCGCTGCAGACAGAGCCTACAGCTAGACTCTACCACTCTCTCTGTTATCACTTAAGTTACATAGAACGGTTTTTTTAAGATTTTTCTTGTAAACATCAAAATTAATATAGGTACAAACAAACGTAGGGCGTTAAGGAATAATGCAATAACGCAAAATCAGGGCTTAACTTAACATTCTTGAAAAAAAAACGGCATAATAAACTACGTATAAAAGGAGATATGTAAAAAAGTTAATGACCGCGGCTAACTTTATGGTTTAATATTTACGTATAAATATTTATCATCCAAATGAATTCAAGTTATTCACGCAAACGACCATTTTGGTAACCAAATAAATTGAATTAAATGCCATAATCGTTACGACCAACTCAAAAGGCAGGATCGACTCATAAAATCAAATCAGGATCAGCTATCATATATTTAGACACGGATATTTGCAATTTAACCATTACTTAAACATTTCAAGTGAAGTAAATTCAGGATTTATCGCATTTATTCAATTGGCCCCGGGACGAAAAGCTTGTATTTTGTTTAACATAACTTAATAAATCGGTATTTGTAGCGGTTTCATGACTGCATCAGCAGTGGTTTGCATGGCTGGACTGAGCTTACAAAGTTGTCATATGGAAAAAAACTGGCTCATGAAACATTATGTAGTTATCAAAGGAAATGCCAAAATATTATGTCTTACTTCTTTCAGACACTGCAACGAACTTCAATATCGTGATTTTTTACTAAGTAGGTAACAAAATATTAATAAATCATTCATTTTTTTTGCCGCAAACTTTTTTTTTAATGGGACAATTTGTTTTTAATGCTATTTTTATTTAAATTTAAGAAATAGGCCCCTAATTATTTACAGAGATTAACATTAGTAGAATTGATTAATTAACATTAAAAAATTAGTTGGTTTCCCGTGGGAATGAGAAGTTTTCCCGCGGTAAAAAGTACCCTATATGTTATTCTGATGTATAACCTATATTACTGTAAAGTTTCAGCAAGTCCAGTAGTTTTTACGTGAAAGAGTAACAAGCATTCAAACATCCATCCATACATACTCACAAACATTAAACATTTATAATTGTTTACGTAACATGCTAAAATTCCTAACAACCTATTTTTCGTTAATATCGTCGTAAACATTTAATTTACATCTAGTACTGACATGAAAAGTTACGTTACTTTTACTTTCACTACTATTTAGCTTAATATGCAGTTTACTTAATAACCAAGCTGCAGTTAAGTTAAACCATAGTTAATTAAGTTACACCTACAAATAAATCACTTTCATGGCTTCATACTTTAACCATTTCAGAGCAATCAATTCATTTTACTAATTAGTTTTAGTAGCGTAGTTTAATAAAATATGAATGTGCCTAATTTTTTGATATTTTTTTCTTACGTAAAAATTATCATTTTAACCCAAATATGTTTTTATCTTAGTTAATTTGATTTTCAATCTTCTTTACTCGCGTCATACTATTTAACCTACAGTATACTGAAATGGCCGAGCGGTATGTATATTGGGCTGCTAAGCGAAAGGGTTTGATTCCATCGTGTGGTCTCAATCAGAATCTTCCCTTGTAGTTGGCTATTGATGTTTAGTTTTATTTATAAAACAAGCTTGCTGTTAGTTTATTTTCATTTCTAATATACCTAAACATGTCAAGGTTTGTTTTTTTTTTGTAGGAGTCTGATAAAACTATTAATCCAACATAATTTGCTAAATAATTAAAAAAAAGGTAAAAGAAGTTTCAATCCTTTTGACTGATTAACTTAAAATTTAAATAATCAATAGTCAAGCTGATGTACTGAAGCTAAAGTAAACTTTTGCCTTTGTTGACCTTTCTTATAACAACTCAAATAACAAAAAGTTTGACAAATTATTTCATGGTATTTTCAAAAAGTGTTATTTTAGGAGATAAAAACAAAAGCGGCTGTTTACCTCTTGAATAGGTACCTACATATCAAACTGAAACGTGAGAACTGCCCTCTGACTCACTGTCAGTCTATACATCTATATATAAACAATATAAACCACAATTGTCCGCTAACATGACTTAAAGCCACTTTAACTCGGTCGGCCATTACTATAATTTGGCGCAACGCTACAGCGTTATAATGAAATTGTAAATTGCGTATCCGTTAAGTTATTTAAATTGGTTATTGTTCGGATAACGCAATATCTTTTGGTAATTAACTAAGGCCTGTTTACTTTAGCGATTAAATTTACTGTAAGTTAGTATCCTTGGTTGAAAAGTTTGGTAAACTATAGCCTTCATTTTGTAGGTTTAAATGGCAATTTTAATGGTTTTAGACTAAATCTGCTATGTGCACGAGTGTATCTGTTTAGGGTTATAATGGTATATATATAGTTTTACCTAAATATTAACATAAAAGCTCAATTGCAGCATGTATGAAGAGATTGATGGGTGTGAAAGAAGCGCAAGAAGTATGGCTGGACCGAAGTATATGGCGATCCATAGTCTCAGCCTACCTCAATGGGAGACAGGCGTGACGATATGCATGTATGTATGTATAAAAGCTCAAATTGACATTCATACTTTGAAACAGGTTACCCATGCCATCGTAATAAACTTACACAGTTGCACCTATAAGTAGTTGATATCGCGTTTACGTTAGTATTATAATTAGCAAGCTGACCCTATTTCTTACTGCATTAAAACACAAATGTCAACTTTACGATCCCACCATTAACAGTACCACATAATTAATTATTCTAAAGTAAGCGTACACTCATTAATTTGTCTCAAAGTAACTTAACACCTAGTTTTAACCACAGCTGTTAAATACGAAAACTAACTAGTTTGTTAAACATTATGTGCTGGTTTTATCAAATAGTTAGTAGCGTTTATACAAGTTCCATTGGGAGTTAGTAGCTTTATCTTAATAGTAAGGTAGTGTGGTAACAGTTAATTAAACACCTTGATATTAAGTAGGCTTTCCTATTTATGACTTCAAGTCTCGTGTTTATGGTGACAGAAAATAGGTGAGCGATAAAGTTATTAGTCCGACTTGTAATAAAGGTGGAATAAGTGCGGCAGTAAGATGCGCAGGTTTATAGATAAGAAGATTTACGATTTATTATGTTATGAGTTGACAAACGATTATGGGGACGAGTCTGTTATTTGTAACGTTCCAAGTCACTTGCGGAGGTTCTTGAAATGCTAATCTGTATCAACATTGGCAAAACGTTACACATATTGGCTGACATAGGCCTGGTTTAAAATTTTACAGACCCAGTTGACATGATAAAAGTAACCAACGCTTAGGTCCTTGACCCTAGTACCTATTGTAAAAGCGTATACAGGGTGATTCGTAATGCGATACATTACTTCTAAGAGGTTAAAGTAGAGCTTATTTGTAGTCAATTAAGTCATATCATAACATGTCCGAAAATTGATAATTTCTGAGATATGCAACATTTAGGATTTTTTATAAGAAAAAAACCATTTTCGAAGTGAAAATGAATCCTTTAGTTTAATGTTTTATTGTTTTATGGTAGCTTGATAACTAAAATGATATTTTAGATTCAAATTTGCTAAAAATAATCGTCCTTAACTTTTACAACTATTTGTAAAAGTTAAGTCTTTTGGCAATAAAAAGCGATTTTATAAAAAAAAGTCCAAGTAATGTTGCGTACAAATTACAAAAAAAACTTCCCCAATTCATTAGCTATTCAAAAAGGTACATTTGTCATACTAAAACTAAGTATTTGATTGACAACTCTACTAATAAGAGAAGTAACATCTTTCTTAGAACGCCTCTACTTTGTAGTTACCGCGCATTTTTGCAGTGTTTTCTTTATTTGATGTCGACGTCTTGCACAGGGATAATGCAATAACATTTAAGATCTTCCGTTAAATAAATAAATTTTCTGAAAACATTTTTAGAACTCTCCCGAAATAGAAGTTCAAAAAAATACAATGCTATACCTAAAAGCTGCCATTTAGAACTTACGAAAAAAAATGGTCTTTAAATCTTTTTTTACTATAACAAAGTCTTATTGGTTATTGTTCGGATAACGCAAATCAAACAATTAAATTTACATATCGGATCTCTTCATTTAGACCTGCCCGTCTCTTGCTTTTACTTAAAATTGTTCTAAAAATCACTGTACCAAATTAAAACCTCTTCCACTAGAAAAGGCCCTTATTTAAAATGCTTATTACAAATATTTAAATCTCAGACCACCGTGTCCCCGGTAGCCCAGGGTCGCGGGTTCGATTCCCAATCGCATAAATATGCCTCTACAATAATACCGATCATTTTTGTCTGCGCATATCTTCTCGGATATTTATTGAAAGCGCACGCGCTCCATTGTGTTGGCGAGTTTTTCATTGCGACTCCCTTTCTGGATGTTACAAGTGGCTGGAACCCATATAGAAGGTTGTAGGGCAAAGGGCATGGGACGTATTTAAAAGTCTATAAGAAGATTTATTACGAAACGAAAATTACTTTAAAAGTAGTTTTATTTTTATGTACTTACAAAATCTTTATAAAATTCTATTTAATAGACAACCGTTTAATTTTAAAATTTTGGGTTGTTAAAGCGGCCTGTTAAAATATAGGTATTAATTTCTGTAGGTGTTAAATGTATACTGTGAACACTGGTATTAAAAACTAGCCTAAGTAAATCCCTGTGAAAGTAAATAGTTTAGCTAATCTTACCACATTTTTTCTGGAAGTATTTAGGACATATATTATTTATTAAGTTAGTGTTTTTTATATAAAGAACACTGAAGCTGTGTGAAACAGTTTTAGGTCAAGCCGTAAGAATGCATTTTTTCACAAAACAAAACAAATACCAGTATTTCAATGATCAAAGCGCTTATTCCGTTTGCGTTTTCAATTTTCTAACTCTGCCGTCCAAAAACTGGCTCACATTTGTCTTCGCATTACCATATCCTTCTTGATTCCTTATTCTTTATGTACTAAGGTTTATTTTCGTGTGTTTTCTGATAAGTAGGTGTCAAGTGCACTAGTATGGTGTGACAAAGTGACAGGCTTGGCGGCGCGCTCCTGACGGGCCCAATCAATTTGTAGAAAGAACTTCGCAATATATCGTATGAGACTAACTGTGTAACACTCGACAAGGGGTATTCTGGGATCCAGTGATATGGGAATAAATATTACGGATTTTTTTTTCTTATAAAAAATTATACTTACTTTGAAAAGCTGATTTTAGTATACTTAAGACGTTGATAAAAGAAACGAGATATTAAACCAACATTTTATTTAATTATAGGTAACATTAATTGTTGTTAATACTTTAACTAATTATAATAAATACAAATGCAATTACTGACATTTTAACTCACACTCCAAAGTCCTCAGACAATATTATAATACTTACTCAAAATAAATGCGTAAGATAACATTACTTCAAAGTTTAATTCGCTTCTCGAGCATCTCATTGCGTGTCTTCGACCAATATCGTCGCCCCTCGGATATCGGCCACCGGCGGGTGTCTCATTCACATGTATATATACAATGCGCAGGATTCACCACACTTGTTTTTATCTCTAATGAAGTGGCGTGGTCACTCATTAGGCCCACCGGGTTCGAGTCCCGGCGAACACCCTGTTGAAAGTCAAATGGAGTGTGAAATGTGCCGTTATTTCATTCAGTTGCAGGTTTTTTGTGTTGTTTTGAGTTTTTTGATGTTAGATCGGGTTGTTAATGGGAACGTAGAGGAAGTAAATGAAGTCTATTTATGTAGAGGAAAACTCTTTACAACTGATATTTGTACTGTGTGAGAATTGTAGTATCTTCACTCAAATGCACGGAAACTTGGTTAGGCACTTAAACTGGAATTAGTTAATTTGAACTTTTATGTAGGTCAATTCCAAATATTGTTTTCTCATGTTTTGGTGGGTAGTTGGTAATTTTACTGTTGGTTTAGGTATGCAGTAGGAATTGGATATTTACGAGAATCTTTCCTAAAATGTGACATTCCTGCATTTCTTTGTAAAGTAGAAAATCCTTTATAAATCTTACTCCGAACTTGGAACAGCAACGATATGTGGAATAACGATCTTTTTACAATGTATGGAAAGCGGTCACTCACACGAGGGCTGTTCCCATTATAACTTATTGTCATGCTCATATTTTCTGCTAAATAATTTATTTATATCTATATATTTACAATTTTTGTACAAACACACTTTAAATTAAATAATTAAAAACATAGACAGAAACGTTAGTACAAAGGTACTTCTTATTTCATTTTGAAATTTCTTCCAGCAGACCATTGGTGGAGAGTTTGATGAGGTACGATAATTAGCGTGGCGTACTCTAAAAATAAATATAGAATAAAATAAACTTATAATAATATTCTAACAAACTACATATAATTACAAGTAAATATATATGCACATAAATATATTTACATATTTTATAAGTGAAAAGTTATGTTTGTGAGAAATAATACTCTCTTACTCGTTGCTTGAAGAGTCCAATAGTTTTGCGAATAGTGTGAGGGAGAGACTTGCAGAGCCTAATAGCATGAATGGTGAAGGAAAAAGAAAAAATATACAGTGCTTCCCCTTTAGTTAGGCCTTTAGCCGCTTACGAAAGATACCCAGGAATCAACATTAACCTTAACAAATCATGCTGATTGTTTTTAGACTGAGTGTTGAGCCTTAACATCAATAGGCATATTTCAAAAAAGGCTCTGCTTTAGACCAAAAAACATACAAACAAGTTTAATATTTTTATAAGTAATATAAAGTTTTAATGCAATTTGATTTTACCCATATGAGAACAGTCTAGTTATTGCTTCGTACAAAAAGAGGAATACCGACAGAGGTATTGTAATCTGCCGAGAAAATGGAAAGTTTTAGCCGCGGCGTAACGCAGGGGATTCCAACTGATCCACTGTTGTACATCACTCATGGCAATGTCGATATCGATGGTTTTGTATAGTTAAACTATTTAATGTTATTGAAGAAAATTTGGTTAAAGAACTTTAGCATTAGAAATAGCTTTATGAAAATATCACAAACATTCTACATTGGGTGTAGGTATAAATATAGAGCAATGTATAAATATAGAGCAATTGATATTAGTTTGGAACCCATAGATTTAATGGATTAAGCTACGGTGTTATAAATGTTTTCACAAAACAAAACGTCGTCAGTGTGAATATCTTTTCTTACAAGTTACAGTAACACAAAGCTGAAAGCAAAGAAAAACATACGGCTTATCAATATTCTTTGGAGATACTAAGCCGTCATTTATCGACATTTTCTGAACTTCCCTCCGACTTTTATTTTAGCTCAAACAATAAAATGCATCTGATTCCGTAGAATAAAACAATTACGCACGTGCTCCCGGCCCGTTCTGTAATACGGCCACGGACGTTTAGGCCCGTTCTTGAATACGGGTAGTTGTGCAGATTGCCCGATTACTTTGCTTCTTATTGTTGATCAAAAATGGGATTGCAATCTTGGTATTCGTAATAAAATTGATGTAGCAGGAATCCGTTTAGGTTGAGTACAATGCAGTTATTTATGGAGAGTATTATAGTGTACAATCAAAAAGTTGCTGGTCGAATATATTTTGACGAAAATCACTCACGATTGTTAATGATGTGTGATAAGTTAGTAAGATGAGTGAGAATCAAAATGTCTTTACCTTTATATGCTAAATCGATAAATTCTAAAGATTTGTGATAAGTACTCAGAGCTATTTAGGTCATGGTACTAAGTTAGTATTCAAATTAATGTATGATTTAAAGCATCTACACTTAATAAAAACAGACAAGCAATTGTTTCACACTAGTGTGGGCCAGCAGCTATGCTTGTAGTAGTTTATCGGCTTGGCTACGAAACAGTGTTAAAGAACAAACATTTTTTCTTAACACATATACCTACTAATAAAACTCTCTAAGCTTCAATGGGTAGGTACACGGGTTAGGAAAAAAATATAGGTCAGTGTAGTGGTGACTTTTAATAAGTAATAATTCTATTGCACAAACAAAAATGAGTCATTTGTAAGACTATGAGTACATAGTTTTATACTTAAATTGTTATACCTAAAATTCATAAGACTTATTTTGAATTTTTGGGCTAGTATGTTTTTCTTAGCAAAAACGCTACGTCAAAATACGGTGCACCTTTCAATGTCTATTCTATTCGTAATATCAGCAATTTACATTAAATACAACACAAATTACCAACTACTTTTTCTATAAACTACCAAAATTCGTCAAATTCCTGAATCTCCAATAAAAACAGTGTTTAGGAACGCGTTGGCATCCCAGTTATTTGGACCGCTGGGTTTTTACGCTACATCGCGATACGGACTTTAATTCCGGAATCCTAGCCGTTAGTGATGGTTCAATCTGGGAATGGAGTACATGGTTGATCAATGGGGCAAAAAATAAGACACGTGTAGGGAAATTAAGAGGAAATAAGTAATGTAAGGATAGCTGATTAGGTAGGTAAAGCATCGATGATGGCTAATAACTACAATGAAAATGAGGTTTATAGAGATTAGTCTAATCATACCCGATAGATACCATTTTATGGTGTAAATTAATAAATATTTGCATCTGCTTTACTAAATTAAGGTACACATAAACATTTAAATATCTCGTAAAAAGTTGAATAATATTATGATACAATTAATCAAAGTAAATATCAAAAATACTATTATTTAAGTTTTAGATGAATGTTTTTTACATCAATCTAAAGAATTCAAAATTCCCTGGGTATTTGGTCACACGTCGGTTACTATAAGGAATTCAACGTTCAGTTTTTTGTGCGTTCTTTGTTACAAAAACCAGGACAAAAAACTGTTTGAAGCTTAATTAAGTGTTAAAGGACAATTTAGTTATTTGGTTATTTTATTTTTATCTTTAGTAAGGTATTTTACAAGGTTTATACCTATTATAGCTGAAAAAACTGGACAGATTTTAAAAATTATACCCTTTTTTTGGATACCTATATTTATATTTAAGTAGAAAGTGGTCAAACTGATTTTAATCTTTCAATCGGGAAAAATAAATATCGATAAAATGGCAACTTCTTTTCAGGTCAATATGGATAAATGTTTGACCTATCTTCTTATCTAACCACAGATAATCTAATTATTGTCTAACCGACTCGACATTTTGATATTCAGGAAATTTTGAAATTCGGTTGTACCAATCTTAAGTTAATACTGTGAAAACTAAATTACAAATATATAGCAATATTTTACGACAGAAATACAGGGGTATAATTTTAGCTACTAACTTTGTAGGTTAAACTTACACGATAAGACTAGTGCTCAGTACATTTCGTGAAATTTTACGATAATCTAGACCAAATCTTCTACGAGACCAATTTATCCGTCTTTCTCTTACACTATGTGTGAGAAAGTGGTAGCAATACTAAAAATTTTGTTTCGAGTTTTTTTTTCAAAATTGGGGCCCAAATTTTTACCTAAGTATTAAGTAAAAAAACTTATCTTTTATATAAAATATTATAACTAATAACGCGAAACAGTCATAAATCTAATTTGAACTCTGTTTTCGATTGTTACCTTAGATTCTTACACCGCCGTTTTCGATTCGAGTGGAAATCGCGAACATCTCGCGAACAGTAAATCTTGTTAAACACGAAGCTACAAATTAGCAATATCGATTCGAATAAAATACTCGATGTTAAATAATACGGTAATCGAGTGATCGCACGTCGTGGGAAAGATATCTTAGGTATGTATTAGGTTTATTATTTATTTGGTGTAGCGTAAAAATACCTTTACGCGGTAATTAATTAATTATAGTTACGATCGTTTTGCTAAGCTTTTTATACGGTTAACATAAATCGGCAATGTTTATTCGAATAATTTTTTTTTTAGATTTGGCAAAGCGTTTGAGCTAAGGTTATGCAGAGTATGTCGCATACCTTAACATTTTATACCTATCCTTTTAAAACCATGAAAAGCTGATGTTTTGGGCTACAACTAGGTACACATACGTACCAGTCTACAATCTATAAGGCAATACTATCTACGAAAAAACTTTAAATAATTTACAAAATTTAAAAAGAGCGCATCATAAAATAAATGTACCTACTTTTAAAGTAATTTCTCTGTATTTTTTTTCCAAGCAGAGATCGTTCACAGTAATATTTCGTTTACTTTATGATTCCTTAGATGTGTAATTTTTATTTATTTTTATTAATCAGATATTGATGTAGTCATTTTAGCGGCAAGACAAAAGCTAGTCATGGGCTTCTCTCATTTATTTCTAAAGCTTTTGTTTATTTTTGAAATTTTCATAAACTACCAGCTCCATTGAGCATCAGTTATCCGAGCAATGTGCCATTCCTACTGGCAATATGAAATTATCTATACTTCTATACTATTATTATAAAGATTAACCTTTTTTTTATAATATAGGTAGCAAACGAGCATGCGGGTCACCTGATGGCAAGTGATCGCCGCCGCCAATGACTACCCGCAACACTGTGGGTGTTGGGGGTGTGTTGCTGAGAAAATTGGGCACCGGATATCGCACTCACCGAACGAAACGCAGGAACATCGTCCCTACTTCACGTCGGTTTTCTGTGCGACGGTGGTATTTCACCGGTCGAGTCAGCCCAGTAATCGCTGCAAACAGAGCCTACAGCTAGACTCTACCACTCTTTCTGGTCATAGCGTTATGTTGCGAAAAAAGCTTCTTACTAGTTTTATAAGTGACAAAGCTGAAACCGCAGGACAAACATAGTAAGTACTTTACAAAAATCAGTAGCAATTGATATAAACTCAAGCCTTCAACCTTGAAACTTACCATAGATAAAGTAGCGAATTAACAATGACACGCCTGCTCGTAACCAATAACAAATTAATTATAGCTATTATTACTTACTTCTAATATTTTTTAATTTGTTTCTTATAATCTTATACCTTACTTTATAGCTAGGTAACAAAAAATGTGCTAGGACTCTCAAATTGAGATTCATAAATATTGTTTGACCTATAAGGTAATGTCGTGATTTATTTTAATAACTGTAAAATGTACTGATTTAAATGTTTACTTTATATTATTTTTACTAATAATACTTATTATTTTTATTTATTTATCTTAGTGCTACTTCACCTTGCATAATAAAAACTTCGACTACACCACGACTATTCTAGAACATAGATAAAACCAACAAATAAGTTTCGAAATCGCTTTATTTATTTAAGATCGACAATATTACAACAAGTATACAGATAATCATATACGCACGTCAACCTCATAACACTCACCTTTTTGGATCGAGATTTAAAATAAAACAGAAAAAGTAATCCAGAATTACTTTAACTGCCATCAACTCAGCCTGCGCGGTCATTGACCCCCAAGTTTTAACAATGATCCACTTTTCACCAAAAAAACGTTTCATTCAATTCACAAACTGGTACAATTTGACTCCATCTCTACAGGAAAAAACTCGAGCCTAACTCTATATGAGTGAAAGAGACAGCTATTGTTCTGCGAGCTCTCGGTAAAAGTGGGCAAGGCTTAGTCACTGGAGCTTGACAACCGTTTAACTTGAGCCGGAATGACAACGGTGGCGTATAGTTGACTCTTTCGCACTTTTTTTTACCTATCGAAATGAAATGTGCATTGTTATTAGTTATTTAAAGATTTATGGTAAAACCTACTTCGATACTAGTCTATTTAGTTCACTCAGAGACTAGTTTTAGTGTTTAATTTTTTCCTTTATAAAGTGTTTAAAATCTTAGTGTTTTTATATCCAGGAAATGTATTTTTGTGTATGCAAAATAATGTATTTTTAATGGGACAGGCAGAGTTCCACACCGCGTTTTATATTCTATTGTGAGACTCTTAAGGTAGTTGTAAGGTTAAGGTTCAATTTATAAATAGGCATTTAATTATTACTATTCCATATACAACAAGGATTAGAATTATATTTACTTTAGATATTTAGCAAAAAACTTTATGGCAGGAATATTGCAACATCAAATACTTATTCTATTCAACAGACATTTAAATCTTTATTTCTTAACACTTCAAAACTAAGTCTATTCATAAAAAAGCAATTGAGCCGATAATCTCATTCGAAATAATAACCGTTTCGAACGTTCAAACGAAAGAAAAAAAAAGAAAAAATGGCCGATCAACATCTGTCAGAATCTATTCAAAGCAGTAATGGACTAAAGTTTGAATATTATCTTGTCGGTGAGAAAATCTCAAAGTTATATCGATATACAATATATTGATTGAAAGATTTAAATTGGGTAACAAGTTAAGTGAATTCGATTTGATAGGTAAAACGAATCTTGAAGTGTTGGGAAGTGTTTTAAAATATGTTTTATGTCTGTGAATGTTGGTTTTTTTATAGGTTAAGTTGTAAGTTAACCTCTTAAGTTAATTGGTTTGAGACTGTTTTCTTTTCGAAAGTCAAATAGAGTAAGCTACTTTTTAATATGTGCACAAGCAAGTTAGTAAGTACCACATATTTTTTCTCCAATTATTTTATTCAATTTAGATTTTTGCAGTTAATAAGACGTTAGAATCTTCTAAGTGTGCCCGCTGACCTTTAAAAAACCTTTGTATAAAAGAACTAGAATAAGTACTAACAAGAAAATAATATCTAGAGCAATAGCTATATGGTGACATCCAAAATGCAGTTCATCATTTCAATGATAATAACTTCAGCCAATACAGTTTAGAAGCTAGTAGATCATTCTCTATTACACATTAGTAGATATACTACACGAGAGAGGCTGCAAGAAGGTTTCATAGGTCGGAAAGCGCGCGAACGCAGTGTTGCGCAGACTCCCGCGCGCATAGCACGCTCTCACGAAGAACGAGGGACGCGCGCACGCGAACTGTCAAACTCCTGTCAAATCCGGACCATACGTAAACAGTGCAGCCTATGTTCCTTAGCATGACACTATAGACAACCTTTTTTGTTTTTTTTTTTAATACAAGGCCTTGGTAGACTTTTCAGTGTTTGCAGTGACACTTTAAATAAATATTGAAAAGGGTGTTTACTCGGTTTCGGATTCAGTGCTAAATCATTTCTAGGTCTGTTTGATTTCACGGTAGATGCGAGGTCGTCAATTTGACTTATTAGACGAGTGAGAACAGTTTTTATTGGTGTGAACTGGTTATTATTATTGTTTTTTTTTCGGTTTTGTTGTTCTTTTTTCGGTTTTTGATGGATAAGGATTGCTACTTCACGGTGAGTTATATCATAGTTATTTACATCTCAACTTTTATCCGTCAGTCATTGTTGTTAAATGTAGTATAAATATAAGATGTTTCCTTCATCTTGAGTCTACAAGAAAAAAAAAATGCATAAATTGATTTAACATTTCATTCACGTGTCATAAAATTGGCAACATTGTAAAAGTCAATGCGGATCATATTGTAACAATAACCCTTAGGTACGTGGTTGTACAATGTAGTTATATCAAAAATCCTTTACATTTTCATACAAACCGCCCGAGGGTATATCGCAGCGGTATGGCTGGATTGTATGCGCACTTTTCATAAGATTTGCATTATTATTTTTAAAGAACTTTATAACACTTTCAACTTTTACACTCTTTGTACGCCTTAATATTGTTAATTTTCTTATGGAATTCCGAAAGCAAGATATCTATAGTGAACAGTTGTATTGTAATAAATAAATAAAAAACAGGTCAATTAATTGTTTTCTTAGGTGTAAATGTGATTCGTAATTCCAAACCTTAAAACTTAACTAAGTAACCTAAAGTAAAAATAGTCCAGTAACGCAATATTTCCAAATAGACAGTAATAACCCAAGTTATCAAAAATGCATCGTCAGCATGATATATGATTTCTAAACCAGCAGTGGAATTAGATCTCTTTGCTTGTTTGAAAGCCGACTTCTCCAAATAATATAATAATTTAAGTGGAGAGCAACCTTTAACTTAGAATATAAAAAACCTACGTACAATTACGTCGCGAATAAGCCTTTATTCTCGGTAACGCAAAAACTACTTTAAAATTGATGATAAAATCTAAGATTCTAAGTAGGTATGCATGTTATACATTTGTTCTGATTGATTTGAAGGTACTCAGTGATTTGGGTAAAAAAATTAACAGCTTTGCCCAATTGCGTAAAAAGTGTTTTATGAAAATTTTGAGTAAAAAAATTATTAGGCGTAAAAGAGACTGATGTCTTATTTTAATAAAGACTTATATTTTGCAAGGTCAACGATGAAAACACCTAAAGATTGGTCAAACATACTCCTGTATCCTTCACTGAATTTGTTTTCTATTGCATACAAGAATGTATAAGTAACAACACTAAATATTTTTTAACAACAAAATGGTTGTTTGGCTGACATTTCCCTAAAGTTTAAAGTAGTTAATGTTTCTAATTATTTATATTTTTATACAAAAATAGCAGTAAAGCCGCAGCCAAGATAATTCTAGTCTTCCTATTGGACATTAGGCTTGACATCTTTGGCATAGGCTTTTCCATTTGAGTAAATTCTATTATTGATTTCTAAAACGAGATTCTGCACTGTCTCTACTTGGTCAAAATTGTTAATGCACTTAGTTTATAGGTATGTTATGATTGTTTAGTTCTGATTATATTAATTTTATTCTTAGTTTTCTACAATTCGATGCATGGACGTAACATAATGTTAGGCTGGATTTACTGAATCTCTACCTCTTGATGTGTCAAATGTATGCAGAACAAGTAATGTATAATAGATATACCTCATTTTAGGTAAAAAAACAAAAGAAAATGGTACATTTAAACTCACTTTATAGATGAATCCTTAGTTTTTGAATAACTATTTAAAAAAAAAACATTTAACTTGGTTCCCGATCATTGCTTACTCACTTTTCTACCTTAAAAGAACTAATTAATCTTATTTTTAGAGCCAAAACCAGCTCTGGTTTTTTAAACCTAACAGATTCTTTTAAAAAGCACAAAAAAAACAGCCTCGCATTGTCAGCATAATGTAGTTTTACCGCAACATAATAAAATATTAAGTTGGCAACATGAACTTTCAAAAAGAGAATTCCATTCCGGCCCGTCGAATGCTTTGCGCAAGCAAATATTTAAATTTCAATCCAACATCGCATATCAATGGGGAACCATAAGCCACCGTTGTTTTTTTTTGCTGGCTGAAGACAAAAGAAAAAGCCATAGGGGGAAAAGAAATAAAAAAGGTTTGAGAACAACATCTAGATTCGAAATACTGGCTGATTCTTGAAACAAAAGAGGTTGGCTTCTGCGAGCGAGATCTTTGCGTAAGAGTGCATCTCATTTTGTTTTTTTTTGTTATTCTGTGATTCCTTTTCTTGTGAAGCTTTACAATGAGAATGACCATCGAATGTCAGTTGTTATTTTGAAATTAAAAACTGTTCTGCTTTTTAATATACAATAATCACGGTAAAGACTTTAATGTGTAGGTATAAATTTAATTAAAACTTATTATTCTGTTTTGTTCTATATGGTAAGTATTTTATTTAAATAAGCTTACGTCAACACTGCATTTATAACTATAAAAATTGTATATAAGTACGTAGTGATGATCTTAACTAGATTAGTCAAAGGTCTTAGGATCAATTCCGGGTCAAGTCGTATAAAATATGACTCACTCTGCTACTAAGAAATTAATGATATCGATTTTCGTACAAAATCAAAACAGGTTTTACTTTAAACGATGACCGCAATGTTTTTGTTAATTGAAATAATTAACAACTCCACTCATCATTAATACCGCGAACAAATATTTAACCTAAGAAGTATTCAAAGATAAAAAAGGGTTTTTTCGTCTTATGTATAGTGCTTGTTAATATCATTGACTTACGGCACCCTTCCGAAATTTGTAAATAGGTACTGTTTTAAACCAATATTTGTAGACACACATTAGCACGTGAGCCTTGCAAGGATGTTCGTATTTACAGGGTGCAAGCAGGGCTGTTAACAAACGATCATTTTAAACTTAAAAAATCTATTTTGATACCATTTAAATCTGGCTTGAAACAACTGAAGTAAACACCCGAAACTATAGAGAGAGCATTGTCAACATACAATGATGAAGCATAGAAATAGTATAAAACATATTAGGTAGGTACTCTCTTTCTTAAAATCGAATACAGACATTTAATAGGAACGTGGAAATCTAAATTTCTAATTTGACTTGTATTTTTGTGAATAAAGTGAGTCTGTTAACATTTATAGAAGAACGATGCATTTAGTTGTATTATTTTGTAACCAGAAGTTTTCCTTCTTTACGACAATTACTTCCTATCTACTAAATGTATTACAGTTAATTATTATTTATAGTTTGACAATGAACGTCACGCGCAAACATAATTTTCATATATCTTTGTCAACAACCTTTTGTAGCAGCCCTGAAATAAAGGTAAGGAGCCACTGAATTAACACTCTCATTTAGCGGTTACTTAAAGTCGGGGTGGAACGCAGGTGGCCCTTGTTTAACAACATACAGCCTTTTTTTATCGAACTTTTTGTCAAACGCGACTTAAAAGGCGCTAAAAGAACCTTTACGACGCTTTTAAAAAAGACGTTTTTTTAATTGCGTTTGTTTTTAATGAACTTTGAAGCGAAAACAGATAAATAAAATAAAAATTAAGTAGGTAAAGTATTGATAAAATACGTAACGAAAAAACCACGAACATTGCTTAAAATATAGATTTTTAAATTCATTAACTAACCTCAAAGGAAATTGAAATCAAAATGATACCTAAGCTATTTAATGACAAAAGAGATACCATAGTTAATTATTTTAATTAATTTAATTATTTTGTTCTTTTATGTTTTTTGAAACAACATATTTTTTGTACTAAATAATCTTTTTTTAGTAATCTATCTCCATATATTATTATTACTAAAACTGCTTAACTGAACTATTATTTTCAAGTTTGACATTAAACATTTCAAGGTAAATGTCGTCTTAATTCAAGTTTCATCCGAACTATGAAGCATCACTCATTGCTGTAGGAATTGACGTTGATAACATATATTTTGGATATGGCAATTAATTATAAAGAATACGTTTTTAAAAATAATAATAAATTTTAAAAACTTGTTTTAATGCATGTTATTCGATTTTAGGACATTTTACTCTTTTTTTTTAATTCATTTTTATCTTTTGCTTGACTTTTTGAATTAAGGAGTTCAGTTATTAGAGTATACCATAGATACAATAATTCAGAGCTATTTTATGGCAGGATGCATCAGTTTTTAATGTCTGTCAGAGTTTCAATCAATGAAGATTTCAAAGAGTGCATTTACCAACAAACATAAACTTAAATTTTTCGATATTTTTTAAATGCCACATCCAACATATCTCTGCCCTGTGTAACACTATAATGCCGTCCATTACTTCGTACCAGAACTAATGCGTACTCGTCTTATCATAATTTGGATCGACATTCTCAGAGAGTTTTGTATGACAAACCTCTGTTTTCTACACGCTTATTAATTTTGGAGTTGTAACTGTACAGTGATTTGAGCTATGGTGATTCTAATGGGACTATATGGTGATTAACTTTAAATGAAAGTTACGCGTTTTAGCTTGTTTTTGAGAAAATAACTTGGTTTTATAAAGTTATTTATATTGATGGTAACTTCCAAAATCTTTCATCGTGTATGTTTCCTTAATATGTAGTAGATGTTTTTTAGTTTTCTAAGATTTGTTTATTTGAAAAGACCTTTAAATCTTTATAAAAATGAAGCAATAAAAAAACAAACCGAGACTGCAACAATTTCTTTCTTTTCTATTAATATCTTTCTGAGTAAACTTTAAATAACTTCTAATGCTTTTTAAGCCCTTGATACCTTCCACTAAGTATTTGTCCTTCTATATGACTCAACCCTTTCCCTTTTTATCAATAAATAATACTAAAAGTATCAATAAATCACTACATACTATACCCTGGCGCCTACCACTCCTTGTACAGAAGGCATTTTACTATAAACGGAAATGCTTAACTCAATGAATGATAGATAGTTAACTTATCTGAAGGTTAATGAAAAAAGAATGGTATAATAATGTCCTAATAGATATTAGTTGATTCAAACAACGGATTTTATAGCTTGCTTCCGAAAAATGCTTAATCTTAATCAAAGACAAACATTACTTATAGTTAAAGTAGTTGTTTAATAATAGAGGTCTATTTGGTTTTATATTTATACTAAAAATAAAATTTGAGTTATTTTGCTGAAAGCATATACCTAACCGTTAAGGATAGTAAATAATTCATTCATTTAAGTGATTTCTATATTCATGATATCAAAATATAGTTTACTGAAGCAGGCTTTCTGTACTACCGTGTTATTAATATGGACAGACTTACGTATCAAATGACCAATGATTACATTATTTATCCAAACCTTTATAAACAAATCAGCATTCAACAATTTTTTATAAATAAATCTCTAGAGTCTCACATCAACTGTGACTCTAAACGCAGTAGGTTAGAGAACTTGGTTACACTCAGCCAATTTCAAAAACACATTTTTGCTGGCTCGCTCTGGGAATTAACACCGGGATTTTTCGCATAGTCCTGTATTAATACCGCTGTGCCATAGAGGCCTTAAAAAGTTAAATACCCTACCTAACCTTCTATTATTTTAATCGTTACCTAACCCGATAGCTCGCTATCAAGCATCTCCACTGACCTATAAATAAGCTAATTCTGCAACCAAATCCAATATCCAGGCACTAATCGAATCACGCAATTAATTAGAAACAATTTCCATCCTAACAATTAATTTGCCACTTCCAGCTTTCCGTTATCAATGTCATCGGGGCATTCGACATTTAAATGAAAATCGAAATGTTCAACAACATATTGTCTTATATTGTCTATACGAGTTTAGAGCCCATGGCTTCTAGTATTGGCATATTACCATCCTTACTTGGCTGGAACCTAATGCCCTGTGACATTTCCCCGTCTCTTTCTCTCCCTGTGAGAGTGAGCGAGATAGAACATACCCATAATAGAAAATGGGATTGTTTTATTCGATTTGCAAGTAGCCGAAGTATTCGTAGATACTCATATTGTTCGGTGCGCGGGATTTTTTCGATTTTTAACTTGTTTTGTTGAGTTTCTCACGGGGGCTCATAAATATGGGATCTGAGGGTAGACCGTGTACTTTGAGACAATACGGAGGTAAATTTTAAAGATATTGTTGCATTTAAAACGATAGTTTATGTTGGAGGCAAGGCTAATTTGACGTTGGTAGTTAAGTATAGAATTTCAATATAATTTAAATAATGGTACGCTGAGTTGATTTTATGTAGGTATCTTTCTACTTCCCTATTTATAATAGGAAGGAGAATAAAGTGTAGGTACTGTTTTGATAGACAATTTTTCTTTTTTCCAAAAAAAACGAAATAAAATAACGGGATTCCCAGTAAGACGCTGCTAGTCGTCCGTCTGTCAGTCACCAGGTATTTATAGAAATACCACATGAATCGTGATAGCAGTTGAAATTTTCGGAGTTGATGTATTTCTGTTGCTGCTTTATCAAATACAAAAAAAAACATATTTGAGACAGGCTACCATTTTGCATTTTTTTATAGTTAAAGATAACCTTTCGATTCGCTCTTGGCCGGTTTTATTATAGTATTAATATAGGTAAGAAGTCCAAAACAGCTTTAACTTCTTTGAAATAACCAAGACTCATGCGCAAGTGTTTCTGAGCACGCGTTGATGTTTTTTGTTCGTATGTTAAAAGCATATAGGCCAAAAGATAACAATATTACTTTTTACACCAAGTTAATTTAAACTTAACGAAAACTTAACAATACTATATGAAAGTAACATTAATTTTGTAACAAAATAAAAATAAAATTACCTTGTGCAATCTAATCTCTATATAATAAAAATGCAACTGTTTCAACTTATTCGAATTGACGCAAATCTTTCTTTTTTGGCATCTTATTACAAACAATAACCAACAAAAAAATATCACACACATACCTTCAGTCATCTTAACAACCTTAAGTCAAGGTTACTCAACACCAATAAACCCTTCGAAACCCCCACCAATACCTTGTGAACCACAATTACCCCAAATTGCCGGTCCCATGACACAACTACAGAACAAACTGTTTTTAACGAGCCTTTTACATAGCTTTTACCAATAATAAGATAAAAAATTACACACACAAATGTGTCCAATCATCTATAATAACTGCTATAAACATTCTTAGTACACTCGCGGACAAAAATATCGGCCGCTCGAATACTGTGATTTTCAACGTCCCATAATTGATGGACCGAATTTGATGGGTTTATGTAAAAAGTTTAACGAGGTGTAGGTGATGGTATTTTGTGGGTTTGGTTGGTTGTTGATATTATGGATCATATTTGCACGTATTTATGATGTATATTTTTCGTATTAGGGCTGAGAATAAGTTTTGAAAAGGAATTACATGTGGTTATTATTGTAAGGTAAAGATTCCTTTTTTGTGATTTGAAGAGCTGAATGTTTGTGTGAACAACGAGTTATTTCTTTGTAAATTTAGATGAAATGTTTAAATTGTATTTTCGTTATTATTTGTACACATTTATCTAATATATAAAGTAGTAAGTTATAATCCATTTGATTTTATGAGGTATGTCTGTAAGTCACTTATGACCCAAAAGCTATCTTTTAATTCCGTCATCACTACATAGTATAAAACTAAGTCGCTTTCTCTGTCCCTATGTATGCTTAAATCTTTAAAACTACGCAACGGATTTTGATGCGTTTTTTTAATAGGTAGATGATTCAAAAGGAAGGTTTACATGTGTGATAACATTGTACAGAGAAGGGAGTTTTACTCTGAATTCAACGCGTGCGAAGCCGCGCGGGTAAAAGCTAGTGTAGAAATAACATACTTTTCTTAAATCAAATATGTAGGGCTGAAATCAACCATCTACAATCAGGTTCCTACAAGTACTTTATTTCAGATTTATAACTAAGAAGATATTGTGCCATTAGATATTATACTAAAATTTCACTTTACCTTCAAAATGAGCATAAGTACAGGGATTATAAGGTTAAATTGAAAACCCACACAAATACAGACTTTGTGATATTTACTCCACACTTCCTATATAAAAGGCTTTGACGCCGTCAATATTGATACAAATATAATAATATCATTTTAAATTTAAAGCTAACATTCGACGTTTTGACACCCAATTAGTTGTATTACTTCAGTCAATATATTATTTTGCAACATGTGACGTAGTCATGGCGTCAACTTGACACAAGTCATTTTGGGCGTGCTGTTAATTTTGTCAAGGCATCCCGAAATGTGATAATATATACGTAGGTGCTAAATAAGTTTCTGAATGTCCTCATTTCAATGTCTACTAAAAATAAGAAAAAACGGGAAATTATTGGATAGTATTTTAATTTAAGCACATTTCAAAGTTTCTATAAATACTGGTGTCGATTGTAAGATATTTCCACAGTAAACCATAAGTATTACTTATCCTTAGTTCCCATAGTTTGAGCAATTTAAAATTATGCGAGCCTTATAAAACGATTAGACTAGTATTCAGCCCATTTTATCTTAATTTACAGTGTTTTGCTTTCTGAATTAGAGTATATATGTATATATAAATATGTTGTTAATCATATTAATTTATAAAAAGTGATTTGAAAAAAAAAGAAATATATATCCCAAATAACTGGTAAAATTAATACGAAAACACACACGCACACATAAACACATATAATCAGTGGTTGTCAACATATGCGTAACACCAGCAGCATAATTTATAATCATACCTCATGATTCAAGACCCCAAAAAAGGCGAGGAATTTATTAGCGGCAATTTTAACACTGGCCAACAAGAAACCCATCATAAAAATGTTTACTGAACCATAAATGTTTTAAGCCGACCATTGGTCAAAAAAGGTTTACACCCATGACCATATCAGATGCATACTAAAATTATCGCAATACATCGCATACGTAATTGAAAGATGTTAATGAAAAAATGTTTAGCACCCCGTTTTTGTAACGCTTCGCCGCATTCCATTTTTGAAGCAGCCAATCAAAGTGCGTTGCGTGTTTGGCATTTTCTTTTTAGAGTTGGATCTGTTATCTTGCAGTATTGTGAATGATAATGAATAGTATGTTTTGGTTATTTCAAATCCTTAATATCACGCCATAAAGCTAGCTAGCTAGTTTCTACCTAAAAATAGATAAAGCATTGGCATCAAATTTTTGGTAATGAATTGTACTTTCTTTTTTGGTTTACTTGTCTATACAATTGGATTTCCAAAACTTCTTTGAATTCCGTCATTGAATTTTGACTTAAGTTAGTATTTTGTTGTATCTAAATGATAACGAAACCTGAAATCTTCTATCTTAATTCTTTAATCCTCCTCTAATCTATTTTACCTACTAATAAGAAAATTCGATATTTTATTTTGAACTTCCACTACTATAATATACTTGTGTGGCGACATAGATGGCGCTTATCGTCACCAACATTCTTTCCCGGCGGTACGCATAAAAATGACAACTAAATTCAGGGCCGATTCTAGATCGCACTGTTGAAGTGTTTACTCGGTTAAGTACCTATATATACGACTTACGAAAATCTACTCAGCGGCCCCGCTTGGTCCTAGACCAGTGAATCTCCCCTTTTACCGCCAAACTTGCATTAATTAGTACAATTTGTTCGCAGTGGCACCAGGGTGGCATGTGTATGAAGAGGTGATCTAATGATGATAGCAACCGGCGCACGCGTCACTCACGACGGGGCAACATGTTCACCAGGTAACCATATATACCTACTATAGTCCTGTGCAAAGTTTACTTCATATTTTTGAAAGGTTGATGAGCCGGAAAAAGATAATACAAAAGGGAATTGCTAAAATCAACTTTTGATTTTCTCAAATTATTAGATTTCATTCATAGCAGATTCCACTTGCAATTAATTAGAATTTTCCTTGACATTAAGGTACTTTGCCACGGTAGAATGTACCCCATGTTTTTATTTCAAACTCGTTCTATTTATCAAGTTTCATGCATATCTGTTGAGTACTCACAAACTTTAAAAGCTATACTATTAGTTCGATAAAATATTAAAATAAGGTTTAAAAGAGTGGTATGGTTAATATCTACGTGATATTATAAACTAGTGGCCGCCCGCGACTCCGTTCGCGTGGAAGTCGGTTTCCCGTGGGAATGAGAAGTTTTCCCGCGGTAAAAAGTACCCTATGTCCTTTCCCAAGTGCAGTTCAATCTTCATACCAAATTTCATCAAAATCGGTTCAGTGGTTTAGGCGTGAAAGCGTAACAGACAGACAGACAGACAGACAGACAGACAGACAGGCAGAGTTACTTTCGCATTTATAATATTAGTAGGGATATAGTGGCCGCCCGCGACTCCGTTCGCGTGGGAGTCGATTTCCCGCGGGAATGAGAAGTTTTCCCGCGATAAAAAGTACCCTATGTCCTTTCCCAAGTTCAGTTCTTCATCATACCAAATTTCATCAAAATCGGTTCAGTGGTTTAGGCGTGAAAGCGTAACAGACAGACAGACAGACAGAGTTACTTTCGCATTTATAATATTATAAGTAGGGATTGTAATGCTGTGGCTTACAAGAGAGAAAAAAATATATATTAAAAACTTGTGGGATGTAGTATATTATTATTATAAATGTAAAGTAAAACTCTAATTTCTCAAGTAATTAAATTAATATTATTATTATTTCAATAAGAATCAATAGGCTCACATTTTGTAATCGTGAATTCCAGTTTAAACCGGAAGTACAGGTAAGTATAAAAATATTTCGATTAAACGAATCGATATCAATGTCCCGTTGACTGTCCCATCAGATCACCATTAATCATACCACGGTACAAATATGTACACAAATGTCATGGTACGGTCAGCAAAAAAACAGAGGACAGTTACAAAATAATAGGGAATGTAAAAAAATGTGTTAGCGTGTTTGTGTCGAAAACAAGAAACAGTTCTTTTTTTTTAAATAAACGATGAAGATTTTTATTATAAACCATATGAATATTATTAACAGTAAATAAATAAACTGTGTGATCACACAATTCCTTTTCAAACTTACCCATTTTTTGAGAAAAGCTTATTCTACTCACTATTTTATGACAAAATCTTATTATTTTTGTAGTTTTACACAGATGTTCATTGTTTAAATCAAAATGATACCAATTACTTACAACTCAATACTTGGTAGGTAACAAATATTTTTACTGATCATCTTTCAAAATAAATAGCACTGTTTTGTAGACTGTACATTTAAAGAACCGTCAGTCACTGATCGCACGTGGACACAGATGACGTCACAGTTCAGTATTTGTAGGCTTAAGCCGATTACTGTCACATTTGAAAGTCCTGTACTTGTAAGTAGATAAAACATAATAAGAAAAAGTAAGAGCACGTACTCATTTATAGTCAAATGCACGACGAAACATCACTTAACATAGCAGAACATGAAAAACACACAAATTTTACTATATTTCCTTACTAATATTACTCTCTAGAAACAAATAAAAAATTCCTTAATATGTCTATTGAAAAACTTTATTTCATTAATTAATTCAAATTATATCGTTCGTTAATTAAATATTTTTTATACAACAATACCGTTAGTAAATGAGGATTGAATAGAACACACAAATAATGAATTTAATTTATAACGATTCTCGCTCTACCAGTACATACTCTAGGCTCGCACATCACCACTGTCCACTGCCACACTTTGACATTCAGTTGACAGTGACACTGACATCGATCCGTATGTTTTGACACAATGATATTATAATGAACGCAACTACTAATTAAGCCATTGTATTAGTGCACTCATTACGGGCCATCTCTTTTAATTAAGTTCTTTCAATAAGGAATCAATGTGATTTGGATTTATGTATGTTGTAACTCTTTGTAATTAATTTGTAAATAATAATAATAAATCTCCAGACTAACACACCAACTGTATGGCCATAAACTAAGCAGAGCTTGTACTATAGGTACCACATAATGGACTAGGGGAGAACCTTATTACACCCAGACACGAGCCAAAATCGAAAAACCATTTTGACGAAATTGGCCCGACCCGGGGATCGAACCCGGAACCATCCGCTTAGCAGTCCGGTATATATACCGCTGCACCACAGAGTTCGTCTAAGAACACCATTCTAACCCTTCCCATACTAAAACAAAAGCACTTCAATTAAATGTAAACGTTCGCCTATAATAGATTTACGTACTTATTGATCTATCAATCAGGGATCTACGACTGAAGCCTCTTAATTGATAGATGCGTCAGCGCAACAAGACTGCGATTTCTGCAGTTGATTGTGCTTAGTATCTTGCTTATACTAAGTTAATGGGAACTTATATTGTTGTTTATTTAAGTCCATTATTTTAAAAAGACATGATTTAAGCAATCTGAAAAACTGATACGCTTTATTAGGAATAAATTTAATACAATGTGTTCAGCGCTCAGTATAATTCATAGATATGAATATTTTATGAAAACATCATACCTATTCACATAAATAACCTACAAAGTTTCTAGTCTTTTACTTCATGGCGGAAATCTACATAATCCAATACCAAGTGAATAGGATCAGACTTCAATTTAAAACTAAAGAACCTTTTTAGTTCACAATTCTTTAACATCCGTGCTAGCAAGTAGATATATTCAAATGAAGCAACCATCACTAACACGCTATAATGAGGCTGTAAGCTTCTTTTATACCCTGACCTTGACTTAAAAACATCTAGGAAGTGACAATGGGCCTTAACAATAAAATATACTACACATACAGATATATTATGATCATTCATATTTTTTGTGATGCAACATTAAAGAGGCTGCCATTAAAGACATTGTGTTAAAAGTAATCTAATATCACATCTAGTAACACAAATTATCTAGTAGGAAGGCTGTGTGAGGTTCTTTTAGTTTTTGTGTCCGGTAACTGACATTTCGAGCTTTTTTTTCTTTCTGTAGTATTGTTTTGGATAAAAATAAAGTTTATATTTTGACTAGGTAACTTAAACTTATTTTCAACAGCTAACCATATAATTTGTACATTTACATGATTAAAAACGAAAGTGATTTTAGTATAACAGTGTTGCCCTCCAGCCTCTCCTGTTCTTTAACAAAATTTAAGCCTGAACAAGTTAAACCATGTTTAAACCCTATCAATATCGAAAGTTGTCATATACGATTGACAGAGACAAAAAAAGTTTTACTTACACTGTGTTTACTATGAAGAAGGCAGAAGATTCATGTCCACATATTTTCAAACCAATTTTTGTAACATCCTCTAAATCAGTCCTTAAGTCTTCTCTGGTGTGAAAGTAATTTATTTGGTAAGAATTATCTTTTTTGTAAGTTTTAATAAAATAACTGATAATCCACCGTTGTTTACTATCGATCTGTACAATTCTTCCGATCAATATTTATCAGTTTTCATTATACGGGCAGTGTGCGTTTATGTTTCTGAACCTGATTTAATGTAGTCACCGCGATATTGGCTGCTATTATTTATTGTTCCAACGCCGTGGGAATGCTCAATGCTATAAGTAGTACTTAAAAGTACTAATACGTACTAATGCCTAAAAGTTATAGTGAGTGACTAATATTGTAAAATTATCAATTGGCAGTGATTTTTTTTACTAAGGCATGACTATCATACTAGCATTTAATTAGTAAAACAATTTGATCTTATAAGATTATGTATTTTTTGCGAAATACATAATTAGATTTCTGATACTCTAAAATATAATTCTACATTTAGGTTTTTTTAAGGTTGGTTCAAAATTAATCTCTACTTCTCTACTTAATATTATAAATGCGAAAGTAACTCTGTCTGTCTGTCGGTCTGTCTGTCTGTCTGTCTGTCTGTCTGTCTGTCTGTTACGCTTTCACGCCTAAACCACTGAACCGATTTTGATGAAATTTGGTATGAAGAAAGAACTGAACTTGGGAAAGGACATAGGGTACTTTTACCGCGGGAAAACTTCTCATTCCCACGGGAAAACGACTTCCACGCGAACGGAGTCGCGGGCGGCCACTAGTACATTATAAAAGGTTTATAAAACGGTGGTTATAGGCTTTTTAAAATGTAACCTTTATTAAAATCGTCATAACATAACGCAGTACTCTAAGGTCAGCAAATTGTTATAAAATCGAATCCATTAGCAAAGTGTTCGGACGTGTTTAAATCAAAATTTGACAAACCTAATAGTTCCTTTGATAGTTGAATTATTTTATTTGTTACCTTGAAAGTAATTAACTATAAATACAGTTACAAATATTTATAACTACTGTGGGATATTTACCTGATTTTAATTTATAAAAACTTTATATCAAAAATAAGAAAAACCTAGAAAAAACAATATAAATAAAAGAATCGTATAAATCAAATATTTGCAACGATATCAATTTTAAAGGAAACATCTATGGTTCATCCGAATATTTTCTTCATCTGTGATTACCTAAAAAAAAAATACCTTACTGTCAAATCTATACTTATAACAAAAAGAAATTGACCTTAAACCTTTCCTTATAGTACCACTGTTTTCACAATCCACCTGTAGGTACCACGAGCCCCGTCCACAACCGGTCCCTTTGAAAATAAATAAATAATAAACAAAAGATTTATTTCAATTACCAACAAATGACCGTGAAATACAATTACAACAGTATTGGCAGTATATTCAATATAGGATATTAAATAACTCTCTGGGCGCCACAGAATTCATTAAACCTTACTTAACTGACAGTTAATTTTAATCTTCGATTAAACGCCTAAACTTGTGTCAGGGATAAACGAATAATGAGGTTTGCGTTGTTTTATTGTGGAGTTATTTGTTTTGTTTTAGTAGTTCAGGATGTTTTTTATAGAAGGTAGTAAGATTAATAGTGAAGTAGGTATACTGGTACCTATATTACTTAAAATTAATTAAAAAATACAAACATAGCGTTTTACATAAAAGTTGTAAAAACGACTTATTCAAAAAACTTTCTTAAAAGTGCCAGTGACACAATTTTATTTTATTTACTTACATAACAAATAAATAACATGCATTTGAACTTATAAATGTTTTGGCATAGTTTAACCTCACTTTCCACCAATCTTCACACTAAACCACAGCGGCATACTTCACTCTCAATCACTGGTTCTCAACCTGTGATTCTTAGACAAAAAGTCCCCGTTTTATAAAATATGAATTCTGCAAGATGTGAGAATTGTACAATTTCCTTCTGTTCATTTTACTAGGATAATTCAATTTGACTAGGTAGTCCTCACTAATATTGAAATAAAAGAGGTCTAAAACCAAAAAAAGGTTTGAAACCACTGCCTTAACCCATCTAACGCTAAACTACGAGCAACTACCTTGTCATAGGTCTGACTATCCTACTAGGAGGTACATATGGGTTTAACTGTCAGTGATTGGGTCTTTACTTTATAGGTAAGGAACTGTGGGTATTGTGGGCGCGAAGGTCAAATTGGCCCTTTAGGGTGACCGTTTAGCGTTTGTTACGTGGAGTGGAGTGGTATGTTAATGCAGTAGGTTTTTGTCAAGAAAGAGTAATATGGACTTTAAATCGTAACAAAAAGGGTTAAGTATCGTTTGTGAGAAGTTTCTACTAATTTGTTTTTAAAAGCTTATAAAAAAAAACTTCTGCTTCATATTTTAACTGAAGCATTTTACCTTTGCATTCTAATCAAAACCCTAAACAGTTATTGCCCCTTAATTTCCCTTGTAGATATCCAACACAGACTTGCACAATGGAAATAGATCAAACCGCGGGCGTAATCTTTCTTAATGATAAATTTATGATAGCAGAATACCAGGCTAACATATACATGCAGTAGGTAATAAAGTGTTCGGTTCAACATGGCATGGATGGAGGGTAGGCCGAGAGCTGGGTGCAGAATTTATGATGTGTTTTTTAATGTGTAAATTTAAGGTGTTGATGTGAGCGATAATGTTGAAAAACAGTGATTCTTGTTGTTATTAAGAATTGTATTATAATTAAAGGTTAGACGAATAGATGTAATGTTGTTTTGAGTTTTTTTGAGAGAGTCGTAATTTTATTCATTTGTAAGTATTGACTAAGGGTAAACATTTAAACAAAATTGGTAATTAATATAGATAAATATTGGAAAAAAGTAAACTCCGTTTTTTTTCTATATTTACTTTTTGATTGAAAATCTGTCAGTAGGCTCTCTGACTACAGAGTTAGGAGTTAGATAGAGTGTCCAAACGTAATGTTAGCGGCCGATACTGTGTTGCGGTTTCTATGCGATGTCCGTACCCTGTGCTACAAGTTATAATGATATAGCGATTAATATTATGAGGCAACTTTTAAAACTAAAATTCTATGATATTCCTGCTAAGACTATATTAACAAACAAAACTTAACTAAGAAGGGTTAACAGTAGTTATCAAAACTATCACACACTTACGTCAAAAATAAAATAAGCAGGCTGAAAATAAAGGCCCTGAATAGGGTATTTTTTGAGTATTACGTTTTAAACGCAAAATAACGATATAATATATATATATAGGTATAGGTATAAATAACGTCATTTACGAGATGGCAACTTAAACCTTATGACAGTTTCAGATTTAAGAAGCAAGTATTAAAGCTTTTGTGAAATTGTGTGATACAAAAAGTTATTACTTAATCTTATAAAAACAAAAAAAACGTGATTGTAATGAATCGTTTAAACTATAATAACTAGACCACGCGCCTCTCCCATCGCTTGGGCCACACACACTATGTTATTGGAAAATTGACTAAATTATTGGGTGCCTTTGAAGCGGAGGCCTCACCGTGGGAAAACTTTACACTTTTCAGAAAACAGCGCCGAAAACCACCGCAGCTTGTTACGTTATACATATTGTTTGTTACTGTTATATTTTCTATGTTTATAGTTGGAATAATAAGAAGTTATTTCATTTTGCAGTAGGTTTATTTTTATTAACAATTTATTTAGTAAAATTGAACTTTTTTACTTAAAAAAAACTGCTTAACTTAAGCCTCTTGGTGTATATTTTATAAGAACAAATTTCAATTTCAAATATATGAAAAATAGTACAGTTTTGCTGAAAACAAATACTACAATGCAACAAATAGGTGTCATTAGAGTGGTGTGTGTTTAAAATAGGTTAGAAATGCGGTAATGTATTCCTTTCTCACGGCTCACATGCACAGGAGTCGGTGCGCTCTACTCCGGTCTTATTTATGTATTTAACATTTTAGTTTACAGACTTGCAAACCGGTAAAAATGTTGTTACATAAATATAATAACAAAACAAAATATGATATGCAAAAAATAATAATAATTCATTGTTTTGCTTTTAACATTTGGTAATAACTAACTTCTATGAATCATTTGATGTATTCAAAAAGTTTTAAGACTTAATAAGACAAACACACATTCATATCCACAACATATTAATTTATCAACATCATGCGTATGTACGAGTATGTAAAACACATTTTAATGAACGTTTTCTCTCTTAACTGACTTAGTACATATTGATTAACTTACATAAGTTAATTGCTCATAAGATATTATTTGTTACCTTATACACGTAGGTCAAAGAAAACAACGACTCCGTTCGCGTTGAAGTCGGTTTCCCGTGGAAATGAGAAATTTCCCGCGGTAAAAAGTACTTTATGTGTTATTCTGATGTATAACCTATATTACTGTAAAGTTCCATCCAAATCCGTCCAGTAGTTTTTACGTGAAAGAGTAACAAACATCCATACATACTCACAAACCTTCATGTTTATAATATTAGGATTTACACACACACCAGATCAAAGCAGAGCATAACTCTTCGATCGCGTGCGCCCGCGCCCCTTACTTTGCTAATAAGCAATCACTCGCAAGTATTCGCTTTGTGGCAGCGTTTGCGCACACCATTTTTGAATTTTTAATCTCACTCAGTTACCGTGGGAAGAAGGGCCTGTATTGTGTTTTGTGATTTAAGGAATTCCCAGATTGCAAGTGGGGGGTAAGGGAATTAAGTAATTAGGGTGGGTAAGGTTTGAATTGAAGGGTCTTTGGAGTTTTACAGGTGTATGATGAGTATGAATTTCATTAATTTTATTAGTTGATCGGGGTATGCTATTTGTAAAAAGTGTCTTATCCTATAAATGTTAACGTTTAAAGTTTTTGTTTCAATGAGACCATGAGGTCCTTGATGCTATTTGAGACAAACTGGAAGCTATGACAAAATATATTGTATTTTTTTACTTTAGTCCAATCGACGAACATCAATTTTTTACCCCTCCAACCATTTATTTATTTACTATTCTTGTACAAACACACTAAAAAGTAAAAACATAATTAACAAACATAGAAAGAAACGTTAGTACAAAGGTACTGCTTATTTCATTTTGAAATATCTTCCAGCAGACCAATGGTGGAGAGTTTGATGAGGAACAATTATTAGCGTGGCGTACTCTTAAAATAAATATAGAATAAACTAATACTAATATTCTTACAAACTACAAATAATTACACACAAACCATAAAAATAAAAATTAAAGTATAATACACATATATACATACACATATATAAACACTAAAAAATATATAAACATATACACACATACATACAAATAAGAATCATCATCAGTAAACGTGCAATTAATTTTCAATAAAACACTATCAACCGGTAACTTGGTCGATTGTACTTTAACTAACCGTACAGTCACATACGATTAGGTATAACATTGGTAGCTCAACAGACAGATACCATGGGAGGGCAAAGGACAAGAGGTCAAGACACATGTGCTGAAAGATCCTTATACTAGGCGCTCAATAAAATGGCTAAAGAGTGTATCAATTCTGTAAGATACCAAAATAAACACGTCCGTGGTAATAAAATATGTACAGTTTATTAAGAAATAAAGATATACAATTTTATAAAAACTTAAGATACCAACCGTCGCACCTTGCCAATCAACAACTTTTAAAAGCCTTAGCAACGGGTCTCAGGTGCCCCGCGCATTCTGCCAGATCTTCCAAATAGTTGAGTTCAAAATAACGGTACACCTACAAAAAACTGAGTTATAAATATTATACATGTTTTTCGGGAAACACAAAAAAATATTCACATTCGATGCTGACATGTTATTTTTTCAAATTAACTAGTGAAATTAATTATAATAGAGATAAATAATGTAAAAATAAGTTGCGTTTAAAAGCACTTTAACCCTTTTATATTTTTCGCATGAGAAGTGAGTATGTAGAACCTCATTGTAAAATTAAGATAATGTTTGACCATAAAAAGGCTTTAAAAACATTACTCATAACTTTAATTAAACGCTGTTAGAACTTCCGATTCTTAGGTTAAATGTAACCAATTAAACTTAGGTACTGTTTACAGCGTTAGTTAATTTTCCAAATTAAGTAAACCTTTTCAATCTATTCTAATAACCACGTGTAAGGTAACTACCAGGATGTAAAACAAAATTGGAACGAATTTTAGTATGATTTTAATGACCAAAAATTGTATGAAAACAATTATACGAATTCGGTTTTTGGCTGCAATGTTAGGTTTTTAGTTTCTATGATTCATGAGTAGCAAAAAATAGAAATCTAATAGGTAAACAAATGTTAGAAACCAGTTTTTTTTTCTAAGACGGTTTCTTTAGTTCAGTTAGTTGTATATATATTTATTGAAACTCGCCACAAAAACATGAGGCGCCAGATGGCAATGCGTTAAAGTCTTTTATATGCCAAATTTAAAATCCATGACTAAATCGATTATAATAAACTTAACTTAGATTATTAAGCGGTTTTTAAACTATTATAGAGATTGACTCTTTTAGAAAATTATAAGTATGTCTTGCAGCCCTAAATTTTGCTCTATTTGTAAAAATGTAATCTTTAAAAAATACTTTTCCATTTGCGAGATAGTGTCTAAAGAGCCCGCGAAGATTTACTCTTAATCCATGGCTTTTTATTTTTCACCACGTGCAAACCCGACGCTCAATACTATCGTGAACAACTGCCGCATTCTGTATTCGCATTGACCCTACCATGGTAGTCCTACCATTTCTGTTAGTCCTACCACCCGCCAAAAACCATGACTCGTGTCCCTACCACCGCCATTATAAACCGCACTGGGAGTACAAGCTATTTCCTTCCCAGGTTCGACCAAGGCAAGTCGACGAAGGGCGCCAGCAAGCTCCGCCGGGACCTGATCAACGCGGAGATCGCCAACCTGCGCGACCTGCTGCCGCTGCCGCCGTCCACACGCCAGCGCCTCTCGCAGCTGCAGCTCATGGCGCTCGTCTGCGTCTACGTCAGGAAGTCCAACTACTTCCAGCAAGGTATGATCCGTCAATAATCTCCAGACTAGGGCCAGATCTCCAGACTAGACTACCTAGTTTAAGGCCACACAATTGGTGGGTCCAACTGTGTGGCCCTAAACTAAGTATAGCTTGTTCTATGGGAACCACACAATAGACTAGGGGAGAACCTAGTTACACCCAGACACGAGCCAATATAGAAAATCCATTTTGGCGAAATCGGCCCGTCCTGGGGATCGAACCTGGAACCATCCGCTTAGCAGTCCGGTAAATATACCTCTGCACCACAGAGGCCGTCTTGTGTATGCAAGTCTACTCTAGTCGACGATAGTTGCTGATTAGCGCACCTCCTGTGAGCAGGACAGAAAACCTGGTAAAGGTAACCTGTGTTTTTTGAGTCTCACTAATGACCAAGTAAGGAGACAAGATTTTAGTTATAAATAGGGTCGGAAGACGAGGCTGTGATAACATGATAAAAGTCATAATCCTTTATCTTCGTCATCATCAAATAAACCATAAGACATAAGATAAGACATTATAGATTTTCAGAGTAACCTGTTGTGGTTGGCTGCATCCATAGCCTTCCCTTAACATATAAAAATACTAGTGACCCGTCCACGCTTCGTAATTTGAATTTTAGCTAAATAAAAAAAAACTTTATCTGAATGTTCTTAATTTACAAATTTAAATGAAAAAAAAACCTAAAAGAGCGAAAACCGCTTTCTAATCCGTCTTCTGGTTCGGGAGGAGATAGCGGACAAACATACAAACAGGCACAATTAGCGACTTGGATTTATACTATGTAATGAAATACACACAAATAGTCAAATCTCAATTACCCATCAAATCCTACTACACATACAGTTAAGTTCAAACCTCATTAATTTCCATAACCAACACAAACCCCACATTACACGGTGAGTAGTCAGTGAAAACGCTAATTTTCCTATTAACTTTTGACACCACCGCCTGCGCCGGCACAGACCCGCGCGAATTAGTGCCCGATACGCATGCGTAATGCCTGTCACGGCTTGTCAGTGGGGGAGAGTGGATACAGATACATTCTAAAGGCTTTCTAAGTTTTGTGGTAGGAAAGATCGATTTGAAGAGGATTTAGGCCTTGAAAACAGTGGGTTTTTCCGAATGGTCTCATGTAGGTATTACGCTAAAGTATTTTTACATAGTATTCTTTAGATTTTTAAGACTATTTTTTTTGGTGCCATGTATGTTTTTAAACTTTCAAGAGATTCAAAAATGTCCTTCAAAGGTTCTAAATTAACACGGTATAAATCTCAAAATAAAACTCAAATAGCAGTTTTAGTTTTCGTGCATTTCATTTGTATTGTATCTAAAAGTTCAAATGTAATTAAAAACACTTTTGTTAACTTATTCGCCAATTAATAAAAGTATTGCAACAACTATCATATCTATTGTTAATTGTTATAACTGCAGATACGTAAACTTTCAAAATCAACTAATATATCTAGGACTTTCCCAAGGAACCAGTTTTTCGGAAACACCTTATTACCAAACATAAAAACCTATGTTATCATATTAGTGATGTGAACAAACTTTCGCATACCATCGACCACAAGGCCGAACAACACGCGAAAATCGATAAAAATTACATAACCCTCGTTCTCACGATCATTCAACAGTTAGGTTCAACTGGCTACCGTTTTAAAAAAAACAAAAAAGGAATAAAGGTTTTGATAGGAAAATTAGGCAAAATTAGCAAGTAGAGTTCTGCTACCGACTGATGGTTATTGGTCGTAATGGCGCCCGCCGGGGATCGAACCTGGGACCGCCGCGTCACGCCCGCGAAGCACGCGAGGAAACCGAGTTCACACGGTCGGTGTAGTATGGATAGGATTGATGGGATGTTTGTTCGTGGTAGGAAATTACGGGAATTATAGTAACAGTTGGAGTTTGATTGGAATGTTTTTGCTGTTTGATTTATAAGAATAGGTTATTTTTTTTTTCTATTGACTTCTTTTTCTGCACTTTTAAGAATAAAACATGTATTTATTAAAAAGCTAAGCGTATGGATTTTTCTTTCTCCGTCGTCTCGATTTCACTAACTTTAATTCGTTGACACTTTCAGTATCGGTTACTATAGCAATCATCATATCTATGCAATTTATCCACAAAGGTGCTACTTAATTACACAAAGTTATTCAAAGTCGTATCCACACTAAGCCAACCCACTTTGATTCGTCATGGGTTCTGTCCGCGTATCGCACAGGACTCGTCATTTTTCGCAAACATTCGATTGTCCATCGTGGGAACGTTATTCGAATCGAATCTATTCGATTAATAATCATCCGATTATCCGATAGTTTCGGATTCCGAGTAGAAGTCGTCACGAACACTCGATTATAATTTAGATTTTTAGCCGCGGGCTTTTGCTAGGCAATTTCGTTGATAATTTTAGGCTACTTCAATACGTATTGTTTGGTTTGTACAGTTATTGTTTATATTTTTTAAATTATATGATACTAAACAACTTGTTCCGAAACATATCTTTTTTAACAGAATGTATTTTTTTTTTTATTGAATAAAATGACAACTTTAAACTTTCAGGGTTAAGGACCTTATTCCACCCACAAAACACATTACCAAATAATAGTCCTCAAATATACAAGTTAAATATAACAAAACTAAAAAAAAACTCATTCAACCTTTTTCCCAACACGAACTCCTTCGGCATTTTAATAACAGATCGTCAAAATCGACAGTAATACACATCACACACAATTAGGTGTAAAGCCAGATTCCCACAGGTATGCGGTATGCAAAAATTGTTGAGAACATACCGCGGTATGTGCGTGCGCAGGATAAATACTCACTTTGAGATAATGCCCGGGCGATGCGGACAATGCTGGTGGGAGCGGGGGGTGTGCGGGGGCCGGGGGGCGCGGGAAAGGGGGTGTACGAGGAAAATGTGCTTTGGAATTGGAGTATTAGTATTGAGGGGAGATACGTTGGTTATTAAAATTACGCTGTTTCCGAAATACTTAAACAAAAATGGAACTTTAGTTAATAACGAAACATATGTAGGTGGAGTAGGGAAAAAAACAACTTTTATCAATTCTGCTTTATTAGGTACTAAGGGTGGTTGCCGACTCAAAAACAATATACTTGATTAATCTAAAGGCAATCAATATTGTACCTCCAAAAATAACGTCGATGTGCATTTTTCCTAATACTTTATAGCCCCTATCAATAATATTTGCAAAGGACAATGGGCAAATTGGGCCCACCCTCCAATAGCAATAAGATATTTGTCGTTGAATAGGTCTCTTCAATAGGAACAACTTTTGCTATGACAGCTTTGTTGTAACAACTGTACGTTTTGAGTTATGAGACAAAATAAAAATCTAAAAAATACTACTTATTAAGTTTATTTATGTTAAATATATATGTATACCTATGTGCTTTTAAATGCACATTGATCAGCTACGGAAAATCTATATCGCGGAATATATCAGCAACACGATTTGTCAGATAATCTCCCAAGAGCGCGACCAGAAATTGCTGCATACATAAAACAACATGCATTATATTTAAAGAGTGTTTTGACGCTAAAACTAGCCATATTTTTATGGGATCTAAACTATATTCCCAAGCAATGTTGTATGTATGTATCTTTAAGTTAGTTAAATGAACAGTTGTTTATATCTGTAATTATATCTACTTTATTTTACCTATTTAAAGAATCTTATAAATCACATGGAAACATCATAATAACAGAACATTACTGTACGAGAATTGAACAGGTTGGGATTATCTGCAAGTGCTTAATGCAATTACTAGTATTTTGTTCTCATATAAATAGGTTAATTTATTTTTCATTTAACGTATACAAAATAATACTGTAATAGATGATTCTGTAATAATTAGTTGACAAATTCGCAAAAAAAATTGTTTACTAAATCAAAAACTTCTGCTTCTAACCTAAAAAAGAATTTTTTTTTTATATCAAATAACTCCAACCACACAGCGAATTCTGGCATGCGCCTTTCTGATAATGGTTGCTTGTAAACAGACCTTTAATTTAATATATAACACGTGTTTATTGGAAGTGGGCCCACGGTTCATACATTTTTGCCCATTATCCTTTGTCATTGCGAATACTTTAAATTATCAACAAATAAACACAAGTAATGCATTTCGCACCAGTTAGTATTCAGTGATAGATGCCGTTGTAAGTGTTATTAAGTGCTAAGTGATCACCTAGTAAGTAAGTAATAAGATTAATCGGAATCTCCCACTCACCGGCTGAAAGCGTCCTTTGATAACAAATGTTGCAAAGTACAGTCAGCTGGTGGAGTAAATTTAAACTTTTCAAACCACTTAGTGACAGCCCTCAGTCAAAATTCCGCCACTGTGTATCTGTGTGTTACATGATTTGTTTTATTTTGAGTTAAAAGGTTATTTCGAAACAGTTTGTTGTTGTTATTTAAATAAAAATCACTCGTATTTTATCGGTGTTGATCGTCAAAAAAGATAGTTGTGAACAAATTCATTTTTTTCCCGATTTCACTTGTGTAGATACTGGGTGTAACTAAGTTCTCCATTAACCCATTGATTGATGCCTATAGAACCATATTGTATGTAGTTAAAAAAAGAAAAAAAAATACTTGAATCTTCTTTCTCATACCATTCAACTTGATCCAACTAAGTGGTTGTCTGTACAGCATTAAGTGTAAGGCGCGCTGTAATCTGCTCGTTGACGCGCACCTGTTAGTGACGGATGCGCCCGCGTCGATATATTTACTATCGGGAGCCTAGCTCTACGAGTTATTCTTATATCGGCACTAAATAATATTGAAACGTCGATGTATTTGAAAGTAATGTAAGAAAAAAGTTTCTTGTGTTTAATTGTTTGTTGTTTAATGAGATTTGAAATTAAAATTAATTGTTTATATATATCATACCTAATGAAAATCAAACTCAATGATTATTCTCTTAAAATTGTCGCTACGATAAATCAGAATTAAAAAAGAAGGTAAGAGTAGTTAAATACTTTTAATGTCAAATACTGTTCCATCCGAAACAAACGTTTTTAGCTATTTAAAATAAACAAGAAATTATCGAACAAAAAGCATTATAACTTTTATCGTTTATCTTGTGGTTCACACGGTAAATTACAAAAAAAAAAAACAAATGACTACACATCCAAATCAACGTTCTGCAAAACAGCTACCATCAACACACATATCTGTTAACAATCGATTAGCATCGCGTATTGTGTCGAATCGGAATCGCGTGAGGTAACCCAATATCGATATTATTTCCGACCTTACTCAAGAAGTTAATTGTTGTTAAAATAGGCCTTAAATGGACGAACTGACAATTATATAAATTAAAGTATAAGGCTAGGTATGTGTATGTGAGTGGCGTTGGTAGTAGGCCGTGTCGGATGAGAGGTCAAAGTGGTGTAAAAGCTACGAGTCGGGGCTTTTATTTAGAAATCTTTACTTATGAGATAGCAAGTACTGACTGACTGATTTACAATGTTTTACCGATGTAATTCTTCTATTTTTTGAGGATCTGTAATTCTTATATTTTTTATAATCGTAGCCTTAAATCTATGTGCTTTCTTTTCTTTCATTGCCACTTCTCATTTTCGATTTTGCATTAAACAATTATAAATACGTATACATATGCAGTCAGTTAGGTGTAAAATTACTTATAACTTACATAACGTTTAAATTGTCAGAACGAAACCTGCTGAATAAATAAATCTAATCTAAAAGAGCCTGCAAGTATACCTATTACGATTATAAACACCAAATTTTGAATCTTACGAAAACCAACACTAATTCAAACAAATATAAAAAGTGGTCGTATTAACAAGGTAATATAGACATTGATAATCTTTACGAGCCCAATAAAAGTCAAATCTAACACGTAGTAGGTATTCATATTTTATTGACCGAATATAATTTTTGGTTCAATTTCATGCATATACACTACACACGTCAATATAATTCAAAGATATAATTAAAACATACGTCGAAGTGTGAGAACTGGTATCGACCATTATTTTAAATCTTCAAATGTATATTTTTATTATTTTTTAATTACGGCTGATTGGTTACGTTTAAGTACTCGATGTAATTCAAGGTTGGTACAAGTGAATAATTAATTATAGTGTATAAATACATTAATGTATGGGTATATAATATATTTAGTTGTAAAAGAGTAGATAATAATGTATAAAGTGGTAATAAATCGTGCTCAAGGTGTGCGCAGACGCAGAGGGTAAATAAATAAAGCATGGGATCTTAGAATCGAGGCTGTACCTTGACCTACAACATATCGAGAAATATATTAGATTGTTAAATCCAAGCTTCTGAATATACTGTGTATCGCAATACCTTTCCAGTATAACAAATAATATTTTTGAATAAAATCTCTGTGTTACAAAATTATGTATCAACGCTTTATCTTCATCAATATGTAATTTATCATCATTAATTCATTCATGCAATTGCTGATTTGATAAATTGATAGTTCGTCAATATATGCGTGTATAAATTAATTTCTTATCTTGTAATTTTACGGTTTTATTAACTAGTTAAAATTTGCTATTTTTATACTTGGTTTATTCATTTGTAAAGATTTCTCAAATAATATGACTAAGCTATAGTATAAAGCAACTATACTTTTGACTACTGATAGTATTTTTTTTTTTTAGTTTTATTGATTCATACAAGATACCTACATACAAATATAAATAAATATATTATAAATTTCCAACCATCTGTTTCGAATCAGAAGTGCCAACTAATAATCAACCAAATACCAGCGTTATTTATAACCAATTAAACCAATAATTAACATTAATCAAAACAAATACTACGATGATATAAAATATTCAAATTGACTTCGAGTTGACTTTAAACATTTAACTAGTGGAGTCACAAATCAAATGTAATTTTTATCTATCTTGAGGCACTGTGCGTCATAATTATACACATTGGTTTTGGATCTTATCACTTTACTTAGATTAAGTACCATTTAACGCTTTAGATTGCATGTGACAATGTGATTTATTTATTGGAATATTATTTTAATAACACATTATTTTGTTCAATGTTTAATTCATTACATACACCTGTTTAGTATAGTGTTAGACTGAGTAATCCTACTAATATTATAAACGTGAAAGTTTGTGAGTATGGATGTATGGATGTTTGTTACTATTTCACGTAAAAAGTACTTGATGGATTTTGACGAAACTTTACAGTAATGTAGGTAATACATCAGAATAACATATAGGGTACTTTTTACCGCGGGAAAACTTTTCATCCAAATCAAATCAAAATTAAATCAAAATTCTTTTATTCATCATAGATATGTAACATATACTTAATGAACGTCAATGTTACAAACTTCGACTTTACCTAACCGTAGACCGAGAGAAAAAATCCGGCGGAAAAAAACTCCCAGCACTCTTTTTGAAAATTATACAAAATAGAAGAAAATCCCCACGGGAAACCGACTTCCACGCAAACGGACTCGCGGGCAGCTACTAGTTCGTTCATACACGCGTAATTTTGGTTCTATACGAATGGTATTTATATTTTATGAATACCTTATAGAAAGTAAAAGTGCTCCTACTTGTCCGTCTTGATGTAGCCTAACTTTGTGAAATAAAGTTACAAAGAAAGTAATTGATGTTTTTTAAAAAAAATTGGTCAAATAAGAATTAAGTCGCATGTCTTTTTTATTTTCACATGTTCTTATGAAAGAAGTAATTTTTACTGTTTTGCATAGTAGAAAATGCGCGTGAAGAGTTAGATTAGTGTTCATAATATTTTTTAAAAACATATTATGTTTTTCATGCAATATGAGTATCATAGTTCATTAGTATTCTTATCAAATAGAAATATTAATATTGTAACGACTGTATAGGGAAAGATTTAAATAACAAGGATCTATTTTACAAGATTATTTAGTAATTCTCAATCGTAGAAACCTTCGGCTATATATCAAGAGCCATCACCGCCCTCTGGTGACTTTATCTAATTTCAAATCTCACAACTTAATTAATAGCCACTTGTTGAAATCGATTTCAGAGTTGATTTATAAATCGATTGGCCTATATTTATCGATTCCTAATATATTGCATCGATTAAAAGAATGATTGCCGCTTCCTATTTCTATGTTTTGATGTCGTCATGTTTATTTTCTAACAGTTAATAAGGAGTCCTTAGGTGTTCACACTTCAAATAAAAAAACATATCTTCTTATATATAAAATTCTCGTGTCACAATGTTCGTTCCCGTACTCCTCCAAAACGGCTTGACCGATTCTCATGAAATTTTGTGAGCATATCGAGTAGGTCTGTGAATCGGCCAACATCTATTTTTCAAATCCTAGTGTCATGCAGACACGGTGCGATACTGGAAAATATTTATTTCAAAATTGACTCCCGGTCAATCCCTTTTCCTCAACAATCCAGTATACTTATTTATTGCGCAGAATTCACAATAAATGTTAAAAATGGTTTAGTGTTTCTTGTCACCTGTCAATGTCAAACTAGCTGCCACTAAACAGCCTTCTCGCACTTAGCGTATGACAGGATGACAAGTTAATTTTGACTTCGTCTGCCAAGTTAATTGCTGTCAAACCAAATATTTAACGGCAAGGCATTATTTTGACATAACAAAGCTGTTAACGCTGAAGATTTACGTGGTTAGAAGTAATTTCGTTCTGACTACAGTTATTTTATTTTGAAAAATAACAATTAGTATAAATGGGCTAAATTTTGAGATACGTGTACCTTGTGAAATTTCTTATAAGGTACACATTGAGACAAAAAAAACTGTAATAAAAACTAAAAAGTATTTCTACTCGAAAACAAAAATGCAATAGTTTTTTTTTTCGGACTGTTCTCATTCCACATTTCACTATGAAGACGCATCAGCAATGTAATAGTTTCATATACATACCTATTCAAATGTGCTATTATATGACTGTATTCAACATTAAGTGAGCCTTATTTTATACCTTATTACAACAATACTAGCTACTTGAATTCAATAACAATAAAGGCGTCATACAAAATAACATGAAATAAAATAATAAACATGATTTCTCAATTTGGAAAATGCATAAAAGTAACATTTGCTAGGCTCTTGCGGTTGTATAGGTTACTAAAAGACTATTTTCTGGAGTATTAAACCCGATGGGATAATAGTACAGTCAGCAGAAAACGAAACGATTAATAAACGATATAGATATAGGCATGTGTTTAATATATCATGTAGATTTACAAATAATGACAATTATAGGTCAATCTAGGGTTTTGAATAATATTTATTGTATTACAATAAGCTTACCTATTAAGTAGGTGGCTCGGAAAAAACAGTTTGAGCTATACTTTTTATTGAAACAACTTGGTAATTATGAAATAACTTATTATTTTAAAAATCAAAAGACAATTCAGTGCGATATTTTACAAAATCACCAATGGTTTGCACTCAGTTTCATGTTTTAGTAACATACACATTTTGCTATCCCTACACCCACTTATGCAAATCGTATAGGCAATTACTACAAAAGAAATCGTTCAGAGTTCTATCCCTTTAAATCCTAGCTTCGTGCGAAGCCTTTTTCGGTCCGCAGCCTTAAATAAGTGTATTGTCTGTCTGTCTGTATGTTTGTAATTGTGAGATAGTGGGGGGGCACGTGTGTGAATCTGTCTAGTTTGGTGGGGAGTCACTTCCTTGTTCAATTTGCTGGGTAGTGGCAATGTTTTTGTTAAAGGCGTTTGTTACCGATGCCTACCTATAGGTTAAATACAATAAGGGGCTTCAGTTTCATCAATGGTTTGAGAAATGTTTAAGAACTATGTAGGTGTAGATAAAAGGACGAAGTTTTAAATGACCAATACTGTTGTTATTGAAATACTTGAATACTTTAAAAGCGTAAACTATATTCATATTTACTCTTATGTAACTAGGTATATATCTTTCTCTTCTATGCACAATACGCTACGTTAATACAAAAATATTGAAAAAGAAGTATTAAAAACAACAAAGCACAATATTGAAACATGCAAGTAATAACCTACATTTCATAACAAACTTCCACATTCTTCATCCAACGTGTGACATTTTTTTTTATTCTGACATAAAACCTAACCTCTTTATCATCAGTATAAAGGCGAGTGTCCACTGCGAGTGTATATTTCGCGGGTGGTAGAAATAACTGGTCCACCACAGTTTGCGATTGAGTCGATACATAACATTAGAGTTAACGAACATCTCAATTTAGCTCGGCGGGGTTTGACGCTGTGATACGTGGTTGAAAGAGAGGTTAGGGTCGCTTTCCAGTAGGGCTGTTTATCGGTTGCTATAAGGGTTTTAGTATTAAGATGTAAGTTATGGTATTACTAGGGGATTGTAAATGTTTTTTTAATATAATTAACACTGGATGAACCTAAGTTGAGTGGTGAATAAGTTGTTTTTTTTATAGGAATAAGGCATTGTCATTTATCCAGCTAATACTAATGCCAGCTAATGCTGAATAAATACAATTTTGATATCAAGCAATTAACTCAAAATGAATATAATTCACTGTTTTTGTACCTTTTGTTCATACATGTATTTTAAATTTCTTTGTCAATTCTACAGCTTTTTAAATAATATTACACAATTCAAAACAACAACAAAAATATTTTATGAGGGTTTTCAATATAACAATTTATTTGAAAGTGACCATGATTAAAACTTTATCTTTAAAACATCGATAGTATTGTAAAAATCATCGCAGCACTGCGCTTTATAAAAAGTTAGCAATCTCTATACAACCGCCCTTACCCTTGTTTGAGCTATGGCCGTCCCTAGTCGAGATGCCTGAGTCTAGATATTAGAACACACAGTAGGGTGAAAATGAAAACAGAACATTTAATTAAGCAATATTTATATAGCTATGAAGTATTCTAGCTAGTCTATAAAGTGGTTTTAAAGTGATATAGCTTATACATTGTTGCTGTATGCTGTGCTGTGATATTTTATTTTAGCTTACGTCTAACTTCAGCTCTTACCAACCTATAGACTATCACCAGTAACACACACTAAGGCACTGCGTGAACACTGAGTTTAAAAAACATTTGCCATGCGCAAAGACACGTTGAATTATACACATAATTTGCTGGAGTGGTAGAGTCTAGCTGTAGGCTCTGTCTGCAGCGATTAGTGGGCTGACTCGACCGGTGAAATACCACCGTCGTCGTCGCACAGAAAACCGACGTGAAGTAGGGACGATGTCCCTGCGTTTCGTTCGTTGAGTGCGGTGCCTATTCGGTGCCTATTTTTCTAAAAGGGTCAGCAACACACCCCCAACACCCACAGTGTTGCGGGTAGTCATGGGCGGCGGTGATCACTTACCATCAGGTAACCCGCATGCTCGTTTGCTTTGCTATATTAAATTTAAAAAAAAACATAAATATTTGTGTGCTATTTTTGTTTGTTCGGCGTGTTTTGTTTTCTACAACTTAAAAAGCGCCCTTTCAATCCTAACTACACTAAAACCCACCTACTCAAACCTTCAGACAGTTAAACAAATGTGGGAACCGTTCCCTATTCCGTTAATGTTACCAAATAATTTGCAACGCCTAACAAATGTCGGTATATTAAGATTCAGTTAGGCTGCGCGTGCGTCGTTTTGGTCCGACGTTGACAAATGTTGGAAACGAGCTGCTATTATATTTGAATTAGGTGAGATGGGGGGTCAGAGGTTAAACGGTTCGGTTAAACTTTGATGGAAAGGTAGAAAATGAAAGTTATTAAAAAATAAATTGACATACGGTATTTGTGTTTGAAACTTGGGTTAAGATTCAATATTTGGATGTTACTCTTCTAAAAGACAATGTGAATTGCTTAATTTATTGCCTTTTTCCATAATTTTTTTTTTAAATCATCATAGTGTGTGTATACAATTAACATAACATTTTCTTAAACTTTAATGTTTTAATACAAAGTGAATGCAACTGTAAATATATTTCCTTCGAAAATATTGTAACAGTATAGATTTATCAATATTTTAGACCATTAGAGACAAGAATTAGGTATTCCATCGATACGTTATCAGCAATCGAGTGCTGTATATTGTTTATCGATGTTTCTGAGCCCGCCCGGTCGATTGTGGAGAAAGTATCGATCGGGTTATTCGATTAATCGATTAAGGTGCAATTACACTGTACTAAAATAATGAAAATTTTATTTTTTAAATAATGTTATACGTTGACTAACTGTAGCTTTGTGAAACAATGGCATAGTGTTCCAGTTAAAACGGTTAGAAAAGCAGACGAAGGGGTTGATAACGTCTCTATAATTTTAGTAATCTTTAAACGTTTTTAACCACTTACTATCATAATTAACTTGCCTATATATTTTTTTATTATTATATAATCTAAAAATATATGTTCCTGTCCTATAACTTTATATGAACCACAAATTCATAATACCACGGACAATCCAATGCACACCACCCTTAACAACAGCCCAGCCATTGCAAGATGTCATTCTTGATTTAGTTCCATCGAAAACGGCGGTGGGCGGTTAATATGTCACAACACTTTTAATGCGGACCAATTAATCTATGATTAGTAGTGAGTGATCAATTTGTTAAGTCATCTAACGAATTATCTTGAGACAAATCGCTCTACTTAGGGGACGCCCCGAGCGAGGCTTATGAGAAATCCCACACGAGTTTAAGGAGGTTGTGTATGGATTTTCACGATAAATTGAGTGTGTTGTTAGTTATTTTCATAATGCAACCATTGGTTGGTTATGGATGAAAAGGATTTTTAAGAACTGCTATATACCGATATCTGGAAGTTTTTGTTCTTAAAGTTCGTTTCAAGTACTTTGAAAAGACCAAAATAGTTGAAAGTGTTCAATCGCTTTTTGAATGCAACTGGTTTTTGGACTTTACATATTGATAACAACAATACAGGCTAATTAAAGATTCAGTTTTATAGTACGTTTTAGACATAATTTTGGACAACGTTTTTCTAACCATCCAACGTCTCAATCCAAATTGGGCCTGTGTGTGACGTATGGCCAATAGTTCGTGATTGGCAACGATTGTGGAAAACTGTTCGTAATATGCCATGTCCCTAACAATATTTAGAACTGTTTAAATAATTAAAATTTAAAAAAAAGTATAACGAAACATTAGAAAACGATATCCAAAGCGCATTATATTTGTATTACATGTTTTATCACTGCACATTATCTTCACAAGTATAATGCTATCATTACTAATGTTCATACAATAGTAAACCGATATATTTGATTCCGTTTTGATGACAACTTTCAAACCGTACAAGAACTATTCATTCTTATGACGATCGTTAGACTAAATGATGATGATTTCTATTTGTGAAATGACGTTGACATTTATTTTGACAGTTGCATGACATATTAAAGATGGTGTTTTGTTTCAGTGTTCAAGCGCTTCGATATTAGTCAGCAGACGACTAATGGGCCCAATTTCGGATTTTCAAAAGTAAGTTTTATTTTTATGTGTATTCTTATTTAATCAAATCTACCTACCATCAAATTATGGCCCAACTATTTAAGTTCTGTGAAAGGTAACTATCTATAAACTTAAGTATTTAGTGATTTTTTTAATTTGTTGTTATTGCATAGTAAATGCGCTCTGTGCCTAATCTGGGACGTATATAGCCTGTATTGTTTTAATGTAATTAAAATAAATTTATTTAGATTAAAAGCTTAATAAAATGCCTATTGTGCAGTTAAGTCTTAACACAACTATCATTTAATGTAATGCACACGGATTAATAACTTTTTATAAAGCCTTAATAACAATACACAAACGGTTTCGAACATTTTCCCACACTTCAAAATTTCGTATTTACCAAACTTGCCGTCCTTATTGCTCCTTGTGATTTCTTCATACGAGTGAAAGAGACAGAATTGAACTTGATTGCATATGACTGATATTACGGGCGTGGTGGCCAACAACTGCTTATTAGATTTAATTTTGGAACTTTGGGTGTAATTTTTTAATTTTGAACGTTGTAAGAGGTGCTTTTGTGTTCTTTTTTTAAAATTTATTGTTTTTTTAGGCGCTCAACGGGTTCCTAATGATGATGACGCAGAATGGAAAGCTTTTGTACATATCGGACAATGCTGCTGAATATTTGGGACATTCTATGGTGAGTCTATATATGTAGAGTGTCGATCTATGAGTGTGATGAGTGCGCCGTGCGTGGTTTTGCGCACCATGGGATCGGTCTTTACCAGATAAACCAATTTTTTTTACCAAACAGTTTGTTTACATTTTTTAATTACCTACTTTTGTACAAAAAAACAACCAAGCAAAAAAGGGATAATCATTTTTGACCAATATGGAGTAGGTATTTATATGTATGTTAGGCCGTACGTTTATGTGTGCCCTTTTAAGATAATTTTGAAAAATTAACTTTGCGAAAGCTGCTTAATTTTCCTAAGGTACCTATAGTGCGGTGGGTCCGTAACACCGATGCGCGGCTGACCCCAAATACTTTCTCGTTAGCGGCGCTTGCGCACCTAAATTAATCAAAACGTTTATTGTTCGCCGCCCGTTAGCAATGTATTTACAGGGTGGGTTTAATTAAATAATTAATATATTTTTTTTTCTGTTATCACTCATTTAAGAGTCAAGAGATACCTTTTCTAAGTTTAGAATTAAAATAAATTCGGCATTATGATCAACAATGTTATTTTTGCATTGTAGAAGAAGATAATTTAAAACAGAGAATTAACGATAGTGGAAATTAATATTTTTTTAAAATCTTACCATTTTGCCCACCCTGTACATAGTTAGAGGTTTTGTGTGAAACAGTGACGACTACAATGTACTATCAACGATCAATGTCTATAAATTGTGATTAATTGAAGTGGCTCATGCAAGCGCTACTTCTTATATGTTATGTTTGAATTGATATTTATAAGAAGGTAGTTATGTTATAAGTACGACATAAAATAGATTGTAAAATTTTAGTAGGTAAATAGGTTTTCATTTTAAAACAAAAAGGAATTAATTTATGTGATGATACCAAACAATACACATTGGAAAAAAACCATTTAATTATCTTTCGTCGCATAAATAATAAATCTCTAGACTAACACACCAACTGTGTTCCCCTTAACTTAGCAGAGCTTGTTCTATAGGTACCACACAATGGACTAGGGGAGAACCTAGCTACACCCAGACACGAGCCAATTTCGAAAAACTTTTTGACGAAATTGCTTATCTAACTGACTGGTCTCTTACCTAAAAGTGGCTTATTAACTAATGGCTTTTTTCAAATACAGCAATATTTGTAAGTACAGTAAGCAAAATAGGTGTGAAATTAAAAAAATTTTTTTTTGAAATACCATTTTGACGAAATTGGCCCTGGAATCGAACCCGGACCATTCGCTTAGCAGTCCGGTATATATACCGCTGCATCACAGAGGTCCTCGTTGAATAATTATTTTTATTTGAACGCAAGTAATTCTGTCTCAGCACACAAAGTTGGCTGACAATATGAGTTAAAATAACAGCAAGTAATAAAGCTCGACGATTCCTAACTTCCTCCCGCAAACATTTGCAACTCGTTATAAAACCAAAAAATGCCGATGTTGACTCTACCACTCTAAAATGAATTTTATGAGTGGTAGAGTGTAACTGTAAGACTGTCTGCAGCGATTACTGGGCTGATTCGACCGGTGAAATACCACCATCGCACAGAAAACCGACGTGTAGTAGGGACGATGTTCGTGCGTTTCGTTCGGTGAGTGCGGTATCCGGTGCCCAAATTCTCAAAGGCAAGCAACACACCCTCAATGCATATGTTATTGAGGGTGTATATGGGCGGCGGTGATCACTTATCATCACGTGACCAGCTGGCTCGTTTGCTAGCTTCTCTCAAAAAAAAAAGTTATCTCCATTGGTACATTCCAAACATTTTCGCTGTAGTATTACAGAAAATAGCGCAGAAAACGACTAGAGACGGATGACTGCCAAGCTGCCAAGCAAATCATGTAACGAGTAGGTATTCTTGTGAATTTCATTCAAAAGTAGGAAGAAGAACGTGTGGCCACTGAAGCAATACTCGCATCCATGTTACTGTTCAAGAACATTGTGTGGCTGTTTTACACACTATGTATGATAATATCATATCATAATATGATATGATTAAAACTATGAATATATCCCAAAATCTTATCTAATTTGATACCCATAACTCATGCATTGACGTTTTCCCACGATCTCGTTCTTACTAGTCCCGTAACATAATGATCACAACCATTATTAACTCCAAAAATACCAAATTACACCATAAATGTATGCTAATAAGATCTAAAATCGATAATCATGACCCGGAGCCCATGGCAATATTTTATTATTATTCCACAATTAAGATTAATGATAAGATTTTAGAGCCAATAAGTACTTAATTCTAGTATGTTGCTTAAAACAATGCTGTTTGGACTAGACAGTATTATTCCTGAAGTTAATATACAGGGTGATATTAAAGTCAATTTCGACCCGAACATAGCAAATGTTTCGCAATTTTTTATGGCCTTGTACCTACTACTTAAATATAAAAATTAGCTTTCTTGTTTGTTTTAGTTTTTGAAGTTTTTAACTTGTTTAGCGGCAGCAACATCACACATTGTTACAGCCTTCAGTTAAAAATAAAATAATGTTTTTAGGGAACACCGGTCTAATTTATTTTCTCAGAAGGATCTTCACCTTTAATAATATTTCAGAAATTAAAAATAGTATGAAATGATATTCTGAAAATATTTGCAGTCACCAATTTTTTAACCATTAGTCCGAAGTAGTGACTGTTACATCACTGTTACTGTTACTTTACGTTACAATTACTTTTTTATCACACTATCTTCACCTACATTCTTCTAATACCTTAAATGTATAAAATTCTGACCACAGATAATAAAGCCGTTTCGAACCCATTGATTAGCATACAGTCAAATGCTAAATCTTAATCTTTAGAACACACACGTAGACGCGAAAAACAGAATCATAAACAATAGGTCTCGAGCAATTCAATATTCATTTCGAACAATGTAATGATAATCTATAGGCTTTCGTCGCGTTAACCACTCCACCGATTTATTGTTCTTTGGCGCAACCATTTTGCCGAGAACCGCGGACTTCAAAGAACAAAAGCGTTTTTGGTTTGATATGCTGATGCTGGGGAGGTCTAGGTTAGCTGGTGCTTTCGCTAAAGGTAGGGTTTGTTGTAGATCTGTGCCTGAGGGGGTTTAGTATTTATCATTCCTATTGTGTGACTGCGCCCTTTGCGTCTGCGCATGGCGAAACACCAAACACGTGGAGCCGTGCTGGCACCGTCGATACTACTTAAATTATGAGTGTCCAAATACCTAAGGAAAAAGAGAAATTAACTAAAGCCTATCTAGTTATAGAAAAAGCTAAACATTTTGTTGTAAAAAAACTTTGTAAAAAAACATTCAATCCTCGTGATTGAAAAAAAAACACATTACCTACGGCAATAGGAAATAAAATATTCATTGTTTAAATATTCAAAATTTATTGATTTTAATACCAAGAATTTTATCAAGACCTACCTTAAAAATTATCCACCCAATATCAATTTACTTATTATCTAAATTGTTATCGATTATATTAGAATTATGGTAAGGTGTTAGCATTCCAGTACCATTTCTAGTTATGGTATGAGATTAAACAATTCTATAGATAGGTACGATATTATTTAGACCACCTATTGAATTTGCTAGTAAATTGTATATAATCCAGTTTCAATCCAGCTTCATTTTCTTTAAATGGATCTGTGGATATTCTAATTTAACACCATTTTATCCGTTAAGTTTACTAAAGCGGTATCATTTAGATAGCAAAGGAATTTCGCCTCTTGGGAATTCAACTGCAACTTTATCCTTGTATATTAATTAATACTATAATAAATAAGTAGATTATATTAATTTGTAAACATCACAATAATTTAAATATAAAAACACCAAAGAGAATTTAATTACAATCAAACATAATACTTACTCAAAGTGTTGAAACAAATAATGTTAGAACTAATATTTCACAGCTCATAAATCAAAAATTAATAACTAGTCATAAAAATTCAAAACACAGTGTCAATCATCTTGTACCTGAGGCTATAGATGAAAGTAAGAAACCTTTAGTCAAACAAGCCTCCGACTTAACTAAAGAAGAATTCACACCAAATCTCAATACTGTTATCATGTAAATTAAAATGTTTAAATCATACATCGAAAAGGTCAGTTGCCGCCTCAATGTGAGTCCACCTTTAGTGAGTATGTAGATTAATGGTGCGCCAGCGCAGACGAGACATATAATTGCGTTAAAATGGCTGTTTGTTTTAGATGATTGATCGTGATGGACGCAATTAGTAAGGAAAGAAAGCTGTTGATGTGTTAAGGAGATATTGCATTAAAGACATTTGCAAGGTTTTGAAATACTTCTTGATTGTTTTCTTTATCTTTTACGTTAGTCAGTATAAAAGTATCTTTGTAAGCCAAATCAGAACACCTGAATCAAAGATACAAAACACTTCAACTCAATAGAACATCTCATCTTCAATCTAACGGTACCAAAACCAGATCATAACACCGAAGATTCAATTGAAAATACCGAAATGTTTGCTTTTACAACACTTAAGATAAATAAAATGAGATACAAAGATAAATTCAATGGCCCTACCGCAGCTGAAGCGAGCTTATAGAAAATGATGTTGCCAGTATTAAAACAAATGCACTGGATTCAATAGTAATTTATAATGTTTGCTCAAAGCGAAAGTGAGGGTACATTTGTATTGAGATTATTAATATTATTATTTAATTTGATGTCGGTGGTCCTTTTGTGGATGCCGATTGGTCTTTTTGTATTGTTTTGTTATTTGAAAGGTCTATATGTAAGTAGTAGGTAGTTGAATAACATTTATCAAGAACTTTAGTCCGTTTATACTATCATACAATTAATTAATTGATTAGAAGTAAAAGGTACTGGCAGCTATTTGTCGGTCTAAATTTAATTCATCGGCCTGGATCACTGTTAGACACTGTGAGACTGTTAGACTAGTAGATATTACCTTTAAACAAACATAATATTATTTGTAAAAGAACTGAAATTAAATCATCTTAGCTTGCCGCCTCATCAATACTTATTTTTTTAACTTAAATGATCATTAGAAGATTCTGCAAGAAAACAGAAATCGATGAAACGGTTTCAAATTCCCATAGATAAACAACCTACTTCTACTACCCACAACGAGTAATTATATTAAAATGATCTGGACAGGTCTACAAAGACATTTGCATTAAATTATCATATATTTATAATTCGATAACCACTACAATTTGTGGGTGGGACCCTTGCCTAGAGCATTTAGTATAGTACTTAGGAATCCAATCGCAAAATGCCCAGTTGTTGCTTTCACAAAAGATTTTGAGGTTATCAGAACTCTGTGGGTGGTTATAATTTGATCTAATTTGAGGGATGCTAAATAACTAAATGTTTTTTTTTATATTGCATATAAGTTTAAGTTATTTAATTTTCCAATATTTAATTATAATAATATCATGGTAATGGTTGTCTGTGCTTGCGACTAAAGTGATTTTTAAACATTAGTATAATTAAAGATACAATCAAGGCAAAGATACAATTTTATGCCATAATGGGACAAAAGCTAGAAGAATTTAATTTTTGTGTAAAATTATTTCGTAATAAACGGAAGTTGTGTCAATTTTCCAACGATGATTTAGGCATAAATATTAAACTTTAACGTTGTAGTTTTCCATTAATATTTTTGTCATTATGATTCAAGATGAAATTCAAGTGTAACCAATAGCTTTGACTACCAAAGCCCTTGCTATTTACTGGTGTTCGTTCACATTTATTTAAATATGTCTAATTTTACAGCATGATAAATATGAAATAATTACGGAACTTTTCATTATCCTTTATACCCCTTATATTTTTGCAAAAAAATCGCGATGTGAAAATCCTTTAAGATCTGCTTGCCCCCCACGGTCGGTGCGCGTGGGAGGCTGCGCGTGCGTCGAATTATGTCTTAACGCGGAGGGCTCGCGACAGGTGGGCGGGGCCTCGTGACGTGACGTGACGTCAGGGCTGATAGGAAGAGAGGGATGTCTTAAAACTGCAAATGTATTATTCAATAGTGGGTTAAGCCTGGGACTGTATTAGAATCATAATTTTAGAGAAAAGGGAAGAATGATAAGTTGATTTCTGGAATATTTTGTGGTACATTTTAATTGGAGTGCACTTTTTACTGGTCAGGATAAGTCTTGAAACTATTGGGTGGCTTAAATCCTAGGAGCTATAATAGAAACTTTTATAGACAGTTCCCAGAAATCTGTTGTAATATTACATAGGTATTATGCTAAAATGACAAATTTATCAAACGGATGCAATATAACTAACAATTAAAGAGAGAATACAGTGCATTTATAATGTGTCTTTCCACCACTTCTATCCAAAAGTATTCCAAAAATACTAGAATATATTATAATTATAATGTCATAGGTACTAAAAATGTGGTATTCATGAACTGAAAATATAGATAATTTTATACTCACATTTAAAACATAGTAAATTGAGAATAAAATGTGGTCTCAAAAGAAATAAAGAATTAACAAACTATATCATTTCTTTGGCAACCCTAGTACAAAACAAACACCACATCATAGAAGTAATGCAACAAAGGTTTCTCGCAGTATGATTTAATTAGTGTTATTATAAAGTAAACCACGGTTAATTGAAATTTATAGAAAGCGAAGAGAATTAAAATACACACGTCTGACCCGCATGTGACCTCGAGGGATCTTAAGAAGAATTTTAAACTGAAAAATAATATTGCAAATTTTTCCATAGTAGAGCATTCACTGTTTATTTATATGTATAACAACGATTTTTATATACGTGATAACTTTTAGTTGTATGTATTAGAACGTTTATACCTTGTGTCCAGCAAAATAAACCAGAGAAATAAGAAGAGGTTTTTTTTTACAAATTACACTCAAAATTCTTTTAAAGATTTAACATGGAGTAGAAATACGGAACATCCCAGTTTCTATGTTAACATTGCATCTGTAACAAAACACGGTAGGTATAGTCTACATAAAATCTCTTTCCCAAAAACTTCCATAGCAAACAGAAAACCTACCTTCCACCAAACAATTGAACGTGGCAAAAAGTCTTACAAAACACCTCGACTAGTTGCGCGGGCGATCCTTGCAACATGCCTACATTTCTTTCAAAAGTCGAGGCATCTTAATTGCAGAATCCACAAGGAAAGACCATTACAGCAAGGTTTTGTTTTAAAACAGGTGTATACTTATAGTAAGATTGCTTCGACATTTTCATCAGCTAGCCCGACCGCAGTATAAGGCAGTATATATTATTTTAATCACGGCTCTGCCACCTTACTTTATGTTAGTGTTTTCTTTTACGGTATTTAAAGTGAAGTTATGTCGGTTCGTTTTGCCGTTTGTGATAACACGTAATTAGTGGGGATTAAAGGGTTTAATGGATTGCTTTTTTTAACTTTAAAAGGTTGGGGCAGGATTATATGCAATTGCATTAAAGTTTAACGGGTTGCAGAAATTGCTTTGTCTTATGAATTTTGTATTACTTTTCACTGATGTTTGGATGATGCCTATATTAAGGCTGTTAAAACTATAGGTACATTTGATGCGCTAGAAACACTAAGATTATGTATTATATCCTACTTCTTGTCTACTTCTACCATTTCTACTTAAAAACAGTCGACACTTCTTTTCCATATTTACTCAGCAGTCATTCTTCTTATCCTTCTACCAAATGAACTTCACTTATTACTGTCTGCTAACTTACAAAAGAACCAACTTATAGATTCGTAAGGCCCAATTGCAGGGAACGTTTTAACCTCGGGTTAGCTTCGGGTTAGCTTACTCAGGTTTTAATGGCGCCACCATCGATTGTGACTACTTCTTATTACAATCGATGGTGGCGCCATTTAAATCTGAGTTAGCTAACCCGAGGTTAAAACGTTCCCTGCAATTGGGCCTAAGCACACTATTCTATTTCGACAAGCTAGCACGACTACTACATCCATCTCTCTCCAACCCACCTTTACCGTATCTCCCCATCTCAGGAGGACTACTACGTCCATCTCTTTCCAACCTACCTTTACCGTATCTCCCCATCTCAGGAGGACCTGCTCATCCACGGCGACAGCGTGTACGACGTGATCGACAAGCAGGACCAGCAGTCCGTGCGCAGCGAGCTGTCGCGCGCGCCGGCCGACGAGCGCGAGCGCAGGGTGTTCCTGTGCCGGATGAACGTGGCCCGGAACGCGAGGAGGCAGATGCGATTCGGCGATCAGAAGGTTAGTTGGGTAGATAAGATCTAGGATATCAGATCAGGAATATTCTGTAGAATAAAATAAAATAAAAATCATTTATTTTACCATTAAGTAACTTAATAACATTCGATGAAAGTCAAAATATCGAACATCAGCTTATCATCAGTAGGCCGAGAGAAAAAAGCTGGCGGAAAAAACTCGGCACTCTTTTGTCCATCACCAAATATATATTTGAAATATAACATGCTATGTAGTGACGTGTGATTGGCACGATTATGACGCAACTTGCAAAAACGTCACCAGTATTGTATACGAGACAATATAGAACTAGGTTTAGAAAATATAGAATCGGGAGCCGGTTATAAGGACAAGCGTCATACAGCAATGTTATATGTATAACTTTATTTATTTATTTATGGTGGTGATAAAGTTTTATACAAAGCAGCGGGCGCGAAGATCTTATTAAACTATTTGTTAGTAACAACTTATAACACTTGGGTTCTCATAGCATTATTTTATTTATGCATTCAATCAAGCATAGCTATGAAAGATGAAGTTAAAAGACTAATATGTCTTTACATAACCTAACAATCCTCAATAATATAACAAAAAAAATACCATCTCACTACTACTTAAAAAGAACCAAATTTACACACACATTATCATCATAGGTAACCATCAAATTCTGACACAATAAATATAAAAGGCTGGCCTACTAGAACCACTTACCGAATTCCTACGCGTCGGAAGTAACATTGAGACATCAAATCATCCTTCACTAATTACAAAACGTTATTAATTTAGAATTGCTTTGATTCAATGATTTTTAATCTCCGCCTTAAAAATAACAGCCCAACCTTTGACCGCAGTTAAATGAGAAATAACACTGGACGTTAAAACAAAATTGTTGAGATCATAATTAACAAGGCTTTCAAAATGATTAAATAATAAATTTTAAGTACCATCACAGTTGGCAGGTGTTATATAGCGGTGATACGATTCAAGATGTTAAATTTTTGGAATATATTTAATATGTAATTAGAAACTTTATCAATTCCAATTTAAATTCTCACATTTTTTCTTAAGGATTTGACAAAATATGGTATGATCCTTCTATTTTCCGCTCTCTGCGTGGTTTACTTTAAGATTGCTAGAAGCTATAAATCAGTGTTGTTATTGGTTGTTTGTTTTTCGTTATCATTTAGCGTTTTCAATAGTAATACTACAAAGGTAAATCCACTGAGAAAATATTTTTTAAAATTCCCTAATAATTTGTGCATAATTGAATGCTCACGCGCACCCTACAGTGAAGAACAACTTGTTCTCCGTAATTACTCCAAAGTGATCTGTGTTCAGCCGATAAGCTACAATCTTCACTATCTGATCGAAGATGAACTTGTTTATAAACAGCGCATGCGCCGAGTGATGTGGGAAAGTGATCGAAAGAAAAAGTGATGGATTCTGGGGAAAATAATTTGATCGAGGTCAAAGTTGGCATAGGTGAATAGATTTATAAAGAAATTAGCTATTTTTTTAAGAATGCTTATTAATTTGTTGTAATATCACGTACTGTCTCGAAAAAGTTTGATTATATTTTACAGTCTTGTAAAGATTTGTTATTAGGCATGTTAAAGATATTGTATTGGTTGCATGTTTTTATTGCATAATTAATTTAAATGTTTGACACTTTTAAAGATATTAAAGAATATTATAACGCACATTCCACTTATCTAGTAGAATCTACTGAGTAGATCTCTTAAGATTGAAAATTCAGGATTTTATCTAATAGCCCTTGTAGGTATTCATGTTCATATTTAGAAAATTCAAAAGTATTACAAGTTTGTAAAACTGGTAACGAGTTAAAATCGTCATCTCAATATTATTGTACCGTTCTGACAATAGGTATTATAAGACACAACTAACTCAACAACATCGTTAAAAATATCCCTACAGTGGTGCACAATATAGCTTTGAGCATAATAAGTTAAATTTACAGCTCACAGAATATCAATAATAACAAATATCCAATTACAGAATTCACATTATTTATACGACATTTTCAATATACAGCCCAATTGGGCAAAGTAGTAATTATGGTAACGACACTAAATCATATTGAAATTGAAATCCGTAAGGTTATAAATTGTGATTATTCTAATGTACCACCCACTCTAGAAACGGCCACAGCAGATATGGTAGTAAATAGTGCAGAGTACATTATAATAAATGAAGTTAATATAAACCTAGATTGTACGCAATCAATTTTGACCCCGCACGTGGCAGAAAAGGGAGATATAAATGGGGTATTTCAAATTCGATAAATGCGTAAAAGCCAATGTTTCACCGTAGGGGGGCAACACCTTTAGCGTTGTCAGACAATGATAACAGACTTGTATGAAATTTATCACGGACTAGCAATTCGCCCGCAGCTTTGCATGCGTTGACAAATATACGAGGTGACCTTCTTTAATTATTGTAAACTTTAAATTTAACATGACACTTTACCCAGGTTAAAATTTTGACATCACATTAATAAAAAGCCATTGTATCATTTTACTGCTAATACTATTTTTAGAACCTCTTGCATCTAAAAAAACTTAACGTTAAAAAGCAACCAGTTTTAAGTACAGTGCTTACATAAAAAGAGAATTTAAGTTTTTCTTGCAAATGACCACTCAGTACCATTAATTACGATATCTCGAATTCATTAAGATAGGTCTATAAAACTGCTATATCTTGTAAAGTATCTTTTGATGTAGTTAAGAAGGACGGCCCCTAATGAGGTTTATCGTGTGTCTGGTCGCGATGACACGTGCGATGGCTGCGTGTGCGCAGGTCTGCGCTCTGCTTGTTAGTGGACGTCCACCCTTGGTGGGGGGTTTCAGCTTAATCACGGAAAATTTTACTTGTTGACATACATCAGATTTACTAGAGGCGCTTTTGTTTTTTTGTGATACGGTTTCAGCGACCTGCCTGATTGCAATTTTTTCGTAGTGTAAAAAATGTTAACTGATAGTGGTAACGGGTATACAACCAACGCAGACAACAATTTCATTTTATACTTTTTACAATGTGTGTGTATGTATGTTTAAAATTTATTGAAAGCTACGTGAATATCATACTTAATAAGGAAAAGCATTTTTTTAATAAGTTAAATCTCACACTAACCTCGATTTTTATGCACATTTTTGCCTGTAGGTATACAAATTTAAAATAATTAAATAATTAAAATAATCATTAAATTAATTTAAGATAATTTATTCACTTTTATCGCTGTCACCTTCAATGCTAACCAGCTCCATCATTTCTTCATTTCTCTCTTTCTTTTTCTTACACATGTCTTTGCATAATTTAAATAATTTATAAATAATTGAAGTCACTAGTCCCACAAATACTAACCATAAAATGGTGTACAAAATAGACCAATCACTGTAACGCACTACTTTCTTATCTCTAAACAGTTTAGGTTCATTATTGAATGCACTAAAAGATGTAGCTTCTTGAAAATAAGTATTATTCAGAGCAGTTTCATTAACATCATTCACCAGCTCATTGATAACGGTATTTCCTAGCCAAATAGCTAAATCATATTTGTGTAGCTGTCGAAGTCTATGTGCAACTTCTTCGTGGGTCTTACCAAAGCCTTGCCAAGCCTCTTTTCCACTATTCCAGTTGAGTAAGTGATCAATGCAAGATATGTTTGTCAAGACATTTTTACTTCGTGTTGATATATCTTCATGTAGAGTATAGCTGGTGGTGTTTAGAGCAGCCATGAGTTTTCTACAGTCGTCTGTAGTTAAGTGGTTGGCGATGTATATTAACTCTTGTTCGTTCATATCTATTGTAGAATTTACAATATTTATCAACAAAATTAGCACAAAAGTAACTTTGCTAATCATTTTACTGTCACTGTCAAGACTGACTAAAATTTTTTACTCGTTGTAAATGTGTTCAATTTCAAAAAAAAAACGAATCGCTTTAAAACTAAGTATATAACCAAAATAAAGTTCTCTTAAGTTGCTCTCTCCACATCAATTACATCAAAGAATTTAACCTACATTACATTAGGCACCGTACCGTCGCCAAAACCATCGATCACAGAATCGTCATACAAAATTACCAACATATCAATCTATCTAATATCAGTTCTATTCTTATCAACATAAAGTCTAGTTTTATCTGTAGTATTTGAATGTGATCCATTTCTGTTAGAATGTAGAGCATTCCTAAACAACGCTGCGTGGAGCATCATTAGTGTATGACAAAAGAATCTTGCGCAACTCAAGTATAAATCGAAGATGTAAAGTCAACATGCGCACAAAGACATTGATTTTGTATAGGTTTGCATTTAGTGAAATGACTTGGACGAGCTAAACTAAAATAACCGTGTAAGATATACTTTTAAAACCTTAAGACGGTTTAAAAACATTGATTGTTTAAAAATAATTATATCATTGTATTGTTAGTTTATTAAACTGTAAATAAGTCCACTTTTCAGTACCTACCAGTTTCGTACTTCAGAAAAATACCGCTTTAAAATAGCTAGTAGAATCTACTTTTTAATATTAAAGGAACATTTACATAGTTTCCGTTTTTGTACAAACACAGGCATTCCTTTGACTATTAACGTACGTGTAACATTTGTTCTGCAGTAGTTTTGCATCACAAATAAATAATCATAATGCTACCTTGGATCGTTTGAATATTTTGCTGTAATTGTGGAGATGTCATTGAGTTAAATGCCATTACAAAATACTAGTAAAGTTAATAATGTTGAGTTATTATTACAAAGTTCAAAGCGGAAAAATATATCGTTAAATTGTGAACGACTCTAGTAAATTGGTAGGGCACTCCTGTGTCTCTGAAACCAGTATGTCGTAGTATATTTTGTAGTTAGAACCTATTGAACAACTTAATATTAAAACTAGTAAAAGTAGGTAGGTCTAAAGCTGTTATGGTTACAGTTCAAAAGCCGATATTTGCGTTTGAGTTCCCTTTACAATCCAAGTTGAATTGTGAAAAGAAATTATAAAAAAATAATAATAATTAAAACTGTATTTAGATGAAATAAAACGTACTTACAATACGTTTGCGTTTAGTTTTTAATGTTGCAATAATCAAGAAGCTCCCAACCTCAAATTCTTTGCACAAACAGCAAAGGTCAGTCCTTCAAACCCTTTCTTAACTAACTATTCATATAATCATCATCGTTCTATCACATTTTTGTAATCGGCCCATTGTTAGTTCATCTAAATTGACAATATTGTTATATTAACAACACACGTTGCCTAAATCGAAGTGCTTAAGTTATTGTTTATCCATTTTTAAAGGAAATTTTCTATCTTGAGATCGACAATGGATCATGTATAGTCAGTAGTAAACTGTATGAAATGTTTCTAAATAACTGAATCTGTCTCTTTGTAAAAAGATAAAAAATTCTATAAGGACATTCATAAAAAATTACGCATATACTTAACAGCTTGGCAAATCCTTGTGATAATTATAGTAGACGTTACACATTAGCTATATAAATGTACCTACATAACATATTATCATATTCATTACTATAGTTTTCAAAGATTATTTAATAAACATAATCTAAAACAATAAAGATCGTGCGCAGCCTTCACTTTGACCCGTGACTCCTCGCTGACTTGTGACACTCAAACCCAAAATACTATATGATTGATCGCGCCACATACGTCCATAAAGTATAAATATATTTCACAACGTCCATTTTCGCCCAACCTTCGACGCAGCCTTCTCGTAATTAAAGAAGATTTACAATTACCATACTTTATAGATGCCTCTAATTATATGTATTTGATGTTTTCTACGCAGTATGACGAAAGAACAGTCATTCAGGCAATCATTATTGGAATTAATATACCAACGTGCTAGATCAGAGGTTCCACTTAATAACCTGTATATTTTTTTTTGACCCGTGAGAAGAAATACCAAATGATATGTCTCTGTGTACGACTTTTTGCTCAATAGTGATTGATAAGTTTTATATATCATTCAAATTACCTCTTGTAATTGATATGGGCGATAATACACTTAAATTGGTAGTCTTCAACAATAGTTATGCTAGCAATCAATACACTAATTGTGTTATCGATGCTTTTGTAATTGTGTGTGATTATTATTTGGTCAATTAAAATGTAGCCGCGGGCGGTTACGTGTGAACTTTGAACTATATCGCGGTCTGGTGCGCTGGAGCAGTGTGGATTTTGCATGCAGACAACGAGATAGAAAGTTTTTTATTATTTGAGTTCTCATCGTAAAAATCGATGGATGGACGCTGCAAGTAGATCGTGGTTGAAATGATGTTAACATCTACGTTCAAGACTATAACAAATATCGTAGAAACTAGTGTGTAGTTTTATATGTTGCGCAAGATTGGAAGTTTCGTAAAATGGTAATAATATAAAACTCGATAGACTGCCGAATCCCATAACAACATAACAAATAAGAAATCTGAATTCTAATTACTTTCGTGTTTCAGCACGTCAATCAATATATTTGTGCAAGAATATTAATTAACGCACTTATTTCTTTTCTTAATGTTATTTTTTGAATGCGATAATTACCCTTATAATTTTCAAAAACTTTGTTGGTCGCACATAAATGCCACATATCTAAACTTACTTACGTAGTTTTCCTAGATTTACAAACAAGTCACTGACAGTTTTTTTTAATATTCTCAATTTCATTTACTTAGAAATTGTTCGTTGTCTTTTCACTTGTTACCTTCACAAGAATACTTCAGTGCAACCCTGGACCTCCTACCAAGCTACCAAGGCAGTAGCTTCGCCAGCATTGCCTTAAAAACCCAACATTAAAATATTCATATACTCTATAACCTACCTATAGACATAGCTATATAATATTCATGACAAAATACATCTGATAATACATATACATTCGAATCCATCTTTAAATTCACACTTGCACAAAGCGACGAAGCAGAGCCCATGGTTATTTAAATAAGGTTTCGCTAGAAGGTTGTATTCAGTGCGTCGTTAAGGCTTCTTACTAGAATGCATTTATTTATGAAATGTAAATACACTGAATTGTAATAACAAAACTGTGGCCATGCTCTCTGTATTAAGATGTAGTATTTGCATGGGGGCTGTGAGAACTGTGCGTTTACCGTGATGCGAGATAGATGGTCAACTTTTAAGATGTTTTTGACTTCAACTAAAATATTCTTTTCTAACATAACTAAGTAGTATTATTTTTTCTTTATGCCACTCTAAATAAAAACAGTTTCCAAGAAAATTAAACTCTACCTTAGAACAACATCTTAATTAATATCAATTTAATTAAATAAAGAACGAGGAAAAACACAGAATCCACGTAGAGTTACAATAGAGATTAGAGATTGAAGAAACATTGGGGTAGAAGAATTCCGGGAGTTGAATCGTGAAAGACCATACAATTCTTCTTAAAATAATTAAAATATACACAAAGGTATCTCTTAGCTTAGACAAATGGTTAAATTATATTAACTCGAAAGAGGACCTTCATTTTTGTTGGGAACAAGTGGTGTAATACCGAGGCTGATGTAAAAAATATGAAGATCAGAATTGGCAAGTTTTTCAAAACATTCCGTCCATTAATTGCCTATATTCACATATGAAAAAGGGTTATTTCTGCGACCGTCCTGCATACGAGTATCTTTCTATGCATCGCAAATATGAATGGTAATTCGTACTTTTTTCCATTAAAATGCCAATGTCAATAGCCGTTGTTAGTCATTTGTTTATAAATCGGGGTTTATTCGTTTTTTTAAGGTACGTTTTTTTCAGACGTTTTTTAAAGCCTTTTAATCATCACCCAATTTTTCATTTATATAAATACAAATCTGCTTGATCAGAAGTTTTTCTCTAACTCTTTTTTTAATTGCAAAATATTACTAGACCAAAGATGTAAAAACTTAAAATGTTCATCACGAAACATTATTATAATTTTATATATCAAAAAATCCTAAACCATTAACCACACACTTTTGAACCACACTTATTTGCTTTAAAAGTCCTTAATCAAAAAACAACGAATCCTTTGACACGAGCGCGGCGTCGTGATTGACCGGCGCGTGCGCAGGTAACGGTCAGCTATTGTTCACACTAAAACGGGACATTAGGATTCGAAGCACAAATTGGAGTTTAATTTTCGTTACGTGTTATAAATGCTATATATAAAAAATCTAATATAATATAAAAATATATGGGAATATAAATACTTAAAACGCTTTCATGGTTAAAAGTTTGAATTTATTTTGCATGTAGGCATTACACTTACTTTTAATTTTGAAGTCTCATAAACTCATGATTAAAAACTGCGATATTACCCATTTTAAATTTTAATATTATTTACAAATTATTTCCAGACTTCATTAGTTAAAAAAAAGTTTAAAAAATTTACTTGCTTTAAGAGCTTAAAAAGTTTAAGCAAAGTCAGATAAAGTTGCTTTTTTCAATACACTTATACAAACTTGTCAGAGGTGTGTCATGACGTAAGCTATCGTGACTCTGTGTCAGTGAGGATCGTGATTATTCTGACCGTACATTTAGGAGTACCCGCAAACTAGCTGTAAAAGTAAAGCCAGTTTGTTACGTATCTTAATGGAGTTTTTCTTACGTAAATTAAACTTATTTTGAGGTATGTAATAAGTTGATGAATGTTGGGTACGATAAGTGCCAGAGGGTTAAATATTAATTAATCGATGCGAATTCATTTATCATCGTAATTTCGGATATTGTCACGATTAACTCCATCGACATACCACCGTCGCACAGAAAACGGACGTGAAGTAGGGACGATGTTCCTGCGTTTCGTTCGGTGAGTGCGGTATCCGGTGCCCAATTTTGTCAAAGGCTCAGCAACGCACCCTCAACACCCACAGTGTTGCGGGGAGTCATGGGCGGCGGTGATCACTTACCATCAAGTGACCCGCATGCTCGTTTGCTACCTATATTATAAAAAAAGAGATATTTTCCATATCAATTAAACAATGAATTTATCAAATTGTTCGCAAGCAAGTGGAATAGATTCTAAAGTTAATCTGCATTCAAATTACTCATTATATTTTAACATTAACTAAATAATTTTCTAAGTGTTTGATAATTCCTATTACTTCATACGTGTGCTAAAATCATATACCTATTAATCACAAAAAAGAGGAAGAATTTTCACTAAATTTACTATTTTTGCCTGTTTATCAGTAGTTCAAAACAGTCATTTTCTTTAGGGAACACAACCTCACAAATTCCTACATTTCTTTACCATAAAACGATCCATATCAAATTACATCCGCGAAATTTATACATAATTCCAAATCAATATCCTCCAATAGATACTTAAGTTTAATAGTAGCGGAGTATTACCAACTTTGTTGCTAAGCACTTTAAACTTAGAACAATAAATTTAATCTATAATGGTCTTCTGTCACTATATTTTCTTTAAGGACGCCATTTTGTTAGAAACCATCGAGAGCAAGGTTTATATCGCAGTTTTATTGGTTTGGCGCTTTTTGACGGTTAAGTAGGTGAAGATTACCTATTTATGGCTTTTAATAGTTTTCTTTGGGCATGGAATGTTTTGCACGAAGTATAAAATGGAATGAGTTTTTAAACATATTTTCAATCTTACTTAAATAAAAATAATAAATCAATTAGGTATATGTTTTACCATTAAACCCACTGCAAGTGTTATGTCCTATCGCGTATAAAGTCTCAAAGCAGTTAATTACTCCTGTTTTTTTTACATTCATCAAATACAGAAAACTGTCTATTACTAGTTCCGTTTATGTAAATTACTTTATTTTTAACTACTTCTAATTACCTTCTAACCCCACAAGTAAGTGTTTGTAACCCTTGCCAAAACATAAATACACCTTTACACCTAAAAACTAGTTAACTACTCAATTCACTGTCACCCACCACCGAACCAACCGCTCACGCCTAATCAAAACAATCGCTTTTTAATACTCCAAAACACGTTTAATTTATTAAAAAAAGCCTCAATCGTGAGTCACACATTACGTAACACATGACACACGTGCCATATGAATGAATATAACAATGAACCACTTTCTATTGGCTGATAAAAACCACGGTCGAACTTAATTCGTGACATGAACCGTTGCTCGCGGACAAGACTTGACGGGAGCGTCGGCAAAAAAATGCTCGAAGACATTGGTCGATAAATAAACAGTTGGTTTACTTGAACGTAGGTTTTTGACATTGTTCAATCTAGATTTTTGCCTCAATGAGAGTCATTTCATTGTTTGGCCTAAATTTGTGAAGTTAACGTATTTTAATAGCGCAATAATATACTAAATGTTACTGACCAATGATAACAACTAATAATGTTTATTTATAGTCTATGAACTCTATAAATTAAAAATCTTGTAAAATAAAAAATTGACGCTGGAAGAACCCGACAAATTACAAATCGTCAATTGTATTCAATATTTGCTTTCTTATATTAATTTTATCACCATTGAAAATCCACCCAATTTTCTTACTTTCGATTACATTATTAAAAAAAAACACTTTTTTGCTATCGCTACCTGGAGCCAGTAATGAAATTGAGTGGGTATATGACAATACTACTGTGTAATTATCTCTAGACAGAGCACGAATTTGATAACATCATTATTACGTCGAATGTTGAACCCTGCCTTATTACCTCTATGATGGATTATGCTTTACCAGTAACAATTAAACCGCAGTTGCAAACAGAAAGACAACTTTAACACGATGTTGCAAGTAAATAGTTATGAATTACAGATAGATTTTAAATGACTAGCTACTTTCCTACAAACTCGATATTAAAGCCTTAAACAGTTCCCAGAAATCTGATACCTACTGAATCGATAATACAAGACAATCAACACGATTAGAAAAATGATGTTAAATTGCGTATACCTACTTTATTTAAAACGATTCTTAAACTTATACTTAGGTGGCCATATGATCAAGGGACGTTTGATTTGTGTATACCTACATCCTAGGTAATATTACACACTACATACCAACGTCACAAAATCAAATCTAAAGAATACAACAGTTCTGAAATTACCTACTATCAGCTGTTTACTTCACTTTTATTTATAGTTAACTGATATTAAAGGCAATAACGCTTCAGAAGCTATTACATTTCAGAGTATAGAATCAAACTACCATAAATCCGAAAGTATTTAACAATAATGCAACATTTTTTATTACTACAGTCATAACTAAGTACCCAACAATCACAGAAAACTATAACAATGCCTATCAACAGCGGAGAAAATTAAAATAATGTGCCTTCTAACAGTTTTATAGAAATATATTTAGTTTTACTCCTGGTAATGAAACCGCAGGACCCTATAATTGATTTAACTATGGCGCCTAGACATTGCACCACGGTACAATCAGAAAAGTATTTTATTACAAACTTTACTTACAACTAATCTCTAGTCATTTAAAAACACATTTATCCTCAACATAAAACTGAACACTTCACATTATAATTATTTACTTTTAATTTCCAAAGGTAATTTACTTATAGATTAATATGGCTAATACAATTCCATTAGCTGTAAATTGAATTAAGCATTTTACAACCTTAATTTATTAGACGTGTTATGGAATTCAAAGCTAAATTTAATATTTGTATAGTTTTAATCTACGCGCATCTAAATTGCAAATGAGGTCTATTTGAAATACTTTAGGCAAGGCTCAGAAATCATAAAGTTTACTCACTATTGCGTAAAGTCACAAACTTAAAATTAAACTCGTTGACTCGTCAAAGCTAGCAACTTGAGTCGATTTAAACTTTAAATAGAGCCAGTACAATACTCAATAAGGTTTCTATACAATATCGTTCAAGGTTACGTCGATCCGGATCTATAGATCTTTAAGAGAGTGGTTGAACTGTGAACTATTCTATGCGATATCATCGATTGAACCTTATTAAAGTTTTACACAAATGACATCCAACACGCCTACCAAAAAATACCACTCCAGTGTCAAAATGTTGTGAAAATATCTGCGATGACTTATTCAACTTTTATACTATCAAGGTCACGATTATAAAGATACTTAGCATGGCCTTTTGATGTATGAGTATGTATAATCTTGCAATTGTAGAATTATAACAATAACATGATGGACGGGGGGAAAGAATTTATTAAAGCACTACAAAAATACAAGCAATGGCAAAACGTTAATCTGTCAATAAATATTTGCTTGCATTGTCACCAGGTGGTGTTAGTCCGCGGGCACTACGTGTCGTACCTGCCGCTGTGCAGCCGCAACGAGCCCGTGTTCCTCGCGGAGTGCACGCCGCTCGCCATGCCCGAGACCCGCGAGTGTGTCGTGCACGGCGCCACCAACGTGTTCACCACCGTGCACGCGCCCGACATGAACATCCTGCACATCGACACCAAGTAACTCACACCTCCATCAACCATCTAGTTATTACCAGGCTGTCTCATAGATGCCATGCCCGAGCGAGACCCGCGAGTGTGTCGTGCACGGCGCCACCAACGTGTTCACCACCGTGCACGCGCCCGACATGAACATCCTGCACATCGACACCAAGTAACTCACACCTCCATCAACCATCTAGTTATTACCAGGCTGTCTCATAGATGCCATGCCCGAGCGAGACCCGCGAGTGTGTCGTGCACGGCGCCACCAACGTGTTCACCACCGTGCACGCGCCCGACATGAACATCCTGCACATCGACACCAAGTAACTCACACCTCCATCAACCATCTAGTTATTACCAGGCTGTCTCATAGATGCCATGCCCGAGCGAGACCCGCGAGTGTGTCGTGCACGGCGCCACCAACGTGTTCACCACCGTGCACGCGCCCGACATGAACATCCTGCACATCGACACCAAGTAACTCACACCTCCATCAACCATCTAGTTATTACCAGGCTGTCTCATAGATGCCATGCCCGAGCGAGACCCGCGAGTGTGTCGTGCACGGCGCCACCAACGTGTTCACCACCGTGCACGCGCCCGACATGAACATCCTGCACATCGACACCAAGTAACTCACACCTCCATCAACCATCTAGTTATTACCAGGCTGTCTCATAGATGCCATGCCCGAGCGAGACCCGCGAGTGTGTCGTGCACGGCGCCACCAACGTGTTCACCACCGTGCACGCGCCCGACATGAACATCCTGCACATCGACACCAAGTAACTCACACCTCCATCAACCATCTAGTTATTACCAGGCTGTCTCATAGATGCCATGCCCGAGCGAGACCCGCGAGTGTGTCGTGCACGGCGCCACCAACGTGTTCACCACCGTGCACGCGCCCGACATGAACATCCTGCACATCGACACCAAGTAACTCACACCTCCATCAACCATCTAGTTATTACCAGGCTGTCTCATAGATGCCATGCCCGAGCGAGACCCGCGAGTGTGTCGTGCACGGCGCCACCAACGTGTTCACCACCGTGCACGCGCCCGACATGAACATCCTGCACATCGACACCAAGTAACTCACACCTCCATCAACCATCTAGTTATTACCAGGCTGTCTCATAGATGCCATGCCCGAGCGAGACCCGCGAGTGTGTCGTGCACGGCGCCACCAACGTGTTCACCACCGTGCACGCGCCCGACATGAACATCCTGCACATCGACACCAAGTAACTCACACCTCCATCAACCATCTAGTTATTACCAGGCTGTCTCATAGATGCCATGCCCGAGCGAGACCCGCGAGTGTGTCGTGCACGGCGCCACCAACGTGTTCACCACCGTGCACGCGCCCGACATGAACATCCTGCACATCGACACCAAGTAACTCACACCTCCATCAACCATCTAGTTATTACCAGGCTGTCTCATAGATGCCATGCCCGAGCGAGACCCGCGAGTGTGTCGTGCACGGCGCCACCAACGTGTTCACCACCGTGCACGCGCCCGACATGAACATCCTGCACATCGACACCAAGTAACTCACACCTCCATCAACCATCTAGTTATTACCAGGCTGTCTCATAGATGCCATGCCCGAGCGAGACCCGCGAGTGTGTCGTGCACGGCGCCACCAACGTGTTCACCACCGTGCACGCGCCCGACATGAACATCCTGCACATCGACACCAAGTAACTCACACCTCCATCAACCATCTAGTTATTACCAGGCTGTCTCATAGATGCCATGCCCGAGCGAGACCCGCGAGTGTGTCGTGCACGGCGCCACCAACGTGTTCACCACCGTGCACGCGCCCGACATGAACATCCTGCACATCGACACCAAGTAACTCACACCTCCATCAACCATCTAGTTATTACCAGGCTGTCTCATAGATGCCATGCCCGAGCGAGACCCGCGAGTGTGTCGTGCACGGCGCCACCAACGTGTTCACCACCGTGCACGCGCCCGACATGAACATCCTGCACATCGACACCAAGTAACTCACACCTCCATCAACCATCTAGTTATTACCAGGCTGTCTCATAGATGCCATGCCCGAGCGAGACCCGCGAGTGTGTCGTGCACGGCGCCACCAACGTGTTCACCACCGTGCACGCGCCCGACATGAACATCCTGCACATCGACACCAAGTAACTCACACCTCCATCAACCATCTAGTTATTACCAGGCTGTCTCATAGATGCCATGCCCGAGCGAGACCCGCGAGTGTGTCGTGCACGGCGCCACCAACGTGTTCACCACCGTGCACGCGCCCGACATGAACATCCTGCACATCGACACCAAGTAACTCACACCTCCATCAACCATCTAGTTATTACCAGGCTGTCTCATAGATGCCATGCCCGAGCGAGACCCGCGAGTGTGTCGTGCACGGCGCCACCAACGTGTTCACCACCGTGCACGCGCCCGACATGAACATCCTGCACATCGACACCAAGTAACTCACACCTCCATCAACCATCTAGTTATTACCAGGCTGTCTCATAGATGCCATGCCCGAGCGAGACCCGCGAGTGTGTCGTGCACGGCGCCACCAACGTGTTCACCACCGTGCACGCGCCCGACATGAACATCCTGCACATCGACACCAAGTAACTCACACCTCCATCAACCATCTAGTTATTACCAGGCTGTCTCATAGATGCCATGCCCGAGCGAGACCCGCGAGTGTGTCGTGCACGGCGCCACCAACGTGTTCACCACCGTGCACGCGCCCGACATGAACATCCTGCACATCGACACCAAGTAACTCACACCTCCATCAACCATCTAGTTATTACCAGGCTGTCTCATAGATGCCATGCCCGAGCGAGACCCGCGAGTGTGTCGTGCACGGCGCCACCAACGTGTTCACCACCGTGCACGCGCCCGACATGAACATCCTGCACATCGACACCAAGTAACTCACACCTCCATCAACCATCTAGTTATTACCAGGCTGTCTCATAGATGCCATGCCCGAGCGAGACCCGCGAGTGTGTCGTGCACGGCGCCACCAACGTGTTCACCACCGTGCACGCGCCCGACATGAACATCCTGCACATCGACACCAAGTAACTCACACCTCCATCAACCATCTAGTTATTACCAGGCTGTCTCATAGATGCCATGCCCGAGCGAGACCCGCGAGTGTGTCGTGCACGGCGCCACCAACGTGTTCACCACCGTGCACGCGCCCGACATGAACATCCTGCACATCGACACCAAGTAACTCACACCTCCATCAACCATCTAGTTATTACCAGGCTGTCTCATAGATGCCATGCCCGAGCGAGACCCGCGAGTGTGTCGTGCACGGCGCCACCAACGTGTTCACCACCGTGCACGCGCCCGACATGAACATCCTGCACATCGACACCAAGTAACTCACACCTCCATCAACCATCTAGTTATTACCAGGCTGTCTCATAGATGCCATGCCCGAGCGAGACCCGCGAGTGTGTCGTGCACGGCGCCACCAACGTGTTCACCACCGTGCACCAAGCTATCTCATATATGTCATACCCAATACTTTGCGCAATCTTTGTGCTATTTCTGATTCACTCAACTCAATTTATTACACATACCTAATTTATTACTTTATCTCTCATTACATATTTCTAATAAACATGTCTCTATACCCTTCTTTGGTAATACTGCGCGTACGCTTCCTATTGGCCAAGGTTTTACAAACAATACGACTCCTATTGAAGACTGATTGAATATTTCTGTCAACACGGGTAGTTGTATGAAAACATCTTTATTGGTACTTGTAAATATTCATATAACTCATACCAGTGGTGCTGAATAGTAGTATCATGTATAATAACATGTATAATGTATTACATATTTTCAATGGCGGATGTGTTGTCGAGGATGATAATGTGACGGTGTGGTATAAAGGAATTTTCTTTTGAAGGAAAGTGAACAACTAATAAAAGCTGTAAACTATTATTTAAGCAAACTAGGCGTTTTATTATTAAAAGCTTTCGTATTAAGATATTTTTCTTATTAGTATTATATATCTGACAGCAACTTGCCTGAAACCAGACTAGACAGGCCACAGTTCTAAAATGTTTATCGGTTTTCGACATGTTTTGCATACAATGAAAACACTATAGCTTCCGTACATCGTTGCCAGGCGTGGTATACATCAAAAGCGCTGTGTCAATAATATAGAGTAAAAAATAGTGAACACACAAATTGAAGTCTGTAATTAAGCTATTTAAGGTTTATAACGTAACTCTATGTAACAACGCAAGCTCTTTTCAATTGACGTAAGCAACATTAGGCTAGCTACTTACCTTTAACAATCACATGACTTTTTCTCATTTGCACAACTCGTTTAATCCCTTGATATTGGCTTACACATATTTTCGTTTTACCTTTCCAAAACCGTTGTAGAATGTTTAACTTCTATCTTAATAAACCATCCAAAGATAACAAGAAACTTAATTTATCTTCCGCTGAATGCAAGATTTATCTTTGAAGTGAAGTTAGCCAAGGATCACTGACAATACAGTGACCTGAAGTACTAATCTTCGAATAAGGTCATGCGCACACTACCTAATTGCGCAGTGGCTCCTAATTAACATTTTACAAGATTATCGCCAATATTCTATGTGTAATCAACTTGTGATCAAGTGATTTATAACTTGGACAAATCAACATTTGCATATAAAATCGTATTGTGATTTTAATGTGTGATTATTAATAGGTTCTTTCGTCATTTGTCTTCAGATGGTAATCTCTGTTAGATACAAAATACCTACTAAAAATATATTTTAATCTTTTTTTTCTACACATTTTTATATAAGCCATGTTGCTATGGTCAATGAATACAACCACAATCATAAAGAAGATACATACCTACATCAAAATCATATACCTAGGCATTTACAAGTCATTGCTGTAATGCCATATTTGTTACATGCAATAAGTGAAAGAAAAAACACAGGAACTACATATGAGCATTTACAAGTCATTACTATATTGCCATATTAGTCACATGCAATAAGTGAAACAAAAAACACAGAGGCATAAACACAGGCAATATGTACCGCATGAACTTAAAAATATAAATGTTTTGTTAATACTTGCCTAAGTGAAGTATAAAAATAGTCTTTTAACGGAAATATTAAAGAAAATTATCTATAACGTATAGAATTAGAAACGATAAAAATAAATATTACGTTCCTACCAATTGAAGGGCAATAACATGAAATTGGTTTTATTTTATTGTAATGCAAGAAACAATTACATAAAGTACGTACAATTACAACTTTTAAAATGTTAACCTCGGCCTTGTAATAATAGGCAGATAATTTTAAATTGTTTTTGTAAGCTACCGTCTGCAAAGTCTTAAATCTTAGCACCAAATTTCAATTCTAGTTTCAATCTTACTGCGTTGTGATAAGGTTACATTTGAGTTTCGTTTGAAGATGCTAAGCTGGTAAGGTAAGTGAATACTTAAGGATATGTCATGGTAATCTTATCGTAACACACTTAAGTTGTTATTCTTTTAATAAGGACAAAAGCTAGCTACTTCAAACTATTAAGTAGGTTTTGATCTCTACGAAATGTAAAATTTGCTTAAGGTGACCCTATGATTAACTTAATGTATATTTATAGCAATATTTTAAACATAAAGTGATTGAACGGAAAACCTTTTTTTTTAACCAGCAACAATAGACTAAAATCTAACTCTATTTGCCTTTCATATTTAATGTATTTTCCTAACGATAAAATACATACTAAAAAAAACTTTTCGCTGACGCTTATGACCCTGCGTGTAGGTAGTATTTGAACTTTAATCTTAAATACCTTTTAACACCTTTAATTTTAGAATAGATCAAACTTTTATACTCCAAATCTATCAAGGTTAAAACATATCAATCATTATGAACCTTGCCTACATAGAACATAACTTTGGCAATTTTGATTGATATTTATTATTACTGTTATTTATTTTGCTTATAACTTCGTTTTCTATAGATCAATCAAACTTTTGTTTCCTTTCGGTAATAAATAGCAGGAAACATTAACCTTGGCTTAAAGAATAAAAATAATTACTGCTTAACATTGCATTATATTTAAAAATGTAGGTACATAATGGTAGGTACTAATTAAATAATGTATGTGGTTTGTGTATAATGGGGTTCCGGTTTCATAATGTCTGTTGTTGAGGTAAACTAAAGGTTTTGCTTTTCTTAAAAATAGTTTTTTATTATTTTGTTATATTTGACGAAACGTAGTTAAATCGTCACAGCAAACGACATTTCTTAGAATTGCGAAACGACGGTTTTCGATTTCTAACCCTTATTTTCTTCAAATAGTTTCTAAAGCTTGCATTTATTTTAAACGTTTTAATTTTTTCAAACAACCCACATCCAATATTTGATGACAACATTCAATCAATTCTTTTTGTTTTGTTTGTATGTGTAGACTTCATCGATTTATAACTAAATCAAAGTCCATAATTGATTTACATTAAAGTTCTATTAATAACCTTTTCTAATGTTTGTCTGTTTGTCCAGTAGTGAATGGCACCTGGGCTGGGAGAAGAGTTCCCTGCAAGGAGTGAGCTGGTACCATCTCCTGCACCCTGACTGCTGCAAGGAGGCGCAAAGCAAGCACCGACTCAGTGAGTGGCTAGTTTTAAATATCGCGTTAGAGGACTGAGACAGAGGTTCCATAAAGCTAAATCCATAGCATGAAAAGAGAAAAATAAAAGAACTTCTACAGTTGCTAGGAGTCAAATAAGAAGCTCATACAATATTTATATATATAGGAGGCTACAATATTTCTCATTACTTAAATTGCAGCTGTAATCCTACCCAACTTTTATTGTTTTTTGGCTTAATCTTCTGGGCTAGTATATAACAACAACGTTCTAAACAACAAAATTGTATTACTTCCCAAGTTCTCTCATAAACCATTTTTAACATAGACACTTAAAATCCCGCTAACTTCTAAAGCAAACGCTCTGGCTCACAATTCGCGATGCAAATATTCGATAAAAAGCTCAAAGAATTCCTCCTCGGCCCGATGATATCTGCGCAAGCGCCGTAAACGCCGTAAACTGCCCGTCAATTCGCGCCCGCGGCGAAAACTCCATTTAATAGATTACCCACTCTATGTTTATCCAAGATCTGTGATTAATCACGTATCATAAATGGTAGACTTGTACCTATAAAACGTCTGATCGATTGCAAACAACAGCTGCGGTTTATAGATCAAATTTACGTACTGTCAAAATAGCGAATTGATTGTTTGTGCGCTTGATTTGTTGGCTTATTTTGTAATTTGAATGTTGTTTACTTAGATAGACGTGACAAGTTAAATAATTTATTAACACAAATAACTAACCTAAACAGTGGCTTGGTAAGCAAAAGAATTTTGCACTGTATCGTTTCATCAACAAGAGAAAGTTGATAGAGATGTCGAGAAACGTGTGAACTGCACTACGTGTGTGATAATAGTCGATTAAATCGAGATAATCGACAACTCGTGTTATCGACATCATCTCATACTGGCAGCTTACACGTCTTCAAGGATTACATACTTCATGCTCGCGAATAACGTTCCGAAAACAAAATTTCGCGTGCAAATGCATAGGTTCGTGACTTGTTCCTGATGGAAACTCATTTAGAAATTGGAACACTTTCGCTCTAAAACATCCACAGAGGTTATGTGACAAAAAGGTCGTATGCGTGATGATTCAGTTCCACCGAGAAGCTATTAAACGTGTGATTTCCTTCATCTGAGAACTAATGTTCTGCTAAAATTATCTTACGTAGAATAGTGGTTGCACTCTGTTTACATGAAAGCTAATTTATTAGACTCAATTTATATTCGTATCAATATGCCATTCGTTTACTACATTCTGTGCAAATAACGCGTGGGTAGTTCGTTTGTGGGAATGACAAATCGATCGAAAAACAATATAGACTTTGTTACTTTATGGCCGGTAGATTACATGGAAAGCTACGCATAGATACGAGTAATAATACGTAGGTACAATCATAGCAAACCATAATCATGGTCTCGTCAATATCAGCTTGACTAAAATCAACATCGAAGATTGCAGAAATGTCTGTCTGACATTAACCCTTATTACTTCCAACCAACATAACTTTGCAGTTAAACGCATACTTATTTCCGATTGTTAAGGTTGTTTTTTGTTTGTTCAACGTTAAGTGTGTTTGTGTGATAGTAGTGTAATCGGAATCGAAATGAATCAAATCGCAATCGAGTCATCATTCGAATGATTCGATAATCGCGAACGACAAGGTCGGGTCTGTGTGCAGTGACCTTTGTACGAAATTGACATGGATAGATGGCCGCAGCGATTTTAATGATTCTAAGTTTTATTGTGTGATGTTTGCTTTATTTCTTCAATAGAAGTATTTCATCAGATAGCTTGATTAAGAAGTTATTATGTTGGAATAGCTAATTATTGATACCTATCTAAACCCCTTCTCTAGTTTGTTTGATTAAAGAATCAGATCCCAAGGCCATATCAAGCTTGAATACCTCCCTGAAGGTGTTAAAGTTTCTAAAGCAAATGCCTCACAAAAAGGCTTATAAAAAACCTTGATTTATGACGTATTATTAGATACCTGTTCTATCCTACTAACCTGTCTAATCATAGGCCATCAAATCAGCGTTGAGACTCTAATAAATAATTGACACCTCCACAAATCAAACTAGCACCTACTGTATAAGCTTATCTCCACCAATCAGTGAGCAAACATAGCATTTATGATCTATTTATAGCGTTAAATAATAATTATCAACCTTAATCGATTGATGATAAGGCGCGTAATTGAGTGTCAAGTTGTAAAAACGAAGATGTCCATATAAGCTGCACGCGCATCATATCGCCGTCCTTTTATGGCGACTGTAAATTGACGTCGTAACAAACCTGACCACATGTGTGCAATATAGGTTTAGTATTTAGTGTTGTTTTTATTATTTCAGTATGAGTACCATTCTAATTCAAGTAATTTCAAAAACTTAACCGTAGCTGTAAGGATACCGAATAAAAATGCAATTTCATAAAATTTTAAATACATTATTTTTAAAACCTATTTCTTTATATTCATGAGAATTTACAGCTAATTTTTGGCCCATATTTATAAAAGGTGATTTAATAAACCTCGAGTAACCACTTTCGTAATACATTTTATTTAATGTAGATTTAACGTTTAAAAATAAGGTGTACAGATACTAGGTATACCTACCAACTTATATCGCGTCTCAATTCCAATACGAATATTGGTATCCACGAATGAAATCCAGACATATAGAAATTCTCCTTAAATAATTAACGAATAATACATAATAATAATAATAAATCTCCACACTGACACACCAATTACGTGTAATTGCAGTAAGCACTTGTGTTATAGGTACCACACAATGGACTAGGGGAGAACCTAGTTACACTCGTAGAAAACCTATTTTTACGAAATTGGCCCGACCCGGGGATCGAACCCGGAACCATCTGCTTAGCAGTCCGGTAATGTATATGTTACGGCTAATACCCGAAGTGCGGCTACACCTAGTTTTAGCCGGTTAGAACGTCAATAGGTTAGGTTAGTTAGGTTACTTTTTTGATACCACCCAGAAAAAGGAGTCCCGCGGTCGACTCATGATTGAAGCCAGTTTTTATATACATAGGAATAATTTTTTTTTTACAGTTTTCCATATTAAAAACACTTCTAACCGGCTAAAACTAGGTGTAGCCGCACTTCAGGTATTAGCCGTGACATATATACCGCTGCACCACAGAGTCCGTCATAATAATAGAAACTATCTAAACAATCCCTCTCGTTGCCCCCAGTAACCCAGTCGGAGCAGGAGCGCTCGTGCATCGCACTCCTGCGCATGCAGCGGCGCTCGGGGCAGTTCCTGTGGGTGCACGTGGTTCTACAGCTGAAGGACAACCTGGAGAACTCGCAGCGGCCCGTCATCGTGTGCACCAACCAGGTGCTGAGGTCAGTAGGTTACCAGGTGGTTCTTATAGTGGTGGCGATAATGGTGAATTTACTTTGAATTTGCTGACGTTAATGTCACTCTGTTCTAAAAGAGGTTGTTCTTAATAATATTTAACTAAATAAGAATAGAGAATTTTATCGCAAATAAGTCTACTAGTCTTTCAAGAACTTCTTGAACATATTTTATTTTAATTTATAATCTGCCCTAAATGCTTTCTCATGGAATATTTTTACAAATTATAGCTTAAGACTGCCCTTTGTCATATTTTGTACTCATTATACACATAATTCAGTGAATGGGTCAGTTAGTATTCAAATAAGCAACATACCTAAGTTTAAGTTTATTATTTACTAATGAGGCTACATCTTTAATGACATTTAACTATTTATGTTTGTACCTACCGGGCAATTACATTAAAATAAGTAAGTAGTTACCTTCTTATAGAGCGAATCTATAGATATTTTCCGTAAATATTTAGTGTTACATGTACATACTTAAATAAAACTTAAAGTTAATAAGGTTTGTTCATTCAATTTTAAACAAAATTGGTTCTGTTTATGTCATTCGTAATCAAGATTTAAATAATATTGTTTCAACTACAAATTTGAGCCTTAAATTTCAAATTATTATTTTTAAAAGAACTCTTGACCTATATGTATCATCTTTCACACCAATCCCTGTCTCTTACAAGCTTTGCATTACCAAAAGCATACCTACCCGCTTAAAACCGTTCGTGCTTACATAGCTTGCGCAAACGCATCTAAGCCAAGTGACAAATGACGCAATCGTCTGAACAATGAAGTGGCTTGTGAGCAGAACGGATTTATGCGGCTTACCTCGCTGAATCTATGGCCCAATTCAGGGGAACATTCTGCCAATTAGAATAAAAACAAGTCTGTGCACTATGAGGGTAGGTGACAATAAAGGCGTGTCGAAATTACGATCGATTGTAAGCGTTCGACAACCATTTGGCACTGTGGTTTGTTTCTCTTTTTTTTTACATTGACTTTGCGTCAGACATCTATAAGTATTTATAAATTATAGAGCTGATCATACCTAGTCATAAAATAACATAATTGCTTTGAATTATTGCACTTATTATTGTATCAACGTACATTTACGTAATCACTTGTGGTTATTGTACGTACCAACTTTAAAATCACGCCTTTGCTCAAGTACCTTAGGAATATGCACTCGCTTGTCATTAATTCTTAGACCAAAACATCCAAACAGCTTCAGACCTAGTAGTCCCTTCCATACCTACGCATTGTGGTTCTAATTCCGCGGAACTGTCACCCACTCGTGCGCACAATTAATATTGCCACCAACTGTTAATTTGGAAAGGGAGTGTAGCCACCTATTATTGCGATATTAAGGAATTGATAAGATTATCTAAATGGATTTAATTTGAGATTAAGGCTTTGTCTAGGCCCTAGACTCTTTGACATTGATGGCAGTTCTTATATGATATTTTGGTTTATACAAATTAGTCGATCCATTATATTAGTGACTACAGCATCGGTTAATAGGTTGAAACGATGAAAGATCAATTAAAATGCAAAAATAGTTATTCCTCTATGACCTGTAGATATATCTTACAGTTTTTATTACTTAAGTATTTGTGTTAGAGGATAACATTGACTCGAAATATATTAAAATAATTTAAAAAAATATATGATACACTCCAATATTTGAACCTAAAACCTACACAATTTAAATTCCCAGCCTTAAAATTCGACAACACAGTACACCGAACCTTCCCCTCCTCTCCAACCATCCATCAGCTCGGCGCTTGTTATGCCCACTTTCCCACATCACAATAACTTCAGCCAGGCATATTTCAAAGCCAGATAGGTACATCGGGCCGATCGACCCGGCCGACTTATAAATCATTGGGCGCAATATTTATTCGCGGTAACCCGTCACTATAGGTTTGTAGGGCCATTACGGCAGTGTAAATTTCTTACCGGAAGATTTAAGGCCTGATTGGTGTAGGGTTCTACTTGGATGGAAAAAGGAGGTTTTTAGTGAAGTACGGTAATATGACGGTCTAGTCGTTAAACAATGTAATGAATCATTTGAGATAAGTAAGTAGGTACTTAATATACATCAACAAGTATATGTATTTTACTGCGTAGTTTTGCGGTTTTAAATCTACTTTCATAAGGAAAACTTAAAAACTTTGATTTTGTTGTTTTTTTCTGTTTTGTTTTTGTTTATATCATTTATTTTACCTATACTTTATATCTATAAACTTATTTTTTTAAATTTAGTTTAGCCCAATTCTAAATAACCACCCTATTTTAACGCGTATCTCTAACTTTTTTCTAATTTCTTTCTTTATCTTCCAGCCTGTGAACTATTATTTCATAACGGAACCCTATTTCAAATCCTTTCTTCCGTCTGATCCTCTGCCCACAAAAGCCTGTGTTTACGCTTCATCTATTGATATCTCCATAGAACCTCTAAGTGACCGCTCTAACTTATTGTAGCCATTTTTCAAAGTCCGTGCGCCTGAGCATTATCGTGGACTTAATAGCGGTTTAAAAGCCAATTAGTTGGTAGGTACAACAGATACTAAGACGACCTATTTTAAGTTTGTGTTTAATGGTAAATAAATAAAAGATACAAATATAGTATAGGAAACGTAATTGTCTTACTGTAGTGACCGTTTTATTTTATACTAGTCGCCGCCATCGTACATCGCGTGGAAGTGGGTTTCCCGTAGGAATAAAAGGTTTTCCCGCGGTAAAAAGTACCCTATGTATGTTATTCTGATGTATAACCTATATTCCTGTAAAGTCACATCAAAATCCGTCCTGTGGTTTTTACGTGAAAGAGTAACAAGCATCCATCCATACATCCCTCCATACATACTCACAAACTTTCACGTTTATAATATGAGTAGGATAATTTTAAGGTCAATACAGTTGTATAAATAAATAAATAAATAATGCGGTTAATTCATCAAAATCATTAGAAACAAAAGGCAGATAGTACTGAAGTTATAAAAATTACATTTTTTGTTTAATCTTTGCATTTATTCTAACAAACTATTTGTAACTCTCAAATTTGGGTAAGCCGTGCGTTGATGTCTTTTGTTTGAACATTTATTTTCTTCACGCTGCGTTATAATGGAATCACGACACTGCTTATTAAATCAAATAACTGAAACTACTATTTCTTTTTTATTAACTTTATGCCATTCTGGAAATGTTATTTGAACTAACGATACAGAAAATATAATATGTACGAGAAATATTTAGTCACATTTTTTACAATCCTACCAAGTTAAGTCATTTGCGTATTTTCTTTTCTTGATTGGTGCCCTTTCAATTTACCTATAACTATCATTTTAGCGGTAGGTCCTTAACAAAACCAATAAAATTATAATCAGAAACCCAATCCAATACCTTACCTTCAATAAACCTTGAACGAACTATTCTCACACACTAAGCAAATAAATTCGCTCATCAAACGCATAAAAGAAATAAAATTTAAATTTTATCACTTTCAAACGAACGTAATACCCATTTCCCGCTGGAATCGGATTTAAAACGATTGCTTTAACGATCGCTAAGTCTTTAACGAGCGCAGACTACAAATAATTCGATTACTACCTATATTGATTTATTCAGAGACTACCAACAGTGTAAGCTGTTGATAAAATTCGATTTGTTATGGATACACACTAAATTAGATAGATACTGGAACCTGTAGCGAAGATTGTATGTGTATGATAAAAATATTCTGCAATTCATATTGTTAAAGCATACTATTTTACCAGATATCTACTTAGCTGTCTAAAGGAAACATCAGATATGTATTTGAAGGTATGTGGAGCAAAGGTTTGTAGGATAAAATAATAAGCAAGCATTGTAACTGTAAATGTTTCAAGCTCTCTCGTTTATGTAACAAAAGTCATGATATCAACCTACCTTATCACAAGCTTTTTGATCCCACTTAGTTGTAAACTAAGTATAATTTAAGATTTAAAATATTATAGGTACCTAAAATAGGAACATATATTTTTTCCAAATACTTTTAAATAACCTGACCCTACTTTAACCCAACTCTCTCCAAGGGTCGATGAAGTGATTTTCCCAGTCACAATTACGTCCAGTTTCAACATATAAATGGTCCACATCCTCCGTACCATCCGAGCGGGGCGATTAACTCACAAGATTGTTAACTGTCGAATAAAACCGTCCAATGAAGTATAGCTTAGAATTAGCGGAGTGAATCTTCACGTGTTGGACGGTAATTTTCAGATGAACAATTTCGTAAAAGTAAAATTGTCGTGATTTATCGTATGATAGAGCCGTTTTGCTCGCAAGTGATTTATGAAGGCAGCGGTTTGTTGGGGAATTTGTGAAATGAAAATGTTCGTTACAATTGAGAGGTTAATTCTATAAGAGTAGGCAGGTTCAGTTTATCTAAGACGTGTCTATATATGCTTTCAAAGTCCATCCATAAATAAAATAAATCAGTATAAGTACCTATGTAGGTCTTACACCACAAACAAAACAAAAAACTAACCCGTTTAAAAAAGCGTCAATAACATTAACGACATGATAAATTGCACGTCTCAGATTGCAGAAATAAAGCACAACTTTAATAACTCCATCACACCACGCGTGTAGAGTGGTTAACAAACAAATTGTCAACATGTTTCCCGCCTACGCCGCATCTGTCAACAGTGTCAAGATTTACGCGGTCCCGCCATGCGTCGCAAATTGGCGGGAGACGGCCGGATGCGTTCCGATTCGATATTTGTTGCATAAATATAAATGTAACAAAATATGTCTTGGGTTTAGTTTACATGACAATGAATTGTTGGATTAAGTTTACTAACGTTCCATTATTTATTAAAAAAGTAAGTTACTACTCGTAGTTATTTTACTGATCTATGTCTGTAATGTATGAGAAAACTACCTTACTATAAAGAGATATATTTTACTTCAAATCCAGACATTGAAATCAACGACGATCAAACCGTATACTACCTATACCAACTACACTTAACCATGAAGGTAACTCCAAATTTTAAAGCTTAAATTTAAGCAAAAATAAAAAAAAATGTTAGTAACTCTTAATTGACCACATTAAAAAAGGTATGTTTCATTGACAGTCCGCAGAGCCTTTTTACATTTCTAAACAACATCACCCTTCAGTCCAGACTAGGCAGGTCCAACTATGTGACATTTCCCTGAGGTCGACTCCGCAGCCTTTCAGAAAGGTTGCACGAGCCAGACGGCGTTATAAAACATTATCGATGTTCATTTGCTTGTACCTTAGATTTATTTATGTCTGCCTATTGTTTATAGCGGTTTAATACGTACTTGTGTATCTTATAAATTAAAGGAAGACTGGAATCTAAACACATTGTTTTTACTCTATGTAATTGGTATTAACTTAACGCTAATTAATTTTAGCAGTTACGTAAGCAATTAATACTAGGTATTTATAGGTATTTATTTTCTAGCTTAACTGAGGTATACCAACGAATTATTTATGACTATGCCTACGTCAGGACAAGGCAAATGAGATAATGCGTTTGCGCACTTGATATAAACATAAAACTTTACTGTGCGTATACTAAGCCATGCACTTACTCACTGAGACTATTCCAGATAATGGGTGAACCATGTAACAGTTTCATATAATGATGGGCAAATTTCTTTCCTACAACATAAATAAGATCACCCAACCTACTAAATTGTTTGTTTCATTGCATTGTAGGATTTCGATTAAGGGACATTATCGTTATTTTAATCCATTAACGTTGTACATGTTTGTTTTATAGTTGGGTTATTGCATTTAAATACCCTAGGAATTTAAATTAGCTATCATAAGTAGTAACCACTTAGGCATTACAAGTATTATAGGTGTAATATTTTGTCTGCAGCGATCAAGAGGCTGCGGTGATGAAAGCAAACCCTTGGCTGTACCATTACTATGCGGTGCAGTCAAAGTTACACTATGGTCTACCTTATGAAGCAGCGACGAGGATGTACGGTCCTCCACCGCCGGATCTGCAGGTGTATCCTCCAGCGATGCCGTACAGCCAGACGCCTCCAGTCTGCATCAATGGAAGTCAGCCAGTAATGATGCCAACGCCCAGCCTCCAGCCTCATATATCACATATTCCCACGCACTTGGCGCCGATGCATTACGCATACGATCGACCAGAGAATAGTCCTGTCGATTATTCCGTTTCTCTTCAAGAGAACCGGTAAGTATTTTATTAGTTTCCTAGAACTAACATTTTTTGCCTAGCTTTTAAATCAGAAGGTCGCATATACTGATGATAAATCTTCCATGTAAGATTAGAGTTCAATAATAAATTCTTACATTTAACATTAGACTTCTATTTTAGGTACCCCAGTATAAGGGAAGAGGACACAAGGATCCAACCAAACGCAAAGCGGAAAGGGAAGAGTTCTGAAGACAAAGCCAGTGCAAGTGTTTCAAGCATGTCCCCCAGATGTACACCTACTGCAGCTTCTTCAGGAGCTACCCTAGTGGCAGTTTCAGCTGGTTCCATCGCTAGTAGAAGACCAGGGTCTAAAAACTTTAACATAATAGACACCGAGTCGGTAGATCAATGGAATCCTAGTCCGACGTGGTCCGAATCAGCTTTACAAAAGGTCCCTGATGTCTGTCATCAAGACCTAAGTCCTTACGTCACCACAACGCCACCGACACCTTCTGGGACACCGTCGGCTTTCACTCAGAACTATAGTCATACGTTTGTGTTCGACTGGTCTCCAGAACAATATGTTCCTCATACTAACAATAGATGTAATACAGTAACAACGGAAAGTTCCTATCAGCAGACGTGGAATAGAAATCAAAGAGTATCCTACGCGAGTAATGCGCCGGTAGCGGTCGAAGAACATTGCAATCCTAATAGAATAAGTTTACCAGAAAGGGTCAGTAATACACCACAGACTTATAGCAGAGAAGATGAAGTGCTCAGAAGGCCTATAGGTAAGTCAGTCATCTACTACTCGTAGAAAAGTTCTGTTAAGAAGGTAAATTGGATTTTAGCGCGCTGTGAAAATGTTTATTATTTATTAACAGTTCATGTACACAGAAACAAAAGTAACAATAATTTAAAAATACAAATAAGAAAAATAACTAAAAACTATGTACAAAGGTACTACTTATCCCTTAAAGGGATCTCTTCCAGTAGTCCTGTGATAAGAGTACTGATGAGAAAGCAAATTCTGTGTGTTGTAACAAATAAATTTTTAAACTTTTAAATACATACAAGTCTTACTTATATACCTACTTAAAATATATATATATAATATACATACATATATATATATTAATATTACATACTTAAGTACCTAATTAATAAAATAATACATAAAAGACATACATAAAGTAGTAATACAAATAATTATAAAATATAAATATAATATGCAATACTAAACTAGAGATAAGTAGTGTTCTCTTACACGTCTCTTAAAACTGGATATTGTTTGGGACTCACGGATTTCCGAAGGTAGGGAATTCCATAGCCTTACAGCATGGACAGTGAAGGAGTAGGAAAAAAAGTCGGTGGAATGGGAAGGTGTGGACAGAAGGGTCTTTTTATGTGCTCTGCATACAGCGTCTTCAGGATGTTCGAAAGAAAAACGCTGGCGCAGGTAGGAGGGGGAACAAGGATTGTGCAGGATATTGTAAAGGAGGCACAGAATGCGAGTGTTCCTACGAAACCGGATTGGAAGCCACTGAAGCATTTTGCGAAACTCGGTGACATGGTCGTATTTCCTAAGATTAAAAATAAAACGAATTAATGAATTTTGCAATCGCTCCAGCTTGTTTAAGACTTCCTCAGTGGCGTCAATGTAGCATGAGTCAGCGTAATCAATTATAGGTTGAATGAGTGTCAGGGCAAGGGTAATTTTAGTTTTTAGCGGAAGAAAGGATTGCAATATTTTGAGAGTGTGGAATGAGTGATAAACCTTCCGACTAATTTCACTTACATGGGCACTCCAGCCTAGGTTCGCATCAAAAACAACGCCCAAGTTCTTAACGGTCTCAGTAAAGGAAATGGGAATCCCATCTAAATAAATAAAAGGTAGTGACGCAATATCAATACGCCCACGAAAGTATCTGCTTCCTATAATAATAGCTTGGGTTTTGCTTGGATTGAGAAGTAAGCCAAAAGATGTAGCCCAGTTGTGAATTCGTCGTAGATTATCATTTAAAAATGATATCGCGGAATTGATATCAGGTGCAGGAAAATGGGTGTAAATTTGCAGATCATCAGCATATAAATGATAATTTGAGGAAATGATTTTCGTAACGGAGTTGATGAAAACCGAAAATAGTAACGGAGAGAGCACACCACCCTGAGGCACACCCGCAGCGAGACCACACCAATCAGAAAATGACTCATCAATGCGAACCCGCTGCGAGCGACCACGAAGGTAGGAGTCAAACCAGGACAGGACGGAGGGGGAGACATTCAAGGATTTTAGGATTCCGAGAAGGACGTCAAAGTCTACAGAGTTAAATGCATTACTAAAATCCAACAAAATTAGTATAGTGAGATGTTTTTCCTCCATGGCCCAACGGATATCATCAGTTACGTTCACCAGTGCGGAAACTGTGCTATGGGCAGGACGGAAACCTGACTGCTTTGTGCTGATAATTTTGTTGGTAATCAGAAACGCAGATAGCTGATCATGGACAATGTGCTCAAGAACTTTTGAGAGGAAGGGCAGGATAGATATCGGACGAAAGTCTGAAAGGGATATAGGATTTGAAACCTTGGGCAATGGAATTATGTGGGCATACTTCCAGGAAGATGGGAAAGTTGATGAAGAGAGTGAATAATTAAATAAATGAGTAAGGATTGGAACTAATACAGGGAGGATCAAAGTAATCATTCTTGAACACAAATCATCATGTCCAATAGATGTAGATCTAATGGACATGACAGCTTTTTTAACGTCCTCCTCGGTTGTGGCGACAAAATTAAAGGAAGGATGTGGTGAGGGAGAATTTAAAATGTCACTTAAAGTTTTTGACTTGATATCGGGGTCCAGATTGGTAGGAGGTGTCGAAAAATGTAAATTTAGTGATCCTAAATCAAAATCTTTGACAGACGATGTGCAACACTTGCCAACTCCCACAGACTTCAAAAAATTCCAGACTTGAGAACAGTTGCGGTTAGTAAGTGAGTCGTGAAAGTATCGTCGTTTAGTGTTACGGCACAAGCGAGTACAGCGTGTACGGAGATCTTTGTATAGGTTAAAATTATTTTCAGTAGGACAACGCTTGTACCTCAGCTTGGCTTTGTCTCTGGATCTCATTAAATCTTTAATGGATTCAGTAAGCCAAGGCGCTGGGTTGTACTTGACTCGAACGCGTTTGAGGGGTGCATGTCTGTCGTAGAGGCTTAAAAGAGTGTCAGCAAAATATTTTACTTTGTCGTCTATGTTATTTGAGTCATATATAGGATCCCAGTTAATGTGCTCAGCATCGCATAGCAGGTTATCCAGCTGAATATTGTTGAAGCTGCGTAAGACCAACGTTTTAGGTTTTCGTTTTGGAGGGCGAATGCGATAGGATGTAAAAAGTAGGTCGTGGTAGGAAAATGGGGAGGTGAGTTGCCCATGACAGTCAACGTTGTTTGTTGAAGAAACGATCATTAAATCTAAAAGGGAAGGAGTATTGTTGGGAGAGTGGTGGGTCGCAGAAAGGGGTAAAATTTCGAGGTTGAATGAGGAAATAGTGGATTCTAACTTGTGGGAGCGGTAATCGTTTTTCAACAAACACGTGTTAAAATCGCCCATCACACAAACATGCTTGTAAAGGGGGCACACATCATTGAGTAATGTCTCAAAGGAATCAAAGTAATCCACATTGAGATTTGGGCTGTAAAACACGATTAGCACCATTCGTGTGTGATTTAGGGTGATTTCAACGGCCAGGTACTCGGCGGAAGCGGAGTAAAGTGAAGGAGAGGTACTGATTATTTTAAAAGGGATATCCGCACGAAGATACATGGCCACGCCACCGCAGCCCTTTCCGGTCCTATCATTCCTCACGAGGACATACCCAGGAAGAGGATATTGGGTTGATGGCAACGAAGGTTTGAGAAACGACTCTGAAATTAAAAGGGCATCAAGAGGTAAATCGCTAAATGTTGCCAGAAGATCAGGATAATGCTTAGGAACACTTTGTGCATTTATGTGCGCTATGTTGAAGTTGAGTGGATAGTTGGAAAATAAGGACAGTAATTGGTCGTTCAAGGAAAGAGGACAAGATGAACTTTCGGCGCTAGCAAAGCTAGCCGTAGACGAGCAAGAGAAAAAGCTCTCATCAAAATTTATATTGCTCATAAATATTGTAAACAATAGAAATAAATGAATAATATAATATTATATATAAGATAATAATAATAATAAAAAAAAAAACAATAAATACTTTAAATACAAATAAACTACAAACTTATCAACAACACAAGCAAAAAAGCTAAACTCACGTGCTCATAACTTAAAGAAAAATAAAAAGAAACAACCAAGCTGCAAACAAAATTAGTAAAGCTAAAAAAGAAAAAAAAAAAAACAGAAAACTTGCAATAAAAGTGCTAGAATATAAAAATATTTATACATACCTAATAAAAAAAAAAAGGAGCTTAATAATTTACATTGTACTGCCAGGCTGTATGAAGGAATACCTTTGCCTACCAAAAAAAGTCAACTGTCAATGTCAGGAAAGAATGATTGACTGAGTTAGACTGACTGACAGATATTATTATGAGCTAATAACCTTCAATTGCAATGCAACAGATAATAGTATAATAAATTATGCTAATTACTGGCAAAATATTATGTTAATTAGAATTAAAAGATCTTAACTTAACTACTGTCGGCGACGTGTTCTTCTCGGCGAATTAACTATAGCAGTCCTGTCTTGATCTGCAGACGACTTTATGTTATCAGCAGAAGGAAACTTGGCTATAAGATCTTCAAGGGACGCGGAGGTTTCCAATTTTATGCGGGATTTATCTGGAAGAATGATGACCACTTTTCCATCCGCAGACCAACAGTTTTTAAGTCCAAAATGTGAACGAGCTTTAGTAAAAATACTGTGTCTGGTTTTTGTCAAAAACTCTGAGACTGTAACGCCTGTTCCTTTTAGAGTGGTTTTGCTATCCCATACATGATGCCTGTCTTGAACATTGAGGAAACGCACTAAAATAGGCCTGGTTTTGGCTTTAGATGTACCAAGACGGTGGCAGACCTGTAAGGTAGATTTACTAAAGTCTTTTATCTTCATCTGTTCTTGAAATATTTTATAGACTGTGTCATGCAATTTTTCGTTTGGCTTTTCAGCTACCCCATGTAAAAGCAGCACCTTGCGTCTCAAAGCAGTCTCATGTCGGTCCAAACCCAGCGAGATGGCTTCAAGTTCCTTCTTCATCCGAGAGAACATCTCCCAAATGAGAGACTTGAAGGTTTTGAACTCCTGTGACAGTGAAGCAAGATCTGGATGCGCAGGAGCTGTTCCACCAACCTTTTGAAGCTTATTCTCATATTCAGTCATTTTTGACTCAAAGAACTTGCCGAGGGACTCAATATTGCTGGCATCCATTATGATTTCTTTGTGCAGTTATAAGTTGTTACCAAAGTGAGTGAAGTGAGTGAATTGGAGCACCGGTGAATTTAGCAAATAATTAGTGCATTAAATTTCAAATTAAAACTTTATAATTATTAAAATATATAAAAAAACAAACGAGCACACAGAATTGCGTGTTTACGTTGCGAGTCCTACCCGCTTTTTCCTCATCTATGCAAATATATATTTTTTGACAAGAATTTGTATATAGACAGACAAAGACTTGTAATCTATACTTATAATAAATCTGTAGAAAGGTCAATTCTGTACATGAAATACATTTCCAAAATAACAATCAGGGGGTCATTAGGAATCGATACTGATGCCAAAAATGCAATCAGTAAAGTTTTTGTCGGTCTGTCTGTATAACCGTTATAGAAATAAAAACTACTCGACGGATTTTAACGAAACTTGGTACAATTATTTTTTTGACTCCTGAGCTTGTTATAGTATACTTTTCATCACGCTACAATCAAAAGGAGCAGAGCAGTACAGGGAAATGTTGGGAAAACGGGAGAAGTTTCTCCATTTTTTAAGCTTCCGTCGCGTATGCAATCTTAATGGTTAAAGCTACACAGAAATCATGCATGATGGAAATGTTCTCCATAAAATACTTAATATAAAAAATATCTTACGACAGCATAATTATGTCGATTGACTCACAATAAAACGTGTAACGGCCACTAGTAAGAAATAAGTAGTAGGTACTTTTACTACGGTAACACACAAAAACATATTCGATTTTTTATTTAACTGCGTAGCAGAAAGCTACAGAACCTAATTAAATTAATAAAAGGTACCTTGGTATTCTTTTAGATTAAATAAACTTTACAAAAACTCAATAGAATAAAAAAACTTTATTATATTTACTTGCAAAATAGTAGCTGGTTGCCTCAAAAACTCTTTTAGAACCACTTCTTGAATAAGCGTCACTACCTCCATTATTGGAAATTTAATTACATGAGAGACGAAGATATAAGTAATAATTTTAGTTTAATTTCCATTTTAGAACATTCACATCCAGACTCCCCAGAAGTAAAGAAGCCTGCGTTATAACTACGCGTCACGTCGTGGAGACCATAAGTATTATTATATTGTTACCTATAAGTTTGTAATTATTTGTCTGGAACTCTCCTGTGATCTTCATGGTTATTTCTAAGACGTTTGTATTTTATGTATAATGATTTGTAATTAGAACATTATTGTACAAATTAGGTAATATTTAGAGACTCGCATTCAATGCGTATTAAATGGTGTAAATATCATCAGTTTCAATGTTTGTATATGTTGTAAGTTTATGTAAATTGGCTATTTTTAAATGAGGTTGAAATTATTTTGAGTCAAAAAAGAAGTTTGTAAAGTTTTTAAAATGTCTAAAAGAGATTTTTCCAGTAAAGTTATTCCTATATTTTGTATATACGATTTGTTAAATGTATATTGAAATTAAATCTATTTTGATTATGGGTGTGTTTTCTTTCAAATAACATAATTCAAATGATTGTAAACTACCGTTTATTATCTCATAAATACATTTATTACTTAGTTATATGAAATACGATTCAATAAATTACACATTTTACTCCGGCCTTAGTCGCATATTTCTCAATAAACAAAGGTCTCTTGCAGTATCTTTTCTGCCATAATTTGAGTTCAAATCGTACAATCTTAAAATCAAGTTATTCGTAAAACTATCAGGAAGGGCTTTTATAAGAGTAGGCACAAGTTCACTCGGCATTCTTTGTAGCACAGCTTGAGATCTATCTTGACCACACTGCACGACGTAGAATAAAAACTGTTGGATGAAATGGGTCTGAGGTGTGACGTCACCGTTCTTTCCTGCCAATTGCGAAAACGACGTAAACAACGTATCAAGAGAAGAAAGCAGAGGTTCTTTTAGTGATGGCCCAGAATTAGATTGAGCATGTTGTGAATAACTGCTGTCTGATGAGTTATCGTTTAGTCGTCTCACTTTGTTGCTAGAACACATATCGATATCATCCGAATCGTCATGGCGTCGCTTTCTTGACGTGCCTTTATTCGAGTTACCATGCTCGAGAGCAGCGTAGATACAGTAAACTGATAGTTTGGCAAGTATCGCAGACTGGGGTTCGACGAGTTCTTCGCAAAGTTTCGCATTGTATAGATACTGGGGCAAAACGTGCATCAATAAGGATTCAGTACACTTTTCTATGTCCAAGTGTAGCATAGCTAAAACTATGTCTACTGACCTATCAAGGTCTTCCTGATATCTGAATTTTAGGGTTTCTTTCACCATGTTAGTAACAAACCATACGGGCCCAGTGGTATTCAGCAGGCTCTGAACAATAGTAGCGGCGTCAATGTGGAGATATCCTCTTGTTTTTATATCGTCCCAAACAGTCTGCAACTGCTCCAAGATTGGCTGTCGAGAAACAATACCGTAAGAAAGGGCTAAGACCTTAGTTTTAGACACAGCTGGTGGATTTATATCATGTAGCATTCTTTTAACAATCTGATACATCAAGCTAGTTCTTTCCTTGAAGTTCTCAATCTGGGTTAATTCGACTTCTGTTGGTGGCACCAAAAACTGCTGAATCATATTTATAGGTTTCAGTGACGCATCTTGGTGAACGACATTGATATACGAACATAACCATACAGACGCGCATACAGCTAGAGATGCCATCTTATGTCTCACAGAGTCTAGCATCCTTTTTACATCTGCAGCAGATAATGATCCTTGTTCCCATGCAAATAGGATTTCTTTTATCACACCACCGACGTGGTTGCAAAGGTCATGGGGTTTAAGGCTTGTATTCTTAAAATCGAAGTCAGGCGCGCTGAGATGGTGTAAAAATATGTCAACAACTTGCGTGTCGCATTTTTTAAGGATCATATTTGGGGATTTGTATACTCCTTTATGCACCATACATTCCCTGACCCATTGTTCAAAGAATGAATCTCCATTACCATCCAAAACAGCATCTGCTCCATACTCTTGTACAATGGAAGTAAGTATTAAGAAAGATAAGTCAAATATGTATACTTTTGACTGCGGAGCACCTTTTTCACTTGCTGCATGCAGGGAGAAGTCATTGAATTTGATAAGCCTTGATACAAACAATTTCAATTTGCATTCAACAACAGCCACTGCCAAAATAGGGTCTAATGTTCTACTTGCTACTATTTGGAATAACATTTGACATACATTATCATGAATCTTATGGAAATCACCACCCATTGTTTTCAATATACCAGCAAGTGTTGGCTCTGCTCGGGTAATGTATTTATGGACAGATCCTTGTAATGATGTAGGCTCTAGCTTTTGGAACTTTAAATCTTTGTTTTCTCTTTTTTGAGTAAAGTAGGCCAAATGTGTTTCTGAGACAACATTGAGTTTAACAAGTTTTTCTAGTATAGAAACAACAATGTTGCAGCAGTTTTTAGTATCAACAATATCCAGTAATGGTGTGCATTGTAGTAACTTTTCAAAGGCTTCAACTAATTCTGTTGAGTATTCACCATCTTTGTTTGAGGTGCCGCAGTAATTATGCAAGTAGTGTATAACTTGAGGTACTTTGAGGAAAGTGAATGCAGCCCAAAGGGCTTGTTTAGGTACATCTTTGCTTGAATCATTGAAAGAAATTAGACATGCTCGTATAAGTTCACAGTATAGCCTTGACAGAGGGTAGTTTTTGATTCTCTGAATCATCATAAGTTGATTGGAGAGGTGTTGTACATCAGCATTAGGATTATCAAGTACATCAATAGCTATTATAGCTTGAAGGCAGTAAGTCACAGATTCTGGTTTACTGCTGAATGGAGCAATTTTATCGAGGTCCATATTACAGATTTTCTGAATAGTTTCATTGATTGAAACTGGAGGTTTAAACTGTGTGTTCATCATCATTAAGTTAGTAATCTCTTGACATTTCTTTGTTGCTTCATTGTACTCTTCAGGTTCATTCCGTTTTGCCAAATAGAACATTGCAACTAGAAAATCTGAGTTGATAATAGAGTTTAGAAGTGTGGCAGACTTTTCCAAAATTTCTTGACATTGCCCGGGGCTGGATGCTGAGTACTTGCTTAGGGAGTAATGATAGACTTGCAACAACCATAGAATGATTGAAGATACAGCATAGGCTAAAACTTCTTCTTCCATTTTTCCTCGGGAAGTAACATTTTCAAGGAAGCTTTCCAAGAACTCTAAAAGGCTCAGGATGCAATGTGGCTTGTGGAATGCATCAAACTTGGCTACTCTCTGAAGTACCGCAGCGTATGATACTAAATGGCAGGCAAGTGAGTGTTTCAAATAAGAAATAACAAGTTGGTTAGCGCCACAACCTACCATTGCCTGCTGAAGGATGCAGTCGGCTAGATTGTACAGATCACCGCTGACTCCTCTAGGCAGAATGGTCTTTATATTGATTCCCCATTGTATATCAGTCCATCGTTCACGCCAAGCCTTCAAAATTAAGGCCTTTAGAGCACTCGTTTTGCTTGATGCATCCATAGTCATTATGAAGTTATATTGAATTAAATACGCAGAGCACTAATCAGTTTTATCTTGCATTTCACAGACATGTATGTTCAGTTAGCTTTTAATTCATAAATAGATTCAGACCACTGAATTCACTATATAAAACACAACAAGTAAAACAATCTACAACCACAACGCAAGCGGAGTTATTGACATTGACATATGACTTACCATATCATTGACATTTGACAGTAAGGAAGCTAAAAAGTAGAGCGTTTAGTGTTCTAAGTTTTTAAAATTTCACGCCAGATTGAAATTATCAAATTATTAAATTTCAAGTTAACGCATTGTTTAAAAATTAAAAGAAGGATAAAATCATTGATAAAATTATGATTTTGTATATGGTTAGTACAAAAAATCGTTTTCTATTCTTAAAAACTAAACGCATACTCGTCGCTCGTGTCAATGTCAGACGTCATTAATCATACCTTACCCCGGTTTTCCCCGCCCCCTTCTCTTCGCATGGCAAAAGTTTTGTTTACAAAATAAAAGCAGTAAATATAAAAATGAGTTTTAAAAATTACAAAGAAAAAATAGACGAAGGTGACACAGTGATATTGTACTTAAGTAACAATCTACATGCTCTAGATGTTGTCAAAGAAATAAAAAACAAGAAAGGTGAATTGGTGGAAAATGTTTATCAAACTGCTTTCGGTGCTTTAAAAGTGAAAAACCTGATAGGTGTCGAATATGGAAGTCGGGTATGTATTTCTGAGTCTCTTAACAACATACTTACGTGTAATTTATCTAAGTTTCATTGATGTAATGTTGTGTTTACATTATGTATTAAATTATAACCTCAAAACTGTTCAATTTTATTGCAATAATTTTATATTTTATTAGATAGAGCTGTCTAAAGGCTGGGGTCACGTACTACAACCAACTCCTGAGTTATGGTCATTAACATTGCCTCATCGGACACAGATTATTTATACTCCAGATATAAGTATGATTTTACTGCAGCTCGACTTGGTCCCTGGAAGTATTGTTATCGAGGCTGGTTAGTGTTTTTCAATATCTATGTTAATTTTCTAGCCTTAGCTAGAAAACTATTAATTCTATAGATTACTTCAATTATTCTACCTCCTTTTGCTAGCCTCAGTTAAAAGTGTAATGTTTTTTTTATTTCTGCTGGATAACCATCACAAGCAATATTTTTAACTTCACCAAAATTATTAACCAGTATATTAGTCTTGTCCCTCTAACTTTTTGCTTTTAAGGAATAAAACAGTCTTAACATTTTAGATCAATCTTTGGTTAAAGCAATCTCTATTTACATAAAGGTACCGGCAGTGGTTCACTGACACATGCCCTCATCCGTCGTGTGAGACCACACGGTCATGTGCACACATTTGACTTCCACGAGCATCGAGCCAAACTTGCCGAAGAGGAGTTTACGGAGCATGGACTAGGAGAGTTTGTTACGGTTAGTTGTTTTACTTTACTGTCCAGTAAATAAGGCTATATGATTAGGATAATGTATTTTTTGTTGTTTTATAACTTATTTATCAACCTTCATAATGTATTTGTAAGTAGAACAGGCTGTTAGAAACTTTTGAAGAGGTGTTTCTAGGTGTAACTAAGATTTTTCCTTGTATATGTTTTGCCTTCATTAAGAAGCGTTCACACGGTGCGTAAAACCGTGTACTGCACCGCACCACAGATCGACGCTTGTTATAAAGTCAATTTTGAGCTTGTAAACAAAAAACTTAGATAGCAACTTGGTGCGTCGAATGGTGCAACGTGGTTACGTGGGACCGCCTTTTACAAGCATGTTATTAATTTAGGACCACACAACTATTGTAGAAACTGTTATTTCCTGGCATTCAATCAATTAATCTACTTATATATTTTTGACATGTACAGGCAAAACACCGCGACGTGTTACAACAGGGTTTTGGCGACGATCTGAGAGGGAAGGCTGATGCCGTGTTCCTTGATCTACCCAACCCGTGGGCAGGGATACCCCACGCTATTGATGCTATTAAAGAATCGGGTAAGTAATATAATTAATTACGGGGTTACGCGGGGTTTTTGAGTGTATAGTTATAGCTTTATTAATATTTTAGTAGAGTAGATGAAGTTTGAATTTAATTTGATTTAGAGCGTTGGGCGTTGCATACCTATACGTTATATATTGTTAGCGTAATCTTTTGTTATCTCTGTGTTAAACTATTAAAGGAAAACTTTCTATCGTATTTAAGTTAGGTATTAAATGTAGGTACTTATTCCGAGTTGTTAGTGAATTTCACCATGAACATTTGCCCTTATCGAATTACAAGCTAATTTGCCTATATCTGGTGGCATACAATTGTATGGTAAATCTGAACTAGAAGTATTTATTTAATATGGTAACATCACAGAGATCCCCGACACTAAATAATTAATTGCTCTCAAACACAATCGCACTTGCAACTTGTAAATGCTTATTCGATTATCATTTAGATATCGATTGCTCGTTTCCTACGTTACAGATCCTTATAAATCGATTCTGATACCAATCTTGTTATTCGGCGTCGATTATTCAGGTACCCCTATAAGTTATTCGTTTCTATTCATTAAAGTGCTGAATGCGATAGCGAATTTAGAATCGATTCATCGGTTTGTATCGATTTGAAAGTTACACTCTGGGTGCTTCTAGGGTTGTCGCAGATAGAGTAGGTATGCGATTGTTTCCTTATATGGTAAAACATGGTTCCTAAGTTTTGAATTGCTATCACAATGAATTCCATTGGTGGAATTATAGCCGGTAGTGTATCTATTATGCAACTTGGTTAAGGTTTCTAAGGTATGCAAATGTAAGATACAAATGAATGAGTCTTGAGGCGACAGACTTCACAATATTAATACGTAAACGTTAGGTTAACCTATTTATTGTTTTTAAATGAAAACATCTCATAATAATGAACAAAATTGTCGGATTGAGAATGACGGAAAATATAATTTTGAAACAAATTATAATCTTTTAGTGTTTAGTATTAAGTAACACTAAATGGAGAATATAGAAAAAAATACAAAATTTAAGGCGTACCTATCACTTGAACTCTCAGAGTCTATTAGTTTCCGTTGATCTGATAAGTTCAATAACTTGCAAGCGCCAGCCCTGTGTAAATGTCTCCTAATTGATACCCTTTAGTATTTAATGGCCCAAGTCGATACGCATCTAAAGTCGAAAGATCCCGACAGGTCAGCTGACAATCGATTCAATTATTTATCCTTGAAATTGCTTTAGGCTATTTGCTTTGCTAAATGGTCTATCTAATATCTTGTAGACGCCGATTTAGACTTTCTTCAGGCATTCGGTTGGCATTTTGCCTGTTATCTTGATTTTGACGGAAAGTCGCCACACCTGCAGTATAGAGGTAGAATACTATTTTACCGTTAGGTAGGCACAAGGTAATGTGGGGTTTGTCTTCTGCTAATTTCATTTGTTGATTGTTTCTTGTAACTTGTAAGTAAGATACGTCCCCACTTCATAGAATTTAGATACCGGTTTGCTGTTATTGTGTGCAATATTGGTATTTCCTTATGAAGTTACCTTTATCTTTTCTCGAAATAGTTACGATTAAACTAGTGATCTTCGTATGTAATTTATTGTGATTTTGTGCGAATAAATGGATGGATGGATTTTAAATACTTTTTACAAACTACTGAATTTAAGCTTGACCATTTCTTTTTATTAAAGGAAAAATCTTCCAATTTAAACGCTCTTAGTCACAAACAGCTGAACAATAACCCTCAAACGTATAACCCGGCCCATTTAAAATCCATTTATCCTGATGGCGATGCCCACTTTTCCTTTTCCATTATCTTCAGCCCGACTTATAAAGTAATAATCATTTAAAGTACTTACCGACAATATCATTACCGTGGCTCGTTACGGCCAGTGAAGATTTTAAACCGCCTCTTTATTTAGCTAGATGAGGCTTTTAACTAGTTTCCTATGTTTAATACATTGTTCATACAACATATTGCATTATCTAAATTGGCCATGTTATGCAGTAAAATGATAATTACGCTGTCATTCTATGTCGTTGGTACGAAGGTATTATGGAAGTCGTGTAGGTAATTTTAGGCTAACGTCTTCGGGTTAAACCGAGCTAAGGTATTTTACTTTATTTTATAGATTGCCTAATTTTATTGCTCTGATATTTGTCGAGCATACCTACCTATATCTATAGGTATGCGTTTAATTTTAAACTTTTGGAATCAGACATACCTACATTCAATATTAATGACATTAAATTTAAAAACTAATAATCGCGTATTGATTTCACGTTCAGATTTTAAGGAGAAAAACAGTTAACTTTATGATATAATCCCAAATATTTTATATATTTTTTTACTTTTTTATACCAGCTAAATAAATCGAATCAACTCATTTTTTTTTTTTATTCTTTATTTATTAAGCTTTACACCAAAATGGTTATGCCAGCTTATACAAAAAGAAAATTACAATGACTGTTTTCTTAATTCTATAGACTTAATATAAAAATCAACAACATTTTTGGTATTTTCACACATAAATTTTGAACTAAAACAAAAGTGAAACATAAAGAAGAGGTCCTCTCTAATACTTTGGGTGAATCAACTCATTTCAAATTTACCTTTATTACCACCATCTGTAGTGTTGCTTAATATAATTATAAATATTGTTCCAACCTTTTTTAAATCATCTGTTTGAAATACATACACCAAGAACATTATTATATGCATCCATTTATTATACATACGTCTGACGTAGTTTACACATAAATAGGTGTAGTGTTTTGTACATGTACCTATTATGTTTTAAAGATGCAACTACTGAATACTAGTTATTTGTACAATGCGATACCATTATTTCGCTAATAGGTACATACACCATGTTTAAATTATACGGTCTTTGTCAATTATATACGTAGATCTTTTCATTTAAAACAGTAGGTATATAATTTTCCCTGATGGTGACGTAGGTTACTAGTAGTACGATTTATTTAGTTTTAATACTTATAATATACACACTCGTAAGCTGGAAAAAGTTTTATATTGTGTGTTATTTATTTCTGCATTTTAATCATTATATTTTAAAATACAGATAATTAGGTCATCATATTTACCTACTATTCTTGTTTACTAACATACAACCTTCTAAATGAACTTGCATCATTTCATTAGCCCAAAACATCCTAATACTGACTCATCACTCAAAAACCAAGCCATAACGAACAGACAATATGTCTACAAATTGACAATATCGTATATAAATCACACGTCATACAGAGCCAAATAAGCCACATTTATAATGCGCCGTCGACGACGGTACAAATACGTACCAAACAGCGATAATGGCCGTGACAAATGTGTGAGAAATGAACTAAATTTGTGAAGAGTGGGATGGGATTCGTAATTAGAAGGTAAAGGTAATATTGCAAGATTTAGTTGGGAAATCGTTTTTTGGTTATTAGATAACGAGATTATTGTATCTCAACTAATGTCCTATGCGGCGAAAATGACCAAAAAACTTTATAAAGAGAAAGGAAACGAAGCGCGTTTAATACCTAGACAAGTTGGTATGTTGGCGTAACATAATTCCAGGTAGCAACCAAACACAAATTCCAGACAAAACCCAACCAGTTGTTTAGATAATGGTGAAAAATATAAAACGGTGTACCGAAACCGCAACATCTTTAACACAGAATCCTTTAGCAATATTATAATAACAGTTTTCAAACAATTTTCAATTTCAACCTACTTACACAACCCGACAAAATTGCGTCCGACAGCGAAGTTGTTCAAGAGTCGCTAATCGCGGAGATTTGCAACGTAAACAAATGCGTTTTAAAGGTGCAAGATAATACCGTACCCGAATACCGACCATGTATACTCTCATGGTGGTCTGAAGAAGAACGGGAGGTACACTAAATAGACAGAACTCTACTTCAACTGTCTAAAGGTTGACGTTATCTGAACTTGAAAAATAGCGCCCTTTGTAAACCAGTAAAGCACGACTTACCAGCAAAGAGTAACATTATATCAAAAATTTAACGCGGTACCAAACGGAGTTTTGCAAAGGTCAAAAGCAGCGAAGCGGCGTAGGAGATTAGATTTAAAGGTGCAAATGGTTTGGTGGGAGAAATTAGACTTATGTTGGTATAATGTAGCTTCGTATTCAGGTACCTGCTATTAGTTGTATCTACGCGAACAATAACTTCATATAACTCACTAACTAATAATGTGTAAACATGATGGGATAAAAGCGCCAAAAAAAGAACATGAAAAAAAGTAAATTTTGTAAGTTTTTTAATCGTAAACGAAAAGATACAAAATTTATGTAGGTATATTCGTGCGCTATTACTGATCTAAAAATTTTCACTTGATCGGGTAACATTTACAACATAACCCGACCAAATAATGTCCACTAATGTCCACTGTCTCAAATCTTAACATTTCTGTAAATAGCTTTTATTCTATTCGGTGTCAACACCTGAGTTATATTTGTATGAATACGGCATAGAATTGTCAATATTAAGAATAATGTTACAAGGTATTTAGTGTTCTAATGCCTAATCGAGGCGGGACAAGAGTTACTGCCTTCTGGTGCTGATTTATATTAGTTTTGTGGTGTCAATACTATTTGACACTGTATATAAAGCATATTCAAAGCTTTTTACTAAATTTACTGAAGGTTAAAAGTATTTTTTTCTATTTTACGCCTGTCGAGAAAAGCTTAATAGTCAAAAACATCTTGCCTATTTCTGCTGCTAAACAGTTTCAGCATGTTTTGTAAGAAAAGGCAGAGTAGTCAGAGTAATGACTGACACCGAGACCGAACTTGCAAAGTCTAGAGACGACGACGCGAGCGCATCTTGACACTGCACGAGTCTATCGACGTTGACAACCACCTACAATGGACTACCAAATCGTCGAAATAAAACAGTTAAGACTTCGGCTGTAAGCCCAAACCAAAGCCACTATTGTAACATTTCCGAAACTATAGCTAAATAACTATATTTTAGAAATTAGGTATTTCATTACAATAGGAACATGTTATTTAATGTTAACGAAGTAATAATTATCATAGAGTTAGTTAGGAATTGATTGCTTGACCGGTGAACGGGTTCAGTCTTCGACCACATATATTTGAATTTTACATAAATAAAATACAGAAAAGCGTGTCACCCTAAAAAATATAACATCAACTTCAATTAGAAGAAACTTACTCGTGTTAGAATACAAATTTTGGTTTAATAATTTTAAAACTCTAAGTTGCCATCATTAACTGCTTGTGTATTTGCTAACCATACAATAGGTTAATTGTAGTTTCCACTATCATTTAGTAATTTTTAAGGGAAGTGCATAAGTATACATACACACACCTACTAATTGTTCATAGAGCAAATCGTAGAAAATTACATGTTTCGCAGGCCGTTTACTTACATAAGTAGATAAGTAAACATATAAATGTTCACCCTACCTACCAATGTTAAACTATAGTTTGACACTTGAAGGCTTCACCATTCTTTGTTTTATATTAACCACGGCGTTTGTCAAACAGGAATTCTGCAACTCTTTCCCTGACCTCGTCATTGTCAAGTAATTGTATAAAATAATGCGCCGTCCACTTTAGTAAGTGGTCTGTGACATTTCATACTGCCCTGTCCTATTAAATATTTAGATCCATGACCTCATGGCTGAACTATTTTGTTATTTATTATCATTGATTGAACCAACAAAGTAACTTGTGTTACCTACTAATTGCACGGGGACAATGCTATTAGTGTTCTTAATATTTATTTTTAAGTACCTAATTTCGTGTTAAACGCGAAGGCTTTGTAAAATAATAAAAAGTTTGTTCTTCTGCTACCTGTTATTTATGTAATAAATACCTATAACATATATTAGAAACGATCGCCTTAATTCTACCTCTAGATGCCTTACGCTTCGCTTCAGACCACATATTATGAAAATGACAATAAGCTTGATGATGAACAAGATATATGTAACAAAATTTCACCTTAACTTTCATATATTTCTGTTAAGTTAACAATCTAAAGGCCCTTGCCCCCTACTACCTAAAACACAGCATAGACTTAAACCCTTTTCGAGGTCTACAGCAATACGCACGTGTACGCCTCAAAAGCCTTCATCATATCATTTAATATCTTTGTTTTGACATTCCTAACACGCTTGATTATATTTCTTGTAACTATTACGTTCCGACAGAAAGGAACTGTCAATATTGATAGATCCGACAGCCTTGACCGTTGACCAAAAGCTTGACCTTTGACTCACACCCATGCCATTGATAACCGTAAAATGTATAAATTACTATAACTTCAGTTAGACATTAATATTACAATCAATTTTTACTAAGGGCCGTGACCTTTGGTGCCGAGTGCATCTAATTTTATATAGTAAGTGAGTTTTTAAGGTGAAGAGGTAAAAAGTGAGTTAAGGGCTAGTTCAAGGATCCAAAGTTGCTCAGTGAACCTAAGCTTTAACTTGTTGCTAATAAAGCTGCGAAACGAGGTAAAAGGAAACTCTGATCAGTGTTTTAAATTATTTTTTCAAAGTTGTATTGTCGGCTATGGATAACCGCTAAGCTAATTCGCCAAGTCGCCTACATTACTTATTTACCAACTTTAGCTTCAGAATAACTTGAGAAAGTGTTATTATAATGAACTATCTAATTTTTTTTAGAGTCAATGCATATTTTTGAGTCAAGACCGTAAACTTTCATGTAGTTTATGTTTTTCATTTAAAACAATTGAGGCACAATCTTTTGATTAAATATTTTATTCCAGTTCCCTGTTTAGATGTTTGATTATTTAATGTTATGCAGAATTTTACAAAGCACAGAGAAAAATTACCAATTTAAGTATAGTTTTTATAACTACATTAAAATTGGTAATGAGAATGTCAGAATAGATAAACAAATATTGGACATGTGATTATGTGTAATGCAATTTATTATATGATACTTCAACAAACTAGTCGTGACTTACATGATATTGCGAAATATAAAAAAAATACAATGTCAAATGTCTTATATAAAAAATACAATGTCACATATCTATCAACAAATTATGAAATATTAATTTTAATTCTATCAATGTCTTTAAATTAATCTAACTTACGTAACAAACAAATCTCCGGAAACCAAAAGTTACTCTCGCTTTTCTTAGAGTAGGGAATAAAATGTTTGATAACTAACTCATATTTTTTTCTTTATCTCTTCCTGATTTTATAAAAAATGTATCAAAAGATAATATTTAAACGTAGTCAGTCACTAAACATAGTATTGACTACAATAAAGTATTTGTACAGTACTAAAATGGCTTAGAAACGGCTGTCAGTTTTAGGGTAAACTTTTATAATTCAAAAGCGATTGATAAAGTATTTTTTTCTTTTAGTAATATAACTTAATACTTTTTTTCAGTATTATAACTTTTATGAAGTTATAAATACTGCAGCTTACAAAAGAGCCTAAACAAGTAATTAGACGCCTACCCTAGTAATTTGTTGCATTTTTTAATGATAAATAACCGAATATATTTCGGTAATTGTAAGCTGAATTAAATCAAATCGGCCAATTAAGATAATCTACAGACAGACAGTCATGGACAATGGGGCGATATGACTAACACACTGTCTTGTTGCCAGCTAAACTATATAGGGTTGGTCCCAGTCGCTGTCGTAAATTATATTAAAGATTTATTGTGGTGACAAGTCATAAAATCAACGCTTTTATATTTTTGCGTCAATGTAGGCCGTTATTTTATGTTATGTGTTTTATCGATAAAATTGATGAGCTGTCAATCAGCACATGACTATGGATTGAAAGATTTTAGGTAGCTACATACTTATGTGTGTCTTAATTTTTTTCATACTCATTTGATATGATATAAACAAAAGTATCTACGTATTGCTACACCTACAATTTATTGTTAGTATTATTAGTGTAATCGTGAATATTGTTAAATGGTAACACAGTAAGTCACAGCTAGACAGCTGGTCATTCAAATCACAGTCCCGGTTTATACCAATGACATTGACAGTTGCAAGTTTACATTACAGCTACATTTGCTGATCGCTATCGATTCAGCATTGGAGCTATTAATGTTGATATTAATTAGTTTTAGTGTCCAACAATGTCGCTGGGAAAATATCTATCGTTCAATATGAAACGGTTATATGAAAAGAAAAATGTTGTTCTTTATTCAATTTTAAGATAATATGTTTCAATTTAGTTTTTTTTGTTTCAAAAAATCGCTATTTGAACTGTTTACCTTTTGAACAAAGATTAGGTAGCCTATAAATTTTGAATTGTCGTGTCGCTGAGCTTAAAGCTTAATTTAGCTCCTGCAACTATTGTAAGACACAAATTCCCATAGCTCAGTTTTATTGTCAAAATATGAAATAGCCAGTATTAAAATATACTTACGTGTTAGGTTTACCTTTCTATGACCTCTCGCCTTGACTCGCCGCGCCCTGCGGCTTGCATACCTGGCGGCGCACGCGTCACTGCGCATAGCGAATTTGTTTATACACAAAGTCAACGGGGCTTGTGCATTTTTGTTTTTTTTTTACTTATACGGAGCTGTGTGGATTTATAAGTTAGATTTTACTCAGGTTTTATTTTTATCGAGGCGGAAATAGATCTATTACATTCAAAACATTTTTAAGATGAAATGATTAAACCTTTATAATTGTAATTACAAACTAGTAAAAACTACTGGGATAAGAAATAAGTTATTAAAGATTTATCTGCGAAAATAAAATATGCACACTTTACTTAGTATTTAATCCTAGACAAGGTGTTTACTATTAAAAATAACGTTAGGTACATAATAATATTAACATTCACTTACCCGTTTTCTATCTTACCGAATCTAACCGAACCTAAGGCCTTTTTAACATAATCCCCACATACATTACCACGGTGATAAGATATATACATAAAACATTACAACATTAAAATATAACATTGTCCGCAATATAACTGTCAGCAAACCCCATATATAAAGTATAAAAACTTTATACAGACATATAACTTCATGTTTATATCCGGGAGACATAACTTCAGTTGCAATTGATTTATATTTATTACGTCGAATATTAATTATTCGCGTGATTATACGTTTATGCAGAGTAGTGATGCCCGCGAGGATTGATCAATCGATCCGCTCGATAATTAGTATCGATATTAATGTGCCTGCATTGATGATTGATTGGGTTCGGTTTAATAATTAACAAATTTAAAACATACAAAAAATTGCGATGAAATTTGATTTTAAATTTACTCTTTAAGGTCTTGCGAAACAAACAGAACATTTGGACATTAAAAAAAATGTTCTAGCGAATATATCGATATTTTCCCAACACTTCTCGATTCTATTGTCTGCCAATTTACAACTAAGATAAGTCGATAATGCCTGTGATTTAAAGATAACTGAGCAATAAGGGTATTGGTCAAGGTTACCGTATGTTAAATAGAACATTACCTATTATAATTAATGTGCCTTTTATTTCTTACTTTTGTTTGTTTACCTAACGTCACTTGTATATTTTTTATATTCTATATACAATTTAAGTTGCTTTTAAAATTAATCAATATATCAATCAAATTTAAAACAGAATTTACAGTCATATTTTAGTATTCGTAAATTTATTTAATGTTAGACGAATAAATAAAGTTATTATTAAAAAAGTAGTTATCGTCAATGAGTATCGTAATTGTACTTATTGAACTTCTAACAAATTTATGCTAGGTCTTAAATGATCCAGTGAAGGTAAATCAACCAAATTATGAGGTCAAATACAACCTAAGTAAATATTAAACGTTGACGAGTTTATCGTAATGTTGTAAATTATTTATATTATTTTATATACGTATGCAGGAGCTATTTGGTTGATAATTTACTGTTTCTAACGTTAATTAAATCCCATATCCTTAAAAAAACGTACAATTAAAATAAACGCAACTAATCGCTAGCCGTTCTTCAAGCAACAACCTAATTACAATCACTGATCTTGAATTTATGCAGCAATTAATAAATATGAAGTCTAATTCACTAAATAAATGTCCCGCATTAAAACGGTTTATGTAGTCTATTAATTGTTAGCGATAATACGAAAACAGAATTATCCTGCGCTTGCGGCGATTTTCTTGTGCAAATGTGGTATTGCACGCTATGCTGTATTGTGGACATCAAAATATGACTAGACTGTATAGCAGTTAACTATGCCTGTGCGGAGTAACTAGGCCTAATGTTCAATTAAGAGGATTGTTAATTGTTATGATTAGACGAATCCGTGAGTAAATAAGGTTTAACGTTTTAAGATGTTATTTTAAATGGAGTACGGTAGATTATTTTATAGCCTTTAGGCTTGGTTGGTATGTAGCTGTCTAACCTAAGTTAGAAGTAGATTTTAAAACGAATAACACAAATTTTTTTTTATTATTGTCACAAAAGATCTTTACAATAATAAATTTAAAGCACCTTTCATAAACCTATGTGTATTTTATGATTGCAAAACCGTTCGAAGGAAGTGCGTATAGCAAACTACCTAAGCATTAACTGTAGGTTACATTTAAATCGTTAAAAGTAACGTTATATTTTAAGTAACATAAGTTAATGAAAAAGTTAATGACATGTGACAATGATTCGGTGTTAGCACGAAGATATTTTCTGTCAGTTGTTTTGTGATTGAATCAATTACATGTATGATATAATTCGTATGATATTTAAAAAAAAACTTTATTCTGATACAATAATTTAATAATAGTTTTGAAATTATCTCTTTTTACTAATTTCTTCCTATTAAGTATTTAAATTCCAATATCGTATCAGATAATAAGATAGTTAAAAAAAATAAACTCGATATATCGACAAAACTTGGTAGATATAGCCCTTCGACGGCGAGAATGCGTGTGACCATCGATTACGCTCATTCACTATTGAAAATGACCACGGCCAAGAACTCAATAGATACATACTGTATATACAAGTCAGATTTATTAGGATTACTTATATTGATGAATTATGTTTTTTCCAAGTTTCCGTAATATTGATAATCATGCACGGGTAAGTTGACAGTGAGATATGGCAGTGTGTTTTTTTATAAAAATAATGTTTTTTTTTACAATTGCACAACTATTTGAGTGAGCGTCCTTAAAAATTACTTACGGTAATATGTCAATGTTTATTTTTTTGACCTTTTATTAGTATTTTTTACGTATGTTGTACATGTAGGTACATAACTTAACTTTAATACCTATTTCTTGTGTTAACGCTTTGTAATGTTTATGAAGCTATTATAGCCTTTAGGAAAGTAGTCCTTATTCGATAAAGCCCACCTTATGGCCCTAGCTCATAATAAACACATTTAACTTTTACAATATACAATGAGAAAACAACAGATTGTTGCTAAAGCAATTTTTGTAATAAAATTTATCAAAAATACTGCAAGCATACCATTTTCAAACTAATTATTTATTACATACAGCTGATAATGACTTCAAAGCAATAAAGGAAAGTTTATTGACCATAACCAAAATAATTTTGAAATGTAACCTATCAGTCATACCTACATAAAAAGTAATTGAATTAGTCCTCTAGATGAAGCATTATGCAATTACAACTTGAAATTAAACTAATTTTAATGGCCTATAATGCGTTTTTAAATTTAGAATAAATTTCCGAAGTTTTCAACATTTTTTCAAATACATCGGAGACTAAGATTTTAAGTCTCTTTTTTTTTTTCAAGTGACACTGCAAACGGTTAGCTAGTCTCACGAAAAATAAACCACTTTCCACCATCATGGTGTGCCATGATCCCCGTAATAACACGTCCTCACTCCTCGCTGGTCGACGCGCGACTAATCAATTGGTGCGCGTGATGTCTTCATCAGCCGCCAGAGGGCGTAACGCCCGCGCAAGCGCAAACTTAATGTTTTCCGCGCTTTAAAGCTATTGTAGTGCAATTAGTCTGTGACGATATGTGCAGCTAAAGCCTTAGATGAAAACCATAGACGGAATCGGTTACCGTAGTTTGAAATTAAGACAATACCGAAACAAGTCAAAGGGTTATGACTGAGTAGGCGACGTATGGGGTCTGTAATTTTAACCGCTCGCTAATTTGCCTTGTTTTCGATACAAAGCGCGAGACATTTGCACCTGTATGGCATTCCAGCTTGGTCAAAGAACTCAAGTCCTAGTCGTCTTAAAAAAAATCTTTTGGGGAAAAAGGTATTTATCCCACAGTTACAACTGTCGAGTAAAATTTCAATTATTAGAATAACTAGTTTAGTTCAAGCGTTATCCTGTCCTGTAGACAAAAAACGTATGACAAATATCATTAATTCATTTGATAAACAACTTTAGATAAATTATTACATGATAACTATTTTAACAACCTCATCAAATGACAAAATTTATAAATTTAAATATTATTTTGCAAACTTATCTATTTATAACTATGTTAATTTACAAAACAACGATAGCTCAAATAACGTGTAAAATAAATTATTGTTTAAATATGAATCCAATTATTAACAAAACATTTTTACCAAAATCTACTTAAGAAGAAGAAGTAATATTTAATTATATATTTTGGTTCAAAATTCTAAGGTGACCATAATAAATTAACTCCTATTAAAAATTAGGTAAGCGAATATCATACATAAGTAACAGTTTTGTGCTACAGAAAAGTCTTAGAATCATTGACAATCAAATTTGTGCAAAGGATTTATCTTATTAACATTCTTTAAAGCATACAGACATAACTTGGCTCTTATGCATTTTACCTCGGAATATTTTATTGCACGCATTATCCATTTTTTTACTATGAGTATATTTTAGTGTAATAATGGTCGGCCTTTAATTTCAAATGTGATTCGGCAATGTGCCTCATTTATCAAGTAAAATTTATCTCCCGTCATTTTATGAAGTAAAACATTTTAGAAACGTAATACCTATCACTTAAATATTTTTGGAAGGTTAGTTTACAATTAAACAGTTTACAAAGTAAAACATTTGCGAAATGAGTATTTTTTCAAATAATTACTTTTAAGATAATATGTTTGCGAAATGAGGTGTTTTTCTGATTAGCTGTTCTATCTTTATTTGTCAAATGATCATTTTGTCTTTCGTTGTTTAGTCAAACATAAGTGAACCAGTTCAAGCACTATGATTCTACATGCACTAATGATACACTACAAATATGTACCTTCACAAATTGCTGAAAGATTTAGCAATTTGTGAAGGTACATATTTGTACTTATGCCCTATGAAAATTCGCGAATATTTAAGATGATGTCTGAAACTATAAAGGGGTTAGAATACTAACCCCTTAGTCATGCCTAGACCTAGTACAAAGATACTCCTTCATTGTTTATTCCTAAACTTTGCCCCTTAAAATAAATATGTTAATTCGAATAAAGTGTTTATTTCTAACTGGTCCGTTCGTAGTTCGTAGATAGTTAATTTTCCTCGCTTTTATTTAGCAATTGAAAGTGGGCACTTAGAGGAATCACACGGCCAGAGGAACACATACAACAAATTGAACAGGATCGACAATTACTGCCAATAGGGATGTGCTGGACGTAAAGGTTTCTTTAAATATATTAATTATTTAAGGTCTGATTTTGCGTGGCTGATGACACGTGATATAACTTTCTTCGCATGATTGAACACTTTTCAAAAGTAACTTAAATTAGGTAGTATTTAATTTAGCTATTCGATAAAATCGCGACGATAAAGCTTAGTGTCAGTGCTTTTACGTTTCGAGAAAAAAAATTGTTTTTTTTCATATAATGATCTTTTATTCTACTCCCCGCATGTCATGTTGAGTGTATTAGACCGTCACTTTGGCTGAATCCTTTTCTTTGATTTTTAACATGTCTAATAAGGAATCGATACTAAAAATATATTCTTAAAATCCCCAAAGCCCCAGCCCTACACAAGACAATGCGTGCGTGAGTGCAGGGCGCCTCGCGAGCTGCCTGGAATTAGCCTCGTTACAGACGGCCGTAATTAGGGGCAGTTCCCACGGGCCGACAGGTGGACCCGGGACACTGGGATGTGCGCGGCTGATGAGGGGTTTCGATGGTGCAGTGAGGTTGATAGTTGGGATGACAGTATAGGGGTTAAAAAATAGCGAAACTTGACTTATTTGTCGTAGTAGTAGAACTAAGAGAATGGATTTGTGAGCGCGTACACTGTGGCTAATTAATTTACTTGCAAGATTTGTTTTTTGCACTGTGATGTTCAATGTTGAAATTTGTAATTATTGTGAGCAATTAAACTAATCGAATAACCGGTAACACCTTTGCATTTTAATAAAACAAATTTGAAATGTTGCTGATATCCACAACTAAATGGAGTTCGACAAAGCTAATAAATATTAGTCCTAAGATAAGTCCAGATCGCTTAGTTAACGCAATCCACATGCATTTATTCACATTAGCATTTACGTGATTTTCTAGTAATCTGTTAAAACCAATAACCGAACGTTGCAAATAAATCATAGAGCACTGAAGTCTTACACTAGCCGGTCGCGAATAAATTTAAATATCGAACGCTCGCCTAAATCAATATAGCAGGTGCGTAGGTCTTACCTGCCAGTGTTAATTCTCCTATTCTGATGCAAAATCGATATGTTTTTATTAAATTTAAATATCGAACGTTCGCCGAAATCAATAAAGCGGTGCGTAGGCCCAACCTGCCAGTGGTAATACTCCAATTCGAATTCAAAATCAATAAGTTTTTAATAAGGCATCGGTTGAAGAGCGTGTGAATGTACTTTATGGCCATATAGGATTAGGCACAAGGCGGTGGGCATTGGTACGTCGTCCCTTCAATGATTTACACTTGCACCATTTGAATAAGTGTCCCTTATTAAGCGATTACGGTTAATAACACCGCTGTGTGTGATTTGATTTGAATTGAATCGAATCCAGCTGTCCGCGATAGAATGTGGCTATCTCGCTGCAGCATGTGTTTTAATTGGCGTTTACCGTCAATTTGCGTGTGTTAGCATTAACAATTTATTATTCACCTGCTTCATATTTATTACTTTGACCTTCGTTTTTACTTTCTGTTTCTAAGTGAACCCAAAAGAAATGCAATCGGATCCGATATCGCGAAATGCCTCCCATTCAAACGGCCGACCAAATAAATTAGACCGCAAAAAAAACCAAAGGCGATTAATTACATACGCACCCGGGCTGCGTACACGCATCGGCGCGACCAATAAGGCTGCGACACGACGCGGCGCGACGTGCGACATGCTCGCGCGTCGGTGTCGCGGTCGCTACCGAGTTACTACCGTGGGCGGGTTGGTCTTTTTTTGTTTTTTTTTCGCGGGTGTAAGCAGGTCGAGTGTGAGGAGGCCGAATAATTGAACGAGGTGGTGGAACTTTTCTGTTGCTGGCTGGTTAGATTTAGGTGTTTGAATTTTTGTATTTAGTACTAGGATATAAGAGTGGCTAGCTGACTAAAATTTTGATTTTTTTGATTATTTTTATTTGTTACATTAAACAGAAAATTGCATTTAAAGTATTGCTAACGGTGTAAGTGATAGATTTTACGTGCTAATAATCACTTTTTTCTTTTGTAATTATTATATCAATTTACAAGCAAACTGTTATATAATCGAAAATATGATCCATTCTCTTTTATTGAGACCAATTGCCGTCTAAAGCTCTCATATTTAACGTTTTTATTTTAAACTACACAATACCTTCCCATTACCTTTCAGTTTGGTGCATTTAAACTTTATAGACCGCCATATTGATGAGAATTGGCTGATTTCCAGAAATAAATAGCATTGTATTTATAATTTATAAAGTATTTATAAAGTTAAAGCACCGAGCCAGATCCGGTGCGAAGATTGGACAACATTCTTGTATCACTTGTAAAATACTTTATTGCTGTATAGTCCGCGCGAAAAATGTTGGCAGTTAGCACCCATAATAATAAACAGCGAAATTAGTGTTATAGATAAACATTGATTTATAACACTATTGCATTCTGTGTTATACCTTTATTTTGGGGCAGATAAACTGTAATCTTTATTATATTTTAATTTTAATTAATTTAGGTATGTTGAATTCCTAACTCGTATTGTCACAAACACAAAAAAAATGTCAATTTCAAATTTTTCCCCAAAAAAATCAGCACTCACCCAAAAACTCCCTCCAACATCCTTCGCCCCGACTGCCCAGAAAGAGACAGCACTCTCGACCTACTCCTGCGAGACAGGGACGGCGCTACCCGGCTTAGGGCTCAGCTGTGGGTATCGCATCGGTGCGCTATGGAGCTATCGCGCCTGCCGCCATCGCTGCGCGGTGTTAGGATTTACCGGCGCGCTGGCACAGGGGCCGAATTACTGGAGACGTTTTATGATATACTAGAGGCCGCTCGCGACTCCGTTCGCGTAGAAGTCGGTTTCCCGTGGAAATGAGAAGTTTTCCCGCGGTAAAAAGTTCCCCTAATTCTTTTAAACATATTATTTTGGTATCTAAAACCGTTTTCGCAGCGCACGCTACGGAAGCCCTCAAGGATGAATAATTTTCCCCGATTTTTTTCCATTTTCCATTATTTCTTCGCTCCTGATAGTTGTAGCATGATGTTATATAGCCTAAAGCCTGCCTCGATAAATGGTCTATCCAACACAAAAAGAATTTTTAAATTCGAACCAGTAGTTCCTGAGATTAGCGCGTTCAAACAAACAAACAAACAAACAAACAAACAAACAAACAAACAAACAAACAAACAAACTCTTCAGCTTTATAATATTAGTATAGATAAAAAATAATATTATAAATATTGACGTCATGCTGTCATGGTGTTGCTGGTTTAAAAAATTTTTGAATATTTTTCGTCTGTGAAACTTCTTGTTAAGCTCGCATTTTATTTATTAACTGGTAAGTAATGCGAAGGTAGTAAGTAATTGTTTGTTGTATTGTACACGTAAATCAATCGACAACAAACCCTAACTTTAAAAAGGTTACGGTTCGCGCTATTAGGCTGGCTTACTGTTCCTACAAAAAAATACTTAAATAGTTGCCATTAATAAAATTGTCAGTAATAACTATCTAAACATTTTAAGCCACATGTTGCTGAAATATTATCACCAATTGCTAAAATTAACCAACAAATCGCATCGCATTTAGTATTGACCCACGTGACCCCATCAAGAATTTATTTAAAACAAAGCGCACATTGAAAACAGAAGTAAATATTATTAATGCATTAAATTATTAAACAAGACACTCCAATGTCAAGTAAGAGGATCTGAAACCGGCAATTATACGTGGATTCGTATATAATTACTACTACATAACTAATTATTATTATACTATTAGATAAGCTGCCTGTTTAGAATATTAAGTGGATACGGCTATTTGTTTTCATAAGAATTAATGTGCTTTGCTAGTTGTAATTTGTAAATTAAACGTCTGGATTTTAATCATTTATTTTGAGTTACAAGTTGAATATTGCTTATAGTTTAGATATTTGCCGCCATACCATAGATATACGCGTTTTATTATTAGTTTAGAAAAACCTACTAAATAACTCTGCTGTTGGCTATATACCGAAATGAGTACTATTCAGTCATTGATGACCTCACTAGGGCAGCGGTATGCATACTCGACTGTTAGGTGGTATTTCCCGGCTCGTGTCTAGGTTTTCCCTTTGTCCTTTGTAAATAAAGTTCGCGCTTTGTTTAAATCCACATCATAAGAGATGTTTACTGAAAATTATTATTTATAAATAGTCTACCAAATCAGCCTTATAACATTTTCGCCTAGTGTGCGCCCACATAAAGCTAATGATACACTGATTAACAATATTCGGGGCAGATAGCCCGTGAGTTACTGGCGGGGGGCGGGGCGCGGGGTGTCCCGATTCTAGATAAATGCGCCCGCGCCGATTTATGCCCACCTCTCCGTATTAACTGATATCTACCACTAAATATGCCATTATATGAGAACAAATAATACATGCGAACAGGGATCAGAATTGTGGCGAGATTTCCGATTGTGATATATAATAGATGTGGGAAAGGATAGTTGAGTTGATAGTTAATTTATGATTTTTGTTAAAATTTTGGATTTGTTAAAACTAAAATAATTCAATATCAACCCTATACCTACATTCTTAGTTCCCCAGTTACTTACATTCCTTGTAAAAAATGTTCACGCTTTTATTTTGCTCTTTGAAACTTAGACTTAAGTCATTTTAGTTTTTATTTATAAAGTACGTTATAACTGTCAAGTCTAGAAATAAGTTTATTTAATGCAAGTTATTTAAATACACAAACTAGTAATTTATAACGTAGAAACTTCTGAAATGCGCCCCAGTTGGTTTAATAAAATCACCAGTATCACTCTATTACCTCAATGATTCAAATCTTTTGTTTACATCTAAAACACGGTCAATTTGAACCCGGAACATCCCACTTTCCAAGTTCAAAACCCTATAAATATCAATCCCGTTGCAGGCGCCTCGTATTCTTCCGCGAAAATGCAACAAAATTAAAAAGTATACTCATTATGTCTCCGGCCGTATATCGCAACATCTATCTATACTGGATCACTTGTACCTTTTGTTAATACTCGGTATACGGCCAATTTATAAATTCGTTTGGCACAACTATCATTAATTATGTTGCTGAGTGGGTGGCTGAGAAAAACTTACTCCACTCATTTTGCTATCATTTCCATCGTAGGCCTTCTCGCTTTCGCACTCAAAACCCTTGCTCTGAAACTCGGATGCTATTCGGCCATAACTCTCGGTTATAAGGAAGTGATTTTCAACCTTAATACTAAGGCGTAGAGTTGAAAGTTGATTGTTTGAGACTCGAGGTTAGGCCTTTTGGTGTTTGGTTAATAATATAGTGGTCTCTGTCTAAAGGCTTGTTCACAAGCCTCCAGAGAGCTAATGGTGTTATCTTTGCCTTGAACGCACCACCTCTCAGTATATTTCTTTATCTTGTCCACTCAGTCGGCGGTTTACCGACGGTTTTTTTATACATTTTTTCCTCTTCATTTGCTAATTTGGAAAATGAGAAGAGTCTGTGAGATGAAATCGCAAGTGATCGTAGATTTAGGCTCGGCGTTTATAAAATTAAACAACGCTTTTGAAATTAATTGAAAGGTTTTACTGGGAATTCCGTTATCCGCAATCGGGGGTTCTTAGTATTTACTGTCGTTTTGTTTTAGGGCTTTTTAGTAGAAATTTCTATTGTAGCGTATTTTATCCTTTATTTTACACCTAGGTATACTTTTCATTTCAATGAACTATCTTCAACAATATTAAACTATCTCATGTAATTCTCATTTAAACACCGAAAAATTAAGCACAAATTGCGATTACTTAGCTACATTAAGTTCTTATTCAACCCTCTATTTTTACCATTCAACGTAAAACCTCAACAATAACATAATCAAAATCATAGAATCTTAGCTATAACATCACATTTCTGGGCGTGCGGTCGCTCGGGTGGGCGACGCCGCCCCTGCCAGCGGCGCGGGCGCACGCCATAGCACTATACTTACGTGCGATCGATGACAGATGTGAACATCGGACGTTATCCTGGAACCAACAAATGGAAAGGCAATAAATCAAACTCACATCATTGCGGCTAAACTGGTCAAATACTAGACTGAGGCCCGTTTTTACCAACGTCCACTAAAATTTTGGGGAAAATATTACTAAGTTTTTAACTTCAATTTTTTATCTGTTTATATTTATAAACCACTAGAAAAAATAATGTCAAAATATGTATAATTAAGTGATGTTTAAAATGACTTAGGTGTCCCATAAATTTAGGTAACGTTTGTGAAAACGGGCAATAGACAGAGTCTCTTTTCAAATTAAGGGGCCTTAACTATACATTTCAGAAAATCTATATCTGAAAATAAGGCATTTATCTTAACCCGGTCGAAACGAATTTCGCACATTTCCAACTGTAGCTCGTGATTTTTTGCTAAATCGTAATTGTCGTGACCTAAACCGTTTCTCTTCTATACGGAAATGATTCAACTATTAATTCAATTAAAACGAATTTCTTCAACCGTTTCAATGAACACTCAACAAGTATTCCCATACCTTTACCGCCTTAACCTTTGAAACAGCTTGCATATTACTTAATGAACTTTAAGTTACAATGTATAAACACAAAACAATACGCCAGCCCTAGCCTAAACGACTTGTTACACAATTAATGTATGAACAAATGAATGATACTTTCAAATCGAATGAGCAGTAATTAATTTTCAATTGAAACGCCGAAAGAACAATACTGACTCTTAACTGACCTCATTAAAAAAAAACTCACCCTAAATGTATTATGAGCTTTATAGCTTAGGGAGTAAGGTTGGGATTGTGCAAGTTATAGTTTAGGACGTCGAAGGTTCGTATATGATTTCTCTTAGTTATCAGAACTAATACATCAGTTGTCTTTGTAGTGACATTCAATGTTTCGTATATGCTTGAGTACTTACCGCGTAAGAACATGTAAATGTCCTCAATTAAGCATTATGCTTATGTAATTCTTCTGAACCGTATAAGCTTAAAATCAAAGGAAAGCTACAACATTGATAGTAACTCTATATTATTTACTAAGTTTTGCTATTTGTACAAGTACGGTGGTTATGGAAAGCATCATGTGTCGTAGTAATCATAATATTAGTTTCCTGTAAAAGGGATTTTACAGAACAATGATAGGTTAACTACATATAAATAGTTTACCGTAGCGAGACTCTTAGACTTGATTTAGGGATTTATAAATGAGCATATTGTATACCTACATGAGCTATCATAATATTCGTCTCTTTTACTTATGAAAGCTGTCATAAGACTGACAAAGACAAAATGTAAAATCCCTTTTTAAAAAAGGAGATATTATAATATGATTTCGTTCTTACAATGTCTTCAAGCTAGCAACTCATTTTCATCTTAAAATATAAAATAACTTCAGCCCGTCATACATATAAGCCATTATTTATACTTAATGCTTTAAAATAAATTTACTAAAACAAATATGAAATTGCGACAATCAACAGTATATTTGCATTTTATGTATCAACTAATTGGATCTCGCTTTATGCCGTTACAAAATGGAGTCACAAATCTGTCGCAGAAGATAGAAATGTTACACTTACACACGCAAATAGTTATATTGAACTGTTCCTTAACTGTAATTAAGAATGTGACACTTGTGTTAACATTTATCGATACAATCTGCTAATAACAGCTTTAAATTCCAATCAAAACTGCAAAATGTGAACTAAGTTTTGTGAAATTGTAATAAGTCTAAAGTTTTTATTGGGACTTTATCGAAGCTTTTAGTTATATTTCAGGAAAGTAAAGGATTCTTCAACGCTTATTTATTACCAACTATTATTTGTAACTTAAATACAAAAAATACAAAACAGTGTATTGGTTTAAATAACATAATAAAGATTTTTGTCGTTACCTTATAGTTAATCTTGTGATTTAACTTCGTTGTTAACTTATCCATATCCAGACACGGATATATCTTTAACTCGTAATGTAGGCCTCTTTACTTTAGTGATACATAAACATAGACAATACAATTCACGAATGGAACCTTCTATAAATAATGTGACAGGCAATTAAAAGTTCTGCTTACATGCAAATAACCATTAATTTTATGACCCATTTTCTAGATAAGTAACTAAATAAATCAAATAAAATTCTCTTGTTAATACAAAACATCTGTATGACTATTAACACGGTCGTAAATAACATTATTTTGCATTAAACACAATCTAATAACAGGATTAACATAAAATTGAATTAATTCGGCCCTTAGGCTTTATTATCTAACAGGGCTTTAGACTATATTTACTATACAGGGTCTGTCGTAATGAATGGATAACCTGTTACCTACAGTTGATCCGGATGTGAGGCTATAAGAAAATGGTGTCTTCTTGCCTGGGTTGTCAACCATAAGAAAATGGCGTAGACTTTTAAACTTTTTTATAAATTTCGCTATTTTTTTCATTTATTCCATTGCCATTTCTTCAAATTTTGATGTATTTGTATAATTCTTTTAGTATTATACTGCTGAAGACGTGTATTATGTAATTTAAATACAATTGTAGGTGCTATTCACGTTGAACATTATCAAAATACTCATTTTAAGAAAAACATTTCCAATTTTTTTTCTTTATGTCAACTTTTGATCATCTCCTGTGGAAAAAAAAAGTATGACGTTATAGCTGCCCATGATCTCAATAAATTGTCTAGTATGTGTAGATTCTAAAAAGGTATAACGATGTGTACTTTACAAGCAACAATAAGTTACAGGAGCGAGAACACTAATCAAGGTCGGAATTTTTATTTTTCATGTTATGTTATAAATGGTTGTAAAACTTCGTCATAATGATTTTATTCTATCAAGATACTTTGCACAAACACTATCGGGCCACTAATAGGATATTCAGAAGAAAACCCGGTTGTTTTTGGGAAAAAAATAACATTACTCCACGATAATAATGTAATGAAAATGTACAAATGAAAATTGTTGTGCTCTAATAGTTACATGCGACAAACATGTTGCGACAAGTTTATTCGAAATTGAAACGGATTTTAAAAATCGAACAAAGACCGCATTACGAAGAAAAGTGGAAAAAATTAGAAGGAAATCGTCCTTCCATTAATGCATTGTGCACTCTAATGAACACACGGTAATCAGGATGTCGCACATTTGGATATCTTACATGATAAACACTAGCAGCTCTATTAGTGCTGCTATTACATACACCGTAAATGTAATGCATGTTCGCGTATTCGGCCGGCGTGTACTGTTGCGGCATGATACACAAACTACACAAAAACTTTTCCAAAACAACAAGTTCAATCGATAGCACAACACAATGTCCGTAAATGTGAGCAAAGTCATCAGTATCACCACGTTATCAAGTCCAAATCACAAGGAAAATCCTAGTCAATTATTAGAAAGCAGTAACAAATTGACGAAAATAGTGGCCCGATTCTCAAAACACTCTCTAAAATTAAATTAAAAATATCGCTGTTACTTTCTCATGCTTCGTATTAAAACAAGACAGGTACATTGGTCTCACTAAATTTAGTCCACATCATTGTGAAATTGAACGAAATGCGCTGAGGACTAGCCTAAAATTGCCTTCGCCGTGGCATATTGCACGTACATTTTAGTTTGACAGGACTAAAATGATAACCTGTCTCTGTCTTATTGATGTGTAAGTGACAGCGATAGTTTTAGTTTAGTTTAGAAAGTGTTTTTAGAATCGGGGCCAATGTGAACAAAAGGACATGCGATGCTCAAAATCACACTGATGTGATGAGTACCCTATTCTTTGCAAAACGGTCTTGTTCGATTTTTAAAATCCGTTTCAATTTCGAATAAACTTGTCGCAACATGTTTGTCGCATGTAACTATTAGAGCACAACAATTTTCATTTGTACATATTCATTACATTATTATCGTGAAGTAATGTTATTTTTTTCCCAAAAACAACCGGGTTTTCTTCTGAATATCCTATTAGTGGCCCGATAGTGTTTGTGCAAAGTATCTTGATAGAATAAAATCAATTTGACGAAGTTTTACAACCATTTGTAACATAACATGAAAAATAAAAATTCCGACCTTGATTAGTGTTCTCGCTCCTGTAACTTAATGTTGCTTGTAAAGTACACATCGTTATACCTTTTAAGAATCTACACATACTAGACAATTTATTGAGATCATGGGCAGCTATAACGTCATACTTTTTTTTTCCACAGGAGATGATCAAAAGTTGACATAAAGAAAAAAAATTGGAAATGTTTTTCTTAAAATGAGTATTTTGATAATGTTCAACGTGAATAACACCTACAATTGTATTTAAATTACATAATACACGTCTTCAGCAGTATAATACTAAAAGAATTATACAAATACATCAAAATTTGAAGAAATGGCAACGGAATAAATGAAAAAAATAGCGAAATTTATAAAAAAGTTTAAAAGTCTACGCCATTTTCTTATGGTTGACAACCCAGGCAAGAAGACACCATTTTCTTATAGCCTCACATCCGGATCAACTGTAGGTAACGGGTTATCCATTCATTACGACAGACCCTGTATACATGTGGCCCTTAGACATTCCAGTCCTATGACCTGGATATGTTGACTCAGATGACTTGATTTTGACCTTAATTCTAAGCTTTTATGTTACGTAATAGCCCAATCGTGTGTTAAAAATAAACTAAAAGGTGAAGGTATAGGCTCTCGAACATAGTTCAATCAATTATTGTCATTGACATAAGTTATCACGTCATCGCCGATGATTAATTAAGTTTAATTAAACATTTAAAACGTCTCGCGGTGATAAGATCCACTCCCGTTGCGCAGGCGACGCGGATCTGTCACGAAGCCTCACAACGTGACTTGCCATGCATTAAGATACCGTATTACATATTTCGCCACCTATACAACCTTACTGAAATTATCCTCTTTAATAGCTTCATTACACACATCGACCCAAACACATTATGCTAATACACTCGGCGAGCTTTTATTATATCGCACTGGCACGCGATACACAGTTTAAAAACTAAAAAAAGAAAATTGAAATTTGAAATTCGACCCCCGCGGAGCACCGCGCTGGATTGGCAGCGTGAGTGACGTTCGCTGTCCCTATTGGCTGATAAGATTTGACAGATAAGATGGCGGTCCGCTTAGAGTCTTTCCCGGGCATTTTTGACTGTTACAATTCTAAATGGTAATAAAGGTTACGGTATCTATTCTAACTATTCCGTAACTGTCTCGGGTTATACTGACAATGCGTAGACGCATTCTTGTTGTCAAACTTTTAATTGTTTATACGGCTTTTATGTAATGTAGACGTAATGTAGACGTGTAATTGTAGACGTGTATTTTTTTTCTTCGAAATAACTCGTTTTTCTAATTACCAATCATGATTCGACAGAATTTTTCTGCGAATACTGAAGTCTTTTAATAAAATATTTGAAATTACTTCAAAAACTGCCTCGTAAGTGCCCGTTACCTTAAAAATCCTTTGTCAAACTCAAGCCCTACCTATTCCATCCCCATAAAACAAAATCCAAGCACTTCCCACAAATCCTAGTCCTTGGACCTTACAACGTTAAATAACCTAGAAAACACGGCGCCTCGCGTGTGGTCCATGTAGACTCGCCTTACAATTCCTGTACCCACCTGTATGCTAGAGCATGCATTAAAGTTTTAATTTCAATTTTCACCACAGTCCTGCCAGTTGGCCCGGGGGCATTGAAGATTAGTGTCTTATACAAAACGCCGTATTCGTGTGTTTACAGCCTTTGTTTATGGTTTAATGTGTTTATTAGAGATTACGGCTTAAATGGTATGGTGTGGAGGAGTGTCTAGAGTGAAGTTGTAAAGCGTTAATTTTGCGGTTGTTTCAGTGACACACCCTTTATATTTTTATAACATTGTTGCTTTCAACAGTTTCTTAGACTGTAATGTCCAAAATAAAAGACCTTGTTAATGGGAATCGTTTTTCTTTCAATAAAATTTCTGACAAATTTACTAAGAATTGAGCGCGAATAATATGTATTACAAACAGACTACATCTTTAATAAGAATTTGTCAAAAACTTTCTATAAAAACATTACCTTCTGAAGCAGTCGGGTAAAATAACCTTCCCTTCCAGGTGGCAGATTCTGCTCGTTCTCCCCGTGCATCGAGCAGGTCCAGCGCACCTGTCTGTCGCTGCAGCAGCACGGGTTCCAGGATGTCGCCACCGTGGAGGTGCTGCAGACCCAGCTCAGGGTCAACCGCAGGGTCATCCCGGTCAGGAACCTGGCGTTCTTGAAACATAAGGTATGTAAATTAAAATATCGAGGGAAATTTAGGACTCTGGATTTTCATTTTGATATCAGGTAAACTTGGTAGACGGTAGAGATGAGGCTCTATTGCTAAGCGCTGATGGGTGTCAATCTCGGGTGTTAGGGAAACTTGATGCATTCCTAGCTGGGATCCAAGTGAAGAGAAGTGTAAGTTAGAATGTCCATCGAGGTCATCCGGTTTTATTATTATTTTTTCAAAAACGGGTATCTTTCACCCTGGAAAATTTAAGATATACTTGGTATTTGTATCATAATCATTTAAAAGACGCATTGCTATACATTATTATACACCATATATAATTAAATAAAAAGGTATGCCAAATATGTTTCAAAACCTCGTTCCAAATCTCCCTTTAGCTCTTATTTCTACTTCGAAACATGAATATCTCTTAGAAGCCTTACTTCCCAAGCATGTAAACACACACTTTTTGAGTCGACTTTCGGTGCTTGTTCGCCTAATTGCCACGTACATTAAATTAAAACACGCTACCTGAACATAAATTCGCTGAAAACATTTTCTTGAGGACATTTTCCTTATGTACCGATGTCCAATAACTAGTGGTTAGTCGGGGACAGGTCAAAAGGTGTTGATATTGCGTGGGAGAAAGTTTGCGTATATTTTTAGATGGGTGGTGAGCATAGGACCTTAATATGCTGCATTAAGAAGTGATATCTAAGTCATTATGCATTTTTTTGTACAATGCTAGTCGTGTGAATCTACAGTAAAACACATATCTACAGTAAACATATATATTAAGTTCTCTTTTTTTAATAAAAAAAAAACTAAATTCACACAGTTTTTTTTTTGCGGCAACTATATCACACCGCCCACTGAGTTTATTACGTAGATATTGTTAAAACCAAATTGAATTCCTAAATGCCTTTTCATTTTAAATATTGAAACAGATGTAGTTTTGTTTACTTTTAAGTTCAGAATGTTTCTAAGTTTTCCTTCCAAGTTACCATTTTGTATATCATGAAAACTCTAAATAATTTATATCATAATTAATCACCTACTAATATTGCTTGCAAGAATTATTGATTTAAACCTCCTTGAATCGATTCTTATTCGATTTATACCCCTTATGCAAATGTTGCCAAACCACCAAAGGTTTTATGTAAGTAATATTATATTGAATATGTATTTGGCACATAACTGGCCAGCAACACATAAAATTTTATGTTCCGTTTATGAAATATTTCACTCGTTGGGTCCACGAGAAATGCATAAATCATCAGCTTGTTCGATTATGACGTTTAACATTTTATAATATGGGCAATAACTTTGGGCATTTGGTGAAATACTCTAAAGATAAGTGGGTTGAATTTTAGAACTATGTTAGAGCTTATAGTCAACAAGAGAAGAAATATTGGAAAAATCTAAAGTTCTGAATATAAGGATCTATTGAGAAGTCCATTATTATAAAAAAAAAATCATGAGATGAAATTATTTTATTATAAATATTCGTCTAGATTCAGAGTTTTTAACATCGCCTCTGACGTGGTTCCTGACAGAAGTGACGCTTCTGTCAAGCTTTTTTCTTAGCTTGATAGTAGTTTTAGTTAGTGCACCGTTGTTATAAGTAATGGGTCAACTTGCTTTCTAAGCCTTTGAGTAACTCTGGAGACAATACAGCTAGACCTATCCTAGGATTTACTGCTTTCGATTTGTTAAAATCGTAACGTGATAGACGAAAGCTTCAAAAATGAGTAATGTATTTAAATGTAAAAGCTTATAAAAGCATTTTATAGCAACTAAGAAGACAAAAGTAATTATTCAGGCGTTGCTTTTTGAGTATTATGTAAAGTCCAATACCTAAACATATGCGAAAATTCAAAACCAACTTTCCATACAAGCATCCTAACTGTTCCAAGCTACCAACAAAGACAACATATCGCACGGGCTGGATAACCATCAAGATAACTCTTTTTACGGCGTCTCCTAATGTGGTATAGTTTCCACCTTAGATAGACTAATGCACTACCACGGTACGGTAGAGCCATAACAACCTAAATACGATGAAAGTCAGGGCACGGCTTCTAAATACAATTTAAAAAGCTACGCTGATTTTCCCACGGATTCTGCAAACCTTTGTTGTTAGAGACGAGCGCGCTTCACGGAAATACTATCGATAGTCGATGGTTTTTTAACCGTAACAATTTGAAATTACCAAAGAGTTTTTGAGTACTTTAAAAATAACAATAAGGAAAAATATAGTGTGTAATAGTGCAGATGTATCTCTTTGTACGTTGCGTAACCAAAAAGCCGCGGAAACAAACACCACCAGCGTTAACACGGCCGTAAGTTAGTCGGCGGCGACTTTAAATGTCAGTAATTTCAATATTATGACATTTATCGATATCGAAATCAAGTCGACACTTTCACAGCGGCTACTGTCTGCGAAACGTGACCGCTCGCGACAAACGACGCGCGTGACGACTCCGAACTCAAGTCGATACGTCGCAGATATCGATACCGAACACAACACTAGTCCTTATTGTAACTGCAGTCACGTGCTTTACATTTTAGACTTTATCCTCTAGTGTTCAGGGTTGATTTTCGGTTGTGGCGGCAGTGTTAACATGAAGTGTCAATTGTCTCAAAACAAAACGAGTACGTCGCATATTATACTAATAGATACTTTATCAACGGTATCATAAGGGTTGTAACATGTTATCGGTACATTGAGTTTCTCGACAACTTATTCGCAGCTAATATAACCTTTGTTGGAGTGTTAAGATTTAGTTATTTAGTGATACTGTCAGCAGAAACATAAATGTGATTATCTGCTACTGGTTCTGTCAGAATGCTTACCTAATATTATCGGTTTGAACGTTTTGCAATGAATTCGAGTTATGATTTGAATAGTTATAGCTGTGAAAATTTGTTTGTATTCATACGTACTTTAGGTAAACGAATAGGTATCTTGGAGTAGGTATGTGTCTTTTAAAAACGATAATGTGTATATTTGGGCATTTTTTACTCTCATTTTTAACTGGGATCTCGAACGGTTGACAGTTTTAAATGTGGTTATAGCTTTTTGATGTCACTATTGTACAAACAAATGTTATTGTTTGTACCAATGTGGACTTAAATCTTTAAGCATTCGAATTTTCCATAAAACACTAAACTTAAAAAATAACTAAAAACAAACTACCCATATCTTATATAACATTTTAACAAATCCTTGGTCAATTCCGCGCAATGATTGTATTCGTAATCCAATTTAGAATGAAACAAGCCAGCCAATCACCGCTGATAGACAATTTAGGTATTCCGATTGAATGATGGAGGCTGAATACGAGCATGCAGCCTTTGCCGTATTGTTGTGGATTCTAGAAAATTCCATGGAAATTCTGTTTGGGAAGGCAATTGGAATTTCTTAAGCTAAATAAAATATAGAAATCGTTACACGAGGAGGTGCAAATTGTATTTTTTTTATTAAAATGGGCTGGTACATTTTCTTTTTACTAATTTTATTAAAAGTAAAATAAGGTAGTCGAAAGGAGCGTCGCTATTATTAACATTAAATTGTTTTTCAAATATTTTTAATATGGAATAAAAAACGACAAAGCCTTCATTGAGGTACCATTGTATTATAAATTACAGAAGATATCATGTCTTTTTAATAAAAGTCAATAAACAAAATGCTTTCGAGATTCACCCATAATTTTATGCAACAAAATCTAAACTTAGTTTAACTAAACTATACCTCACCGTCGTCTCTTTAACCTCCACCTATAAAAACCAAACGCTCTATATTTTTCACAAGTCTCTTATCAATCAGCTTGTAAACGTCTTCAATCTTGGTCGAAAGCGGGTCTGGTTAACCCATTGCAGTTTATGTTCTTATAGAAAAAGCCGGTTAACCCCCATCGGGCCAATTATCAGCGGCTACTTAATACCCATTCATTTAGCACGGCGATTGATAGATTTACTTGAAAACTAAAACACGAGTAGGTAAAAGATTGTACTAGAAGAAAATTTTGGATTTTTAAACTCTACTATTTTTTTGTGATTTCAAAACGTTTGTATATCTAAGCTATGTTCATAATATCAAAAATCGACAGATTAAAACGGTTTATCTTTAAAATAATTATACTTTCCTATTTCTAGCTTGCACATGAAGCCAGTTTTCTTAGCTTAATTCAAAATTCTAAATAAAATAAAATAAAATTTATTTTTATTGATAACACACAGTCCTCCTAATTTCTAAAGCGGTTTATTTCAAATACATCGATCAATACTTTCCTTTGAGCACTTATCTCGAAATCTCGCCTCCCACCAAATCAGCCTCAATTACAACCGAACTAACTACGGAATGATTAATACATGGCCTGCGCATACGCAGCTGGGGGCTAGTCCCAGTTAGATAATGTCTCGCTTCGTCAACTAATTTAACTTTATACCTTATATTATATACTATATTAACTAATGTAACCACTTATTCTTGATTAAATTGTCTTTGCTACGTCTCAGCCAATCTCATTAGACAAAAATGCAATTAAGACGAGCTTGAGTATTTGTTAATTGATTATTAGTAAGAGGATGCCTTGATATTTCTAAAAGACTTTAAACTCCATTATTTCACTACAAGCAACTTCCTAGTTACACAACTACTTACACAAACATATTTAATAAAATCTTCAAAAAAAATACATTTTAAAGCAGAAAAGGAAACCTCGATAAGTTTTCTTACCGAGAATTTCCTAATAGACAAATTGGGACCTTCCCTTCGCTGTTGAGAACAAAAGACGCCTGCGCATTCCCACATTACTTATCTTGATGACGGATCGCTCGGTACACGTATACACGTGACGTATGGAAAGGACTTAGATTTAGAGTATAGTTCGTTTTTTGTGGTATTTTCCACGCGCAAATAGCAGGCCGTTGCTCTGCTGTTTTTCGTGGAAGAGGACTTGACGATTCGGTTGGGCGATAAGTTTAATGGATTTTGGAAACGAGGATGAAACTGGGTACAATAAAGGACATATTTTCAAGAGATTACATGAGAAATGTACGTTAAAATTGGGTTCAATACAAAATTGCAAGCAACTATTGACGTTCAAAAGCTTGACTTCGTACTGTATACTCGATTTAGATCATTAAATTAGTGTCAGTAAGTATGCGAATTCATTCCAGAAGAAACCTTGGTAGTTTGATAAGAATTTCGAACTGAGAATTGCTCAAAACGCGACTGACAATCTTAGAAAGTCTCTACAGAGAAAAACTGCTACAAATATCTGAAAATCCCTAAAATAGCACCGCCCGTTAACTCTCAAAGGTTCCAGTAACTACCCAATACCTTACCAATGTTTACCACCAGATGGTTAGCCTTTATCTGCCCCCCCGATCCGACACTGGAGTCAATAGCGCATCGGATCCCGCCGTCGATAGCGCGGTCGGACGCTATCTGCGCGGCTGTCAGGGCCGACACAATGGCCGCGCCGCTGTCAGTGTCAATGTCAGACGGCAAACGTCAATGTTGAAATCGGGGGTTCTATAGCAGTGTAACCTAGTTTTATTCGGTTAAGTACTCGAAAATGTATCGAAGTTGTGACCAAAAATTTTAAGTAATGGCGAAAATCTGAGTCAAAATTGTGTAATTCATTGAAGTTTAAGACTTAAACTTAATGTCATAATATTGTAACTGAGTTACATGTAAATGCGTTTTTTTTAAAACAATGTAAAAATGTAAAACTCGGCAACGTTTTCGAATGTTATATGTTTAAAATTCCTTTCGAAAAATCTACTTTATCGAAAAGTCGAAAAGTTATTCATTTGGCGGGCTTGCTTTAATACTTTATAAAAAATAATGATAACATAAAAAATAAATATACGTCCATTTATTTATAACATACAACTCTAATAAAATAATAACATTTCACTTAATAAAGGCTTTCAATCAAGCTGTCAGACAAATACAGCAATTATCACCCAATTAATTGGTAATCCGAGCGTAACAGATCGGTTTTCATTTCCAATGCGTACGCGCCGATAAGCATCTTATCAGTTTGTATCGCGGACGCATTGTCACGTAACGCACGTGTCCGACTCTGTACACACAGAGGTACATTCGACCGAGAAATCGGTTAATTTTAATGTAATTTTGTAGCAATTATCAAGGCTATAAGTTTGTCAAAATATTGAGTCAAGAAATATTCATCGCACGGCTGTCTCAATTTGTATATGAAATTGCAAAGTAAATTAATAATTTACGACACTAAGTTTACTTTTTTCCTAATTGTTTTATTGATACTTTTAGACGCCAGCAAACATACAGCTTATAATTGCCAGAGCAAATCAACGCTTAGGTGTAGGTACATCTCCCTAACTATCTTAATGATATAATATTATTTGTATCAGTTATTTAAATAAACAAGAAATTTAAACCTCTTTATTTGCTGACTGTACCCTTGACTGGAAAGTGTGCCTGCAGTGTACGTCGGAGTAATGTCTGAACCGAATCGTAAACATAACTGTCTAATGTGATACTTTGACATTTCGCATTGCTTTTACTCGTAGTTGTTGTAGTTACGAGTATAAGGACATTTATTTTGTTCATATTTAGGTATATTTATTTATTTATTTATTTATTGTCATAGAAGCAACAGCACTTAAACATATTACATAGCAGGGAACATCAAGATTAGCTAACTGCCAATAACAGATTCTCAATTTATAAAAACCGGCCAAGTGCGAGTCGGACTCGCGCACCGAGGGTTCCGTACAAACCTGCAAAAACTACTTAAAATTTTAAGCTTTTCGAAATTTTTCTGTTACCTGTGCTGTAAGCTATTGCTTCTTACCAAATTTCGAGATTATATGTCAACGGGAAGTGGTCTTTAGGTTTTAATTCCCGTGCGTGTAGTTGCGAGTTTCAAAATATGCGGTATCAATGGTTGTACTTTTGTGTTTTGCGTTTTTGCGTTGACTTAGTTTTTTTTTTTTTCACGGGTTAACCCTTTTTCACGGGTTAAGCCTTTAAAGGCAATCTAAGTATTTGATATGATTTTCAACTTGATAGCTCTACGCGTTCATGAGGAAAAAAGTAATAAGTTTATATTTATTAAAAAATATATATTTTGTAATGTAACTAAAAATTAAGGTTTTCGGAATTTTTCCTTTATGTGTGCTATAAAACGTTGCTTCATGCCAAATTTCAAGATTCTAGGTCGACTGGAAGTACCCTTTAGGTTTTGATTCCCTTGCGAGTACTTGCGAGTTTCAAAATATGCAGCTTAAATTGCTGTTTCTTTTGATTGCGTTGACATAGAAGTTTGATTTTGTTACAGCTTAAAGGTATTATAGACCTGAGTATTTGGTATGAATTTCAATTTAATACCTCTACGCGTTTATGAGGAAATGGGTAGTAAGGTTAAAATTATTTAAAAAAATATATATTGTGATGTAACTAAAAATTTATGGTTTTCGTAATTTTTCCTTTATCTATGCTATAAGACGTTGCTTCGTACCAAATTTCAAGATTCTGAGTTCACGGGAAGCACCCTGTAGGTTTTGATTCCCTTGCAAGTGTCGAAAATTTGCGGCATAAACGGCTGTATCTTTTGATTGTGTTGGCTTAGAAGTTTGATTTTTTCATAGCTTCAAGGGACAGTAGACCTGAGTAATTGATATAAATTTCAGCTTCATACCTCCACGCGTTCCTGAGAAAAAGGGTCTTGACAGACGGACGGACGGACGGACAACAAAGTGATCCTATAAGGGTTCCGTTTTTTTTCCTTTTGAGGTACGGAACCCTAAAAAAAACTTTTAAGTATACAAAGTAGAAGAAGAATATATATTTTACACTAGTGGCCGCTCGCGACCCCGTTCCCGTGGAAATCGGTTTCCCGTGGGAATGAGATGTTTTCCAGCGGTAAAAAGTACTATATGTGTTATTCTGATGTATAACCTTTATTACTGTAAAGTTTCATCCCAATCCATCCAGTTTTTTTTCGTCAAAGAGTAACAAACATCAATCCATACATCCATACTTACAAACTTACTTTATAATATAAGTAGGATGATTCTGTTCAGAAAACATACATTCTTAACATAATCGATTTTTTTTTCATGAGAAATGCATAAATGGGCTATCTTTGTTCCGAATGTGATTTTGTCATATCTCTAAGAAAATAAAACAAGTTATTCTATCCCTGGTTTGAACATTTACACTTAACGCATTTAATATTTTATCAACAAAATACTGAAACTAGGTGTACCCAGTACAACGCATATGCTTAAAAGATTTGACTCTATCCTCTTTCGCCTCCAAAATCCTACATATATTTCATTTCTACAATTTCGAAACTATCAACTCAACCGAAATCGCTAGTCCATTTACCGCAAAGTTCAGACCGCCATTGATTCCACATCTCCAACGCTAATAACAAATGGCTTTCACACGAACTCCCTATAAACATCACCCTTTCAGAATTTAAACTAATAAATGTATCACAATAAACGGAACGTTTGGCAACACCGCTCACTCGGGACTCTTAGACGGCACTTTTACGAAGAGCTACGAACTATTAGACGGTGTAAATACTTTAAATAATGTATTTTTGCGTTTTCCTTTAGATATCATACAAATATTTAATGAAAACACTAGTAAAAGTATTATTAAACGTTTAGGAATTAAAAACTTTAATGAAAAATAGAATAGATTCTTTAAAAACATGTTTAAATAATTGAATTATAAAAAAATATTATATACCAACTCACAAATTTTCATCCATATCCAACCACACGTTTTTAGTTATGAACATCTTAATGTCCAAACATTCAACTTTAACATTTTTAATATTAGTAGGATTTTAGGAATCACGTCAAAGGCGGTTTCTTGGTCAAGGGTAGTTCCTAAAAATTCTAATACTTGATGAATATGTGCTGCAAAATGATACGAAAGACGAAGGATTTTGCTTGACTCCGTCTATCTATAACCACGTCTACATCCAGCGCAATGTCACGCTAATCAAAGAACAAAAAGATTTAGGGCACTGTAACACGATCCACGAGTATTGTTGTCACTCGTGTCGCAACGCGCGACTCCATGCGCTTGCACATCCAACATGGCGGATGTATTATATATTAGAATATGTTGCAGGTAATTCGAAGATAATATGAAGCACAGGTTTAGTAACGCTCAGATGTATTATTTAAGTAGCTGGCATGATTTGTAAGTGCAAATTTGTAATTGAAATTCGGAGTAGGTACTATGATTTTAATTAATTATTAGTTAACTAACGGGGGTTTTGTTTATTATACAACTATCTTACCTGTTTTCAGCGTAAAAGTTTACTGTGTTTCGATTAGAATGTATAACAGGCAGCTTCAATCCTGCCACTGAGACCGAGGTACTGAAAGACAACTGAATTTTTGTAAAGATATGCTGCATAAAAGTAAATAATTGTAAAAATTCTACTTTAACTTTAAAAAATAAATTCAGCCCATTGTTTAAAGTATAAACGCTTTAGGTCGAAACCTTATGAATCACACTGTATACTACTCGACTTCAACAGCTTAGTATTTTAAATATTCAGCGCCAGTGTACATTACCTTACCTATTTCACTATTTTACACACAAACAACTGTGTAAAACGACTGCGTACCTACTCGATATCTCATTTTAACCGTTTTCTTAGTAACCAGCTTCCTCCAATCGCTTAAAAACATTAAATAAACCACATCTCCGTACATCAACAGTGTTATTCTGTAACATGGTTTCTTTTTGATATGAAATAACAGTATTTGCATGGCACAAACCGACGACGTATTGACGTTTTTTGATAGCATTTGTCACTCGACAGTTACAGAATCCCTACTAATATTATAAATGTGAAAGTAACTCTGTCTGTCTGTCGGTCTGTCTGTCTGTCTGTCTGTCTGTCTGTCTGTCTGTTACGTTTTCACGCCTAAACCAATGAACCAATTTTGATGAAATTTGGTATGAAGAAAGAACTGAACTTGGGAAAGGACATAGGGTACTTTTTACCCCGGGAAAACTTCTCATTCCCACGGGAAACCGACTTCCACGCGAACGGAGTTGCGGGCGGCCACTAGTACCTTATATAATAATCCTTTGGTCATCGCCACTCCTGCGCAGGCCCACGTGGCCGGTGATCGACGGTCGACAGCCGGAGCGAATCACGCGCATGCGGCTAATGTCTCGTTACGGCTCTTGTGTTACGAGTTGTTGAATGACTTACAGATGGGTGATGAATAAAAATACGTATGAGGAGACGAATTTGTGTTGTTATATAGAGTGGAAATAGATTGTTGTTTAAGGTTAAATTGATAAAAAAACGTTTGTAATTCGTGATGATTCGTACACAAATTGAGAACAATTTTTTTTGTTTTATTTGTTAAGACGTTTAATTTTTATGTCTTACCTTACATATCTCAATATATTAAATTTATATTTCTTCAATAATCAAGTTTGCGTCGATCATTCATCAGCAGTGGTGCTTTTCACTATTATTTGCGAATGAGTATGGTTGTAAATTATTAACTTTTCTGTAAAGCAATAATAAATATAGATTTTTCTTGAAATCGAAAACAAAAGTGCCAGCTTAAACCAGTCTATTTTAAATGGCCAGCATAATGAGGCTGTGGCAAATTTTAATTTTGACGTAAGTAAATTTAACAAGACAAGTAGAACAAGCGCCTTGCATTGATTTACAGTCCATTACCCTTTTCTGATGTTGAGCTTAGTGCATTCGTAAATAACTGGGCGCTAATAAATTGTGCCGCGACGTTAATTGCTTACTTACTAACCTTTTACGCATTTCTCATCGAAAAGCGAATGATTTTATCTGCGGACCTAAACACAGATGGCCCACAAAATACTAGTGCGAGTAGAAGAGCGCACAGAAGGTTTACAAAGTAGAAGTGCGAGATGTAAAGACAATTTAAAACAATTAAACGAAATCGGTCGATTTTTCTTTAGTTGAACCCTTGCAAAATATGTGAATGCCTGTGGAATGCCTACTCATAAACTACGTTTGATGGCTTTGAATGCATATCAAGAAGGGTTTAAGGTACAAAGGAAAGTATAAAATGTACATGAAGCTACTGATATGCTACAGTATCTTTCAAACTGTGAAACTATCCCATTTATTATAGTTAACTGCTCGTCATTTGTTTCCTTTTTAGTCTTAGGGTCTCAATGCCATTGGAAAATTTCAGTTAAGTCGTCACTTGTTTTCTGTCAAGCCCTAAATTCTGAATACAACTAAAGAAATCATTCTCATCCAGTTCCTTCTGTTCTCTTGCCTTTCGCGTCACAGCAACGTCTGCTCTCTTAGGAGGCAGATTTAGAGAGATAGATACTTATACCGTTGCCGGTAGACCGATAAATCGATTCTTGACAAAATAATAGTAGGAACGATAGTCGCGCACTATTAACGCCCGGTAAGATATATGGCGTTTGCACGTCCCAATCTGATAGTTTTAATACAAAGGTGTAATGGAAGCTACAGTGCTGGAGTGTTGAGCGTTTAGTGTTAACATTTATATAGGTATTGTCATATTGTGTTTTATAGGTATTGTACATATGGAAGTGATGTTGGAAGTATTTTTATGTGTAGGTTTTGCTAGTACACTCTGAGACACGGAATATAATTCTAATGTTGTGATGATAGAACCATCTCATCTAAAAAGAGATTTAAGAAGAAGCTGTTAAAAAAATAATACTAGACACGAAAGGTAAAAATAAAAATGAAAGACGTAAGCTGATGCTTATCAATATAATTGATATTAGTTTTAACCTCTTAAATAAACTCCATATTCATGCTCCCTTGAAATTATTCTATTATAATAAGTAGGTTCTATAATGCTCTTGTATATTGTTAGAATATGCATAAGCCTTTTCTATCATAAAACGAAAACATAAATAAAAAAATGTATATATTTCAGACCACTGACCAAATATCTTGCGTGTTCAATCCTAGTCTGCCAAGGCTTTAAAACTGACACACATTTTATTAAAACACAGCCCAATGCCATAACTCAGACATTTACTGGACTCCTGAGGAATTTATACCGAACCAATAATATAAGAAATATAGATTAAATCTTATATTACATCTGATGTGTTTATTGGCTATGGTTTACGGCTTGTTGATTAAATATGTCTGTTTTTAATTTACTTTTCATTTAGTTGAGTGGGGACTTGAATTAGATGTTACTGCTAAAGACAAGTTGGTTATACAGTACGTACGATAACAACTTAAGAAGTTATTTTGTAATAAAAAGTATTGTCAGCTTAAGTTGACCACTAATTTAACTAATGCAAATGCCATAAGATATCGAATAGGTTTACAACTCGTTAATAACTGCGCCAATCTACTAGTTTATTAATAATATTGTAAGGTTTATCCGCCACAGCACAGTAAATAAAGCATAAAATGTAATTGTATCTAATGTCAATTTAACACTATCTAATCAAGGTAAATTAATAAAACTTTGTTTATTTCACCACTTTTAGCCAGCATATTAACCTTTAATTCCGTCTTCAAAGCCTCCATTTTGATATTTAAGTTGTATCCTTTTTAGCGAAAGTCTGATTCCTGCTAAATCGCCTATGGGTTTATAAACATACATAAAAACTATTTATTAACTATATTCTTAGTAAATTATTAAATATGCTCCTTATCTTAATAACTGCTTCACCTGAATTGACTTTTTTTCTGTTTATTAAGTGTAAAAACTTTAATTAAGCTTTACCTAATTAACTTACAATCACAAACCAATTTCAAGTTCTACTACTATTACCCCCACAAATCCTAATTCGTTTAAAACATACTGTACGTCTATTTGAAGTTTAACTATTGACTAACGAGATGACTTTATGGGCCCTGATTTATTAGACAGCAAATTAAAGGGGATTTACTTATCTAACCAATACATGGACAGTTATCCTGCAGGTACAGCCTACAAATAAGAACCAATCCATGACGGTTTAAGATGTAAAAGAAAACATGAAAGTGTAATGGAAAAGGGCCAATCTGCTTAGCGTGAATAAAGTTACAAACATTACGTTATTGGCCTTAATTATAGTAAATACGTTTCACGTTTACATACCTCTTTGCCATGTTCGAAGCTACGAATAACATTGCTGAATTAAATGTAAACTTGCCCGATACATTTTGAACTCATCTCCAAAAGGGCCAAACGCCTCAAGAAAGTAAAACTAACTAAGAACTCAAATATAAGCTACAATCCCAATTCTACGCAACGCAAGACTAACAACCCTGCAAGAGTACCTTCAAAACGTGACGTAACAAAACAAAAGCCCGTGAATAAATAGCTCATAGCGCGGGATCTCGTGACAGCGCTGCACTACATTCGGGATTCTCATTTGCCATTATATTTACTGCTCGGATGGAGTCGTCACTCGTATGTACCGGCCCACGCGATAAATTAGCCGGGGCTGCGTCGGAGCAGAACGAGACGAAAACGATAAATGCCGAGAACGAGATGGGAAGGGTGTGGAATTTTGAGTTGATTTGTAATTAGCGTATTTACACGATGATTCTTGATTGGCTTTCGCTTCGAGGGGTACATTGTTTTTGAGATTTATTAAAAAAATATGAATATAAAAAAATATTTTCGTATACTACATATTGGACTCATTTAACACCTTTCGGAATGAAGCTACTAATTAATCACGGTGTATTTTTTTAACTGTTTTAAAGTATTTTAAGCGGGCTTCTCAAGATCTTCAAGGTTACAGCCAATAGTCAAACTTTACTCAGAATATTTATATTTTTTTATTTAATAAATAAATAAGTAACAATTGTAATCCGATTACATGGATCACAACAAGGTCATTTAAAAAGTTTTTCGTAAATGGCTCCTGTTCAAAGATTTCTCAGTTCACCAGCCCTTCTTCCTTCTCTCTCGTCATACACCAGACGTCCCGCCATCGCCCGAGAATCCCATTCTCGTTCGAGAATCCCATCTCGTTCCTCACAAGCCGCGTTCCCACGGACAAGTAACCGTATCAAGATGCCGGCTAACACTCCTCTAGAAACCAGAACACTATAGACCGTGCACTTTATTTATTCAGCTACGTGTGACAGTTGGGTAAGTTTTGTTTCATGTCATTCGCGATCTGGATTTATGTAGTACTAAGTAATGGTCTGGGTACGGTCGCCAACAAAATTTAGCCACCAAAAATATTAAAAAAAAAATACAACTAGACAAATTTTAAAATAAAAAACGACCCTACAAAGTTCCGATTTCGAAAACTTATTTTTTCAATAAATTCTTAGAGATGGTATAATTTGTTTTTGTTAGTGATAGTATAAGTAAAATTCAATGCCCAAACCATTGGTCAGCATGCGAAGGTATCAGTTCTATGTACTCGTACGCAGATACAGATGGACTGCGGTGATTGCTAACAAATAAATGGCTACAAGACCCGCGAGTTGCTTGACAGATGCTACGTTTGTCAGGTATGTGGTGTTAGGTTTAGCGGAATTGTATTGTTCAGTTGTAGAGGCAAGGAAACAGTCTAAGAATTGAACATACTGTAATCAATTTCACAATGATTGTTCTTTTACTAGTTAATTTTAAGTACGATATTGGAGTATCTGGTATGAGTAAACCAAGTGTTTTAACAAATAAAGTAAAACTCATGTAAAGACAAAATTCTGTAGTAAAAATGCAAAATGCTTTCCATTTCATTTGAAGTATCAATTTCTGTATTTGTGAACACTGCTGTCAAACACTGTTAGCTTTAAAAAATAGTTTAAGTATTTTAAAGTAAAAACCCTATTTTGAGGTATTTTATATTATACTAGTGGCCGCCCGCGACTCCGTTCGCGTGGAAGTCGGTTTCCCGTGGGAATGCGAAGTACCCTATATGTTATTCTGATGTATAACCTATATTACTGTAAAGTTTCATCAAAATCCGTCCAGTAGTTTTTACGTGAAAGAGTAATAAACAATCCATACTCACAAACTTTCACATTTATAATATTATTAGGATTTGTCTCTTTCAGCTACGATATCGAACTGACAGAATCTTTGAATCTTTCATTTTATGTAGTTTTCAAATTTGCAAATAAATAATTCGGTAACTATTACACACTTCATCAGATTATTCACCAAAGTATACACAACAATGACGCATTACGAAATAATCCAATTCTATAAGTAACATTGCAATGGACAATGGTCCTACGTTCCAACTGATATCAGTGTGTTTGTCCTCGGCTCGGGTTTAACGTAATTAATTAAATGCTAAATATTTGATTGGCTGCCACATCCGTAATTGTGATCGATGGTGGCGGAGTGTGGAGTGCGTTGTACAGTCAGCGTTTTATTCCGTTGTGTAAAATTTGCTCGTTGCTGCTGAAAAGGTTTTTAATAGTGTTACATATTATTTAAAATGTTCAATTAATGCCTGTGATAAAGAATTTAAGTTGGATTTTGTAAAAATAGGAATTGAAATGAATCTTTTTTGTTATTTGTTGAGGAAAACAAAAGGAAATCATTTTAAATTGGTTTCATAACATGCTTCACCTATTTGTTTTGGATGCCAGCTTTTGTTTGTGGTCTCAAAAAGCTAGTTGCGCATTTTCTTCGTATACGTTTTAATTATTATTTTAATTCAGGTTTAGCCTTGAGAACCTTATTTCTTCTTTCTCACGGGTCAAGTATTGGAGTTCGTAATTCTAAAAAGATGTAACTGTCTAATAATAATTAGCTGAACGTACCATCAAAATCCTAGTAAAAATACTACCACACACACATTAATATCCTTGAATCACGATATGAAAGTGCCCGGCGATTTGACGGCGCGCGCGCAGGCTTTGTTCTACCACGACGTAGTGGGGGGGGCTTAATTGTTGGTTAGTCTTATGGTTGTTTTAATAAGTTTATTAATTATAAAAAGGATTTATGGTTATTTTTATTTTAAAATAAATTATTATAAGTTTGTTCGGTTTTCTGGCTTAAGAAAAAATAGGCGATAGTTGAGGTTTTTTTGACTGCTTTTATTGAAAAGTATTCTGATATTTTTTCCAATGACTGAAATATTTGTTAAAAATGTATTTATTTTACTATTAGCGTAAAATATAAATTATTAAACATTTATTGCAATATTTTAATATCAAGTCACTTCAGTATAAAAGACATCAACGCGTTTCGTCAGGGCACTTACGGGCAATGGAGAATGTTACTAGGTATGCCAAATCGCTTGAAATTTTGTCTCTGTAAAGCCTGTATGCATACAAATACACTAGTTTTTGTTGTAATCAAAAATACCCAGTAGTTTTGATTTTATAGGCATTCAAAGTTTCGAAAAATATAGAGTCCCGCTAACAGTCACGTGACCGCTTGTGACGTCATACAATAACGCGCCAGCGGTGGCGCATATAGCTGGCACAGTATTTTATTTTATTTATTTATTTATTTAACATTTAATGTATATTTTTTTGTGTTTTCGGTCGCGTATTAGTAAATATAAATATTATTCGTTATTATACGTTAATAGTAAATATTATTCTATTAATAAATTGGGTATAGGTTTCGAAAAAAGGTAATCGTGTAATCTATCTAAAATAGATGAATTAATTTTTTTATCAAGCGCATTATTTATCAAGAAATAGTGATTTTGTTGCCGCCGAAATGTTTGATATGTTCTAAACTATGTTTATAAAAATATGTTTTATCAAAACAAAATAACCAATATAATAAAAATACTAATGGAAGAATGCAAGTCCAATAGTAGAAGTATGTACCTACCTACCTATCATTATTTTTTTTACGTTAAAGACAACAAATCATGTATCATAGTTTTGTAGCTATAGGTAGGTACGTCCTTCTAATATTATAAATGTGAAAGTTTGTGAGTATGGATGAATGAATGTTTGTTACTCTTACACGTAAAAACTACTGCCCCCCAAGTCAAGTGGCAAGTGATATTTGCGATAGCGAGTGAATAGAAAAAATATGTATGAAACTGTCAAATTCCAAGCGTGTCAAAAATTTATTCTATTCACTTGCTATCGCAAATATCACTTGCCACTTGACTTGGGGGGCTGGACGGATTTGGATGAAACTTTGCAGGTTACACATCAGAAGGACACATAGGGTACTTTTTACCGCGGGAAAACTTCTCATTCCCACGGAAACCGACTTCTACGCGAACGGAGTCGCGGGCGGCCACTAGTATGTATACAAAGATACAGCTATTCTAAGTAAATTTAAATAAATACATGCATTGATTTAGTACTAACTAGCTTTAGTTAGCAGCTTCGCCCGCGTTTCCCTCGGGAACTGTACATTTTCCCAGGATTAAAAGAAGCCTATGGATTATTTCAGTCTTCGTCCAGATCCGTTCAGTACTTTTTGTGTGAAAGATAACAAACACAAACACAATCTTCCGCGTTTATTATATTACTAGGAAGTAGGATTCCTATACGATCTAGATGTAGGTAGTTGAACGTTACAGATGCACTTTACCTTTACTATTTTATTTAAGTAATTTAATTTATTTTTTATTGCAAACGTAGATGATATGAACTAAACCTCTTTTATTTATTTGTATTTTTACTAACAAATTGTTTAATGGTATTGGTTATGTTCAAGTTAAAAGATTTGGTGATGTATGTATGTATCCTTTGGAACTGTAAAAAACAACTTTTCCGGCGAATTGATAGTTGTATTTTTACATTTAGGCACAACACATGATTTCCTAGTAGTTGGATTAGACATTTTTAAAAGTATTTAGGTTTAATTTAGACGACAAGTGCGCGCGACCGCGAGCGTACTGAGTGAGCCAGACCGAGCGAGTTGTGGTGTGACGTCACACCGCCGCCGGCAGCCCGCGTCGTGCGGTAGCAACTTATTTTACTTATAAATCGGAAACTAATTGACGCATCGAAATAATTCTTTCACCAGTATTTTTTATTTTTGACAGAGAATACGAAGAGATAATAATCAAAATTTGTTAACATTCTCCATTCTATGAAATCCAACTTCATTGTGCATGTGTATGTGCTGAAGATCTTCTTTACATTCTTCTTCTTTTAAGTTAAGTTTAAGTTATGAAAGGACTACTTGGCAATCTCAATAATCTACTAATCATTGACGCTTTGTACATCTATTATTATAACAATCTTGATCCATGTTTTTCCCTCTCAATAAACTTTAGTAGATAGCTGTTGTTAGGGAATTTACTGATAGATCAAATGTTAAAAACAAAACAAACAGTTCTCAATTATCGAGGTTCTACCTACAATGAAATTCTTGAGACTCGCTTCTAGTCTATTTCTAAAATTTTACGTTAGGGCATATTTTCGACAAATAATATATTTTGACAAATATATTTAACCATTTTTAAACACATCTTCTATTTCATACTCATACGCCAGTTCTTAACGAAAAAAATATGCAAAGCCCGTCCTACACGCCTTCCTTTTAACAATCAACCTACTTTAACACACATCAGTATTGATAACCAGCTGGTCCATTGCCCAAAGTAATGGTTACAACAGCGGCCTTGCGTCGGTTCGCGGGCACCGTGACCCGCGGGGGGCGGGGGGCACTGTGACCCCGCGGGGGCACGCGTGACCCGCCGTGACCCCGATACACGCGGGCCATTGTCTCCGGGAGTGGCCCAAGATCTGGATCAGAGTGGTTTTGTGAGTGACAAGAAAAAGAACGTCAACGGATAATGCAATAGTTTAAATTGTTAGCATGGTTAGTTATAACGGGTTTAGGCCTTTCCGAAGCCTCAAACCACGTATTCTTCGTCCTTAATAGTAACTTAGTTTCGGAAGCAGACTTTTTACGCCCATATCCTAACCAAACCAATACGATTTATTTATTATTTTAAATAACATTACCTATTCTTTTTTAACATTTTTTCTATAAGCGCATGAAAGCCTTCACTCTAAAACAACGTTCCTATTAACTAAGGCCCTGTGACATAAAAATCTTTGACATTATTATTTTTACGCAAACCTTACTGTTTCCGTTACATCAATTTTCAACACAAGTACCTACATACTAAAAAATATTTTTTTACCAAAAAACACATTAAAAAACCTTTGTTCTAACGTTTCTGTCTATGTTTTTAGTTATATAATTTAAACTGTGTTTGTACAAAAATAGTAAATAAATAAATAAAAAGCACACTCGCCGTCACCTTCCCCTTAACCCATCCACCGCTATCTGCCAGATAAGCCTCCTATCTGTAATTGAAACAAGCGGACACTCATACAGGAAGGATGCGAGTTTCATCACGGACTACAATATCGTTGTGTGTTACTATTAACTGGGTGCAAGGGCTACTGTGGTTAACAAATGTAGACAATTTAAAATGTAATTGAATAATTTAAACAATTATATGATTTAATAGTATTTACTTGGATGATTTGAGCCTGGTTTTTTTGATTGACAGATTAATTTTATTCGACGGATAAGTAATATGATGGAGAACAACGACTGGTCGACATTAGACGCATTTATGCAGTGACAATGAAAGCATACTACTATACATAGCATATCGACGAATCAAAAGTCAGCACTGAACGTTTTTATTTATCGATATGTGTGAATATAAGTAGTTCAAAACCGAAGTAACGAAACAGAAACCTTAACATTTCCCAAGTTTCAATTTTTGTTGTTTTTTCTTACACTAACATTACACACCCGAAATTAAAAGCCGTTACTGCTCCACATAAAAAAATATTGCCAAACGTTAATTTGTATCTGATTGTCTAAATCATCTAGATTACTGTCATTGTTGTGACAGAGACTGCGTACGCGCAACTGAAGGATAGAGATTTTATCTACCATAGTATCTACTACTGGCTTTTGCCCGCGGCTTCGCACGCGTTAAATTCGGAGTAAACCATCTATACATGTTATCCTACTAATCCTACTAATATTATAAATGTGAAAGTTTGTGAATATGTGAGTATGTATGGATGTTTGTTACTCTTTCACGTAAAAACTACTGGATGGATTTGAGATGAAACTTTACAGCAATATAGGTAACTATACATCAGAATAACATATAGGGTACTTTTTACCGCGGGACAACTTCTCATTCCCACGGGAAACCGACTTCCACGCAAACGGAGTCGCGGGCGGCCACTAGTTTTACATATAAACCATCCTCTTGAATTACTCTATCTATTAAAAAATAACGCATCAAAATCTGTTGCGTAATTTTAAAGATGTAAGCATACAGACACACAGACGGCGGAAAGCTTCGTTTTATACTATGTAGTGATAGTATCTAGCTATCTATGTGTGCCATACTTGTGTCAGGGGCACGCGCGAGTAAGTAGAGCTTATTTATAAAGTATAGTGATTTACATTTCATATTGTGATTATGGTAGGGCGTTGTAATTTATTGATCGAGTCTGAAGGCTTTATGTAATGTTGCAGTGATGTGGCTAAGAAAGTTTAATAGTGTTTAGTTGGTGAAGTTCAAGCCTGATTGTTATTTACAAGGAATTCGTAAAAACAAGATTTTAACAAAATAAACTATTTCTATTATTATCATAGGTAACTGAATACAAATTAATGAAAGTTGTCACTAATAATTTTAACAATACAAAAAAGCTCTTTCGACATTTTGTTGATTTGACGGTAAAATATATAAGAAACATATAGAATAACATAATATCACTCTGAAACCTACTCATCAATAATTGTGCCTTTATTTTTTCACTTTAACATCAAATAAACAAAATATCGTTAGTATCGCCGTCAGGTCATGGGAAAACCACTTCCTAATATTATGAAAACAAATCCAATAACCGTTTTCTACTTCAAACAAAAACAAGTCATTATTTTACTGAAAGGAATACCCGACATCGTGATTGCACGGTTAAATACATAAAGGAATCAGTTTTTTATGTAAAAATACAGTTTATTGTACAAAAATGCGGCGGTGAGATTTTTTGAGCGGAAAATTTCTAGTTTTGGATTTGTATGAATGGGTTGGGGTAAAATAAGGGGACGGGTCGTGACCGCAGTTCGATGCCGGGTCACGACAGTGCTTCCGAGTGTCCGATAAGGTCTGTGTCCATTGCACCACGATATAAGGTTTTTTTTTAAGTGATATATTGAAATTTTTGACGAAATTAATGCTGTATAATAAGGGATTCTGACTTCTAGGATAAATTGCATGTAAGAACCAGCATAGTTACATAAAATTGCTTTAGGTGTCTGGATTTAACTCGTATATATAATTGTTTAGCATCCAACAAATTCGAAGGAAGCGGTAGTCTGGAGATTTTTTGAGAGATAATTTTCGTTTTCTTTCCATCATCTGTTCAGCACATTATAATTAATCATACATCAACATTTAAAATGCAACCAAAAAAACCACAGTCTGTCGTATACAAACTGTCCGCTGGACAACAGCCTCCGATGCGACCTCCGACACGGAAGGCAAGCGGACGGACAAAAAACGAGTCGTGATGCGTCCGCGACCGCGACGTGGAGGCATCTGCTGCGTACGCGCACCCGGGGGATGGCCTGGGATAGCGCTGGGTAAATAGATGGTGGAATAGAAAAAATATAGATGACGTGGTGTAAAAAAATATTGGTTAGTGCGAGACGGACTTGCGCCAAGGGTTGCGTAAAAATTGTTAGCAGTGTAATTACTTTGTTTCTTGGTAATTGCATAATTTTATATGTCCAGGCGGTATGAAAAGCAGCTATAGTGCATTAATATTGAGTTAACTTAAATATCAGATTTTTCATATTTCTAGATCCAAGTTATCAGTATACTTCCCGTCGTGACGATCTTATAAGGATTCCATTTCCCTTTTGTACAGAACCCAAAAAAATTAATCAAACGTATTATTTGTGTCACCTAAATCTAGCTGAGTATCTGAATTACGACACAACTGATTACGATTTTATTACCACTTCTAATGCACATAAAATAGAAACAGAGGTCAAAAGTCGACCTCAACTCTTAAAAATACGCAAAACAAAAACAGTAAAAAAAAACTATAAAACTACTTCGACAGACGATTGGCATAACCAGTGTATTTTGTAATATAATATTCAAAAGTATTAAGCACATTATTATTAAACTGCACTCAAAGATTATAGTAATGCTCGTCAGAATCAACTGACCAGAAAGAGATTTGGTTGAGAACACGGAGCATGTAATAAATGGAAAGAACATAATTTTTATTCTAATTAAAAGTTGTTCTCGTTAGCGGTCACTAGTTTAAAAATGAATAAAGGCATCTACAACTTAGGAAGAGGTAAAATTAGGGAGTTTAAATGTCTGCGATAATCTCTGAAAATACTGAACCAATTTAAGAACCCAAATTAGTAGAAACATAGCTACGATATCAGATAATAACATAGTTTACTTTGATAAAGGCTTATTTTATTTCCACGAGAGTGCGTTAGCTAGCGTACACCAGTTATGACTGCAAATGAGATGAAATCAACTTTAAATAGCTTACTAAAATTTTTGCACTCGTATTCTCTCCATACATTATGTACTCTATTTTTTAAACAAGCAAGTCAAAAGATAATCCGTCAATCGAGATAATGTCACCGAGTTGGTATTCACACTAGGTGAAAGTGTGGGGGGGGTATTACGAATGATATCGATTGTTCGATTTAATCGTATTATCGAATCGCGGGAGGTCCGATTTGTAGACGGGGATCTGAAACGTAATTTCGATTAAGATACTTATGTGGTTTTTTAATTACGTCACTTCTTAATGCAATATTGTGGTAGGTACTTAAGTAAGTGAGTATGTAATACTGCAAAAAAAAGTATTGACTTTGTTGATAAGTACACAAAGTATTCTTCTTTAATATTCTGTTTTAAATAACACAAAACTAATTTCTTATACACACAAGGGATACGACTCAAAAAAACTTCGGTTAAACTCTATGTTATATGTATGAATAGTTATTGAACATCTCAAAATCTTTTTTTTTTTTTTGAAAAAAGTCCCTAACTCTTGCACTATATCGTACCACGTGCCACAATCATCTCTCTCTGAGTACTGCAAGAGAGCCGGCAATCAGTGTCAAGTAGTGATATTATATATCGTAAGCTTCAAGTGACTCGTTGTAGGCAGAGAGGCTTGTATGCCAGCTGATTGGATAATGGCCAATGTTTGTGTAGATACGCCTAATTTACATTTGGGGGTACTTGACATTTCGGTGTGAGGAATTGTGGTAGGTATGTAGATTGCTGGAATGTAAGTTTCATTGGAATGGATCAAGCTTTGAAACTCCTGCTGAAATGAGTAAAAAAGTATTAATTTGTGTCCAGACTTCTATAATAATAAGGCTTTAATTTCAGGCCAAACAGGAGGGTTACCTACACGCATATGTGTTCTTTTATATTGATTGACGACGCGATCATGATAACGATTCGTCGTTACTACCTGTTTTATTTTAAGTAGGCACAGGCCAATATTTTCTCTTTATATTGTAAGAATGATATTAGGCTAGGAGATACGGTAGTATCTAGTAAGAATTAATAGAAAAAGAATTTTTTAAGACTAGACATCACAAGGTATCGAGTTGCAAAAAATGCTCTTGTTTCATTTAGTATATTTTATGGAATGAGTTAACATACAAGCGCTCAAAACGAGATGAAAGGTGCTAAAAATAACGTGAAGTCTCTGGATACGTTTAACTAGAATTCTATTAAACTTCCACAGCACATAGCTTTCCTCACATAACCGCGTTGTTAACGCTTGACAATGTCAGGCAAACTGAACTTAATTTCGTATTGATTGCAAAGAATTTACCCATATTTAGGATATAAAAACGAAACTCTGTATCGAACTATTGCTTCTTTAATGCATTTAGCTACATCACAGCTTTTGTCTCAGAGTTTAGTATAAAAACCAACTCTACGACCTTTCAAATTCTCAACCCAAACTAGAGCACCCGGAATGACTCCGCCGGCAATCAGCACCTCTCGCGCAATCTCCACTCGCGGCCACCCCGCGCATGCGCCCTGTCATTACCCGCCGCGCAGGCGCCACCGTGCCTTGTCATTTGAGACAACCGTTTGATGCGCCGGCGACGCGGTTACGAAATGTCACTGATGCTCAATTGTCACTGTGACGGTTCGCGGCAAATGACAGAGGAGGTACGTCGGCTATCACATGTTGCGACATACGACGGTGAGGACGTTTACTTAGATCAATAGGGAAAGTAGATTTTGATTAGTATGACCAGTATTAAATTATGGCAGATGTTTAACGATCCTTTTTGATATCATGGTAAAAGTCCTATAAAAGATGGTATTGCAGGATGCTGATTTTATGAACGTGTTGAGCAAGAATTACGCCCTCTAATAATCAAATATTATGAAGTATTTGTTGTATACAAAAGTTTTTTTTTTTACATCTACAGTAAGTTACTTCTCAAATAAGCTGCAAGATTATTTATTAATTCAGATTAAATTGATGTACTTAATAAATGTGATTAGTTGTGTACTCAAGGAAGAGTTGTTCTATCTACCTATCTAAACTAAATCGAGTTTATTTGGAGTGCTATTTATAACAACCGAACTAAGAAATTACCTTTTTATGACTTATATAGCACACAAACTTATAAAAGCATATCATATTACTAGATGTCTTTTCGTATAATGATATATAAGTACCTACTACATCCTTTGTACAACCTTCGTAAACCCAGGTTAAGATGCGTCAGTTTAATGCTAACCACAACGACCGCAACCTGAACTTGTGTTCACCTCTGCCTTTAAAAAAACAACAAAAATAAATATGGACAAAGCTAATTGGCGAATAACAATAATCGAGGTGCATTAACAGAGATATCAAGATGTAATTTTCCTAGCTGCGCGTACGCAATTACGTAACATAAATTCAAACTTGGAATGCGCGTGATCGATGAGTATGCAACAAAACTGAAACCGGCGCTTGGGTTTTGGATTTAAACCGCCGTTCCCTCGACCTGGAATTGCCTTTGTAATAAAACTAGTGACCCTAAGGTTAAGCACCACCTTTAACTTTTCACCATCTAATATACTAATAAAGTATTTTAATTCTAATTTAACTTTTAGAGAAAGTGTGAAATCGAAATAAAAAGGCCCGCGTAGATTACTTTTTAATCTACTAAAGCGAACATAAACAAGATAAGCATTTTATGACACATTAAAACAAAACAACCACTCCAATACTACCGATTTAACGAACATAAAATCGACATAGATTAAAACATTAAACCTTCTTGCTGTCAACACAGAATTTAAACTCTCCGCGCGATGACATCTCCGAAAAAAGAAAGAAAAAATTAAAAAGAAATAAAATTTCGAAAAAAGAATAACGAGCAAAGAGGCGCATTAAGAATTGAGATAAGAAGATGGACGGCCACTCAGCGACGCGGGCCGACTTTATTATTTATTGACACTTAAAATAATTACCCGCCTGGCCCGTGCCGAAATAACCGGAATGTCGAGGACCAAAAGGAAAGAAAACCACAATCCAAGCTAGATAAACATATTCTAACACACATAACACGAGTCTACTTAAAACTTACGCAAACATAAACGCAGATGATTTATCTAATAGTCCCTTTACTTACACGTCCGCGTAAATTGTGTTTATGCAAGCACGTTGCAAAATTAACCAATCTGAACAAGAAAAGAAAAAACATGGCGTCGAAATGAGGCTGTTTATCAACTGCGCATGTTCTCTGTCGCCATTACTGTCTGTGTGTGATAAACAGAGGTAATATTTAGACGTTTGATTTGGAATGGCCCTGCAAGGGTATAAATAAAAGTGGTGAAGATATGGTGGGATGTGGTGTCGGTGCGCGGTAGCTGGACAAAGTGGTGATACCACGCGTGGGTGGGTTATTGGAAACTGTCGATTTGTGGGCTACAGATATGTGTAGTAGCGGTAAAACTATAAGTGGAATTTGATGGGAGAGGTATAAATAATATTCAAAAATTTTAAGCAAGGTATAAGGGGATGAGTTTTCTTGATTTAAACGTTAAAACCTACGCAATAACGTTTTATCATGACATTATATGTGGTTTAATCATTATAGATAAGTTAATTTTTTTACCTCCTACGTTTAAAATGTAATCCACAATTAATTTAAATATTTACTAAACAAAAACTCAGTACTATTACGTACAGCATTCGTGCTTAGAAGTTATTGATAGCCGTCAACAAGATAAATAAGTTTAAAACGTACACCAAACCCCGTTCTAAACCCAGCCACTAAATTAAATTACTAAACATCAAATCGGCACATCCTTAATTCTGCAAATCACGATTCGAGTTGTTCTATCGATTACGCAACTATTAAATCGAGTCTGTCGGTTCGTAAATCAATCGCGCCATTACGCCGCGATCTGTCAATATCGAGAGCGAGTGAGTCATGCGCCCGCGCCGCCGTTTGAGATGTGTCTGGTGAGGCTTCCCGCGTCAGATTTACTATGGGAACGCGGCCTGACCTCGACGCGAGGGGTTAAAAACCGTTCCGGAGCTACGGGAGAAAGGTTACTGGAATAAATGGATGCTTAAATTTATACATAAACAGTGGGTTGTGTATACGTAGTACGGTGTAAGAAGTGTTAGAGCCAAAACCTGAAAGGATATTCACTTGATCTATAAAATTGAAAAATTATTATTCAGAGGACTATATATAACTTCAGTATTTTCGATTTTGACAAAATCTAAAATATGAATAATATGAAATTGTAATGATTATCGTCGTATGTCATAAGCAACTTACCACTTTTCAAAAAAGAATAATCTACGCTACTAAGAATCTTAGACGGTAGCACAAACATTATAAAAATATATTTTTTATTGATTTAAAAATGAAAGCAGCATTTAAAAATCTATTTCATTATCATCGTACATTAAGTATTTATCAGCAGTAATTTCACACACATCGCCGGCTAATAGCTACCACTCACACCGTTTCATTTAAGATTTATTCTCCATCTATTTCTGGCGCTGCACTAATGTAATAAGTAGTGCAATAAAGCAAAGTCTCACACGGTGATGAGTGTACGTTTACCTTTAATTTATATTTATGATAGGTACTGTGTATTTGTAACACTGTAAAGAGGTGATTTTAACAAGGTTTGAACTAGTTTCAGTGGCTTCTAGCTTGTTTGTAATGTAAAAAATAAAGCATTCATCAAAAAACACATTTCGATGACGAAAAGAATAATATGTCCTACCTTTAGTTATCTTTTTTAACCTCATTACCGTTTAGCGGCGTTTTTCAACTATCTTCTAGGTAATTTCCTCAAGTCAAAACAGGCAAATGGGAGTCGGAAGTTTTGCAATGTCACCACAATTTTCAATCTATATCAAAGCTGGAAACTGTTGTAACTTCTGAGATTTACGCGATCATCCGTGAAAATGAGTTTAATTTCATTTCATTGCTACGTTTACAGATAAGTATCTAAAATTACTCTGTAAATCACAGTCCCAGCAATTATAAGTCACTTCGCCCAATTCAAGCACTTAAGAGCTCAAATCCTTTATACTCATCCATCAATAAATATCAGCTGTAGATATAAAAGCAATAAAGCGCTATATTTAGCGCGTGCTAAAATAAATGCGCTGAATTAATGAATAATCAAAACTAGACCTAATAGGCAAAGTTGTTATAATAAAGTTGATAAAAATAATGATATGCAGGAATGAAAATTATAAGTGCTAAATAAACTCTGACATCGCATGGTCCGTCGTAAAATATTTTATTTATTAGTAACTTATTGATAGTTTACAAATGTAAAGGGTAACAAACTGGTATAAAAATCTTATAATACCATCCTCTTTCTACAATAGATAATTCTTTCGAGGTTTTGGACTTGAAGCGATATTGCTCTCAACATTAGGCTCGATTGTTAATAGCATATTATAACTGTAGGGGACACAAAGTGCCTAAAATTACTAGATAAAATGGACTTTCGGCGATAATGCGCACCGTGCGATTTTGCAATTATTAAACAGATGCGATTGTGTCATCAGAAACATTGCACTTTCTGATATAAAGATGGCTAACATTTCCAACTGACTATCACATACGAGCAAAAGTTTCCCCCTAATCACGCTCTCATCATGTTGTCCATCGATTGCGCTAAATAGATAAATACAATTGATTCCGCGTTGGTTTTAGTTTACTGCGTGCGCGCATAGGTTCCCACAGTGTATATGCTGGTGCGTTGTTTACGGTGGTTTACAGTGAAGGCCTGGAGAAGATGTTAGTTAGTTAACACCGTGGCATCGGTAATTATGCCGCGCGCCCTGACCCGCTTGCGGTACAGGCGGGCGCGAAAGGTATTATAGGTAAGCTTTAAAGGTATTGACAGGGCTAATATTAAGATATAAACTATAGATGATTACTAGAATAGAGTTCGAGCTGAAAAATATATTTGTTAACTAACATTTGGGGGAAACGTGTAAGAGAATTAAACACTTTGGTAATGTAATATGCTTTATATTGAAAAGCATAAAATGAATTAATAGTTATGTGCTCAAACTCCGAGCACCCAAATAAGAATCTGTCTGGAAGGAAGCCGTCTGAATAATATAAAATAATAGCTGCCAGTATTTAAGCAATAAGTTTCCTATCTAGCGTGCTTATGCACCTTACAAAATGGTTTAACACTACATGTACAGATTATTTCTATAATTGTATTATTTTACAATAAAAATTAATGAAATGTTATCTTAAAAAAAACATTATTTATTCAATGTTCATAGTATAGCAATGTGGTTTATTGTTCCTAGAACCATGGAAAAGACTTCAACGGGTTGTTACATTTGATAGTTCAAATTTACAATTTACAAGATACATTTGATAATTCAAAATTACCATTTATAAGATTTTCTCAACATTTTCCACCAAACCTCAGCCACTCTCCCACTCGCCAGTACCTCACATCAGGCACGTACAGGTGTCTAACACCGGTGTACATCATGCCTGATAGTACTCGGTAAACACTCGGCACTCTGACGTCACCGCTGCTAAACATTGCATCCAAGATTTATGGAGCGATTGGGAGGTTTCATTGGTTTGCTTTTGTCATTGGATTCGTTGGTAAAACAGAGTACTTATAGAAAAGGTCGATACCCACAACTAAAGTCAGATTACAACTTAGTGGCAAAATCACAAGAAGTTTAATAAAGCGTTTAATAAAAAGAGTATAATATAATAAAATTTACTAAAATTATTTTATAAATAGCATTGGTTTTCATAAAAAAAATTCGTAATCATAAGTAAGGAAAACTCTTAAATTTTTATGTTTAAGAAAATCGTTCAAATTCCTTTCGACGATAAGGTGGAACAAAGCATAATATGAAAGTTTTTTTCGTAACGAAGCTTAACTTATCAAAAACTTAAACAGAAACCGATCAGAAATTCATTAAAAAACATTTAGTCTAATTTTCGATTTGAAACTGAAAGATTCCTGTATCTCTCAACTACACATGTATATTGGTAGCTAAAACGGTTCGTTTAAAGGCTATAAGAACTTAGCACAGATCCACTAAGCAACTGGTTTTTTTTTCAATAACTTTTTAATAACCCAAATATGCCACGCGGTTTCTAATCGTTTTTGCCGTTTTCTAATTGAAATCAATCAAATGTTTCGCAGTTCATATTAATAGTCGGAGCTACGGCAAGTTCTCGATTATTAGGTATCTACTTGGGTAATTAACTGTTGCACGGTTATTATACCGTGAAGCTTGTTGGAAATCAAATGTCTGTAATTACTTATAATTGTATATTAGATGGGGGATTACAGAGGTGCTGATGGTCCTATTTAATGCATTTACCGATTGTGATCAGAAGACTTAATCGATGGACACTCCTAGTTTTATTATTGTTAATCGATTGCAGGGTTTTGAATACCTGAATTAGCTTGTATGGTGATGTTTGATCATTCTTGAGATTGGGCTTAGATTAGAAGTACTGGCTGTATTATATGGGTGTACAAATACTTACAAATTAAATACAAACGACCAGTCAAATAAATAAAAGCACAAACAGCGACGCAATTCACGAAAGAAAATTTTACGACTTCTCGTCGATTAAAACTCATTCATAAAATGACTCAATCATGAATGATTTTTAATGGCCGAATAATTGCTAAAATCGGATAGCAAAATTAAAGGGCAGGACTCATAAACCCTTAAAATTAGTAATTCACATGCTAATTATAAAATTCAGTTTCTTGTTATTTGACATATTAAAAGCAAACTACAATAATAATTTCCACATAAAAACACTTTCTCTTCATTTACCTAATAATTTTCGACATCAAACTACACTCTCCAATCAACCTATACCTATTGTTCAGTATTATTTCACGTATAAAGAACCTTTCATCTTCCACCTGCAGAGCAGCAGCAACCCAGTGGAGGAGAAGCCCGGCAGTGAGACGAGCTGCGTGGTGGCCGCGTGGCCGCCCAGTATGCCGGGCCACACCGGGTACATCACCGTCGCCACCTTACCACCGGTGTTTGCTAGGAGTAAGTTTATTAGACTGCTAGTGGCCGCCCGCGACTCCGTTCACGTGGAAGTCGGTTTCCCGTGGGAATGAGAAGTTTTCCCGCGGTAAAAAGTACCCTGTGTGTTATTCTGATGTATAACCTATATTACTGTAAAGTTTCATCGAAATCTGTCCAGTAGTTTTTACGTGAAAGAGTAACAAACATCCATACATCAATAATCACAAACTTTCACGTTTATAATATTAGTAGGATAGATTTTTGTACGAATAGATGTTTCAGTGAAGAGTATCTTTTGTTTGTAGCATATCCCGCTATAAACAAGCTTGAAACAGCTAATTGTGAGCGGTAATAAAATTTCATTCCATGGCTGACTTGTAGTTGGTGACAATTAAGGATTCTTACAAGACTTTCTAAATAGTCTTTGTGCATAAGCACTTTGTAGGAAACTTATGTAGGATGGAATACTGGCAGCTATTGTTTTATATTATTTAAATAGATTCTAAAGAAGAAACAATGAGATATTGACAGCATCCTTCCAGACTCAGTCATATTTTCGTGCTCGGACTGTGGGCACATAACATTAAAATCACTTTTATGCTTTGAATATAAAGCTTTGAAAAAGATTAAAATCTTTTATTTTCTTTCACGTTTCCCCCAAACGTTAGTCATTGCTTGTACTTATTAATACAGCTAAAAAAGTTTCACTGTGTACCTACTCGTTCGAAAGCACAGTAGGTAACTACTGGCACTGAGACCGTACTTTTAAAATTTTCGTCTTGATTCATTCCGCATTATAAAAATAAAAAATAAGTATCAAGCCAAACAAGCACTCAAAATATTTGTCAGTGTGTCAACGCGCATCCTTTTTTTTATTGTTATCATTATAATTGTGATAATGTTATTTTTTCCTTTCAGGTAAAGCAAAAGCACTTACTATGGACATTTCTACAACGTCGGAAACTGGAAATGGTGACAAAATGCTGATTGAAACAGAAGCCTAAACTGTAGATATTTTCTGTAAATAAAATATTTTTAATTCGATTCTAAGGCATTTTCATTTATGCAGATTTACCTACTTACCTTTTCTCGAATTGATATATAAGTACTAGCGACTCGCCCACGCTTCGCAATGGTGTAATTTTGGCCGACTTGCTCACGAAACATTGATTTTTGGCTTACTTTAAAAAACTTTTTACGATTGTTCTTTATTTACAAATTTAAATGAAAAAATTACCTAAAGAATCGTGAAAACCGCATTAGAATCCCTCAACCGGTTTAGGAGGAGCTAGCGGCCAAACATACAAACAGACAGAATTAGCGACTTGGACTTATACTATGTAATGAAAATGATGATGTTTGTATAGTAAGCTTTTGTTTGGTAGGTAGTTCATAGTTCTACAATGGTAAATAGGAAGGCTGAAAATGCAAAGTGCGACCTTATTATTCGCAGAATGGTAAAACGAAAGCTTGTTCACGTTGTCCCATTATTTTATATATTATGTGTTGCAATTTCTTAGCAAAATCGGCGTTGCACTTACAGCATTTTGGGGCAAATTAAGAATTTTGTTAAAAACAAATTAATTAACTAAGATCATTTTATTAAAATTATAACACAATTGGAACTTAAAACTAAAATATTGGGTACAAAGGACAAATACTTCTAGGCAGTGTTAAGTATAAATAATAATTTGGCAATATATATAAAGTTATATTTGTTATTATTACAAGTCATTTCATTATATTATAATAAATCAAAAATCAAAATCAAAATTCTTTTATTCATCATAGATATGTAACATATACTTAATGAACGTCAATGTTACAAACTTCGACTTTACCTAACCGTAGACCGAGAGAAAAAAGCCGGCGGAAAAAAACTCCCAGCACTCTTTTTGAAAATTATAACGTGTACATTCAATGAACATATAAATTATTTTCTCGTACCTCAACTCAACACTATAAAAGTAAAAAAAAAATTAAAACTACTACTACGAACTAATTAAGGACTTCTTCCTGCACCACAATTCGGAACCAGAGCAGACCGTTTCCCGAAGGCGGCACCTGATCACAAGTATGACGTGTGCTCCAGCCATCGTCCTACTCAACCATATTAGAGGGAGTTGGGCGACCCGTTGACACAACGCCACCGCCCCAGTAACTTTCGAGGCGAGCATGACTACCCTGGGCCAAATAAGGCACTAAAGAACCTCACAAAACAGCAAGTTAATAGGAAACCCGTACAATAAGTTAAAGCAGTGAGAGGAGGAACAAGAAAACAGTACAAAATAAAATAAAAAAATTTAAAAATAAAAAAAAAAAACAATAAAAGTACATACTCAAAGTTGAGTATCATGTCCTAGTCAAACTGTTTACAGAGAAGTTAATACAAAACAATCTTGAATAGCAGTAGAAATAGCCTGTCTAGATATCAATCCCATGCTGTTTTATCATCTAAATAGTCTTTGATTTTATAGTAAGCTTTCTTGCACAATACTTGCTTAATTGTAACTTTAAATTTATTAAATGGCAGGGATTGAATTGACTCCGGAATTTTATTAAAAATAAGTATCGACATACCGATAAACGATTTGCTGCTTTTGGCCAACCTACACTTTGGGAAAGCTAATCTATTTCCATGCCTAGTTTTTACCGAATTATTATCGACATGATTATCACTACACGTTACAAACTTATCAGTATTTTTGTAAGTATACAATATATTTTCAAAAATGTATTGGGACGCGAAGGTTAAAATATCACTATCTTTAAATATTTCTCTCAAAGAATCTCTATTTGCAAGCTTGTAAATTCCACGAACAGCCCTTTTTTGCAGCGTAAAAATGCGTATTAATGTCAGCAGCGTTTCCCCACAGTAGGATGCCGTAAGACATTAAGCTATGAAAGTAACTAAAATATACTATCCTAGCTGTCTTTACATCAGTCAAAGAGCGAATTTTCTTGACCGCGAACTGATATAATAAAATGATAGTAATATTTTATTATAATAAAATATTACTATCATTTTATTATATCATTTTTAGTTTTTGTTGTAGTCTACTAGGATTACATAGGTGAAACATGTATGCGACGCTTACTTTCGATCCGATGACGAATGTGAGTTTTACGTCGGCCGTTACCAGGAGTACAGCGGCCGCGTGGGGGTGTATATGTTACGGCTAATACCCGAAGTGCGGCTACACCTAGTTTTAGCCGGTTAGAAGTGTTTTTTATATGGAAAACTGTAAAAAAAAATATACCTATGTAAATAAAAACTGGCTTCAATCATGAGTCGACGGAGTCCCACTACGCGGGACTCCTTTTTCTGGGTGGTATCAAAAAAGTAACCTAACTAACCTAACCTATTGATGTTCTAACCGGCTAAAACTAGGTGTAGCCGCACTTCGGGTATTAGCCGTAACATATACATCAGTCGGTCCTTTTCAGCGATTTGTTTCTTGCTGTCTTTGTTTTCCTACAAGTAGGCAAGTTCTAGTAAGAATGGCAGCCACTAGGATCGCATAACTGTAGTCGGGCAACAAGTGTTTCTTAGTTTCTTGTCTTGTTTGTTGTTGTTGCTATGAGATGTATTTTTTTATTGTTTATTATCCAGCATAAGTATGTGCGTAACATACATGTGCCAACAAAAGATACGTGAATTGGGTCAGCAGTTACCAGGAGCACAGAGGCCGCATAGAGGCGCACACAACAGTCACACCAAAGCTATTTTGTTTGTTTCTTTGCGATGTAACAAGGTCCAGTGGGTACAGCAGCTACCAGTGGCCACGTTCTGTAAGTCTGACACCGATCTCGATCCCCTTCAAACTCCCTTTGTAGAGAAGTTTTCCGTGACATTTTCGACAACACCTTTCATCGAAAGCGATTGCTATTGCGACTACAATTGAATGAACGAAATTGACTTTTTGAAGGATTTCAACTGCTTTGAAAGATATACGACTTGTCAAATCAAACAAGGCACTTACAAATAACAACAATTGAAATGAAAGTAGCAGATTATTTACCGCTATTTTTTGGTGTTTTTCTCTCATTTAGGTAGGTATCTACTTAAAAAAGCTTTAAAACATTGCGCATTTGAAAATTTGAGTTTTTAATGTCTAACTTAACTTGTAAGCGTGCATACTGCGTAGTGGATCAATGGTGCATAGAAGCGGAATCACACATTAAACCTAGCTCTATGCATTGTTTAGTCACAGAAATAGAAGCAAACTCGAGTCGGTTTTGGTAGGTAGGTATAAAAGTAAAATTTAAATACCTTGCTAGCAATAATTCTAATTTATTGGTACCTACTGACCACTCCAGTCCAATTCCAATCATTTCAAGATTTCTAAATAATGTTTATGCCTAAATGAACCTATTTGAAATGTACTACATTTTGCACAGTACTTACCAAACAAAGTTTCATGCCATGCTTGATCTCAAAAAAGCCAAAATGTCTCAGATAAAAGGTAAATGTGAAGAAACACACATCGTAGATGCATGCATACTCAAGTAGGTTCTTAACTATCCATTTTGGTTCTATAAAATACCTATTTCACTCTAAAATCAAACAGCCGTCTACTCTTTAGTAGGTAATACAACAGAAACTACAATTGTCAATTTTATTAAATGTTATATTCATCGTTTTGTTATAAAAATAATGGTTATATAAATTAGTAGGTAACTCCTTGTTTCTGAATCCACTATTTTAAGTAATATTTAGATATTGCTACAATATAAATTGAAAAGCTAAGAGGTCATGCCGCTATTTTTTTTTTTATGTAGGTAAATAGGTACATATTATTTAGTTAACAAACCTTGATTATTTTGATATCTTTACAAATTAAGTTTCATATGATGTAACACTTTAAAAATAAATAAATAATACAAGCCCCAGTTGTGGTTCTTTCATAACCATCTTTTTTGTTAACAAAGTTTTAGTTAATTAGTAATGAAGGGAAGGCAATATTTGTTGACACCCATGATTCTGTTTGTTTCAAAATCTTCTTTAATTGTTCGATGTCTAAGTTCTCCATTAGCAGCATGTTGGCACAGTTGATACAACACTTTTGATTCGTACTGAAATCAATAATTTTAAATTACAGATATGCCTTGAATTCAACAATTTATTATATAAATTTGATGAATGAATGTTTCTTCATTTGAACAACTTACTAAATATTTGTAAATAATGGCAAATCTTAAGTCATAAATCTAGGAACATAACCTTCATACGTTAGTTACCTACCTAAAATATAGAACTATAACTTACAGAGACGCTTAATCACAAACAATATTGATAATAAAACATTACGTTTTCTCTATGTAAGAGTATTTCCAACGTTCATACAACATTAAATAAGTTATTGAGTTTATTTTAAGGTTAGTTAGCCTAGCAAAGTAAAGTAAACAAACAAAACAATAACATTGGTAGTGAGTGACATACGTACCTTTTTTTTTGGTTTATTTATGAGGCAAAGGTTCTTTCAACCATGCGCAGCCTAGTTTAAAAAAACCGTAGCTTTTCTTTTTAAAAGAATTTATTAATTCAATAATTTATTTTGTATTAAATTTTATATTTTTAAAACATATTTTTTATTTGCTCTAAATTACAGACTTTGAATGTTGGATAAAAAAGTCATGAAAACGGAGAGTAAATTGGTGATACAAAACAAAGTGCAATTCTAAGTTAAAATTAGAGCAATTTACGTAGGTATTTATGTTATTTGTATTTTCATTAATTCACAAAACAAATTTACTAGCGATAAATACAAATAAAAACAGTAAAAATTTACTCAAAAAAACTTACTTAAAAGTAGTAAGAATAATATTATTTATAATAATATCCACGGCATTTTTTATTTGCTTCATGAAAACACAAGTTTATTTGCATTGCTAGTAACAAAAATTGGAAAACTTATCTGACGTCAATGTCAATCAATTGTCATGTCAATGTCAAGTATCAGCGCAACCGCAACGTTTTATTTATTTGCTTTCAAATCAATTTATAATATCAATAATTTACATATTTTTATAAATAAAGTTGCGCAACATATAAGAGAAACACAGTCCTTATGTACCCGAGGTTCCCAAACGATACAAACAAGTAATAAACTTCATGTGTCTCGAGTAAAGTTTTGTTGTTATTAAAGGTACTTGTTTTCGTTATTTATCTTCTTCACTGCATAGTATAAAACAAAGTCACTTGCCGCCGTCTGCGTGTCTGTAAGCTTAGATCTTAAAATTACACAACAGATTTTGATGGGTTTTATTAATAGATGAGAGATTCAAGGGGAAGATTTTATGTATAGGGAAAGGCGTTTTACTCCAAATGTGAAGCTTACTGAGCCGCTGGCAAAAGCTATATAATATTATTATTATTGCAAAATATAATACAGCAAAAAACTTAGCCACAGCAACATGTGGCTGGTTAATATGTATATAATTATTTTATCATGATAGCGGAGAATTCTTTGCATTTTGATTGTGGTGCTACCAGCCTATCTTTTTTTAAGTAATAATAATTAGTTTGATAGTATAATTAATATTACTTGTATGTTTCAGACGCACATTCTACAGAGAAGTAAAAGATATCATCGAAGATCATACCATCTGTTAAGTGAAAGGGTAGCGGCAGTCAAAGGTGTTAATTGAATTGCAAAAAAGAATTGTTAGTTTGAAAGGATGTAAATAACTACTTATTTTCTTAGCTGTCTTCAAATTATTTGCTTCCCTGTCATGTAAAATAAAAGAGATGCATCATTTTGACTATTTTTTCACAAAAATGTGAATTTGAAATTAATATAAGCTTCTTAATGAATTTTATGAGTATTTTATTTCTAATAATGTTCCTTTTTTGTGTTTTATATGACTTTGAATATATATTAACTCATTTCACCTTCCTCGATCAGTGAAAAATATAATAAATAGGAAGTGCCTATTTTGAAGTAGCAAAGAAATATTTATTATTAAAAAGAAGACTTACACAATTAGGTACTATTAATAATTTGTTACATGAGTTTAATTTCAAATATAGTATAGTTCTATTTAAATATCAAATTTTTATTAAATATTTAAATTGCAGAAATAATGGTTTGTGTTTCGTTGCATTTCAACTTTCCTAGGGCTTCAGTCCTTGTTTTTTAAATTACATTGACCTCACCATATCCTAATACTTCCTACTCATCATATAAACAAATACTAAATATAGAATTACTAGAGTGCGCTGTATGCTGAAGATATAGTTACCTAACTACACTAATTACCATGACTTAAGTCTCGTTGGTTATTGCAAACATTATAAACCACATATTAAGTAGCCGAATATAAGTTGCTAGTGGTTGTGCCGTGCTTGCAAGAAAGGTATAAAATTCTAGGTAAGTACCATCTTTACAAACCCAAATGAAATAAATATATGAATTTCATAGGATTTCATTAACTTGAATAAGTAAATAAGTAGGTTATTCGTAGGTTCATAGAATAAGTAATTTCCTACAAAATTTTCACTTCTTTACAAAGTATCTTTATGCGATACCTACCTTTACCTTTTATTTATTGCTCTTATACTAAATACTTTCCTACCTATATCTTTAACAACACTAATTTTTTTTATCAAAAGCGCCATATTTAAAAATTTGTTCATAAGTTACTGCATTGGTATCATACTTATTTGAAAGAGGGACCTCCAAAGTGAAATCTTTCATTTGACAAGTCGCAATCACAAACACCTTTCAAAATTAATAAATATCGTTAAAAAAGTTCATTTGGCTCATTCAAGATTGAGTCTCAAAATCAACACCTTTCGATGAAGGATGTTGTCGGAAAGTAAGGTTTGAAGGGTATCGCAATATCTCATAAGTGTCAATTGCGTTTTGAAGTCCGAAAAGATCTTATTTTTTTAATTTAAATTAAAGCAAAAATGAGTTTAATAATAAGTTAATGACATCAAAGATTAAAGTTTGATACTAAAAATTTATCCTACATTGTTTTAATACTAAATAAAAAATAAAGAAATATTTTTTTTCGTGAATAATTAAACGCAGCAACATCATTCAGCAATATCATTCAAAATTGAAAGCGATTGCGACTCGAAAACCGATTTCGTTCAAGAGTCGCGATACCGATCCCTTTCAAAGGTATTGATATTCGAGTTAGAGAACAGCCCTGCAGGATCGCATACGTGTTGATGAATAACTATTGTTGTTATTTTGCGATGTCTTCAGTGACGTAAGTTGAGGTAGGACGGCAGCTTTGCGCTGAGCTATAGTACACTGCACACTTATGCACTCCTATTATTTAACACAGTATTTTTGACTAATTTATTCAATTCTACTAATATTATAAACGTGAAAGTTTGTGAGTATGGATGTTTGTTACTCTTTCACGTAAAAACTACTGGACGGATTTTGATGAAACTTTACAGTAATATAGGTTATACATTCTGATTTACATAACATATAGGGTACTTTTACCGTGGGAAAACTTATCATTCCCACGGGAAACCGACTTCCACGCGAACGGAGTCGCGGGCGGCCACTAGTATTTGATAATTTTAAGATTTTAACACGGTTATTATGCGTTCACTCTCTTCCGAAGTCCGGGGGGAAGAGGATTATTATTATTTTTATTTTAAACGTATCTGCTGTATAAGAAAAGTTGAAGCTGATTTTAACTATTTTGTGTCATTTAAGAAGTTAACTGCTCAAATGCATATTATAAATTTTGATACTAAGAAATTACCATTACCACCTGCTGAGTTGTATTTAGAGTATAAATAGTGGCTAAGATAGGATTATTTTGAAAGATGTTGATTGTGGCTGATTTAGTAATTTAGAAGGCAATGTAAATTTTTAGAGGCGGAAACCGCCTTTAAGAAATTAACGGTATGGCAAGCTGTTGGCAATCTATAACGGTATTTTTCGCAACGATAAAGTGAATTGTTGTGTATTTTTCGAAACAATTCACACACTGTGCTTAGGGGACTTCGTTCATTATGACCCCGTTTGGAAAAACTGAACCGTAGGTATACGTAGCAAATACTCTTCTTAGGCCCAATTGCAGGGAACGTTTTAACCTCGGGTTAGCTACCTCTGGTTTAAATGGCGCCACCATCGATTGTTACTACTTCTTATTACAATCGATGGTGGCGCCATTTAAATCTGAGTTAGCTAACCCGAGGATAAAACGTTCCCTGCAATTGGGCCTAATTGACACGTATTTATTAATTAAGATTATACAGGGTGTAAAATACTGCTTCCGAAAACGAAAACCTGGAGGGGTCCTCGTTAAGACCAAAACGGTTTTTTATTCCATTTTTTTCAAATAAATTGTACTAAATTGCTTTTAATCTATCAAATTCCAGATTTATTTCTAATTAAATAGTGTTTTAATTTTATTTGCGATGTAAACCATCGTTCCTGGGCCATCAGCCGATGTGTGAGCGATGACCTCAAGCGGCGAATATCACTATTCCACAATACTTTTTTTAAATTGAGTTTTCTGGGTATTCTGTTAGTGAATTAAGTTGATATTTAGGCTCAAGAATAAGTGGTTTCAGGCTTCGGAAATGGTATTTTTACACCCGTTATATATTGACATGTGTTTGGGACAAAAGTTGCAGAGTTGGTAAGTAAAGTACGGCTTTTCAGCGGCTTACGTAATTGTATGCATAAAATTAATCAATGAAATGACACTAAATCATGTGCTTTAAAATTTTACGTTTTTTATAAATGTTGAAAAAAAGAACACTCAATACAGATGCAAATCACTAAATCACTAACAACCGCATAATTTGATAGCATATTTTGTACTTAAAGTATTTATTTGTGATAAATGTGTCATTTAAGGAGTTACACTTCTACGTTTTTCGGACATTATTTAAAACAAAATAGTTAATTAAGATCATTTTATTAAAATTAAAACACAAATGGAACTTAAAACTAAAATATTGGGTACAAAGGACAAATACTTCTAGGCAGTGTTAAGTATAAACAATAATTTGGCAATATTTTAAAAGTTATATTTGTTATAAAGCATTTGAATATGTTATTACTATTATTTTAAATTTCAAGCACCCACTAACTAGTATTACTGCAGGAACCTTTACAATACTTTTCCAATAAATAATATTTATTATCTAAACTTATTGCTAAATAATAATATTGTAAATAAGAAGTCAGTCAGTAAAAGGTAAATAAAAAAGCTTTAGTTTATTCTATTACTGGATAATTATTGTTCTCTCTATTAAGCATGTTAACCTTCTTGTAAAAATAATATATTTTACCCACATACAGCTATAAAATGCATACCTACTTTTAGGATTTGATTAAAAACTGATTCAATTTATTTATATATAGTTTTCTATTCTCTCCACATTGCAAATATACTCTTTATTGTTCTATCTAAATAGTTTTACTCTTTCTTTATCTACATACATTTTCCTTCTTTACACAACCTATCAAATCGTCATCACTTTACTTTTTCTGTTTGTATTCGAAAAAGATAAACAATTTATTTCCATAATTTTAGCGTTTCTTATCGTGTTTTTTATAATAAGTGCAATATTATTTCCTTCTAAATACTGGGATAGTCTTATGTTAGTCTTTTTCATTAAAGCAATCTATGACGTTTTAAAATTGAGTTATATTTTGTCTCTGCGAGCCTTATGTGAAAGCATTACTGACAGAGACAAAACATACTTAAAATAGGTTTGAAATGCATTTATAAATTAGACTGTATTAGTCTCAATGAGCCTACATCATATCAAAGCATTATTCAGAAATCTTCATATCACAAAGTAGGATTAGAAAGACATAGATAAGCTATTCTGTTTTTCTTCCGCCATAATTTTTTGTCTACCAATTGTTCTTCGAAGTGTGATGACAATCACTATGTTAACATTTTGTTTTACTACACTGAAATCGATTTTGATTATAACTACTAATCGACAAAATATTGCTTTTAAACTATTAGGTACCTTTCCAACACTTTTTTTTGCAAACGTTTATTTTTCCGTCATAAATTCACCCACTAATACTTCATAATTGTTTTACCAGCCAGGCTTTCAATTCTTTTTTGAATTTTTTCACATCTTTTATCACCAGTCAGTCACATATGCATTCTCGACATTTCTTTTTATTTACTTTCTCTTTTCAATTGTCTTACCAGCCAGTCATAAATACCTACATTCTCAAAATCTTTTTTCTTTTTTAAAACTCCCTACATAAAGCTACTGATATCCCTTTCTTCCTCATAATTGTCTCACCGGCCAGTTACATTCATTTTTTCGGGTCGACGACATTTCGGACACAAAAAACTCGGACACCTTGGCAAAAAATAATATTAAAATTGAAAATCCATACATTGGCCAAGGTTTCCGAGTTTTTTGTTTCCGAAATATCGTCGATCCTTTTTTTCTTCTTTTCTCAATCCCTCTACATAAATCCACTAAAATCAGTCCGCAGTGTAATAGCGGGCGCGGCGGGGGCGGCGGGGCGCACAGTCCTTTCCGTTCTGTTCGTGTTGTGACGACATTTTAGAGCTGATTCGAGGCGCGTGCGCAGGTTGGGCGACTGTGACATTAGACTCTTGAACTCCTGGGGGAAAAAGAATTAGAGTAAAAATAAGGAAATACAATTAAAAAAATAAAAAATAATGTTAATAGGTAATTCCAATTTAATGTTTTGTTTTTGCGATTGCTATAGCAATGACTATTATTAACTTTTAAGTTAGGTAATTTAAAGTTTTGCGCTATATTATGAGAAGTGCATAATTTCAATTTAGTCAAAAGTTTGCTAACTTTTCTTCCCGAAGATTTAAAACCTGTAAGAGTCGCTATTTTCTTAATTTGATGTTTTTATTGTTAAATAATTAAGAAAAAACAATTCAACTATCTTTTAAAGTTTTATAATATTAACTATGCATATAAATCAAAAAAGTTTTTATTTTTAATATTTTGCTGATGAATATTATTTAATTCACCTGTGGATACTTAGGCCCGACTTTAGTAAGCCACTGCAGCGCGAACTCGTGTAGACTGACGGCGCCCGGCGACGAGCGCGATAGCTCAGAACCTTCTCGAAGATACGAGATCACGATGGGGACTAGCAGATACAGCATTTGGACACCTGGGGGCGAAAATATATGGAAATGTTTAGGAAGTTAGTAATTAAGGTTGAGTTGGAAGTGGCGATGATTTTAATTCTTACCCCGATATCTCTCCTCTGGTAAGCAATAAAACAGAGAATATAAAATGAGACTGATGATAAATAGTACGATTTCCTTTATCCTATTTCAGATTTAAGAGCGATCAGTACTAATATTTTTGAAAAACCTTTTAGGTGTTTAATAAAATAGAAACCTTTTGCTACAATCACATTTCATGAATATTTCTATCTAGATTTAAGAGAGTGTCTCAGTCCCTATAGTCAATGCCGCCACCATAGCACACCCCGTATTCTCCGACAACTCACGCGGCTCCGACTCGGCGTGCTCCAGCAGTTGATCCAGCGCCGTCAACGCCGCGATTGCCGCCCCCGCCCCAGTTGCCGCCCCCGCCCCCGCCCCCGCCGCCGCGGCACGGGCCACGAGTCTCCCGGCGAGCGCGCGCGCCCACCACGACAGGCGCGGGGGCGGCAGCGGGTGCGACCACACCGCGCGCAGGATCGAACAACACGACGCGAACTTCTGTAGGACCACAGGCGTGAAGTTAGTAAGACAAATAACTTGAACCGTTAAATTAATAAACAGAGTTGCAGCCTGTATCAGTTGACGACGTTTTGTCAGACAGAGACAAAACATGGTTTTGCTATTACATGCTTAAAATGCGTTTATTGATACAGGGTAACGAAGTAAAGTTAAATGCGTTTAGTAATTTGGAAAAGTTGAATCTACTTGGTCTGCTGAAAGGTAGAGGAACGTTTAGCTTCCCAAAGCAAAATCTGTATTGTTATCTACGATCGTTCACAACTCCTGGCCCCTAAGTCAAGTGGCTAGTGATATTTGCGATAGCAAGCAAGTGAATAGAAAAAAATATGTATGAAACTGTCAAATTGCAAGCTTGACAAAAATGACAGTTTCATACATATTTTTTCTATTCACTCGCTTTCGCAAATATCACTTGCCACTTGACTTGGGGGGCAGGTGCTTGCTACCTGGTCGTCGGCCTCCAGCAGACAGCGCGTGAAGTGGTTGATGGCGGGGTAGTGCAGCGCGGGCGGCGGCGCGGCGGCCGTCAGCAGACTCCTCGCTGTACCTGTAACCAGCCCCCTGTGAGTCCGCCGCTAGTTACCTGGTCGTCGGCCTCCAGCAGACAGCGCGTGAAGTGGTTGATGGCGGGGTAGTGCAGCGCGGGCGGCGGCGCGGCGGCCGTCAGCAGACTCCTCGCTCTACCTGTAACCAGCCCCCTGTGAGTCCGCCGCTAGTTACCTGGTCGTCGGCCTCCAGCAGACAGCGCGTGAAGTGGTTGATGGCGGGGTAGTGCAGCGCGGGCGGCGGCGCGGCGGCCGTCAGCAGACTCCTCGCTGTACCTGTAACCAGCCCCCTGTGAGTCCGCCGCTAGTTACCTGGTCGTCGGCCTCCAGCAGACAGCGCGTGAAGTGGTTGATGGCGGGGTAGTGCAGCGCGGGCGGCGGCGCGGCGGCCGTCAGCAGACTCCTCGCTGTACCTGTAACCAGCCCCCTGTGAGTCCGCCGCTAGTTACCTGGTCGTCGGCCTCCAGCAGACAGCGCGTGAAGTGGTTGATGGCGGGGTAGTGCAGCGCGGGCGGCGGCGCGGCGGCCGTCAGCAGACTCCTCGCTGTACCTGTAACCAGCCCCCTGTGAGTCCGCCGCTAGTTACCTGGTCGTCGGCCTCCAGCAGACAGCGCGTGAAGTGGTTGATGGCGGGGTAGTGCAGCGCGGGCGGCGGCGCGGCGGCCGTCAGCAGACTCCTCGCTGTACCTGTAACCAGCCCCCTGTGAGTCCGCCGCTAGTTACCTGGTCGTCGGCCTCCAGCAGACAGCGCGTGAAGTGGTTGATGGCGGGGTAGTGCAGCGCGGGCGGCGGCGCGGCGGCCGTCAGCAGACTCCTCGCTGTACCTGTAACCAGCCCCCTGTGAGTCCGCCGCTAGTTACCTGGTCGTCGGCCTCCAGCAGACAGCGCGTGAAGTGGTTGATGGCGGGGTAGTGCAGCGCGGGCGGCGGCGCGGCGGCCGTCAGCAGACTCCTCGCTCTACCTGTAACCAGCCCCCTGTGAGTCCGCCGCTAGTTACCTGGTCGTCGGCCTCCAGCAGACAGCGCGTGAAGTGGTTGATGGCGGGGTAGTGCAGCGCGGGCGGCGGCGCGGCGGCCGTCAGCAGACTCCTCGCTCTACCTGTAACCAGCCCCCTGTGAGTCCGCCGCTAGTTACCTGGTCGTCGGCCTCCAGCAGACAGCGCGTGAAGTGGTTGATGGCGGGGTAGTGCAGCGCGGGCGGCGGCGCGGCGGCCGTCAGCAGACTCCTCGCTGTACCTGTAACCAGCCCCCTGTGAGTCCGCCGCTAGTTACCTGGTCGTCGGCCTCCAGCAGACAGCGCGTGAAGTGGTTGATGGCGGGGTAGTGCAGCGCGGGCGGCGGCGCGGCGGCCGTCAGCAGACTCCTCGCTGTACCTGTAACCAGCCCCCTGTGAGTCCGCCGCTAGTTACCTGGTCGTCGGCCTCCAGCAGACAGCGCGTGAAGTGGTTGATGGCGGGGTAGTGCAGCGCGGGCGGCGGCGCGGCGGCCGTCAGCAGACTCCTCGCTGTACCTGTAACCAGCCCCCTGTGAGTCCGCCGCTAGTTACCTGGTCGTCGGCCTCCAGCAGACAGCGCGTGAAGTGGTTGATGGCGGGGTAGTGCAGCGCGGGCGGCGGCGCGGCGGCCGTCAGCAGACTCCTCGCTGTACCTGTAACCAGCCCCCTGTGAGTCCGCCGCTAGTTACCTGGTCGTCGGCCTCCAGCAGACAGCGCGTGAAGTGGTTGATGGCGGGGTAGTGCAGCGCGGGCGGCGGCGCGGCGGCCGTCAGCAGACTCCTCGCTGTACCTGTAACCAGCCCCCTGTGAGTCCGCCGCTAGTTACCTGGTCGTCGGCCTCCAGCAGACAGCGCGTGAAGTGGTTGATGGCGGGGTAGTGCAGCGCGGGCGGCGGCGCGGCGGCCGTCAGCAGACTCCTCGCTGTACCTGTAACCAGCCCCCTGTGAGTCCGCCGCTAGTTACCTGGTCGTCGGCCTCCAGCAGACAGCGCGTGAAGTGGTTGATGGCGGGGTAGTGCAGCGCGGGCGGCGGCGCGGCGGCCGTCAGCAGACTCCTCGCTGTACCTGTAACCAGCCCCCTGTGAGTCCGCCGCTAGTTACCTGGTCGTCGGCCTCCAGCAGACAGCGCGTGAAGTGGTTGATGGCGGGGTAGTGCAGCGCGGGCGGCGGCGCGGCGGCCGTCAGCAGACTCCTCGCTGTACCTGTAACCAGCCCCCTGTGAGTCCGCCGCTAGTTACCTGGTCGTCGGCCTCCAGCAGACAGCGCGTGAAGTGGTTGATGGCGGGGTAGTGCAGCGCGGGCGGCGGCGCGGCGGTCGTCAACAGCACGGACATGGCGCGCGCGCCCACCATGCTGTCGATGCGCTGCTCCAAGTCGTCTGAAATAACAGATGTAGAGCATTAGAATTAGTATTATGAGTCGAGATTTGGTACGTCGCGATAACGTGAATCGAAATGACATAGGCCACCCCCGGAAAGGTGTTCTTTAAGTTTTTTTTTATCACGCTTTGAAATTTCGTGTATCGTCAATCGAAATTGGGAAAATCGTAATTTTATAGGATACCCCAGCGTTTCAGTAGAACTTGCTGGGCTGTTTATGTTAGCCAAAAAGCCAATACACCATTACGATCATTTAACGTAAAATCTTGCGAAAATCGTTTTTGTGATAGAATTATGTATCAACATACAGTGCGATATTGATTACTAGTTAACAGTTATAATTTTTCGGTTAGTTATTCAGTTTTACTTTTTACGGAGTTGCCTAAAGAAGCGTAGAGACACTTTCAAACACAAACATCCTTTTCCATAAACGTACCTATTTAGTTTTGTTTTTTGTGACGTGTTTCTGTCATTTTCATGTCAATAGCTATCTACCATAGTTTATTCCGACGCAAAAACATGGATAATAGTTACCATAGTTACACAAATAACAAGGCGTCAAAGGTGAGTAGAATATTAGTTTCGGCCGTTAGTCTATCAAATCGATATTCGGGGATAAGCAACGTAGGCCGCGGTCAGTCCAAGTATGGGTGACCGCTAGTGGCATTATATGCCAAGTTTCTCCGTGCTTCGGGAGGCACGTGAAGCCGATGGTCCCGGGTACTTTTCCACCTCGTACTTTTCAAGCAAAGTCAGGTGCCTAATAAGTAGACGGCTTGAAAAATACTGACAGTGGGGTGGTCACTACCCTACAGGAACCGCGTCAGAGCTCCTAAAAAGGCGGTTCCCAAAAACTCCGACACTCGATGAATATGTGCTGCAAAGTGCATATTCATCGCACGAAAAGTAAGTAAGTACAGCACTCACCACACTTGACCCACTCCCGCTGCTGTCTTCGTTGCCTGGTGACCTTGCCCTCGCAGGCCTGCTGCAGTAACATTCATCCTGCTTTGTTCACTAACAGTATCTCACTCACCACACTTGACCCGCTCCAGCAGCTTCCCCAGCACGCTCTGCAGCAGCGCCTCGTGCTGGCGGCGGCTGTCCTCGGTGACGCGGGCCACCTTGCCCTCGCAGGCTTGCTGCAGTAACATTCATCCTGCTTTGTTCACTAACAGTATCTCACTCACCACACTTGACCCGCTCCAGCAGCTTCCCCAGCACGCTCTGCAGCAGCGCCTCGTGCTGGCGGCGGCTGTCCTCGGTGACGCGGGCCACCTTGCCCTCGCAGGCTTGCTGCAGTAACATTCATCCTGCTTTGTTCACTAACAGTATCTCACTCACCACACTTGACCCGCTCCAGCAGCTTCCCCAGCACGCTCTGCAGCAGCGCCTCGTGCTGGCGGCGGCTGTCCTCGGTGACGCGGGCCACCTTGCCCTCGCAGGCTTGCTGCAGTAACATTCATCCTGCTTTGTTCACTAACAGTATCTCACTCACCACACTTGACCCGCTCCAGCAGCTTCCCCAGCACGCTCTGCAGCAGCGCCTCGTGCTGGCGGCGGCTGTCCTCGGTGACGCGGGCCACCTTGCCCTCGCAGGCTTGCTGCAGCAGGGTCACGCCGGCCTCGGAGACCACGTCATCGAGGCAAGTGTCGCGCAGCACCTCGGTGGCGAAGTAGAGGATGGTGGGCAGGAGGGATAGGGCTCCTGAGATAATAGAGATTTGGGTGGATTAAATTGAGGTTATAAAAATTTGTTGGTGGATTATATTGGCTATGATTCATAGGTGGTATGAATTAGGTGTATTTCATCAGTGAAATAGACATTTGATAACATGGATGAGTAGTATGATTAAATTGATATGGGGATATAAAACAAAGTCTATTTCTAACTAAAAAAACAGCGAACTTTTGCTTGGGAATGCTATAGGGAATTGCTTAGTTTAGGGCCACACAGTTGGTGTGTCAGTCTGGAGATTTATTATATTACTAGCTGGTGCCCGCGAACTTCGTTTCGCCAACTTAGAAGAAGAAAATAAGTCTATTCAAGTAATTGTGGCACCTTGCACACTAAAATACAATAGGTACTTACCACAGAGCTGTCAAGTGCGGCGCAGCTGGCGCGCGTGGTTTTTCTTTGGTCTGTGGTACTTACGTAATAATAATTATATCAAAAGTAGATAGGGAGAAAAAAACAGAGTATGTAAGTAATTACATTTCAGTGTGCAATGCAACACAACAATGACAAATAAAGAAAGAATAAGAAATGAGAAACATGTTTAGGCAGATGACCCAGATGTCAATGCCTTAATTAAAAAAAAAAAAATGTCTACGCATGCGCAATGGATGGAGATGAAGCAAGATGGAAGCAAGAAGGACGGAAGGAATGCACATGTTTTATTCCTTTCATTTTTCGTAATATTGTTATGGTTTTTTGGATGTTTGTGTGTATTGTCATTATTTATCTTAGAAAATTATAGAATTTATATTATTATTAGATTAGATAAGATATTAGATAGATTAATATTATAATTATGTTGGTAATTTTTCAAATCTCGGTTTCAGTGTAGTTTGCACATCATACTACCACGCACCCCTATGAAATTCACGTGCAAACTTATTTCAAGTTTTTGCCAACCCCCCCCCCTTTTAGGGGTTGTTTTTTTTACCCTATAACCTGGTCCATAATTTTCTCTACATAATAGTAAAAGTTTCATCAAAATCCGTCCAGCCGTTTTCGCGTGATACCCAGCCAAATAAACAGATAAACAGACAAACAGATAAACAGACAATAATTCTAAAAACTATTGGAACGTGTTCTGTTATCAATTTTAAGTATCCCCAATAATTTTTTTTTCGAATATCTTTTATGTACAGACTTTCCATCCTCTTCAGCTTTATTATATGTATAGATTATTATTACTATTAAAAAGTGAGAGATAGCAAATCATTGAACTTTTTTAAAGGTTTTGAGGAAAAGACTAACATCTTGTTTTTACCTTTAATTTTAAATAGGCATTAAAAACTGTAATCAAAAAATCAAAATCAAAAATGATTTTTGATTAAAAACTGTAAAACTTATAAACTTAATTGTGATGTATTTTTAATGACAAAAAGCTAAAACTAAAAGATTATCCACAAAATTTACCTGCAAGCTGTATAGTTCAGAAGGTGTAAGCTGCGCTTTGCATTAGTGTAAGTGTTTACCAAAAGTAAGGTAAGGCAAACAACGATTTTTATATCTATTTTAGTTCAACCTTGAATCAGGAACGTAAAATGAAAAAACGGAAACAGACAACACCATATTTAGATATACAAAGCAAAGAGTGACATCTTCTTAGTTTACGTTTGTTGGCAGCCGTTTTAGTAAAATCGAATACAAAATTTAAATCAGTACAAGGGGTGAAGCGCGAAGGGTGCGCGGGGAAGATATGTCTCGAGGGGGAGACAAAAAGCGGAATGAACCGGTTTGAGCCATGCACTAATGCAAAGCTCAACTCACGCCTTATGCACTATACTTACCTGTTAAAATATTTACTAAAAGCAAAAGAAAAGCACAGATATATTCACTCACCTTGCGGGCTAGTAAGAGAGAGTAGATCCCCCATACAAGATAAACTCTTTATCAGAAGGGTGTCACCGAGAACACCCAAACCGCGAGGCACACCGATAACTCCCACATTACCTTCCTAAAATATGATTTTATCTAAATAAATAACATTTTTTTAACCAAATTGTAACTTTTACCTCTTAGTTTTGTAATTAAAACATACTTTATTAGTTAAGTAGTGTATGTCCTATTTTAAATATTTATAGAGGAATCAGGGGGGCTACCGCGTAACTAGCGTCGATTTGAACTCGACGTCGACAACTGTTTTCATTGGCTAGAGACCCGCCATTGTTTACAATTTAGCCTATGAAAACAGTTGTCCACTTCGAGTTCAAATCGACGCTAGTTACGCGGTAGGGGGCCTGGGAAAGAATTATAAATAACATAGAGTTAAACCAAATTTTTATTAAAAAAACTTATCAATTCAAGCTTTCTCCAATTAACTTTGAATAAGAAAATATTAAGTTAACTTCATTTTTCTAATTATATTTTTGCATCTTAATTGTTTATAATTTTCGCCATACAGTTTCACCCTCCGCTAAATTGCTTTTCCCGTGAAAATATGGTACTTTCTAGGGGTAGAAAAATAGCATATAGTCATAGCCAAAATAAGCCTATAGTCTTCAATAAATTGTCTATTCAACACGAAAATATTTTTCATTTCGGACTAGTTGTTTCTGAGATTAGCACGCTCAAACAAACTTACTCATCAACAGTACAATATAGGAAAAGGAAAAAATAAACAATTGTTATTATAAACAATATGAGGTATTATTATTTTAATTATTATTATAGACAATATAGGGTATTATAATTTTAGGTAACAATCCCACCTGTTTCCTGGGACTGAGCCCCGGCAGTCTCCTAACTACCAGACACACGCACAACTCTAAAGCAGCAAACACCAACGACTTGTTGGGGGGCAAGTCTCCTGTGGGGCCTCCTTCACCTGAATATAATACGATTTTATAGGAAATATTAGTGGCCGCCCGCGACTCCGTTCGCGTTGGAGTCGGTTTCCCGTGGGAATGAGATGTTTTCCCGCGGTAAAAAGTACCCTATGTGTTATTCTGATGTATAACCTATATTACTGCAAAGTTTCATCAAAATCCGTCCAGTAGTTTTTACGTGAAAGAGTAACAAACATCCATCCATACATACTCACAAACTTTCACATTTATAATATTAGTAGGATTATGTATGGAGGTTTCAAGAAGATGAAAGAAGGGAGAGAAGAAGGTAAAATGTGGAAAGAAGGTAGTAAATAGCGTTTGTTTGTATTTTTATTCGCTGAAAACTACTAGACACACGCACAACTCCAGCGCAGCGAATACCAACGACTTGTTGGGGGGCAATTCTCCCGTGGGGCCTCCTTCACCTGAATGTATATGTTTTTTATGAGAGATATTATGTATGAAGGGTTAAAGAAGAGGATAGGTGGGAGAGAAAGGGAAAGAAGGTAGTAGATAGCGTTTTTTGGTATGTATGTTCGCTAAAAACTACTAGACACTCGCAAAACTCTAAAGCAGCGAACACCAACGACTTGTTGGGGGGCAGGTCTCCTGTGGGGCCTCCTTCACCTGAATATATGTGGATTTATATAGGAAATATTATGTATGGAGCTTTGAAGAAGATAGATAAGAGGAGGTAGGAAAGGGAAAGAAGATAGGAAATAGCGTTTATTTATATTATGTATGTTCACTTATTCTTCGCTTCTTAACCGTGAAACAGATTTTGATACGGTCTTTATTGTCATTGACCTATATTATTAAGAAGAAATAAATAGGATATTGGAAAGTACACATTAGAGTTTATAATGGCAATAATTAAATTGATAACTTAATGTGTTATCACATTGGTTAAATTTATCTTACCTAAAGTGTGTACAACTTCTACAACTGAAGCCGGAATGGATGATTCAGAAGAACAATTAGGGGCCAACTCTAAAACAATTAGTTTAGTTACCATTTTTTTTAGAATATGCTTCATGTTAATGAGAATGAGAATATTACGTTACTTAACTAACTTAAGATAAATAACAAGGCATAATTTATTTTTTCAAGCAGTCAATCATTAAACCATATACTCGTATTTACTAACCTTTAATTTTAGCCTGCATATTAGCATGCAGTTGCTCCCTAGCGCCATCTATAATTAGTTTCAGTACATCTGCTACAAGCAGCAATGCTTCTGGACTTTCTTGTGTAAGTCCGGTGCGGTGGATTATCTGACACAACTCTATGGCTAGTGATCTGAAATGTTTTAATTAATTAGGATTTCTGTCGGTTAAATATGTGGGTTTTTTATTTGTTTATGACAACATAAAGTTCGTTTAGATCTAAGTACAATAAATCCTTAAAGAAAATCAATATAAATGTTTTTATTCTTTTCAAAATACAATTGCTATATATGTAGAAGTTTAAAAAGTTTTTATAAAGCCGATACCGCATGTTTTAGTGTTCATTCTAAGAGTAATTTCTTCTTCTATACTTTATAACCATTAAAACTTTGTTTTGACTTTAATACACAAACACTTTTTAATATATTTTGCATTCTACCGTTTGAACAAAGGCTGGAGTTTTGAACACCATTCTTTTACTCTATGTTTAATTATCACTCAACATTAATAACTAATCTCACCTATCTTTCAGCAAACGAGCTCTATTTTCCGGCGCGTCCAATAAAGTCAATAATGACAATAAAACTGATATCGTGTTCTTTACACTTAGGTCCCTTTGTGCGCATAGTGCTTCCATACATATACCTAGAAGAACATTCAAATTTGAATATACATTTTAGGTATGAAAACAAAAATAAATCTTATCGATTGTGATGCATCAAGTTTAATCACAAGACATAGCAACATATTGCAATATAACGACAAAATAAATCTGCTAATCAAAAATTTGATAGCCACTCTTACATGAAGAAAAATCCAAATAATATTTTACTAAAACATTTTATTTTGCCAAACATAAGATTAGAATATGTATTGTATAGCATATTTTGCATCTTACCGAAAAGCAAATGGAACCTTTCGTCGACAGGGTCGAAGAATTCAAAGTTCCCGTTCTCAGTCTTATTAGTTTTGTTGTCTACAGTTTCTGCCGTGTTTTCTGCAAAAAAACATTTCATTTCAAATCAACTTTATAATATAAATGGGAATTGTGACAATAAAAAAAAACATTACTTTATTCTACAATGAAAGCTAAAATGTTTTAATAAAATATTCTATGAAGTTAAATCTCTTGGACTTTTCACATTTTAGCACTTTTTCTGTTGCTTCGTCCTATCCTTATTAATTTATTCTACAATGAAAGCTAGAATGTTTTAATAAAATATTCTACGAAGTTAAATCTCTTGGACTTTTCACATTTTAGCACTTTTTCTGTTGCTTCATCTGTTTTGTCTGGTAAGGTTTTTGTTGATTTTTATGTATTATGTTTTATTTCGAGAACTCAGCCTGAAGATTTTTGCCTGTACTAACAATATTAACACGTTCAAACACTACAAACCCCATCACCATCTGTCCTAAATAACACATATACAGGGTGATTGGTAATGCGATACATTCCTTCTAAGAGGTTAAATGTAAGTTTATTTGCAGTCAATTAAGTCATAACATACCGTGTACGAAAATTGATAATTTCTGAGATATGCAACATTTATGTTTTTTATAATATTTTGTTGTTTTATGTAGCTTGATAACTAGAATGTATCGCATTACCAATCACCCTGTATACCTACTATTATGATGGAGATCTAACTTACCTTTACAGATATGCGTGTAGTTGTTGTAGTGCAGCGCGGCGGCGGTCAGCAGGCAGGGCCACGTGGCCGCGTAGTGCGCGCGCGCAGACACCAGGTGAGAACTCTAGAGGAGATGATGCTTGATGGCTGGATGGACTAACTTACCTTTACAGACATAATGCGTGTAGTTGTTGTAGTGCAGCGCGGCGGCGGTCAGCAGGCAGGGCCACGTGGCCGCGTAGTGCGCGCGCGCAGACACCAGGTGAGAACTCTAGAGGAGATGATGCTTGATGGATGGATGGACTAACTTACCTTTACAGACATAATGCGTGTAGTTGTTGTAGTGCAGCGCGGCGGCGGTCAGCAGGCAGGGCCACGTGGCCGCGTAGTGCGCGCGCGCGGACACGAGCGACGCGCTCGAGTAGAACGAGCCGCCGCCGTGCGGGAGCTGCGACGAGAACTCTAGAGGGGGAATATTCATAGTTAAGGAAAAAAACAGTGCCTCAATCACAAGTTTCTCACGTTTCGCCATCGTAGCTTCATCGTGCAATAATTTATGAAAGGGCCTACAAACCAAACCATATTATTATGAAAGAACTAGTGGCCGCCCGCGACTCCGTTCGCGTGGAAGTCGGTTTCCCGTGGGAATAAGAAGTTTTCCCGCGGTAAAAAGTACCCTATGTGTTATTCTGATGTATAACCTATATTACTGCAAAGTTTTATCTAAATCCATCCAGTAGTTTTTACGTGAAAGAGTAACAAACATCCATCCATCCATCCATACATCCTCACAAACTTTCACATTTATAATATTAGTAGGACATATCAAAACAAACAAATTTCACTATGGAGACCATATAGCTTAAGTATATCGAAGCTGAGATATTGGGCATTTTATTATTGCATTTTTTCTAACATTCTCATACGATTTTATCCAGAATACCATGGAAAGGGCATTGTTCAATACTAATTATAAACATACAGAAGCCATTACGATGGAACAAACCTCGTTATATACTTTTAACAGCCTGCCATCAAAAAATCTACTATAGGTAAATCAATGAGATAAAGATTCTGTGGCGCAGCTGTATGTATAAACTGTTAATCGGATGGTCTTGGGGGGGTGGGTGCCTGTGAAATACTCCTCGAATGGCCATCATCTACCCTGTTCTCCTGGATATGGGTATGGCGCATAGTAGGGAGGGGTTCGGTCCACTACGTCCTTGGGCATCTTGCAATAATATTCTGCCTTCAGTATGTGAGATTTGGCCGTTTCGTAAAATTAACGAAACGGACAAACATCAGAGATAGGTAGTTATTTAGATGGTACGAGTCATGTCCGGATGCGCCAACGAGGGTGGAGGAGGTGGGAGTGTTCCCCCATTTCACTGTAACCACGATGATGGGGGTTTATTACTGGCTGCCGATGTAGGGCTGGTGTTGGTGGGCGAGAATTGGCGAGGATGTGTTGCCCTTTCGGTGGTGCCCAGGCAATTGTCGCTGTTCCTGGGTAGTTGACGCAGGACCCGAGTCGCTACCCAGGGAACGTTACGGGGTTGACATGAAGCCGTGTGATGGCACGTCTTCTCATTCTTAAGGCAGCTTCACGTAGTGCCCGTGTACCTGCCACTACAGCGGTACGTCGATAACACCCCAGGTTTTTAATCGGTGCGAGACCGACATCTTGTAAGGTGGTCATGTTAAGTATTTTGGTGAAAAGAAATGGTTCTAGGTTTGATTCCCGAACGCTTTTGTTTGAAAGTCATTGTCATCGTTCAGCCAATCAACGGTTCCTGTCGTTATCGTTCAGTCAATCTCAGTCAGTGTTTTGAAAATAATAAATAAATAAGTGATTTAAAATTAAAGTCTTATTATTTAATTCTAAATAGTACCTATAGTAAACAAGACATTAAGTTATCCGTATCGTCCCATGTCTTGTTTTCCACTATGAGAAAAATATACGAAACTGTAATAACATTAATAGGAAAACCTTATTTTCCTCTCCCATTTCTGCATTTTTTCTTAAACCGTTTGGAAAGATTCTCTCTCTCACTCTTTCTCTGAAGTCAGTGCCACATGACTGAGGATCGTGACTCTGTTACTGGACTCTTAATAGTCGTCCTCCACCCGTTACAATCACCACTGTCGCCTGTTGTAACGCTACACTGATAAGTCTCTCCTGTTGGGAAGATACCTGGTTTTATCATTACTTAGAACTGCATCTCCTTGGTTTCTGGTCACCATTAACGTTTCAAGGTGTTCAGGTTTTTTTAGAGCAATTTGTCCGGAGTTTATAATGCATCGGAGGTATACACTTAACAATCGTTGGGAATGCTAAAGTTCCAGCTCTATCAGTGCAGTGAGCTGTCCAAAATACAAGTGTCAAAAACGTTTGATTTCTATGTCACTCCTTTACAGTCTTGTATTCTTTCTTTATTCTTTTTCTTTTGACGACTTCTGCGGTGTAGCGATATACAGGGTGTTTGGAGGTTGAGTAGCCAAATGAAAATGGTGGATAGGTGAGGTTATTAGCTATTTACTTCCACTTATTAAATTTCATTTTGGTTCAAGTTTTAGAATTTATTCGATTTTTAAGATTTTCTTAAGAAAATCCCCGATTTTGTCATTAAAAGTCCAATATAATTTTTATTTACTGTCGGAACCAAACGAAAATAGTTTTAATTTAAAGCCTAATACTGTTTTATTCAGATGAAATCATAAATTAACACAAATCATCTCATATAAAGTTACAGTGGGTTCATAAACTTCGTGGAACCAGTGGGAAAAAAATGTTCAGTCAACTTTGCTACGAAAAAAAAATAAAAAATATGAGAGTTTGAAAATTTCATTTGCTTTCAAAAACTTCTACATTTAATACACTTTATGATGATATGCTGCATGTAACATAAATAATTAGAAATCTCAACAGAAATAGTAAGTTAGTCCTCAAAGACGTCTGGTAAGGAAGGTACAAACCCGTTAAACTACGTATGCAGTTAAAAACTTCGGTCTCATTCTTACAAAGCTATGCCTATTGGGTTATCTATTTTGACCCTAGGCAACACTTATCTTGTTTGCGACCTCATGTATAAAAAAATGTTTTTATTTTCTGACTAAAGATTGTTGTTGGCCCATATGAAAACTTTATAGCTTCACCGAACTATGCGACCACTAAGGCCACGTAGTTGGATGCAGACCTCAGTTCAGGGCGTCTCGATCATTTCCACTACACTGTTTCCCTTAGGGGCCTCTCTCTGAGAAGACCCAGCAAGAAACTCAACGGGGGTCGGATCTGATAGTCGAGGAAACCGGATGTTGAATGCCGCACCTGCTGGTTGGAGCGGTGTATTTATAGGGAAGATTTAAAGCTGTTACCACTATCGTGTCCACCGGGCCGGCGCGGCAGCGGGCGCGGGCTGGAGGAAGCAGATTGTTTCTTACGGTAATCTTTTGACGTTTGACGTTCGTTTGACGATTGTGATTGGTCGCCTCTTGCGAGGGTCGCAAAGAGCGGATGGTTGGGGTGGTGAGGGGCGGAGTAAAAGAAACTCCTAGATTCAGTCTCCGTGAACCGGTTCTACATGACTTGCAGCTGGTGAAATGATATTTGATTGCATGCGAAAAGACCACGCTACCGTTGGCTATGACTAGACAGACGAAAGTCAGATAGATAATAGCTTATTTTCAAGTGATATCTTTCACCAGCAAATTAAAAAAAAACAAAAAAAACTTGTAAAATGAGATTTTCTTGCATGCGCAAAGGCCACGCTACCGTTGATCATGACTTTTTTCAAGCAACATTTTACTCCGACTGTAGAAAAGTGTAGGTCACCGAGAATCTGCGCTGAGCGGAGTTAAACATGTGAAATAGTAGAATCCTCTTCTATTCAAAGCAAGAAAAGTGAAGAGGGAATCGAATGAGATAACACAATAGGCATAGTTTTGTAAGAATGAGACAAAAGTTTTTAACTACATACGTAGTTTAACGGGTTTGTACCTTCCTTACCAGGCGTCTTTGAGGATTAACTTACTATTTCTGTTGAGATTTCTAATTATTTATGTTACATGTGGCATATCATTATAATGTGTATTAAATGTAGAAGTTTTTAAAAGCAAATGAAATCTTGAAACTCTCATATTTTTTTATTTTTTTTCGTAGCAAAGTTGACTGAACATTTTTTTTCCACTGGTTCCGCGAAGTTTATGAACCCACTGTAACTTTATTTGAGATGATTTGTATTAATTTATGATTTCATCTGAATAAAACAGTATTAGGCTTTAAATTAAAACTATTTTCGTTTGGTTCCGACAGTAAATAAAAATTATATTGGACTTCTAATGACAAAATCGGGGATTTTCTTAAGAAAATCTTAAAAATCGAATAAATTCTAAAACTTGAACCAAAATGCAATTTAATAAGTAGAAGTAAATAGCTAATAGCCTCACCTATCCACCATTTTCATTTGGCTACTCAACCTCCAAACACCCTGTATATACCATACTGCTAAGCGATTGGTTCAAGGTATGATTTTCGGGTCAAGCCAATTTTGTTAAAATGGTGTTTGGTAATTGACTCCTGTCTGGGTATTACTAGGTTTTCCCTTGTCCATTTTGTGCCACGGAATAAGACAAGCACTTACTGCGCTTACTTTAGGGTGAATATTAATAATTGGTGGGATAGTCTGGAGATTTATTTATTTACTAGTGGCCCATATATAGTTACAATATGTATAAAACATCAGAATAACACGACGGGAAACCGATTTCCACGCGAACGGAGTCGCGGGCGGCCACAAGTTATATAATATAAACTTAATAAAATAAGAATATCTTACCCGGAGGTAAAGTCAACAGTGCGTGATCCTTAAGCGCCGCAAGCCAATTCTCACCCAAACTCTCTAGTTCCGGCTCCACCAACTTTAGTATACTCTCCCCTAGGCAGAAACACAAATACACACGATTAAAAAATTTTTAACTATACTTTAATAATGCGTTTAATGTACAAATTGAGATTATGGAACAAAACTATATTTATAATTCAAAATGACAACGATTTACTAAATTTGTATAAGTAAACAAGTTATACTTTGATAAATTCGAAAATGTATCAGTCAATTTGTTAGAAAGAACTCAAATTTATTCTTTGGTTTCATGGACACATTTCAATAAGGAATGTTTACTTAAAAAAGTACGGTTATACATATATTTTTTAAACAATATGGCAAAAAATAGAGTTAACAAAAAACAAAAAGTTAAAAATTGAGTCCACCATTCAATCCCTTAAACTGAAAGCAATTCTCTCAATAGCCTTACTCTTTTCCCTACTTAAACTATTGTCTAACTCCGTGTATTGATTTTCTATGTTACTCATATATAGTTCTTAGAAAAAATCGATAGATAGCGCCACTAGAAGTTTAAATCGCGCAAACAACACGTGCAACGTTTTTGGTCTATGAATAAGCTGTTTTAAAATTTTTGAGTTGTTCTTTATCATAGTGAATAAATTACGTTAGTGTGAGTGTCAATGTTTCATTGTGTGTGTTAGGATCCCTACGCAGGTAACCTGCCGAGTTCGAAAGAACACCAAGTGGCGTGAACCGAGAAGAATGCGACAAGCTCCCTCGGTCACGCCCCATATTGGAACGATGGGCAACGACGGTTTTTAGTCGGTATGCCAGCCTTCTGCTGAGCGACTCCGACATAACCCAGGGGGCAAACCCCTCTTATCTCCCTGGGTATCCATAAAGGATTTTTCCGTCGAAAAAAAAAAAAAAAAAAGGATCCCTACGCAGGTAATATTGTACAACTATCACCCACCTTTGGACTCGAACTCCCCGTACTCGTCCCCCGCGCCGCCCGCGCCCCCCGCGTTGTCCACCTTGTTGCTGTTCTGCAGCAGCCGGCTCCTCCACTTGGCCAGCTCGGTGCTGTTGTTGATAATTCCTTTCTAAACTAAAGCTACTACCACCCACCTTTGGACTCGAACTCCCCGTACTCGTCCCCCGCGCCGCCCGCGCCCCCCGCGTTGTCCACCTTGTTGCTGTTCTGCAGCAGCCGGCTCCTCCACTTGGCTAGTTCATTTCTGTTGTTGATCGGCTTGCTGTCGATCTGCTTGATGTAGCTGCCCGGCGCCGAGTTGTTGCTGACCATCGCTACTATGTAGATCTGGTGAAAAAGACGATTTCATAAAATATGAAGCTATAAACGGAAGTGTTTTTTTTATATTTTCATTCAAAATAGCTTTATATTATAATATTGCTTTAAAGGCAGCGTTTTAATTAATTCTGAGTAAGTTAGATAAATAAATATAATATTGAACTCACCTCGGCCCAAGCTTTCAATATGGACAGCTTCTCAAGTGTGGCCATACTTTCATTGTATATGAGTGTTGTGTTGCCTTTAGTGTTCAATTTGTCTAGACTTGTCACCAGGAGCTGATGTACCCTGAGATCATAAACAAAGGTTTTTAATGTGAAATGTGTAATAAGTTATGATTGACTATTTGTTTTGTGTGTGTTTGTAATGGAAAAAAAAATATTTATTTGTTATAATTTTTAAATTAAATATACAAATGATAAAAGTCTATATAATTTCACTAGTTAACCCGTATTAAAATACGAAAGGTATAAAGTCAAAATTCACAACGCAAATACATGTTTAAATTTAAGTAAAAAAATATGTAATATTTAGTAAATTGGGTCACCAAATATACAAAAATAGAATTACCGTTTTGAAAATAATTCAGCAAGTTTCAAGTCGTTGAACTTTCTTACGAGTAATAATAATTATGACTTAATGTCGTGAATCTTTCTCAAGAATTATAAAAAAATCTCCTTTCAACTACAAACAATCAAAATTTTATGTCAATAACACAATTCTACTAATATTATAAACGTGAAAGTTTGTGAGTATGGATTTATGTATGGATGTTTGTTACTCTTTCACGTAAAAACTACTGGATGGCTTTTGATGAAACTTTACAGTAATAAAGGTTATTCATCAGAATAACATATAGGGTTTACCGCGTGTAAACTTATCATTCCCACGGGAAACCGACTTCCACGCCAACGGAGTCGCGGGCGGCCACTAGTTATGATATAAATACCTCCTGAGATCGTTCATGTGGCTGGCCACGCCGCAGCCGATCCACGCGGAGCACACGTCGCACGCCGCCGCCGTCACCAGCGAGCCCGACTCGTTGCTGAAGGCGGGCCGCACCGCCGCGCCCACCTGTGTACAACACTAGTGGTCAAGTTTCCTTGCAAAACATGGAACGGAAAGAGACGGCGAGCGTTCCGGTCGATAAGCAGAACGCACCCTTAGGATTAACTCAAACACCACACCACATAACACACACATACACACGTGAATCCACAAAACACACCATTCGATCGATACACCCACACACAGATTAACTTGCACACCACTCCACAACACACAAAATACATGAATTCACAGACACACAACTCACCCGGTCCAAATGTAATAGATTGAAGTTATTAAATGTTTCAAGGATTTTTATTTTAGAGTTAGGCCACACTTACATGTAATGAAGTTAAATCATTGTATCTTAAAATATTGCTTTTAAGTGTTAGTGTTAATTCTTTTCAAAATCATAATGAGGAAGAATTAGCGCCTGTTACACAGTTTCACTAGAAACTAGTATCGGCGTTAATGATCCCTATCTTTAAATATAAAAAAGCAACTTATTCACATTGTACGAGTATTTGTAAAGATAAATTGTATATTAATCAATAAAAAATTCAGGTTTGGCATTGGGTGCGTTCAGAGCTGTGCGATCACTCAGATTTTATGAACTCGGAACAGGTTCATTTTATTTTTAATTTGTTTATTTCAATTATATTACATTTCTTTAAATTATTATATTTTTATACCTTTTAGTCATTGTAGTTTTTAAATTTGTTCCACGTTACTTTACAAAGTTATTTCACTTTTTTTTTCTTGTGTGCGTTTCATACTTAGGTTTCATAGAGTTTAATATTGTTATGTTTGTATAATATGTGGTGATTATCTTAAGTTTAATTTAAAACTGTTTGGTGAGTTCTGCGCATAACCTTATCTATTAGTATATTTGCATATATTTAAGTTGTTAAGTTTATTTATCATTTAATTATTTTATTTTAATTTATTTTATTTAAATATCTATATACTATATATTATAAATATGGAAGACTTTAATAATAGTTACTTCTCTTGTTCGTCTTCGTCTTCCGACAGCTTTGCCAGTGCTGAGAGCTCCTCTTCCCATCCTCGGTCATTAAATGACCAACTTTCCACAATATTTTCCAACTTTCCTCTTAACTTGAATATAGCTCATATCAATGCGCAGAGTGTCCCTGGGCACTACGCTGATATATTAAATTCCTTTGCCAACCTACCTCTTGATGCGCTTCTAATTTCAGAGTCGTTCTTGAAACCCTCACTACCTTCAGTCCAATATCCTCTTCCAGGGTACGTCCTCATTCGTAATGTTAGAATAGGTAAGGGCTGTGGTGGAGTTGCCATATATTTGCGGGCAGAGATACCCTATAAAATAATAAATACCTCACAATCACAATATTCTGGATCTGCTGAACATCTAGCTATTGAAATTACTCTTAGGCACACAAAAATGGTGCTTCTCGTGTTTTACAGCCCTGACCTCCACGTTGATTACTTCTCTTCGCTTGAAATGTTATTAAATAGTTTTTGTCCTTTTTATAATCATGTCTGTGTGATGGGTGATTTTAACACCTGTATATTAAAAAATGATCTCCGTACGCAAAAATTAAATTCCCTATTGTCCTCATCCAACCTTAGTATCCTACCGCTTTCTGCTACCCACCACTCTCCCAATAACATCCCTTCTTTACTGGACCTTATGGTCGTTTCCTCGCCAGGCAATGTTGCATGTCATGGGCAACTCACCGCCCCTTTTTCATACCATGACTTAATTTATTTATCTTATCGTATTCGTGCACCTAAACGCCGACCTAGGAAGATCTTTATTCGTAGTTTCAAGAGTATTAACTCTAATCTACTTAAACATGATGCCCGGTCTATTAACTGGAAACCTGTGTTTGACTCTGACAACCTTGATGACAAAATTGAATATTTCACCAAATCAGTTCTCAATCTGTTTGAAACTCATGCACCGCTCAAGTGTGTCAGTGTCAAATACAACCCAGCGCCTTGGCTCTCGGATTCCATTAAGATTTAATGGCTTCCAGAGACAAGGCTAAGAGAAGGTATAAGCGTTGTCAGACTGAAGAAAATCTACTGATCTACAAAAACTTGCGTACTCGATGCACACGTATGTGTAGAGATGCCAAGAGGAAATTTTTTCACGACTCCTTAAACAACAGATCCTCATCTGAAGTCTGGGGTTTCCTAAGGTCTGTGGGTGTCGGGAGAAGCTCTACCGCATCCGTCATTGACTTTGGGTTGGACTCGTTAAACAACCATTTCTCTTCGCCTCCTTCGGTTTTAGATCCCAGCAGCAAAGCCAATACCTTGAATGCCCTTTTGAATACTCCTGCCTCCCATGATCCTTTTTATTTTGTCGAAACTACTGAGGAGGACGTCTTAAAGGCTGTTAATTCTATAAGCTCAGCAGCTGTCGGACCTGATCAACTGTGTTCAAGAATGATAAACTTGATCCTGCCTGAACTCCTTTCAGTCCTAACACATTTATTCAACTTTTCCCTTTCCTCTTCCAATTTTCCAACTGCCTGGAAACAAGCATACATTATTCCTCTGCCCAAAGTTTCCAACCCCACGTCATTGTCTTGCTTCCGTCCTATTTCTATCCTGCCTTTCCTATCCAAAGTTCTTGAACACATTGTTCATGGTCAATTCTCTAAATTTATACTTACCAACCAACTTATTTGCCCATATCAGTCAGGGTTTCGTCCCGGCCACAGTACAGTCACTGCCCTTGTAAACGTCACTGACGATATTCGATGGGCCATGGAGAACAAACAAATGACTCTACTAATCCTGTTAGACTTTACCAATGCCTTCAACTCAGTCGATTTTGACGTTCTTCTCGGTATCCTCAAATCCCTTAACCTGTCTCCTTCTACCCTTTCCTGGTTTGACTCATATCTTCGTGGCCGCTCGCAGCGGGTTCATGTCAATGAGGCCTCTTCTGATTGGTGTGAACTTGTTGCGGGTGTGCCGCAGGGCGGTGTGCTCTCTCCTTTACTGTTCTCCATTTTCATCAACTCAGTGACCAGAGTTATCTCCTCAAATTACCACTTATATGCTGACGACCTAAAAATTTACACCCATTTTCCTGCTTCCGACATTAATAACGCCATTTCCTTCGTAAATGATAACCTTAATCGTATCTGTAGATGGACTAAGTCGTTTGGCTTACATCTTAATCCTAATAAAAGTCAAGCGATGGTCATAGGAAGTAGATACTTCCACAGTCGCCTTGACTTTTCCGCTCTGCCTCCTGTCTGTTTGGACGGAATCCCGATTCCGTACACAGATAGTGCCAAAAATTTAGGTGTTATCTTCCATTCAAATTTATCCTGGAGTTCTTATGTGAACGAAATCAGTCGTAAGGTCCATTATTCATTCCACAACCTTAAATCCCTTCAGACATTCCTTCCTCTTAAAACTAAAATCACCCTTGCCCTGACTCTCATCCAACCCATCATTGACTATGCCGACGCTTGCTGTCTGGATTCCACTGAAGAGGTTCTAGGTAAACTGGAACGTTTGCAAAACTCGTGTATTAGATTCATCTTTGATTTACGAAAATACGATCATGTTACCGAGTTCCGCAATAAACTGAAGTGGTTTCCGATTCGCTTGCGTCGGAATAGTCGTATCCTTTGCCTTCTTTTCAATATCCTTCATAATCCTGCTTCTCCGTCCTACCTGCGTCAGCGATTTTCGTACGAACACCCTGAAGATGCTGACTGCAGAGCTCATCTAAAATCTCTCCTATCCACCCCTATCCACTCCACTGACTTCTTTTCCTTCTCTTTCACTGTGCATGCTGTCCATTTGTGCAACTCACTGCCCTCAGTGATCCGTGATTCCAAATCTGTGGCTGTCTTTAAAAGACGTATAAGAGAACACTACTTGTCTCAATTATAAATAGTATTTGTGTCATTAAATGTATGTATATAGTAAATATATGAATTATTCTGTGGTATGTATAATATTTCTAAGCATGTATATATATATATATATATATATATATATATATATATATATATATATATTGTATATATATATTGTATATAGTAAGTAGGTATATACATAGGTATTGTATAGTATGTAGGTAGAACTTATAAGTATATATGTATGTATTTAAGTAATTATATGCACAGGAATTACAGATTAGATAACTTTTCCTATCTCAGGGCTGCTGGAAGAGATCCCTTTAAGGGATAAGATAAGTACCCTTTGTACATATGTTTTTTTTTTCTCTTTTATTTTTAACTTCTTCCATGTTTAATGTATGTACATAAAGTGTAAATAAATAAATAAATAAAAAATATTATTATTACTAGTGGCCGCACGCGACTCCGTTCGCGTGGAAGTCGGTTTCCCGTGGGAATGAGAGGTTTTCCCGGGGTAAAAAGTACCCTATGTTCTTTCCCAAGTTCAGTTCTTTCTTCATACCAAATTTCATCAAAATTGGTTCAGTGGTTTAGGCGTGAAAGTGTAACAGACAGACAGACAGACAGACCGACAGACAGACAGAGTTACTTTCGCATTTATAATATTAGTAGGGATATTTTTATTAGGATGTACAAAAAAAATCCCAACCGTTCTTTTTGTACTTCCATAGTAAGTATATTTGTTAAATTTCATTAAATTGCTTTTATTATTACGTTTATGCATTAATGATGATAATAATAGATGGGAAATTGGTAAAACTGTACAAGTTATGCCAACTATGCTTTTGATATTGTAAACAACACTTAATCTGGTTTAACTTTCTTCATGGTGATCTCCACCACTACAATTAGCTAATTATCACCTGCCACTGCTCTAAAAGCAAATGGCATTTATTCAATGTCATTCAACACAAATCCTCGCTACACAATAACGAACTTTCTTGCACTGCAAATAAAGCTCATAATCACCTGCGTCTAATACCTTTCCAAAATCAAATTCGTATAAACAAATACAATGTTCTTAAAGCACAAAAACCCATCAACATTTGTAAAGTCTTTGTACGAAAACTTGTTAGTCAAAAACAAACCTTCTTGAACTACAAATAAAGTACATTATTACCTGCAACCGACACTGCTCGAAAAACAAATGCCATTAGCTCTTGCTATCTAAAAACCAACCTTCTTCCTCAACACATAAAGCTCATAATCAACTGCGACAGATGCTGCTCTAAAATTAAATTTAAAAAACAAATGCAGTCATCAAACCACACCTAGCTACACAATTATCATTCTTCCTCCCTTCCTATAAAGCTTATAATCACCTGCGTGAGTTACTGTTCCAAAGTCACATTCGCACGAAGACACATCTTGCTTATAAAAAATGATTCAACCTGTCATAGAAATAGAGTTCAAAATCACCTGTGCTTGATACTGCTCCAGCAGCAAATGTCCCGGGAAGTCTGGTTCAGGCGCGCTCGCGAACATTTGTATCAACATTTGTAAAGTCTTCAAACCGCATAGTCTTAGTGCATCGGACTCGCCGGTAGCACCGACGAAGGCCATGCGGATAAGATCTGAGAGGTGGAGACACAGATAGTCGCCTGAAAACAAATAATTAATTATATATGTGCAACTTAAATAGATCATTAAGTCAATCATCATAGTATTAAGCATAAAAGTTACAACAAAAGGCGCCAATATTAATAATAGTATATTGCTAGCCAATCTAAGAAGTTATATTTTTTTTATGTTTTGAATTTTAATACCTACATATTGAAATTTTGGCCATTGTTTACACATAAAAATTGAAACCAAAGTAAAACTAAAAGCAGTTTTTTGAAGGACAATAACTAATCAAAATTTTATATTATTAAATCAGTATTAATGTTCTTACCATTAGGATCCTTCTCCAGTTTATCTTTAGCTTTTACAAGATCAAAGTGCGCCGGATCGCCGGTGGCTTCACAAGCGCTCAGTATCTTTTGTACACACTCCATTGCAAATACCTAATTAACAAAGGAATTTACATGTACTACTAACTTAAACATATTCTTTGATAGTAGTATAAAAATAAACCAGTATATACGCTATTAAAAACCATTGCGTGGTTTAGATGTTTCCTGATCAACAAATAGAATTCGATAGTATTCCTTTTTTTATACTAAATTATTAATCAAGAGAAAACTATAAGAGTAACTACCTCATTCACCATCGCAGTCAATCTTATGTGAATGCTATTGAAACTGACAGACTCAAAGAACATTTTTTATAATGAAGACTTTAAATGTATAAGTTTGTTTACGTGAAATGGTGAAAACCTCACAAAAGACCCTTTACGTGGTTTATAAAGATAGAGGACAAACAAACCAACAGACACGATTATCGACTTTACTTTAAACTAAGTAATGATGATAATGATAATGATGATGATACTGATGACTAGGTAATGATGATAATTACTATGATAATAATAATGAAATATACTTACTCTAGTAGGCCACCTAGGTTGTATAGCGGGGTGAGTGGACACTTCCACCTCAGCGTGGAACTCTGCCTGGTCGTCATCACCTTCTTCTAAATCTGTTTCTGGGTTGTTGCTGTCCTCTAGAATAATTATATTTATTTACATGTGCTGAAATAGTTATATAGCTTTATGCATCAATACAGTATCATTTCTCAATGAAATTAAGGGTTTTTTATTGCACTGAAATAAAGCTAATTGTAGGTTTGTAACACAAAACAGTAATATATTGACGTCACTAACTTTAGTAAATATGGTTTAAACGCAAACACAAAAGAGATATCCACTGTTTCAGTTAGCAGTTAAACCTGTTAAAAGTGTTCTTAAAGCACATTTAACAATCGTGCATGATCATATAATTGATTAAAACTAAAGAAAACAATTATAAAAAAAAAAACTATGAGAAGCAAGTAATACTTCTGTCGATATCGTTGTGTTAACAGACCTAAGAAGTTTTTTTTACCTACCCGAAACCTGTTAACTGTGATTTCAATTATTAAAAGAATGCAACATTTCCTCACCATTCCTAACAGTAAGGACTCGTTTAGCCAACGCCAGCCATTCTTTAACCGTGCTATGAGCGGCGCTCAACAGACAACACGTTAGTGTATCTTTCGCATAAGAGATGGCGCTTTCATCTCGTTCTGAATCCAGGAAGGAAAACATCGCGCCGCCTAGACCGGTGTCTGTTATTACTACACCTGTGGGAAATTATAAAATGGTGTTAGAAGGAAATAATATTTTTTATATAAATATGTATGGTAAGTGTGAGTTTTCTGAACACTAAGGTTTTTAGAACTTTAAAAAAGTGATAGAAAACTAGATGCATTCTATTCTAAAGTCTCAATATTGCCCGGGAAAAGCGTTAATCTTTTATATTCATAGTAATTTTGAATGTGTGGTATGTTACTAGTATCAATCACAAAAACATTACATACATTTTGACAGAGCGATATATGTTGCGAGTTTTCAATTATCACATAAAATACATACAAAAATATAAAGCCTGAAAGTGGAGGTCAAAATTATAATAAAGTTTATTTAATACAATTTGTAGCTTACGACAGCAATTTTATTTTACATTATTAGGAACAATTGTTTTTAAATTATTTTTTATAATATAACGACAATGAAAATGAAGGGCATTTTTTGGATGTAAATGTCTGAAATTTTTCTCCACCAGCTTACCACAGTACGGTCTAACGGGCACATGGTCCTTGGCCAGAAGTGCGTATCTGCAAACTTCACTCGCCTCCTTCTGCGACAGCTGCCTCAAGCAACACAACGCGGCTCGGCGGACAACTAACTCGGGATGGGATAGATCCCGCTGTTTACAAAATTCAATGAAATATATCGTTTTTAGACTAGAATAATTTATACACATAGTTTAAGTTCATTTATTGAAATAAGATTTAGTTGTAAATTACCTTAAATTATAAAGCATACTTTAAGCAAGTATTTTAGAGAATTGAATATTGAATTCATCAAAATTTTCATTTAATTAAAATTTAATTTATAGTTTCATTAATCCTACTAATAATATAATAAACGTGAAAGTTTGTGAGTATGTATGGATGTTTGTTACTCTTTCACGTAAAAACTACTGGACGGATTTTGATGAAACTTTACAGTAATATAGATTGTACATCAGAATAACACATAGTGTAATTTTTACCACGAGAAAACTTTTCATTCCCACGGGAAACCGACTTCCACGCGAACGAAGTCACGGGCGGCCACTAGTTCATACCTAAATAAATAAATAACCTAACCACTCACTATTCTTACAATACATTTATAGTCTATTTTTACCTAAGAGCTCTGCTAAACTATTGTAGTTTCCCGAAGTCGGTCAGGGGGGCTACCGCGAAACTAGCGTCGATTTGAACTCGACGTCGACAACTGTTTTCATTGGCTAGAGACCCGCCATTGTTAACAATTTAGCCTATGAAAACAGTTGTCGACGTCGAGTTCAAATCGACGCTAGTTACGCGGTAGAGGGGCAGGTATTAGTATTAAACGCTACAACCCCACGATACTTACACACAGCTGCGGCACGAGTGTGTGCAGGTTGATGTTGGTGGGAGAGAACATGTGCAGTTGCTGCAGGCAGCCGATGCACTCTGCGCGCGCGCCGCCGCCCGCGCACTCCTGGAGGGCGGCGCTGGCGCAGAGGAAGCGGTGGACGGAGGTGCCTGGGGGGGGTGGGTATATTGGGGTTGAAGATGTTGGAGATACAGGGGAGAAATTTTTGTAGATTGAAATTGGAGTGTAGATATACTCAAATTCAAACATTTATACAAACATCTTAGATTTAAGCGATTATTATTACTTCAAAATTAAACTCATTTTAACGGGTTTTACGCGTTTATTTTATTATTTTTGATTTTCCGACGTATCTACCCGTGACCACGGCATTTGCAGAAATGCCGAAACGTCGGAAAATCAAAAATAATAAAATAAACGCGTAAAACCCGTTAAAATGAGTTTAATTTCAAGTATTTGTACAAACAATTTAATTCCACTTCTACGATGCTTAGAATCTTAAATTGACATAAGAAATCTTGATAAGCGAAAGCTGTAACAAAAGACTTATCAAAACACATAAGTTACTTTTAGTTTTGCTGTTGACTATAAATAGTAGGTAGCCAAATATAAGTGATACTACGATTCTTACTTCCTTTACTTTAAAATGAAAAACCAAAAATCCACAAAGTTATTGGGTCAAAACTTCTATTATGTATTTGAAATAATAAAACTATAACTAAAAATACAAACTAACCTTGCAACTCCGGCCCCAGCACAGTAATCAGCGCGGCTATAAGCCTGCCCACCACTCTATGCAACTCCTCCTGGTACTGTGGTGATTGGAATAGCAGGCGAAGTGCCAGGTTCAACGTCGGTTCAACATGGCCGCGGAACATGGGGCCCGACGCGTCTACCAGGACTGAGAGGGCGTGGACTGACCACACCTGGGGGGGAAAATAATATTTAGATCAATTCAGTAAACAAAATTTCACGCAAAAATCAAGTCTTCAAGTCTGAGTTTAGATTGATTTGAAAGCTTCAAATGGCTTTTTCTTTAAACAACTTGACATTTTTTAAATTCTATACATTATCGACGACACGACAAAGCCACGAACTCTGAGTAGGTAAAGTTTATGAAGTTAGGGCTCATAGTGTTAGTAGAAGCTTTAAGATCTGATAACTATAGGACAGTGCGACCTAACTCATCTTTCAACTGTTACGTCTACCGGTTGTTCAGGAAACAATGGATAACCTCTGAAGGGCTAATATTAGAACTAAAGGCAAGCCTAAAAAATAATTGATAAAAAGTATAACCCTTACACTGCTAGAAATATGGCGCTTTAAAAAAAACTTCATATTTTTTTGACTGTGTTCATATTTTTTTTTATTTAAACAGAACCAACAGCACATGTACATTATTATAAAAAAACATATAAAACAAATCTAAATGATTGGTTCTTATTATGTTAATAAAATATTATAAATAAATTGTCACCAGGTAAGTCAAAAAGGTTAATAAAATACAAAAATTAAAAATTAAAAAAGTGTAAGTGTAAATGTAGGTTGGTGTAAGAAAGTGCTCTTTGTATGCTAGGAATTGGCTTCACTAGTTAAAACACGTATAACCTCGCTTCGAAAAGAATCCTTAGTTAGGAAAAACAAATCTGCTGATTCAAAGTGCCCATTATAAGTGCCCAACATTCTAGTAATCACTGATGCAGCACTAAAATTAGTGTGACTGAGAGAGACATGAAAGAGTGGAGAGTGCCTCGTGCGTGTTTTAGGTGTGTTAAATTGCAACACATGTGAAAGTAGTTCAGGACTATCAATCCTATGATTGCAGATATCATGTAGGAACAGCATTTGTAACAAAGATCTCCTATCCTTTAGTTCCATCATATTATGTTTCTTACATGAATTTGTGTAACTACTATACTTATATTCAGTACGATAATTTAGAACTTTCAGAAACTTTGATTGAATGCGTTCAATGCTTTGCGAGTGAATTAAGTAGGCAGGGTTCCAAACAACGCTACAGTACTCAAGTATGCTTCGAACGTAAGCATAATAAAGCACCTTGAGACATTTTGGATCAGTGAAGGGCTGACTTACCTACTCGTATTACAAAACCAAGACTTTTGTAAGCCTTAGATACTATAGTCTCAACATGATCAGACATTAACATTTTTGAGTCAAATATAACGCCCAGATCTTTAATAGTATACTTTTCTTCAAGTGGACAATTATCTAAGGAATAAAGATATGTGACCTTATTTCTCTTTCGCGTAAAACTTATCTTAAAGCATTTTCATACGTTAACACTGATACGATTCAGAAGATAATAATCACTAAGGCGGTTCAGATCATCTTGCAGCTCTTGAGCATATCTGACGTTTCTAACACGAGCATAGATTTTTGTGTCATCTGCATACATGAGAAACTTTGAGGTTTTGAGACATTGCCCCACGTCGTATAAATAGGCTGCATATAGGATAGGGCCTAAAATTGATCCTTGTGCAACTCCAGATGGGATATCCACTAAATTTGAGCGATGTCCGGCGACTACAACTGCCTGAGATCGATTCTGCAGGTAAGAAACAATCCATCGGAAGAGATTGTCGCGAATTCCTAGTTCTTGAAGCTTTCGAAGGAGGATGACACGGTCTACGCGATCGAACGCTTTCTCAAAATCTACTCTTTACTCGTAACGAGGTCAAATCACTTAATACCATCATTATTTCTGTGCTAAAATAATTAATATTAACCGCATCAGTGAATAACTACGAAATAAAATAGCCAACTGGAGTATTTTTCTCAAAAAAAGGTTAAACTTTTGATTTGTGTAAAATTTCTAAAGAAATATTTTTGATGTGGAACTTTGAACAGCTCTGGTGTAAAAAAAAATATGAAAGCACCAGTGGCCAATGATTTTAAAATATTTTGTTTAATAACGTGTTTAAAAAGGTGTAATATGTCGTTATTGTAATGAAAAAATATTGAACTAATAGTATTCGTGTGTAAAATGGAATAATTATTTAGTTCTAGCAAAATTAAAAAAATACAATAAAACTAAAGAAATATGATTTTTAATTGATATTAATTGCAAACACATTGGAATAATTTAGAGCAACTGATCAAAGTGTCCCCATCCTGAAGCAGGTCCTACATCTACGACCCCCCCAAGGGATCGCGCCTTGCCGCGGCGGGGGGGGCTTAGTACTCCGTAGCAAGCCAGCTACCGGAGGAAGCTAAGCGGTCCCACAATAGGGTGCAGGGCTCACTGTCCTACTCATCATGAGTAAGGCACGTGAGTCCCATGGAGGAACCCTACAGGGAGGCCGTGGATGGTGAACCACGTTAAAAAAGAATCCCTAGCACACCGTAACCCTCTCCGAGGGCCGGGGGCCGTCTGGCTTATGCCGGGCCGCGTGGATGGTGAACCACTATAAAAAATCATCCCCTGCACACCGTAATCCTCCCTGTGAGGACCGGGGGCCGTCCGTGCTTTATGCCGGGCCGCGTGGATGGTGAACCACTATAAAAAAGGCATCCCCTGCACACCGTAATCCTCCCTGTGAGGACCGGGGGCCGTCCGTGCTTTATGCCGGGCCGCGTGGATGGTGAACCACTATAAAAAAGGCATCCCCTGCACACCGTAATCCTCCCTGTGAGGACCGGGGGCCGTCCGTGCTTTATGCCGGGCCGCGTGGATGGTGAACCACTATAAAAAGGCATCCCCTGCACACCGTAATCCTCCCTGTGAGGACCGGGGGCCGGCGGGGTATTTGCCTGGGCCGCGTGGATGGTGAACCACTATTATAAAGACATCCCTTGCACACCGTAATCCTCCCTGTGAGGACCGGGGGCCGGCGGGGTATTTGCCCGGGCCGCGTGGATGGTGTACCACTATAAAAAAGGCATCCCTTGCACACCGTAATCCTCCCTGTGAGGACCGGGGGCCGGCGGGGTATTTGCCCGGGCCGCGTGGATGGTGTACCACTATAAAAAAGGCATCCCTTGCACACCGTAATCCTCCCTGTGAGGACCGGGGGCCGGCGGGGTATTTGCCCGGGCCGCGTGGATGGTGAACCACTATAAAAAATAATCCCTCGTACACCGTTATCCTTTCGGGGACCGGGGGCTGACGGGGCTTTTGTCCGGGCCGAGTGGAGTAAACCACAATAAAAAATCTCTGGCGGTTGTCATTACTGGGGTCATCAGTAGGGAGGGTATGATGACACCGTCGAATCACGCGCCGGTATCGGCGTCCCGGCGTGTGAAGGGAGGGGCGGCTTCGGTCGCCAACTGGGGAGGGATCTCTTCTTGCCGGACTTGGTACTGGACCCACCAAGAACGGTGACGAGAGATCGTGGGAGGCGATGGTCTCCTTCTGCGACTGGGTCATACTCGCGAAGGTTACCATCGATGGATCGGGTCCGAGAGGGTGACCCCCTAGCGGATCCGATCCCGTGGGGTCGCTCGCTCGACACCTGGCGGACATCCCCCCGCCATTTGTCGCCGAGTGGTGCACTGAACAGAGAAGTAGATCTCTATGTAACTAACTACCAACCTACCAACGACTGCCACCAACCTGCACTTGCAGACAAGCGTGGTCCTGCGCCAGCGCGCGCAGCACGGGCAGCGCGGCGGCGGACGACGCGCCGCGGGTCCTCTGCACCCGCCGCCGCCGCCTCTATGTAACTAACTACCAACCTACCAACGACTGCCACCAACCTGCACTTGCAGACAAGCGTGGTCCTGCGCCAGCGCGCGCAGCACGGGCAGCGCGGCGGCGGACGACGCGCCGCGGGTCCTCTGCACCCGCCGCCGCCGCCTCTATGTAACTAACTACCAACCTACCAACGACTGCCACCAACCTGCACTTGCAGACAAGCGTGGTCCTGCGCCAGCGCGCGCAGCACGGGCAGCGCGGCGGCGGACGACGCGCCGCGGGTCCTCTGCACCCGCCGCCGCCGCCTCTATGTAACTAACTACCAACCTACCAACGACTGCCACCAACCTGCACTTGCAGACAAGCGTGGTCCTGCGCCAGCGCGCGCAGCACGGGCAGCGCGGCGGCGGACGACGCGCCGCGGGTCCTCTGCACCCGCCGCCGCCGCCTCTATGTAACTAACTACCAACCTACCAACGACTGCCACCAACCTGCACTTGCAGACAAGCGTGGTCCTGCGCCAGCGCGCGCAGCACGGGCAGCGCGGCGGCGGACGACGCGCCGCGGGTCCTCTGCACCCGCCGCCGCCGCCTCTATGTAACTAACTACCAACCTACCAACGACTGCCACCAACCTGCACTTGCAGACAAGCGTGGTCCTGCGCCAGCGCGCGCAGCACGGGCAGCGCGGCGGCGGACGACGCGCCGCGGGTCCTCTGCACCCGCCGCCGCCGCCTCTATGTAACTAACTACCAACCTACCAACGACTGCCACCAACCTGCACTTGCAGACAAGCGTGGTCCTGCGCCAGCGCGCGCAGCACGGGCAGCGCGGCGGCGGACGACGCGCCGCGGGTCCTCTGCACCCGCCGCCGCCGCCTCTATGTAACTAACTACCAACCTACCAACGACTGCCACCAACCTGCACTTGCAGACAAGCGTGGTCCTGCGCCAGCGCGCGCAGCACGGGCAGCGCGGCGGCGGACGACGCGCCGCGGGTCCTCTGCACCCGCCGCCGCCGCCTCTATGTAACTAACTACCAACCTACCAACGACTGCCACCAACCTGCACTTGCAGACAAGCGTGGTCCTGCGCCAGCGCGCGCAGCACGGGCAGCGCGGCGGCGGACGACGCGCCGCGGGTCCTCTGCACCCGCCGCCGCCGCCTCTATGTAACTAACTACCAACCTACCAACGACTGCCACCAACCTGCACTTGCAGACAAGCGTGGTCCTGCGCCAGCGCGCGCAGCACGGGCAGCGCGGCGGCGGACGACGCGCCGCGGGTCCTCTGCACCCGCCGCCGCCGCCTCTATGTAACTAACTACCAACCTACCAACGACTGCCACCAACCTGCACTTGCAGACAAGCGTGGTCCTGCGCCAGCGCGCGCAGCACGGGCAGCGCGGCGGCGGACGACGCGCCGCGGGTCCTCTGCACCCGCCGCCGCCGCCTCTATGTAACTAACTACCAACCTACCAACGACTGCCACCAACCTGCACTTGCAGACAAGCGTGGTCCTGCGCCAGCGCGCGCAGCACGGGCAGCGCGGCGGCGGACGACGCGCCGCGGGTCCTCTGCACCCGCCGCCGCCGCCTCTATGTAACTAACTACCAACCTACCAACGACTGCCACCAACCTGCACTTGCAGACAAGCGTGGTCCTGCGCCAGCGCGCGCAGCACGGGCAGCGCGGCGGCGGACGACGCGCCGCGGGTCCTCTGCACCCGCCGCCGCCGCCTCTATGTACCTAACTACCAACCTACCAACGACTGCCACCAACCTGCACTTGCAGACAAGCGTGGTCCTGCGCCAGCGCGCGCAGCACGGGCAGCGCGGCGGCGGACGACGCGCCGCGGGTCCTCTGCACCCGCCGCCGCCGCCTCTATGTAACTAACTACCAACCTACCAACGACTGCCACCAACCTGCACTTGCAGACAAGCGTGGTCCTGCGCCAGCGCGCGCAGCACGGGCAGCGCGGCGGCGGACGACGCGCCGCGGGTCCTCTGCACCCGCCGCCGCCGCCTCTATGTAACTAACTACCAACCTACCAACGACTGCCACCAACCTGCACTTGCAGACAAGCGTGGTCCTGCGCCAGCGCGCGCAGCACGGGCAGCGCGGCGGCGGACGACGCGCCGCGGGTCCTCTGCACCCGCCGCCGCCGCCTCTATGTAACTAACTACCAACCTACCAACGACTGCCACCAACCTGCACTTGCAGACAAGCGTGGTCCTGCGCCAGCGCGCGCAGCACGGGCAGCGCGGCGGCGGACGACGCGCCGCGGGTCCTCTGCACCGCGCCCGCCGCTGCTGCCGCCGCCGCCTTTATGTTCCTGTGTTAATTCAAATATTTTAAAAGACAGTCTATGTCTATGTCTTTGTCTATGTCTATGTCTATGTCTATGTCTATGTCTACGTCTACGTCTACGTCAATGTCTATGGCTACGGCTACATAGTCACCTGTTGGGCGCGTTCCGGGCCAGCGCCACGACGCGCTCGGCCACGGCCTGGCTGTCCGGCTCGGCGCACACGGCGCACAGCCGCCCCACGCAGCACGCCGCCGCCGCAGACACGGAGATACTCGGGGAGGACAGACCGCTCTGTAGATACACGGCGATTGTTGAGTGGGTTTGACAGAGTGTCAAAGTGTTTGGAAGAGTGTCAGGTCTTTACAATGGGCAGAACCGATTTTAGGTTCGAATTATTTTTTGTTTGCGATAAAACTGATTTTCCCGAGGTAGTAAGACTTCTTACCTAAGTAAAGTGTACGGTCCAACTCGTACATCTTGCCGCGTCGGCGTTTCCGTGAGCGTCGCGATTTATTTTAATTAGTACGTTCGAGAGTATCAAGTCGATCGCGCGTGCTCACACCAATTAGCCATTTATCACGAATCATTATCATTTTATATCAAGTTAATAAATACGTAAATTTCGTATACTCGAGTATAATTTCATATCAAGTTATCAAGTAGCATATATCAGATAAAGTGTGTAGAGTCTATCAAGGACCCTACATCTTTTTTGGTCCTTCGAGCAGTGAACATTTCGCGAGTGCGCACTATCAAGACTGTGTATCGTGAAGTGTGATTTACCACGAACTTTGGACATTTCGCTGTGTATCAGGATTACAGTGATTTGGAGTGCAAGGACTTATCAAGGCAGTCCGAGAGAGCAATCAAGGCTCACTTATCACTTCTTACATTATCAAGGATATCAAGTAAGGTCTTTCCTATTTTTCCGGTCATCAAGCAAGGATGGAGGATTTATTAGCAAATCAGCAGCAGTTGGTTGGAGCCATCGAACAGTTATACTCCAACTTTAGGAAGGATGGACCGGAACGCAAAACCGGTGACTACATTAGGCGAAAAATTGAAACCCTGGACCAGTACTGGCAGGAGTTTCAAAATAATCATATGAAAATATGTGGGTATGGTATTAGGTCAAATGATTACTTTAATCTCAAGCAATTTGAACAAACTAAGGAGCGCTACGAGCTAATCAGGTCGGCTATCTACGGTTATCAAGGACGAGATGCCAAGCCGTCGAGTCCTCTACTGCGACCGGCCACCCCTCTGGGTGGGTCGGAGACGCCGCACCAGCCCGCGGCGGAGCTGCCGGCAGCAAGGCCAGGTACTTCGCAACAAGGTATGTCGAACGAAAACGCTGCCACGACGCAGTCGATCACCTTTAGGGCACAGGGCGTCCATAGCAAAACAGACGAGTTGCTTAGAAAACAGGCAAGCAACTTCAGAGCATTTCAGCGAAAGGTAACGGGCATAGATTTAGATACGGTTACGGAGAAGTGGGAATTTGATGATTTATTACGCACACTTCAATCTCGTTGGTCAGTAATAGATTCCTTACACCTGGAAATAGATAGTGAACTAGAGGGTAAAAATAAAGAGTACGACAACACTTTCTATCATTACGAGCAACTTTATGACGAAATCAAGAAGGCCATAAACAAAAAGATGTGGTCTGTAAGCCACAGGGAAAAATCTACGCCTCAGATGGAGCTGCCCCCATTTAGTGGTAACTTCCAGCATTGGACATCGTTTAAGGATCTCTTTACTGAGACAATACACAACAACTCGGCGCTATCAAATGCGCAGAAAATGCAGTTTCTAAAAGGTAAACTGCGAGGTGAAGCGGAGAGACTAGTGCAGCATCTTCCGATCAGCTCTGACAATTACATCGCATGCTGGGAGATACTCAACAATAGGTATAACAATAAGAAGCTTATTTTTACATCTCATATTAATATACTGATGAATACGCCAGTGGCACAACAATCATCATTTGGACATATCAAGAGGGTCCACGATACGTCACTGGAATCGCTCAATTTGATGCTATCAAGAACTTGGGCGTTGATATAAGTACTTGGGATCCCTTACTTGTTCATATTCTCAGTCAAAAATTAGATCCCGACACCCACAATGAATATGTGTCGTCGCTTAAGCATCCTAGAGAATTACCATTGTTAAAGGATTTTTTGGAATTCCTAGAAAGTAAGTTTACAGCCTTAGAAACTTCCCGTAAGAAACAAGAAAACCCGACGGCAAAGTTACATTATAATTATAATCAAGCATCCAATAATTATAATAATTCGATGCACAAAAAACCTACACATTTTAAACAAACGTATGTATCCAGTAACAAGATTTCGCAATCTACCTATGTACAAAATAGCAAGTTTATTAAATATTGTTATTTGTGCAATAATAATGAACACCGGTTATATTATTGCGCAAAGTTTCTAGAAATGCCACCATACCTAAAGCGCAAATTTATAACAGAAAAAGGTATGTGCCAAAACTGTCTTTATAGTCATCATGGCAAAATATGTTTTTCTGAAACCCGATGCCGCGAATGTAATGAAAAACATAATTCTGTTTTACATGACGCGTATAGTAACAAACTTCATGAATCGTCAAAAGATGCACGCGCTGCCTACAACAGCAATTTAAAACAGAACCAAAACCGAAACACGCACGTGTCACTGCAGGGTCAATCACCTGAAATTTTATTAGCAACAGCCCTTATCCAGGTGCAGGCTTACGACGGATCTTATCACAGCATCCGAACTCTACTCGACCAAGGCTCTCAAACATCTTTAATATCAGAAAGAGCGGCACAACTTTTGGGGTTGCCGAGAAGAAGGTGCCGTGGAGTTATATCAGGGATTGGAGACAAGGAGAGTAATTGTAAAGGAGTTATCACTCTCAAATGTCAGTCTTATCACGAGGACTTTTGTTTCGAGACTGATGCATTTATCATGAAAACTTTATTAAAAAATTTACCTAGCAATAGTTTTGCGAAGCCTGTGTGGCCACTATTGGATACCATTCCACTAGCGGACCCGAACTTCAACATTCAAAGCCCAGTAGATTTGTTACTTGGAGCCGATATTTATAGCAATATTTTATTAGATGGAATTTATAAAGCGGGACCTAGTTTACCTATCGCACAAAAAACGCGCTTAGGTTGGATTTTAAGCGGCAATGTAGAGCGCACATTTCAATGCAACGTGACTTTGAATAACACCGATGAAATACAGCAATTTTGGCGTATTGAGGACATTTCTGAGGAGTCACCGATTTCGGCAGAAGATCAGCGGGTGATCGAATTTTATAAGAATACTACGATTCGCCGTTCAGATGGTAGGTATGAAGTTCGCTTACCATTAAAGTCGAACATAGATCAAGAATTAGGACTATCTAGAAATAAAGCTATCGCACAATTTAAGCAGCTGGAAAGAAAATTTTATAAAGATCAAAACATTGCTAGAGAGTACAAACTTTTCATTAATGAATATTTATTATTAAATCATATGACACCGAGTGAAGGTCATTCAACACCTACTACGGTATATTATTTGCCACACCATTGCGTTTTACGAGACGAATCAACTACTACAAAGCTGCGTGTAGTATTCAATGCATCGGCTAAAACATCATCAGGACAAAGCTTAAACGAGTTAATGGAAAGGGGCCCAAATTTACAGCAAGATCTTCAGAGTCTCATTATCAAGTGGAGACAATACAAGTTTGCATTCACTGCGGACATAGAAAAAATGTTTAGGCAAGTATGGTTAAATCAAGACGACCAGAGGTATCAAAAAATAGTATGGAGGGAGTCGCCGCTAGATATATTGCAGGAGTTTCAGTTAGCAACAGTGACGTATGGCACCAAGGCCGCACCATTTCTCGCTATGATGACCCTTCGTCAGTTGGCAAGCGATGAAAAGGTAAATTATCAAGAGAGTTTAGCTCCCAAAGTAATTGAAACAGCATTTTTTATGGATGATCTTGTGCATGGGTGCCATTCTACAGAATCAGCTAAGCAACTTATTCAAGATTAAAAAAATATTTTGAAATCAGGAGGTTTTAATTTAAGAAAATGGAACTGCAACGATCAAAAATTGCTTCAATTTATTCTGCCATATATTTTAAAACATTTAAAGAAACATATTTTTTTACAAGTAAGACAAAACTCGTCCTCTATTCTATCTTCTACTGTCTCGCTGTCTCACCTAAGTTTCATAAATCATCCATCATTCCACACATCGTACCTTATTCAGAGCTTTTTATTAAAAAGAGTTACAAAATCAAGAATTTAAAACAATAAAATCATGTCCATACTCACAATAACAAGTTCCGTAGCGATATTCCTGACTGCGTCCTGACCTATCATAGTTTTAGTTTCAGCCAGAGTCCTCAAAGCTAACAGCAGTGAAGTATACACATTAATTTGTATGGCTTCTTGTCGCGGGCCTTTCGACATTTTGATGCATTCAGCGAAGTGCTCTAGCATTTGTTGTCTGAAAGAAAGGTAAGAATGACGAGTTTGATTTGGGTTTGAGATTGTATGAATTAGAAAACGAGTACGTTAGGATGTAATATTGAAATGATGAAAGTAATAAAACAGAAGAGAATCTCATAAAATTATCATAGAAAATCAAAGTCACACAATATCTGGACAGTCAAATGCTAAATTTTCATACAACAACATCCTTATAACAACAAACATTACTATAATAAAAAATACACGGGGAAAAACGTATTCAAAATCTCAGTTTTAACCCCTTATTTCCACATCACAACTTTTTCTACATCATCCCGTCTTACCCCTTTCCCTTTATTTCAATTTCTACCCCATTCAACCCCATATTTCCACCCCAATTACCGATGTTTATTAGCAGCCTTAGCGAACACAATAGGAAACAAAGCCACAGCTGCGTCTACAACGGCCACTCCTAGAGGCTGGGCGCCGTTGGTTCCTTGGTAGAGGCAACTTGGGGAGTGTTCTAGGGCTTCTGTACCGCGGCTTACCACCTTGGAAACAAGAATAGTTACGTTAGGTCTGGTTGTAATAAGATTGAATATCTATAATGGCAATGAAGTTGATGTTTATTATCGTGGGATTTGGATATGAAGTTATAAATAATATCAAAATGGCCTTTATAACGGTGTAGTACTATCAATTTACAACAAAAGGCAGTTAAAGGTAAATATAACGTTAGAAGGGTTAAATCGTTGTTTGTGTGGGTGTAAAAAATTGCACATAGCCTCTATTAGTTAATAATTACGAACGTAAATTAAACACGGTTATCAAACTTCAATAAAATCTTACTCAATAGAAAATGAATTTTAACTCTTTTGATATTAAACATTAACAAATGAATGAAATGAAAACCTGTTCTTCAATATCAGCATGATCGGTGTCATAGATCCAGCTTTCTTCACCAAGTAGTATAGCATCGCGGGGATGCATTGCAGTCCTTAATAAACCTAGGAAAAAAAGGAAAACGTATAATTTTATAAAGCTATCCTTTCGGGTATCATTTAAGAACATATTTTAACTGTTAGGATCATAATATAAATGAAGTTATGAAACTAACTGAGTAATCAGAAGATAAGTTTCAATTACGTAGTTCCAATTGCCTACAAACTAGGCTACAGTAAGCATATAACGAATCTGAGCGACACTGATATATTTTATCAAAAATAAAAATAAAAACTTATCAATACTTTAGATACATTTCAAAACTAGCGCGATTAACAAAATGTCTTACCAGTAGGCGGCAAAGACCCAGGTTCGGCCCCTGCTATCTCCGCAGCTAATAATCTTAGTAAAGGCGCGGGCGGACTGGGCGTGCCCAACGCCGCACAAGCGCTGTATAAACGCAGGCGGAGCATCGCGGCGGGCGCTTTTAAAACGCCGCCGTAGTTGCGGACTACGGATGAGACGCTACGAGGATAAAAAGCATTATTATTGGACAGGAATTAAGATTCACACATAAAAACTTCTATTCCTACATATTTCTATATACCCTATTCTTCTTAATACACATAAAATTGATTCGCTATATCCTCTTATTTCTTTGTAATTACCCAACGGAATTTGACATAGTTCTTACTATTATTTACATCTTTTTTCAAGTAAGTATGTTAATGTAAAAAGTTAAGAAAAATAAGTCAAGCTCCTTTATTTTGTAGCATTGTCACTACCATGCAAAAATTGTATAAATATTATAAAACACTAAAGGGATATGTTTGACATTAGTTTCACTTATAACTTTAGGACACTAATATAATAGTTTACTCTCGTATACACTTTTTCAACCAATATTTGCCCATGAAATAATACTTACTTTGACAAAACCGCAATAGCGCCATCTATCGGCTGCGCCAGTCTCTTTCCGGTGTCATCATTGTTAACTAGCGATGGACATTCTACAAGTAAACTATGTAAGGCTGCTAAAGCACCGGCCCGGCCTTCTAGTGTTACCTAAAGGAATAAGAAATAAAAAAGGAAGAAAGGATTGTATGAAACTTTGAAGATTTGGTCAAGAGTATTGAAAGTATCAATGATATTGAACATGTTGGTAAGTTAAAATTTAGTTAAATTAATATAGCATATAGGACCTAGTGTCATAGTTCTAATTATTTACTTTAAGATTTCTGAAATTAATAAAATAGAAAAATGAATGAGTTTTGAAATAGTTGACTCTTAATAAGGTTTTAAACTGGGAACATAAGTGAAAATTATTAAACACTAGTGGCCGCCCGCGACTCCGTTCGCGTGGAAGTCGGTTTCCCGTGGGAATAAGAAGTTTTCCCGCGGTAAAAAGTACCCTATGTCCTTTCCCAAAACAGTTCTTTCTTCATACCAAATTTCAACAAAATCGGTTCAGTGGTTTAGGCGTGAAAGCGTAACAGACAGACATACAGACAGACAGACAGACAGACAGATAGACAGAGTTACTTTCGCATTTATAATATTAGTAGGGACTAGGGACTAGGGATTTGCTTTCACACTATATTATTTTTCGGCATTTTACACCGTAAATAATTCAGATCTTAGATCAATGTCAATTTTGACATGTCAAAACCATTACCTGCCACGTAAATGCATCACCCCTGGCCTTTTCCGACTCCAGTTCTTTAGCAGACCTTGGGAAGCTATTCCTCCACAAGAGAAGCATTCTCGGCAACAGACCACGAACTACTGGCTCTCCTGTATTTAGACCGATATATAAGTTTTAATACAACATTTTAAGCACATAGTTTGACACAGATCTAATTCGGTCTTGCAAATTGAATTTGAATGACCTTATTTTGGACCCCCCAGGGAAAGCAGACGGGTTATGTGGGGCTTGCACCTAATTAATACCTGCCCCTGAAGTCAAGTGGCATGTGAACATTGCGCAAGCAAGTGAATAGAACAAAAATGAAACTGATAGTTTAATACATTTTTTTCATTCGCTTGCGCAAAGTACACATGCCACTTGACTTGGAAGGTTGGAGTAGTCCTTCATGCCGTCGTATGGCGAGACATGCGACAGCCCAGACATCTGCGCCGCGAATCTGCCGATAGTTTACAAGTTAGAAGGCCTTCCACACGTTCCTTTTTGGGCACCGACCTAGCCCTGTGTCAGCTACCCGGGAAACGCCAAAACTTCAAGAGTCTTTAGCCTCACCGCCACCGATCCCGGACCTCCCCAGCTAGAGTCAACCCTGCCCTTCTACCGCGTAACTAGCGTCGATTTGAACTCGACGTCGAAATCGAAATAAATCGAATCGACGAATAAATCGAAATTTAAGGGGCGTGGCTAAAGCAACCGCCGATAACAGACCGAATGAATAAAAAATAGTCGAATAGAGACCCGCCAGTGTTAACAATTTAGCCCATGAAAACAGTTTTCGATGTCGAGTTCAAATCGACGCTAGTTACATGGTAGCCCCCCTGGGCCGAAGAAGGAATGAAGGCTACTCCTCTTTAAACCCATTACCTAGCGTGCACACGGCGGCTACAATGATCCAGCCCCCGTTGGTCCTGCAAGCCGTGAGCCGGCTACTCTGCCCCGCGGACCTCAACAACTGTTCCACCGTTGATGGCCACCTTGCCCATATCCCCGGCTAGAGTCTACCCTGGGCCGTAGAAGCAACGACGGATATCCCTACGATTGATGGGAAAATCCCACAATTGATACATTACCTAGCGTGCACACGGCGGCCACAATGATCCAGCCCGCGTTGGTCCTGCAAGCCGTGAGCCGGCTACTTTGCCCCGCGGACCTCAACAACTGTTCCACCGTTGATGGCCACCTTGCCCATATCCCCGGCTAGAGTCTACCCTGGGCCGTAGAAGCAACGACGGATATCCCTACGATTGATGGGAAAATCCCACAATTGATACATTACCTAGCGTGCACACGGCGGCCACAATGATCCAGCCCGCGTTGGTCCTGCAAGCTGTCAGTCTGCTACTTTGTCCCGCGGACCGTAATAACTGTTCGGCCACGTTGAAAGCCACCTTGCCGCGGCCGTGCGGGACCCCGAGGGGCGAACTCTTCACGGCGCCGAGGACCCCGGCTAGGGCTGCTGAGTAGCCTGTGATGTAGAATAGTAGAGGTCAGTTTGAAGATGTCGGTTGATAGTCGAAGTCGTGCTGCCCCGCACTCACTTAGAGAGCGGTTTTCATGCGAAAGGTAAATAATATAAATTCAGTGTTCATACTTTTATTTCATAAAACATTATTACTTTGTTAATCACACGCACTATTTGCTATTATAATTGTTTCAATCTCTTGTTATTTAGTTTAAACATTAACTAGTCGTTCCGCGCTGGAAGTATACAGATGAAAGTTTTGATAGCTTAGTTATGAAACGATTATTTTAAGCTTCTTAAGTATTTCTTTTTCTGACTGTACTATAGTTAGAAACCAATTCGAAAATATCATCTAAGATTGTAAAAACCACACAAATATGTAATAAATACAAAAAGACACAAATAGCAACTATGCTGCATACAATGCCCTGCTTCGCAATGGTGTGATTTTGGCCAACTAGTTCTCGAAATATTGGTTTTAGGCCAACTTAAAACAACATTTTCTAAATGTTCTTTATTTACGAATTTAACTGAAAATGTTTCCTATAAGTTCGTTAAGTTATATAAGAGGTGATAGCACACAAACAGACACGGTTAGAGACTTTGATTTATGCAATGTAACAAGTGACCCGACCACACTTCGCAATGGTACTACTTTCGTCGACTTGTTCACGAAACATTGAAATTAAGCTAACTTAATAAAACTTTTCCTGCATAATAACAATTAAGTATTCATTCACAATAATTGACGACCTCTGTGGTGCAGCTGTATATAAACCGGACTACTAAGCGGATGGATCCGAGTTCGATCCCTGGGTCGGGCCAATTTCGTAAATGGGTTTTTCGATATTGGCGCGTGTCTGGGTGTAGCTAGGTTCTCCCCCAGTCCATTGTGTGGTACCTATAGTACAAGCTTTGCTTAGTTTAGGGCCACACAGTTGGTGTGTCAGTCTGGAGATTCAAAAAAAATGTTCTCACCAGATATATGGTGGTGCGTGGTGGCGGTTTGCTCCAAAGCCTCGCAGCATCTGTCTATGAGCGGAGTCAGCATCGATGGTAGAGCGGTACAGAGACTACGTAGACAGCACGCCGCCGCCAGGCGGGCGGCTATACACGGGTGTTCTAGTACCTGGGGGATTTATTAAATGGATGTTTGGGAATGAAGTAGGATGGTGTTTAAGTTTATATATATGTAACGGCTAATACCCGAAGTGCGGCTACATCTAGTTTTAGCCGGTTAGAAGTGTTTTTAATATGGAAAACTGTAAAAAAAACTATACCTATGTATATAAAACTGGCTTCAATCATGAGTCGACGGAGTCGCGCTACGCGGGACTCCTTTTTCTGGGTGGTAGCAAAAAAGTAACCTAACTAATCTAACCTATTGATGTTCTAACCGGCTTAAACTAGGTGTAGCGCACTTCGGGTATTAGCCGTAACATATACATCCTACTATCTATACTAATATTATAAAGAGGAAAGATTCGATTTTTTTTGTTTGTATGTTTGAAATGAATAGGCTCCGAAACTACTGGACCGATTTGAAAATTTCTTTCACCATTCGAAAGCTACATTATCCACGAGTAACATGGGCTATATTTTATGTTGGAAAAATAGGGTTCCGTAAGATATTGTCACGGGAAAAAACATTAAGTTGCGGATGAAACCGCAAGGCGGAAAGCTAGTAATATTATAAACGTGAAAGTTTGTGAGGATGTATGGATTTTTGTTACTCTTTTACGTAAAAACTACTGGACGGATTTGGATGAAACTTTGCAATAATATTGGTTATAAATCAGAATAACACAAAGGGTACTTTTTACCGCGGGAAAACTTCTAATTCCCACGGGAAACCGACTTCCACGCGGACGGAGTTGCGGGCGGCCACTAGTTTAACTAATAAAATGCTCTAAATATTTCAATCCTCTGGTATATCAATATGCTAGACTTATGCTTTCTGTCAAAATATCTTTCAAAATATGTATTGGATTTTTTTTTCAATTTAAAACTTACCGTGCAAATAGAATCAACCATCTTCAAAGAAGTATCATTAACTAGATTCTGTACCGACGTTCCTAGTTGTAACATCAATTCACCCGCTTCAGTTAGAGCACACACTAGTAGATGTTGGCTGAATAAGGTTTCCTGTAAAAAAAATGATAACGTATTTTTGAAAAGAAAAGACATATAGAAGAAATAAGACAGACTGAGTTGAAATGATAACTGTTCATTTGAATTCAATTAAATCAGAAGTAAGTATGTTTATTATACCTAATATAAAAAAAAACAAATACTATTACAATTTAAACTTCGTGTAGTCATAAAATGTTAAGTATTCAATTGCTCTTACAACGAGATTTTATCGCAGCTATCATTTTCCTTAAATCATTTTGACACCTGTCAAATTCTTTTACTTATAAACAGTTACCTGATTACAATCCTTCGCGTTTTCCGGATTAAAGTCGATACTGTTCATCTGTTTGACAATGATCTGTATGATCTCCTTACAGGCAGAGGCCTGAGCTTTCTCGCCGAGCATCTTACCGAGCGTGTTGCGTAGAATGTAGTTTATGCATTTCCTTGAAAAATAACGAAATGCTTATAATACTTTTAAGGTTTTCACATTGATAATTTACACACTAACCAAAACAGACCCAAAAGCTAAAGAAAAAATACTATAATGTAGGTATCTATATCATCAAATTCAAAACAAGACTATAATCGGCTGCTGACACTTGAAAATCTGTTAGTATAAGACTCTTTTCTAGAATAAGAAGTTTTTCGATTTCAAAATTGATCTAGCTTGAAACATAAAACTGTTTTTAACTCATTGTTCACCCACTACAAACCAAACGAAAGTCAAAATATATACATACACAACAACTTAAACCAACCTTGAATAAACAGCATCAATGTGTGAACTAGCAGCTTTAGGATTTGCCACTAAGTCCAGCACGTGAGTTAGAAATGTCGTCATATTGCGTTCTAGCCACACGCCACCCATCGTTTGAACGAATACTACGTAAGCCTGTGTTTGATAAAAAAAATACAACTTTAGACTGCTTTTTGTGGTTGCAACATAAGCGATTACGGAGGTAAAAGATTATTAATTGAACATATTTTCACTATCTATGTGATTAATTATTTAATTAGCTTGTAACCATTGTTTGAACCAGTCATCTATTTTTTTTTATAAATTTCTTCAAGAAAACTAAATCTTTCCCTCTCACGCGTATATTTTACTGTATTAATATGATGTATTTGCTATTTCCGTAAAGATTTATTAAAATAAATAAGCAACTTTAAATGTCAAAACGACAACGTTCTTCTCAAAAATTAGCCATCATTATGTTTTTATTGTCAGCATCTAATGTTTATAGTTATTACATTTGAAAATAATCTAATAAAGAACACTTACATGAGTAACACAGACACGAACTTCTCTATTCACCCCCGACCCAGACTTGATAATTTCTCCTTTGAGGAACGATGTGCCGCCACGTAGAAACGCTCCCATTAACAGATTCAACGCTTCGTCGAGAGATACCACATTCTTAGCCTGTTCCTTTTTATTTTGTTGCACTGTCAAAAGGGAAGTTGACACTAGTCATGTATAAGATTTTGACAGTAATATATGGCCTTGACAGACATAGTGATTATAGCAAATAATATATGGCCTAGCAGTTAAACACAGAACTTGTTTTAAAATAGTGAGAAATTGAGCAATGAGCCATCGTGCTGGCTTAAAATGAGTAATTTATATAATGAATAATCACTGACCAAGTAATTTGCGTACGATGTTTGCCCTCACTGTGCGTAAATATACACAAAATTTTAAAAAATACTATTCGACTAGATAGCCCGATTTCCTGCAACTTGCCTAAATGTATTGTACATTTATATTAATTTCATATGATATTTAATTTATATTTATATTACTTACCGGAAGGTCCCATTTTGTTTTTAGGATTGGCAGCCTCTCCAGCCTGGGTCGCAGCGATTAATGCTCCTAAAAGCTCAGCTACTGCACATCTAAAAATCGACATTCAATTAATAATTTTTTTCTTCATTTAATACCACAATTGCAGAATGTTTTCCATTCTTACACATTGTAATCTTTAGTAAGTATAAATTATAGCCAAACAATCCTTTCAATTATTTTTAAAGGCTTTTAAGATTATAATACTTTAGAATAACTCTTATTACACATCAATAGTATCCACAAAAAGTAAAACCTTACCTCAGCGCATAATTACTAGGATGCACCGCCCTTAAACACGCGCCGGCCATCGCGTCCAACTCGGCCGGTGTTAATTTTACATATGGCAACAACTGCTTCAGTGTGTTAGCCGCTGCTGCCTTGACAGCCGGGGCTCGGTCTGACATAAGGGAAGAGCGAGCGGCGCGGGAGACCTCGCGGATGGCCGCGGGGGCTGCTGTGCCCATGCCCACACAGATCTAAATAGATAGTCAACAATTTATTCATTTACACAGTTCAAATGGTTACAAATAAGTTTCATATATGTATAATATCATTAGAGTTTTCGTTTCCGTCAGCAGAAAATCCTACTAATATTATAAACGTGAAAGTTTGTGAGTATGTGAGGATGTATGGATGTTTGTTACTCTTTCACATAAAAACTATTGGATGGATTTGGATGAAACTTTGCAGTAATATAGGTTATACATCAGAATAACTCATAGGGTACTTTTTACTGCGGGAAAACTTCTCGATCCCACGGGAAACCGACTTCCAAGGTAACGGACTCGTGGGCGGCTATTAGTGTCTAATAAATCAAAATAAGTCCATTATAGTTAGCACCCTATCATTTTGTCTCTTCTCAAGAATAAGCTGTAGGTTCTGAAGATAATTTAGTAAAAATCTTTTTCTAACTAAATAACTATACCTTTTCCAAAGTATTCATAATCTCCAGCCTAGTCTGTGACTCGGCACTCTTCAGTGACCTGATCAAAGTGGACACAGTTTCCTCGTAGGAGCGCCCCATCATTCTGCCCAGCTTCTCATACATACTGCCGAGACAGCATATAGCTGCACTGTGGACATAAAGACAATAGTGTTATCAAGTTTTTTAATGTTACTGTCAGTATTTCATATGTATATGTTTGTTAACTGACTAAAAGACTGATTTAATTTAAGAGTACTTTTGTTTCAGTTTGTTTTAAATAGGTTTGCAAAGTTTCAAGAAAGTACTTATAAAAATACTGAGTAAAACAAAACACTTACAGTCTTGTTGGTAAATATGACGGTGAATCATCCTTGACTTTGATGATATCATTGCATTTGTTCACTGTATCAAACAGCAGGAAAGTGTCCCCAACTGAGAATAACGTGGCCAGACATCTTGACAGAAGCTGTCTAGTTGGTGCTCCTATTGGCTCACGTAACAAGTTGACGAGCTGAGCTACCAACTTCTGTTGGCAACTTTTAATGTCCGACTGCAATTTGAACAACATAAAAATATTGTTATCAATAAAGTATAAATTTAAGAGACTATTCAATCTTAGCAAAGAGACTTAAGTAAAAATTATTACCTAATATTTTTAAATTTCATTAAAAGGTTTCAACTGATATTTGATTATATAATCAAAAGTCAGTATTTCCAAGCACAAACTTTAGTAATCACATACATAATATCCTAGCTTACTTAAAAAAATTCAAGAAAATGTTATAAATAGGATAGAATGTTGGAAATACCTTATGTGCAGCAACCAGCACCTTGTCAAGAAAACGAAGCCATTCAAATATGAAAAGTGGTTTCTTTTCATCAGGTAGCTGTTGTAGAGCTGCCTCATTGAGAGTCAGGGTATGAGATACCTCCATTTCCCTCTAAAATAAAAAATAGACGTAAGACTTAACAACGAGCTATAATGCACATTTAAGGTAAACTCCTTATTAGTTCCTATTCAGAATAAGAGATACTCTAAAAAACTAGGATTGTCCGAATGATAAAGAAAAACAACGAATATATAAGCAAGGTTACATTAATTTATATAGTTGAGACAGTAGGAACTGCAAATTAGGTTCAATTCAATCATATTGAGTCATAACTTCAAAAACCGAAATCAAAGTAATGACTTTTTAAAGATATTTCCTGCGTCCGTAAATGTGTTGATAGCAGTGGAGAAAATATCTATTTTACCACGTTTAAAGCGTCATTTTAGTACTTCAAAGAAATTACCAACTACACAACAAAACTGGATGATGTGTTACAAAACAAAACAAACGTTATTCCAGAGCTTATTTTGATTCACTGCATTCTAGATCTAAATATCAATAATGATTAGCACACTTAAAACTGAAATGTAATTTTTATTTCTCAGAGATTTTTATAAGTTTTACACCCCTGAAAAACTGGACAACAAATATGACAAACAAACAAACATCATTACTTACTGCTGCGGTTCATAATCTGCTATCAATAACTATGCCTACTTAGCATGCCCTAGCGCCTGTAGTAAGCAAAGAGGATTTAATCACTACGTTTGTAGTAAGTCTGTGGTGGTCGTAGTGGTCACTTTAGTAACTTAGCGTCTTATCCGAACCACACATTTATTCGTAATTTTTTTGTTCATAATTATAGATTAAAACGAATGCTACATTTAAATCTTTGAGTATTTACCCTATTATATTTTATTTTGGTAAAAAATAACAAACCAACTTTAAGTCAGAATAGGGGATATGCATAAAATTTTAAATTGCCTAAAATATTTTTTTCTTGAATACTTATTATCGTTATATTATAATGCAAAAGTTTTTTTTTAATTAATTTATTATTTAAACCCCTAAAATAATATTTAAAAAGTGCAAAATAAGGGAGCAAAATTCAAACTTCCAAAACGCGCCACCATTGGTCGAACGTAATGTGACGTCATCTGACACAACATTGCATTCATCAGCGTCGAAACTTATACTGTTTTACAAGTTTTTGTGAAAAAAATAAATAAATTTAATCTATATTCTGCTGCTGATTGTAATGAAGTTTAGTTTAGATTGGTAGTGAATCTTTGACGATGACTGAAGCTGGTTCTGTCATAGCACATTAGGACAATCTACCGAGAACAGGTGCATTTATGATAGCATATAATTTTGCATCTGTCGCGTCTCCAAGGCGCGAAGTGGGTTGTGGTGGTGTAGCATATGACAACCCCAGATTCTTCTTTGATATTCGGTTTAATGTGGTTTACAATTTGATGTTGCGTGTTCAACGTTTGGTTGGCAAGTGAAGTTATACAAAGAAAAGAAACAAAAACTAGACCAAATATGTAGTTGAGACGTATTGCTATAGAAAAGACGTAGGCGCGCAGACAGCATCGAAACCCGATTTTACGAGCGCAGAGATCAGAGGATATTTCATAGTATATTTAAGACCATAATATAGATTTTTATTCATAAATGCACACAGCAGTTTACTTAAAATACACCAATAGAAAGTTATAGCTACTGATCTTTTCTTATAGGGTAGGTTAATTTTATACCGAATTTTTTAATGTTCAATAGCTAATGCAAAACTTACTTTTTACTAATTCACATTAAGCTGTATATACAGGGTGTCCCAAAACTCGACGTCAACCCGAAACCGGGTGACAAGGCAAGTCATGCTGGTTATCAGAAAAATGTTTAAAAAAATCTAAGTCACGTGTTCTCAAAATTATTGGCATTTTAAAAAAACACGCAAAATTTCACACCCTGTGACAGTGTTTTTGCTGCTGTTGCCACAAATGTTCACTTTTGGAAACTTTTTTTTTTGATATGTAACCCTGAATAATGCTTCTCTAAACTGTTATCAACATTTCAAATCTAGCTCCTCGAGATTGCATAAAAATAGGACTTATTTCCAAGAAAAAAATTAAAAATTAAAAATGGCCTAGTTTTAACTGTCTGCATTGAAAAAAAATTGTACTACGCGAGTTTGGCAAGTTGTGACAAAAGTTGGCGCATTTAGTAAGGATTCCAAAATGGTATGACACTTGGCAAATTGTAGCTGCTATCATGAACAAAAAAAAATATTTCCATGAAAACCCATTTTTAACTTTTTTTCTTACTTGGTTAAAATTGCAAAGCTTATCGTTGGTTACATTGGAGCCGCTTCCAATTTACACACTGATTAAATTTAACTGAATTGTACATTGTACTGATGTACTCGTCTATCTTTATTGAATGAACAGATTGTTCACTTTTAATTTATTTTTTTTAGTGTGTGCATTGGAATAAGCATTTATTGTTAAAGGTTTCAATTTTAAATAAAACAAAATTTTAATACCAATGTTTATTAATAAAATTTACAATAATTCTTAAAATGTTATAATAAGTGTTCGAAATGCCTTCCTTCGGCGGCAATACAAGCGCGACATCTTTTTAAAAAAGATCGAGCTATCTTTCTAGCGTATCGTCCATTATTTACAAATTGAGCTGCTTCAGCTATTCTCTGCCGTAATTCATGTTCACTCCCAATGGGCTTCTCGTAAACTTTTTCTTTAACAGCTCCCCAGTAAAAAAGTCTAAAGGATTCAAGTCCGGTGAACGGGCCGGCCACGAGATTGGTCCAGCCCGCCCGATCCATCTCCCAGGAAGCTCTTCATCGAGGTACTCTCTTACGGGGCGAGCAAAGTGCGCTGGGCACCCATCTTGTTGGAACCACATTTCTCTGTAAATGCTTAGCGGCACGTCTTCTAATAAATTTGGAAGATGGTTTTGAAGAAAGTCTAAGTAAACCTCGCCAGTTAATGCATCAGGCAACTCAAAAGGACCAATTATTTTGCCATTCAAAATTCCGGTCCACATGTTAACTTTGAATCGGTACTGGGACCGATCCTGTCTCGTTAAATGAGGGTTTTCAACACGCCATTCATGCAGGTTGTGCATGTTCACGTAGCCGTCCTTTTTAAAAGTTGATTCGTCCGACCATAAAATTTTTGTTAGAAAAAGTGGGTCATCTCTGTACCTCTCCAATATCGTCCGGCAAAAATTCACCCTATTTTGGTAGTCACTGGGTAATAATGTCTGTACTCGCTGTACGTGGTATGGGTGTAGGTCATTTCTTTTTAAAATACGGTGGGCTGAACTTTTGGGCACTCCGGTGTTCGTTTCAATAGCTCTTACTGAAGTACTTGGGTCTTCTTCGACAGCCTGTAGAACTTCTTCTTCCATAGGGTTGGTGGGTCTGCCTCCACCATGCGTTTGATTTGGGAGGCGGCCTTCTGAGAAGAGCAACCGATGCACATTCGTAAACACCCGATAATCGGGGTAACGAGCAGCGTTTGGGTACCTTTCGCGGTAAAGTCTGGCAGCAGCACTGGCATTACACCTGCACTCACCATAAATAAGGTGCATATTAGCGTATTCGCGAGTGGTATACGAAGACATCTCGGCACTTGTCACACACTCACACAATAGTCCAGAGGAAAGCAAAGGTCGTCGTTAAGAGAAAACAAACAGTCCGAATCTAAATCGCAAGCAATCACAAGTCCATAAACATAGCCAAAAGTAAACAGTACGAAATCAACACAAACGAATACGAAAACAAGCGCAGTAAACGAAGGAACGTAACGTACTGACTGGTTTGTAATGTGTATCTACAATAGCGAATACCTGGCGTCACTCTCTGTCTCTCTCGCACTTGGTAAAATGACTCTCTCCATCTCAGTCACTTTAGCGTCCATACCTGTCTCGCTCGCACTTGAGAAGGTGACTCTCTCCGTCTCACTCAATCACTTTAGCACAAATACTATCTCGCTTACACTTCCTAGAAAGACTCCTTTGTCACTACTTACAATTTACGACTCTTTGGAAAACCTTGGGCCCATTAGAATATTTTTTAACCAGGTAAGAAAAAATTGTTGAACACTGGATTTTTACGAATTTTTTTTTTGTTCATGATAGCAACTACAATTTACCACGTGTCATACCATTTTGGGATCCTTACTAAATGCGCCAACTTTTGACACAACTTGCCAAACTCGCGTAATACAATTTTTTTTCAATGCAGACAGTTAAAACTAGGCCATTTTTAATTTTTAATTTTTTTCTTGGAAATAAGTCCTATTTTTATGCAATCTCGAGGAGCTAGATTTGAAATGTTAATAACAGTTTAGAGAAGCATTATTCAGGGTTACATATCAAAAAAAAAAGTTTCCAAAAGTGAACATTTGTGGCAACAGCAGCAAAAACACTGTCACAGGATGTGAAATTTTGCGTGTTTTTTTAAAATGCCAATAATTTTGAGAACACGTGACTTAGTGTGAGAAATGTATTTACCCAGTAAAACACAGGAGAAAACTAAAATTATGGTTTAATAGCAAACACATAGCAAACATTTTACAAGAAGAATTTTATATGACAGTCAACAGCGAAATCCGTTGCCTAGCTACCAGTTATAGTTTTTATTACTGGTCGACATAGGAAGAGTTCGTCATCCACTCTTCACACCCACCGAACTTTGAGAAATTTGACGATTTCTAAGTCCAATTTCTATGTGTTGGGGTTTCTAGTCCAATCCTCTTGGTGAGCTGTTTCAGCTTCGGACCGAAGAGCGGCTTCGTGAAGAGATCTGCAAGCTGCAGTTCTGTGGGCACATGTTCAATTCTGAGTTCGTTATTTGATACACATTCCCTTATAAAGAAGTGTTTCAACTTTATGTGCTTTGTTCGCTGATGAAACTGGTAAGGGGGGTTTTCAGACAGTTTGATTGCCGATTCGTTATCAACCCTTATCACCGGTACTTCTTCTAAATTGGCGATTTCTCGAAGTAATCCTTTTAGCCAAATTACTTCTTTCGCAGTTTCAGTTAAGGCTACTAGTTCGGCTTCAGTTGAGGAGAGTGAAACACCACTTTGTTTTTGACTCTTCCACAATATTGGTCCATTAAATAAAAATACCATTCCAGTGGTTGAATGACCAGTCTTGGCATCCCCTCCATAGTCTGCATCACTGTAACCTATGATACCATTCCGATCCGATTTCTTGAATACCAGACCCATTTCAGTTGTTCCTTTCAAATATCTGAGTATTCGTTTCAGGTTCTTTACGTCAAGCTTTGTAGGATTTTCTAGGTGTCTGGACGCGACACTTACGGCGTAGCAAATGTCAGGTCTCGTAGCGACCATTAAGTAGGCTAGGGTTCCTACAGCCTGTCTGTATGGAAAATTGCTGTCATCAGGTTCATTATCATTTTCTTCATCCTGAGAAGGCTTAATAGCAGGCGTTGGAACTGGCTTACAATGAGCCATTCCAAACTTGTCCAAAATCCTCTTCGTGTACGATTTTTGGTCAAGTATTACAGTTCCGTCTTCAGCCTTGTGAATTTCCATTCCAAGAAAATAAGATGCAGGTTTTGTTGTTATCTCAAAACGGCGTTTTAGTTGTTCGATGAAATTCTCTGTTATTTCCTCGTTCTTTGAGACTACTAGACCATCATCCACATATAGTGCTATTAAAAGCCCTTTTTTAATGTACAAGCAAGGATCTTCCGTACTTTGGGTAAAACCGGTTTTGGTCAAATATTCTGATATACATGTGTTCCAGCAGAGAGGAGCTTGTTTTAGTCCATAAAGGCTCTTCTTCAATTTGCACACCCTCGCTGTACCATCTTTGTACCCTTCGGGTTGCGACATGTATATCTCTTCTTGTACAATGCCATTTAAGAAGGCCGTTGAGACATCGAATTGTCGTAAACACATATTTTCTTGTGCAGCTAATCCTAATACCGCTCTTATGGTACTAAGTCGGACAACAGGACTAAATGTCTTGTCATAATCTAGCCCTGGTTTTTGTGAGAATCCTTTTACTACTAACCTGGCCTTGTAGCGATCAATTGTACCGTCTGGATTTAATTTCTTCTTGTAGACCCATTTACAAGGTAAAGCTTTTCTGCCTTTAGGCAATTCTACAAGTTCCCAGGTTTGATTCTTGTTCAAAGAGGTAAATTCACTGTGCATTGCATTGCGCCAGTTAGTTTTGTCGCTACTGTTTATGGCTTCGAAATAGGTTTGTGGCTCCTCAGACTTTTCTGCGTCAATTGCTGCCATAATGAAGTCATCGAATCTTTTTGGAGGAGCGATCCGTGCTCTGTCACGAAGTTGTCTCCGTTCAGGTTCAGGTACTTCATTATGAGGTTCCCTTACGTCCTGCGTAGCTATATTTTCCACAAGATTGTCTTGTCTGTCGTCAGGGCTAATGTCATCTTCATGGATAGATTCATAGTCACTTTGTACATTATCGGTGCTGTGAACTATGTTTTCTTGCCCTGGGGCCTGATTCTGTAATTTTTAACGTTTCGTGTGGTAACGTGCGTGTGGCATGCCAGTGGGTCCTGTGAGGACAATTTGTAGGTATTCTGTAAGCCACGCGTGTCGTACGTGTGGCTTGCAAGCAACTCCATAAGGCGCTTCGCTTAGATTGATAGTTCATTCAACCATTCATTATTTCTCAATATCAATATCTCCTCAATAATTCATCAATATTAAGGAAAAAATATATATTTTTGTACAATTTTATTTTAAATCTGTATTAAAAGTTTTTTGAATATAAATGGATATACTTTTTTAAGCGCTTTGATTAAATATTATTTAAAATAATGTTTCGTCTGCTCTGCCTTTAAACCGTTGCAATCCTAAGGTTCGAGTCTATTGTTGAAGTTAAGCGACGTCGGCCGCGGACAGTCCTAGGATGGGTGAACGCTTGTGGTATTATATTCTGATTTCTTCCGTGCTTTAGACACGTTTATTTTGTTGGTCTCAAATAGTTATTCAATAAAAAAAAAAAAATAAGGAATGGTTAGGTTCCCATCATGATTTGCCTTAAGGACTAGGTATTACCTATATATTTTTCAAGCTAACGGGAAAATAGCGTAGCAAGACCGTGGTGTTACGAATATCCTGTGGCAAGCAGTCTTTTGATCGTTGTGTGCGTTGGTGACTATAGACACAATCTAATAATACAAAACCATGACAAAGCTTATCTTAAAATTGTAATATCCTATGATTACACACCATGCAAAATAAATGGTAATTAGGTTTATAGGTTTGAAAAATATATATTGTATTAATTTATACAAAAATAGTATAATAAAAGATATATTTTTAATCAAGTTATTTTCCTGCTTTTGCTTTGGCGTGAACGTTCAACTTCATGAAGCGGGCGTCGAGCTAATACGACGTCACACCTTAGTTGTTTCCACCAGCAGATTGCTGAGGACATTTCCTCTTACCATTGAAGCCACTGAACCAGTAGCTTACCTAAAAAAAATATGTATGAAAAACATAAGTAAGTATATTAGGTACAATGTTACTTAGGTACCTACTAAATATTTTTTATGTGGATGTATGTATGTACCCATACGTAGGCACATACATACATCCAATGAAATTCCAAATTGGGAAAAGTTTCTGTTTAGAACCAATTGCAATCTAAGCACATCGTTTATTATGAATATCGAGGTTCTTCTTATTGAAATAGATAATATTGAATATTTTAAATTGATATTTACCTTTAACTGTAATCATTTCTTTCCAAAACGAACCAAGAACTTGGTAAAAGCCTCGTTACTACACGCAATTTAGTTTAGCGAGGCGATGACTTCTCTTATGGGCATAAAGTTTCGGCAGCTCAAAATAGAGCTTCTCCCAGTCACACTTATCACGTTATACTTTATTTCAGTATTTTTTTCTGACTTTAGCCTATGCAATATTTATCTTTGTTTGCTAACAAACCTACAGAAATGGGTGACACTACATGACATGACAGCGACGCAACCCATTCACTCATGTTACGCGTTGTTCAATATCTATGTTCTTAAATTTGGTATTCTATAAGCCCACACGACTGGGCGTCACAACTTGTCCGGTAAAAATAGGTATTCTCTAAACTTTTGGGACAATGTGACGTCATTTTTGACGTGCGTGTGGTGCGATTTACAACAGTTACTCTTCGGCCACTTGTTACTTGAACGTTTTTGATAATTTAGCAATATTTTATAATTATTTGATTCATTATTACTATAAATTACTTACTTACTTAATAATTTGTACTTTCTAATGTTAAATTGTTTAATAAATATATTTTTTGAATAGAAAGATGTTGGCGCCTATTATTTCTAAACGGCAAAGCACTTATTATTTTCTTTTGTTATTGTCTATAATTTTGTATGTTTGACTACTTAAGTTTTTGGTTTTACAAAAAATCGTAATTGAAATAGAAATTACTTCAAAAACACAAAAATATATTAAAAATACGACTTGTGCAACAAACAATATACATACTTCGGAGTTATTAGCGAGTTAAAGCTAGATAATTGATTAAATTTACCTTAAATATGTATAACCTACCTATTTGTAAGTGTTTTAAGTTTAACAATAGGTACAAATATATTTTTTTGTGCCTACCACTTCAAAGCTACCGATTTTATGGCACCTACTAGTGGCTGCCCGCGACTCGTTTCCCGTGGGAATGAGTAGTTTTCCCGCGGTAAAAAGTACCCCATATGTTATTCAGATGTATAACCTATATTTCTGTAAAGTTTCATCAAAATCCATCCAGTAGTTTTTACGTGAAAGAGTAACAAACATCCATCCATAGATCCATACTTCTATACATTCTCACAAACTTTCACGTTTATAATATTAGTAGGATATCGGAGGCAAAACCTATGCATCTAGGGAAAGACAATATCTCCTTTTTTTGAAAAACCTACTCTTCCACAAATTTCGTTAATATGTAGGTACAGTAAGTTGCAAAAGCTTTTGCGACGACCTCTGTTGCGCAGCGTGATTGTTGTGAGGCAGGTCCCGTGTTCGATTCTCGATTCTTCTGCAAATCAGCTCGTATCGTTTTCCTTTAGGCTATTCTGTAACGCCTACTGCGCTAACTTTAAAACCACATTGTTTGTATGGTATTCTGGAGATTTATTTATATGATAATTAATGAAATAATAAAAATGTTATAAAATACACTACGTAAGTACCTACCTAACTCTTGGTAGTGGTTCGTTTAATAAATCATAGCTTTGCAATTGTATTTTATTGGTGTCAAAGTAAAGGTGTAACTTTTAATACAACTTTGGTTGGGTAAAAACATACAGAAACATCATAAATAGGTTATTACAATTCATTTACTAAACACACCCTGTTGAATTTATTTCATCTCATACTTTGAAAATAAATTTTACCCAAAATTGATTTTCTATTTGAGGACCACTCACTGCCTGTGAATAAATGGAGATGTTTATTAAATAAAGGCATTACTAATTACTTCATAGAAACAGAAAATATGTTCCTAATTTTATAAAATGTAACTATATTGATTTGGGTACAAAATTTTGGTTTGTTTATAACAACTTGTCAGTGCTTGTCAAAAATGTTAAAAACCATTCTACTTTTTGTCTACCTCATGTCATTTAGATTTAATTATTCCTCTAAGTCATTGACATTGTCAATTTATTAATAAAATTATTTATAATAACATTGTCTTAAGGTAAATGATAATCTAAAAATTATGAACACCTCACACTGACTTTAATTAACAAAAATAGTTATTTCCTAAGCCTGTTGGTGGTATGTTGCAAAATATTGATGAATGATTGACGAGATTTGTTAGTTAAAAGAGGTTACATCACTAATGACTGGTGAAAAGGAAAGCACAGCCCTAGAAGGACGCCGACCGATTTGAACCACACGCACGTTACCATTATGGTAAAAAGAGATAGAAGATAAATAAAAGGTTGAGATCAATAACTTAGGAACCCTCATGTGTCTACACATAGCATACCTAACTATAAATATATGCATAATTTAATTTATGAGAAAAATCCCTAGCAGTTTTTAGCATCGCTAAAATAATAGTTACCTACTTATATTTAAATCAGCCGCCTTAAAATTTACAACTTCAGCTTTACTAAGGATTCGGTAGACCGAAAGAAAAAAAATACCAAAAATACTACATACTTGCTCATACTGGTAATCAATATTATTAGCATATTTTACAATAAAAGGGATATTTTATAAAACCAGTGATTGCAAAAATAATAAAATTACCCAAAAAATAAGGCATCTAAAAACCAAAATGGCTACTCGACCGCTTGAAGGTATTTTTGTTTCTATGTTTGTTGAAAACAAATGTTGTATGTCTATAGGTTTTATTAGTCTTTGGGAAACAATGACATTAAATTGTACTTACAGAATACCAAAATAAGAAAATGAACGTGTGGCTCGATGCAGCGTGTGGGCGTGTTACAGAATACGAAAATTGCAAAAACGTCACACGTATTGGTCGATATCGGCCGTGTTGCATCGTTAAAAAAGTTACGGAATCGGGCCCCTGGAGTACCTTGTTGTTGCAGGGTATCATTGTTTTGCAGTATTAAAATCCCGTTGCAGTCATTGTTTATAGTTTCATCAGTTTCGGGTTGAGGTGTGTCGAAAGGTTGAGTAGTGTTTTGACTATCGTAGAACATTTTCTTCATCACCCTAATATCCTTACTGATAATGACTCGTCTTTTTGCAGGTACGTATATTCTGAATGCCTTCGAAGTTTCAGAGTATCCAACTAGCATTCCTGGGATTGCTTTTTCTGCAAATTTATGTTGTGTAGAGCCTTTTAAAAGAATGAATGTTTTGGAGCCAAAAACGTATAAATGGTTAACGCAGGGTTTCCTTCCTACCCATTTTTCGTAAGGTGTCATTCCTTCGATGCTCTGGTTGATTGCCCTGTTGCAGAGGTAGTTGGCGGTAAGTATAGCTTCACCCCACAAGTATAACGGAGCGTGGGCCTCTAGCATCATAGTTCTAGCTTTTTCTACTAGTGTGCGATTTTTCCTCTCTGCAACACCATTCTGGTGAGGAGTGTGAGGAGCGGAGAGCCTTCGCTGGATTCCATGTTGCTTGAGGTAAGCGTTAAATTCGGAATTGACATATTCAGTGCCATTGTCTGTTTGCAGGAATTTTATCTTGTTTCCTGTAAAGGTTTCAGACGCTTTGAACTCCTTAAACTTGCTGAGTACCTCGTTCTTGTTCCTCATCAAGTAGACTTTGCAGTATTTGCTAAAATCGTCGATAAAGGTGACAAAATACCTGTTTTGTCCTAGTGTGGGAGTCTGTATTGGTCCACACACGTCGCTATGAACAATTTCGAGGCGTTCTGTTGTTCTTGGAGTGATTCTGTCTGTAGAGGCTGGAGTTCGATGCATTTTTCCTCGAATGCAGGCTTCACACTCTGGAAGTTTTTCATTCTCATCAAAATCCAAGCCAATGAGGCTGGCATTCTTAAGAGCTAGCTTCATATCTTTAGTATTCATATGTCCTAATCTATTGTGCCATTCTTCTATTGAAGTGTTTGATAATTTTGCCACCGTTTTTGTAATTTCAATGTTGGCAAGATTATTGCGATCGTTTGGCTTCTGGGGTTTGACGTAGTATAGTCCATCTGAGTCTTTCTCGGCTGTAATTGTAATACCGATTTTTGGATTATTGACAGTTGCTTTTGTTTTGGAAAAAATGACAGTGCAACCAGCATCCGTCATCTTGCCGACTGACAATAAGTTAGTACTCAGGCTGGGTACGTACAACGTGTTCATCAGGTGAGTATCTGTAACTAGTTTTCCAGCTTTGGTTTTAATAGATACAGTTCCAGTGCCTTTGATCTCAGCAGATACATCATCTTTAGCAAAATTTAGTTTCCTTGATGTACTTTTCATGTTATTGAACAAATTTTTCTGATAACTCATATGAGAAGTACAGCCACTATCTAGCACCCAAATATGTTTATTGTCAGCTTTGTTCGTTAGTAGACATTGCTGCTGTGGTGAAACAAAGTGATTATTTTCAGGTTTGCTGGAATGATTGGATTTCTCCTTTTTGAAGGTGTTTTTCTTCCAACAATTGGTGCAGATTTTGTGAGTTTTGCGCTTAAAGATGTTTCCTTGTCTTTTGCATATTTTACAACTTGCGTAGAGTGCTTCTTCGGAGGTACTTGGTTCGTTGAAGTCGGTGTTGCGTCGTCGAGCGTCACTCTCTTCAATAATTTTAGTTTTCAGTTTCTCCGTACTCGGTAGTGTATCCTGTGTCTCGATTGCAATTCTAAAGTTTTCGTATTCCTCTGAGAGACTGTAGAGCATGATAATGGATAGTAGATCGTTGTTAATTTGAACGTCTAAATCATTCAGTTTGTCGACTGTATCCATAAAAGTCATTAGGTGCTCTCGAACATCACCATTTGCATGCAACTTGTTCAGGATTAGTTGTTTTAAAAGGCTTGCCTTACGTGCAGGTCCTTTGCTGGCATAAATAGACTGCAGTGCATCCCAGACATCTTTTGCGGTTTTGCAGTTTTTTACTTGCTTAAGTTCCGATGAAGAGATGAGAAGTAACAGCTCAGATTTTGCTACTTCGTCTGCGTCTATATCTTCTTGACTTGTTGATCCAGTGATCACGAACTTGTTGCTAAAATGTTTCCACAATTTATTTTTGACTAGGTAAGCTTTTGCATGAATTACCCATGTGTCATAGTTTTCTCGGCCAAGTGAATTAATTTTCACAACAGACATTATCCCGTGATATTGTTTCGCTCTGCTACCATGTGAGAAATGTATTTACCCAGTAAAACACAGGAGAAAACTAAAATTATGGTTTAATAGCAAACACATAGCAAACATTTTACAAGAAGAATTTTATATGACAGTCAACAGCGAAATCCGTTGCCTAGCTACCAGTTATAGTTTTTATTACTGGTCGACATAGGAAGAGTTCGTCATCAACTCTTCACACTTAGATTTTTTTAAACATTTTTCTGATAACCAGCATGACTTGCCTTGTCACCCGGTTTCGGGTTGACGTCGAGTTTTGGGACACCCTGTAAATAAAGTATACTTTCGTTAAAATGATCTTCACAACAATATGAACAAGATTTAGGAGATATATTATCCCTTCTCATCACCTTACACGACCGTCTTCGTATTTTGCATCACTTGAAATACGAAAAATACACTTTTTTGGGTGTTTTTCGAATAGTATTTGTGCACTCCGGTACTATGCAATACTTATAAGATAATTTTTTGGCTTCTTCCATGGTTTTAAAGCTTTTAAAACTGTAAATATGTATGAAATAACTGAAAAGTTCATAGTAAAGTCCCACTGGACGTGTCGTGTGACGTCACGCAAAGCGCGCGCAAAATGACGGCGTTTCAACTGCTCTAATTTTTTCAATGTTTTATATTCGTTTTTAAAAATATCTAGAGTATTTTGAAGATTTTTTATATTTTTTTCTATGTTATAATGTTGTAAACTATTAATTTAAGGCAAGAAAAAAAAACATGAATATCCCCTATTCAATGATAAGCTAAGTTCTAAAACCTTGCAGTTATCAGAAAAATATAATACATATTAATACAGGTCAAATCCTGTATTTTTATAGTCGCTGTACCTCTTTTGTTACAAACAATTACACTAATTTTTATTTAAAAAAACTAACTTCAGTTTTATAAGTAAATAAACACACACAACTTAAAAAAAATATGGTTAAAATACGATACCAAGTCAATATTCCGCCATAAATTTTTGGTTCAAATATTATCATTTTACTGAATTATTTGAATAGTTTAAGTTTACGTTCAATTTTTATTTTATTTCACTATGTTTTCACGGTTAGTTTTTCTGTGGATACGTATGCACTGTTAGTGAATAATAGACCGCAGAATCGTAAATGACAGCACAACATGCTACCAATTTAAAGAATTTAATAATTATAAGGAAATAAATCTTAGAGAAAACAAAACCATTAAAGTAGTTTATATTATTATTACCCGTGTTTTCTGCTTTTTTTTTATTTTAAGTTTTCTTACCCGTGAGTTAGGCGTTAAATAATTCGTTAAAGTAAGGCTGGTTTTAAGTAATCGCGTAAATCTTAAAAGATAACTTTTATTTTAAAATTATATATTTTTTTAAACCGTCTAAAAATACACGATACCGACATTGTTCGTTTAAACAGAACATGTTTTCATTTTTTATAGAGTTTTTGGCGTGTACCCGTTTTTGGGGGTAATTTAGAAACTGGATTGGAAATATTGGAAAAAAATGTCTTGTCAATCTGCTGTCAATTCATCAACATTAAATCAATCAATGTGGCGACAACTAACTAAATTCTGGCAAGCGAGGCTAAGAAGCATCAACGTTAAATAACATTATATTGTTTAATTTTGTGATAATCTATACTTCTTCGTGATTTAATCAACACATTTGTTTCCTTTTATTAAATCCGCAAACCATTTGCCCCTACGAGGACGCGTAAATATTGTTAAATTGTCTCGATAGTGAGGGTTTTGGAGGTATTGTTTGACACCACAAAAGATAAATTTATAAACATTTCCAATGATTACCATGAGTGCACAGCAGAGTCCGGCAAATATACAAGCTGCCGTAGACAGAGAAAAGATTTACTCGTGGATATTAGAGCTATGTAACCCAGAAACTCGGGAGAATGCGCTTTTAGAGCTAAGCAAGAAAAGAGAAGTTGTTCCCGATTTGGCGCCGATGTTGTGGCATAGTTTTGGTACAATAGCAGCTTTACTCCAAGAGATAACAAATATATATGTGGCCATGATACCTCCGACGCTAACAGCTCACCAGAGCAACCGAGTGTGCAATGCCTTAGCTCTAATGCAATGTGTTGCTTCACATCCCGAAACGAGGTCAGCATTCCTTCAGGCTCACGTCCCGTTGTTTCTATACCCGTTCCTTCACACAGTGTCGAAAACCCGTCCATTTGAATACCTTCGATTAACCAGTTTAGGTGTTATAGGAGCCCTTGTCAAAACAGATGAACAAGAAGTGATCACATTTCTACTTACTACAGAGATCATACCACTATGCCTGCGTATCATGGAAAACGGATCAGAGCTATCTAAAACTGTAGCAACATTTATATTACAAAAAATACTCTTAGATGACAGTGGTTTATGCTATATTTGCCAAACTTACGATAGATTTTCGCATGTGGCTATGATTCTTGGGAAAATGGTATTGTCATTGGCCAAGGATCCGTCGGCAAGGTTGTTGAAGCATGTAGTCCGCTGTTATTTGCGTTTATCTGATAATCCACGGGCTAGAGAAGCGTTGAGACAATGTTTACCTGACCAGCTGAGGGATGCAACATTTACAGCTTGTTTGCAAGAAGATAACTCAACTAAACATTGGCTTGCTCAACTTATCAAGAATTTGGAAGCCCAGCCTCCACCGGCCAGTCCAGCGCAACCGAATTTGTGAGCCTCAAATTATTTTAGGTTTAATATGGACATGGACATATCCTAGTAAATAGTGCCAAGTGTTTGTTTGTTGGCTGGTTTACTGCGAATTTCTACGGACTATTATGTTTGTAATAATCTTGTACAAACTGAGTTAAAAAGAATCTTGCTTGTTGTAATAAATAATTAATACCTGCTAAGTATTGTGTAACATCAATAGAGTTTATCTAAATTATAAAATTCTTTAAATTAAATCCCATTTTATAGGGAAATACTTAATATTAACTAGGTAATAGAATAACTCTAATGTTTTATAGTCATCATAAGATTATAACTAATTTTGAAATGCTGAATAATACCTAATAATCTTATTTTATACATGACATATTATTATTTACACTACAAGCATTTTTTTGTCAGTTTGTTAATGTACAAAATGTAAAACACAAAAAGTATGAATCTATCTAAATGATGCATAGACTACCTTACCTTGTATAAGATTAGATATTTAAAAATTTAAATTAGACGATAAATAAATAATTTTGGCATTTTACATGTTCTTTTGATGCATAACATGAGTTATCTTTCCTAACAAAGGCTGATTTTGTTAATATTATTAAAATTAATTAGAATTAAGGACTTTGTGATTATTACTTTCTGATTTCAATAAGGATTTGCAGAAAGTTCCTAAATCCTTATACCTATGGTCCATTGGGATCTAAAAAAAAAAAGCATTTATTACATCATTTAGTAATTTCATTACATTGGATGAAAGACAATATTATCAATCAGTTGGCGGAAGGTAGGATGAGAAACAAGCCGGCGGAAAAAAACTCTAGCCCTCTTGTCCAACACAGATTCTTTAACTCAAAATTGTCCCAAAGTTCCAACTTCTATAAGAAATAACGTCAAAGTGTACATTAGGCAGTGGCGTAACTATACCATCTGGGGCCCGTGGCTAATTCTTTTGATATAATTTGGGGCCCTATCAGGGAAAATTGTCACGATGTACTTAGTTTTATTTACATAAACTTCAAGATTTTCAGCGTACTCAATTACACGTTGTATATGCCCCACTAATGGCCCTCTCACTCTGAGGAAACCTGCATACATTTACAATGAAATAAATATAGGTAACAATATAAATTAAATGTGATATTTATTGATAAAAATCTGAAAATGATCGTTCAGCACTAGCTGTAGTCACAGTAATTGTAAGAAATAACATTAATGCAGTCAGGAAAGCTGCAGGACATTAAAATGATTTTTTATTATTAATAAATCAGCAAGGTCTCTAGTACACAAAGATTTTTCTATTTCGTCTCTGAAAGTGGACCAAAGACTGAGAATTTCTCTGGCAAATGATTCAGATATATTTTTTTTATATATCTCAACAAATTCTAGACATTTTTTTAATAGATCAGTGTAATTTAAAACATTTAAAGTGGAAGGCTGCCAAACACTAAAATTTGAATCAATTTCATTCATTGTAACGAAATTTCAGTTGGTTTATAATTATGTCCAATACTCGATATATTTTATGTTTTTTACATATTATATGTTCATTTTAAACAAACTTTCCGGATCTTGGAGACGCTTATCTTCGCAAAGCTCATCAAAATGACGTTTTACCTTCCTCTGACGAGTTTTAGAAAATTCAGGAATGATGGACCATTTTTCTGATACACTGTTTGCTTACATTTTTAAATTTTCAAATTCATTCCTATACCTTTCCATTTCTTCTAGACAAATTTCCAAACTTTTTAAGGCATTTGCAAGATCGGTGGCTTTAGACTGAAGTGCTTTAGAGGCTGCATGGATAGTAAGTAGGATCAGGCAGTGGAAAACTATTCACATAATAAAATGGTAGTTTTCTATTTTCTTTTTGAGTGGAACAGCTTCATTTCTTTCATCTGATTTGCAATTTAACAGAATTTTAAAAGAATTGTTTTCGTTAGCGCTTTTTGGAACTTCAACAAACCGAACTTTTAAAGCAAAAACGGCATCATAACGTCTGCTCATCTAGTAGGGTTTATTGTTTTTAATGTTATTGAAGTTGAAGACTCATTCTCTTTATTAGATATAAAGCTTGGTAAACTATTCCATCTTTTGATACTATACTATGAAGTAAAAACCAATCAATGCGTTCCAAAATGAATAGATGTGCAATTACTGCTTTTTTCATAAATATGTTAAATTACTCGTCACGGCTAATTTATTTATTTATTTATTTATTTATTTACTTAATTTTGGAGAGACAAACAGCCAAAAACTTAAAGTAATTAACAAATTTTAGCTTCATTAGGCCAATTATATGTCCTCACTTATAGAAACTTAATACTAAAAGTGCCGAAACAAAACAAATTTAAAATAAAAATAAAAAGTTACAGTAAATGTCTAACCATTCCTAAAGAGGGTAGTTACAAACAATTAAAAAAGTTATTGCTAAGCATATTCCTCAAGGAACTAGTGGAGGTATGAAACAAGTCAATGTTCTTGTCAAGGCGAACAGTGTTGTTAAATTCATTGGTGACTCTAAATAAAAAACTATTCTGGCGATAATTGGTGCTAACCAATGGAACATGGAGTGGGGGAAAGAATCTGCGGGATCTTGTGGGGACTTTAAGTGTAATTTTTTCTAATAATTCGCTACAGTCAATTTGGTTGCTGGTAATTTTTGCAAGTAAATAAGATCAGCGATACGTCGACGTTCAGACAGTGGAAGAAGATGGAATTTCTTGCATAATTCGAGGTAATCATCACTTTTATAAATCACTTTAGCCCGAAAACATAAGAACTTAATAAATCTCTTTTGAACGTTTTCTAAACGTGATATATAAACGTCATAACAAGGATTCCATATTTGTGATGCGAATTCCAAGTGGCTCCTAACATAGGTACAATACAAAATTTTTATTGTTTTTATTTTAGTAAAATGACCTGCACTACGTATAATAAATCCCAGGGCCTTACGAGCTTTAGAAATAACGTTGGCTATATGAGCGTCAAACAGCAGAGCCGAATCATGTATTACGCCAAGATCCTTTAACTCATCCACTTGTGAAAGTACGTGGTCTTTTAAAGAATATTTATTTGATAAAGGAGATGGCTTGCGTGTAGCACTCATAATGAAACATTTCCGAGGATTAAGATCGAGGATAAATGCATCACAATAATTTTCTAGTTCTTGCAGGTCATTCTGAAGGTTGATGGCATCAATTTCAGTGTTAATTTTTTTGAAAATTTTCATGTCATCTGCAAAACAGAGAATGTTACTGTGTTTAAGAATCTTGTCAACGTTGTTAATGTACAGGATGAATAGAAGAGGTCCAAGAATTGAACCCTGTGGAACTCCACTTGGTATTTTAACCCAACTTGATAAATAGTTATTGACCACTACAGCCTGAGATCTGTTTGATACGTAAGACATAAACCATCTCAAAAGGTCGCCAGCAATGCCTACCTCATGCAATCTCTGTATAAGCAAATTGTGATTTATCCTATCAAATGCCTTACTGTAATCCGTATAGATGATATCCACTTGACCACCACCCTCCATTGCATCCGTAAGGAAATCATTTAAAACTACAAGATTTGATGAGACTGACCGGCCTTTAATGAAACCGTGTTGCGAAGTACTGAAATAGTTTTTAAACACTGATGTAATTTGGGAATGAATTAAGCGCTCAAATAATTTTGCAATAATACATAGTTTTGAAATTGGCCTATAGTTGGTTGCGTCAGTCTTAGAGCCTTTTTTATGAATTGGAGTGATAAAGGCTGATTTCCATACATGAGGCATAATACCAGTTTCGAGAGACTTTCTGAAAAGCAATGTTAATGGCATAGCTAAAGACGCGGCACAGTTGATGAGGAACAGAGCAGAGATATTGTCAGGACCAGCCGATTTGTTAGGGTCTAGTTTTTTTAACTGCGCCTTAACAGTATCAGGGTTGATTTCAACAGATGATAACAGCGGGCCATCCGAGACAACGTCACTAGCATGAGGGTCGACAACCTGACTAGGACAAGAAAAAGTTGAGAGAAAATACTCCGAGAATATATCACAGATTGCTTCCCCTGTACATGCGGATGAACTACCATACGTTAAAAAGCTAGGCATAATATTAGATTTGGATCTAGATTTCATGAATGTCCAAAACGCTTTCGGGCACTTTTCAATCGAATCCTCTACAAAATTCAGGTAATTTTGATAACAATCCTTCTCAACCTTTCTAATACGTTCTCTTAATAATTTAAATGATAATTGATCGGAAAGATTACCGTAACGTTTATATTTCTTCTGATACTTATTTTTTTCTTTAATTAATTTTATTAAGCCTGAACTAAACCATTTTGGATAATTATTACATTTTATTGATTTAATTGGAATAAATTGATTTATTAATAACGTAAGTGTATTATAAAAATATTCAACACATTCTTCTATGTTCCTCAAAGAAAATTCATATTGCCAGTTAATTTTATCCAGCCTGTTGTTTATCGACAGATAGTCTCCCTTACTGTACAATAACTGTGTTCTAGGTGCTGAATTCAAGGAAGGTACTTGTGCAAAATCAACGTCTATTAACAATGCAGGATGAAAAGGATCAAGTGGAATAAGAGGATCAGTACAACAAGTTACAATTACATTGTCGTTAGACAGAACTAAATCCAGTAACCGACTTTGAAAATTATATATTCCATTATATTGCATAAGGTTGAGGGTAAATAATTCGTCAATGAATTGTGGTTGGTCAGTCCCGGCTACTCTAGATGGGGTCAAAAATGCTGAACTTCCATCACATGACCACTGTATTTGACTCATGTTGAAGTCACCTACAATGAGATATTTGTCGTTGGGGTATTGTAACATTGTGTCGTCGAGCTTTGTTAGAAAGTTTGTTAATTGCTGGGAAAGTGAAAAACCTTGTTTCTGATCACATAGATAAATGGCACATAAATTAATTGTATGTGAAATACGCGACTGTGGGTGTAGAATGCGAAGCGTTAACCACAAATCCTCGGCAGAGCTGTGGAGGGTAGGTTGTGGAAAAATAACTAATTCTTTGCGAGTAGCAATCAAAATGCCACCACCATACTCCTGGCCTGTCAGTAAATAATTCCTATCTTTACGCCATACTATGTAGCGGTCATCAAATAACTCACTATCCGCGAATCCCTCGTGAAGCCAAGTTTCAGTCAAAATAATTATATCATAATTACATAAACTCATGTTCCGGTAGAAAATTAAAGTTTTCGTACGTAAGCCCCTAACGTTTTGGTAGTAAACATTGAGACCCCGTAAATTATTAACTTTCAAATTAGCCATTACTAACAACTAAGACAATTTCACAATAATAATGTAATATCCAAATATAATTAGTACCCACAAACATCAAAAACTGAATATAATACTGGTAGCTAGTACCACTAAGTATCCACATCACAGTATATCTAAACTTTATCTTTGATTGATTAAATGATTTATATGAAATAGTTGTTCGCAATAAACTAAGAGTGGCCAAACCGCGCAAAACATTCCCACACTCCATGACATCCGCCACACACCGCTGTCCACGTTCGACTGTGCGGGCGCACGGGCCGCACGCCGATGTAAACAATAGGTAGCCAAAAATTGAGTAAGCCGGGGTCGTGAACATTGTTAGTTTGCACATTCGCAAGTGAGAAACATTATTACATAACCCTAAATATAAAGCGTAAAAAATTAAGCTTTCATTTACATAATTTTTAAACATAAAAATAATGAAATACAATTTAACTAGAATATCAAGTTTTAACATAGAAGAATTACACTTTAGGCAATTTTGTTTAAATCGTCAACCTTGTTAATTACTAACACCCGCGAAGTATCATTTTTTCGTAAATGTATTTTCCCGAACTTGACCCAAACATAACTGAAGTTTTTATCTTTTGCGATTTCCTTCGCTTTAGTTAGCAATTGCTTAGTTTGCGGTCCTAAGTGGTCATTTATAAATATGCGATTGGAATGTTTAAAGCCCAAATCGTTCGCTGATAGTTTGGCTGAGCGCGCAGCTGTTAGGAAATCCTCTTTCGTGTATCTATTCAGGAATGTGACTACAATATTCTTATCCTGAGAGTTGTGCACCGGCACTCTGGATATGTAGTTAATATAAAGCTTGTTGTAGGTAAATTTCGATTTGGTACATATCGATTCAATGATGTTAAAGAGGTTTTCGTCCTTTTTAACTGGTACACCTTTAATCTCCACATTGTTTAGTCGTGATCTCTGATCACTTGCCCTCAGATCCGCTTTGACTTGAAGATATTCTTGTTCGAGGAAAGCATTCTGATCTCTAAGCCGCTCCACATCATCAAGCCTTTTGTCGACTGAGTTTAACCTCACTTCATAATCATCGATTTTATTGCTGGCAAATTCGCAGGACTTTTTTATTTCTAAAAGTTCCTCCTTAATCATTTTTATTTCATTAATTAGTGAGGGGATATTCGCCAACTGTGTCTTTATATCCCTAAGCTCACTCAGAACAAGTTGGAGACTTGAATCATTATTGGACGTTGTGTCCCTCGCTGGTAATGGGGAAGTTGGTAGCGGCGAATGAGCACGTCTGCATGACGCACACTTCCACGCAGCTCTCCGCTCTGCACCGAGCCTCCTATACCCAGCTTCTGTTATTCCGGCACAATTGAAGTCTAAATGCTTTTGACAAACACCACACTGCACGCCATCAATAAACTCACTATGACAGGATGAGCACTTCATTGTAGCAAAAACTTTTTAAAGAAAGAGAAGGAAAGGTTTATGACTTCTGTAACGGGTTAGAATTGCAAAGAACACGGGTAGCTTTGATGGACTTTCAGACGCAACTGGATATCTGGCTAACGTGTATATCTCTAAAAATGAATCTTGTTTAGGTTGGTTCAAATTCTTAACGATTAACTTGAAATTTTATTATGGTTTTTAGTCTCTTTGGATTTTAAGCAGAACTTATAAAAATGTACTTCTCAAATAAAGTAACAAAATATTTTTGAGCTCGTGCCCAGTTGGGCCGGGGCCCTCTTGGGTCGGGGGCCCGTGGCATTTTGCCACCCTTGCCACCCTATTGTTACGCCACTGACATTAGGCCATACCACGGATTCGCTCTGCTGATCAGCGACTTTTGCGGCCGACTGTACTTGCGGTAGATCCTACAAATATTATAATGTATGGATGTTTGTTACTCTTTCACGTAAAAACTACTAAATGGATTTAGGTGAAACTTTGCAGTACCACCTAATATACGTTATACACTAGAGATGCGCCGAGTAACACTTTTGCCGAGTACCGAGTACCGAGTATTACTCGGTAAAAATTTTTTTAACCGAGTACTCTGCCGAGTAACTCGGTTCTATCAAATTTCCAATTTTGCGCGCGTAAACAAGTACAAACGAACACAAGTAAATTTAGAAGAAAATTTGTTGGCAAATGGTGGACAGGGCACCAATCAAGGCATCATAATTTACATTTATTTAATTTGAAATATTAATTATTTTTATTACTGTTTTAATTTTGTCTCACTAGTACTCATGCATTATCATAATTTTGATTCTATTACTTGAGGATGTCAAAGATTTCCTCAATCAGTACGTTTTGATTAACACTGTCGTTTCATTTATATCTACCTAAATAATATTGTTTTCTTTAAACAAAGTATATTACTTTTTTGGTACTCGGTACTCGGCATTCGTATACCGAGTTACTCGGCCGAGTACCGAGTACCAAAAAATCCGCCGAGTACGCCGAGTACCGAGTATAAACTGAGTACTCGGCCCATCTCTATTATACACCAGAATAACATATAGGGTACTTTTTACCGCGGTAAAACTTCGCATTCCCACGGGAAACCGACTTCCACGCGAACGGAGTCGCGGGCGGCCACACATTATTTTGTACGGTAAGAAAATTATGAAATAAGTCCCTCAACCGTAAATTCCCATTATGGAAACCGGCGGTCGTGATCGATCGAAGTTAAAGATAGGTAGGTATTTGGTTAAATAAATGCTCTACATACGAGGTAGGCTTTACCAAATTTATATTATACCTACCTTTTCGTAGGAGCAAGGAGCATACGCGATATGGTTCTTGGTTGCCTGGTTTTTTCGAACAGGGGCATCTCTTCAGCTTTTGATAGAAACAAAAAAATTACAAATAAAAAAAAATGCTTCACCTAATGCCTATTCTAAGGAATGAGCAAAATCACATGCCTAATTCTAATCTTTAACCTCAATTTCTCAATTCAACTGTATTTTTTATGTTTGTTTCGATTGGTTGAACAGATTTTATTATTTAGGTATTTGAAAGCCGGTGCATCCCATCCCATGTGATTCCTAGACAATGGCATTCATGGGAAAACCATATAGGTTCTTAGATACCTAAGTCATTTGCATTGTAGTCGGTTTCTTTTATTAAATAGTTATTCCAAGTGATCGCTTCAAATTGACTTAGGATAAATTGCGCTGCGTGTTAGCCGCTTTATCGTGAAAGTGTCTTTAATTTTAACTAAGTAAGTATTTCATCATTTTTATTTTTTATTATTCTTTGATTTTGCCGTTGCGAAATATCGTTTTGATTAAGCCCGATAGTAACCTGTAAAGCCCTTTTACACTAAAGTCGGGTCCAGACAATGGATCATTTGCCCGATCCGATCACTGTATCCGTATCGTCGACGCGTATCATGATCGCATATGTGGACGGATACCTAATGATACGCGTATCATGATACGCCGTTATGATATGGCCCGTCCCATGTCGTGTACTTTACTTTACTGTCTTCTCTAATAATTACGAGCCGTTTTGCGTCTACAGCCGGTGCCCGATCCTATCAAAGTATCCGTATCTGCGTATTGTATCAAGCCCCTTATCAAGTTGTGGACGCCTCCGATTTGCTCCGTATCCATATCTTCACAATAGTCATAGACTTTTGATGATCGGACAAAAACCGACACGACATGGGACGGGCCGTATCATAACGGCGTATCGAGATCGCGTATCATTACCCGTCCACATATGCGATGATGATACGCGTCGACGATACGGATACGGTGATCGGATCGGGCAAATGATACATGTCTGGACCCGGCTTACGACTGGAAGGTCAGGAAATAAATAAGTACTATTATAAAATAACTCGTTTTTATTTCAAAAACAAAATAGATATATGCTGTTAATGGGTGCCACTTTACGGTAGAAGGTACCTCCATAATTCATGCTTTAGTTGCTTCACCTCGTAATTACATCCTACCCAAATACCTAATATGTAATGTCCTTTTTAGTTATTCTTAGGAAAGATCTAAAATATCGAAAATTGTAGATTTTGGATCTTAATTTTAATTCCTGGACAAAGACCATCGTTTCGCTTTCAAAACAGGCAAACCCATCTGGTGATCGTCATGTTTCGTGGATTCATTTCTCATTTCCCGCAGATTGGAATAAAGCATTTTGTTGACAACATTGTTTAACAACAAACATTGAATTTCGCCGTTGCACGTTTCAATATGAACATGACAAGATTTATCCGATACCATTAACAGGTTTTGGTCATGATTGCTTATTGTAGTTTGGACATTTTTTACTACCGATTTATTTTTTGATGTCTTCGAGCAAAGGCAGTTGTGGCAAGTGACCCCTATATTGTTACTTCTCCTTATTCCATAATGACCAAATGATTTTGTTATAGGACCAGAGACACAAGTATTTACTCCTAAGTGTTTATGCTTTCCACTAGATAGAGTTCTCAAAGGCGTTGATTTGGTTGTAGTAGCTGATGAATTGGAAACTACCATCTTTTTGGTTTGTGTCTTGTTTGATTTTTTATAATTCCCACCGTAATAAAGTGTGGCAATATTCTTCGTAATTGGTAGGTCAACATCTTGGTAGGTGCCAGTGCTAGTGTTTGTAACTAAAGTCTGCGTTGCAGTGTTTTCAACAATGTTGAACATTGATACTGACTGGTTAGTACCTACCCACGTATTCCCTAGCAATCTGGAGTATTAAAATCACTTTAAAACATAAGAAACATTTATATATTAGCACTTCGAAATAAATATTAAGTTATCATATTATAAAAAGACAAGTTTAGTGCTCTTTTATAATTTACTTGTTTATTTTATTTTTTTACTTTGTGAAAATATGAATTGACAATTGACGTATTGCTGACATGGGAGCTGCGTTCTGATTGACGCTAATTAGCACTTTTGCCGTCAGGGTCCATTATTATCGTGCTAAGTACAAGGATTTACGGCAATTAGTCATTGGGGACCAACCAACGCGATATAATAAACGCAATGGCTATGCTTAATGTTCTCTTCATATGAAGTACTTACTTCCTTAACCGGTTGTTTAACGTTGATGCTCGGAACCCACCCCAAAACGTTAGCATATTTTTAATATTGGTCCGCAATATTTGTCAACGTCAAAAGGACAAATTGTCAAAATCATATGACATGACTGACACACACAGCTGACTGCTGAATGAAAGTTGGAAAAAGATTGTAACAAAAGATGGAAAAATGCTAGCTGGAAAATTATTAGTATATTAAATGGGTCATGCATCATGAAAAATCTATAAAGTATTCTCTTTTCAATGCTTAAGGTTAGAAATAACTCACAACACGTGTCTGTACCGCTGGAATATCTATAATTTGTAAAATAAACTACACTCCCTGTGCTGACTAGTTGAAAAATGTGGATTTTCGGCTACGGCTCATTAATTTGGAAGGTTGATTTTCCTTATGAAACTAAAATCGAGGGTTACATCAGAGGGTATCTCCGTAGGTTTTACCAACATAGCATAGATCATAGAGGTACTCCAGAAAATGTAAGCAGCTTACATACTGTTGTGTATCTTTTTAAACGTTCTTCTCATAGATTTTTTCTCATTTCCAGCCTGGACGAGTGGTTACCCTTATACCTAGTCCGGAATCTGATAGCATTGTGTGGGGCGTTGCTTATAAAATACATGACCAAAATGTGGAAGAAGTAACTAATCATTTAGATTATAGAGAAAAGAATGGATATTCAAAGAAGTCTGTGCTATTTTACCCAAAAGATGATTGTGCAAAACCATTCGAACTCACTTTGTATGTTGCCTCTGAGGAAAATGAATCATTTGCTGGTAAGAAATATGTTTTTTTTTTAATTTATGCTAAGTAATGTATGAAGGACATACATTTTATTTACATTCTAATTATTATTGCCATTATAATTTTTGATATGTATTTCCAATAGTAATGCAGTAACTTTGGATTTGTATGTTACACTTCTATCCTACCAAATTAGTTAATTACATACCAAGGAGTTATACTTTTTACTCATTTTATTTCCATGATAGTTCTTAAATTGTAGTAATAAGTAGAAAGTTAATTAGTCAGAATATTTTAAAACCTTGAGTATTATTGCCTGCTGTCTTGGTAACTTTTTTTGTAAATATTGAATGTATTTACAGGCTACATTTTATACACTCCTTAAGTATTTGTTAAACTTATAACTTGAATAATGTGTTGTTACCTTCAATATGAAAAAGAAACTCGGTTATTAAAACATAAGTAGGTACCAACAAAAATTGGTTAGTACCTAATTAAATAAATTGGTATGTACAGTATGTAAGTAGACTCATTAAGTACTAGTATTTTACTTTACATTAGCTTTAAGAAACTGCTAGGAGTAGATATTACAAAATATTAACAATAAATTCAGCACACCTGTCCTTAATGATAAAATGAGTAATAAGTTTATAGTTTCACCTTCTCATATACAAATAACTTGGCAGGCCCTGCATCAATAGAGAAACTAGCAGAACAAATATTATCATGCCATGGACCAAGCGGATCAAACAAAGAGTATGTTTACAACCTTGCCAATGCAATGAGAACATTAGCACCACATGTCAATGATGAACACCTATTTAATCTCGAAACTGCTTTAAAAAAGATAGATAAAAATATAGGTGCAGGTAACTAATTGTGATAATAACTTAAATCTTACCCAGAATTTTATATTGATAATATAGATAATGCAATGTTTTTAAAAATATGTACTTTATTTAGTAAAAAACATTTTATTTTTACAAATATAAATCAATTTATAAATCGTCTTATGTTTTAAGTGTAACATATTTCAATAAATTAGTGATAATATAAATGTAGTTATTTCATTGTTTCAAGGTGAAGTACTTTTCGCTTTTCATAGTCTTATTATCAAGTTATTTCAGGATGAACCTTTAATTTCCGCTTATAATTATTTTAGGTATTTATTATCCGTATTGTAAAAGCATTAGTATTTGGTTGATAGGCAACGCCACGTCACAGAGCACTTGCGTTTTATCAACATTCTGATAACCCAACCACTGCATTAAGATAATAAATAAAAAAACTAAGGAAATGTGGCAACAATTATTTGAAGAATTATGTAACACCTTTGTTGTTAAAACAATGTATGATAACTTTTTGTTTTAACCATTGTCTTTGGCAACATTGTGCGTAGGTACCGAAACCTCACTAGTTCTTTTTGCGTCCTAACAGTTTGTCTAAAAAGCTTCTCTTCCTTTTAACTTTCTTGGTCTCTTTCGTGTGCTTCTCTAGATTTTCGCCGTCGACAGTTATCTTCTGGATCAAATCGGGAATGTTTAAGTCGTTAACTGGTTTAACTGGTTTTTTAGGTTCCTTGCTTATTTGATGTTGTCTTGTGGATAGTTCTGGAACACGATCGTTCTTTTCTTCTAACTCGCTAAGTGAAGTTTTCGAAGCCGTTTCGTTTTCGTTAGTCGAGTTTACATCGTTAGGAAGATGTTTGTTTACTTGTTTTTCTACGGAATTCAAATTTGCTGCGACGTTGCTGTCCTTGTTGTAAAACACATTTTCGTCACCTGATTTTCCGAGTGTGTACCCACTGTCGGTACTATCCGATGAAGATTTAGCGACAGATCCAACTACCCTGGGTCTAGTCGGTGGTAGATTCCAGTTTATAGGTTTGCGTGGAGGAGAGTACTTTTTCAGGAGTTCCTCAAACAACTTCTGGCGGTCAACAGCACTCGTGGTGGTCGTATTATTTGGTAAACTTTGGTGCTTCGCCGCTGGGTCTTCGTTTTCTTTTGCAGCGCCATCAATTTCTGTAGAGTCGAAAGATAGAGTCAATTTCCTGGTAGGAGTCGGCGTCAAGTAAGGTTCCGCAAACGGGAATTTGTAAAGGTTTGGACTTTCGATCTTGTACGTGGCATTGACCGGCATGGTCTGCCTGGTCTTGTTCCTGGCAAAGGGGCTATCGGCACTCGGTTCGTGGAGGTTCGACTTGAGGAACTCGCGTCGTTTCTTCGACAGCCTTCGGGTTCTCTCGGTCATGCTAGATCTGTAGTCGTCGTCTTGGTTGCTCTCCGAAGTGAAGTTGTCGGAGTATTTGCGCTCGCGGAATTCGACGGGCGTCATCAGTTCAGCTCGAGTCTCCCTCATGCTGGAGTAGGTGGGTCCGTTGCGTTTGAAGTTGGTGGTTGTCTTCGCGTGGTTCGAGTCGATGAAGTGCACGAGCTCCTTGGGCGGGTCGAGGACGGGGGAGTGCGGCGGCAGGAACACCGTGTCGTGCTTGTCGAACACTTCCCGCCGGCGACTGAACTGGTCGCCACCAATTATTTCGCGAGCCCGCACACTAGTAGGCGATTTGGCCGCCATTCTGCCTGATTACAAACCGCAACACTTTGTTATTGACACTATTTTCCTGTAAACTGTATTTCTATTTTTGCACACTATGACTTCACTTGAGGCATCGCGATAAACTTGCGGTATTTGTGTTTAAATTGCGGAATAAAGATTGTGTAGAGTCCGAATAAGGCGAGGCGTTGGCGATATATGGCAGTAATCAATTGAGTGACTGAGATAAGATACGGTGTTGTACCTTGATACGCGCGTAGGTACTTCAGAGTTACTTTATCTTTGAGAAGTCGAAACAGTTGTTCAAATACGCGCGAGACAGCACATTTCGTGGCTGTAATTGTTCGCGGACTGAGTGAAAGCAAGCGCCGCCGCCGGCGCAGCCGTCGAATCGACAAACGCTCGTTATATAATGAATGAATATAAAAACGGCCCAAATAGATTAACGCTGGGTTTCTAACTAGTAATTACTCCTAATAACACGTAATTTATTTGTCTTAAAACATGCATTTAGCTAATTTATTTGTATGTCAATTTTCTCACACTTAATTAATAAACTACCAACTTAGTTAAAAACAAAATGAGGTCATTACGAGCGAGGTATCTACTAATGAGATAAATCCAAAGTCGTTTGTATCTATTTCTTATCTCTCATTGAGCTTTAAGTTTGTAATAGTGTTACATGTGTATGTCAGTAAAACATGCTATAAATCGTGCTCTTACTACACCATGTGACCCAGTTCAACCGAAAATACTTCATATAAAACTACTTTAATGTACAATCGGCAACAAAAATGCGCGTGGTATAAACAAAAACTTCATAGAGAGTAAACCATGTCTTTGAAAGCGACTGTACCGCCACCCTACTTTTCCGTGAGTTATTTTTACTAAAAGATTGTATAGTCAAAGTCATCTCCCTCATTTTGTGTTTAATTAGAACATCTATTTATAATAACCGAATTAATTGAGGGAAAAGTATGCAGCTCTTAACATTTTAGTCACCTCTATATACCTACTGGCTATCTGGGTTATATGCATCGAGGCGAACTAGTAGATATTTTGTTTTATTACTGCGGTATGTTGTTTTAATAACTCTTGTGATTATTAAAATGGTTATACAATGAGTTAAGTTTCTACAGTTGTGCTGATACCTACAATAGCAACCTACTTTTGTAGATCTTTGTCACTTTTAATTAACGTCTTGACCTATTCTACAATGGCTGCCTTATGTAGCTTATAAATCAATAATGTATGTAGGTACGACTCATTGTAAAGTGATATCTTCCTAATGGAATTGACCTTCGCTCTTTGTCAAATTTTTCATCAGTCGTAGGCAGGTACCTACTAAGAATTTGAGTTTGTATAAACCACGTCGGTTACTCAATATTTGTGTTAAATTTTACTGTTAGCAAACTTTCTTTCGACACTTAACTTTCTTTGCTAATGCATGCAAATTACGTGCATATAACACACCGAATCTTCAATAATGTATCTGGGTGTCCTTAAATTCAGGTATTATCAAATGAGGTAATCGTGGTTGGTCAAATTAAAGTGTAGGAGTTTTTGTTGGATATTTGAAGGTCACAGACCCAAAATATGAACCATATCGGATTGAAATGATGTCATCCGATTAACATAGTGGGTATATTACCTATTTGAAAACGTTTGGTCATTTCTATTGTTGTGATTGTCTGCGAAATGTAGGACGATTCGTCATAGCGCTAAATAAATACAGACATACTAAAAATGTGTGAGTAAGTAGGTGTAGCAGGCTAGTAGGAAGGTACCTACTTAAATTTTTCGTGTTTTAGGATTTCGACTAATTTCTGCCTTCTACGAATTATTTATTTCGTTCGTTGTTTCCGTCTCTCCTTATTAGTATGAAATCATATTTTGGGATCGTTATGCACTTGTTGATTAGTGTTAATGACGTGAATATTATTAAAGCAGAATAATGTAGAAAAATAATTTCAGTTATAAGTAGTATTTTTTTAAGCTTAGTTTTAAAGTCATTTCAGTCAGTGTCCTTTTTTAACTTAATCAGAAAGCAACGCGTTGTTTCGGACCGTGTAAATGTATTTTATTTAAAAACTAATTGATAGTTTAGCATTCTAGCGGCATTGATGTGTAGTGAAAGTAGGTACGCTTTACTTGCCTATCCATAAGTGAACTAGGAACTGTTAAGGGCAGATTCACATACATATATGGAAACATAAATGGTTTCTTTACAGACCTTGATTATCCGATCGTATCAAAACGGGTGGCATTGTCGTTGTTTGTTGTAACCTACTTACCTACATGCTCAATGAAAGTTATAATTTGTAGTGCAAAAATATATATTTATTCACCTATATTTTCAACACAAAATTCAGTCTCTTCTGAGGTTTAAATTATTCCTACTTATCAAATCCTGCAAAGTAGATACAAAAGATTTGTATGTTTGCTTTGTTTCTCAACAACGAATAGCTTTTTAAAAAATGTGGATTTAATTTTTTAAGTAAGATGAAAAAAGCCTTATTCCCACAGAAAAACTGTTTTAGATAGACCTGGGTCAAACCACTAGGCGTAAAGCTTTAGGTATACCTAATATTGTAATGCTTCTGACCTCTCCAATTACTGTAAAAATAATTCCACCAATATTAAGTACCTACATATTCAATCGATCGAAGTTAAGACAATAGAATTATCACTGCGTTGCGAGAATCGTATCTTCAAGTATAATATTTTGATAAACTTACTCAGTGATAAATGTATCACTATCACGATATTGCAACTGCACAATCCAAGGGCAAGCAAATTAAAAACGTATTTTATAGCTTAGATACATTTGAATATGTATTGCATTGAATTCAATCTATTAGCTATATTGTGGTCTATGTATGTAATTATGAAACGACTATTGTAAGACATTAATGGACCATTTTTCTAAAACAACTTCCAACCTGCCTACGAATAGACTACTTACCTAAAATGGTGACTAACCTACTTTTATATTAACGTGGTTGGTTCGAAAGTGTGATTAAATGTAGATCCTTTTACATCGCTATAAGTACGTATAGTGTCATGCTATTTATATAATTTATAAGTAATATAAAAACTTACGAAGCAAAGTAGGTACCTAGAGAACTTTTATTAAACCAAATACGACAGTACCTACTCTAAAAATGTATAGTGAAAATCTTGTTTGACCTTCATACATGATCTCAATTTTAATTAACAATAAGCTCTTCTCACTGATTATGTACGTAAGTTGTAAAATATGTCGGTATCTTACTTATGATTTGAGCGCCTGGTAAAACTATGAAGCAATCATGTAGATAGTAATGTTTTTTTGGTAGGCTCTAATAATATATGCATTCCTCTTTTTTTTGTAAGTACTATCATATTTTTTTATGATTATAATGTGCAACTAGGTTAGTTTAGATAACAAGTAAATATAAAAAGGTGTCAAAATAATGTCATACTTAACGACAATCCGTTAAAGGCATAGGTACTAACGTAATAGTTAACACCTATTTAAGGGAATATTTGGAAACCTCATATTACTTAGTACGTTAATACAGTGATATAACATCTTGGTTATAAAAACTTTTAAATAATACTACCTCATTTAAATAATTTATGTAACACTTAATAGCAGCAATTCAAACCCAACATTGCAAATTTAAAGCATAACCGATACTTAAATTCGGATTTAAAATACCAACTCGGTCAATGATACTGTGTATATTATTTATTACGTTATACCTTATTCTAAATTAATAAATATATTTGTCAATATAAACATATGTTTGCATAGTTATATTTAAAACAATACAAATAGAAAAAACTTCTAAACAAGAAGGAAGATATTCGTGAGTTGATTTCGAGATCCTTAGATTTGTCAACAATATTATATAATTTACGATTTTGATAGTATTTCTTTCATAGCCAATTCAATTTTTAACTGGACACATGCAACTCTCTCTTGGAATATCTGATTGATAAGACTCGATCTTTTCTGTTCTAACATAGCATTTTCCTTCATCAACCTCTGTTTTATATCTTGCTCTTCTGTCGTGGTTTCTTTTGTATCTTTTATCTCTTTCTGGTTGCCTTCCAGTTTGCTTTTCAAGGCAACATGACTCCTAAGTTTGACTATTTCGAACTGTTCTGAGTTGATTTTCGCTTGTAGTAATGACTTTAGTTGTAGATATTCGGCGTTTTCTAGTTCAAGGCGTAGTAATTTGAGCTCTTTTTCAGTGAGTTTAGGTTTAATTTGGTTTGGTGACTCGTTCATTTCCTGAATTTGTTCTTTTGTTTCTGTTGGTTTGAATTCGAAGTTGTCTTCGAATTCTGCTTCGAATATTGGTTCTGTCGCGGGTATGACGGGAGATTCTTGTTTTTCTGGTAGATTTGGTGGTTTTTCATCTGTGATTGTGACTTTTTCTGCTTGTGGCGTGGTTTCTAGGCTGGGCGGAGTGGGTTTGGGTTCTTCTTCTTGTGGTTTCTCTTCGACCGACTGTTGTTGTGGTAGGGAGGTGGGTTCGACGGATTTTTGCATGGAACGGAGTTTTCTCTGTCAAAGAAAAAATAAATAGCGTAAGATATATATTTTTTTAAACTCGCATATTTAACCCTACCTCTGTACCTAAACTAGATACAAACCTTTCTTTTTGTATTTACAAAACTATTCAATTAAATATCAACCTTACCACATTTCCTTAAAGCCTACATTACCTTAAACTCCACCTTACCTTAAACTCCACATTACCTTAAACTCCACCTTACCTTAAACTCCACATTACCTTAAACTCAACATTACCTTAAACTCCACCTTACCTTAAACTCCACATTACCTTAAACTCCACATTACCTTAAACTCCACATTACCTTAAACTCCACCTTACCTTAAACTCCACATTACCTTAAACTCCACCTTACCTTAAACTCCACATCACCTTGAACTCCACATTACCTTGAACTCCACGTTACCTTGAACTCCACGTTACCTTGATCTGCGTGACGATGCTCTGCGCCTCCCACAGCTGCTTGTCCCGCGCGGCGGATATGAACCCCGCGTGCATCTCCGCGTGTATTTCACGACACGACATCTAATTTCAACCTTAACACACTGACCTAATGCAAATTTTACCTTGACCTTGCGTTACTAGCCCCTACTCCCAAACCGATTAAATTCTAGTATCCCTTATAAATGTTGTCTATTGAAATTTATCCTTTACACCTTACCCTAAAGTTAAAATACCTTGACCTGCGTTACTATCCTTTACACAACCTCCTTCCTTTGACAATCTTTAAAGTTATATGAGCACTTTACTCTTCTAATTTCAACCTTACCACCTTACCTTAAACTCCACATCACCTTAAACTCCACATTACCTTGAACTCCACGTTACCTTGAACTCCACGTTACCTTGATCTGCGTGACGATGCTCTGCGCCTCCCACAGCTGCTTGTCCCGCGCGGCGGATATGAACCCCGCGTGCATCTCCGCGTGTATCTCACTGAGAAGCGACTCCTGTTTCCGGAGCTCCGCCGATAGCTCCGCGGCGGACGCGGGGAACTCCGCCGGGTGCGTGGGCAGCGGGGGGATGTATCTGTGGAGGAAGATATTAGTTTTTCTTTATGTGAAACTAGCAAAAGACATTGTTTTCAGAAACAGTAAAAATAAATTCCATTCATCCGGCTCGAAGGACCAAATTGATGTAGGGGTTAGCACTACACCAAATAAATGAGACGCAAAATATTACACTGATACAGTATAATAAAATGTGTTGATGAGTCGCGAGTATGAATTCGACTGACTTTCTTTGCCGCGGAAATGCTGACTGTACCTACTTAAAATAGCACAAGCTATTAAATAATCATCTTGAAGTTTAGGTAACTTAGTCAATACCTATCGACTGTGTAAGTTGCACTGTTGTTATAAAAGTAAAGTAGATAGATGGTATAGATAGTATAGAAAGTAGCTTTTTAAAAAATAGTCATATTTCCGACAAACATCCAAGCTATATTTTTAGTATCATGTTATGGTAAATATTGTCTACGGACTGCTGCAGCTTTAAGATACAAAACAACTGTTGACTACAAACAGAGCCCTAAGTGCCTTATGATATTCTGTCTTTCTTGTTCATGAAACATAAAAAAAATAACTTAGCAGTGAGGCTAAGGACAAATCTATAGTAAAATGTTTTTAATATAAATACGTTCAAATATACTTTTTTTTTTAAAAAGGCACTTAAAGAAAGCGAGAAGGAGGAAAAAAATATGTATAGCTGTTACATAGAAACAGGATTTAAACTGTTTAAAACACCTTTCGTTTTTCTTCCATTCACATTTTAGGCTTAATTTGCCAGAATATAACTAGAGTTTGATAGTGTAAACAAAGTCAATAAAGACTTTTTTATTTTATTTATGATTTATTTTATTATTTTTATTTTATATATTACTAGCGACCCGCCCACGCTTCGCAACGGTGTAATTTGGCGCGACTTGTTCCCGTTAAGTGGAATTTTAGCTAACTTAACATAACTTTATCAGAATTTTCTTTATTTACAAATTTAAATGAGTAAATTCCCTAAAAGATGGCGAAAACCGCATTACAATCCGTTACGTAGTTTAGGAGGAGATAGCAGCCAAACATACAAACAGACAGAATCAGCGACTTGGATTTATACTATGTAATGATGATTTATTTCGCTTATTCCTCATTATCCACGTAATTTTGATATTGTTTTCAAGAAAGTTTGTTAAAACATTTATATGTTTCTTTTTATTACACTTTCGCCTACTTATTAACATTGTACCTTAAAGTATTAGTAGGGATTTCTTTAAGCCGATATTTGTCGATTTCAAACATATTGACTTACTGTAGGTAAGCAAGTTCACTTTAATCCAATTCATCAGACATCCAATTTTACAATCATATAAACTTAAACTTAACTAGATAAACAGTATTACCGCCATTAACGTAGTTAATACTTACTTGGAGAGTTCCACATTGGGGAATAGTGTTTCAGCCTTAGCAACAAGGTAAGTCATCAGACTGGGAGATATATTCATGGCGGGACACATAAACGATGCTATTGTTTGTATGTTCGCGTGATTTATCTGTAAATTAAATATAAATTTATTGTTATAACTTTTATTTGGGAACTACAGTGTTGTTCTTAAAAAAATAAGGCAAGGTTTTATTTACTTTATTTATGTAGGTAAATGGTTAGTGTTTGGTATTACATGTTTAAGTTAGAAAAAACAATAGGTTAATTATTGGAAATTTAACAGCATATCGATATCATCTTTTTAGTAATTCTATAATCTTCATCAATCATTCAACCACCTGTCAATCACTCACCTGCTCATTAGCGACGACACTCTCGAAATGCCTCACGAGCCACGCCACTAAGTTGTAGTTACAAACAGGCAGTTTGTTGAGAAGGGCTATTATTGCTATCTCACGTTGGGGCTCAGACATGGCGATTGATTGTTCGAATTGACACTGCAGCTCTTGGGTTAAGATCGAATCGGGCAGTTCACTGGAAGTTATGGAAAAAGAATGATATGTAAGTAGTTAAGTTGTTTGTCAATGCTCATTCAATCTATGTAATTCATTTTAGTTTAAACTTTAAAATGAGCATGAAAACAGCTTATAATGTGGATTGACGAATCATGACTGCAATAAACATTGAGAATACTATCTGACAAGTACGGAAATCAATATTGGAACAAAAAACCGGCCAAGTGCGAGTCGGACTCGCGCACCGAGGGTTCCGTACAAACCTGCAAAAACTACTTAAAGTTTTAAGCTTTTCGGAATTTTTCTGTTACCTGTGCTGTAAGCTATTGCTTCTTACCAAATTTCGAGATTATATGTCAACGTGAAGTGGTCTTTAGGTTTTAATTCCCGTGCGTGTAGTTGCGAGTTTCAAAATATGCGGTATCAATGGTTGTACTTTTGCGTTTTGCGTTTTTGCGTTGACTTAGTTTTTTTTTTTTCACGGGTTAAAGGCAATTAGATCTAAGTATTTGATATGATTTTCAACTTGATAGCTCTACGCGTTCATGAGGAAAAAAGTAATAAGTTTATATTTATTAAAAAATATATATTTTGTAATGTAACTAGAAATTCAAGGTTTTCGGAATTTTTCCTTTATGTGTGCTATAAAACGTTGCTTCATGCCAAATTTCAAGATTCTAGGTCGACTGGAAGTACCCTTTAGGTTTTGATTCCCTTGCGAGTTTCAAAATATGCAGCTTAAATTGCTGTTTCTTTTGATTGCGTTGACATAGAAGTTTGATTTTGTTACAGCTTAAAGGTATTATAGACCTGAGTATTTGGTATGAATTTCAATTTAATACCTCTACGCGTTTATGAGGAAATGGGTAGTAAGGTTAAAATTATTAAAAAAAAAAATATTATGTGATGTAACTAAAACTTTATGGTTTTCGTAATTTTTCCTTTATCTATGCTATAAGACGTTGCTTCATACCAAATTTCAAGATTCTGAGTTCACGGGAAGCACCCTGTAGGTTTTGATTCCCTTGCAAGTGTCGAAAATTTGCGGCATAAACGGCTGTATCTTTTGATTGCGTTGGCTTAGAAGTTTGATTTTTTCACAGCTTCAAGGGACAGTAGACTAGACCTGAGTAATTGATATAAATTTCAGCTTCATACCTCCACGCGTTCCTGAGAAAAAGGGTCTTGACAGACGGACGGACGGACAACAAAGTGATCCTATAAGGGTTCCGTTTTTTTTCCTTTTGAGGTACGGAACCCTAAAAAATGCGTAAATCGGTACTGTTTAATTGGGATAGATGGCGCTAGACGTCTTTTAAATCGCAACTACATTATTTTTACTGTGAAATTGCTTCCAATGTGTATGTATTTGAAAGATTACTCTACCTTATGAAACCTTTTAGTATGGCGCAAGCGACAGGCACGTCCCAATGGTAAGGGAAAGTGGGTCCTCTGTCTGTATATAGTTTTCGTAGTTGTTGCAATTTGATCTTGTCTGCTTCTGAACGGTAGATTTGTGGCGATTTTAAACCATTTGCCTGGTAAAAAAGCAAAATGGTTACATTAGAACAAGAATGTAAACTCTATAATAATCTTTTGTAAATTTTGATTTTAGCTCGCTTACAGCCAAGAAAACTTCTAAACGATTTTATTTATTAATATTAATGAAAGAATTAGCGGATATGCCTACATACAAGCAGATGGTTTCTTTATTCTAAACTATTGAGATAAAATCATTCATTTATTTTCAGAAAATGTATAAAATATGTCGAGTTGACAGTCCTTTTCTTAATAAGCATGCATAATAGGTAGAAATATTGTATCTTATTGTTTTTCTTATTTCATAAAGTTTCTTTTTGACCTTTTGTTACTTTTGATTCTATTGTCTCTAGGAGAAAAACTAATAATAAGACATTTATTTAGTCTTTGCTGTCTTTTAATGGCTTGTCAGTCTTTTGAACAAGTTACTATTAAATCAGGTCAGCGACACTTGACGACTTTTTTCATCGAATTTGGAGTTCCCTAAAACACTTAATTTAAATGAATTGTACCTTAAAACCATATTCAATAATATATCTCAATAACTCTATAAACCGTTTGAAAATCTTTTGTGTAGTTTAGAAGTGGTAAGCGAACAAACACCAAAACCTACTCGGAAACCATCTTTACTATAGTATTTACTATAGTAAAGATAAAGATAGAAAAGAATAGAAATGTTTACCTGTAAATAGTCGATGCTGTCCCTAACGACCAGGGGCAGTCGAGTGTCGTCGTGACATCGAGATCTCTCTACAGACTGCTGCAGCGGTACTCCGAATATTGGTAGGGCCACTAAAACATATTTAAATATACGTAGACTGGTATGGTTGAGTTTTTGAGGAGGGCATGATATGAGTTTCATGATATATTTGTGTAAATAAATAAATGATAAACAGACTATATAAGTTTCAGTAGCTCGGCACAGGCTTCGTCGGACTTATATAATTTTAATTAAAAATTAATTAGCAACATAAACCGTTTTTAAATCATTTACGTACGATTACTGGGTAAGTATATTATTGTTCGCTAAAATTTAAGAGCATGATCCTTAGGGTCGATGACTTTTTGGACACAAAAATTGGAAAACCACAATTTGGCCAAGGTGTCCAAGTTTTTTGTGTCCGAAAAGTTATTGACCCGATCCTAAATCCAAAGTTAAGTTAAAGGCTTAAGCTAAGTTAAAGGCTTGTTCGAAGATCTATCGCGAGCGCCAATTCCAGTTCAAATATTTACGAGGTAAAGTTAAGGTTTTAAACTCTAAATTTACACTGTTAAGAACAAAATCTTGGTGCTAGCCTTAATTAATTATTACGACTCCTTAAAATTAATAAAACAAATTCTCAAACAGAAACAAATAATCAATATAATAGTAGGATCTTCGAATTTACATGACAAAGTCATATGATTTTAAGTTCAAACATCAGAGTATGCATAGGCCAAGGCAATTAACGTGTATGCTTCAATAATGCAAGGTACTCAGGCAATTAGTAAAACCCACGTTGGATATGCTGTTGCTGCATTTTATTCTCTTTACTTACATGAAGGAAGTTTTTAAATTGTTGAAATAAAGTAAACTTTTTATAGAAGTTTTAATAAAGCATAAAGTTTAATTTGTTGAAATAAAGTAAACAGGTATAATAGCATGCCGGTTGCTAAACTAATGAGAAAAAAGCGTTGTAATACGGTACGATTCCATAAAATTTATTTTAACCTAGAACAACATACAGCCTGTGTGGTAAAGAAGAGAATTACAAAATAAAATAACGCAAAGTAGCCTACAAATAAAATTTGTAACCTACCTCCTTCACAAAATCCGTCCAAAAACGGATTCATATTTCTTTAAACAGTTTAAAAATCATTCCATAATGAACACAACACGCCTACACAAAGGTTTAGTAAACACTGCTATCTATCGCCTTGACTAAAGTTTATTTTGTTTAAGATAGCAAACTCAGGTGTTATTTGGCACTTATCATTGTATCGTGAAATTTACGAATTTGGTAAATGTAAACATATTTTTTGTGATGTTCAATTGTTTTTATGTAAAATAATGTTTTTTTCGCCGCAGCTTGATAGTTTTATGACGTTTGTGGGACTACCCACTTTTATTAATTAGTTTTTGTTTATACGTACCTACAATAGAGATAGGTCTGTTTTTGTTTTTGAAGTTTGTAAAGTGCAATAACCATTTGTCATAATATTTATCTACCTACATACCACGTACAATACTCGTAAGTTAAAAATTTATAAACGATACGACATATTTTTTTACGATATTCTTATCTCAGTTTCGATCGACGAATCAATAATTTGACGAATTGTTTACAAAATATAAAACTTTTCACTGATAAAAAAAGTAATCAACTATACTTTCAAATAATAGTAAAAACTGTACTGAAATTAGTTCAAGCAATCACATGGTCCGTTTCGAAAGACTGAGCGTAAATATACCAACAGCCGTGAATAGCGACTTTGTCACGAAATAATAATATTTAATATTTTTAGCGTAAATGATTGTGGTTAAACAAAAGTAAACTCTATACTCACCACCCAAAGTGAAAATCTCCTCAAACGGCACCCCAGACGTAACCGTCGACGGCACTTTCGTCAACTTTTTTTCTTTTTTATCTTTATCCTTTTCTTTCACTTTAACTTTATCATCTTTCAACTTCTCTTTCTTGTCTTCTTTTACTTTGTCCTTCTTCTCTTCCTTCAGTTTTTCCTTCGACTCCAATTTGAACTTTGCTTTTTCTTCTTTCTCCTGGAACACAAATCAGTTTTGACATTTTTTCAGTAGTTTTTCCACAAGTAAAACACTACTCTTGTAAAATGTTAAATATAGTGAAATACTTTAGTAAATACGCTACGCAGGTGATGCATTTCGTGATTACAAAATATGACTGAGTTTAAACAGCGTGGTGTATTGTAAAGTATGGCTTTTGTACCAAGGCCGCAGTGTGTAGGTAGGTAGAATAACAAATGACTGAGAAATAATGCAGCGAACGAGTGAACCGTGACGAACAACTATCGGGACACTAAGTAATCGAAACTATAAAAAAAAGTCAATTGGAGATTAGAATATAAGTTTAACTGTTAAATACGTCATTGTTAGTAGTTAAGAAAATTGTGGCTGAAATTTGTCATCTGAAAGGCGCACGGATTTTTATTTTAGAACTCGCCGCTCGCGACTCCGTTCGCGTAGAAGTCGGTTTCCCGTGGGAATGTGAAGTTTTCTCGCGGTAAAAAGTTCCCTTAATTCTTTCATACATATATTTTTGGTATCTAGAACTGTTTTCGCAGCGCACGCAACGGAAGCCCTCAAGGATGAATAATTTTCCCCGATTTTTTCATATTTTCCATTATTTCTTCGCTCCTAATAGTTGCAGCGTGATGTTATATAGCCTTAAGCCAGCCTCGATAAATGGTCTATTGAACACAAAAAGATTTTTTTAATTCGAACCAGTAATTGAGATGAAATTAGCGCGTTCAAACAAACAAACAAACAAACTCTTCAGCTTTATAATATTAGTATAGATTATTATTCTTTTTATAAAAATTTAGAGCACGAAAAGTAACATATTGATCCGTAGATAACGGATTAATATAGAAACACACGCAAATGGTTACTTTGTTTCTAGCTTATGACTGATAGATAAAAGTTTAAACTGAAGAACAGTAAACTTATAGGCAGGCAGACGCAGACTTAAATTATATTAATTGTTAAACAATTTCACTTATGGTTTAGGGACTAGTTCAGAGCTAGAAACTAGAATAATAAACACCTATTGATATTTAGATAATTTCTCAAAGAACATCAGATTTCTTATCACCAAATCACCTCAGCATGTGATATATTAATCTTTGAAACATATAAAAGTCTTTCTGTTGTTGTAGTGTCTTATTGGATCATGACCATCTCAGCTTTGCTAAAAAAAGTATTTTTTTTTAATAAACAAACCTACCTTATCTTTTTCTTTCAGTTTCTCTTTCTTCTCCTTTTCTTTCTTTTCCTTTTCCTTCTTTTCCTTTTCCTTCTCTTTCTCCTTTTCCTTATCTTTCTTATTTGACTCCTTGTGTTTGCCTGCCTCTTCTAGAACCTTCTCCTTGTCTCTGGACTTTTCCCGTTTCTCCTTACTCTTTGTAGGGAACTTGAATGATTTGGTCTTCTTTGATTTGGATGGACTTCTGACGGAAAGAGATGATAAAAATATGTGTCTACAACTATACCACACTTGTATTGCAAATACTTTGGGCTGAGGAAATAAACAATGTTACCATAAAAGCTAAATTTTGTTAAAGCATAGTAGCAAAATAAAATTAAAACAAATGTAATCAACAATATGCCTTTTGCTTGTTTTTTAAGCTGTGATCCTTATATAAGTCTCGATCTCTGATCTATTATGCCTGAAGTAGTCAAGTAACAATCAATAACTGATAAAGTTTTGTATATTCTTTGAGTAAATGTGTTATATTTTGCTCACTTTGTATCTGTGTCCTCTTCAGGTGAGCTTTCTCCTTCTAATGCTGCATATCCCCTATCTTTCTTCTCTTTCTTGTCCTTGCGACGACCAAGCAGGTCCTTCTTGCTTGGTTTTTCATGATCACCACCATCACTGACTAAGAGTTAATTTATTAATATTTCAAAAATGTTATTTGTGTTAGTTATTGGAAAATACATAAAGTGCTTTTTGAGAAGGTGGCTTACTAGTGGAAAGTAGGAATTTAAAGCCTTTTCCTGTAATTTTTCAGCGGGCTGCCGGTCGGGATAAGCGAGTTAAGAAAGTGGTAATGTGTATGTTCATATGTTCTGCTGTCACATGAAAATTGCTGAACTAATTTTACTGTATTTTGGAATACAGATAGTTCGACATTATGGGAAGAAAATGGGCTGCATTTTACCGAGTGAATAAGGCTCATTCTCATGGGATAACCGGTTTTATTTACTCTAAGCCGACGAAGACGCGGGTACCATTAACTAGTAATATTTTACTTAGGTTTAGAGGATTCATTCTTAAAGAAATGTTTTGTGGTTTTTTTTACTTACAGTCACTTTCATTGCTCTTTTTACCACTTTCTGAAGCATAGAGGCCAGGAAAATCCTTTTCAACGTCTGGACTTTCAAAGTCCATTATTATGATTACAGGTGCAACAGTATTTTGACCAAGTAAGTTAGTTAGTCGACGAAGTATCTATTAAATAAATCATTTGCTTTGATCACTTAATTGAATATTTATTTTTTAGTTTCTTTCTTTTATTATTTTATTGATTTCATTGATAATTTGTTTGACTTGTGAAAGTTTGACATGACATTGACACAATTGATTGTTTGACTTTGACTTAACTGTCAATAACATAACCAAACTTTAGTTATTTTCATGTAAACTTGGATTTTGTTGCTTTTAATTATTGTCAGATTTAGAAATATAAATTACGTTCCAACTTACAAGTCGTAGTTAAAAATTTATTCAACTGTATAAATTATCTCTCCTTCTTCTAAACCCGACCAAAAATGTATTCTTAACTTTTTATAAACTTATAAAAACAACAAGATTAGTAAAAATAATAAAAATCTGTCTGAACTAGAATGGCTTATTTTATAAAATACAAAGGTTTGAATCAATAAAAGTTCATAAAATAAATTGTCAATCGAACGATTGAGTAGATTTCAAATGACATTGACGTCAATACAAAAATATTCAAGTTCCTGTCAAGTTTAAAAGTCAAAAACTTGTATTCTTTCTTCTATTTTCTTCGTATTGAACGAAGTGAAATTTGAACGTGTCATGTTTTGCTGTAAATTAACATGAAAATCTTAAAAGTTTGTTTATTATAAAGTAAAAGTGCACTTGTATCCCTGCATAATCTAAATTGCTCCAACTCGAGCTTGTCTTTTTTTGTGAATGTGTTGTTTATGCAGTTGAAGAGTTGTTTGTAAACAAAGTTGATGTTATTTATATTGGATATTTTCTCCTGTAATTATATCACAAATAACCACCATGGCATGGTTATCTGATCTTGCTGGAAAGGCAGAGCATTTCCTGGACAATCTGGACGAGCAGACAGGGGCTGCCTTGCGAAATCATCATGTGCGGCCGAAGAAATTTGAGCGTTACCCGTCTCAGAATACTAAAAGATCTCCAGCTAAAACTTCATCCAAGAGACTGGCAATCGAGAGTACTACCTTCACTCAACCCCGGCAATCGGCAACGCATGTAACAGGTATGATGTTAAAAATTGAAGGTATTGGAAAGCTAAGACGCCAGAGCGATTATTTTACTTAACTGTAATGTTAAATAAAAAAAACTTGCTAAATTTAAGTTTTATTTTTCAGAAGTGAGCCCTCCCATAGATTTGGAAATACTAGCCATTGAAAAGAAAACAAACAAGTTAGAGAAATTAGAGACAAGGAATGCGGAGTTGCAGAATGAATTGCATATAATCAACCATGAAGTATCAGACTTACTTGAGAAGTTACGATTGACTGAAGACGGTAATGATGTAGATAGTAGTAGTGAAGGTAATTTAGTTACACAACATTGGAATAGCTTCATATATTTCTAAATTTTTATGGCCTTTTTTATCATATCTATTTTAACATATTCTATCATTATTAATATCTATTATTTTAGCCCTAAAACTGACAAAGACAAAGTTGCTAATGAAAGAGCAATTAGGGAATGATTCAGATGAAAATGGTTATTTATCATCACAAATATTTGAGTTGAAAGACTTGGTAACAAAACTGATCAGCGGTGAGGATATGAAGTACAGGAAGGAGCTGCAGAAGTTGGCTTCACAAAATATGGCTTTGAAGGAGTTAAATACTACTTCAGAAAAGGAGTATGAACATTTTTGTGTATTTTTTTATTCATTTAAAAAAAAGGAAGGGCTTTAATACATAGTATAAATTAAGAATAAATTTGTTTTTGTTTGGTAAATGAAATATTGATTTAAATAGCAAATTATTTTCATATTTAGCTTGATAATAGTTTAACTATACTAAAATATGTTTTTACAGAATCAAAGAGCTAAATCAGAAGCTCCTAGACAAAGAGAAATCTCACATGAAGTTAGAAAATGAAATGCGTCATGCCCAATCTAAAGTGAATGAATTACAAAATGAGGTGGAATACATGAAAAAGGAATGTAAAAGATTAGAAGAGGACTGGGAGGGTTACAAAGTTAGAGTGAAAGGAATGCTGCATGCAAAGGATAGCGAGATAAAAGCGCTAAGAGAAGGCATAGATATGAATGAGGATTGTAAAGTGTTGAGCAAACAGGTGGAAGGGTTGAAGTAAGTATTTTAATCAGATTTAAGAAAATAATCTAATTGGAAAGTTAAGTTAAAAATTAACGATCTGGGACCTGAATTATGAATTTATCTTACAGTACACTTTTGGCCAGCTTGTGTATTTTTTTTTAAAGTAATTGCGTTTTGTTATGTTTCTTTTATTAAAAAACATGTTGACGATCTCTCATGGTTAATTAATAAGCGAATTCTCATTATATCGTCCAAACATCACATCAATATTTTCCAAAAAACGCGATATCGATTGAAAACCTTCGGTGCCTTCGAGGTTTTCTTTTTTGAATTTTAAATAATAAACTGAGAACGCAATATTTGCAATTTTAGTCATATAATGAAATACGACATAATAGAAGATTATTAATGTAATTGGATACACTTTTCTTCCAGAGAAGAACGACAAGAGCTCACCGACATCATAGACAGGGTTCACAAAGAAAATGCAGAAATGAATAAATATGTACAACAGATAGAGTCAAAGAATAGTGGGATCGACAGAACTGTCACCGCTTTGCGTGAAACTTTGAAAGAAGAACACCAAGCTAGGTCACAGGTGGAAACGCAGTTCACAGTTCTACAAAGGGTAATTTTTATATTGAAATTGTAGGTATAAAAGAAGAAGGGTTAAAATTTTGAAATCGGTCGCCTGATTTAGGGGATTTGGGGGGTTGGGGGGGGGGGGTGGGGGGGGAGGGGTCTGAACCCCCCTGATCATTTTCAGCTGCCGGAAAAAAAGGGGGCGCCAAAAAAAAAGTTTTTTTTTTAAACCCCTTAATAAGGCGACCTTTAGTAGCCAATTTATATGTATAAAAACTCGCTTCAATCATGAGTCAACGGACTCCTTTTTCTGGCAGTTTAAAAACAGTAACCTAACTAACCTAACCCATTGATGTCAGATTGTGTCAACTCGGAGTAAGACATTGCTATTAATTACCTAAGAATTATGTAAACACACTTAATAAAGACAATCTGATTACCTCGATTGTATTTAAAATTAAGATTGTAGAAAAACCACAATATCATTCATCCAAGATGCTAAATGCGTTCCGATTCACGCAATTGTGCTAGTATTTAGGAAATTTTGAAAATTCTTTAAAAATATTTAGACGCGACTCCGGCAGCCAAAATTACTTGTAGGGGGTTCAGACCCCTCCTCCCCACCCCCCCAAACCCCCCACAACCCTTAAATCAGGCGACCGATTTCAAAACCCAACCCGATGGAAGCCTCGTCCGTTGGTATGTGTTTTATCCTTAAACCACATTACAATTTATAATACGGTTATTACTAGTAGGGGTAAGGCAGAGTTGCTATCCGTGTCTCGCAATTGATTTTTCTACAATTTTCACCATTATTCTTAACTTGAAGTTTGTTAGTATAACATTCAAATAAATAATTTAAAGTTAGCCAAAAAATATAAATAAACCAACCAGACATTTCAACAATAGATTTGAAGTTTGCAAGTTACTAGTGGCGCCCGCGACTCCGTTCGCGTGGAAGTCGGTTTCCCGTGGGAATGAGAAGTTTTCCCGCGGTAAAAAGTACCCTATATGTTATTCTAATGTATAACATATATTACTGTAAAGTTTCATCAAAATCCATCCAGTAGTTTTTACGTGAAAGAGTTACAAACATCCATACATACATACATACTCACAAACTTTCACGTTCACGTTTATAATATTAGTAACTTAATTCTACGCGTGAGAATATTTTTTATAGTTCTCTTTTTCAATTCTTATTGTTTTTTTATGTGAATGGCAACTGTAAAAAAATAATTGCCAGGTAATTAAAACACTTGTGCTGATAAGACATCATTAATTTGTAGTTTTTCTACGAAAATTTCAAGTCATTAACCGTGATTCAGTTTGCAGTTTGAACCATTTAATTTGTTTACAACGTTCTTTAAATCGAAGTTATAATGCTATTAAAAGAGCTTTAATTACTGTTGAGAATTATTATAAAATCGATTTTCAATAATATGATTATTTTTAATGTTTAATAATATGCCATGGAAAAACCATTTTTTTACAATATTAGCAGTATATGTAAGTAATTATTTACTTGCTGATGTCCCTTTCTTTCGCCTTACCTATTGAGCCCGTTTCAATGCCAACTAGCCGTTTTTGTATTCCAAGTAACATTACTTATTCATTCGATTTTTTCGTACTAATATTTATACTTTTCTTTCCCAGGAAATGCAATCCTTACGATTCGAAACGGGCCAGACCATAGCCGCATTACGCGCAGCACTACACGATAAAGATATCGAAATTAAAAATTTGAAGTCCGTCTCTCGAAGTAGTGACACTAGCGCCCTCAATGTCGGCGATTATTCCAGAGAAACTGAAGCGAGCATAGACAACGACAAAGTGAGGTATCTGACGCACATTCTGTGTCAGAGGCAAGAGAGGATCGACGCGTTGCTGGCTGAAAATAATATTATGAAGATACAAATGGTTAAGTTAGAGGTGAGATTTATTAAAACATTGCTCTTATTGAGGCCTGTATAAATAAATGGCTAACTTTATTTCTATAACTTGGTCACGTGAAGACTAAAGTTTTTCGCGTCTACGATCGTCATAAACAAGCATACCTAAGCAACTTTTCAACATCAGCGCCATCTACTTTAAAACAATTTTGCATAATTTCTTAAAAAAACTATTAAAATTAATTTATTAATCTAGGTATTTATTTACAGTCAAAACTAAAATCCCTATCATCGGCCAACACTAGAGTAATAAACGTGCAAGAAGAGCCCCGCCCCCGTCCTAGAAGTAATCTCGAGTCTCCTATAACTAGCTTACTGCTGCGCGCGGGCATCATGATGAAGAGATATCCTGTTGTTAGGCTGTTTATGGCGTTTTATTTGGTGAGTTTATTAAGAGATTTCAATTTTTGTAGGTATAAAGCAGGCAGGGGCGCAACCTTTTAGCAGGCAAGGGCCGCATGGTGAAAAAATCGACCAAAGCCACACTTGTGATAATAATATATCAACAAAAAATTCAATGGTTTTAAATTTAATAAACATGTGAAAGCGTGGTGGATTACGGCTCAAACCCTCTCGCTATCCGAGAAGGAGGCCTGTGCTCAACTATGGGACATGGCTATTTATTTATTTATTTATTTTTATTTATGTCAAATTTTATTTTATATGTATATTTTTTTAATACATTCGCGGGCCGCAAAGAAGACGTCGGCGGGCCCGCGGATTGCCCACCAATGGTATAAAGTGTGTCAATATATATTTTAAAGAAAATTTAAAAAACAACCGACACTTTTAATTTAAAATATCTGGACGAAAATATAATTACGTTAAAAAGTAAAAAGGATAAGGATTCTGTTGTTACATTGTAGGTATACCAATAAAAACATTTTAGGTTAACATTTTTGACCTTAACAAACGACTTGCATTATTACCGCTTTTTTATTAACAGTCCTTTCACGAATAAAATAAACGATTGGACCATTGGTATTTCCCGGGGAGAAACCCGCAGTAATATAAATACAATAAATTGTTAGAAAGAGAAGATAACAAGACTTATTGAAATTATCCATAACTGTACTTTACATAGGGGCTTTTGTTTATATCTGTATTATAAATTATAATGTTTTGAATAGGTTAATCTATGTTAGTTTGTATGTTCAAGGCAATCTCTGGAACTACTAAGCAATTTTAATAAATCGTTCACTCGTAGAAAGTCACGCTATAAGGCATAAGCTACTTTTATTTAGGATTTTTTTTTTACTTGTTGAGCCGCGGGCGAAAAACTAAATTTTATTTATTAATAATAGATTACGCAGTAAAAATAACGCATTTTCTTATCCTAGGTCTTACCATATACTAAAAAGATAAATTTAATTATGGAAACTATGTTCTTTATTCTAGATTGGTCTTCACTTTTGCGTGCTATCAATACTTATGGCCAACACTCCAGACAACTACTCATCAAGACTAAGCAAATCCTAGTTTAGTGTTTACCAATATTTCGTTTTGTAGGAACCAAATATTAAATAAGGAACTTACCAAGTTATTTTCCTATCTCTGTGAGAAGTCTGCTGATGGTTTGGTGTCATTTTGACATTTTGATATTAAAGATTTGACAATTGACAGTATTTTAATGTAGTTGCAATTTTATTGGTGCTAATTTTAATTTACTAGTTTAATAGACTATGATGCTTGTTTAAATTAATTGAAATGTAATTTCCTTAAGAAAAGTAGAGATCACAGTTTTAATTGATTTTAAACAACCTTTGAATAACTGTTATTTCATTTTGCCATTTAAAATCTTTATGTACCTGTTTGGTTTTGTGGTTAATTTTATTTAAGTTTATATCTATCTACTATTGTTACCAAATTTTATTTTATTGACTTTGTTATTTAAGACTACTCTTTATTTTTATATCAGACAAGCAAGAGTTCTTGTTTTACATATAATTTAATAAAATTCCACCGTATATAGTGCCGTTGTATTGTTAAGCGTCATAAAAGGTGCACACTTAATAGGAGCAATAATATAGGGTCAAACTCAACACTAATATATAATTATACTCACGAGTAATGTGTTTTTAGTATTGAAAAAGAAAATTCCCAGTATAAATTGGTGTAATATCATAATTGATTCTGTTTATAATGTTAATTTCAGTACTAAAACGTGTTAAGATAACATTTGGTTATTTAACAATGAAAAATAATGTTTGTTCCTGTTGTGTATTGAAATGAAAGGTCATAATCGGTTCACCTTTTATGCCGCCAAATATGGTTACAGTTGTAATTTATTTATGGGAATTTGGGTTTATTTATACTAAGATAAAGGAAAGAAAACGGGAAAGCAATAAAAAACTTATTTAACATACAACTTTTTTTATTACTAATAGGTCCTTCGAGCCGGATAATATTCAAACTGTAGTATTTTTTTGTTGTAAAGTCGAATTTAGTTATTTATTGAACTTATTTTAAAAACGTTTCATTAACCGACTCCTGTCCCGTGACGCGCCTAGCGCGTCATGAAGAAACCTTCAGGGAGGCCCATGACGCGAGAGATGCGTCATTAGAAAATAGTTACAATTCAAATTTTTATTTGATTTAATCAATAAAATATCTCATTTTATATAAAAATTAACTCATTAGGAACACCAATATCAAGGGCCACTATTTTTTTTTGGAAATTAAATTTGCCAGTGGTTGTCAACCATAGGGTGCCTACCTACAGGTAACTGTTTATCCTACTAATTATTGAAAAGTGTTATTATTAAAGCCAGGAATCGAACTTAGCAAATCTATAAAAATAATCACTATGTTTTGGTCACCAATGAATAGTTTAGATGTAAAAACGGAAGATTTTTGATTTGCGATAAAATACTTCCCACAGGTTGACAACCAATGGTGGAAATCTATAACATACCTTCCATCTCGTATAAAACATGTAGATCGACACTTTTAAATACACTAAACTAATAAATGAAACAAAACAAACAATAACAGGTCTCACTTTGTATTATTTTAGTTGAAATTGCCTAAAATAGCGTAATAACATCACCAGTGGCCCACGACGCGTTAGGTGCGTCATCATTTAGGAGGGCCCGTGACGCGACTAGCGCGTCATTGAACTTTGTATGGGGCCACGGAGGAAAGGCTCGAAAAATGATGGTGGCAAGGAGTCGGTTAAAGAGGAAATTTAGAAGAATTAAAGAGTAAAATAGACAAAAAAATCCGAGCAATACGATGTTACAATGTTTTTTTTCATGCATATTCATTAGGTATTAATCGGGTCTACGATTACAAACACTGTCAACTGGATATGTGCTGCAATGAAAAGAAGTCCTGTTTCAGTTGGGTCAAACAACATTTTCACTCAGAAAAAAAACTTTTTGGTAAAGGAAACCACTATTTAAAAAAAAATGTTGGAAGAAAAAAACATAAAAAAAACTTAATTCTATGAATACCTATAATTTTTTACATTCATTGCTCTACGAAGAATAATTTATTTTGGTTTTTCCTGTTTATATTTTGCCTAGCATTACCTTAGAATTTTATTATTAGTTATACATACCTATTAAGTTCAGCCATAATCTGGGTAGTAAATAAACAGACAGACAAACAGACAGCGGAGGCTTAGTAATAGGGTCTCGTTTTACGCTTTGGGTACGAAAACCCTAAAAACGGGAAATACAGAGTATCCCTTCTCAGTAAATGTTTACTAAGTATACTTGCTTTGCAGTAAAACCGCAGAAAATGTTATCAAAATAAATAATGACTAATAGTGTGGTTACCCAAAGATCTTTTTACTTGGCAAATCTCGATATCATAGCTCAGAAGTACACGATTTTGAATAATAGGAATTGAAATAATAATTTAACCAGATGTCTGGTTCTTTTGAATAAATAGGTAGGTACTTAAGTACTTCTTGTTATTGTGATACCGCTTCTATATTAGTTTCTAAGTGCCTTCGGATTTTTACAAAAATACTTTTGACTAGGTTAGTTTGTAATTATTCGGGTTTCTTAGGCCCAATTGCAGGGAACGTTTTAACCTCGGGTTAGCTTACTCCAGATTTAAATGGCGCCACCATCGATTGTAATAAGAAGTAGTTACAATCGATGGTGGCGCCATTTAAACCTGAGTTAGCTAACCCAAAGCTAACCCGAGGTTAAAACAGTGTTATTGTAATTGTTGAACAGCCCATATATTTTGGTTGTAACAAATAATTTTAATAGCTGTAATATAGAATGTTCCTTCTGTAAATACACACTCATGTATGTCTGTCTGAATGTCCGCGGTTTTATTACGAGAATAGGTACTTAAAAAATAAAAGTTAGGTATAGTTCAGTAGGCTTATTCCGTTTATCCACCCTGAAACAGCCACCCAAACGATACTCGGGAATACGTGTTCATCTACCCACCCTGAACGGGGTAAATTGTTGTAAGTCACTTTTGAATGTTCTTCCGATTTGTTACCCTTGTTGTTAAGAACAGTAAAAAATACATAGTAGGAAAAAAAGGAAAGTAAATAAACCCTAGGAAAAAAAGCTGCCATGATCCATCAGGTAAGACTTACCCCATTTTCCCAACTCTTGGGGTTTTCAAAGTTTTCCTTAACTGCGGTCTCAGAGCTTCCCTTTGCCACAATGTTCTTGGTCACTACAGCCAGATTAATTACCAATTTACCTAGTTTTTTCCCATAGCCCACTCCCTCCTTCCTACTAGAGGAAATATTTAAACCGTTAAAGTTTTATTTTAATTGACATGAGCGCACAACCTTACCTATATTCCATAAACTTTTCGAGAGCTTTACATTATTGCGTGATCTTTAAAACATTACTTTGCTGTGATAGATATCGCATTTCAAAAGGTGGTAGATGTTGCATAATACTCAAAATATTTACTTAGCAATGCCTATATGTACACTATAACAGGTACTAATGGATTTAGAATTCAAGGAAAGAAAGGTCGTTAAAAATAACAACCGTTTGACTCACTACACCTAACGAAATAAAACATGGGATTCCCCAGAATTCCAATCTACATATATTTATAGACTGTTATGTTGAATAATGTCATTTTGTTTGAATAATTTAAAAATAGTATTATGGTTATTGAAAATATTGCATTATAACAGCTGTACATTCTGCCATACTAATAGGCAGGTATAAGTATTTAAGTTAGACGCCAAATTTTTTCTAATAATTCAATTTTCGTCATTATTTTCATAGTTCTAAAGGAACACTCAATAAAGTATATTCTTTGTTTACCGTACGTCAAGTTATTGATAAACCGGTCTGATCGACTCATCGTTCTTGTAATGTCCGTCGACTATTTTAGTCGCGATAAAGCATTGCACATAACCGCACGCCTTTTTAACTTTAATTAAAATGTGTAAATAACATCACAGTGCAAATCTTTAAACAATAACTTAGTTTAACTTATAGATGTAAATTTTATTTCCGTCTAAAATCAGGATAGCCTTGAATGTTTGTTTTTTTATGATTGTCTTTTGATCTTTTCCTTGTGTTAACTCGTTTCTAGTCAAGATTCAAGATGATTTTTGGATTGCTTCTCGCAGTTTTTGTCGGTAAGTCATTATTCCTTCATTATGGCAGAGTTATCGCGTAGTTGTGGAATAAATTATTATTTTTGTAGATACAATGACCTTAGTTTGTTAGGCGGGTGAGATCTAACTTAGCGATACCTATATGCATACGTTAAGTCGTTGGGAAAACCAATTAGGTATTTAAGAACGAGTGTAAACAATATTTTTTCCTAAGTTACCTACAATTTTGGATGCTTAACTGAACACCAAGTTAATTAAGTTACTTTGCATTTTATTTCGCTTAAAATATTGGTCTGTAACGTCTATTTTTTCAAAAACTATCAGCACTTACGTATACTTGTTCGTAGATGGGTATAGATAGAAATAAAGTTATCGGAAGGTCATTGACAATTATACTGTATGTCAGTAGGTATAGGATATATTTAATGTTATTGTCCAGTTGTTTATAACAAAACATTAAACAATAACACATACCTATACCTAATCTAAAAGATCTAATCTATGAACCAAAATAATTATAATTAGGTTTCTCATATTTTACTCAGGTGTCATTAATTTTAATTGGTTTAAATTTCCCCATCCATATAAATTTCATTATTTTTTCATAAAGCACACTAAACCTTAAGCCTTAAACCTTTCTTCCTTTCAAGACATCGCGACATCCAAAAACACCATTACCCACATTAAAATAACCCCATCTTAAACCCAGCCCCGGCTCTATGCGGCAACGCATCTGCCTCCATCGACACGGAAACCCTCGCGTCAGTCTTCGGCATAGTCAACAGCTACCCCGCGCTGCCGGCCGCGACCGCGCTGCCGTCGCAGGTCGCCGCGGTGTCGCCGGCCACGCTGGTCGACCCAGAGTACTGGGATGCGAGTGATTTCTCGCCCGCGGGGGCTGATTACGACGCGTTCGACTGGGCTTTGACTAAGGTAGGTTTTTTCCAAGTAGATATTTTCTCAAAGGATTTAAACATGACCCTCATGTCATAGAAACACTTCAAAGACAAAAAAACGTTTAACGTATTAAATTCGCTTTTCTAGAGTTTTTCGTGCAACGTGACGGTTTTGTAAGCTTTTATTGCCTGTCAAGCCAGATAGCATATTATATTTATTAACACCTGCTGTAGCAGATTGGGAAGCACTTTATTAGAATTAGATCCTATGTATTTCAAAATAGTTTATTTTTTAGATTAGCCTAAAGTATTCCAGTAACATAGTCTAGCCTATATACTCGTAAGCAGGCTTTCACTGTTTAGTGTTTGCAAAGAGTGAAAGTTAAGATTAACTCCTGGATAAACCTGACATTGCCACTAACTAGGAACTTTAAATATCAATTTTATTCATAAAACAGGTAAAATTATTCAATTTTTCAATAATTTCTTTTAGGTTTTACGAATTTGTCATAATTTTACCTACTTATTTATTGAGGTTTATAGTTTGTAATGGAGCGTAGTTAATTTAGGTTTTTCCCGTATTACCAATTAATTAAGGAAAATAGGATAAAAAACCCACGCCTTATATAACCAACTTGTTAATTCATATGTGGGTACCAATTAATGTTTGTTTTGTTTGAATTATAATGAGTTTATAATTTAACGGGTATTACCTACAATGATCTATTTACTATAATTATCGTTAGTGATAAATAACTTAGAAGAATCATGTTTTAATAGCTATATAATAGCGATTATACTTCATTTAAAAATTAATCGTCCTAAACATTAAAATTGAAATGTTTCAAGATTAACGTCACAGACAGTAATTACGGAGTTTAAAGTTCAAAAAAGGTGGAATATTTAAATTTTTTCGTCCGTTTCTTTAAGTGTTTATGCGAGCAGCGCCTTTGCCTGTAGGCTTTAAAATACAAACGCATATATGTTAAGCATAGAAAAAATTCATGCTTACACAGACAGCACTGACTAATTTTTGTTTAATAAATCGGAAAGGCATTTGATATACCTATAAATTGTACGACTGCTCTGTAAATTTAATGGAACAGTACCTAACCTTTTGATTCTCAAACGTTCTTTCGGAACAAGGTCTTCAGTTCAAGGGATAACAAAGAAGATCAGATTTCAATATGCTTTTATTTGACACTAGGTTTCCGCCCTGCGGTTACACCCGCAACTAAATGGTTTTTCCCGTGGCAATATCTTACGGAACCCTATTTTTTCCAAAATAAAGTATAGCCTTTGTTACTCGTGGATAATGTAGCTTTCGAATGGTGAAAGATTTTTTTAAATTGGTCCAGTAGTTTCGGAGCCTATTCATTTCAAACAAACAAACAAAAAATAAAATCTTTCCTCTTTATAATATTAGCATAGACAATATATCACTTTACATCAAATATATTTATGTAAATATTTTTTTGGTTTTTTGTTAAAAAAACACTGGAATTAATTGGGTCAACACTATAACCTTATTCGTACATATTTACCCCATACAATCAGTTAATATATATTTTGTCTGTCAATATTCTTATAAAACCGAAGCGATGCAAAAAGTATTTTCTCTAACTCAGGTTTGAAAAACGTTGCCAGTAAACAGGCCAAAAAAGTGTTTATATTAATCTCAATATGTTTTCCAGCGCGTAGCCTCCACATCATCAGACAACTTCCTCCTGTCGCCGCTCGGGCTGAAGCTGGCGCTGGCCATCCTCACGGAAGCAGCCACCGGCCAGACCCAGGCGGAGCTGTCCGCGGTGCTGGGCTTCGACCTCGACCGGAACACCGTCAGGATGAAGTTCGCTAATATCATCAAGTCTGTGCAGGTGGGTTTGGGAATCTGGAAAGGAATTTCTTTGGTTCGGACTTCGTTTTCAATAAGAATTCATAATCAAAATCAAAAATCAAAATCAAAGTTCTTTAGTTCATCATAGATATGTAACATATACTTAATGAACGTCAATGTTACAAACTTCGACTTTACCTAACCGTAGACCGAGAGAAAAAAGCCGGCGGAAAAAAAATTCCCAGGACTCTTTTCGGAAATTATACAATCATAATTCGTATTGTCTTTCGTTCGGACTTATTTTTGATAAGGATTCAAAGCACGTATATGGTTTAAGTACCTAGTTTAAACTCTGTGTGGCTTTGTGTTCGATAGTTTAATGAACCCAACCGTTGTGAATAATAGCTTTGAATACTTTTGATTGAGTCATCTTAAAACTGTTTACAATAATTGTAAATTGGTTTATTTGCTTAGGAACTCTGATGCTTAATTCAAATAAAATGTTCACTTCAAAGTTTAAGGAAATACCCATCTAGTTACACAGTAACACCTCTCTTTATAGTCAGGTGTTCATCATGTGGGTAATGACACCTGAAGGATAATCCGTATTTACCCACTAACATCGTGTCTTCGACTAGTAGTTCCTCTTTAAATTGAAGGTCAACATTTCCTCCACGAATGTACATAAAGTAACATAGTAATACCTCTCTTTTAGTTCGGGTGTTCATAACGTGAGTGTCTTAAAGGCAACTGACCGATTCACAATCTTCACTTCCACTTTCTTTTTCTCTTCATATTTTTTATTGCCGTGACTCTGAACTTGAAGAACAACGAGTCTTTAAATTTACCATCATCAATTTCCCTCACTTATATAGTTCCTTTATTTTTCAGACCAAGCACCCCCAATACATCCTGAACCTGGGCTCTAGAATCTACGTCGGGGACAACGCGAACCCTCGTCAAAGGTTCGCCGCCATCGCCAAGGACTCCTATTACACTGACATCACTCCTCTGGACTTCAGCAAACCGGTGGAAGCAGCTAAAGGGATCAATGCCTGGATTGCTAATATTACTGAAGGCAGGATCACGCATTTGGTCAATTCTGGTGAGTAACAGAGTTCCAGTTAGCAAGAACGTTATAATTAGTATTTTTTTTATTGTAATTTGTTTTATTTTATATTGTTTGTTTTATATTTCTTTCTTAACTGCATTTACCCTTAAAACGAGTCATAAACGTTTATTTCATTATTTAAAAAAAAAAAATCTATGATTCATTCATGTGGTTAACAACCAGAAAAAATTTAGATCATGTCGAATTGGAAAATGCAATTTTCCCAATTGTAATAAACAAATCGTGTGGTTCAAGACGTAGACTCACGCCCTTAGTCTCCTACTAACAAGACACAATAATGATAAGAATATTACAAGGCAATAGAAAAAGGGTTCTAGACTAATGGACCTACTATCTAACTGAAAATTCTTTTTACCAGACGACGTAGCCTCAGTAGCAGTGATGGTCCTCAACACCCTTTACTTCAAGGGCACATGGCGTCACCAATTTCCCCCAAACGCAACTAAAAATGGGCCCTTTTTCGTCAACTCAAAAGTACAAAAACAGATACCGTTCATGAACTTGAGAGGCAGATTCTATTACGCTGACTCTTCCAAGTTTAATGCAAAGATTTTGAGGATGCCGTATCTTGTAAGTAACTTATGAGTTTACACATTAAAATGAGTGAATTGCTTAGAAATGTATTAATAGTTAACCCTTTTGTGTATATTGCTATCAAAAATATATTATTTTACAAAGATAAATATTCCAATTAATAAAAATTGGTTAATTAGCCATTCGGCTACTGTAAATTCGTATCGTTTAAGTTTATGAACTTTTAACTCAATCAAAATTATTATAAAATACCTAAACAGTATTAAACGTTTCGTCGTGGGCTATGTAAACGCCTTTTTCATCACCTAAACTGTAATGAACTTCTTTAATTCCGTTTAGAAGTTCTTTTATTTTAATTCTACTTTAATCTAAAAGAGTGAATTATTGACGTAACATTAATCTTTATTCCAGGGCAACAAGAACTCTATGTACATCATAGTACCAAACTCGATCTTGGGTCTATCTCAGATATTAGGACAACTGAATGAATTGAGAACTGAAATGATATATCTCCAAGACAGCATAGTCGACGTCACTCTGCCAAGATTCCACTTTGAGTACACTTCGCTTTTGGACGGCACTTTGAGAGATGTAAGTCAAATATTTACATGAGTGAACTCACTTCGAAAAAAAATGATTTGAGTGTTCTTTGTGGACGTTGCTAACGTTTTAAGCCGAGTTAGAATAATTGGTCTATTCACATTAAGAATTTGCAATGTGCTAATGTTTTTAATGTGGATCATTAAACATCTGCCTCTAAGATCATTGATGATTTACAACTTTAATGATACACAATTATTAATTTATAATTTGGATACTCTCTATCCAAATAATTAAAAAATAAGAATTTTCCTATAAAACCAATCGCGATCAGAATTATTACAAATGGTTTGATCTTCCATGAGGTTAAACCTTAGGAGTTAACCTGTTTTATTTCTATATCTATCTTCTTATAAGTATATTTTTTACCCTCCAGCTCGGCATCCGGCAAGCGTTCGAAGACACGGCGTCGTTTCCCGGCATCGCCCGCGGACAGACCCTGAAGGACCGGCTCAAGATCAGCAAGGTGCTGCAGCGGTCGGGCATCGAGGTCAACGAACTCGGCAGCGTGGCTTACTCCGCTACTGGTGAGATATTAAAATGAGTTATAGTAATTAATAAATTCAGAAATGAATGTACTAGTACCTATAACGTAAAGTCACAAAAATGATCTGAAAAAAAGTCATGCGATTTTAAATAAAAACAGTTTATTCAAGTAGTGTCTTTAATCTTTCTATCTCTGAAACCCATAATCTAAATTGAAGAGTTTTAAGAAGGTGATTATATTGGTTTACTACAGCCATGAAATACAAATAACTGCCTCTTTTACTTGAGAAAGATTAAAGTCTCATAGTTATAGTTACATCTTTAGCCTTAACTAAATTAAATAAAAACTTTCCTCCTACCAAAGCCGACGTTATAGCTACTATTTATATTAAAACTTTTTAAATCTTGCAGAAATCTCCCTGGTCAACAAATTCGGCGAAGACAGCTACACTAACCACGAGGTGATCGCGAATAAGCCATTCATATTCTTCATTCAGGACGAACAGACAAAACAACTGCTTTTTACTGGCAGAGTGTCCGACCCGTCCCTGGCCGACGGCAGTTTGAAATCATAAAAAATAAAAAATAACATCCGAAAATTATATCGAAAATTAAAAAAGTTTCTAAACATATTTTTTTTGTATAATTTCATTGACTTTTGTATTGTTTATATGGATCTCGTTGAAAGAGCGATTTGAAATAACCATGACGTTGTGTGCCATCGTGAATATTTTGTGATTATTCAGTGTACTTATAAATAAATCAATTTTTAGATATTTCTTTATTTTTATTTACTTTGTGACTTTTAATGAAATGTATACAGGGACAGAATTTCAAAGCTTCATATTTTTGCATGGTCTTTGCAAAAATGGTTATAGAAAATGTATTGTTAAACTAAATATTTCTATTTTGAAAATCTCTGCTTGTGTACATTTCATTGCATGTGATTGTACCTATTTTTATTCCATTCTGTACTTGTTATTATTTAATCAGCATTCGTCCGTTTGACCTCATTTATTAATTATAATTACAAAGGAAGGATAAAGTTCTGTTGTTTATTTGTAAAGATTACCCTGATGGCTCAATACTAATTATTTATTTTTACTTACTTCTGTTGTATTTTTTTTATCATTTTTGTGTCCTGACACTTGCTGTGTCACGAGGTTTCACTCGCTTTAATCTATACTTATAAAAATCTGTAGAGAGGTCAATTCTGTACATGAAATATATTTCCAAAATAACTATCAGGGGGTGATTAGGGATCGATACTGATGCCAAAAATGCAAACAGTAAAATTTTTGTCTGCCTGTATAACCGTTAAAGAAACAAAAACTACTCGACGGGTTTTAACGAAACTTGGTACAATTATTTTTCATACTACTGAGTTGGTTAAAGTATACTTTTCATCACACTACAATCAATAGAAGCAGAGCAGTGAAGGGAAATGTTGGGAAAACGGGAGATGTTATGTGTGCAACCATAATGGTTAAAGCAACACATGTATGACGGAAATATTCTACTTGAAATTATATAAAAAATATCCCACGACAGCATATGCCTATCTTTTATGGTTGACTCACAATAACACGTGTAACCCCCGATAGCTTAGCAGTTCGAAGCTTTTTGATAATATTTGTCTACTTTTACGTTTATAACACTCCCAGTCATCCCTAATTAAAACAGTCAACTTTATTAACTATTCCATAAAAGAGAATCATAGTAATCGGTATAGAAACACCAAAGTTATACATGAAATACGCTAATAAAAAGCCATCGCGCGTGAATACTGAATCATGCTATCCTACTTCCTACTAATATTATAAACTTTAAAGTTTGTAAGTATGGATGAATGTATGGTTTGTTACTCTTTCACGTAAAAACTACTGGACGGATTTGGATGAAACTTTGCAGTAATATTACATCAGAATAACACACAGGGTACTTTTAACCGGGTCCTGTTTTACCCTTTGGGTACGAAACCCTAAAAAAGTATTTTACCTATACTTATACTATAATCAATTCCTGAGGTGGGACAAGTAGTAACATAAATACTACATAGATAGAAAGTTTAACGAGCTCAGGATTCACTTTCTAAGTGCATAAAACGTTCACTACACACCTCATTATTGCTTTACAACGCATTTTCCTTGTCCTTCCCACTAAGAAAAAAATTAAATCAAGACCGAAATTAACCTGTACTTATTATTAAGTAAAGAAGTAGACTGGGATTGCCTTCTATGGCGAAATGACAGCCGGAAAGACTAGTAAGTAAGATATGAATAAAAATCATACTAAAAAAAATATATTTAAATGATGCTGTTGAGGAAAAAGATAACAAAAAGAAAACCTCTTAAGGCTTTATGTACCCAGGAGTTAGGTATTTCCGAATTAGAGTAGTCATTTAGAATTTTTCTGAAGAGTGGTAGAGTCTAGCTGTAGGCTCTGTCTGCAGCGATTGCTGGGCTGACTCGACCGGTGAAATACCACCGTCGCACAGGAAACCGACGTGAAGTAGGAACGATGTTCCTGCGTTTCGTTCGGTAAGTGCGGTATCCGGTGCCCAATTTTATTTATTTATATATATATTTTCTTAAAGGTCAGCAACACACCCCCAACACCTACAGTGTTGAGGGTAGTCATGGGCGGCGGTGATCACTTACCATCAGGTGACCCGCATGCTCGTTTGCTACCTATATTACATAAAAAAAAAAAAAAAAAAAAAGTCAATACCTAAGTTATTCAGAAATTTTAAAAGAAAGACGTCATAAAATTACTAAGAAAAAGGGGATCCTGCAATCCGGGCTGCAATGAAGGCTGTTCCTATTAATAATTCCGTAGTAAAGTATTACGTCATCTTTTGTGATTCTTTTTTAAAACACAAACGTACAATAACTTTTTAATGGGCAGCTCAGTATTAAGGTCAGTACGAGACGAGGTGCTTGTGCTAATTTAATTTAAATACAATAATGTTTTGAATAAACGGATATAATGCATTTTATTACTACTGTGATTGGTGAGTGAAAATGTGTTTTCTTTTTTTGTAATGTCGTTGATGTCTTTTATATGAAAGTGGTTTTATAGTGATGTTTTTTATTTATTTTTTATTTTGTGTTTAAAGATTTGTTTTTCATTGACAGTTTATTTAAAATGTTTCGTTTTCGAAAGTTTAATGTATCAAAGGTTTAAAGTTATAAGTCTTGTACTTAGGTTCAGGAATAAGGTTCCAAAGTACTTTTAAAAATATTCCTTATGTGTATATAATATTGTGTAGTCAGGAAAAGCCCAGCTTTCTATAATAATTAACAAATTCAAAAAGTATTATTGCATCGTACGTACATGTATGTACGTTTACCAATTAGGTGTATCTTTGTTTATAATACGAATAAACCGAATCTCTTAGAGGTCGTTAGTTTAATATTTTGGCGATTTTTTGCACGATGCTTGATGAAAACTAGTTTTGTGGCATGATAATTACTTACAACTACCTAATTTGAATTGTATATTTTTTAACCTGAGAACATAAGCAAAAAAACGTGAAATTATTCAACTAATTGATTCTAACATCTACGTAGTTCTATGAACCTTACTAAGGTACAAATGTTCTGTACTTTAGTTGTAACGACTTAAATGATATGATATTGAAATTAACTCTCAATAGTTGCATCGGTATTTTTAAGTATAATGGGCAAAGAAAGTGGTTTACCTTCTCTTGAAATAACTTCCTGTTTGGACCAGAAAGTCACTATAAATAAACCCTAGATCCTAGAAAGAAATTTACCAATATGACAGTGTTTTTATTGCTTAATTAAACTAATAACACAACTTAAACATTTTCGTTATTACAATAAAAAGATCAATCAACCTTTCTCTAAGAATGCAAATCACTATACCTAAGCATAGGGCTTAAGACAACATTTTTGTCTAGCGTTTCGTACATTTTGTAAAATTATTGAAATTGTCTTTTTACAGCGCTGTTGTTCTACATTCAAACCTTCCAATGCCTTAACTTCCATGAAAACTCCCGTTTAAACTTTTTCGACACCGACCTCCTTCGGTACTCCGCGGAAGACAGGCCTGGCAATGTGGTCATCTCACCAGCCAGTGTCAAATCTACGTTGGCGATGCTTCTAGAAGGAGCCAATGGAGTAACAAAAGAAGAAATAAGAAGCGCTCTGAGGCTCGTCCCGAATAAAGAAGAAGCAAGGGAACAGCTGAATTTGTACCTTAATGCTTTGAAGGTAAGATTTCAAATGCTGTTTAGTGTGTTCTTTATTAATATAAGGAAATGATAGGTACCAAATTTTAATATTTCTCCCTTCTTCTCTTACGCACTTCTACACGAACGCGTACGGGAACACGTTTATAGTATCTACTTACTAAATAAAAATCTTTTTATTTTAATAAATAAATCGATTATATGTTTTGCGGTCTTGCTGTCAAAAAGTCTACACGTGTAAATAATATAAAATTTTATTAAGTTTTATGAGAATTCTATTTGCAAGTTTATCTTATTCTAAACTGGGCTGACTGGTCATAGCGAAACGGTAAATAAGTACTTTGTATCAAACTTTAAAATTGCTTATAGTGCTTTTGAGTTTCCTACAAAAAGAACTTTCAAAATGCAACTTAAAACCTGATGTAGGTATGTTTCAACGGAAAATTTTTAGGTCTAGAGGTAGGTTTCACAACAAGTTCTGTACTTGATATTAATCTGCATACATTACTTATTAAAGTAAATATAATTCAATCATATTTAAAATTTTAAAGTCTTACGAGCAGGAGAACTTACCTGAAAAGTATAGAACTGTTTGTAAATACATTTTTCAAACCTGTAATTTGAGAAGAGAAAAGTAGTCTAACTTTCACTGTTAAACTGATTAGAACTAGTTTAAGTGTCAACTTTTGCTTTAGATAGCTATTAGTATGCTCAGAATTAAGTCTAACAACCATCTATTAATCATCCTGTTCCATTAATGTATATGTTACGGCTAATACCCGAAGTGCGGCTACACCTAGTATTAGCCGGTTTTATGGTTATGTCCGTTTCATTTCAGTCCAACTCCTCAAACGTGGTAATTGAGAATGCAAACGCTGTGTTTATATCAGCTGATCGCTTGACAGTGAGAAAAGACTTCGAACAAACGTTGCGTAGTATTTATTTAACGCAAGTATTCAAGGCAGACTTCAGAGACCCAGTCGGTACGGCGGTCAGCATCAACCAATGGGTTAATAGCACCACTCGAGGGTTAATACCAACTGTTGTTGAAGCAAGTTAGTACTCTTTTTATTCCTTAATCAAAACGTTATGTACCCATAACAAACTTAGTTGTTCTATTCTTATATCAGTGGCTTAGTCATGGTTTTATGGTATCTAGTGACCGGCTTGTTTTATTTCAATTAGCTGGAGGACAAGTTTACTTTATTTCGTAATTAATTACTAGTTGTTGATATTTTTAATATTAACCACCATTAACGATTTAAATAAGTTATAATATCTTATTGTCGTATAGATCATACCTAAAACAAGACTGAAGCTGTTTTTATCTAAGATTAATAATATTTGGTGTTTCTTTCATTTTTTAGGCAGCTGTAATAAACTTCAAGATATACCTACAAAGACCTTTCCTTAAATATTTTACCATACACGAAAACTCACTTTACTTTAAACCTCATTTCCTCAGGCCTCATCGACCCGCGTTCCAACATCCTCTTCACCAACGCTCTCTACTTCAAGAGCACGTGGAAGTTCTCCTTCGACCCTCGCCAGACGACCGCCGGCTGCTTCCACAGCCAGGGCGGCTGCAGGACGGTCTCCATGATGCGGCTGCAAGCGGAGCTGAACTACGCTTATGTGGATAACTTGAGGGCTCATGCCGTGGAACTGCCTTATGAGGTGGGTGAAGATATAGAAGGATGTGAATGAGTTGGTTGGTTTTTTTGACTGAAAACAGATGTAGGTAAATTAACTACGGTAATAATGAATTAGTAAGTACTTAGTGTTTGGGTTCGTTTCTAAAGTCATAGCCATTTGTTTCTGCATGAAACAATTTTAATAAATTTCATGTTTGTTATAATTTTATTGTTTTTTCAGTGGCTTCGTGCCTAAATTTACCTTATAGCTTTGCGAGATAACATACTTAATAATTTAATATTGAATAATTTGAACTTCGAATGGGAAAGTAATCTCATATTATTATTATTTTTTCCATATTTTTATGCTGGAAAAATTGTAGTTTACATTAGGAAACCCCATAACATTTTATTGTTAAATATATATTTATAGCCTCCAAGGTAGACCAGTCATGAACACAGATAAGTTAAGTTTTCCTTATAAGTTGGTACTCACGTGGCTATCGTAAATTATCATTATATTGAGCTATATAGCAATTAAGTATTGGAATTGAATGAATAAGTTCCTGCCTATCAATTATTATTATTTTAATTATATTAACTATATGTTTAATTTTTTTAGCCCTTTTTATATTGTACAGTAAATGACAGCATGAGTACTCAGTTAATATAGAACTCGTAAGAAATTTTATCCAAAATCATGAGAGGAGAAACTAAAAAAACAATTTATACCTAAGCCCTTTAAAAATTTTAATCATCTTGGATGTAGATAATCCTTTTTTACTGAATGTAATAAACCAGAACATATAGACCCTATGGTTTTTTTAAAATATTCTGAACTCTAGACAAACTCTAAACCTTCAGCTCAATAGCCCAATTTGCCTACACACCACTATATTAAGACCCCAGAATTAAGACCTAAGAAGTATGACGATTAAATCTATAAAATTTTAGTTTTACATTCTAGCTGTAGGTTCTGTCTGTAGCGATTAGTGGGCTAACTCGACCGGTGAAATACCACCGTCGCATAGAAAAACGACGTGAAGTAGGGACGATGTTCCTGCGTTTCGTTCGGCGAGTGCGGTATCCGGTGCCCAATTTTCTCATAGGCTCAGTAACACACTTCCAACACCCACAGTGTTGCGGGTAGTCATGGGCGGCGGTGATCACATACCATTAGGTGACCCGCATGCTCGTTTGCTCTGCTATATTAAACGTATAAAAAAAAACTCTATTCTAGGGTGGTCGTTACTCCATGATAATCTATAAACTCTTCTTCAGGGTGGTCGCTACTCCATGATCCTGCTGGTGCCCCTGGACGTGGACGGCTGGCGCTCCGTCATCAGGGACCTGCCCTACATGAGCCTCCCGCAGATAGTCCAGCTGATGAACCCTGAGGAGCTGGAGCTGGCCGTGCCCAAGTTTGTGGTGGACTTCAGCGAGGACATGGCTCGACCACTTTCTAAAGTAGGTTTAATATGTTACCTTTAAACTAAGCCTTATTGTCTAATTTTATCATATTTTTTTAGTAAGCCAAATAAAGTATATATTGTTAAAAAACTGATGATTGCCTAAAGCAAAACGTTTTCAGGGTTATTGATTAACTAACTGCAGGATGAAAGGCGTTTTTAATAATTAAATATCCGTACATGAACATGTCATCGTAATCTAAATAATGCATAGGTATATTACCCAAATCCAAAAACTTACATACCTCAGTAAAAGTATTGATTAACAAAAAGAGAAGTAACTTTCAACTATCCCTTTCCCAGATGAGGGTAAACACCCTCTTCACCCCTTCCTGCAATCTCTCCGGCATCTTCGAGGGCGTCTCCTCGCAGGTCTCCAGCATCCACCACAAGGTCTTCATCAGCGTGGACGAAGTGGGAACCGTGGCCGCAGCAGCCAGCGCGGCGGTTGTCATCCCGCTCATTTCTGACGGCGTCACTCTGACAGTTGACAGGCCGTTCGTGTTTTTCATCAGGGATAGGGCGGGGGGGCTGACGCTGTTTGAGGGGAAGATTGAGGAGCCCACGGCGTTTGTGGAGAAAGCTGGTAGGTTTTTATTCATCAATCAATAATTTATAAAAATAAAATATAGTAGACTAGGCCGCCCGAGCCTCCGTTCTGGGAATGAGAAGTTTTTCTGCGGTAAAAAGTAACCTATATGGTATTCTGATGTATAACCACGGAACAGAGAAGTAGATGGAAAGGCCATAGGACCAACTTACTAGCGAAACCGCTGTCGCCAAAACTCACACATGGGACTGATAATAAACATAGTCACTACATGTAAACAATTGTTTTAATTGGTCGCATATCCTTAGTGCCTGAATGACTTATTTCTAAATGCTGTCAAGCAAAAACACATCTTGATAGTGATAAATAGAGTTCACTTTACTAAAACCCATAATGTATTTACGACCTTCTGCAACTTACCTCACGATCGCGTTGACATACAAAAAATTCAACTACTTAACAATAGATGGCGTTCCTACATTTAACAATGTAAATTGAACTTTATTCCTTGGCAAATAAAGTTCATGTTTACAATTGTTATGTTTTATGTTGCTTTAAAATGTCTTACGGAATAGAAAATTACGTAAATTATTATAATAAAATGAAATAATGCTTACTGATGATACGAAATGCTACCATGGCTGATGTTTTTAGTGCGGCTTTCATTTTTGCACTCCAAAATGGAGCAGTATGGCATATTTGCAGCGCAATCCTTTATTTCGCTTAGTAATCACAATCGTCTTATCTTATCAAGGCTATGCGGCGAACTGAGCTAGGTTTTGCGGAGCTCCGCGTATATGTGACACACGCGCCACGCCCACTTGCCACTTCTACTCGTTTTTTCTGTTCTGTGTGTATAACCTATATTACTGTAAAGTTTCATCAAAATCCGTCCAGTAGTTTTAACGTGAAAGAGTGACAAACATCCATTTATAATATTAGTAGGTTGTTAAGAATTCGTGCTGCCGACTACATTGGTACTACAAAAATGCTATAACAAAAATGATACTCAAAAGTAACGGAACGCGAAAGAAATTTTAGTAAAAATGATCTTTTACTAAAATTTCATTTACACCCCCTTTTGCGAGCCGATAACTTCGGTTTTTGCAGCACTGAAATAGCAGCACTGTCAACAGAGTCTATAGGGATTGTACCTTTAACCAAGTAGCCCAACTGCTTTTTAGTCACCAAATTATAGAAAATTTCATATTCAAATTGTATATTATTTATCTACTAAATAACGTTTGTTTTTGTTTCAGTTCCTACCATGATTCCTACCAAGGTTCCCGCAAAAGCCCACCAACAGGTGCAAGCGCAACAAAAACAATCTTTCTTTTCGAGGTTTTTAGGTTGATAAGTATTTAGGATTTAAGTAATAGATTTGTCAAATTTGATGTTTTTTAAATAAAATTACATGTAAGATAACACAATGTCTTTTTTTACTCCTCGTAAATGTAAACAAGATATTTCTGTGGAGAATCTTCATCAGGAAATATTGATATGTTCTTCATAACGAATTTTGTTACAGTTCACAATAAAAAAAATAGTTTCTTTTATTAGGAGGCTTTAAAATTTGAGAATTATGAATTTGAATTAAGGTCGTACATAAATATGAATTAAATACATTTGCTTGATTGTTCTTAAATATTCCTCGATTTCAATTATTAATTAGAAATTAAAAAGGTAGCAAGTAAAAGATGATAATACTTTTTATGAAGTGGTCAAGTTTGGAAGTTTGTACTGGACAATCTCTGAAACTACTGAACGAGTTTTAAAATTTCTTTATCAGCATCAGGCTAAGTTATCAGCGAGTTTACTTTTATTTATTATCTAACTTTCTTCCTCTCGGTAAGATGCGGCTAAAAAGCTAATGCCTTGTATAGTCATAACTAAAATTTAGTTTATTGTTATAGAAGTTACTTTTCCGTACGTAGCAAATAACAGTTACTTTTACAAATACAAAACAGAATTAATACAGGGTGTAAAATGACCGCTTCCGAAAACGAAAACTAGGCATTGCTGGAGGGGTAAGTACTCGCTACTTATCATATTGTGCCAAATTGCATGTAAACTTTAACATTTCCGCACTATTTCAAATTAAATAATGTTTTAGTTTTATTTGCAATGTAAACCATCCCTCCTGAATCGTGAGCGATGACCTCAAGCGGCGAATGATACTTTTTAGTACCGTACCCAAAGGGTAGAACGGGACCCTATTACTAAGCCTCCGCTGTCTGTCTCCAGGCTGTATCTCATAAACCGTGATAGCTAGAAAGCTGAAATTTACACAAATGATGTAGGTATTTCCGTTGCCGCTATAACAACAAATACCAAAAATAAAAAATATTAAGGGGGGTCCCTATACAATAAACGTGTTTTTTTCGTATTTTTTTGCTCAATATTAAAAAAGGTAACAGGTAGACGCTTCAAATTTTCACAGAATATTTACGTGTATATTACCTTTCAAAATAAATAATTAAATCACAATAAAGTAAATATTAAAGGGGGGCTACCAAACAACAAACGTAATTTTTAAGCAATTTTTACTTGATCTTAATAAACAGGTAGAAAATGATGGTACGGAACCCTGCGTGCGCGAGTCGGACTCGCACTTGGCCGGTTTTTTAATCCTTAGTAACCTTTTTTAGATTGAGTTTTCTTGTTATACTGTTAGTGAATTTAGTTACTATTTAGGCTCAAGAAAACGTGGTCAGGCTTCGGAAATGGTCTTTTTACACCCGTTATATTCAAAATCGTAATTTTTGATCAATAAAATAATTTACCATAAAATTTCAAATTATTTTCACTTACAAAAATAAACAAACTATGTATTAACTATATTTCATTTTGTACCGCTTAAAGTAAATACAACCGGCACAAATTAATATCGTATCGTAATACTACGATATTTGGGTTAATTTTTATTTTATCAGGTGATGTTCAATAAGATCGTACACCAATATGAAGATAACCTCAATACATATGTGAACTTTTTGTATTAACACCAGTTAATAGATATCCAGAGAGTATTCCATATTGTAATATTTAAAAATAAATTTAAGTTAGGTTTAGACTAGAGATGGTTGAGTAACACTTTTGCCGAGTAACTAGTAGGTACTGAGTTTTAATTATATCTACCTAAATATATTGCTTTTATCAAACACGTACGTAGTACGTAGCAAACAAAAGTAAATATTATTTACTATTAGTATTATGACTAAAACGTTTTTTATTTACGGCTAAATGTTAATTTTTGTTTTCAATAATTTTGCAATAATTTATTCTTGCTATAGTGAAACTAAAGCCTTAACATAAACATCATAAACAGATAACAAAGTAAATGAAGAATAGTTTATGCATAGTCTAAGAATAATTGATCGTCACTCGTCCGGACGCCAATTTTTCTTCACCTTTATACAAAAACAAAATACTAACAAAAAATTGCATTGCAAGCCAAACACAGAAATAACTTAGAGCAATAAATGTCATTACACGCAGCGGGAATCGATCCCGGGACTCGTTTAACAGTACAATTGCTTATCAATTCCATCTTCGAAATGGTCAGTAAAATACTTATACATATATTTAAATGTATAAGTACCGTCAAATCCATACTTACCTTTAGCCACTTTGACAATTTCACCAAAACATATCTTACTAGAAATGATTAAGGTTGAAAATGAAATTGCACTTCTATAACTGCACAATCTGTGAAATTTGTTTTTTATCCACACTAATATATCAATGGATTCGAATTAAAAAGTGGAGCTGTCGCATAATTGCGACCAGTTCTGAATTAAAATATGCGTTTTTAATTAAGAAAACCGTTTTACATCCGATATTAGGTATGTGTTTGTAGCTTTCTGCAGAATCTCGGAGAAAACAAAACTAGAAATTTATGCTTATAGTAAAGCGTATTAAAAGGTTTATATAACAAAGAAAGCTGAAAGTTGGAATAAAAAACATAATAAAAACATGAAATATAACATGCTATATAGCATAATAACAATAGTTCTAAATTAAACCAGTAAAGGGTAGGGGAGCGAAGGGCTTGTTGTAACAGTTTTCAGTAAAACTAGTATATCTTGAGATCTATTGATTCAATTTCTACTAAATAAAGATTGATGGATACTGTAACTTTTCCTCTACCAAATCAAGTAAAAATAATATCATAACTATTGGTCATTATTTAACAATCAATTATTTTCTAAAAGAAGTGCGGTGTTACAACTTACCTCGTGCTTGGGGCAAGTTGTAACGTCTACCGGGGCAAGTAGTAACGACCATAAAAAACGACATTAATACCTCTAATCATTTATTCTTTATTTATTTTTAACAAAATTGACATCTTTCCAAAGTAAGTATTATGTAATTCTTATCAAAAATCAACTCAAATACACTTTTTTGTAATCAACACTTAAAAATTAAGTAATTAAGAGTTTTATTTAGTTAAACACTATTTATAATCATAATAGCACTTTTAAATCACAGTAAGTAATTAAATTATTTATTTCTAATACACTCAATCCAATCTTTTTTGTTTGTATCTGTGTAAACTTCACCACATACCAGACAATGCATGTTGTAACATGTTACAACAAGCCCCGGGATTTTGTTACAACTAACCCCATGGTATGATTTTTAACATTTATCAAGATAACTAATTAAACAATTTAGCAATCATAAAAAGTGTTACACAATATCAGAGATAGATAAATTTGAATGGAAATAAGATGTAGAAAATTTGAAAATAGGCAATATTAAAAACTCAAACCAAAATTTTACGACAGTACAATTTTATATCACCTGGCAGAAATGAAGGGAATGCTCACATTTGCTCAGCGCTCCAACCGGTGGAACACTGGCTATGACAATATGATGTGGTGCGGTTTATGGGTTAAATCGAGTCAAAGATATACGTTAATAGTGTTGAAGATCCTGGTGAAAAGAGCCTGTTACTACTTACCCCTGTAACAACAAGCCCCTCGCTCCCCTACGCACGGGATCGTTTTGCTTCCCATAAGTACACGATCCTTCCCCACGAAAGTATTGCAATAAAAACCTATACCTACTTAGTTTGTAGTTCAGTAAAATAACGGCAGGATTTTTTTAAAGTCGGTACGCGCCAAAAACTCATCGTAAAAGATATTTCATTTCAGATTCCTTTAATATCCTACTAATATTATAAACGTACGTAAAAGTTTGTGAGTACCTATGGATGTATGGATGTTTGTTACTCTTTCACGTAAAAAATACTGGATGTATTTTGATGAAACTTTACAGTTTTACATCAAAATAACTTCCCACGGGAAACCGACTTCCACGCGAACGGAGTCGCGGGCGGCCACTAGTAAGTAAATAAAAGTTAACATTACATACACACCGTTAGTGCCTACTGCTTCACGCTGTTGCATTAATATTACTTTTAATTGACAACCACGGTAAAAGAAACACGGAAACTATACCAGCTTACTCATAGATTACAAGTATAAGGTTTAACATACCAAATTCAATATTTACTCTAAGTGAGTAGTCCCAATATATAATTTAAAAATATACATATCGTTATCCAACTAGCATGTGATACCTATGTCACATGCTAGTTGGATAACGCTGCCTACCTATAGGCTGCTTTTATTGTTATTATTGTTACATTAACGCTCTCGAAAGTTTTTTCAAATATGTATTTTTATTATAATTTCTTTAAGTACGTTATACATTAACCTGTATCGTTATCTCGAAAGTACTAACATCCTTTTTAGCCGCCATTTAACTTGTATGACATCCGAGCGAGTACTTTCCACTATTAATATGTCGGAGCAAGTTCTGCCAGGGTTGGAGTTGCTCACCTACTGATTTGTACATTCAGCGACTAATGCAATTTAAATAAGTATGTAAAAAGATAAATAAAGGTGGAGATTTTTACTGGTGTATAAAAAATGGTGAGTTTGGATCATGATTAGAAAATGAAAATTAAACAAAATCTCAGTTAGATATCTCATAATTGTTATTTGCTTTCAAGATTTGAAGGCTTTGCATGCGCATGTGTGCTGAGGTTTTCAGCTGGTACACACAACAACCATACAACATTATGGAACCGATGCCCAGTATCAATGCGTTAATGTTGTTTAAAATAACTATTTTCTGAAAGGACAATGGGCAAATTGGCATAACTCAAAACGGTCAGTCGTTACAACAAAACTGCCAAAGCAATAGTTGTTCCAATTAAAAAGACCTATCCAACGACATACATCTTAATCCTTTAATATAGCTTGTGATTGGTAAAAAGAATTTATTAGCTGCAACTGCCACGCAATTACAATTTGCTGACTGTACACAATGTCAAGGATTACAGTTACAGATACTAAAGTGATACTATACATTTTATTTTTATCAGGATTTAATTGCAATGTGTGTGCTAATAACCTGGATTGGAGAATTCCGTTTTTACGATTCTTTTGCACATATGAAGATATTTACTTATTGGCTATAAAGATACAGTAACGATACTAATCTGATTGGATTCGAAAGAAGAGAGTTTACGAAAAATGCAATTGGTATCTAATATGATCATTAATAAATATTTTATTCATTAAGACACAAAAAGAGACACAAATTAATATGATTTTTAGTTATAACAAATTTCTTTTTATGTATGTTTTAGTTAATAGCTTTCCGCTTTGCAGTTTCGTTCGCGGGTAAATGACCTTTTTCATATGACATGATATGTTTACCCATAAATGATACTTTTTCCAAAATTTACAACTTTTCGCGTGATTAAGTAACAAACCTATATAAACTTCTTACCTTGTGTTTAGCGTTCAAACAAAGTAACTATGTTTTTTTTCTAATTTCAGTTGTTAGGAATATTTACATGTATTGAAAATGAAGGTTTATTAAATTAGGACGAGTATGGGCTATCTTTATGTTTTGCATCATAGCTTTTAAACATTTAATAAACTGATGATGAAGGTTTTATTTTTTTATTTTGTTAAGAATACTACGTTCATTAATGTGTTTAATTATTTTAAATGCTGTTGATTCTATGACAATAAATAAATAAATAATCTTAAAATTATATAAAAAGTACTGATTTCGCATAAAAATATAAAATTATTTATCAACAAGTTAGTATTCATGTTTAAAAAGTTTTTTTTAAATTACAAATTACTATGATGGAAGATTTTAATATAAGCTGGGCCCAGAATTGCTCTGCTCTGCTTTTACTGTATCAGAAAGCTATAATTAAAAAGTTTTTACTAAAATAGTTGATCAATAAAAATCTAAACTAGCAGTAGGTAAACGTCTTGTTGTCTAGCCTAGGTACTGGTTAACCTAGCCATGTTGATCTTAATTATTTTTATCCTATCAAACTGCACTTCAAATGATTGTTTTGCTGCACAAATTCAATAATGCACCGTCCCACAGTCTCAGATATTGCTTGTTCTTCAAACATAACTGTTACATGACTAGATATAAAACGGCGCGCAGCCATTTCCGCGCACGTCACTCTTGCGCAGCCTCGCCGTACGATCGCGCGCGTTCCCGCGTATTGTGACGTTGACACTTATTTTTTTTAACGCTCCTAAAATTGTGATCCGTTTTATAAGTGGCCAGTAGTATGTAAGTATGGTTTAGGACAGAGGTTGTGAGGTTTAAAGCAAATGTAGGTCACTTCGCATTGTTAACTTAACGGGTTTAGTTAAGTGCGGTTAGTTTTATTATCGTTTAGCTTTAGAGCTGTTAAACGATTAAAGCATTATCCAGCTGCTTAAAGTAAAATACAGTTAGCATAAAAACATTAAACGTTTATTATTTACAGACAAGTAATTATTTAGTTCTTACTTGACCTTAATTATCTTGTATAAATAATTCTTAGATACATGTCATTGTCAACTATAAGTATAATGGTAACTTTGTTTATCGTATTCAGCCAATTAAACCATTAGAACTTTCAAACTTAAATAACATCAACACGCTAAATATAAACATAATTTAAATATATATTTTTAATTTATCACTCAACGTTAAAATCTTAGTTTATCACGAAATCCTCTAAAAGACTCAAACAAGCGTTTATTATTGTCAATGATGTCATTTTAATTATTCATTCCATTTACTTGTGTGAGAATCTTCTATTCTAATAGGCATTTATTTTTTGTTACGTAAATGTAAAAATAATTTATAAGCATTTTTACAACCTTCAAATATTAAGAAACAATAGGTAAACAAACTTTTCATGTGAAGTTTTGTATGTGGTAAAAGAAGCTTTACTGAGTTCTCTCCCAGTCCATTGCATGATTCTTACAAAAAACAAGCGTGTAGTTTGAAGATTTATAATTACATTCCTTTAACTTTCTTAGGTTTACCTTTAAAATTCTATTATGGTGACTTTTTAACTTGCTTCGCAGTAAAATTTATATAAATCATAATTAGATATAAAGTTAATTAAATAAGTAACCGAAATAAACGTTAATGTATTAAAGAGATTTTGGGAATGAGAGTTATTCCCGTGTTAAAAAGTACCCCGAGTGATGAAATATCTCCATTCCATAATTCATATAAATCCGGTAAATAAGTAAAAGGTAGTTGTGCCTGTTAATATGGGATAGAAAAAGCAAAAGAAAAGATTATCCTATGGATAATTTAACATTTTTCTGATAATTCTCTTCATAAAACCAAGCAGAAAATAGCTATTAATTTACACTGAATGTGTCAGACAGACTTTACAACACCAATAGACCTACAATGTAACAAGTCCTTTCACAAACTTCTGAAGACGAAGCCTTTAATATTTACAAACTACATACTCCCCCCACAAAGGTCGTATATCCAAAATCACCGATACCCACTCCTGTAGGTGTGTTTTAATACGTTATCAAGTTGAGAATATTAAGCAAATAATGTCAAACCGGTACGAAGACGGAGGCCACGCAGGTCAACCGTGGGGACAAGCCTGAGGTTGCAAAGTTCAATAACAGAGCCTTACCGGGCTTAATCATAACTATAAATACAATATCCATGATTGATTTAACTCTTTAAATGTACGCGGTTAGGCTTAACCTGGTGGAGAATGAGATGTGCAAAAAATTCGACAAGTATGGTAGTTTTGAAAATAATACTAGAAATGTGAAATTTTATAGCCACTGTCTAGTTAAACTTATAAGAAACTAGTAGCCGCCCGCGACTCCGTTCGCGTGGAAGTCGGTTTCCCGTGGGAATGAGAAGTTTAAAAGTACCCTATGCGCTATTCTGATGTATATCCGTCCAATAGTTTTTACGTGCAAGAGAAACAAACATCCATACGACCTCACATACTTTCACATTTATAATATTAGTAGGATGTGTGCTGCAGATATCTTACGATTTTAAAAACCAATACAAATAATAGTAAATATTTGTTATGATTTTTGTTTAAACATAAGTAGTTTCAATTAGTTTCTTTTTGTTTTGCAGTACACATCAGCAAGGCTACATAAAAGATCACAATGAAGCAGTTAGTTTTGGGTAAGTGTTATACTTTATCTATTTAATAAGCCTACTGAATAAGGAACCAACCACCCCATGCATGGTTGTAATAATAATTCACTGAAGCCTTTAACTAAACTTTACCCATTTTTTTTCTAAGTAAAAATAATCTAAAGATTATGAATAAAAATTCAAACAGACAGGTATAACCGCTTTGTTTTATAAATAAATGATAAATAATAATACATTTATTGTATACTAAAATAGCACAAAAGAAAAGAGTTCAACGCGCGGGATTTTTCAATTCAAAGAACTGAGTCCTATTATCGAATACCTATTATTATCCTCAAGTGCATTAATTTGCGACCTGCATGCTAAACGATTTACCATGCACGTAAAGAATTTATTTTAAATAAACTTTATTTCTTAATATTACCTAATATGACATTTTAGAGTATAACGAATTGATAACGAAAAAGTAAAGTATGTAGTTTGAGAAACGGTCATATAATTTTACTTTGATTTACTTGGTTATAAAAATATTAAAAATGGATTGCTATAAATAATGCTTATTGTCAAAAAGTATTTTGTATAAGTAAAATTGATGTTATTTAAAAAAATGTAATGAAAAGTCCAATAAATAACTTTTAAATACAATTGGTTCTAAGTCCTAATAAAATCACTTTCGTTTTCATCTAACGCTGCGTTTGTATGCAACTTAACGTTAACTTATTTGAATTAAGAAAGTGCATTCGTTCGTGCGAATGCATTTTAGAAATCATTATACCTAGAACTCATTTCAAAAATAACGTATTAAAATAACAGATAAATATTAATTTTATTTGTATGCAAATGGAAAGTCACTCGCACAATTTAAACTAGGCGATAGTAACTGTTAAAATATGAATTATTCGGTTTTGTTCACGAAGATTTAGTGGCATGCGTACAACATTGTTTCTTTTAGCAAACTATACCGCCGTCTCTTACTTTAATTAAACAATGTCATGTAAAAAATCTGATAACAAGCATGTAGTGTAATATTAAAAAGCAAGTTTCCATGTTGCTATTGTGTTGTTGATTGTGGAATCCGCACAGATAATCAGTAAAATTGTCGTTTTGTATCGCGACACGGAGGCGCGAGACGTAAGATAACTTTCTAGGCACGCACTAAGCGGGGAAATGTATGGTTCGCAGAATAAATAAAAAATAAATAGTAATAAAAAAAAATGTGTGTTTAATTTTGTGTAGATACATTTGTAAGTTGGTAGTCTTGTCATGAAATAATAATAATAAAAGTAGTTAGATTTGTCATAAATAAAATTATGAAGAGCAATAGAGCAAAGAGAAACGAACTATTGGCGAAAACTTTAGTAAAAAAAACACTTTTTCATGGGAAAGAGGTATTGAGGTCTTTGCGAATTTCGGTAATTTCATAGATACTAATGGTTATGTTTTTAAAAGCTGCCTAGGTGTAAAAATAGGGTAAATAAAAGTATATCTGGTCATTTTTATAGAGAGAGCAAGTTTAATGAGTATCAATTAGGTTTTTAACTTTTTACTATATTTAATGAGATTTCAACAAATATCTGTCAAGAAAACCCTAAACCCGACAAGCTTAATCAATGATTAAATCTGAGTATCATTTGGTAAGACGACTGTAAGGAATACTTTACATACTTGACTCTCTAAAAGCAAGGCCCCAACATTTCAAAGTTCTAATAATTGTGCCATAAAATTACTGTGATTATATAGCTTTCATACACACATAAATAAAGCCGTATCTTTTGAAGCTCGTCAACATATTTCAAGAGCCAAAACAATTAACTCTGGTGTTGCTCGCGCGCATATGGTTTTTTTTCTTTTTTCCTGTTGCATTCAACCTTTTTTGTTGCCAGTGCAACTATGCAGTACAATAGACTTGGGTCATCCGAGTGCATTCACCGTGGGACTGTGCTTTACTTTATAAACAACGGTGCCGTGTAGAAAAGCTTTAGATTAGGCTGAATTGTGTTGTATGTGGTCAGTGCCTTTGTGGTACAGATAAAAAAATGTACTAGAAATGTAGAGGAAAAATAATAACAGCTGAATAACTTAAAACGTAGTTTTAATAACAAAAAATAATGTAAAAACTATGTATGAAGTAAACTTTGTTGTATGTGGTCAGTGCCTTGGCGGAACAGAAAAAAAAACACTAGAAATCTGGAAGAAATATGAAAACGGTTGAAGATCTTATAACGTAGATTAAATAAAGAATTAAATCGTAAAGACGTTAACTGTGTTGTAGCTAGTTTTAAAACATAATTAAATCTGCAATCTGAATCTTCAATTGATTATTATTAACATTATAATAAAAATAACAGCCCGTAAACTGTTAATATTACAGTATATTATTTAACAACGAACGTTCGACATATCAATAATAGTTAGTAGGTATACAATAAACAGTGTTTATACTTCATCTAACATAGCTGGATAGTAAACACTGGCGCACCGTTACTGGACCTACAATCTAGACTTGTTTTGAAATACTATTGCATTGTGTATGCAATTTTCTACTTACCTATAAACCGAAGTGCATTCAATGTACTTAGGAACAACCTAGAAATTGCTGTTTTGTTAAGCGTAATTTTTAGGTTCAATATTAGATTTGTGAATTGTTTATTGTGTAATAAATGGCGGTTTAAATTTGTTTTAAACATGGAACATTAGAAGACATTTGGGTATAAAATTGATGGAATCGGGCGTCACTTTGCAGAAATTCATTTAGATGACACTTTTTATTTAGTAACTAAAAGTTAGTTATAGTTTATATAACTTGTGATATGAAACAATAGGAAAAAAAATATCGTAACATCGTGTGTGAAGCAATTGTAGCAGAGCTGTTAACAACACATTCGTACTTTAGTTATACGCTTACTATAATTGTTTATTTATAAACTATACATAATCAAGAAAATAAAAATCTATAAAAGTTACTTAGTAACGATTACCTACATATCGAAGCATCAACAACTAAGTATTTTCTTACAAATCAGGTTTATATGCAAATGGGGCCTGGGAAGGTCGACGCAAACCAGTCTAGTGTTTATGTTATTGTAAAATATTCTGAACATCTCATGTTTTTGGGATATCATAGAAAAGATAATAAAAATAGAAATTTGCAATAAATCCACAAGAGAAATTCGAAGAGAAACTGTTAATTGTTATTTAAAGATATTTTTGTTTTTCTAGAGATTTGATCGGTTTATAGCTATTAATTAAGTCGGTTATATATTGCTCCACTCTCCTAGGCTATTAAAATTCCTTAGTTATTGAGGATGACTACTTTCCTTTTTTCTCCTAGATAAAACAAATCTTAAATAAAATAGCTTAATAATTATACTTCCACCAGCCTCCTGTACTTATATTAAGGTCTAAATGCTGTACAAATGAAGAAATATAAAATAAAATTTATATTTTTATTCCAGTGTTGGTGCTAGCAGTAGGCTTGTCTCAAGCGAGATGGCTGCGTCGAGGACGCGCGGATCGCATCACCAGCTTCGTGGGAGATGCTACCAACGAACTGTCCACTGCTATATTCCAGGTATAACTTAAAAACCCTTTTTTACAATGAGTACAGTTTTAAATACTATTAATAGAAGTAAGAAAAGTTTTAGAACAATGAGTTGGTAATCAAACTGAAAGCCTTCTTGGTGGAAAGCTGGCAAAATAAACACGTATGCAGGACTGGCCGTATAATCTTTAAATTTAATAAGTGGCCAGTAAGTTTTTTTTATTTTTGGCCAGTAAGTTTTTTAAAGGAAAAAAGTAAACAGTCCTACCTAACATATTTAACATACTTGATACATTGTTAACAGGGCTACATCGATGACAACAAAAACATCGCGTTCTCCCCCCTTGGCTACTCAGCTATTTTGGCCATCCTAGCGGAAGGAGCCGAAGGGGAGACCAGGAAACAACTTGTATCAGCCCTCCACTTGCCAGAAGATCAAAATCTAACAAGAAAAACTTACAAGTACATCATGGAAAGGCTCAAAAACACCCACGAATATAAATACAACCAGCCTGAACTTAAAAACTTCTTCTACATTTACAAAAACTTCACAATTAAAGACGATTACAAGAAAATCCTAGAAGACTACTACCTAACTGAGGTAAGATCAGTCGAAAGATATACTGGACCAAGTGACTTCAGTGCCGAGGAAAATGACGATAAAGAGACTATTGTAATCAGCGACAAGAAACCAGAACTTGAACCAGCTAAGCCAGAAGACATTCCTGAGCTTGAACCTCCCAAACAAACTGACGAGAAACTAATCTCCTTCGCTGTTGAAGACAAGCCTGAGAAAGTAGACATTTCCCAATTAGAATACAAACCAGCTAAAAATATCAAAGAGAAAATCAAACAAGTGAAGAACTCATCTAAGAAAGAAGATGCAGTTTTGGGAGACGAAGAAGAAACTATGGTAGCAGTTGAGGCCAGAAACCACGGTAGGAGCCTTAAAGTTCTACAAGAGCCGACTGACATTACCTCCAGCCTCTCAGTTAACAGTGTTGGACAAAAGAATAAGAAGCGTAAGTTGTTATTTTCAACATTAAATAAATGTTGCTTTACCCGTTCCGGCTTTCTATTTAACATTGTAATTCTATTATTTTAGCCTCAGCATCCAACTCTTTGATGATCATCTTCAACGGCATGTACTTCCGAGGTTCGTGGAAGAAGCCTTTCGAGAAAGTGGAACCTGGCACTTTCTACAAGTCAAACATTGAGAAGAAACAAGTCCCCATGATGAAGACCAGAGGCACATTCAAGACTGGTCAGCTTCCAGGATTGGATAGCAAAGCTATTCTCCTACCATATGACGTAAGCACTTTACGATTTATAACGTAATCATACTTATTTCTGTGAATGCTATTAAAAAGTCGTTATGATATGTGAAATGACAGGTAGACCATATTGTAAGCATAATGCGGTTTCATTTTGTAATGATTAGTGACCCAAATTATATTACTATTCCAATTTAGAATATCACCAACCATTGAAGTTAAATTGTATACTGTAGGTATGCTTAGATAAATCACTGTATATAAAAAAAAATGGAATGAAAGTTTCATAAAACATCTGTTTTAATAGCAATAGCCACTATTCATCTGATGTTTTTAAGAACATGCTCAAATATTAGCTCCAACATTAATCTCAACTTCAGCTCACAATCAACTCCTCTTCAAAATGGTTAGCTTCACTTTGAATTTTCCTAGTAAATCCTGCTAATATTATAAATGTGAAAGTTTGTGAGTATCGATGTATGGATGGATGTTTGTTACTCTTTCACGTAAAAACTATTAGACGGATTTGGGTGAAACTTTGCAGTAATATAGGTTATACATCAGAATAATACATAGGGTATTTTTTTCCGCGGGGAAACTTTTCATTCCCACGGGAAACCGACTTCGAACGGAGTCGCAGGCGGCCACTAGTTCTTTAATAATTACAATCTGCGTTCAGGGCGGCCGCTACGCCCTCCTGGTAGTGCTGCCCCGCTCCCGCGACGGCCTGACGCGCCTCACCGCCGACCTCCCCGCCACCCCGCTGACAGAGATCCAGGACAGCCTCCAGGAAGAGGAGATCTGCGTGTGCCTGCCAACTTTCTATGTGGAGACCACCACCAAACCCGTGGCAGCTTTGGCCAAGGTATGAAGATTTGGAACAATTTGATTTATTAGTAAAATTTTATAGCATTAGAAAAGCTGGTTCGTTCACAAACATAATAACTTTGACTAAATACTTATGTAATGTTTCAGTAAACTTGGGTTACCCGAACCAAAGCCCAAGTTTCGACAATCTTATGTACCTACTTATAAAGAAAAGCCTATCTACAAACCAGAGTAGAATTTTAACTAATTACACAAATATCCTCTTTCTCCTCCTAAAACTCAATCAAACCCGTCTCTCAAACAGAATATCACCTAAAAAGCATAAAGCTAACCTAAAAAAAGCATATTCTGTCCTCAGTTCGGTGTGAGCAGCATCTTCAGCCGCGACGCGTCTCTCTCCGGCGTGTCGGCGACGGACGGTCTGTTCGTGCAAGAGTTGGTGCAGCACGTAGCCGTGAGGGTCGACAACGCTGATACCTCCGCCTCGGAGATCGCTGGTAAGTGTTATTGCATGGAGTTTTTGAGGAAGTGGCGTGTGGACGGAGTTTTAAGGGAAGTAGAATGTTACTGAAATTTTGAGGCAGATTTTTATTTAAGACTGACGAATAGATAAAACACTAGCAATTGTTATTTTTAGCTAGATGTATTTTACTTAAATACTATCACTTAATAGATAAGTTAATAAATATTTTTTCTGTTTAGCTGCTAACCCAGGCGTTGAAATCGAAGCTCTTAAGAGCCTGCCTCTTGCTGATGCTGTTCCTGCTTCCAAGAAGTTCAGCGTGGAACATCCCTTCCTCTTCTACATCATTGACCAACTCGACAATTTGGTGGTCGTCGCCGGCAAAGTTACCGACCCAGAACAACCCACCCCTTTCGAAATTTAAAAATTAAGATTAAAAACTCCTTCGTCACATTTCCACACTGACGGCTTACACCATACTTTGATGATCTCTACAGACGAATAAAAACGATTTCGAAAATGGAGCTAAGCTTTCAGTAAACGAGGTTAGATGGAATTAATTTAATGAACAACTATTTATTTTTATTTATTCTTTGCTGTGAAGTGGATGGGATTTTTTAATTGATGTTTATATTCTGTCTTTTATTTAAATTCTTGTTCAAAGAACCAGATGCATTTGATAAAGAAAAAGTACACAGCGTAGTATGTAAGGTAGAATTAAGTTATTTTTATTTATTTATACTTATTAGGAGTTGTGATACGTTTTATATAATAAATTATTTCATTAAAACAATGTGAAAATATTATTTATTTACTTTTTAGTCTTTCTATCCCTTATTGAAACTAGTTTGGCAAAGGTTGCCACATACAAAAACACAAACTTATTGAAGGTAGTTTTAAAAAAGGTCTCACAAATAAACGTTTTCGTTGCTAATATATTATGTCAAACTGGGAATGCTGGTCGTCCCGCGAAAAAGTGATGTACTACTTGAATAGTTAAAGATTAAATAGTGTATGTGTTACCAATTAAATTGAATTTAAAACTTTAGTCATGGAAGCAAATAAAGAAAACATTAAGAAGCTGCTTTCAACGAAAATACCTTTACCAAAGGAGCCTCTGCCGCCGTTGCCTACACATTTACTAAACTCGAAAGATGCAATCAATCAACTAAAAAAGCGAATTCCATTAAGAACACTAAACTCCTTACCTGTAAATATATGTTTGCCTAGTACAAGTAAGCCTGTTAAACCTGACATCCGCGATGTGAAATTAAGACAAAGAAGTGAAGATCTAGAAAATTTTGCTGTAGTTGAAAGTCGCCACACGGTCTTGACTCCTATGCCCAGATCAACTGCGCTAGAGTCTAGAACAGTTAAGAATATCAAGAGAAGTTTAAAGAGACCTCATAGTCGGGAGCTGCTGGGTGTACATAAACAAACGAAGGCTGAGGAAAAAAGCATATTTAATATTGATTTAACCAACAAACTACAGGTACATCATGTTGGTAAGTTTCTGAATCTAGAAAATGACAATTTATTATCAATAGTTATTCCATCAGAGTTATTTTTGCAGCAGAACAAATAAGTAAGACCGAAACTGAAATAAGAGACTACTATGAGGATATATTTCTTAATCTGTTAGCATCTGAAGCAAAACCCCAGGCAGTTCCTAGGGTTCCTAGTATTACAAGGGCTTGTATTATTAATTGGCTGATGAAAGTCAATGTGAGTATTCAATTTAATATCCATACATAAAATAGAAAGTCTAACCTGTTATTGTATTGTAATTTTTGACATTAAGGCTACTGATTGGCCAAATACGGGGAAGTACCGAAATCCAATCATCGATAATTTAAATATAGTTAAGGTGACGTTTGTTCTTTATGTACGTAGATAATGTACGTTTCTGATGAATAATCTTGTGGTTAGTAGGTAGTTTTAGTTGGTATTTTATAAATTTCAGGTATAACGACTACCAAATATAATGTTGTGTACCTTAAGAATACGAATAGACAGAGCTTTTGACATAATCATAATTCATTAACGTGGCTTGTTGATTAAGGATAAGTGTAGGGTGAATACAATAATAACAGTGAATGGAAATTTGTTTTAACTCGTGGTCAACAGCACAGTAGAGATTTTTCTGCAACTTCCTTCACAAATATAATTAATTGGTTTACATGAGACCATATTTCACTGAAATCTAACTAGTAGTTTAGAAACATTTAAGTATTACTTTATTAATAGAAAATCGTTTTGAATTTGGCTTATAACAACTACCGCAATATTTTCACAAATAGGGTGCGAACGGCAATCCAGCTGTAGTCCAGACGGCTATTTGGTACCTGGACCTTATCCTCGGCACCACAAAAGTTGACCTGGATAATCTACAGGTGATCGCTACTGCTTGTCTTTGGATAGGACAGAAGGTCCACGGTCCTTACCTGTCAGCGGCGAAGCTTGTCGCTTATTCAAGAAATGCCTTTTTTCATGAGACATTATTATCTGCTGAAAAAGAAATTCTATCACACTTGGTAAGTACCTATACCGAAATCTATAAATTGGTTAAGAGTTTCTTCAAGTAAGACTTACTAAACATCAGTTGTGCCCTCACCGTTTTGACTTCAACTATAGTAACAGCCCTTTGTTTTATTTTTCAGAAATTTCCTCCACAACCTGTAGTGCCCCAAGAGTTCATTACATTTCTATCTTGGTGGTGCGACTCCGCCAATCCTGGTGAGATTGAAGTAGCCGCCACCTTTCTCTGCATGTCAGGGTTAATGGTAGATAAGTCATTGTGTACAGAACTACCGTCTGCAATAGCAGCAGCATCAGTTTACAACGCAGTGTTGCTGCTAAGAAAGAAACAACTGGTAGAGCGTCTGCAGAATTGTATGGTGTAAGAATATTGTTTTTTTTTTTAATTTTAGAGCAGTGGTTGGGAACTCGCGACCTACTTGTAGTCGGTAGTTTTTTACATACTATTAGGTATATAATAGGGTTGGGTTCGTCGGGCTCGTAAGGATACCTAATATCAATAAGTTTAAGGCCTTGTCTTCATTTGGTCCTTGCCTGCCAAAAGGTTGCCGACCGCTATATTTGAGCTTACTATAACGCTTAGCAAGTTAATTCTATTGACTGATGTTTCTTTACCTCAAAATAACAATTTAGACGTAGCCAGTTTAATATTAAATTTTCTTACTTTGTAGGTACAAGGAGATACAAAAAAAGACGACAGACTTAAGTAAGATTAGATTGATTCTTCGGAAGGCAATACGTACTATCACATCTCCAGTATATGAATATAAAACACCATTTAAACATTATGAAGCGCCACCGCTAAATATATCTCAGCGAGTAGTAGATGCAGCCAAAGAACTTCTTGCTCGAGACACGAAAATAATACTACTTGAGAAAAAAACAAGTTCTTACAAACCTTAATTATTTTATTGTTTTTGTTTATATTTTTAATTGTATATATCAAGATTGATAAGCAGGAGTTACAAGTAATACAGTCTTAGTTAATAATCATTGACGTTATTGAAATGTGTTGTTATTTTGACGTTATGATTATTTTTAACTTTTGACATGATTTAGGGTAAGTTATTAATGGATGTTTGAATAAATGAGTAATGTGATTAAAAAGTGTCATCATTTGAAACTATAATAGGGTAAATGACTTAAAACCATTTATAACTATTTGTAATTAAAGTAGATAAATTATACTAAATATATTATCACCATTGCTATAAATTAGTTCTTTTGGAAAAATTTAGTAGGTAGGTTACCTACCTACTTACTCGTATAAACCTAATGCATATGTAGCTATATTTAGATGCAAAACCTGACGTTTGCATCAAGTTATCGACTGAAATATTTTACAATTAACTATGTTATTTTCTTCAAAGATACATATTTGTCGCACAAACTATCATCAAAGTTTTGAAACATTACCCATTCCAATTCAAAAATATTGCCAATATTCCGACAAAAGCCATAAGCAAAAAACTTTAAGGAAATATTATGAGCCTGACCGCTCGTGGAAAAACCTGTACTTATAAGTTCTTTAATTGAAAAAGATCCTTGTTTGCTGACGTTAAAGTTAAATTTTGAATGGCCGATTAATGATGCGTCTTACATTGGTTCCAAGCTTGTTTATATTTTAAAGTCATTACTCGAATACTGTGTGTACGAAGAGGAGTGTAGTATGTTGTCATAAATACTGTAAAATAGCTAAAGAATCTGTTAAACTCAACTGTGATAGTGTTTAGAGATAATACTCCATAGAATTAAGTTACCACGATGATTTTTAGAGGTAAGTAAAATTTATTTTACGACTTGACCTCTCTATGTAAAAATGTGTCTGCAGTTACTGTAACAGGTTTCATTGTTATTTTTAGCTTGATAATATTCATTTCCACACATTTAAATACTATGTTTATTATGGTTTCAGAAATAATTATAATATTCGGTCTAGTGTTATCAGTTAGTTGTGATGGATTCAACAATGTTGGTTACGAGCGGATATATTATCCCGGTGAAGGATTCCAAATGGGTAATATTCCCTATCAGCCTTACGCAGGACCTTTGAGAGGTGATGTCAACAGCCTTCAAGTCAGAGGAGTCAAACCAGAAGAAATGCCCGTAGTCAAACAACCAAGCACCGTTTTAGAGCCACCTAATCCAAATAATCAGCAGATATTAAATAGAAATGCAGAAGTCGCAATCGAAAACAAGAAAGATAATGTGACTGCAACAAATGTTCAATACGAAAAAGCTTCAAGTGTACTTAGCAGTTTTGGACTTGATTTAATAAAAGTAAGAAAACGTATATCATCAACTGACATTGTTATATTTTGTTAAATATTATAATAAACTGGGCATCTAATAGCAGTATTTTCTGTGCATTTTCAGGATATAAGTCAATCGAAAGCAGGAAACTCGGTAGTGTCTCCCTTTTCAATAGCCATTCTTTTATCTCTATTGCAACAAGGTGCTTCAGGAAATTCTTTGAAGCAGATATCAAACGCCTTGCACCTACAACCTCAAGAATCTGCTGAAATATTCAAAATATTGGGAGAGGAAATCAAAGTAACTATGACCTTTGTTCATTATTTTCCGGAAGATTATTAGTTATTTTGTTGGCTATTAGATATAGTGTTACTGATAATACATTTTTGTTCAGACTTGTTAAGAATTCATGGAAACATCGTTTTATGACGCACGGGCCGTTAATTACAATACTTGTTTCTTGAGTCATTATCTATTTTATTTTTATAAAGCAGAATGCATGTTTAAATGATGTTATCTTCTTTCAGAAACGTGACTCCAATAATGTTTTAGAAATAGCAAACAACGTCTTTGTGGCTGGTGAATTTGAACTTAGTAAGAAATTTAAAGGAATCGCAACTAATAACTTCAGGAGTGATGTGACTCCATTGAGTTTCCAAGACGGTGCTTTAGCATCAAAATTCATCAATGATTGGGTTGCTGATAAAACTCGGGATAAGATAACGAATTTAATAGCTCCAGGTAACTTTAACCATTTTAATTTCGAAATTTGGATTGATATAACTATCTACAATGACATTAATAGATGAACCTTTAAGATTAAATGATAATGACTGAACCTTCAACCTAGTCTTGCTTGTTTAGGTTCCCTTTTTTATTTAAATGAACTTTCATCCAATATAGTTCTTCACTAATTAATTTCAATGTTTGTATTCCAGATGCTATTGGTCAAAATACTCAAATGGTTCTTCTGAATGCAATGTACTTTAAGGGGTTATGGAAGATAAAATTCAACCCTAATTCGACGGCTGCCGGTAAATTTCATTTAAGAGATGGAAAAACAATAAATACACCTTTCATGAAGAGCTACTTTATGTACAAAGCTGGCTATGATCCGAGAATTAAGGCAGAAATTGTGATTTTGCCATTCGAAGTAAGTTTTATGGCAAAAAGGCTAATTGTGATAAAGTTTCGAAATCTTAATTATGTTAAGGTTAGATAACGATTTAAATTCTCGGAGGAAAAATCCTTAAGGCAATTATAATTTGGTGAGCTGGTTGATGAAGACTCATTTAAATGGAATAATATCAAATGTAACTTGATTATTAGTCTAACTCACTGCTCATTTACTGCCGCGCTTATGTGAAGTGTAACCTAACTGTAGTGAACAAACATAGGAATTCTATCGATATAAGAGTACAGGGTCTTCAAACTAGTCCTTAGGTCATGAATATATTTTTGTATTATTTAATTTTTGGTACCGTAAAACCGTGGTACCTTGTTTTATTTGTATTCTTCTTCGTTTTACATTGGCACTTGCAGTACGAGTATTAATATCATCAAAAACTTTAAAGAAATCAACAGCAAACAACAGTTTAACATAACAAACGAGTTTCTTCACCTCTCTTTCTATAAACGCTACTAATAAAGGCAAGCAATTTGTTAATTAAATATATAAAATGCGAAAATAATTTTCAGAACGAGGACTATTCAATGATGGTACTTCTACCAACAGGAATCGATGAAATGGAATATACCTTATCTGCTCTTTCGAAAATTAATCTCAAAGAGTACCACGATAAACTCAAACCTCAAGAGTTGAAACTTGAGATACCAAAGTTTAATATCAAGGCGCAAGTGGACCTAATACCTATATTGCGAAAGGTAAACACAAAATTGAATTGTAAATATTTATTTTCGTCAACAGAAAGTATAATTTAAGACAATGTAGGTTACAGGAATTTGATTTACAATTAAATTTATAAAAAAATATATATATAAACGGTCTTAAAATAATGGAATGATTGTGATTTTTACAGATGGGTATAACAGACGTTTTCGGTTGGAACCCCAGTCTTAATGGCATCGGTTTATACCGTAATTCTTCTCCTAGAATTGACAACGCGATTCACTCAGCAGTTCTATCTATTGACGAGCAAGGAGGCACAGCCGCCGCAGCAACCGCATTTACAGTCATAGCACTAATGTACGACGACACACAAGAAATTAAAGTCAATAGACCTTTTGTAGCAGTATTTTGGGACAATAAGCTTTCCATCCCCCTATTTGTAGCAAGAATCGAGGATCCTTCTAAATAAACTATTCTAGATCGAAAGTCTTTTGGTTTGATTTGAGTTTTTTACAGCTGTTTATGATGGGGTCGTCGGCGAAGATTCTGAGTTTGCCGCTATAGTAAGACTCTATTTCTTGGAGGGTTTTCCCTTCGGTCTCTGGTTGGAAGAAGTAGAGGAATACGGAGCCGATGAAGCCGAATGCTGCGTATACCGCCCAGGCTCCGGAAAGTCGGAATTTGCTTTCGATATCGATAAGTGTTTTGGAACCTAAGAATGTGATGACGTAGTTGCTGGCTGCAGCCAAACCTTGGGATGTTGCTCGACTCCTGAAAATAAAACAATATTTTTAGTGCCAGTAGATAAATTTATACATTATTTTGAAAAGAATGATTCAGACGCAATGCTATTTTAACACATACTGCTTTTTAAGAGACAAATTTTTTACAGAATTTATTAATTTTATAATAGTGTCTGTTAATGTTAGGTATTTAGTGATAAAGTCTACTATAAAATGACGTACCTATAAGGGAAAACTTCACCCAGCAGCACCCAAGGTATCCCGAACCCAGTGAACATCGTCATCAAGAAGAACAGTATCATCGGAACATTACTCTTTTCCTTCGGGAACGTGGTAGCATCATACGAAAACACTGAAGGGTCCAAACTAGATCCACAGTAAATGCTCATAGCGAGGCAGCAAACTGCGGTACCGAATAAGGAGGATATGGCAATCTTGCGTTTTCCGAGGATTTTGATGAAGGCTATGACCGCCATGGTTGTGACGAAGGTTATGACTCCAACCAGAAGCTGTAAAAATAAGAATAAGCAATTAATTTATCATTGATTAGTATTATACTGGCAAAAAGAAAGATCCAAAAAAGAGTCTGAATCAAAACCGGTGGAAGGGCTTTGTGCAGGGCTGGCTGCTTTGATATAATCATGTATATATAAGTATTTTATGTTCACTATGTTTCTAATGAAAGGGTAAAATAGGCAGAGTCATTACTGACACCAAGACCGAACAGCTAAAGCTAAACTAGAGAATATCACCAGCGCATACTTTTTATGATTTCTCTTCACTGTGAATTTAACTTTTAAGTTTACTTATAAGATTAAATTCAATTAGCTGGTTATATATTATAATTATTTATATAGGTACAAAAAAAATCTGCGGTTTATGCGTAATTGAGTAACGAACTTCCACATTTTTAATATTAGTAGAATAATAAAGCTTCCGTATCATTGTGCTGCAGAACTGGATATAAGTGACTATTAACCTTTCATAGGATTTCCTGTTTGGTGTCGCTTTATTACTTGAAAAATTGCTAGTTTAGCAAGTTGTTAGAAACCACTTGATTACCCTACGTAGCTATTACTTGGTGAGAAAATACGTATATTTGTGAATCTATTCAAATTTTCAGTCTTTGTGCTAAATTGTTATTTTTATGAAAATAAAGTTGAGATTTCGAAACAGACTCCTCAAGTTCTATGCTCTTATCCTTATATTAACAGAATTGCCAACTAAATGACCACATTTGCAGACAACACTACATTCATATATAGCCATTCTCAACATTACAACATGGTTTAAAATGTATATGAATAAGGCCGTCAGTGTAACTAAAATAATGGTTAACATTGTATTTTTCATAGATAAACGATGGAAAATCAGATCGTCACTGCATTAAAAGATAACACACAGTTAGTGTTGCAAGTAGTTATCGTAATAGTAAGTAATCTTTAAAATGTGACCTTAACTAAGGTAAGGTAGATAACTAAAGGAACTAAGTAAACCAAGGTTATACGTTTTTACTGTTGTGTTTATAATATTCATGATTGACGAGATAAATAGGAAAACGAATGAACGTTTATCATGGTATTTAGTCAAATTAGCCATGAATATGTTATACTTTACAGTTGTAATGGATATAAAAACAGTAGGTAAAGTAAGCTAAGCAAGACTAAATCGGGTAAAATAGTATCTTACGATAACTTTCCTATATAGGTATTTTTATCACTTCATCTCGACTCGGCTTGATCATAAATTTTACCAGTTTAAGAGGAGGTAAGAGTACATACAAATAGCGACTTTGCTTTATAATATGTTAAGGAAATGAAGACGACGATGACATCCCTGAAAATTGCGCACAGTTTTCAAGTAACAATAACTTAGTTACTGTTTAAAGTTCTGACACAAAATATCTACTACTAAACTATACTTACAACAACAGTTTTGCCTTCCAGCGGCATTCCCATAGCTTCAGCGACATTCACCATGTTGGGTCTGACGGGAGCTAGTCCAGACATCACGAAGAATGTGAAGTAGAATACAGTGAGACCAAGGGGCCGAAGAGTCTCCTTGCAGAGCATCACGTACTTGAACTTAAGGACGAATCTGTAGATGATAGAAAGGATATGTTAATTTCTAAAGTAAACTATTATGTGTTTTTTTTTTACGGATTTATACGCGCCATCTTTTACTGAATGAACTGGAGTTAACAAAAATAGTTTCTACGTATACGTCTAAATCTCAGGTCTCTTGTGACCAGCTTGGTGATTCTTTTCTTACAATGGTGGAGAATGTGAATAAGATTCAGTCTTAAAAGTTGTAGAATAATTTATATTTATTTCTTAATCGCAACCAAAGCTTTGTAAATCTGTTAATCTATCAAAGCTAAAAACAACAGTTTTCAATCCTAACATAACAAAACAACATACCTTTTAAAGAAATTCATGTTCTTATGTTGGCATTCTTTCGGTTTCTCGTTTTGTGCGCAGCAAATTGGGCATTCCTGCAACTGTTTAGAGTATTCTAGCAAATGGTCGAACTCTTCTCGAACATTCTCGGAAGTGGTCCAACCACGAAGTTTGCAGAGTGCTTGCAATGCTTCCTTCTCTCGACCTTTGACGAGGAGCCAGACTGGCGATTCTGGTACCTAAGAAAAAAAAATCAATAAATATTAGATTCTAAATTATTCTATCAAAGTATAGGCGTTCAAAACCACGTGATTTTAAAAATGTAGGTTACGACAACTTTACGTTCTTAAAGCCATTTGGAGCTTAAATAACAAAATAACCAAAAATTGTTGACCTTGTATTTTATTTTTATACCCATGACCAAATTTCTAAGGGTTTGCATTTCGGTGCCAAATTACTGGTTTATACCTTTATTATACCGATAATATGCCTCTTTACCCTGTGCACGTATCTTTTCTTGACTGTGACACCTATCTACAAAATATTCATCATTGCTAAATACTGACCTTAAAACAGTGTATATGGTAAAAGGACATCTTGCGAAATGTAAATAAACTTTTTAAATCTAGGTTTGTGTTACGACCATCAAATCAGATTAAGAAGATGATAACAATATATTGTTTTATTTGAATGTGGATGTTTTTTTGGGAGTAAATTAAACTGACTGAAAATTCTATGTCACCTGCCAACTGGTGGTAGGCACTTACGAGTACTACTAAAATCACATATGTACCTACATTACAACACGAAGACCAGAACCTTCCATATGACATGCAACTATCAACTTTTCTAGCCTACTAAGCTTTTAATTGTGTCGTCAATTTCATTTCCCTATATCAGCACATAAAAACATGAGGAACATGCCCATTCAGATACCTAGATTACAACACGAAGACCAAAGACCATCTCTATGACATGCAACCATCAACTTGTCTAGCCTGCTTAGCTTTATACTTTCACCTAAATTTTATTCCTCCATAACTTACAACAAGCAGCCCCAGCATCATAGCAGCCAGTGGGGCCGCCAGACATATCAGCGCGGCCTGTCTCCAGTTGACCACCGTACCCAGGAAGAACATGAGGAACATCCCCACGGACGTGAAGAACTGGGTCACCGTGCACAGGAAGCCACGGAGGTGGGGCTCGCTGGGGACAATGGGGAGAAAAGGCTTTAGAAAAGGGATGGCTTCATTACGTAGTATAAGTCCAAGTCGCTAATTCTGTCTGTTTGTATGTTTGGCCGCTAACACCTCCTAAACCAGTTGAGGGATTTTAATGCGGTTTTTACCGTCCTATAGGTATTAAATAAAGATCATTGAGAAAAAGTTTTTTAAGTTAACTAAAACTGAATGTTTCGGGAACAAGTCGCCCAAAATTACACCATTGCGAAGCATGGGCGGGTCACTAGTGTGTTTATAAAGTCTATTAAATACAGGAATTCCATAAGAGAGGGACATGAAAGGCTGATTTGTATCAGTTCGTATAAAGTTTATAACTAGTTATTGTTTAAGTTGATACCTTTTCTTTTGTTCTTGAAAAGTTTAATTTTTTTTTATAGTTAGTATAGTTGTAATCTTAAGTTAACAACCTTCAATCTATGGGATGGTAAATGACAGAAGTTTTGGCCCTCTTTCTAAATAACCCTATGGTTCAACGGGTTTAACTCAAAAGTTGATCTTTAAGTAAATCAAGTTGAGTAGTTTAGAAAGAAAAGGTAATTAATATAATTATTAGTATTACTTGATAACATAGAGATTTAACATTAAAGATGATTGGATTCCTTTCATTCTTTGTAATTACCTTAAGCATCTTATATTATTATGAGTCTATCTGTCTGAATTAATAAACTCTCAATAATGTAATAAGTAATTTATGGCTATGTAGAAGAATAATAAAAGTTATAAAAACAACCTGTCTTTACTCAGATTATTTGCAATGGAATTCCCATAATATTTTATAAGAACATTTTCTTCCTTTATGCGATCTCTAGCAGATATTTATAAAAATATGAAAAGTGTGAATATTTATATCCGATAAATTATTACTTACAACTTAAGACTTTTAACATACTTAAAAATCTAAGTGTGTTTAATGTGAGCATTGTCCACGTATCTCACTTCATGTAATTTCGTTGTTTAATTAGTTAAATGATTTCTTTTAAAACTAGTGGCCCCCCGCGACTCCGTTCGCGTGGAAGTCAGTTTTCCGTGGGAATGAAAAGTTTCCCCGCGGAAAAAAGTACCCTATGTATTATTCGTATGTATAACCACTTTACTGTAAAGTTTCATCAAAATCCGTCAAGTAGTTTTTACGTGAAAGAGTAACAAACATCCATACATACTCACAAACTTTCACGTTTATAATATTAGTAGGATCGTCATTACAATAGAACTAATCGTTTATTTTAGTACTTACGTACTTATGTTAGTGAGTTTTTTTATCAATTTTAATACTTAACACTGTCATTTGTAAATGATTTTCTTTGTGATCACTGTGTTATTAGTTAATGATTTTCTTTGTCCAACGTTTAGTTAAAAAAAGAATTAAGATAAATCCGTCGATTTAAATGCAATTTACTTAAGTGTATTATAGTAACAAATGGCATTAATGTAGTAGGTAATATAAGCAGGTTTACACATTATTTACATTTCCTGAGTCAAACAAGTATCTTAGTTAGTATCTACATTGTTTAAATTCGTGCAAATTATTGCATTAATCCTGCGATTATTATTATTACAGATAAACTTAGCTTTGTTAGAAACAGTTGTTATTTGTCATAAACCTATTTTTACTCTTAGCGGTTTTTTTAAGTTTTGTTCGTCAATCGGAGAATCCTTATTGACGTGGTTGGTCAATATTTATGTTCACACTTAGGTAAAGGTACTAATTAGGGTTTCTCCTACGTGGGCGGGTTAAGGACGCAAAAAAACCTGATAAATATTTGTGAGATGCTTATTATCATTATTTATGATACCATTTTAGGTATGTTTTTTTTTCATCCTAACATATTTTATACCGTCTACCGTTGGGCATAATAATTCCTATTAAAAATTTCAACTGAGAGTCCAACTAAAAGGATCCTTTGCCCAAATGTCGGCGTTTTAAATATTATTATTTTTCCAAACTTTAATAAAGCAACTCGATTTTACTTTTTTTTTTTTTACTAGCCGTTATTTTCCCAAAATATAAAATATATAAAATCAAGTACAAATAAAAAAATCCTACAAGAATTTAATATCTACAAATGCTAATAATAAAATAACGTTCAAAAACGCAAGTACGTACAGACTAAACAAAAGCTTTGAAAACAAGATATAATTTTCAACTTTTATTATTTTCAATTTTTAATTTAATATATCTATCTTCCGCCCACAGCTTTACTCGCGTCAACCAAATCAGTCTATGTCACTCCCTGATAACATAGCTTTCTACCAAAGAATTCCCAAAACTGGTTCAATAATTATAAGGACAACTTCTACTTCCCATACTCACGAACTTTACATCTTTATAATAAACATATATATACAAACTAATATAATAAGAAAAACTTACCTAATTTCGCCAACATAAGCATTTATAGGAGCCTCCATAACTCCTATACTAAGACCGAGCAGCGCACACGCAGCGTACAAAGATAGTACGTTCCACGAAAAATACATCAACAACCACGCGAAAATTATAGGAATATTTACTAGGAAATTTGACCTCTTACGACCAAAGTAGTCTACTATAGGACCGGAGACTACCGCCCCTAAGGGTTGTGTTAGGAAGGATATGCTACCTGAAAAGAAATATAACTTATTAAGTTATGAAAAGAGGATAATTTTGTTAAAACAAGCAAAATATTGGCAGATTTTTAAATACTAGCAGATAGGTACTTAAGATTAGACTAGAAAGTTACATAAGTTTTTATTGACATACGTTGCTATGAGATAAACAGTTTCATTGAAAATTATAAAAGTGCAAATATATTCGAATTGGTTACCATTTACGCCTAAAGCTTTTTGAAACCTTTAAGCTAGCTAGTTCTTACTAAGATTAGACCTAATTTGAGAAGACATCTAAGTAAAATAAGAATAGGTACTTACTGAACCAAGAAGCTTCTCTATCATTGAGTGAAAGCCCTTCAGAGGCATTCAGAAGATCTGGTAACGCAATTGTCATGAAACTGATTGCCATGCCCAAATCTAGTAGTAATAAATTCGGAGCCATGCAGGCTATGAGCTGAAAAAAACAAATAAGTATTTCAAAAAATGTAGCCAACATTTACTTATAATATAAAAATTTGTAGAATGGGTAAGGTAATTTTATTTATTATTCGTCCTTCAAACTAATTAGTGACGAGCTTACTCGCCTAAAAGTAAACGTCTTGTTTACAAAATTGTTTATTTTTATTATTTACATTTTAGAAAAACAAAATTGAAACATGTTGAATGCGGATATGCATATAAACAGAGACAAATGGCGACTTGGGTTCACCTTTTTCGAAGATAAAAGCAAAAAAGTTTTATTGGTACCAGTTTTATACCAACAATCTACGGTGTATGTACCTGCGTAGGTCGTCTAGACCAGCAACCTAACAATGTTATTTTGAAGTTGTTAACAAAAGTGATTGGACATGTCTGTCAGTAGTTTATGTTAAAGTGAGCTATTTAAAGAAGTACCTACAAAATGCAATGTTTCTTAAATTGTAAGTTAAAATAAAGATCAACTTATTTACCTGTGAAGCTATCGCTCGAGCCCTGCTTGCAGCGGGTGAACCCTCTTCAATTTGTAATTTTAGCACCATTTTTATACAAAAATATCACAGTAATAAAGTTCAAAATACAAAAATAACTTAATTTTTACACGATATAATAAAGATTTAAGTCTTAAAACAAACGAACGTAACTAATAACGCACTTTTTAATAAAATGTCCCGGCATTTCGGCGGAATGCGCGCTATTGTTTTTTTTTTAATTTAATTTGGCACAAGCGCGCACCTCGTGCTGCCAGTGGACTGAATGAATACTTTTTATCCGAATGGCCAGTGACATTGATGTAGCACTTAAGTAGGTTTGTTTCAAATCATTGTTTAACTGTGTATGTTCTTCTAATATTGTTTTAACTTCTTATCGTGTTTTGTCTTGGAATTGATATTGGATAGACGATTAGGTTGGTCAAAAAACCATCAAAGAAGTTAAACTGCGGAATATGCCTAATTTGTTTGCGTTTATTGTTTGATACTTATTACTTATTGGTTTAGGAATCACTTAAATTTTTAAACCGTAAATATAAGCTAAATAATTTGATAACGGGGCCCTTAATTACAACTATTGGTGTGTTTTTGATAAGAGTGTTTCTTGTATTTTTTTTGTGTTCATAAGGTTTTTGGTAAAAATCGGAACTTATATGAAATAAGAAGGTCAAGATGAAGACTATACCTACCTAATAAGGTTCCAAGTCGCTAATTCTGTCTGTATGTTTGGCCGCTAACTCCTCCTAAACCAGTTGAGGGATATTAATGTGGTTTTCACCATCTTTTAGGTATTTTTTTTCATTTAAATTTGTCAATAAAGGACCATCGGAAAAAGTTTTTTAAAGTTAGCCAAAAATCAATGTTTCGTGAGCAAGTCTACCAAAATTACACCATTGCGAAGCGTGGGCGGGTCGCTAGTTGAATACAATACTCTACCTTAAAACCTTGATTGAAACCAGATTAACCAGATTTAGGTATCTTATACCGCGTAAATACGATGTTTATTTCGAGAAGAGCCCACATTTCATCTTTGCCTGCTATTTTTTCCATAAATTGGCTACGACAGTGTTGTTCAATGTAAAACTTTCTTTTTAAGGTTGGGCGTTATTAAATACTATGAATAGATTATTCGAAGAAAATAGCAACGAAAAATATAAACTAGGAATAATTTACCTATAACTATTTTCTTAATCTTTCGTAAGTATCGTTAAAATTTACATCATGTAACCATAAACAATACGACTTGATGGTTTGGTTCCTACATAAGGTGATTGTTTAATTGATAAGGATATTCGTAACGCAACCATAGGTACTTCTAATAAATTGCGATGACCTTTAGCCACCATTTCTTTTATATGTTGTCAGTTACGCTTTAACTAAAGTGGATAGTAAAATATATCGTGATAATAGGGTTGCAATTTCCACCTATAAGATTATCTCCATGTTTAGGGTGTACCTGTGTTGTTATATTGGTCTTTGTCACTCCTAGGGGTTTGCAACGACTTAAGACAGAGACAGAAGATGACGAAGTTTGATGAACACATAAAAATTAATGTTTACGAAGAAGTATGTTACCTTTTTTACACTGGTCTTAAAATAAGGGTGGTCAGTGTGGTTAATTATAACTTCAGCTATTGGACAGATATTATATTTTTAATAACTTATACGCATGGCCACATAAATATTTTATGAGTTATTTTTATTACAGCTATTTCTTTGGCTGAATAACTTTGCGACCACAAATGCTTATCTGTGATGTGGTTAAAGTAAAATGTTTATTTTTTCTGTAGTCGGTGAGTGCACTTTTTGCATGCAATTTGGGGAATAAATATGTTTTGAGGAAAGTGTTTCGTTAAGAGAAAAATCGTTCATAATTTAATAATTGTTTTTTTATTTCCTATTTTAGTTCTGCTACAGATACACGCTACCTGGGAACATGTGACGTTTGTAATTAAATCAATTATTTATTTATAAAAAAAACTTTGAATTAAACAGGTAAAAATAAATTAGTATTTTGTTTTTTAAGATCATGTGAATAAATGAAGAATGCGCTAAATGTGCGCTATAAATGCGCGAAGAATCTAAAACTTTATTTATGGTCTTTCTTCTTAAGAAACACCAGACTATTTTTGTAAATATAAAGAAGCGTTTTTTTAAACTTCTTTATTTTATGTATCAACTTCTTCATTTTATCTTCTTCCCTATACTCAAAATTAATTTTCATATTTAGACATACCAAGAAGCAAACCGCAAAATGGACCTAAAAAAAGTTCCTACACTTTTATTAGAATAGTTATTTAAAAACTTAGCCATTAAGAGCTTATTCTTTATTTTTTTTATTAATATGATCGTAGGATTTTTCATCAGTCGTAAAATTATTTTTATAAGTCCCTTTTGTGGAATATATAGGTAGTAGCATCATATGGCGTACAAAAATTGAGACATCGTATTCAAAATATTTTAAAATGTTGTTGATGAATGCTCCTAAGGTTTATTACAAACTGGTCTTAAAGAAAGCCTGGAAATAAAAATATGAAATATTACGAAAAGTGATAATAATACCTTAGCCGTGTTTTTTTCCTTACCCAAATAAACCACTTTTAATGTTTTTTTTTTCAATCTCAATACTGCAATGTTTTTCTAAAAAAATCTTTAATCTGCCTTAGTCTTTAAACTATAAAAAAACGTCTTAAATTTTTAAACTCATAGGATACCTAATCTTCTTTAAGGCCCGTATTTATTTTTCTCAAGATCGATCTCAGTTGACAAACCCTCAAGACTTCTCCAGTTCCTTACAAATTAAACAAATTCCATCAAGAGCTGTCTATGATTGATCTCAAGTTCGATCTCAGAGTTAAAACTGATTTATAAATATAAGCCTTAAAATAGACTCAAAGACAACGCCATCCCTTCCAGCCCATATCGGACTACTGCCTGATGGCGTCGACCTGCGTCCACGACCGGCGGCCCTCCTGCGGCACCGCCGAGGACGGGTGCACCAGGACCTTCATAGACGTCTGCGATATGTACGAATACAACTGCGATCATAAGACAGGTGCATAACCTCTTTGTTTCGTTTGATAATGTTGGCCCTTGAACATTTTTTTTTTTTTTGGTTTTTAAAAATGATTATATATTGACTTCATGATAATCTTTCTAGTTGTAAGCCTCTCAAGATTATATAACAACTTTGTATTTGTTATATAATATATTTTTTGTTATATAACACCTAAGGTGATACTGTAGTCTCTTATATACTATGTCCAGTGATAGGATATCATATAATGGCCACGCTAGTTGACCATTTTGTCCACAGTAAGATAATGAAATATCGGGTTAAATATCTAAAAATTAAAAGTAATTTTAATCCAATAAACAACATCGACCACTCATTTATTTATAAAGTTTGGTAAACATTGACATCAAGTCGATATCTTAGTAAAAACAGCCAAAGCTCGACTGCGTTGGTACCACCGCCCTCTCTTTTTCTACTGCTCAATCGTTTAACTATGTTCCGGTTCAAAGGGTAAAACAGCTAGAGTAGGACCAAACGTCAAAATCTGTAGAGGCGACATTGCAGTCTTTGGTAACCTTAACCAAGACCTTGTTGGTTGCCTCATTACGATAGAAAAAGCAAGGCAAAGCTAATAAAAAATACTGAGCCAGTTTTCACCCTAAGAACGCCATATTCATAAAAACAAATAAAATTAAGGCAAACTTGCGTTTTTAAATAAAGACAAATTCTAATATCACTTATAATTTTTTAGAAGCCGTAGTTATGCGTCGATTTAGGTGGCTTCAAGGATCCTATTTCACAACCCAGTTTAATCGTCTTTAATTTGTGACCTATTTCTTTCCGTCGCCTTGTACTAATCGATAGGTTTTATTTATCAAGGTAAAAACAAAGGAATGTCTTTGAAGGGGCCGTAATCCGATAAAAATGTTATGTTTAGTCTGGTTGTTACGAAAATTTCAAAGTTTTCTATTACGTATCGGTTGGTTACAAACTGGAAATATACCTAAATAAACCATGTTTCCGGAAGTCCGTTTTAACTGTAGCAATATATTATCTACCTTAACTAGACCTGAGACTGAGTCAAGTCTACCCACTTACTCGTGATTTTTTATTAATTGCAAAGCAGAAATATTTAGGTAATTTGATCAGAATATGATCAAATCACACATCATCTAGCTATCTAATGCCAGAATACACAATCGTTATAATATTAGAAAGTAGTTGGAACCAAACTGACCAATAAAATCTCAGAACACCTTCTTATAATACATTTGATAGCAATGTTCCTACTTGACATCCTTGATAGTGTCAGGCACTTCAAAATTTTATTTTTTTTATCTGTCATCTCCGTACCGACAACATCATTGAGATTATATAAGATTTATATACTTGTGAAAAGGGTCACCTCCGCCAAATCGAATGTCAATTGATCGAATATCAAATGGTCGAACACTATTAATCGAAAAGTCAACACATCGAACGTTCAAAATGTCGAATTTACAAATGCTTGAACGTTCAAAATATCGAATTTACAAATGCTTGAATGTTCAAAATATCGAATTTTTAAATGGTAGAACGTTCAAAATATCGAATAGTTATAAAATCGAAAGCTCAATACATCGAATGGTTGATTTTTCGAAAGTCTAAATGCATATATGAAAATGTATTTTTTTAACAATTTTTGTCTGGCTGTCTGTCTGTTCCGGCCAATCTTTGGTACGGCTGGACCATTAATTGATATCCAGACAAACAATATCTAGATTTTTAAAATCAAGATTATTTAAATTCAAATAAACGATATCTAGAACAACTAAATCTTTGTTTTTTAAATTGCTCTCTACTTTTGGAAAAGAACTTCGGTTTTGGCGCTTCGCCGACCGCTGCCGCGGTCTAAAGAATAATATTATGCCTTTAGACTGTTTTGCCATTTAAAAGTTATGCAAAGAATAAATTATGCGACATGAGTGTTAAGCTTTTTGATGATTATGACAATTTATGTATGACGAACGATTTTAGGACAATCGACGTTATGCGAAAGAAGCGGCTCCGATTGCAATAGTTAAGCTGAAACACGATTGTATGGGATCCAAATAAAACGATTATGAAAATCTGGTAATAGTTTATCTGGAATATGATTGTATAGGAACTAAATATAAATGTTATGAAAATTTGGTATTAGTTTATTTGGAAAATGGTACGAAGGGAAACAAAAAAAAGCATCCTGAGAATCTGGTATAACTATATCTTTTTTTTTTTTTTTTGTTCTCGCGGTGAAATGCATTTACGCACCGTACCCCCTACCTGGGTGGCGGGGGGCGTGTGTGGGACTCCCACCTGAGCAACTGACACGTCGCCCAGGGGACTACCCACTAAAACACCGCGGCGCTCCGTCTTCGCCTTGGTGGTGAAGCCGTGGGGCCCGGACCGGCGGCCCTACGCCACGACTTCACCGGCGATGGGCCCGTCTACTGCACGACGGGCCCATTTTGACCCCCCCGCGGTGAAGGGGGGCCTGTGGGAACAACCGGGAGCGCCCGATTGTTCCCACCCGTCGACGGTGGTGGACCGTGCAATGCGGGCAGGTGGATTCCCACGTCCCCCGCCCACTGGCCACCACCAGGCTGGACTTGGGCGCGATCGCGCCTCGTCCGGCCCCTTCGACGTCTGCGGTGCGGGGGCGCGAGAGGATCGTTCTCACGCACCCGCTCCGCAGCCTCCTTCTGCGACATTACGTCCTCGCAGAAAGAGGCCACCGCGACCCAGACCGCCTCGGAGCCCAGCATGGCGTACACCAAGCCGGGCAGCGAGAGGTCCGGGCCAGCGGACGCCTGGAGGCGACGACGTGGCACATCCCAGGCCGGACATTCGGCCAGGGTGTGCCACGCTGTGTCGTCCGGCGCGCCACAGTGGTGGCACGCCGTGGATTCCTCCCTTTGAATCCGGCACAGGAAATGTCCGAAGCTGCCATGCCCGGACAAGACCTGCGCCAGACGGTAGGTGAGGAACCCATGCCTCCTGTCGATCCATCCCTCAATGACTGGACCGACGGCGTCCAGGGTCCACCGCCCGTCGTCCGCGTTGGCCATCTCCGCCGTCCACCGGCGGAACATGACCTCGCGGGCCCTTCGCCAGACGGCGACCCTCTCTTCCGGTGCTGCGGGCTCCCCCTGAGCCCGCTTGTCCGCCGTCCAGTGTTAGACGGCGGCCAGCACCTCGGCCTCAAAGTACCATGGCGGAGTGCCCGCCATGGCACACGCCGCCCCGTGACTAACCGTGCCGTAAGCCCGCGCCATTCGCTGTGCGATGGCGCGTTGGGGCTTACGGAGCAGGGCACGGTTAGTCGCCACCAAATCGTGCGCCCACACGGGCGCACCGTAAAGGGCCATGCTGCGTAGCACGCCGGCATAAAGGCGCCGGCATGCCACAGCAGGCCCCCCGATGTTTGGGAGGAGCCAGCTAAGGCTCCTCGCCGATTTAAGGAGGCGTCCGTGGAGCAGGCGGAAGTGCTCCGCGAACTTCCACCGGCAGGATATGGTTAGGCCCAGACATTTTATCTGGGCCTGCACCACCACCCTCCTCCCCGCCACCACGACGTGGGCGTCCGGCGGCGGCTCTCCCCGAGGCCCATGAAAGAATATGGCCTCGGTTTTGGGGAGCGCCACTTCCAGCCCCAGCCGCCCGATACGTCGGGCGACCAGGGTTCCCCCCACCGACGCCCGGTCGGCCGCCTCCCCGAAGTTGCGCCCCCGCGCCGTGACGAGGGTGTCGTCCGCATAGCAGACGACACCAACGCCATCGGGGAGGGCGCCCCGGAGGAGCCAGTCGTAGCCTATGTTCCACAGGAGTGGTCCTAGGACCGACCCCTGCGGAACGCCCGACTCCACCGGCCGCCGCCTCATGCGGCCGTCCCTGCCGACGAACAGTACCTCCCGGCCTTGGAGGTAGTCCGTCAGCAGGACCCTCAGATATGGAGGCACTCCGTGATACCGGAGCGAAATATAACTATATCTGGATTATGAGAATATGGGAAACAAAAAAATATTTTTTGAAAATTTGGTTTTAGTTTACCTGGAAGTTGATTCATCTGGGAAATAAAAAAAGGAATTTAAAAAAAAGTCATTCACTAAATCTGTCTTTTAAAAGTTCTAACAAGCGTTTTCGGGGTTTTAAGATTCGGGTAACAGAAATTCGAGTTTTTAACAGGTTACCAATAAGGAGTAACTAAGGCTACTTTTTAACCGACATCATCTTTGGTCCAGCCGTTCCAAAGATTGGCCGGAAGCCAAAGACAGACAGCCAGACAAAAATTGTTAAAAAATACATTTTCGTATATGCATTTAGACTTTCGAAAAATCAACCATTCGATGTATTGAGCTTTCGATTTTATAACTATTCGATATTTTGAACGTTCTACCACTTAAAAATTCGATATTTTGAACGTTCAAGCATTTGTAAATTCGATATTTTGAACGTTCAAGCATTTGTAAATTCGACATTTTGAACGTTCGATGTGTTGACTTTTCGATTAATAGTGTTCGACCATTTGATATTCGATCAATTGACATTCGATTTGGCGGAGGTGACCCTTGTGAAAATTATGATAAAATTAATTTAATAATATTCCTTTACTTTGTGTCTTGACTAAAACTAGCAATCGATGCTACTTAAAACATATTTTTGATGACTAGTTGCATGTATATGTAGTACAAAGTAAATATTCTCTTCCATTCTCTTTTCCTTTTAGATGACGAATTATTAATATTAGCAGCTTTAAAAGTACACATTGGTCATTGCAATCATCCATGAAGGCAATCATCAAAAGAATCTCATAAACAAAGAAAATCAGTGCAATGCTTAACAATGCTAAATCTTACAAGGTCACGAAACATATTTGGCGTTATTTTAAATTATAGATCATAAAACAATATCTAAACATGTAAGTATGTACTAATATAAGAAAAAAGAAACTACCGTTTATTCAAGTAATCTTAATGAGCCGACATACTTCTTAACCTAATTTTCAAGGATAAGTTTTGGATTAAAACGAAACGTGAGGCTAATTTGCTTGTGCAAATTTTGTTCTGGTTAAAAGTATTTAGGTTAGACAGACAAACCATCATACAAGAAGGTATCATATATTCGTCATGAAGTGTTTTATTATTTAGTTAATTCAGTAAGCTTAAATCATAATGAATCCTAAATCTTGGAGACTCATTCCTTGACTTTCGTTTATAGGTTGTTAATATGAGGGATAATTATTAATTTAGATGTTACAAACGTTAAAATGCTACTTAGGTATCTTCATAATTTTATCAATTTTATTCATTTATACCGAACTGTTTCATACTTAGTATACTTTTTCATCGGCTATGAAATTATGAATCTTATTCGTTTTGTCCTTGAAGAATTCTGAAAAAAGTAGCTATAGCTATTATAGGTAAGCAGGCCTGAAATGTGCCCTTAAGTAATTATACTTTAATTTTTTCACATTGCTTGTATGTGACAAAGATATATATTTTTTCAATACCATGGACTTGATCTGTTTCCAACAAAACATTGTTGCAGCTTCAAATAAAACATTATTATCATGATACATATTATTCATATTCATTACGATTTTGCAAATAAGCTCATGAATTCAAACACGCCATAAAGAAAGTGAGATCACTCAATCCACACATTTATACAAACCTGACGAGACATTGAACAAACATTTCCATATGCTTAGTGCGATAGGATTATCTAGTATTTATCTTATTATCTCATTATGTCGCAACATCTACAACTAGTTCAGTTCAATCAACCGACACACGGGTAAGATTGTGTTTTAAAGGAAAAATCCTATAGATCTTTTTATACAATCAAAACTAAGCTTTTCTTTATTTTTCACTAGTGGCCACCCGCGACTCCGTCCACGTGGAAGTCGGTTTGCCATGGGAATGAGAAGTTTTCCCGCGGTAATAAGTACCCTATATGTTATTCTGATGTATAGCTTATATTACTGTAAAGTTTCATCAAAATCCGTCCAGTCGTTTTTACGTGATAGAGTAACAAACATCCATACATACTCACAAACTTTCAAGTTTATAATATTAGTAGGATAGGTGTCCTTCCTTGCTTTCTTTCTAATAGTCATTCTCACTTTAACGGAGACAAAAAAATCCATACCATAGGATAGGATTATATGGACAAATGTATTGGAACCTTTACAGTAAATTTTCCGAATAATATACCTACCTTCCTTACTAAGTCTAAAAAAAATATCACACGTTTCTACATTTGGCCAAACAAAATAATTGTTTTGTATTCGTCCACATCAAAATCAAAATTGAGACCTCATCACTTACAACCATATTAACTATAGATATTTGTTCCAGTGTTCACCCAATCCCAGTGCTGCCCTCAGCCAGGCTCCGGAGTGCGGCCCAATAACGGTCAGACCCCTTGCAATTACAAGTGTGATCGACCTCGTACTTGGCTTACCACCCCTAGTAGTTGGCAAACCACCCCTCGTAGTTGGCAAACCCCTCCTAGTAGTTGGCAAACTCCTCCTACTACTCAGCAGACTACAGACACATCAGGCACCACCACTCCACTTTATAGACGAAAGCATCGCATACCACATAGCAAAAAATCTCACAAAGATGACGAGTGGCTTATTTGATCTAGTTAAATAAATGCTTGGAAGTAAAATAAGCTTTTTATTGTTCAGTAAAAAATAGGGTTCAAATCCCATGTACATGGGTTATCTGTATCGCAAATTAGAAAAAAGAATTTTCGAAATACCAAAAGTAACATGAGACAGAACAAGATGTCCATTTCCCTTTTTTTCAATAGTTCTTTTTGAAAAAAGAGTCCAAAGCGTCGTACTTGACGAGACTCAATGCTAATGTATGGTAAATTTTAAAGTTCTAATCGATTTTGCAGATGAGTATGCAAACCAAGTAGATGACGTAGACCCGGCTGCCACTGTCGCTGCGAACTGTAACTGTGGTCAAGATGAGCAATTAGGTATGAATAGAAAAGTATATTAAACTAACTCGATCATAAAAGACAAATTAATAAAACAAAGTAAGCTATGCAATAAGAGGTTTCTAAAAGTGCCTCTGCATTTATTTCAAATAATTAGTTTTTCTTTATGCAGAACACCAAAAAGATGAAATCCATACCTACCAAGAAGAAGATGTAGAACACCATCATATACAAAGTAAGGACTATCATTATCAATATGATGTTGTAACATGTAATTTATAAAAACTAGTAAATAACCCACAGCTTCGCATCGACAACCTCGGATTTTCGATTTTAAATACATGTCCTTCCATTTCGATTCAAATCTTGCTGATTGTTAATTTAATATTTGATGGGTTAAACTTAATTTGAATTAGCGCGTGCGTTATTCTGGGTTCACCTATCAATTCACAAAATTTCATTCAAATCCAACCAACCGTTTTTTCCATGATTGAGTAACAAATATCCAAACATCTAAATATCGTAGGATACAATTTTCTCATTTATAATATTAGTAGCTACAAAGTTTTACTTGGTATAGGTAACAAAATTTTAATTACAAAAAAAAGGGTTGACTCTGTCTTTAAAAAGCTTTCCTTTTTGTTTTTTTACAGTAACAAAAAAATTGGTATTAACCTCTCGTTTCCGCGGTCATCACAAAACCGGCTATGGTTAGTTTTCACCAGATTTATATATTTTTCTCATTTAAATGATAAGATATTAATGCATTGATGGCTTACAGAATGTAGGGCAAAGTTATGTGAACATTCTTACATCAAAAGGCAGTAGACCACTGGGCAAAGATTTTAATGCGTTTGTTTATATATTTATGCTTCTTAATTTGTAAAAATATAATTGTTCAAAAATAAAACTTTTTTGGATAATCTCAAATAAAGATTCCCGGAGTGTAGATTTATTTACCATTTGACCAGTGGCCTATTAGCCTCGACATCATCTGAAGTCCAAGCTTGCACCTAAATGCAAAGTCCAGTAAAAATTGTAAAGAAGTCCTTAAATAAGTAAATTCAACAGTACCAATTAGATTCTTAAATAATCATCGGTCCCATTTTCTTATAAACGGCTAGGTTCGCTGAAAAATGAGAATGGGAAAATTTAAAAAGAACAAATATTAAAATAATAATAGCCTTTATGCATTCTTTTAGTCCTATGTACAATAATTAGTGCCTCAATCCGTCGGTCATATAGTCGTTTCATAAAAGAAAAAATCTATCAATTATTTTTTTGTTTTTGTCTATAGACTTTTAAAGAGTAATAAAAATACAGAGAATAACCATGTTTAAGTAAACCTGACAAAACATTAGCTCCTAAACTATATAAAAATAAAAGCATAAATATAAATTTTGTATTATTTTAATGCAAATAGAAGTATAACTCTATACGACCATAAAAAATATTTATGCATTGTACTTAGTTTGTGCGGTATTTTTCTATTTTCTTTGGATAGTACAAGTACTAGGTATATTCGTGAATTTTAAAAAGTTTTCGAGTTATGGATTTTTATAAAAATTTTGAACGCTGACCTGTCCGTCTAGTTAGTAGCCGGTCGTTGTATTTCTTTTGTAATCGTTTGATCTACGAACAATATATATCTCTAGAGTTAGAGTTAAGGTTCCTAAAAGAGTTCTACTGAAACAGTATCGGACTGGAAGTTAACTTCAGGCATGTTATTCTAAAATGTGAACAATATTATTATCGCAACTGCATCTTTATGCCTCTAAAGATAAGAATCATTTAATAAATTGTATTTTTTACGATATATTCATCGGCTTTAAATTTTCATGCAAATTTACGAAAAGTACCTTTCTAGAGATATTTTTGTTCGTAGTTTAATTGTACTAATATGATTAACTGCAGCATACGTTGGGCGCCCACCCAACTTTTTTAACCTTTGTTTTTAGATACCCAAGCTACGTTTAAACCCCAAGAGACAATTAAATTAATATAAAGAATTGGCCAGTGCACAATTATCTAATCCAGTGATCCGTCTCAGCAATGGCTAGCTCTTGAAATAATTTATACGGGCTAATCGAATCATACACTTTTCCGAATTCAAATATGGTTTCTGTTGCGTTAACTGAAACAGCCTACTGATAATGATTATTAGTTTATTAAAATTTCTCATTTAAAACATCAAATTTAATAATATTTTTTAAATTTTGTGATGGATGGGTAACAAAACTAATGTTAGTTATATAATCAGATTAAAAAATATTCAGATTAGTAAATCCGAGAATTCATTGAGTTTAAAAAGAATTTGGAGTGCCCAAGATACTGAAACACTCTCAGATCGCAATAGATTCTGTTTACTTCTAGTTTTATTTTTTAATAAATAGAATGCCCGTTTAAATTATATCAATTGCGTTGTAATGGATCGCTGGACTAGATTTGTTTATTGGATCAGAATTACAATGAAAATGTGAACAGGTGCATGCAGAAAGTTGTGGTAAATATTTAATTTATCAAAGTAACTAGTTTGTATTGACATGTTTCTCCCAAATAAACACCAACAATAATTTTTCAGAAGCATATGAACCACCACAAATAACAGAAATAGTAAAAAATGAAATCGTAGGTAATAATGTTTTATCATATTATGTGTAACCTAACCAAAAATATTGTCAGCCCTTTTAGACAATTGGGAACCGCTCCGTGTCTTTAAGAATATCTTCAAATCATAATTAAAATACCACTTGTCTAAAGGAACGCTTTGGAAACTGACGTCCATTGCTATAGCAAAATTATAGAACTTATGCAAAATTAATACAAAATTATAGAACTTTCGAAAGTTATTACCTAACCCACAATATGTTTTGTTACTTAGACGAACACCAGCTGATGGCAGACCATCAACACGTTTCGTTCCAACGTGTCAAGTCAGCTGGTGATCATCTAGTAAACCTCTATCGACGATGGGTAGAAGCTCATGAGGGCAAAGGTGAGGGTCTAACTAAATCCCTCTTACTAGGAGGCCTGTGCTTAAGTTATGAGACGCATATTACGTTGATATTTTAGTTACATAGTCTTTTCTTTTTCTGAAGTTAGCACTTTTTCAAACTTTACATTTAAACGTATATTTTATAAGGACACTTATTCAACAGATGCTCCCACTTCTGAAATAACAACGGTATCGACAACTGAAAAAAGCTCAACTGCGACAATCTATTACGATTCCGTTGAAGAAAGTGAGAGTAATGAAACAGGTAACTCTTTATTGCACTACATTTTTATAATCATTTTATTGACGCTTCATCGTCTAAAGCTAAGTGAAAATATTGCTAATAATTTACTGTTATGCAAATAGAGACAATGACAACAGAAGCAACAACGACAACTAAAGGCACAACGACAACATCAACCACAACGACTACACCAACCACAACGACTACACTACCTACAACGACATCTTCAGCCACAACGACTACTCCAGCTGCAACCACAACACAAACCACAATGATAACAACAACAACACCAGTTACAACGACATCCCCAGTCGCAACAACACCAGCCACAACAACTACACAAACCACCATTAAAATACAAGTCACAACGACAACACAAGCCATAAAAACAACACAAGTCACAACAAAAACCCCAGCCGCAACTACAACACCAGTCACAACTACAAAACCAGTCACAACAACGACGCCAGTTACAACACCAGTCACAACAACAACACCGGCAATAACAACAAGAACACCAGCAACAACAACTACAACACCATCTACAATCATATTTAAAGCCACTATGACAACAGAATCCCCAACGACCATAAAATTAACAACAGCAGTTGTAGAAGAGCCTGAGCACAAAACTGGTAAGCAATTTAATTCTTAATCAACATAGGGTTACGATTCATATTCATATAAATGTATCTAGAATTATTCAGTGCCTTTGATAAGGATTTACTTTATCATTTGGCTAATAGAATATTTTTATAAATGAATTTATAATCTTCAAACCTACTCTTATCTAGTGTCATATTATTTATTACTTATCTTTTGATTGCCCAGATTCAAATGAGGGAATAAATGTAAACACAGAATGTTACCCATTTTGTAATAAACCTTTGACTTGGTATACAACAATGGCAACACCAACAACTGTTATTAACTATGATATGGACGCACCTAACCCAATATTTTACACAACCAGTTCTTTATCTGCAGCTAAAGAAATAAAAATAGATAAAGAACCTGCCCTAACCTACCCAACCTCTGAAAGAACTAGCCAACCGACAACATATATGCCAGCAACTAAAACTATAAATACAGGAACACCCTCGACCGAATCAGGTATTAATAGTCTCACATCGGCTGTTGTTTTTAAAAGATTACAATCTAATAGAACCCTTTCGTCTTTTAGTAAAGCACAATGAGATCGATGAATGCTATCCCTCCTGTAACAGACCTACGACTTGGTTTACAACAGAGCAGAATACTCCATTGTATGGTATGTTTATAGTAGAAGTCTGAGAAATTTGAAGTTTATTTTAAAGTGCCAAGCTTGAAAAGACTAGCGGTCAGCGTTCAAAAATTTGTGGTAGATAGCGATTTAGAATGTCAGTGTTTTTGTCTATTTTATGTTTGTGGTAATGTTGATATATTACTAAAGATAATTTAGGTGAGAGATCGGTATTTGTGTGAAAAAATAATAATGAACCACCACGGAATAGCTTCAATTTATCGAATCAAGCTATTGATAATAAATGCCTTGCCTAAATATGATGTAACTTTAAAGTCCTACTTTTTGCTTAAATAATATTTGCATAGTTATGGAAGTAAACGTGTAGTTTATTTAAAAAAAACACTTTTTCTGTGCGCATTTAGCTTACGTCATTTTCGAAATGCAAAAAAGCCTAAACTCTAAGCTGCGCCTAATATCTAGCAATCTACCGAAACTGCTAGGACACAACTTTGCTATTAAATTAAACTATCCATTATCGCTTTGTAATAATGCATCATCGCCATTAATATTTACATATTTAATTTACATATTTATTTAAACGACTGGAAGTAGGTACCATAATTATTTATTTATAGTTAAATAATTATAAAGTTTTAAAAACAAAAGGTTAAAATGAATAGCAGCAGGTACAAGTTAAGTTTAATTTTTAAAAGCTGTTACTATAAACTTTCTTAATCAACAGTGTATTCATTTAACACTGTCCCTGAAATTAAAACATGACAGAATATAATGGTATCAAATTATTATTTCTTAACAGAAGTAAAGCCCGCTGACGAGGTTTCAGTTGAAACTCCAAATGATATTTTGACAACAAGAAGTACCACTGAATGGTCAACGCAGCCTTTTCACCCAAGTAAGCTGTTAACGTTTTTTTATTTATTTACACAAAACCTTAATACACACCTATTACCTAATTTACACAAAACCTTCAAAAAATTTTTTTTAATTATAAAAAAGATTACTTTTTAAAAAGATTGCTAGAGAATGTAAATATGTAATTTATTTTCAGTTCTGTCATTTTCATTGTGTAAATAATGATATTTTTAGGGTGGCTAACGGAAACGCCAACTACTCGCTGGATCACAACGACATTGCTCACCAAGATATTGTCAACATTTACCGTGACGACTACAGAGTATGCGACAATAACCAGTCGTGAAACAACACCGATAGCAACAACAACAGTTAGAACAACAACACCGATAACAACAACAACAGTTAGAACAACAACACCAGAGTTGACAACGAAACAAGCAACATGGACAACGGCAAGGCCATGGAGTACATCTGACTTCCCACCAAGTATTTATTTTTCTATAAATTTAATTATTTTACTAATAAAACTTATAACTTGGACTTCAGATGATTCATGTTAACTCCCTCAATAATATTCTATTACTATTAACGGGACTTTGTTACAAAAAATATTTAAATGGCTTATGTAAACTTTTTTTTCAGAAAAACTAAGTAAGTGTAAGTATTGGTTATCTATAGCTAATTATTTCTGACAATTAAAGTAAATTAGATTGTTGGAGCGCACTTCAATCTTCAACAAGAGGACAACTCGAGGCCCATGTCTAGTAGTGGATGTCGCATGGCTGATGATGATGAAGACGAGCTACATTGCATTGAAAAACTAGTCTTAAAATTGCGTAATTGCGGATGTCCAGCCTATAGGCCTTATAAGGCTATATAAATGTACCTAATAAAGCTGAACTGTCTCCGATGGCCTAGTAGATGTGGTCAATTCAAACTTAAGAACCACAATTATGTTTATCAGACGAACTTTGTGACATAGCGGTTTATGTCAATCGGACCGTTAAGCAGATGGTCCCAGGTTCAATTCCCGGGTCAGGGTTAATAAGTTTAGATGTCTTTTCGAATATCTGAGTGTAAGTAGGTTCTCTCATGGTTCGTAAGGTAGAGCCTATACAATACAAGCTTCCTCTAAAAACGGGCTTCACAGTAGGTGTGGTAGTCTGGAGGTTAATAAATGAATTATTCACAGATCAGCCTGGAAAACAAATAGAGAAAAATGAACTACACCAAGAGCTATTTTCGCGTTCAGGCTGTTGTCATAGACCAAACTCTTGGTTTACCACGCGTCGAACTAAAAGAAGAACGTTACCTGCCAGGCGTCACCACTAGATTAATGAACTTTACAAAAATCTTGAAAAGAGAAAAGCATCTACGCCTCAATATAATAAATTTGGAATAAACTTGGAAATAAAAGAAAAAGGATTTAATTGGAAAATATATTTTATTTTTTTCTTAACTTTAAAAACAACTTTATTAGATAACAATTAAAGAGTACGATCAGAAAATATTTAGAGTTATGTATATTTAAAATTGAGCATTAAGTTCTGTAAGAGGTAAATTTGGTTCCTAATTTTCTTATATTTTACTCAGAGCATACATGAATCTATAGTTATGCAATAATAACAGCCAATACAAACCTAGAAATTGGAGTAAGGCTTCTCCTTTTGCATTAGCGTAAAGGATTAAGCCGTTATCCACCACGCTAGCCTAAAATAGGTACTTATATAAAATGCTGATCGTGATACAATATTCGTTTTAAACAGTTAATTAAAATGAATGTCGTAAATCAGCATTATCGCGTTTTTATACTTAATTAACCATTCAATTTACGTAAAATTCGTGAAATGTTTTCCAAACGCAACTATTACTGACAAAAAACGTACTTATTAGAGCCTATCTGTTTTAATTAGCAAAAACACTCAACATTAGTAAAGCTAGTTTTTTTTGCACTAAGAAAGAGGCAATTACCAAAAATACAAAAAAACAGAAAAATATTTTTCTTCTGTTTCGTGGCACCCAGTGTTTTAATATTTATAGTATGCAGCTTCTGTTAACACATGTATTTAATTATCTATTAATGAATACAACAAGAATATAATAATCAGTTACAAATTACCTACTTACTTATTTTCCCTAGATAAAGCTCGAAATATCATTGGAACTCATCATAAGTTATATTTAGTTAAATTAAATGACTAGCATTGGTTTGTCTGCGCCATTCGTTTCAGCTCCTTTCTTCTTCCTTATTGCATTGATGAAGAAGTCATCAGCGAAAACTTTGTATTTCCCTTTGTAGTACGCTTCGATTTCAATGAGGGTTTTATTCTCAGTCTCTGGCAGGAAGAAGTAAAGGTATACTGTTCCGAAGACGCCAAGACAGGCGTATAGAGTGAAGGTTCCACTCATGTGGAGACTGGCCTCAATGTTGTAGTTGGTTTTGGATGCGAGGAAGAAGATGATATAACCGCAGGCGGCGGCCGTGCTGGTTGCTATACCGCGACTCCTGGAAACAAGAACGTAGATATTATATATATTATTATTGATTTACTACCAATATCAAATGTAACGAAATCATAAAGTTTATAAACTCACCTAAACGGGAAAACTTCAGAGAGCAACACCCAAGGTATTCCCAAACTATGGAAACAGACTAGTAGCAAGAAAAGGACTATTGGCAGTGTCCGATTTGGTTCAGGGAAAGACGTTGTATCATAGGAAAATACTTCCATAGGGATAGTCATTCCCGAATAAAAAGCTAAACTAAAACTACATAAGGCAGTGGCAAATAATGATCCTAAAATTAATTTCCTTTTACCAACAGTTTTGACTACAGCTGCCGATAACAGACTTATAACTATAAACACAGCTCCAAATATTACCTGAAAAGAAAATAAAATCATGAAATATAGGGATTGTTACATATAGTAGGTACTTGTTAGAAGGTAGCAAAAAAATACTTACAATAATGGTCTTGGAATCATATTTCATGCCCAAAGCTTTGCAGACATTAACCATATTTGGGCGGACCGGAACGAAACCAGCCATACTATGGAAGAAGAAGTACGCCAACACTAGCATGAAAGGCCTCATGGTTTCCTTCACGAAGAGTATGTGTTTGAAAGTGAGCCTTATTCTTGTGAAGATACTGACGTTTGTGTGTTGACAGCGTGCCAGGGCGGACTTGCCGTCTCTGATGCATAAGACGCATTGGTGTGAAATATCATTGTATTGTACGAGGCGGTCGAACTCCTCCTTGACCTGGTGAGGCTCTGCCCAGCCACGGAGACGACAGAGGGAGTGCAGAGCGTCTTTCTGTCGACCCTTGGACAGAAGCCATATCGGAGTTTCGGGAACCTGAAGAAAACAGTTTATTAACAGAAATTACTTTTTATAAATACTGACCAAACCGACTTAGTTTAGGAATACGAAGAACTCTTGAACTGAAGTTCTATGTTACTCAATTTAAACAAAACTAAAAATTTCATCAAGCAAAAACGCAAATGCTCAATTTCGTGACAATGGAGTAATTTGGCAAAGCTCATGGTAACATTTAAATTATAGGTGTTTCATATTGGACTCATAAAAAAACTAACTTTAATTAAAGCTATGGAACATGTAAGTATCGGAACAATGTCTTTGTATCGGTAGTAATACCCTTTTCCAGTCGCAATTAAACAAAAGCAAAAACTTGTATTGTTCATACTTGCACATATAGTGTTCTCAACTTAATTATGTATGCTTAATTAGAGCGAGTGAACGATCGTAACTATTAAAGTAAGTTATAAAACGGGCAATCTATAAGGTATAATGAATGTCATGATATCATGTGATATGTAAATCTATATCATCACTGCATGCTTTGGAGCGATTACCACTTTTTTACGCTTGAGCGCGTCTAACCAATGCATTCCACTGGAAATTGAGATCTTTGTGAAAGTATCATAGCTGAATTAAATAAATCGCTTTAGGGCCATAAGTTTAGTTAGTTCTTATCTTCCATGCTTCGATATAAACATATGTTTATGTTTGACAAGTGGCCACCCGCGACTCCGTTCGCGCGGAAGTTGGTTTCCCGTTGGAATGAGAAGTTTTCCCGCGGTAAAAAGTACCCTATGTGTTATAATGATGTACTGTAGAGTAAGCTATGTTACTGAGGAGTTTCATCCAAATCCGTCCATTAGCTTTTACTTGAAAGAGTAACAAACATCCATACATACTTACAAACTTTCAAGTCTATAATATTAGCAGAATTATGGAGGGTTTGTTTATTGAACTTCCAATCAATGGGATTTTCTTCTTTAACTTTACAAAAGTCAACGCTGTCTTAGATGTTACATCTAACAAACAAATATACATTAAAATTGCGATTTCCTTGTTTTGAAGCTACCCAAAAATAATCGTGTTATCAAAATTTTATAAAAAATAACAAAATAACGAGAGACAATGTAGGGTTCATTTTACTCATGACAAAAGGCTTTTGTTGCATAACAGTTAACTAAAATTGAGATCAACACATAATGGATTTGATTGTTAGTCACATGTTGCCTTTTATTATATTAGCACTCGTTTATCATTGGATTTAAAACAAAGCTTTTTTTTAATCCCGCTGACAATACAATTTAGCAGGCATAATCAAAATAAAAGTATTGTTCATGTTTTAATATACCTATCTCAGTAACAATATATAACTTTTTTGTGCTTATTCCAAGATTTATATATGCAGTTATCTTTGTTCATGCTAAATTAGATTATAATGATAAGCGTGGTTGTTGTGTATATTTCGATAAGATATGAATTATTCATTTAATTAAACACGCAAATTTAACTGGAATATAAATCGCGATTTCCGTTTAGTGTTAGTTTATTAAGTTCTTGGTTTATTAAACATAATTATATTAATCAGGTAATGCTCACTTAATTAAAACTTAAATTAGGGTAGGTGTATGTGTTATTTAACAAATTAACAACAACAACTAACAAAACAAAAAAAATATTTTAAAGTAAGTTTAGATCTTGGGAACACACATTATTTATTATGGAGTAATAAGAATCGATTGGAACCCTGTAAAAACATTTTTAAGAAATGAAAGGCAAAAGTCTTGCCAAAAACCACTAAGGAACCTACAAAGGGCACGGCCTATATATTGCTCCACCTACTTAAAATCGAAGTTACACATGTGATAAAAAAGTTAAAGACAAGGAATATCTTTTTCATTATGTCACTGACAAGATGTTAACAAGGTGGTAACATTGAGAGTAAAGAAATAACCTGTTATGCCCATTAGTCCCACGCACTTTTATCGCCAAAACAATCTTTGATTTGTAGTTGATAGAAATGTTTTTAGAGTTCCGTGCCCAAAGGGCGAAAATGGTACGATATTACTTTGAAACCATTACTAGGAATTCGCTGTCCATCCGTCTGAATCTCTATCACCAGGCCGAATCTCATGATATTTTTATTTCATTTATACTCGTATGTGTATTTTTATCTCGATTAAAATAACGCCAACTGGAAGCTTAGACGCTTGAAATAGTCACAGAGTTTTAAGTTATATATTTACATAATAATAAAAAAATAAAATATTTAAGTGCGCCTACAATAAATGGGGATCCCATACAATAAAATGCTTTACCTTTTTTATAGGCTATGGTGCGGAACCCTTCGTGCGCGAGTCTAACTTACTACTGGCTTGGTTCGCTTTTTACATAATGGATCATTAAGGTTCTCTGACACTATTGAGAGGCTCGGATTTTATTTATTTTAAAATGATTATTTATTAAGTTAGAAGCTATATTTAGCTGCTTCTAGTCAGCCTAAGGTCGGAGGTCACTGTTCTCAACAGAAGTCAACAACTTGATTATCTAGGGAAGATTTGGAATTAATTTATATTGACTGTTGTTCCGAATAGGATAGTTTCATATACCTGTTTACACCCAATTTTCTATTATTGTAAAATTTTGATCTATATGACCTTTTAAAATAAATTAAACGTGGAAGAATGCCGAAACGTCGTAAACGCGTAATAATCTTTCTAACACTAGTTTTACTTTAAAATAAGATAGGGACACAACTTTTCACAACCCAACCACGTTAAAACAAATCTCAAATTGAAGTTTTTTTTAAAGCCTTATATTTCTAGCAGTGAAAGGGTTATACTTTTTATCAATATTTTTTTAAGCTTGCCTTTAGTTCTACTACTAGCCCTTCAGAGGTTATCCATTGTTTCCTGGACACCCGGTATAAACTCCCGAACCACTTAAAAAAAGCACCAGCAGCATGGTAGCCAGCGGCACCGTCAGCACCACCACCCACCCAAGTTAAAGCAGATCTATAAAACCCCGAACCACTTACGAAAAGCACCAGCAGCATGGTAGCCAGCGGCACCGTCAGCACCACCACCCACCCAAGTTAAAGCAGATCTATAAAACCCCGAACCACTTACGAAAAGCACCAGCAGCATGGTAGCCAGCGGCACCGTCAGCGCCACCACCCACCCAAGTTAAACCAAACCCATAAACTCCCGAACCACTTACAAAAAGCACCAGCAGCATGGTAGCCAGCGGCACCGTCAGCGCCACCACCCACCCAAGTTAAAGCAAACCTATAAAACCCCGAACCACTTACGAAAAGCACCAGGAGCATGGTAGCCAGCGGCACCGTCAGCGCCACCACCCACCCAAGTTAAACCAAACCCATAAACTCCCGAACCACTTACAAAAAGCACCAGGAACATGGTAGCCAGCGGCACCGTCAGAGCCACCAGCGCCGCCTGCCTCCAGTGCAGCACCGTGCCCAGCAGGTACGCCACGAACATGCCCGTCGCCGTGAACGAGTTCGTCAGCGTCGTGAGGATGCCCCGGAGCTGAGGGTCGCTGCGGGGGAGGACTGGGTTAAAATTATAAATAATAATAAAAAAATAGTCATAACATTAAAAATGATAATAAAAAATACACAATCAGGATGCCCCGGATCTGAGGGTCGCTGCGGGGGGGACTGGGTTAAAATTAGAAATAAAAACACATGTCGCAATCAGGATGCCACAAGTCTGAGGGTCGCTGCAGGGGGGGGGGGGGCTCGGTTAAAATTTATAATAAAAAAACATGTCACAATTAGGATATCTGTTACGGCTAATACCCGAAGTGCGGCTACACCTAGTTTTAGCCGGTTAGAACATCAATAGGTTAGGTTAGTTAGGTTACTTTTTTGATAACACCCAGAAAAAGGAGTCCCGCATGGCGGGACTCCGTCGACCCATGATTGCAGCCAGTTTTTATATACACAGGTTAAAACTAAAACTAGGTGTAGCCGCACTTCGGGTATTAGCCGTAACAGATATACCATCATGTGAAGCGCTTATTCGTTCGCGACCCTTTATTTCATTAAAAAACATATACCTACAAGATTTCACAAGACAAGTAAATGCATTTTTTCGACAGGTGTAAACATCAGGCTTCATTGCCATTATCTAATTTTTAATCAACATTTACACAGGATTCTTATCATTACACGTTTTATCGGAACAGTATTAAATGACACTGAAAATGTCATGTTTGTTAAATTAATATAAGAAAAAACTTGCAAAGGGATAAATGTAACTAAATGAGCGTAGCGGACTTAAAGTTTATTAAAAAGACTTACAATATTATAAATTGTAACTAAGTAGATACCCGTATCAGATACTCCTTTGCATTTAAAGAAATATGATATTTTTTATTTAATTTTGAAAGGTAAGTAGTTCCAGCTGCTGGAAAGTAATTGAGGAAAATATAGCTCAGTTAATATCATTTAAAGATAAGATATATATAATTAGTGTATTTAATTTGTCGTTAAGGTAACGATAAAGTCAGATATTGGTTATGTTAAGCATGAACTTTTAATTTAACTTCGCGGATCAGGCGATTGGTGATAAATATGCAGGGAAACTAGTTGCCGCCCGTGACTCCGATCGCGTGGCAGTTGGTTTACCGTGGGAATGAGAAGTTTCCCCGCGGTAAAAAATACCCTACATATTATTCTTATGTATAACCTATATTACTGTAAAGTTTGATCAAAGTCCATCCAGTAATTTTTACGTGAAAGAGTAACAAACATCCATACATCCATACATACATCCATACTCACAAACTTTCACGTTTATAATATTAGTAGGATAGACACGCTTTTTATAAGCGTAACTACTGACTTTTGTCTTTTTCACTGTTTTCTTAATATTGTGGACTAAAGAAGCTTAACGACTAAAAATGACCTTAAGTTAAATTCAAGTTTCACCATTACAAAAGCGTTCTTTTTAAAGACACAAACAAAAGACGGAAAGAATTTTTAATCAATTAAACCACCTTTGGGTTCTCTTAACGACAAAAAAAATACAAGAGACATTTAAGTTATGCGTCCCTAAGATTAATTAACTTAATGAAAATTGTAATCACACGAACCTATCAACAACTTTGTCCTACATTTGTCTTATTAATATTCAGGGCACGTTGGAATAAATGAGAAATTACTTAAATAAAGTGGCCAAACTGAATAATGAAGTTAACTTATAGGTTGGGCATATGAAATAATTATACTTTGTCATTTAGCAAAGGTGGAGAGAAAGCGAAATATGTTTGTTTTTAGTTATAGTAAACACAACTGTTAAAGTAGATAATGGTTATTTGCCATTAATTTTTAATTACATACAAAAAGTTTTTACGAAAACATAAAAACTAGTTAAAATTTGTAAATTTGTGTTTGAATACACGCTGTAGTTGATAAGTGGCTAAAAAAGACTAAACTTAAATATTAAGTGAAGTACCCTACATCGGTTATAATATAATAAATAAATAGCCGATGTATTTAGATGGTTAATATGTCACACTCTATAATAAATTATTACAGTTACAGCTTAAACAGAAGCTGACCGACATTATAACTAGTTACCTGACAAAAACACGAAGTGAATTAATTTTGTACTTTTATAGAATTATCGCCGTTTATCCACGGGAAGGTGGATGATTAAAGAATAAAATTAAAATGAGTTACGAGCAATAGCCTGACTCAAAGTAGATGTTACCATATAAACATTTAGTGTCGAAGTGGTAATTATAACTTTTAACGTATTAACGAAACAATAAATAATAAGCTTTAATTGAATAATGACAGGTTTCTGCTTCTAAAACGAATTGAATACGAAATAAACTTATGTTCGTATAGGTAAAACTGATAGAGTTGATTCTACGATTTTAAAAAAATAATGAAAACTGTTTTGTTTGTTGTATGTGCTATTATGCAAGTCATCGTTAAAAAAAAACAAAAATCCATTTTCAAACTCACGTACCTGATCTCACCGACATAAGTGATCGAAGGAGCTTCCATTATTCCCGTTCCGATCCCAAGCATCGCATTGGCTATGAACAGAGTGGGCACATTCCAGGCCGAGTACATGAGGAACCACGCGATTAGATGCGGTATGTTTACTAGGAATAAGGCCTTCTTTCGCCCGAAGTAGTCCAGGATCGGACCAGAGAACATGCTGCCTAGAGGCTGGCAGAGGTACGCCATGCTACCTGCAAAAAACATTTGAAGTCAGCACCGCTTGCTTGATTTATACAGTAGCGCATTATATAAAGGGTATAATCTTAAGAATTCTTAGTGTATTGAACTTTTAGACGGGGAAAAAAAGTCAAAATCTAGATTGTCGAAAAACCTTTATAAAAAAGGCAATAGGGCGGTGGTTCAGCCGCATCACAGAAAGAAACAGCGAATTTATAAAACTTAAATTTTGTAAGTAGTTACATTTTCTGTAAAATTTGAATTTGAAATTAAGCTTCTAGTATCGATTGTAGCGGTATATTGTTATATTATTTCAGTTCATTGTATTTCATTTGAAGTAATTTGCACTTCAAAGTTTAAAAAAGTGAGGAAGAATAAAAGTTTCGACAATTCATAAAAGCACGGTTCTTCGTTTTTTTTTCATACGAAAAGTGCATAGAACACGTAATGGCAAGTAAGTATACACCTACAATCACTACGAAATTGAAGACGCGTTTCTGGTCTTACAGTGGTACGCTTTTATTGAAACTTCCCGGATCATTGGGTGCTAAATTCAAGAATACCTTTGTTGAAAGGTCATTTCACAAGAAGAACGCGGCAGGAAAAAATACGGTGGGTCAACCGCAATCCGCTGGTGAAATTTTAACCTTTGGCGAGTTGTGTGATGAAATAAATTTGCAGCAGATAGCAAGTTATAGAGTTGCTCTCTTTATTAAGGCAACTTTTATATTCACGCAAGTGAAACGGGGCAAATGATAAAAAGCGCGACAAAACTTTTTCACTTCGAGCGTGTAGTTTGCTTAACTACGAAATAATACAAACAATTAAATAACTTTAACTTTATTAAAACCTTTTTAAATATTTAATGTTCCATGTCCGTTATGAAAGGTACGTGTATAATTCAGTTTAATCGTTCTTGACGTTCCATTTTTCTAGGAGCAATTACGTCGTCAATCGACAAAAAAATAACTGAAACACTAATTTAAAATCCTCCATTTAAAAACCGTTGTAAATAAGTAATAAATTATACAAAAACATTAAGCTTTTTTTGAAAAAAAAATTCGCTTATCAAAAATGATATTAAATACACTGCCTTTCATGCTACGGTAAATTAACTTGACGTAGAATTATCTTATTATTGCCGGTTTGTTCTGAACTGAAAAGAGCTGTTTTTTCCTTTTAAGCCGCATTATTATGTGTCATTTTGAAACCGACGATTGGCAAAAATAAAAGAGTCTAATGTTGTAAAATTACACATATTAAGCGTTTACACGAAATAGACCGCGGACGTCAAAATGTCAAGTTTGTTAAAATAGAAAAGGCATAAAAACTGAACACCCATCACGCGGCTATAAAATACTAAAACACCCCCCACAATTATACAGGGGCGGTTTAAATTAATTTTAATACTGACAGACTGACAGTCACTGCTAGGCGGTAGTAAACAAAACAAAACACGAAATTGAAATTTAATAAGCGAAATGTTAATTGATTTTGTTCACGCTTCAATGTTATGCAGTTGGAATGATTTTTTAAAAGACAGCATAATTGTAGGCAACAGTAGAGTTCTTGGCAAGTACATTTTCTAGATATTTTTTATGATGAAAAAAGGTGTGTTTGAACGCCAACGCCCTACTTTTTACTTTAATTAATGGAGCGTTAAGAATATAAGTTTTTATTCAACTTTAAGTCAAATATCTGCTGTGCATTTGATTCTATTAGATTGATGAAATGTTAAGGTTTGATGGAGATAGAATAGTAATTTTTATCCAACAAGGTTATTATAATAATTAAGAAAGATTATATACAAATGGGTGAAGGTCCTTATTCTAAGTAGGAAGTTTTTTTCTATTACGTAGATTTAAGTTTTAGTTATTACTTCCGAAGCTTATTCTACAGAAAACTGTATCTAGTTATTTTGTGTGTGATAAATGACCGCGCTCATTATACCTACCTGGATATCTAGACGCAATCTAATTGTAATTTATTTTGTTAAAAGTGTTTACCATTAATTATGCTTGAATAAGCACAGTAAACAACATGCATACAGACGTACCTAATGTGTTTTGCATCATAAGCATAAAGTACGATATGCAAAGTGTGATATTTTTAAAATGGTTTTTACTCTAGTTTTAATTTTGTGCTGTAAATTATCACTGATATTCGAAAATATGCAATTACTTTGCAGAATTAAATATTTTCCCATTATTTCTTCATAATATCTAACTTTTTTTCTCGTGATGCAGCTTTCGTACTTATTATTATTAATATTTGTACTACCCTATATTTAGTGTAAACTAAACATTACAAATGTTGATATGAAAAGTGACTAAGGGCCGATTTTTCAATAGTCAGTTAAATTCTATCTGACAGAAAATCAGCATGTTTTCGTTGCACATCGAATATAAATATTTGACATGTGTATGAAGTGACAATGAAAACATACCTATTATCAGTCGGATAGCATTTATCTGACAATTGAAAAATCAGTCCTTAATTGTCGATAATTTATCATCGTACTGTGTTATATTAACGCATCTTTTGACTACATGCCGTTTATAGTAAGCACTTCTGTCTTGTAACTGTCAAATAAGTGTCAATTATTTATTTTCTTACAAGTAATGACATAGCATTCCATAATTGCTTTAAACATACGTAGAAATACAGGTGGGTGAATGATAATTGGTATTTATTGAAAAGTTGTAAGTTGTACCTACGAAGAAACAAAGGTGGGTCTATAAATTCAAAGGTACTTGTGAAGGTAATTGTGACGCAATTTTAAATATTATTGTTTGTAAGAATAATATTGTTTTACTAAGGATTATGAACAAACATACAAATAGCTCTTAAGGCGGAATGAGACTATACGAACATACGAACTCGACTTTAACTTGTGCATTTATTTTCAAGAACTAGTTACTTAGTGAGGTGTGTACTTCTTCATTTGCATACACATATCTACTCGTAAATGCTTAGTTAAACATCATAATCAGTTTTTTTTACTTATAACTTTCAAGTGGAATTCAACTGATATTGTAAAAATTGGCTTAATTGATGACCACAAATTTGTTTTTTTTAGTATTTCACCTTCGGTTAACCACCCGCCTTGTGGTCATTTAGCAGACCAAGGCTACAGTTATAAGGAACAAAATAAGCGTAGATACTTATTTTAATTCAAAATTTTCTAAAATAAACTAACAAAAATATCGCTTTTTAAATTTTTTAATATCTTGGGTTGCCTTTCGTTCCGTCTTAAATAAAGTCTTTGAAATAGGTGTTAGCCAAGGTTATCTTCTTTATCAACAATTACAGGATATCTACTATAATAATAATTTATCGTAGGTTTATTTGCTGAACTGCATGGAGGTCTGTTGTCATGAATAATTACGTTTATTTAACATATCTGATAAAATTAAAACAATGATATTTATGTTATGTTTACAAACGTCAATTGACTGAAGATTATCGATGCCAAGAGTAAATATAAATTATATTTATGTAGCTATGTAACGTAACGTAACTACTAAGAGATATATTTTTTGTTTTAGGAATAAATATGCAAATTACGATAGGTTGTGTCTATAAATTATCTTAATCTAGATAAAAAAATTGCGTTATCCAAGGCGTTGACGTCAGTAGCGTTTTTATTCCGGAAAAAAATATTGGTGATTATTTTTTGTGACCTTTTAATAATAGGTGGAATTGCAATATAATGGGACGTTTATAAGCAGCTATTAGGCAACAAACAAGCATTTGGTCGTCTACATGTTCTGCAGCGTTAAATATGAAGAAATTTGTTGATATGAGAGCCTCGATGCCCGTAATTAGCCTATTTATGCTATCCAAAAAGCAGAAGAGAAAGGGACATCGCGAGAGATTTTTTTGGGACTATATCTACTAGACCAATCTAACCTAGACACTTTGTTGCCAGCAATGGGCGGCACACATTTCTAGGGTGGACTCAACTAAGGCCGCCCTTTTATATGGCCTACGCCAAGTGAAATCATTTTTGACTCTTTTTCCTTAATTGCCGTCACTGAAAAACCCTCAATCCGCACTTTTATTCTACCACTCTATCATCAATCACCACTCTTTAATAAAAAAGAAACACCCACCGAACCAAGAAGCCTGTTTCTCCGTGATGGAGAGCCCTTCCTTGGCGCCCATCACCTCCGGTAGCACCATCGTGACGAAGGTCACGGACATCCCGAGCCCAACCAGCAGGAAGTCCAGCGCCAGACATGCCAACACCTGGGGAGAAGACCTGGAGTTATTTGACTGGATTGAACCGGTTGTTTACTTTTAGGTAGTCAAGATAAAGATTGTTGTTCCGGCAACATTATATTTTGTTCTTTGGAACGTACACATACGCTATGATAGCTGGGGCCACATAAAGTTCTGGAACGTTTGCAAGCTAAAATAGACTTTGGTTCAAGCACCGTGGGACCGCCTTTTATACCTTTTTTATATAATACTAGTGGCCGCCCGCGACTCCGTTCGCGTGGAAGTCGATTTCCCGTGGGAATGAGAAGTTTTCCTGGGGTAAAAAGTACCCTATGTCCTTTCCCAAGTTCAGTTTTTTCTTCATACCAAATTTCATCAAAATTGGTTCAGTGGTTTAGGCGTGAAAGCGTAACAGACAGACAGACAGACAGACAGAGTTACTTTCGCATTTATAATATTAGTAGGGATAGCAAAGCAAACGAGCATGCGGGTCACCTGATGGTAAGTGATCACCGCCACCCATGACTACCTGCAACACTGTGGGTGTTGGGGGTGTGTTGCTGAGCCTTTGAGAATTTTAGGCACCGGAAATTGCACTCACCGAACGAAACGCAGGAACATCGTCCCTACTTCACGTCGGTTTTCTGTGCGACGGTGGTATTTCACCGGTTGAGTCAGCCCACTAATCGCTGCAGACAGAGCCTACAGCTAGACTCTACCAATCCAAAAACCTACCTACTTACAATGCAATGTTTGTAGCGATTTCAGCTTAGGTTTTATGATGCATTTACAAGTAGATACCACGCTCCATCTGGTCAGAGAATATGAAGAATTCTTAATCTATGCTATTACTCTAAGTGAAATTTGTGATTAGCTTTAATGATGTTTGAAAAGAGAAATTTCATGTAATCTAAGAACCTGTTCAAAGTATCTTATCGTGTGTCTTTTGGGTACATTTTTGATGGACGTTTGCCTAATTTAGTTGACATGTATGTAATTAAACTGGTTAAAAGTTTCGTAACCAAAACGTGACTTTACAAGTACCTTATAAGAGGAACCACAAAATTGTTGTTTTATAACAATGAATTATGTATTTACTTTTATAATGTATCACAGTAAAGTACATATATCGTAGAATATTTTCTAAATAACCTCGGGGAAGATTTGGAAGTTATAGAGAGCATTAGACCGGTTATCTAAAGGTCCTGGGTTCGATTCCGAGACGCGTAATGCTCGGAGACCCGTGTTCTCCTTCCAGTGTCTATAACTTCAAAATTAATAAATTAGCATTCTAAATGCAAAACTATAAGTAAAGATCTCGGGAAAGATGTTTGTAAAGCGTTTCTGCAATTCTTTAATAATTAATTCTTTAAAAATTTATAAGTAATTTTAAAAAAGTTTTAGGTCTGTAGGTATATGTTAAGGCAATTATTGCTTTTTGTATCATTAATTAACATAAATTTTAAATTAAAAAAAGCAAAATTTCTTTAAATTACTTTTTAAGTTTTAAATATTCACAATTTAAATATTTTTTCTCAAAAAGATTTTTGAAAAAAAAACATGACGTACTTAATTTTTTTATGAATGAGAAAGTTAATGTTGAATGGATGTATGTATGTTTGTAACCTACTTTTTCCTTCTTTTTTCAATAGCCTAACAAACGGATTTGGATCAAACTTGGTAAATGGATGGATTAGATAAGTACTTAGGAGGTTTGCAGAATTTATTGGTAAATTCTTCAGAAAGATATTTTTATATTTTTTATTATTTAGTCGATTTTGTTTTGGATTAAGAAAATTTGTAATAAAAAGATGCGATTTTGTCTGGACAAAATACAGTTTTATATCCCTGTTAAGTCTAAAAACAATCGTAGTCAGTTATTTGATGATGAAGACTTTTAGTTAAAATATACAATTATTCATTTCAAATATGAAATGAAATGAAATGAAATGAAATGAAATGAAATGAAATGAAATGAAATGAAATGAAATGAAATGAAATGAAATTACTTTATTGTACGTAGGATTAAAAACTAATCTCTTATACATTGTCAAAAGCATAAAATAAAAAATAAAAAGATGTCACGGGACACCCCTACATTCATCAGCAATAGATAAAACTATTTCACAATATTTACTAACTTTACTTTTTAATTAACTTTTATTTAATCATTGACGATTTTTGATAATGAATATTGCATCAACAAAAGAAAAATATACGTTACCTACTTTCATTTTAGAGAGTACCACTTTATTCAAATATGTTTGAAAAAAGTGCCTTTTAATTATTTGTTAATGCAAAATTCCCATTTCAAAATTCGACTTTTGAAAAGCCAAGATAAAACATTCACCTCATGAGAAACTTTTATTTAAAAAAAATCTTAAATAATAAATTAATTTTAATATAAAGGTACCTTTGCCTGCAACTTTGAATGCTTCAACTATAGGTTGGTATTATTATAATATTTATTAACGTACTAAATCAAATTGTTAACTCAGTTCACAAATGTAAAGGACCGAATATTGAATCCATAATTAACGTATAACTATAGTTATAATTTAACTATATTCTAACAATGCCCTCAGCTTTTCAGTTTAAACGTAGCTTTCTAAATATGTAAAAAGAAACTGTTTAAAATAATGAAGTTCATTCGTTCAAACCAACAAAGAAACAAATCTTTATTTTAAATCTAGACAAAGATCCGTAGACATCTTTTTTATAATCTAGGTATTTCTTTCAATTCATTTTCAAGATTTTATCGTGATAGTTTATTAGATGTCATTAAATAAATATGTTTCTATGGCTGACTTCCGTTTCGGAATCGTTTGACGTAATAAGTAATTTTAAGGTAAAGGTAATCTGATACATACCTAAAAATCGAATACCTACTTTTAATATAAGAATTTTGAATTATGTTAGTAATTGAAATGTCAGTTGCTATTTTTAACCTGATTTTAGGTTGTTTTTACAATGATTCTATTTCAAGCCAAGCTAAAGGTATTTTTATAGATTTTTATATGCCGATATAGTCGTATTTTGACAAAGATGATATTAGAATGTTTAATAATTTAGTCATTTTCCCCTAAACTGCGACAATAAATAGGCTGTTAGTTATGATAATTAGCTCGTAATGAATTTTATCGATCGCTATTGGATACCTGACACTGTTAATATAATAAGTAACATGAATGTTTATGGACATGGCTTCTATTCTCAAAATTAGTTTCAATTCATAACTTATCATCCACCAAACAGAATTTAACACTTTTTTATTCATATCTACTGTGTGGAATAAAATATTCAACTAAACAACGAATATTCATCCAATTCTTCACCGAAATTCTTTCGATGAGACATTTTCGATTTTTCCGTAATAAGAAAAATATTCTCTTCATTCCGTCAATTGTTAAAAACAAGTGATTCAGGTGCATGAATTCTTACCACCAAATTCTGAATCGAAGATAATTAGTGGGTAGGTATAGTAATTAAATATTACGCAACTGCAAATCGACAATCCCGAACTAGAGTTTAGTCATTTGATTAAAGACAGTTAAATCATCATACATATCTCAAATTTTAGGGAATTTCAAAATCTTCGCAATGTTCTATTGCACAATGACGTCAATTCAAACTATTTGTGAACTGATAATAATTTGATCGTTTGATAGCTAAGCGAAATATTCAACATGTTGCTTCATCCATAATAATCTCAAATTACAGACATTATTTTGTTCATTAAAACTCGTTTTTTTTTGCCAACAAATATTTTGCCAATTTCTGAAAGAAAAATCTCCACTTGAAAGATATACTTATTAAATTATTATTTATTGAACGCGCATTAAGTAAAATATCATTAAATAGATTATTTTATGTTAATTAACTAGATGCGCACGAGTATTGCTAGAAATTCCCAGAGCCACTGCAAATGTTACCAGCTCATGGTCATAACACTAGAGGTACTAGCATAAAATTACCCAGTAGTTATATGTAATATTCAAACATTTGATAATAAAACCAAATAATGATGTATACTCAACAAAAAATATCCATAAAACACTAATGATTATTATCTTTATTGAACTTTTAACTAATTGCTTACCAAAGAGCTTAACGACATAAAAATACATTCTTAGAATCATAGAACGGTGGTTATTTATCTCCGGTCAAACATTCGTAATGGGTGAATGATAAAAAATCGAACATAGCAACTGTTGTTCAAACATCTAAAACAGTCGCCAATGAAATATCTTAATAACTCTCTATTGGTCACTCATTAAACATCGTCTGTATGGTTGAAACACTTCAATGGGAACTGTTTCCATTGAACGAGAAATGTCGGATTAAATGTGAGTGGGTTAAGTCCACTACCTTAGCCATAGGAGTTCTAAGTCTAATTTAGCAATAAATGAATACCATTAGATAAGTGATTTTAAGATGAACATAATAATTAATGACTTAAGTTAGCTTGATGAGGTTTGCAAAGTACAAGTCAGAAAAAGGTTTAATAAATACTTATTTGCTTTAGTTTCGGTAGATCAAACTTACAGTAATCTGTAGCAAAAGTATTCAAATGATCCTAATATTGATCGGTCGGTAATAAACATAACATTTTTTTATTATAATATGAGAGTCTGAAAGATCTTTAAGCTAGCTTCCAGTTTTTTATCTTATCTTGATTTCAGCTTATCTTGTCATTTAGGCCTATATTTTTATAGAGTCTCTCTCGTTTAGCTTCGTGTAATGGAAACAGTTTGCATCCAACTCATAGGAGCCACCAAGGCTAGTTACTAACCCACAAAGTATCTACAATATCAAGGGCTATATTAACTAAGGCAATGGTAGGTAACAAGATTCAAGGCCCGTGGATTTGTGTCATACGGAAGCCGTAGATATATGACACTGTTGATATTTGATACGCTAGGGTCGATTTCGAATGGCGGTGTTTCAATAGCTGTGTAGTTAAAAACTATGTTTTTTATATTAAAATGCTTTATTAATATTTAAATTTCGAATGAGTTTTTAGAGCTTTGCAGCGGTTGTATTGTTTTTAAAGACATATTTAAGCTTAATACTAAGCGATGGTCCTGCTTATCTTTCTACATTAATTAAATAAAATATGATTAATTTAATAAAAAAATTACAAAAGTAATACAAAAAATACATAGTCTCGAAGTAAAATTATAACATTATCATACATTAGACGCAACATAAAGCTCAACTTTGCTATTTTAATTAGTAATTGCTAAAACTGAACTATTTCCTCAGACAGTTTGGACCGCACCTAACCGTATACTTTATTAATTTGTAGGTCAATAACATTAATTTATTACCAAAACCTGAATTACTATGCATATCATTAAGATGGACAACGCTTTATCTCGGCTATGTCAAATAATTATCTCAAAATGAAGGTAATTCAAATACATTTAAATAAAGCCTTTGGACCTTAATTCGTACAATTTAATAGACCATAAAACTAACAAAATTTATGACTCTCTATTAGTTGTTCATTGCTTTTTTGTAAGGTTCCACAGTACTTTTCCGTTTTCTATGTTTTCCTACATTTTATGATCCGTAAAATTTTTGATGACAAACACTTTCAATGTTATATGTATAATGAAGATAATTGTGTCCATTAAGAGGTTTTTTTAAATGTTAAAATATGTTACCGCAAAAAAAAACTTATTTTAAGAACTGGCTGCAAATAGTAGAATTTTGATGAATTCTTGACCAATTTTAATGATATTCCGGTGGTAAGATCCTGTATTCTAAACCTATAAAGTATTATGTAAGAGCATACTTTACCAAAACATCAAGTTTTTTTTAAAAGTACCTAGTAATAGGCTTGAAAACTTAGTAATAGGCTTGAAACAACTTAATATCTACCTGCTTGTCTAATGATTTACCGAGACTTTTTACTACACACCATACTTTTTCTTTTAGCTTTGAATGTATTTTTTTCCCTCTCCAAAAAAACTTCATGAATAGATACCAAAATAAATTATTCTTAAAAAGTCAGTTAAATAATGTTTATCAAATAATTATTATGAATTATGAAAAGATCGTATTACCTAATCAAATACTACGCCTAAGATAAAACGTAAAATACTTTAAAATGTTTTCTGACATTATTTTCAGATGGTTTGCTTTTTTCAGTTACTTACGTCGCGGTACCATGGCCTCACCTTAATAGTGTTTTAACTGTTATCATAGTTACGTAATTAAAGTATAAAAAGGTACATAAAGTTTTATATTATCTGGTTTATTTAGAAGGTGAGTTCTGCAGTGTAGAGAAGTGTTATTTTAAGCAATTTCATCAGATTACTGCCCACTTGCAATATATGAACAAAAATAAGGACTGTAATGACAATTAAACTTCATTTAGTAATCATTATTATTGCATCATAAATATGATATTATGTTCTGTTATTCCCAGATAGTTTCTTCAGAACCTGCCTTAATTATGGGATTAGTATTGCAAATGTGTCGAATATAAATAGGTATTTGACATTAAGTAAAAATAAAACATACTGCTTAAGGTGTTACTTATTTCATAAAAACAGTTAATTTAACTTTTTCTAAAGACATCATATTACCTGTATGATGACATAAACTTAAAATTTATTGCAACATTTTTACATTTTACAGTTCTTAATAATGCATTAACTTACAATAGCAGGAATCAATATTCCATTAAAGATTAAATTTGCTAGAATCGGTAAAACGTCTCTATAAATTAGCGCTTACATTTTACATTTTACATAAGGAACTCAATCAAGGTTCTTTGTTAGTTATATACTAAAATCAGATCTTGGTTAATAATTATACTAATATTAATTAACATACCTGTGATAGTATTATTCTGCCTCTGCTCACTTGTTTTGCTTCTTCGTTTTGCGTTGTCATTTTCACTATTTTCTTTGCACTTTTTTACGTAAACACAACAACCATTATATCTTAGAGTTATGTCTCGACACTGTGTCTGGCAACACTAATATGTCAATTGTCTGTACACAAACGGAAGTTTATTTATTAAGAACCTGCTAAGGCGGTGTCAACACCTAAATGACATTATAAATATCAAACATTTGTGTTATTAATTTATGGAGCAGATAAAAAACGCCGTCACTTGTTGGTTTTGGTTTATTGAAGGGCTTTTATTCAATTTAAATAATTGGAGGTTATCTCGGCGATGATTTTTTTTATTCATAATTAATTCAATCAATACTCTTTTAACCAATGAACGGACAGTTAATTGGAACATAAAAAAATCAATTTAACGTCAAAGGCGGTTTGGTTATTTACATAAAAAATAACTTAAGCCGAATGGAAGTTAGAAATGAATAAGTTATGTTTATAGGTTTACGGTTGAAAATACTATGAGATATGTAACTTTGAGTACCTGAATATTATTTTGTTGCTTTGATTTTAAGAACAAAAAAAATTATCAAAAATGAAGAATTAGATCGTATAATAATGTCAGATTCCTTATCGGTAATTGTGATGAACAGTTAAGTGGCAATTAATATTCTGTATCAGCTTTGCATTTACACACTCCTTACGTATATTAAAACATTTAAAACTAGTGTAATGACATATTTTGTAGATCCACGTTTTAAACGCCACTGTCGTTTGCATTAAATGTTCTAAGTTGAAATAGATTTTACATCAAGCATCAATCTGTGTGCGGTGCGGTGTTTTGCGCACTGTGGGACCGTGGCTTTATAGAATTCCGGGTTAAAGCATTCGAAACTAAATTATATATTTTACTTAGCAATAGTATAAGACATATACTGATATTGACTTTTATTCCAGCCGAGTCAGAGTGCACATGACTGGCACATCTTGTTCAATTTTAAAATAAATTGTTTTAAATTTAGTGAGCCTAATTTGTCTTCTAAAAAAAAAGTAATAACCAACAAGTTATGGCAATATTAATAGTTTGTCTTTGTAAGTGTTTTCAGAATCGTAGCCCTAATTATGTCATTAATTAGTAATTATGTCATTAAATTTGCAATTTTGACGTGTGATGTAAATTAACCACTGGGTGTATGTTAGACCAAGTTGTTTTGCAATAAAATTATTTTCTAGATGAATATTATAGTTATATATTGACACTTTGATTAATGTATTTACATATTTTCTGACATGAAGTAAAGTAATGTAATTTTATCCGCTACAGAATATTGCTTTATTATTTTATAATAGGTACCTACTAGTTTTTTTCTTTGCATATATTTTTTGTGATATTTTTAAAGTAGTTAGATCTAGTTTATAATTAAAATGTATATGGTGGCCTTGTTTAAAATGTACATGAAATATTCTTACATTGGTAGATTGCTGAGTTATTTTATTATTCATATTTAGCCTTAAGTAATATTTTAATTAAAAAATCACATCCTTTTCATAACGGTGCATTAAATAGTAAAAATATCCTTTCTTGCATAATAATTACAATATCCACCCAACGGTTTCACTCGCACCAAAATTTCCGGGTGGGAATGCTGGTGATTCCCAAAATCTCCGATACCAGATGAATATGAGCTGCAAATTCCTTTCCATATCAATAAAAAATAGGACTAAGTTTCATCCAAATCGGGTCAATACGTCTTGGTGAATACTCAGGAACTTTCTAATTTGTAATATAAGTCGGAAGTTTTATACAGAATGTCAACCGCATAATCTAATCCTACTCTGCGAAAACGCATCCATCTTTACTAATCAGTGAATATTATTTTCCAAACCGCGAAATGCTTTTCAGATCTAGTTTCCTCATGAACGTTATACGTCTCTTTAAATCATTTGATATGACAAGATACAAACGTCATTCCATCTCAAGAAATGTAACCTGATATTTTTTTTTATTTCCTACTTACGGGTCTAGAAGCTTCTGAACGAATTGGGTTTTGGTATGTATACACCTACCTAGTATAGTGAATATAGTATATCTAATCTAATAAATACGCAACAAATTAAAAGTCTTTTTGTAAAAAGTATGTAACTTAAAAAACTCAGTGGACAAATAAGTAGGTGAAAATATCCCGCTAAAATTAAACTAACACGTTCCGATTTCCGTGTCATTGTATTTTCCATCGCGTAGAATAAAATAAAATAAAACTTTAAAACTATTTTATGTAAAGCTTCCTTTAAAGGACATAGTTTAGTCATTAATCATTTAATTTATAACCAATAACACCTTATTCAGCGAAGTGCTATTTTTACGGAATTTCATACAAAAATGTCAAGACACTTGTCAATAACAACGCCATTAAAGAATTTAATTATGGCTTTTCAAACTTGCAAATGTTAATAAGTAATAAATACCTTCTAGGCTTGTTCCTGCTGGGTTACACATCCTACTAATATTATAAATGTGAAAGTTTTTGAGTATGTGAGTATGTATGGATGTTTGGATGTTTGTTACTCTTTCACGTAAAAACTACTGGATGGATTGGGTTGAAATTTTGCAGTAATATAGGTTATACATCAGAATAACACATAGGGTACTTTTACCGCGGGAAAACTTCTCATTCCCACGGAAAACTGACTTCCACGCGAACGGAGTCGCGCGCGGCCACTGTAAACCCATAATTGTAAAGTTAAATAGCCGCGTTATATGAAAACGTTAATTTTCTTAGTTAAGTGTAAAGCAATAACTAAAGGTTAAGTGTAACATGTTAAAAATCGACAAAATGAAGAGTATTTTTTACAGTAGACCTCTTAAGGGTTAACGACGTGACACTTCGTGCTTACTACATATTATTAATTTTAAGGTTGCATGTATAAAATTTAAGGTACGTACAATTTTTTAAACCCTTCTAATTAACATAGCCTTCCTATATGCCTTTAATTAGTTCACATTTGAAATGCAAAAGATATCTCAGTTCAGAGTGAACATGATAAATTGGTGCGCCTACCTAATAAATGTTAATTGTAACTTTTAGACTTGAGTGGAATAGATAATAAGTGTTTATATTATTAGTGATTTTGTTTATAAAATAATGAAAGACATTCGAAATAAGTGTATCGAAAGTTTATTAACAATTGATTTTCGAAAATCGTTGAAATAAATTTCTGTGATATAAATCTAATCAATAAAAGATAATTTCTAACAAAATGAAATTTAACAACGGAAACTAATTGAAAAAGCATAAAATATCGAGTGTTTTATTAATTTAAATGTTATTTATGTAGGAAAATCCAGAAATATTGATTTTAGTGGACATCTTTATTCGTTACCTATTAGAAATGAATACAACTTTAAATATGTATTAAACTAGTGGCCGCTCGCGACTCCGTTCGCGTGGAAGTTGGTTTCCCGTGGGAATGAGAAGTTTTCCCGCGGTAAAAAGTAGCCTATGTGTTATTCTGATGAATAATCTATATAACTGTAAAGTTTTATCCAAATCCGTCAAGTAGTTTTTGCGTGAAAGAGTAACAAACATCCATACATCCATACATACTCACAAACTTTCACATTTATAATAGGATAATAAAACAACTAGTTTTACACCCGCAACTTTACATTCGATGAAATAAAAAAAGACACGTGTATCTCGCTTCTTGATAAAATTGTAACTAACCAATCTGGATCTATCAATCACAATTAAGTGTCGGTCCTTGTGTGTTCCTATTAGGTTACTATCAAATATCTCATTTTCTTATTGATTTAAGGTACATTTTAATGTAAATTTATTTTCATTTGATGTCGTCAATGTCTCCGTATGTCTGTTGAGATATTTATTCAAAAACTGCAAAGTTATAAATAAAAAACACCTACTCAAGCTTTTGAATTTCAAAGATTTGAATAAAATGACTTCATAGTAAAATAATCAAAGGATAATCTGAAAGTTTTTGATAAGCCAGGAAACAAGTTTTTTAGGTTTAAAAGATACCTTACTTGATTTTGAAAGATTTTTTAGAAACCTATAAAAATAATAATTGGAAAACCTACTTGCTACAGCACAATAGCGCCTTTATTTCCAAATTGATTTACAATTTCAATAATTTCGCCAAAAGTCAATAATTAATAGAAATCAAATACAGTTGTTGTTGTTCTTGGTAAAGCAGTTAATGTGTATTTTGTAATCAACTAATTAGTTTCCAAGTTTATGAATCACAAACAAAAAAACCTCGTTAAAAATAAGTTGATAAGTTTATTGTTATTATTATCTAAATAATATTAATTATATTTGGCGAAGTCGGATAATTGGAAAAAAATAACTGACACAAAAAAAAAGTTTGAGTAATACTTACATGAACAAACTATATTGAGTTTTAATACTGACATAAAGAATTCGTGTAACGAATCAATTTTTTTATTTTGTCTTTTAATCCTTACTGACATTATAAATGCGAATAGTGCTTGTTTGTCTGTTGGTATGTTCTGCTTTCACGTCAAAACGATTTAAATGAACTTTGAAAACAGAATAAGTCCCGTTCCCCTGGACATTTCTATCTGCTCTAGACCAAATATGAGTCTACGCTGAAGTCGCGGAGGCCAACTGGTATCATCATTACATAATAAATCTAAGTCGCTAATTCTGTCTGTTTGTATGTTAGGCCGCTAACTCCTCCTTAAGTACGTAACGAATTTAAATGCGGTTTTCTCCATATTTTAGGGTATTTATTCATTTAAATTGGTAAATAAAGAACGCTTAGAAAAAGTTTTTTAACTTAGCAAAAATGCAAGGGTTCGCTCGTACCGTATAAATAATGTGTGTTTTGGACACATTTCGGATAATTCCATCTAACGTTGATTCATTTGTTTGACTTGCCGAAGTCATAATCGGCAAATCTGTAGCATTATAAGAAAAGATAGCACTATCTCATGTCTAATATACCTACATCTTGTCATTATTATCAGAAATGCAAAAAATTATATCTGTTAGATTTTTAATCATTTTATTATCTGCTTGATCTAAAAGTTGTTTATTTATTAAGTTTAAATTTTAATATAAATTTAAATTTAAAAAGTATTTTATGAACCACTTGACATTTACTTATCTAAAGTACCGTTTTTATAATGGCTGCATATTTTTATCTTGAATTACACAAGCGAATTATAAGAATCATCACCATGATTATATTATAATGCATAGTAAAGCAGGTTGCTTATAGCTTCTCATGAATTTACCTTTAGTGTTATACCACTAAATAAAATAAAATCATTTATTTCATCATTAAGTAACTTAATTACTTTCGATAAAAGTCAAAATATCGATCATCAGCTTATGATCAGTAGGCCAAGAGAAAAAAGCTGGCGGAAAAAAACTCGGCACTACAACTATACCGAAGGTTCCGGGTTCGATCCTCAGAGTAGGGTGTGCCACTAATTTGATATCTTCCTAGGAATGTGCATATATAGCACGCACGAATGATGAGAGAACATCGGTTGGATGATTACCCATCACTAGCTGCGCCTCACGGTTTCATCTGCGTTAATTAGAGATAAAAGTATTAAAAGCTCTCAAAAGTTTTCCCATTTTTGCAACATTGTTTAACATAGACTATTCAACACAAAACGTTTTTTTCTTTTAGATTGAAAACTAGTAGTTCCTGAGGTTATTGCGTACAAACAAACTCCTCAGCATTATAATATTATATAGTGAAGCATAGATGTGCGTTATTTATTATGCGAGCTTTCCTTGCGTGCGCAGAATAAACAGAAAAAGTTACGCAGTAATCAAAAGTATTGATAGCTTTTTTCTCTAGGTAAGTAAAAAATAACATTAACATTGAAAAACCAACGAAAAGTCATCGACCAAACAACATATCTATGTATTTTCTTCTCGATATAACGTATCACAACATTTTGATAATAATATTTTATTATAATAGTTAGTGGTTTTATGATTTAATAGTGGCCGCCCGCGACTCCGTTCGTGTGGAAGTCGGTTTCCCGTGGGAATGAGAAGTTTTTCCGCGGTAAAAATTACCCTTTGTGTTATTCTGATATATAACCTATATTACTGTAAAGTATAACTAAAGTAATAAACTGTAATACTTACACGTTTTCACGTTTATAATATTAGTAGGATTTATTTGTAATCGAACAAATATTTATTACTTTCATAATTTTGTAGTGCCTACTATTTATAGATATTAGATTACTAGAAATGCAAATCCTAGATTTTAATTGAGTGAAAATGATAGCAATTTTAATAAATATTATTAGATATATATTGTATAAGTTAATAAATAAGTAGTTATGACATACTGAACTTGAAAATGTACCTATCTATATGTATAATGTTGAATTTTGTACCTACTTTAATAAATACAATTCAACACAGGAATATTATGAACACCTTAACATTATGAACACCTACAAATTTAAATAGTTCTGAAGTAGAGGCCTTCAATACAATTCGGTAACTTAAGATATCAAAAACAAATGACGACCTCTGTGGTGCACCCGTATATATACCGGACTGCTAAGCGGATGGTTCCGGGTTCGATCCCCGGTTCGGGCCAATTTCGTAAAAATGGTTTTTCCATATTGGCTCGTGTAATAAATACCGTAGACAAGTTAAGAATAAATTAGTCACTGAGCTTTTAAGATGTTAACTAGCTTGCATCTTAAAATGAATTTTAGATGAGTTGAGGTTTCTACTTTGGGTACCCATAGTTTCCCTACCAAGTATCTAATAATGATGGATGACTTATTATGAATACCAACACGATCTATAGCAATTTAATCATCAGTCACGATTGATTGATAACGTCATTGCTTTTGATACGCGAACTTTCTTTTCAGTAGGTGTATCTATACAGGGTGATTGGTAATGCGATACATTCCTTCTAAGGAGTTAAAGTAGAACTTATTTGCAGTAAATTAAGTCATATTTATTATATTTTGACGACCTCTGTGGTGCAGCGGTATATGTACCGGACTGCTAAGCGGATGGTTCCGGGTTCGATCCCCGGGTCGGGCCAATGTCGTTAAAATGGTTTTTCGATATTGGCTCGTGTCTGGGTGTAACTAGGTTCTCCCCTAGTCCACTATGTGGTACCTATAACACAAGTGCGTACTGCAACTTACTTTAGGGCCACATAACTGGTGTGTTAGTCTGGAGATTTTATTTTATTTATTTATTTATATTAATACAGGTCCAAAAATTGATAATTTCTGAGTTATGCAACATTTAAGTTTTTTTATAAAAAACTCCAGTTTTGAAGTTTGAATGTAATTTTTTTATTATAAATACAGTATAGTTAAATTTTTTGTTATTTTATCGAAGCTCAATAACTAAAATGATAATATAGATAAAAATTTGCGTTAAAAAATAGTCCTTATTTTAGAAAAAGTCGAGAAACCAAATCCATTTTAGCAAATTTGGATCTGAAATATCATTTTAGTTATCAAGCTACCATAAAACAAAAAACATTAAACTCAATTTTGAATTTTTCACTAAAAGGATTCATTTGAACTTCGAAAATAACGTTTTTTATAAAAAATCTTAAATGTTGCATATCCCAGAAATTAACAAATTTCGGACATGGCATGATATGCCTTAATTGACTGCAAATAAGCTCTACTTTAACCTCTTAGAAGGAATGTATCGCATTACCAATCACCCTGTATATTGTACACTGCCATCCACGGTCATTCAATCATCAGTCACGATGTATGTATATGTGATTGACTGACGCTTGCATGAACTGGTAATGACCGACTTATAGGAATCCGACAATTAATTAATGACGACATTGCTTTAAATATATGTCCGTTTCTGGTTTACAAATTTTTTTCTTCTCTCTCACTCGTGTAAAAAATTTGGCTATCCCTACTCAGTAGATAGAGTTTTAAGATACGTTAAGTTTTAAGATACTTATATACGTAGTTATATTAATAAAAGTGATTGTAATGTAAATGAAATGTTTGCTTTGCATTATTTTTATTATTATAATAAAAAAAGAAAAGCCTTGTGTAGCATAAATTCGTCATTTTTTTTTCTTTTTTGATCGATGTGAATTGACTGACGCTTGCATGAGCTTTTAATATCGGACTTAAAGAAATCTATCAAAACTCCACCACTACCGACTTTGAGTATTTTACTTGCAAAATGTACATATTTTACTAAGTAGGTATGATAACTAAAAGTAAGCAAATGCGGATGTCCTACAAAAAAATGAATTAATGTAAAGTTGTGTCAAAGTGCTCTACTTTACCGACATGTAGAATTATTTCATTAAATAACAAATTGGTAAAGACACGTGTAGAATATTGTACTAAAATGAAATAACTTAAATATCCATCTAATGTCACTTTAATTTTAAAGTATATTGCAATAAATTCAGTTTTTCTACTTTGTTGAAATGGTATGGTAATGACCAGGAACGCTTAAAAGCAAAATATTGATACATTCAATAAACAAGTAGTTGTGATCCCCATAAAAACGCGCCATAAGGTAACGTGGGCGATACAAGGCGCATAATTATTATGTTAATACTAAACTCGGTTATCAGTGCGCAACTAACTAAGGTTGTGTTTTGTTGCTTTTAGAATATGCACGTGCGAGAGAAAAGAATTCAAAAATGGAGAATGACATTTCTTTTTACCATTGATGTTGTTCAAAATGAATGTGTCTATCTAAAGGTCATGGGTAAAATGTTAGCATTCTAATATTCTTTGTATCTTTATTCAAATTTCTCTGCCTAACGAACTAGTTTGATTAGATAAATGTCCGAGTAATATAATAATAATGTGAGGCAAATTGGGCAAATCATTTTTGTGAATCCAGTATGTACTGATACACCATGGTTTTACAGTTTAGTTAGGTATATTAACTTTATATATCTACTTATGTAATTTACTTTAATCCGATCACAGTAAAAATGAATCGACATCGTCATCAAAAATGTTTCCTTATATAAATGTTTTACTTTTTTTGAAGAGTTTAACTATGTTTTGTACAAGTGTAGGTTCACCGTGATTCTGTCGTTGACTTTGACCTAAAAGATACCGAAGCCATGAGTCCGACATGTACCTCAACGAAGAAACGAGTTTATTTCTTACTAAAACTACAAATTTACTCTTATTAACTCCAAAAATTCGAAAGGAGAATGGGCAAAAATGTATGAAACCTGGGAGCACTCTCCAATTGCATTGAGATATATGTCGTTGGATAGGTCTTTTGTAACAGCTGTCCGTTTCGAGTTATGAGACATTTTATAACCTATGAAAAATAATAAACTATTTTTAAGTATAGGTTTAATATCTTAGATATCTATGTACTTTTCAGGTACAAAGATAAGGGTAAAGGTAATAAATATTTTTGGAGAGAAAAATAGGAAGAACCCACAACAATATTATTAAATAGATTTTTATTTTAAATGTACTAAGCACTACATCTAGCAGGGTGTATGATAAATAAATACATCTCCAGACTAACACACCAATTGTATGGCCCTTAAGTAAGCGCAGTAAGCGCTTGGGTTATAGGTACCACACAATGGACTAGGAGATAACCTAGTCACACCCAGACACGAGCCAATATCGAAAAACCATTTTAATGACATTGGCTTCGAACCCGGAACCATCTGCTTAGCAGTCCGGTATATGTACCGCTGCACCACAGAGCTCGTCAATGATATTATTTACAAATATTGCTAGTGCATTCAACGCTATGCTCACTAGACCCACTGGTCCTGATAGGAATATACAGCAATGTCCTGTTTTTATATTTTTTTCATATAACTTAAAAAAAGATCTTTTAAATCTACTACTTCTACTAGGTAAAATCAAGTAGGTATAATTACAGATATAAACAATTGTTAATATAAATATCAAGTGCAAAATAAAAGTTCTGTGTGATAACCGAATTCAATAAACAGAGAACAGAGGACCAATCAAACGTTTTTTGAGGGGTGGGCTGCCCGTGCCTACCAGTACACGTACGCGCGTTCGTTTCTTGTGTCTAATGGAGTTAAAAAGCACATAGATATAAATATATTAAACATAACTAAACTTGAAAAATAGTATTTTTAATATTTTTATTTTGTCTCATAACTCAAAACGGACAGTTGTGACAACAAAGCTGCCATAGCAATAGTTGTTCCTATTGAAGAGACCAATTCAACGACATATATCTTATTGCTATTGGAGGGTGGTCCCAATTTGCCCATTGTCCTTTGTGGAATTCGTCAATATTTTTTTTCTAATAACCTAACAAAAATCAATTAGGATATTCGTAAGCTCAACAATTATTTCATAAAATAATAGTTTTCATTGTTTTGAGCATTTACGCTCAAATGGTTACCCAGCTTAAACTAGGATCATTTCGGAACAGTGTTTGGTAAACTGTTATAAATAAGATATATATAATTTTAACACTGGCTTGTTATGTGTTTCTAAACACCATGTTTCTAAAGGTATGTTTATAGTAGCTAAAAGAGACTTTATATCTCTGCGTGCGATGCGTAATTTTGCGTAATTTTTCTGCAGCTTTTACGAATTCTTACGTCATTATGACTGCAGAATAGCTTACCGTGTAACTTTGTCTGATGCTTTAATAAAACGATCTTCACATAAAATTTCCACCGTCAGTCTCGGTCATTGCACGTCAATCATAACTGATGTGAATTGACTGACGCTTGCATCACCGTGTTATGTCTGCCTTAAATAAAGACTGAACTGCACTAGGCTTTTGATTGTTAAGCGACCGATTATATTATTTCTAAGTGAGCTTGTTGAAATTTCCACTTCAAATCGAATCCTGGTTTTTGTATTTGTGTCAGTAACCTAAGAAGTATATTTGTTAATCTGTTGTTTTTAAAATGACCATAACGGATTTTTCTTACCTAAACATTACTATATTACGGACGAGTACTCTCTCTCGTTGGTCATTGAAAGGCTCGTGACAAAATATAACCTTAACTATAAATAAAAGACGATTGGCCCTTCTTTATTAAAATAGTCAAAACTAACACAGCAAATTAATAAAACCATCGATAAATCAAAAACTTGTTAACTGTAGAGGCCGCCGCCGATTTTAGATTCCGGTTTGATATTATCCGGTAAAAAAAATTACTGGCTAAGTGCGAGTCGGACTCACGCATTAGGCTGCATTATATACAATTTTATTTTTGCGGTTTAAATAGTTTTTCCTCAACTTCTGCTTTAAAACTATGCATGGTTTTGCAAAAAATATAGCTCAAATCTTCAGTAAACTTGTTAGAGTTATGATTCCCTTGCAAGCGTTTATAAAACCCTTTCATTTTCACTTCGAGCGTAGGAATTAATTTTCATGAAAGTAAGAGTCTAACGCATCCTACGTTGCTAATAATGCATTTTTAATTCACTTCGTTTTGCATAATTTGTGTAGGTATGTGCAAACAGCACTTCAAGAAACTTAATAGGTACCTACATTAAAAGCAGGCAGCTGTAGGTGAGATACTTATATTTACACTAGTGGCTACCCGCGACTCCGTTCGCTTGGAAGTCGGTTTCCCGAGGGAATGAGAAGTTTTCCCGCGGTAAAAGTACCCTATGTGTTATTCTGATGTATAACCTATATTACTGCAAAGTTTCATCAAAATCCTTCCAGTAGTTTTTACGTGAAAGAGTAACAAACATCCATCCATCCATACATCCTCACAAACTTTCACATTTATAATATTAGTAGGATTAGCTTTCCGCCCTGCGGTTTCACCCGCAACTAAATGTTTTTTCCCGTGGCAATATCTTACGGAACCCTATTTTTTCCAAAATTAAATATAGCATTATGTTTCAGAGACTATTCATTTCAAACAAACAAACAAACAAAAAAACAAATATTTCCTCTTTATAATATTATAGTATGTTATAGTATAAAAGTAGGATAAGTTTTTTTAAGTTACATATTACTAACTAATAGAGGAAAAATACAAGGCGTTTCGCTTACCCGTAATTACATTTAATGTGATTGAAAGCACTAGACGCTCACTTTCAAAGTGTTAGTAATCTAGGCTCTTTATAAATATTGGCACCCAACTAGCTTCTTAAAAGAGACCTCTCAATCGATGCGCCAAATGTGGGAACTTGAATAAAACAAATGCATGCTGATGTGCTCTTTATCTCATCACCATTAGGTACATGGTAAAAAGCAAAGTCGCTGTTCCTGTCTGTTTGAAAGTTTGTCCACTAATTTCTCTTAAACAACGCAACGGATTTAATGCAGTTTTTATCGTTGTACGGTATTTTTTTCAAAATGTAAGTAGAGTGCATTCGAAACAGTTTTTAGGTTGGTAAAATTTAATGTTTCGTGAACAATTCGCCCAAAACACCGTTGCGGAGCGTGGGTTGGTCATTAGTTAATCATAATAAAGAACAAATTTATTAAAATTATTCTGTAGGTATATGTTTTATGGTAAGCTTATTACGTAGATATTATAAACGCAAATACCAAGGTTGGTTATGTTAGGTTAGGTTACTTATACTCGAATAACTAAGTCTAGGACAGACGACCAGCTTTATATCATGCTTGTCAGCTAATAATTGATGATAATAGTATATATTTTAAAAATGATTAGTAACTTCATATACCTACTTTATATCTTGAAACACAAAGTGAAAGATACCTACTTAGTGATTACCTAGACTATGATTATTTTAAGTTTCTATTTTAAGTTCACGATAATTAGTAAGCTAATGTATCATCATAGCTATTTAAACGACGTGTTCGTTATAGTTACAATTACACAGGTATAACCTGTTTACATGTATTCGAAGGAGCTATATAATACATACTTGAAATGACACGCAAGCCTGACATCGTTTCTCTAGCTGTTATAGGTACGTAATTACCTACTAGTAGGCAACAAATTGCTGAATACAATATGACCTACATAAAATTCGCACAGTCTAAGTATGTAAAACATGGTTAAAATAATCACCGTTCGTATAAATAATTATAAAAAGTAAAGTGGTTAAAAGAGTATTGACATAAAAGTTGTGATGCCTTCCACATGTCTATCATTCACTGGCCGAAAACAGTAAAACCTGTTTCAATAAAAAAAAAAACAAAAGCTTGCTTCCTTTACTTTTGAAGAGCATGGTGCCTATTTAAAAAGTTTCGTTCGAGCTCAAACACACCATCGTTATTTTACCGGCTTATAGTGTTATAATATTGTGAAACAATTTGCAACGCTACTTTTTATGGATAGAACAAAAAGTTTATTAACATTAAATCGTGGACATGCGTGCGGAAAAAAATATCCTTTTGGGAACCAGTCATGGTAGAAATATGTGATGTAAGATTGATTTTTAAGTACGAAAATTTAGTTTTTTAAAAGCCTATTTTTAAATATTTGCATGTTATCTTTACGCGACAAATTATAAAAAGGATACGAACTAGAAAATGCATTTATTAAACCTACCTGCCTTGCATATATCCACTTAATTATGTAATAACGTAAAGGTCAAAATAGTTATTTACAGATATTCATTACAAAGTTTAAGCTCGCCAGAATTTAAATCACCGTAAATTTCAAATTTAGAACCTCACTTTAAAAGTCACAAACTGTTCCAAAGATTTTTTTTAATCACAGCACTCGATTTATTTCCCGGAGGTCCGATGTTTAGAACTGAATGGTATCGGATGCGAACGCCTGACTTCACAGACTGGTTGGGACTGGCCACATAAAACACAGCGCAGCTAGAAAAAATATAATTGGGCTGCTACGGCACTTTTTGTCGGCAAGAGAAAGAATCATTTCAAATATTTTTGAAAATGTCCATTCCAAAATCAAACTGATTTTGAGACAGTTTATAAAGCGAGTTTGTAGCGATTACTTATGTTGCCGCGCTTAACTAGAATTAGAGCGATTTTAGCATTAAGTTCATTGCACGAATATTAGTGATTAAACAATGAGGTTTCAAACATCCTTCGAAGCATCCTTAAGCAAAACACGCAAAACGTTTTTGTAATAGCTGTTTATATAGCAATTGTGTAAACATTGTACTTTAATTATTTCGAGGCTAAAATAGGCTTAGGTTATAATTACAAGTTTTGCGTTAGTAATATTTAAAGATACTTTAAGAAAAATATATATTTAAAGATACATTTTCCATTTATGTAAAAAATAAATATGTAGAGGCTGGCCTAAATTAGTACTAAAATGATGGCAACTGCGGCTAACTTCAATCGTATTTAAAAGCACAATGGTGGCTTAACTACGAGACGAAAATTAAAAATAGATTCGTCTTTGAATATGCTTATTGAAAACGATCCTATTATCAGAATTTAAAAAATATTATTATTTATTAAGTTCAGTCTATATATACAGGGTGTCCAGGAAACAATGGATAAGCTCTGAAGGGCTGATAGTAGAACTAAAGGCAAGCCTAAAAAATAATTGATAAAAAGTATAACCCTTACACTGCTAGAAATATGGCGCTTTAAAAAAAAACTTCATATTTTTTTGACTGTGTTCATATTTTTACTCGTAACGAGGTCAAATCACTTAATAACATCAATATTTCTGTGCTAAAATAATTAACATTAACCGCATCAGTGAATAACTATCAAATAAAATAGCTAACTAAAGTATTTTTCTCAAAAAATAATGTTAAACTTTTGATTTGTGTAAAATTTCTGAAGAAATATTTTTGATGCGCAACTTTGAACAGCTCTGGTGTAAAAAAATTATATGAAAGTAACAGTGACCAATGATTTCAAAATATTCCTGGTTTAATAACGTTTTTAAAAAGATGTAATATGTCGTTATTGTAATGAAAAAAGATTGAACTAATGGTATTAGTGTGTAAAATGGGATAATTATTTAGTTCTAGCAAAATTATAAAAATACAATAAAACTAAAGAAATATGATTTCCAACTGATATTAATTGCAAAAACATTAGAATAATTGAGAGCAACTGTTCAAATTGTCTGTCCCCATCCTGATGCAGGCCCTACAACTACGAATAAAGGATCTTCAAAAAAATCGCGCGTGTCGTCGATCATTGATTGCAGCGGCCTGAACACGAGCTCGTAGATCTTCTAATGAAGTTACTGGTTGCCGGTAAAACTCTTCCTTAAAATACCCCCAGTAAAAAGTCTAAAGCGTTTAGGTTTAGGCGGCCTACCTACCTGTTAGGGTAGGTTTCGTCAAGTATGCACATAATGCAACAGCATAATGTGCTAGACAGCCTTCATTTTGAAGCCAATATGTGTCGCGAAGCTCTTCGGACACGTCTATCAATAAATTGGGTAAGTCATTATGAAGAAAATTTGGATCACTTTCTCCTGTTAAGTTGATTTCTTTGAAGATCCTTTATTCGTAGATGCAGGGTCTGCATCAGGATGGGGACAGACAATTTGAACAGTTACTCTCAATTATTCCAATGGGTTTGCAATTAATGTCAATTGAAAATCATATTTCTTTAGTTTTATTGTATTTTTTTAATTTTGCTAGATCTAAATAATTATCCCATTTTACACACTAATACCATTAGTTCAATCTTTTTTCATTACAATAACGACATATTACATCTTTTTAAAAACGTTATTAAACCAGGAATATTTTGAAATCATTGGTCACTGTTACTTTCATATAATTTTTTTACACCAGAGCTGTTCAAAGTTGCGCATCAAAAATATTTCTTCAGAAATTTTACACAAATCAAAAGTTTAACATTATTTTTTGAGAAAAATACTTTAGTTAGCTATTTTATTTGATAGTTATTCACTGATGCGGTTAATATTAATTATTTTAGCACAGAAATAATGATGTTATTAAGTGATTTGACCTCGTTACGAGTAAAAATATGAACACAGTCTAAAAAATATGAAGTTTTTTTTTAAAGCGCCATATTTCTAGCAGTGTAAGGGTTATACTTTTTATCAATTATTTTTTAGGCTTGCCTTTAGTTCTACTATCAGCCCTTCAGAGCTTATCCATTGTTTCCTGGACACCCGGTATATGAATACAAATAACTTAAATAGCACTTTTTTTATTATCAAATCCAGTAAACATTAACATAGGAATATTCCTTTCACTCTCTACCCACTGCTCCTCAGTGCTGCTTAACTGTGGGCTCCCACGGTGCGCGATATACCGCATAAACATACTATCATTAGTGCCCAAAAGAGACCATCATTTGATAAATAGGGTTTTTTTATAACCAAACCTGTATTATAAAAGTTACTGAACCTGAACAGCTTTTATTATCATACCACAATAATGCTTGATAAAAAAACATTATGCAATAGATTGGCAACAACAGCTTAAATGTTTTTATTACTTCAAAGGAAGATAGGTGTGTCATGTGACAAATTAACTAAATCCTGTTTACATTGCTTTTTTATTTACGAAAATAATTTATCGTCGTAAAGGTGTAGACATAAATGCCGATATTTCTATGAAATCAATAAAATTACAACCGTCTATATTACAAGGTCATAAAATTAAGATGTTTTTTACTAAGATACAAAATTGTACCAATCGTAACCATATTTCTCGTAACCGTCTTGTTTTAAAAGTCTGGTTAAAACTTAAAGTTTCTTAGAGCTAAAACAACATTCTGATACTGGTTTTAACTCGGACATAAAGTCACAAGTCACACCACAATGATTTATTGATCAATCTTTGACGAAATAAGAGGAGTTATTTATTGGTAAACATTGCGTCACATTTTAAATCATTTTTTCTGAACCTATTCTGTTATATCATGGTGGCATGAGCTATAATTATAAAGATGTTAGCTATATATTATAAAGATGTTAGCCTTCACAGCAGGTGGTATGTTTATTTTTATCATCGCAAATTCTGAGGTATTATAAATTCTTTGAAAACGTAAATAAATATCTGATTTGCTTGCATTGTAGGCTATTGGTCGGATTGGTCCTGGTAAACGGTAAAATAACACCTAATTGTTAAGGACGCTTAAACTTATTTGTAGCAGACCTAACCACTTAAGTCATTGAATGTGTAAATCTAGTATAGATACTTATCGTTGTGTCTAGTTCCTATATCTGAAAACGGACCGTATTGGCGTTTACTAAAGCAGCATGACCTCGCACCGCTCCGCACCACAGATCGGTGTTTGCGAATGGGTAAAAGCTTCAACTCGAATCGCTCACCGTGTGAAGGCAATTTAATATAAAATACAAGAAAGACTCAGTAATAACTTACCACCAGTTTCTAAATTGATAATTTGAAGTTAATTGAATAATTCAAGAATTAATTACAAAAAATAAACAATGAATAATATGTATATAAAGAATGAATTTAACAACCAAATTTAAATCTTAAACCAAATTAAAATCAACCGGCAGTTAAGTCTTCTAACCTTGAAAGATCGGACCTCGTACTGGGTGCGAGTGGGATTGACCGATAATTTGTTAATGACTGTTTTTTGTATACATATTTTTATACCGTTAAGTTATTAACTGGCGTAAAAATCTATATTTATATTTATGTTTAGTTCCTACATCCGCAAGCGGTCCGTTTAAGTTACCAGTAGTAATCATTGTAGCGATAATTAAAAAAACTAATACGTTACTTACTTCTAACGATTCGTTAACGGTTGAATAGAGAGACCGTCCATTTAAGGTACAAGAACTCTTTCTTTTTTTGATAAATTAGCATGATTTCCTATGTGACAGAAATATGATTATCTTTAGGTAAAGGTAATAATAATGTTTTGTGTAGCTTCACATTGCACTTATACGACTGCAAACACAACGGGTGTCAACAACCCCAGGATGCCTACTGATCCATTTCCAGCTGTGAACGGCAGAAAATATATAGGTAACAGTAGTCAGTTGCTGTAATCAACCGTAAACGAAGAGTTAGTGAGTATTTGGCTTTTGTTTTAATTACTGATGGTAGGTTGATGTAAAGTTCAAACGTGTAGGTTGGTACGATCGTTTGGCATCGTTTGCGAAAACGAAAACATCTACAAGTTTACTTTTTAATCGCTGAACGAGAACTTATTTTAAGCGCTGGTTTGTACAGTCTGCGGAAAATGTCGCTGAATGGAATCAAAAGTGCCAAAGACCCAATGAATCTAAAATATTTAAACTGAAAAAAAACATTGCTTACAAATGTTCATAGTAAGAATAACAACTGTTTCATAAGCTGCTAACTAACTGGTGTTCATTTATTGTGTATTTTTGATTCTGTTCAGCGACTTTAGCCGCCGACTGTACATTGTTTTACGCACCGTACGCACCCACTGTTTAATTATGGGTATGCATATGAATAGGCTATAAAATGCAAAACAAACAAGTAGGCTTGTTCGCTAGCATTTAACTTGGCCTGCTGCCCTTTAGATTCATATTAATGTATGGAACCCGCTAATGTTTAATTTTGAAATGAATTTTGATAAATCCAGTGGAAAGACGACGAGTTTTGACGACCTCTGTGGTGCAGCGGTATATGTACCGGACTGCTAAGCGGATGGTTCCGGGTTCGATCCTCGGGTCGGGCCAATTTCGTAAAATTGTGTTTTCGATATTGGCTCGTGTCTGGGTGTAACTAGGTTCTCCCCTTGTCCATTATGAGGTACCTATAACACAAGTGCTTACTGCAACTTAGTTAGTGTGTTAGTCTGGAGATTTATTAAGATATATTTGTAAAGTAAAATCAGTAAACAGAAAAACTGAAAGTTGTTGGTCTAACATTTATAAATATAGTTAAAAACGGATTAAACTGCTTAGGTACAACGACGTACTTAGATAACTTAACTACGTAAGCTATTTAGTGAAAACAGCAAAAAATTACCCATAAATAAGATTTTTACCCATAGGAACTTGTTGAATTCGGCAACAGATTTATATACCTTAGTAGGTAGCCAGAAAACCAAATGATTTTGTAACTTGGTAATAACTACTATGTACACGTAGCCTAACTCTTTCGTCATAACTCCTAACCGTTAAAACAATGTCTTATTCTAATACAATTGCATATTAATAGCGTTTTTATTTTTTACGAAAAAAAAACTTGAATCCAAGCGTGAATTGGTAAAAACGTAACGCACTCGCACGGACCCAGCCCACTGGTTATACAGAATTGATTTCATTACTTAGGTAATTACAGTTAACAGTAAACTATCATATTGATAATCATATGAAGGTGTGTTCCACCGATCCAGTATCAATAAGCAACTCTAATAAGAAGCCTTAAGGTGAGTTTTAGAGTGACGCCCCAGTTATACTTCGCGCCCCAACGTATAAGCCAACGCCTACTCTAACTACTGTTGACTTTCTTTTATCATAATCAGCCTTATTTTTAAGCCTGTAAGGGTGAGAATATGCAAACCTAATTGACGCCACAATTTTAAATTAATAATGACTTTGTTTTTAATTAAGCAACAAAAACTATGCAGAATGCAAAGAAAGAGTTTCCAAATGAAATGCTCTAGCGTGATTAAAAAAAAGATTTGCAAATGCTTGCTTGGGTGTATTGCCCTGATGCTTTGTATGTTATTAATCTTTTTGAGTTGTAAAAACTTATTTACGGCTAATTGCTTGACTTAACATTAAGAAAAACAGGGCGTGAATACTTCCTGAATTGATGAAGAATAGACATAACAAAAAAAAACCTCGGTTCGAATCTGCCACATTAGCTTGACTTGCAGATATACGAGTATATCATATTTAAATCTATATCAAGTTTTGCAAAGTTAATTTAAGCATTTTGGACACATTTATAGACTGTATTTACGAGCAGTATTGTTGAAAGCTCGGTAGCTGCAAACTGCTAGTTTGTTGTTATTGTGGGGTTTGCTTCCTAGTCTGATCTTTATGTTACTACCATTTTTATATCAACAACTACCACAGTTCATTGAGACGCAAAAACATGATAAGAGCGGCTCCACACGGGCGTTACCGGTATGTTGCGTCGTCGCAACGCAACAGTCTATGATTTTCTACAACATACTGCGCTGCGCTGCGTCGTCGCTCCGTCATCACCCCTCCCCGCATTGTCTGTCACGCCACTTTGTCCGCTTCACGCGCGTTCCGTGTTGCCGCACGCTGTTTTAACGCACGTGTGGCTTAGGTTAAAATGTATATGTATACTAGTGGACTTCGGTTTCTCGTAGGAATGAAAAGTTTTCCCGCGGTAAAAAGTACCCTATGTGTTATTCTGATGTACCTATATTAATGTAAAGTTTCATCAAAATCCGTCCAGTAATTTTTACGTGAAAGAGTAACAAACATCCATACATTTATACAACCATGCATCCATCCATACATAAACTTTCACGTTTATAATATTAGTAGGATGTAAAACTACGGAGCATTATCGTTCAGTCGTCGCAACGCAACGGCAACGCTCGTGTGGCACCGCTCTTAAAGTTTACTATTTTGAAAAGGCGTCAATGGTAAGTATGTTATTGAAGAGGCCGTCAGCAACTATGCAAGAGTTTAGCAGCTTTACGGCCAGTGTCAATAGCTACCAAAGTTAACCTTTTATTTTTATTTTAACTTTTAGTGTCATTTTCATATAAGCTATCCATTTAAGTCCGTCGAGATCAAAGATCCATAGATCCATATCTAATTTGAAGAACGAAAGACTTGTTATAAAACAATTAAAATAAATTGCCTAAATCCATGTACGCGCGTTACTTCGGAACGAATTAGACAATTATTTTTTAATTGTTTTGTTTTTCATTATGAGGACAAGTTAGTATTTATATAGAGTTAATTAAAAAAGGCTTTTTTAGGTACATCATCCGTATCGGGTCAGCTAGTTGATTATAATTTCATTAAAATAATGCAAGAGAGGTAATGAAGGATTATCTTACAATTATGAAAACAATTTAAAATAAGGTTTTTGAGATTAGGTATTAATACTTTCAAATTACATTCAAAACATAAAAATCGGCCAAGTGAAAGTTGGGTTTACGCACGATGGGTTCTGTACCATAAGGTATCTATAAAAAGTGGCAATTAATAATTTTGTTGTTTTGGCGCCTCCCTTACTTATACGAGTAAGTATGTACATATATTGCATTTTATTTTTAGTATTTGTTGTTATAGCGGCAGGAAAACATTTTAACGATCGCGGACACGGACAGTCGGACGGACGGACGGACCGCGGAGTTTTAGTAAAATGGTCCCGTTTTTACCCATTTGGTACGAAACCCTAAAATATAGCAGCCATTAGAAATAACGAACAAAGGTATTATTAATCAAGGTAATAAGTCATCAATGCGTTTGAGTTTTTTATATGGAAACTGCGAAATCAGTATTCAGCATTTTGAGCTCTTTTTACAGTTTCGCAAAGCGATAACAAAATGCTTTCTAAATACTAATTCCTAAAAGTTTCACCCATACTTAAGAACATTCTAAATTTTTACAGGTGGCTATCTCATTAAATCGATGACTAAACTATATATAATATTTATTGAACATGCTTTACCAATTATACCAGTTTAGAAAAAACTAGAAACTTCGTTCTCAAATCTTAATGTGCTCGAATAAAAATGGAAATTTAGCAAAGTATTTCGTACCCACAAAATCTCTTTGCTTAATATTAAAAACGCAAAAATATATTCTTAAAGATAAAAAAGAGGCCATTTCAAAAAAGTTTGTACTAATTAATTATTTTTCTATTTAAATGAAGCAGGTATATTATTTTGAATACCGAAACTAGGTATTCTTGTTAGAAGTTTAGTTTGGACTGGTTTATTCAAAATTCTTGGTCAGCCTAAAAAGGTTAATTCTCACTTACTGTAAAAATGATTTTATAAATTAGTCTTTTCTGGCATGTTGATAAGATAATATACGAATAAATATGGTTAAGGAATCACCACCGACACATATTTTGGTAGTAAATCGTTTTGTACGTAAATTAATATTTTTCAGCACCCTAACTTTTGGAGCACTTTAACCTTTTTCTTGCTTTATCATTTCAGACTACAATCATAATATTACAGACATAGTTAAGTAAAAAGCGAAATACAATAATTAATAAATATATAAACGAATAAGAATAAAAATATTTTTTCTTCGTTAAATTTTTTCATCTGTAAAATAATTTAAAAGTTTTTTAAAATAGTTAATGGATAAGAACATATTAAAAATTCAAAATAAAACTACTTAAGATACAATAATTGGTAGGTACGTAGAAGTAGCATAATCTTAACAAATTCAAAAAGTAAGACGAGTAGAAAGAAGTAGAGAAGTATCCAAAGACGATCATTTTTTTGGTAAAACCGGTCGATCGCAGTTGTTTAGCGTAGGGCCACTTTTTTGCTCTCCCTTAAAGTGTGAGAGAAATACACACCTTTAGGGCGGCTCTTTGTTTTAAAGGTTACATAAATTAAGTTCTTTCACAAAAACAAAGATATATTGTGTATATAATATTTCGCCGTCTGTTCTCAAAATAGCTAATTATACGTTTCTTTAGTAGTAGATAATTTAAGTTAATTAACGGTAATCGATAATTGTCTGTAACTGAATTAAAAATTAAAAGTTAAATTTCACTCAAATATTACTTTTTAATTTTTAGGTATCTAATCCTGATACACGTTGAGTTATCATTCTTTCATATTTCATGTATTTATTTATATATATATGACGAAGACGGCAAGAATACCTTCGTCATCAGAGCCGTCTTCAGGGGCCGTACTATAACTTGTGTGGGCGTACGTGGGTTATGTGTTAGACTCAAATAAAACCAATAGAACTGTTTCAACACTGTAATTATCTCCTCTTGATAGCACTCCGTAGGTCATTCGATTAATTCACAAGAAGGCACGGATCGCGGACAGTTTCTACGCAAACACCAAGCACTCTCATTTTCCAACCGCTCTTCACCAAAGCCCAAGACCATCTCTGTCACTCTGACAGCTGCTCGCTCGATGTCACATAGACTCTGTCTAGCACCATATTTGGTACTGGCAATCCGCACTCTTCTTATAACAACAAAAAGCATAGTCGATCTCCGACATATATACCTATATGTTATGTAAGTATATTATTATAGTAATAATATTGTATGTAGGTAATTACTATATGTGCATGTATGTATATCCATATATATTTATTATATGTATGTATTAATTATTATAAGGGTTGACTATAGTTTTTACGTGTTTAATTTTATTTAAGCTATCTATATAAATTGCACCTATCCGATTAATTCTTTGCCTTCTATTTTTAATTTAAGGCTTGTCTGGTAGAGATTGCTCAGAGCAATAAGGCCACCTTTTGCTTTCTTTTACTGACTCCTGTAATGTTTATTTTTTTTCTGTGTAATAAAGAGTTTTTATTTATTTATTATTTATTTATATACACAACTTCATATTCCTAGCCTTACCCTACGTTTCAACAAAAATATAATTTAATTCGAACCAGTAGTTTCTGAGATTGGAAGAAAAAAATAAAGGTCTATTTATCCGCACTTATCAGTTTTTATCCATATATAAATTATACCGGATATAAATTAGCAAAAAATATAGCTGAATGGAATCTTAAGTGTAAAAGAAAAGTCGTATGAGCCATTTCAGACAAATTCGCGAGATTATCCTTATATATTTATTAAGTACGTACCTAATAGATATTTTAAAGACTTATCTTATTAGGTAGGTAAGTGCCAAGTATTTTTTCAAATTAATATTTATCAAATTCTGAATTTATGCAGCGTATTTTACGACTACTTAAAATGCATTTTTTTTTATCAGATGACTCATTTCAATTAAGCTCTGTTATTAGGTATTTTTATTTAATGACCAGTTTAAAATTGTTCTATATCTTTATTTCTATTTGGCTCCTGTTTCTAAAATAACAGTTCTTAATTACCTAATTACACTTCAGCAAGCCTCTTAGCATAACGTGCGTGATTCCAATCCCTGAGACGTAACCCATATGATTAACCAGTGGCCGCCCGCGACTCCGTTCACGCGACTGCGTGGAGGTCGGTTTCCCGTGGGAATGAGAAGTTTTCCCGCGGTAAAAAGTACCCTATGTGTTATTCTGATGTATAACCTATATTACTGCAAAGTTCCATCCAAATCCGTTCAGTTTTTACGTGATAGAGTACAAACATCCATACATGCATACATACTCACAAACTTTCACGTTTATACCTAATATTAGTAGGAAGGCTCACGACAAACTCTCCGGGATCTTCCAAGCGCAAAGACTGTCCCTAGTTGTGCATAGTATAATATTGTGATTAGATAATAAACAAACAAACCAATTAGTAATACACCTTACCTTACCTTAGTGTAGACAGAAGCTGTAACTACCTAGCCTACGCAACTATGTTTCCGATATCGGATTTGATAAATTGGATATAGTCCATTGAAAAGTTACATTTGGGGTTGCGTTGCAAGGCCCAAAAAATGAAACATTTCAATGGACTAATAGGATAAGCTATTTTTCTAAAGCCGAGAGTTTATTAGCAAGTGGAAGGAGATTGATATAAAGATCAGGCAGCATTTAGATACATGGGCTGTATCCAATGACAAAAAAATTAAGGGTTCAAATAGATTCATATTATATTAATAATATTTTAACCTCAGGATTGAAAATAAAATTCTTCTTATAAAATTTGGCTCCGTCTCTTTAATAAGTTTATAAATCAATCAGTAACGAACAAATGCAGATTTTATAGCTAATTAAAATCGTTATAAAAGAAAACATTTCTAATTAAGTGATGCATTTTTGTGTGCTAATAGATACCTATCCAAATAAACCAGTTTAAAAATCTGCACAAAAAGATAAACAATTAAATTCATAAAAAAATACTTCACTTTCTCCTTAATTTATTTTATTTTTTGCTTAATTGCCTACTACACCTGTGTGATAATAACCCTACGCATAATACTTATTCCCGGGAAACTGACCTACCTAATGTTAATATATTAAAGACAGGTTGGTTGCTAACCTTGTTTTGACGTAAATCGAGGTATTAAAAAGATTTAACATCCATAGCTTTATACATTATTCATAAAAATGTACTAACCTAATTTTACCGGTAACGTATTCAGTGCTTTTAAAATTATACAGTGACTAGGCTTTTAAGGAAAAAAAACCGGCCAAGTGCGAGTCGGACTCGCGCACCGAGGGTTCCGTACAAACCTGCAAAAACTACTTAAAATTTTAAGCTTTTCGGAATTTTTCTGTTACCTGTGCTGTAAGCTATTGCTTCTTACCAAATTTCGAGATTATATGTCAACGGGAAGTGGTCTTTAGGTTTTAATTCCCGTGCGTGTAGTTGCGAGTTTCAAAATATGCAGCTTAAATTGCTGTTTCTTTTGATTGCGTTGACATAGAAGTTTGATTTTGTTACAGCTTAAAGGTATTATAGACCTGAGTATTTGGTATGAATTTCAATTTAATACCTCTACGCGTTTATGAGGAAATGGGTAGTAAGGTTAAAATTATTAAAAAAAATATATTATGTGATGTAACTAAAAATTTATGGTTTTCGTAATTTTTCCTTTATCTATGCTATAAGACGTTGCTTCGTACCAAATTTCAAGATTCTGAGTTCACGGGAAGCACCCTGTAGGTTTTGATTCCCTTGCAAGTGTCGAAAATTTGCGGCATAAACGGCTGTATCTTTTGATTGCGTTGGCTTAGAAGTTTGATTTTTTCACAGCTTCAAGGGACAGTAGACCTGAGTAATTGATATAAATTTCAGCTTCATACCTCCACGCGTTCCTGAGAAAAAGGGTCTTGACAGACGGACGGACGGACGGACAACAAAGTGATCCTATAAGGGTTCCGTTTTTTTTCCTTTTGAGGTACGGAACCCTAAAAACTATTTGAAAGCTTTTTTTTCTGGCGTAACATTTACCGTTTATTTCACTTAAAAAATTTATATTTCTGCAACATTTTTGTTACTGCTCAGCTCCTATTACTTAAAGCGTGTTTTTTTAAATAAAATATAGTATTTTTCATTAAGTTCATTCAGTTCAAACCAGTTTAAACTAACTAATAAGCAAATCATTTAATTCCAACCAGCTTTAGAATAGTTTAATTATACTATTTACTATTACTACTATTTATTATTGTGTGTTAATTTCTCACTTTAATTGGGCACTCCGAATAATAACTACGGAGTCCGTAAGTAGTAGAGTTAAGTAATTCTTCTTTTCGTGTAATGAATATTCACTTTGCAGCATATATTCATGAGTTTTTGGGAACCACATTTTTTCATTTTTTCATTTTTTGTGCTACATAGTGTGGCGACATAGATGGCGCTGATCGTCGCCAACATTCTTTCCCGGCGGTACGCATACAAATCCTATATCGCGCTATCAACATTTCAAACGCAGTTACTATATATTACGACTTCTGAAATCATCTCAGTGGCCCCGCTTGGCCCTAGACCCGTGTCCTGTCTAGCACTGGGAGATCTCCCCTTTTACCGCCAAAATAGTGCAAACATAGAAACGGATGCAATCAACTAACGTTGAAACTGCCATTTGTTATAAACATAGCAATATATTAATCAAAAAACACATGCAACATTCTCTTGAAAAACTAAATCATTTTAATTGCCTTCTCATTTTCAAAGCTCATACAATATTTATATTCGTTTTCATATAAGAGATAGTTATATATTTTTTTCCTAAATTAACAAGAGCAAATGAACCGTACTGAACTTTTAAAGAATAGGTATTTTAAAATAATACAACTATAATTTATACACTGCCGTGCAACGGTGATGCGTTAGAGAATTAACTTTAGGCGGGAGAAATTATGCAGTTCAAAATTTCCAAGATAATGTTTTCGTATTCTAAATGCAAATTCCTGTAAATATTTACCGATCTTCAATATTTTGGAATGGGTTTTTATGTTTATAAAGGGCGTTATGCCTTTAAGATTTGTTTTTTCGGTATTTTTATAAAAAAAAGTTATTCTGTTTTAGTCTTAAAAATAATAAAAAAATGCGTCAATTCAGCAACACTTTCAGAGACTTCTAGCCTCAAAGATATCTCAAAAAAAAGATCTAAACCTAGAGGCTTAGCTTAACATTCACGTACATAATATTCTTTTAAAAAAACCGAAAAGTTGATCGGTTCTAATTTGGAAGAGGGAAATAAGGAATACAAAGGCACGATTTTATACAGATGTTTAGAACGCTCTTAATGAACGATCATGCGCATTCGGCCCCGAAAGCCTTCATGGAACGCGACTTGAACTTCAAGCTACATCACAAGAATCTAATTAGTTTTATATGTAGATGCCGACAATACATCACTTTCCACTAACGAGCATAATTGCTCAATAGTCAAGAAACAATTCATTAACGGAATAGTAAATGTATTGTTATTGTCTTTAAATGATGTATGCGAGCTTATAAAAACACTTTAAACAGTAAGAGAATTATATATTATTTTTTGTGGCTGTGTTTTCATAAAATAAATTATAGGTATTACTAATGTCACAACACAGACAGTGAATGAGTTAAAGAGATGCAATGGCCTGATAGTGGGATTCATAATAATTCCTAAATAGTATTAATATTTATGATTATACGGAAAGTTAAAACGATGAATTCCAATGCCTGATACTTATAACTTTTCCATTACGCAAACAGCTGTCATATACTTCTAATTTTACTTGCGTTAGATGCATGCACTGCAAAACTTTACTTTGCGTACAGAAAAGGAAGTTTAGTAGCCTGAGGTCTTCTTATAAGTATAATTTAATGAAAACATTAATAATAATCTGCATGCAAAGCGGTTCCATCTTTAAACTCTATGGTAAAAAATTGCGAAGTCTGTTTACGAAACAACCCGAGTAAGGATAGACCAGTAATTGGTTGGTAAAGGAAAAACACCCTCATTTAGTCCTACTAATATTATTAACGTGAAAGTTTATGAGTATGGATGTATGTATGGATGTATGGATTTATGGATGTTTGTTACTCTTTCACGTAAAAACTACTGGACGGATTTTGATGAAACTTTACAGTAATATAGGTTATACATCAGAATAACATATAGGGTACTTTTTACCGCGGGAAAACTTATTATTCTCACGGAAAACCGACTTCCACGCGAACGGAGTCGCGGGCGGCCACTAGTCATATATAAACCTGCCCACCTATTAATTTTTTGATACTTATGAATATCTTATGAATTGGTTGTTTACTTCGTTCACGTCGGTATGCTTCTTGAATAATTATTTCTAGGAAAAGGCTAATTATAGCTTAATTAAACTATGTATGTCATTGCCAAGTATTTGGTCGATATTCGCCGACAATAATGTAGCGTGGATGTGTTTTTCTGTCCGTGTTCATTAAGGTACAGAAATAGTAATAACTTTTACTTTTCCGTTAATATTTAAGGATCTTAGATCAGGAAGAGTGCATTTTTTATTAGTGTATAGTAGTTTGAAATCGTTATAGAAAGATTTTCTGGGTATTATCTGTTGTTTTTAAAAAAAGTCATCTTTGTACTCCATAATAGTATGAAGCATGATAATTAATGTTTTGATATTTTAAAAGCCTAAAGTATTGCCACAGTTAAGGGTTACCGCAAGAGTTTAATAAAAATAGTGATAATTTACATTCTAGTGTTAAACGTTCCACCTGCATTAAGTATCAAGTGTCAAAAGGCATTCATTGTAAGGTTTTATGTTAACATCAACTATTTCAATTGCAATAACTTTGCATAATTTCTATTATGGCCTCTTGCGAATTAAGTTTATAACTACTGACTAATTGAAAAAAAGAAAGTTAAAGTGTAAGAAGGTGCTTCTCCATTATACAAACTATATTTTTAGCCGACTTCGGGAAAGAAGTAGTTCACGTTTCTATGAATTTTCATTCGTTTTCATCGTTGTAAAAGTTTTTAATTACAGGTATTAAAAGATATAAGCCGGTGAAGTTACGCTTCGGTTATCAAATATTTTGCGACGCAACATTGAATCCTGTTCATACCTACCTAGAGCTACCCGAAGATGTGTTAGTTGTTTTTTTTTATCTATACTTGGACTTACACTTTTCACTACACTATTTTCTTCAAAATATTTCTAAAAAAGTTGAAGGTTCCTTGTCTGTAATTGCAAGAAGGTAAAGTTTCAGCGTTGACATATTTATTCATACAATTAAGTAGTATGCCAAAATGCTGAGGGTCGAATCATTAACATAATGAGGGCCAAATAAAAAACCTGCCAAGTGCGAGTCGCACTCGCGCACGAAGGGCGATCCTTATATACAAAAAACGGCAAAAATACGTTTCCCATAAATATTTATTTATTTTAAAGTGAATATCTTTGTATTCCGTAAATACTTCAAGTGTCTACCAATTGCCTTTATAAAGATCGAGAAAAAATGTGGAAAATCATATTGGTTGTATCGGAGCCCTACTTTAATATTTATTTTTTTACGACAAGATTATAGATTGAAATATGAGAATTTTCAAATGAATGTTAAAAAACTAAATGCGTGTAGTCCCAAATTGGTTAATACTTTTACCCAAACTGAACCTTTTGATAATTGTAGTGAAATAGTTAATAGTACCGCAAAATGTTTTCGTCTACAACAAAATTAATATTTTACATCAAAACATTGACGGATTGATATCAAAATCAGAACAACTTTTATTAGCCATTGATTCCTGTCAGAAAAAAATATAATTCCATCGACGTTTTATGTATAACGGAACATAATATGATTAGCAGTGACACGAATTGTCTACAAATAAATAACTTTGTGCTCGGTTCTTGCTTCTCTCGTCAAAATCGCCACGGAGGCGCATGCATTTTGGTTCGAAAGACTCATCGGTTTAAAGAAATTGAAATGAAAAAGTATTCCATAGAAGGTAAAATAGAATGTTCTGGGATCGAGCTGCTGCACCACGGAATATATTTGTTTTGTATTTACCGTCCACCAAGGAGATTAAAGGAGGATATTAATTTATTTTTTAAAATGCTTAATATGTTATTAAATGATTTTTCATATGGCAAAAACAAAGTAATTATTTGCGGTGACTTTAACATTAATACCCTTAAGAAATCGTTCGAATCTGACTTCTTAATTGATATTATGTCTTCTTATAATTTAAAAATACAAATAATGGAGCCTACACGTCTTGAGTCTGGTAAATGCTTGGATAATTTTATGGATAACGTTCGCGGAAGCAACAGTAAAGTAATAGAGTTAGCTCTCTCTGATCACACTGCTCAGTTGCTTATATGTCCAGTCAAACCAAGTTGTAACTTCAAATTTTGGCACGTAGAAAAACGAGACTACAGTGCAGATAATATTAGAAAATTTAAATCCTATATTAACTCTTTAACTTTTAAAGACGTTTTTGACTGTGATGATGCAAACACAGCTTTTGAAAATTTTTATGAATTATTTACTTTATTTTATTACTTGTGCTTTCCCTTAATAGAAAAAAAGCTATTCATAGAAAATAGACCCAAATGGATAACTACCGGTATTAGAAATTGCTCTAAGAGAAAACGGCAACTTTTATTGAAGTATAGGAAAAAGCGAACTGTACAACATAAAAATGAATTTAGCTTACTTTCAAACAGACTAAAGCGTATAATAAAAATGACACAGAAAAGTCAAAATGACCATTATGTAACCTCTGCTAAAAATAAGAGCAAAGCAACTTGGAATGTCATAAATAAAACAAAATTAAACTTTCCCAAATCAGAAATAGAAGAAGTCAAAATTGACGAAAAAATAATAAACGATCCTGCTTTGATCGCGGAATCTTTCAATAATTTTTTTATTGACCATATATTACCTCAAAATAATTATAATTATAAAAATATAAACTCCGAAATTTGCAACTCCTTATTTATGTCGCCAACTGTTCCTGATGACATTAATAGAATAATCAAAAATCTTAAAAATACACAAAGTACTGGTTACGATGATATATGTACTAATATTTTAAAAAAAGTTTCAGCCAGATTATCTCCAGTTTTAAGTCATATTATTAACTTGTGTATAAGCAAAGGAGTGTTTCCTGATAAACTAAAGAAAACTGTAGTTAAACCGCTTTACAAAAAAGGTGATAGACATGATATGGCATGTTATCGTCCAATTGCATTAGTTCCAGTTCTTTCTAAGGTCTTTGAAAAAGTGATTCATGAAAATTTGTACAGATTTTTTGAAAACAAACAGCTATTTGCAAACCAACAGGTTGGCTTTCGTAAAAATAAAAATATAGATATGGCAATTTATGACTTTTTGAAACCTGTAATGTCAAATGTAGACAAAAAAACTCCAACGTGCGCTCTGTTTATGGACCTTACAAAAGCGTTTGATTATGTAAATCATGAAATACTGCTAGACAAATTATTCACTTATGGAGTAAGAGGCAATGTTCTAAATTTAATAAAATCCTATCTTGAAAACCGTAAACAAGCAACTCTTATCTCTCGTGTTGATCCCAAAATTCAAAAAGAAATTAAATATTTTTCTTCTTATAAAACTATTAATAGTGGAGTTCCACAGGGAAGCGTTTTGGGTCCATTACTGTTTATTATTTATATAAATGATCTCCCGAAGATTACTAAGCATCAAATGGTACTCTTTGCCGATGATATCACGGTTGTATTTTATAATAAAGATAGGTCCAAACTTGAAGAAGAAATAAACAACACACTTGGAACAACCGTGCAGTGGTTAACTTCAAACTTTCTAAAAATAAATTTTAACAAAACCTTTGTCATGGAGTTTATAAATAGAGCAGTAAATCCAAGTAAACTTTATTTAAATTATCAGGGTCATAATGTTCAAGAAGTACAGAATACAAAATTTTTGGGCTTAATAATAGACAATAAACTAAACTGGAAATTGCACATTGAGAAGCTGAAATCGAGAATAAATCAATATTCATACGCACTTCACATGCTTTCGAAAATTTCAAACATAGCCACAGTCGTGACTGCTTATCACGGATATGTTGCATCTCTTCTTCGGTACGGCATACTCTTTTGGGGAAATTCGACTGACACGGAACACATTTTTAGGGCACAAAAGCGATGCATTAGAGCAATTTGTAAATTAAAACAAACAGATAGTTGTAAAAATGTATTTAAAAATTTGAAAATAATGACACTGCCATGTATTTATATTTTTGAAGCCGTATTATTCGTTAGAAATAATTTACATTTATTTGTTAATTTTAGAAGTGAACGTAACCGAAAAAAAGTAACTTGTCCATATAATAAGACTGCGTATCTAAATAAGAGTGTTTTCTGTATGTTGCCAATAATTTATAATCATCTGCCAAAAAATATTTTAGAGATTAGTTGTATAGACATATTTAAGTATGAAGTAAAACAGTTTCTTTTGAGTAAAGTGTATTATAGCATAACAGAATATTTAACTGATGTAATATAATATTTAAATATTTATACTTTCCCATATATCTAACCTGTTAAACACTTCACCACACTTTTGTCACTTAGATAAATTGACTATAGTTTCACTTATGTAATACTGTAAGGTGGCGGGATCTATTTTTTGTCAATGACTTATAATTGTTATTATTATAAATTATTGTACGTCCGAAAGGGCAAACTGTATATAAGTACTTACCTATTATAAAACACCTCAATGTACACAGTTTTTACAATAAACATTTTTATTTATTTATTTATTTATTTTAGTAAGTAAGTATCTGTTGAAGTTAAACTCATCTTAACCGATTATTACGCGTATGTTTGTATTTTTTATTTTTTTTGACGTTTTGGCATATTCACAAAGGTCTGTTTGTTTTGTTTACATAGAGTGAAGTGAGAAACGATTTTCGACTTCAGCGCCATGTGTTACGCAGTTTTCTTGCAGAATTTTCTGGGTTATTGAAACACCCTTACTTCAATAGAGAAGATGGTTGAAAACTGTCATCAAAATGAAATCCAATACTTAGCAAAAAGGAACAACCAGCAGACAAAAAGCAGACAAATCAAGACACCATCAGCGCCTACTTACTGTGTTAACATCAGTAGCGGCAACAGGAATTTATTTTCCGTGAAAATTCCATCCGCCTATATAACACGGTTCATGAGTCACACGCCTACGACGGACGGACAGATAGACACCGAAGTCTTAGTAAAAGGGTCTAATTTTAACATTTGGGTCCGGAACCCTAATAACGCGATCTCGTTTGCGAACGATTCCTGTCTCTGAAAAACAAGGAATGCCTCACCAGTTTGAACCAGTTAGGCAAAAATGCCGAGCGGCAAAACGTCAACAGTAGCCTGCAGTTTAAAGAGCCGATCGTTTAAAAACAATTTAACTGCAATATGTCATATTATGAGCATCAAGGCATCCAGGATAATGATCAAGATTAGGATTACTCGATTGAAGTTGGTATTGCATCATGTGTATTAAAAAAAGTGGATCCGGTACCTACTGATGCGTATGCAATTATTGTAGAGGTAACAATTACCAGACTGCGCTTGCTTGTAACGAGAATATCAAGAAAATATGGATGTTTTGGTATTTATGGTGTTCAAACTTGTTAAACATGTTTAGTGTAACTCTTGAACAAAAACGATATAAAAAATTCAAGTAAAAAAGGCAAATTGCTGTATTTAAGGGTAGTTACCACAAAATTATAGTATCTATTTAAGATAGATACCACAAAATTATAGTATTATCTCTGAATAAACAATGGGGAGCATAAAAACATGTTTTTACTAGAGAAGCAAGTTGCCAAATTTGGCGCGGAAAGATTGAGCATCGTGGGTAATTGAAAACAAGCCATAAGTACTGTGTGGGATAGATATAATAAAAGAAATAAATTACTTTTTTGGATAAAAAGATTTATATGACCCTGTTGGATTCTTGCTTGTTGAGGGTAGTATTTCTACCCTGCACAAATCTTTGGTAACTACCCTCGGCTGAAGTCGAGTGTTGAGACGCGGTCGAGAGCGTCTCTGAGTAGAGAAAAAGACTTTGAACACGTTGGTCGTTTGTGCATGAGCTCTTGTAGTGCCGTCCTATCAAGCATTTACTGACGTTCAGTGAAGTGTTGGAGTATTGCAACGTTTGCAATCCTGTGCTGCAGCAGTGTTTGTGCCAACAGACGCCCTTGGACAATAACCTAAAACCTTGGTGCTCCACTTACGGAGGCTGGTGGTGGAAGCTTGAGGTTTGTGCAACTTTGAATATTATCTTTGACAGGCAAGAGTTCGTAATTCAGCCGCTCATTGAAATCATTGTAAATTCCTTGAATTAAATACCTAAAGGTCCTTCGAATCAGCGCATACTTTGACCAGCCCGAACATTGGTCCTTCGAGCCGGATTCCTTAATTTATACCCTTTTAATCGGTCTCAGCACCGTGACATCATTTAACTTTCAATAGAACGTTCTAGCTTTTCGCTACCTACCTACCTACACCTTAGAAAAATACTTACCATAATTCATATTAATTCTTTTAAATAACGTCATATCTAAATACCTTCTAAACTTAACCTACCTAAATAAATACCTAGCAGAACCCTACTTATTTACAATAACTTTAAACTTAACTTTTAGTTACAACTTTATCGCTTAAAATGACTACCCCCAGTCAAAAAGAAGTCAAGACGGATAAGTCTGATAGTGAACTTTTACTTAAAATCAGCTCTCATAACGCGATCAGGGAAAGAATATTTTCTCAGATTCAACAATTATACGACACTACATTAAAAATTAGATCTGATCCTGAATCTGTAGATATAGATATGTTTTTACTCCGTGCCTCTGAGATAACAACCTTACGCGAGAAATATGAAAAAGTAACCTTGAACATATTTGAATTAGAGGTTCAATTAAACCCTAAAATACAGTTTTGCCATAAGGAAATAGAAAGTTTCGATGATTTATATTTCGAAATCAAAACTTGTATCAAAAAGGTCGGTTCACAGAGCGAAAATAACTGTTCTTCTAACTCCCGCAGAAATGATATAGATTGTCGTCCTAGGTTGCCTAAACTTGAGCTTATCTGTTTTGACGGAAATATAGAAAACTTTACTACCTTTTATGAGACCTTTTGTTCTTTAGTGCACAATCAAAAGAACATGTCAAATATTGACAAGTTTCACTATTTATTATCGTGTACGAAGGGTTCTGCGCAAAATATAATCAAAAGTGTACCTATTACGTCCTCTAATTATGATGTAGTATGGAAAGCATTACTTGATAAGTACCAGGATCAACGAATGTTGGCCGGTAAATACCTCGATAAAATGTTGACCTTTACACCTATCTTAAAAGAATCACCTGTAAGCCTGAATCAATTCATTGAAGTTTTTGAGAATTCTTATAAAGCCATTTGTTCACTTAACATTCCTAACTTACATAGTTACGTTATCTGCCATATCGCGTTAAAGTCACTCGATCAAAATACTCGTAAGTTATTTGAACAAAGTATTGATCAAAAAACTATTCCGTCTTATGAAAATCTTATTGAGTTTGTACAAAATCACATTAAAGTTTTAGAACATTCACAATCATATCCATCCGAGTTTACTTCGAGCATCAGTGGCACACAACGTAACAAACCAACTTCGAATTATAACCTTAACAAAAACCTAACTGCACGTAAAAACTATTCGCAAATTGCAACCAATAAATCAACCTTGAATAATTTTGCATGTCTTCACTGTGGGGAAAATCATATGATTTTTCGTTGTAGTAAGTTTCGTAAACTTTCACCGAAACAACGAATTAGCCGTGCTACTGCCCTTAAGATTTGCCATAATTGTTTGAAGTTAAATCATTCAGCTGTCGAGTGCCGCAGCGAGTTTAGGTGTTTCACATGCGGAGAGGCGCACCATGCGCTGCTGCACGTGGACTACTGCGCCGCGCCCGCCGACGCCGGCCGGGGCTCGCTCCCTGCGCCCGCGCACACCACCCCGCCGCATCCTATTGTTCACTCGTCGCAAAACAATAACTGTCATGCGTCTTCGTTGCATAATAAAAACTATGCAGTTATACTAGGCACAGCTATAGTGAATGTTGTTGATGTTTTTGGTAATGAACAGCCGTGTCGTGTTTTGATCGACTCGGGCGCACAGTCTAACTTTATAACAATAAGTTGCTTAGAGCGTTTAGGTTTACAACGTTTTAAATGCCCTTATAATATTTATGGCTTATCGGGTGAAAATGTAAAAACGTACGGTATGACGTCATGTACGGTTAAGCCCCGGAATAGTTGTAATCCGGTGTTTACAATTGATGCCGTAATACTTGCAAAAATAACTTCAGATTTACCTACATTTGATATTCCCAACAATGTAGTTAAAGAATACAATAACTTAGTTTTAGCGGATCCTTTATTTTACAGACGTTCTGCAATTGATATTATTTTATCGGGAGACGTTTTCCCACACATCTATGATGGAAATCGAATCGTATTCGGTCCATCACTTCCTTGTGCATTAAGTAGCATATTTGGCTACGTAATTACTGGGAAGTTAGAAGTACCGTGTGCTTCAAATAATAATTGTTTGTCGTTGACGTCAAACTTAGTGTCGTACGCTAAGGATGATGACGTCATTGATACATGTCTTCGGCGATTCTGGGAGATCGAGGCCTCACCGTGTGAGATACCAGCCGATCCTCTGGAGCAGCAAGCCGAGGAGGTGTACTCGTCGCGAACATACCGCGACGCCAGCGGCAGGTACGTGTGCCCGCTGCTGCTGCGCGAGCGCCGCGCGCCGCTGGGAGACTCCCGCGCCGCCGCCGAGCGCCGCCTGCTGCAGCTGGAGCGCCGCCTGGCCCGGGACGCCGCGCTGCGCGACCAGTACGTCGCCTTCATGCGCGAGTACCAGCACCTCGGCCACATGGAGCCGTACACCGGGGCCGAGCCCAGCCGGTACCTCATACCGCATCATGCAGTGGTCCGCACCGCCAGCACCACTACGCCGGTGCGTGTCGTTTTCGATGGTTCAGCGAATACTTCGAACGGCGTTTCATTAAATGATAACCTCTTGTGTGGTAAAAAATTACAGCAGGATCTTTTAAAAATCATAATTAACTTTAGACTTTACGATATTTGTTTTACAGCTGACATTACAAAAATGTACAGATGCGTTTTAATCGATCCAGCGGAACGTAAATACCAACACATTTTATGGAGGGAATCGCCGAGTGAACCGATTCAAGTTTTTGAATTAAAAACGAACACCTACGGCTTGCGTAGTGCACCGTTCATAGCTGTGCGTACGTTACGCCAGCTGGCGCACGACGAGGCGGAGCGACACCCACAAGGAGCGCGGCTGCTGCAGGATGGCTTCTACGTCGATGACTTGTTGGGATCTACGCCCACGTTAGAAGATGCTTGCACGTTGCAAGATGACGTCATCGAGATACTTAAACTAGGTGGATTCGCGCTGAGAAAGTGGGCGAGCAACTCGCCTGAGCTAGGTCTGTGCGGGTCTAGGGTCGGTGCGGAGCAGTGTACACCTATCAACTTTGATGAAGACGCGTCGTCTTCCATAAAAATCCTTGGGCTGAAATGGGACCCAAAGGATGATTGTTTTTTCTTCGAGTATAATTTTAAAGATAACATTTTTACAAAACGTTCGGTTTTAAAATTGTTAGCGAGCATCTTTGATCCTGTAGGTTTTCTAGCACCGTGTGTTTTCTTGGCTAAATGCCTCTTACAGGATATATGGAAACTTAGTAAGGGCTGGGATGAACCCATGCCGTCTCACCTTCGTGAGAGGTGGGAGTCATTTATAACATCTTTATCACTTTTGTCCAACCTTCGTATCGAGCGTCACTTGCTCATTAAAGACTTTACTGACGTTCAGATAGTCGCCTTTTGTGACGCTTCGACGCGTGGTTACGCTGCTTGTCTTTATGTCCGCAGTGTTGACAAAAATAACCTAGTTAAAACTAGATTACTTGTTTGTAAAACAAAAGTAGCCCCGATTAAACCGCTTTCCATTCCAAGACTCGAGTTAATGGCATGTGTTTTATTATCAAAATTAATTTTATTTTTAAAACAAAACCTTACAGATTTAAATTACAAAATTATAGCTCTTACTGATTCAAGTGTTGCACTAGCGTGGTTGCAAACGCCACCATATAAATTAAAAACGTTTGTCAGTAATCGCGTGGTGCAAGTTGTAGAAATAGTGCCGCCGAACTGTTGGTATCACGTGGGCAGCGGCGACAACATGGCAGACGTGTGCTCGCGCGGCGCGGCGCCCGGCGCGCTGCTCGCGGACCGGCAGCGCTGGCTCCACGGCCCGCAGTGGCTCACCCGCGACAAACAACAGTGGCCGATTACCACATTTTACGTTAGAAATGAAACAGATATTTTAGAACTTAAATCGAACACTGAGAGTTTTAATTTAGTTACAAATAGTGAACCAACTGATAATGAAATATTTTTAAAATTTTCTTCTTTTAATAAATTGCAGCGTGTCACTGCTTGGTGTTTGCGTTTTATAAATAATTTACGTAAAAATAAATCCGATAGAAATTTTAAAACTTTGACAACGGTTGAATTAAATACTGCACATGACCTTATAATTAAATTAACTCAAAATCAATTTTACTTTAACGAAATTTCATCGCTTAAAAATAATAAAACTTTTATACCTACTTTGAAAAAATTATCACCGTTCTTGGATGGAGCAGGGTTCCTCAGGGTGGGGGGTAGAATCTCTCAATCGAATCTACCCTATAATCAAAAACATCCTTTACTTTTACCTAAACGTAGTCACGTAACAACATTAATTATTGAAAACTTACATCGTACATATTTACACGTAGGACCTCGTACGTTACAAGGCATCCTTAGTCAGAAGTACTGGATCGTATCCGCTCGTAGTGTGATCCGATCGGTGCTGTCACGCTGCGTCGTGTGCTTTAAATGTAATCCACGCCTGGCTCAGCCGAGCATGGGTACGTTACCTAAGCCTCGGTTAGAACCAAACAAGGTTTTTCATCACGTTGGTGTTGACCTAGGTGGACCTTTCTATGTAAAGGAGCACAAAAGACGCAACGCAAAGGTATACAAAGTATATCTTTGTCTGTTCGTTTGCTTTTCTACAAAAGCAGTACATTTAGAGGTACTCACTGATCTGTCGTCAGACTGTTTCCTGGCTTGCCTGGATAGGTTCGTCGCGCGTCGTGGCTTGTGCTCAAGTTTGTACTCAGATTGTGGTACAAACTTTGTAGCAGCAAACAAGCACTTACAAGACGTTGTAAGATTCCTTAGAAACCAAAACGTTATACAAGCTGTGTCTGATGGTTGTTCACTTCGCAACATTACGTGGAAGTTTAACCCTCCGAGTGCCCCCAACATGGGTGGTCTCTGGGAAGCCGGAATTAAGTCGGCGAAGTATCACCTATTACGTGCCGTGGGTGACAAGTCCTTAACGTTTGAGGAGTTGTCTACCGTTTTTTGCAAGGTAGAAGCCGTGATGAATTCACGACCACTTTGTCCACTCTCTGATAACCCCAACGAATTTGAGGTTTTAACAGCTGGTCACTTTCTTATAGGCCAGAGCCTTCTAGCAGTGCCTGAGCACAATCTAGAGGACGTTCCTCTTAATCACTTATCTAGATGGCAACACATACAAAAATGTTCACAATCGTTTTGGAGGCAGTGGTCACATGATTACCTTCACACTTTGCAACAAAGGTCGAAGTGGCATTTGTCACCACCTAATTTAAAGGTCGGTGACCTTGTTTTAATAAAATCGGAGTTGACACGCCCATTGCAGTGGCCATTGGGTAGAATCTTAGAAACTTTTCCTGGACCTGACCGCGACGTTCGTGTAGTCAGTGTCAAAACTGCCGGTGGTTGTTTTAAGCGACCGGTCAATAAATTATGTCCATTACCATTTTCTCATTAAATACTTTGCATCTAACATTCGTAATGCTAGATATTTTAGTTAGTGTTAAGTTTACATTCTATTACTTTGATATAAAAACTTTGATGAGTCTTTGAACTCAAAACCTTATTAATACTTTGAAATTTATATTTATCCTTGATTTTCCTTTATGTGGAAATCATTACAATGATTTCGGTGGGGGGTATGTTGGATTCTTGCTTGTTGAGGGTAGTATTTCTACCCTGCACAAATCTTTGGTAACTACCCTCGGCTGAAGTCGAGTGTTGAGACGCGGTCGAGAGCGTCTCTGAGTAGAGAAAAAGACTTTGAACACGTTGGTCGTTTGTGCATGAGCTCTTGTAGTGCCGTCCTATCAAGCATTTACTGACGTTCAGTGAAGTGTTGGAGTATTGCAACGTTTGCAATCCTGTGCTGCAGCAGTGTTTGTGCCAACAGACGCCCTTGGACAATAACCTAAAACCTTGGTGCTCCACTTACGGAGGCTGGTGGTGGAAGCTTGAGGTTTGTGCAACTTTGAATATTATCTTTGACAGGCAAGAGTTCGTAATTCAGCCGCTCATTGAAATCATTGTAAATTCCTTGAATTAAATACCTAAAGGTCCTTCGAATCAGCGCATACTTTGACCAGCCCGAACAGACCCTATTCCTCTCTTCGCGAGGCGAACATTTTGAAAAAGAAGATATTTCTTACGTTAACTAATCCAACCCAATATTAGTTTCGTTAACGAATAACAATAGTGATCGGCAATGTGTTAAAAATATATAGACTTTGGGACTACAACCTATATGTTTGTCCAGAGATTTTGTTTGTTACCATCTGCTTCGCTCGCAAACACGTTACGTATCTTTACGTCTTTTACCGAATATACTAAGGAGAGTCTTTCGAAGAGCTTCTTAACGCCACACAACTCATCATGGTTAAAATACCACCCACACAACCTCGACAATTGGCGGTCAATTAAAGTGCATTTCACTCGAAATTTCTTCCTGCGTTCTGTGAATGGTATGAGAAATAACTTTCGGGCAGCAATATTCCCGAAAGGCCTGTGGAGTTTTAAAACAGCATACAACTAATTGAAAGGCAATGCTTGGACAGCACCGATAAAGTTGTGGGTGTATATGCGCTGAACACTAACCATCACATGACATGGGCGGTCCTTTGCTCCTTCATCTCATATGTTTATTTTTTTTAATCGTGTGTTGATTTTCTTTGTGGCATATAATCAGCCAGTGTTAGTTTTTGGAACCACCGGCCTCAAACGTGAAAACGAACTACTTCTTTCTTATTACAACGATGGTGGCGCCATTTAAATCTGAGTTAGCTAACCCGAGGTTAAAACGTTCCCTGCAATTGAGCCTTAGAGGTATATGTCGCAGGTGATTTATAGGTACCTATATCTCCGCATTTTACAATTCAGCGTTCGAAGCATGTATCGTTATTTTGACAGTTTTCATCGTTTGTGCTCCTACAAATGAACGAAAGAAATGTCAGAATAACGATATTAACGATTGTTTAAAGCTATTTAAATACGGTTTTTACTATCGTTTACGTTATTTAAATTTGTAAATAAAAAATATTCAGAAAAAGTTTATTTAAATTCGCCAAAATTCAATATTTCGTGAACAAGTCGCCCAAAATTACACCATTGCGAAGCGCTCGTATTAATTATAACTGTCAAGTTCGGCTTTGCATAAAAAGCGTGATGTAAGCATTGATAGGAAGAAATGTACATATATTTAAATATTATCTTGAGAGTAACAAGAAGGTACAACGACATAATTAACAACAAATTAACAGATTAAAGGAGAGTGTTTTAAAATTAAGTACTAATTTTTGCTTTCATTTTATACAAATTAATTTTTAGATCTTTGAGATCTGTTTTATTAGCAACTTTAAAATTAACACTCAGATAATTTTTATGAAGAAAGTAAAAATATAAACACGTTAATTTAGTAATTAAATTAGTAGGTATTGCAACTTGCACTTAAATGAATATGTTTTAATGAAATACTTTTCAACACCTTATTCCATATTTTCAAAATGTTTATTTCGAAATCATATTTTAAACTTACGCAACATTATATTTTTGAATTGAAAGTAGGCTTGAAAAAATACTTTGTAATTTTTATTTTTATGGTGCAATCATTCAAGAATAAGGTATTTGAAGGTGTTTTTTATGTTTAAGTTACCGTATCTTGAGAAATCTTAATAATTAACTATCGTTTTGATATTTGATTAGAATTATACACAACTAGTGGCCGCTCGGGACTCCGTTCGCGTAGAAGTCGGTTTCCCGTGGGAATGCGAAGTTTTCCCGCGGTAAAAAGTTTCCTTAATTCTTTCATACATATTCTTTTGGTATCTAGAACCGTTTTTGCAGCGCACGCAACGGAAGCCCTCAAGGATGAATCATTTTCCCCCTTTTTTTCACATTTTCTATTATTTCTTCGCTCCTAATAGTTGCAGCGTGATGTTATATACCCTAAAGCCTGCCTCGATAAATGGTCTATTCAACACAAAAAGAATTTTTCAATTCGAACCAGTTGTTCCTGAGATTAGTGCGTTCAAACAAACAAACAAACAAACAAACTCTTCAGCTTTATTATATTAGTATAGATAAAACGATTAACTTGATTAGTCGAGGTAACATGTTACATCATATTCATATACCTACAACATCTTAAAGTAAGTATAGTTTAAATATCTACGTACTACTTACCTAGATGCATGAATATAGTATAAAGAAAAGCTTAATACAAGATTTCATCTAATGCAGCAAATATTTAAATGACATAGTTTTACCGTAAATGACAACTAAACGTAGCAGTTTTGAAGATATATCATACTAATATTATAAACGTGAAAGTTTGTTAGTTTGTATGTATGGATGGATGTATGGATGTATGGATATTTGTAACACTTTAACGTAAAAACTACTGGACGGATTTTGATGAAACTTAACAGTAATATAGGTTATACATCGAAATAACACATTGGGTACTTTTTACCGCGGGGAAACGCAAACGGAGTCGCAGGCGGCCACTTGTCAAATTTAAAATAATAAACGCGTAAAAACCCGTTAAAATGACTTTTATTACAAGTAATACTTTTCGTGCTTTTATTTTCAATGTAGATAGATAAATTTCTCAAGCATATTAATAGCAAATCCCTATACATACCTATTTGTTTGTTAATAATTTTTTACTAATTTACGACTAGTTTATTAACGACTGTTCTGTTAAATCATTTTAAATAAAAAAAAACATTGGGTAATTTAAATAATATTTTTAAGCTTTTAAAAAGCAAATAAAATATATTTAAATTGCCGGCGGAAAGTTTTTACTGAAAAAATCCAAGCTTTGTTCTTCAAATTTAAAATTTCCACCACGGTAGATCGTAATTTACGATGCACTTACAATTTCCATCTCTATTCTGAGAATAAGTTATTTACTTATTTTAACATAGCAATAACAGTAATAATTTGCATGTAAAGCCTAACATGTGCAAACGATAAATTTTAATTAGGTACATGTGTAATTTATTATTATTTATGCATTTAATTTAGAATAGGTTTTTCATAACAGGAAACTTTTATTAAAAGAGCTTAAGTTAAAAGCACCTAATTCCGCGGTATTTTTGCATCATTAAGAAAGGAACAGTAATATTAGGGATAAAAAACGCGGTTTAGGGTAATAATATAACTTTATAATATGGACAATCTAATATTCTTTACAAATATTTAAATACTTTTTCAGTTATCAATGGGTTTATATTTCAAATTAAGCAAAATGTGGGCTAAGCCAGAAAACCCTAATTCCGCGGTAAAAATCCTAACTCCGCGGTAGTTGGGCACCTAATTCCGAGGTATGGATTTGTAGAGAAAGCCCGCTTTAATGGTTATGTACTTATGCAGCAAATTATGCAAGTTGATGAAATATTTACGTGACTTACTCTGCTTATTGATTCTACGGAATTATTAACTAAAATTCTATAAATAATAAATATTTATCATTATTATTGATAGAATTTTTAGCCAATATTTTTTAAATTTATTTAACTCTCTAAAGTTCATATAAATAAGAGCCATAAGTAAACAAAATATTGATAATTTTATGCATTATGTTTGGTCTCATTACATTGGAAAAGTAGCACGGCATTACGATACGATTTATTTCCCATATAACTTAATTCCGTGGTACGAGTATATACCTCGGAATAACGGTCCTACTCGAAAATTAATATTTTAAAATCCGAGTAATACATGTTTTTTAATATTCAAAAACCAAAGTTATTATTTTATTAAATATTAAAAAATGAATTAAAATTGATAATTCTGAAAAGAAATTGTTACTAGAACATAGGATTAAAACAATTACAATATTGGATACGTTTTGGAAAAAATCATCGAATTTTACTCTGGTCATATATTTTGATTCCTATTTAATATGTGAAATATATTCAAAACACTAACACGGAATTGGATTTTTTAACCCAATGTTAACCAATTTTTTCAATTTGATTGCCTAAACGAAGTTGAGCTTATAAGAATCACGTGAAAAATTAAAATGAAATGAACTCCATGATTTCCTTATTCCGAGGTATACCACGGGATATGGAACCGCTTTAAAAAAATGGACGGTAATGCCGATGTATTTTCAACACAAAATTTCTTAAAAAGTAAGCTAGTAATGCATATTTTTTTAACAAAAACTTAAAGATTAAACGTTTGACTATTGAATTAATATTTAAAAACCGACCTTTTCTGTTAGAACTAGAATGATAATCACTCCTCTTGTAAATTGAACGTTTCGGAGAAATGGCGTGAAAATGTGTAATGTGCATAAGCACTATGTAGGAAACTTATGTAGGCTGGAATACTGGCAGCTATTGTTTTATATTATTTAAATAAAGCATAAAAGTGATTTTAATGTTATGTGCCCACAGTCCGAGCACGAAAATATGACTGAGTCTGGAAGGATGCTGTCAATATCTCATTGTTTCTTCTTTAGAATCTATTTAAATAATATAAAACAATAGCTGCCAGTATTCCAGCCTACATAAGTTTCCTACATAGTGCTTATGCACATTACATCCCACCGCCTACGAAAAGACATGCGAAATGAGCACCCAAATGCTCGGCGGCGCTAGGACAAGGAACCACACTAGCGACCGACGACAAAGAAGGTTCCACTACAACGCCCTATGTAGAAGTGAAGATGTGCGGTATCACCACGTTCGCACTATTGGATAGCGGTGCCAGTCTTTCGGTCATGTCGGAAGATTTTTACTATAAAAATATAGATAAGTTTGTACATAATAATATTGTAAATAGTAGCGTAGATAATAAAAAATACCAAATGACTCGACATAACAAATGAGAACTATTATTATTGAACAACTACTCAATCATTCACATACACAAAATTCATTTAATCAAATCTACCTACCTCATCAAGATTTTAACAATCTAAGAAAATCCTATCTTTACTCAATATGAAGTTTCATAAATTAAATACCTATTTGAATATTAAATCTTTGGGGCAAATAGTGAAAACATCCAAGTATTACAAACTTGTGATAACGGTTAATAAAAATCAACAATGATACAACAAACCAATAAAAAATCTCTTCACGCTCCCCCTGGAATATGTGCAAATCATCTCTAAATAAAATCAAAGATTCCCTTCCCTAAGATATTCTTATTAGGAAGTTTTAGATAGAGAATGACAGCGATTCCACACGACAAAAACTAACTTCCCACATTCTATTTGTTGTATCATAATCTTCTTTTCGGTAACATCATCCATTTCGAAACATAATAATTATTTAAATTATTTCATATCCGTCACCATTTATAAACATAAACAAACAATACTGACTGACTTGACATAAAAAATTACATGACAGAACTGACAGTTGTTCTTTTTTTACCAAGGTCAACATCCATAGACATAGACAAAATTAATAAACCTATAAAAAATTTTTTTATGGCTATCGAGCAAGTATTTGTTTCTAAGTTCTATTTATCAATTTAATAAAAAACCTAAGATGATACCATATGGAATGTTATTCCATGTGTTCCCATTTCTTATACATAACAGATACCTTATACCATTAAGATAAATGAAATATCTTATTTCGGGTCGGTGACATTTCGGACCAAAAAAACTCGGACCGCTTCGCCAATGTATGGAAAAAAATAATATTAAAATTGAAAATCCATACATTGGCGAATGTGTCCGAGTTTTTTTGGTCCGAAATGTCACCGACCCCTTATTTCACCTATAAGAAAAAGCTGAAACTATTACACAAAAATATAATACAGAAAATACAATATAATACAGAAAGAATAGTGTACCTATCTACCTATAATACACATGTATAATATTCTAGAAGTTTGGCAAAATATACTACAATCGTAATTTGAACGGTTTCATAGAATTATGATGATATATTAAATTACGAGCAGAAGAACCATTGACTTTTGTAATTAAGTAATTATTATTACTTAAACAACGCACAACTCTATATGGGCCAAAATATAAGCGTGACAGCTTAGAACCAATCCTAGTCGTTTTCCTAGGGTTATATATGAGAACTAAATCTCCAGGTTCATAACGCACAAACTTAACCTTCCTGTCAAACAGTCTCTTCTGACGTGTTTGAACCTTACGTATATTTTCTAACGCTTTCGTGATACGCACATTATTCGCAGCAGAAGCGCTAAATTTATGAAACTTCATATTGAGTAAAGATAGGATTTTCTTAGATTGTTAAAATCTTGATGAGGTAGGTAGATTTGATTAAATGAATTTTGTGTATGTGAATGATTGAGTAGTTGTTCAATAATAATAGTTCTCATTTGTTATGTCGAGTCATTTGGTATTTTTTATTATTATGTTTGTCTTTTGTCGAGCGAGATGTAACATTGATAATTTTCAGATGATGACATTGGACAATGATGTATCTATAGAGATAATTTGATAGTGCAGCTAAGCAGCTATGATTACTGGATGCTGCCTAGATGCATGATGATTAGGACCACTGTGATTGTGATTGAAATATTTAAGTTTTCTTTTGCGTCTATTTTCAAAATTTCTATTTTTAAGTTTTTGTGAAGTTTTTTGGACTAGCATACTGTGATTCACCCATACATCATGTATTTTTGTTAGGTTTTTGCATGAAGGGGTCAGTTTAACTTGTTTAAATATTTATCTTTCTTATTTCATTTGTTTACTCCACATTTTAACCTGACTGGTTGTTAGCTACAACTATTGGGTCGAATCACTTTTACTTCGGAGCTTCCTAACTTAGGTAGGCTAGGAAGACATGTGCCTGGAAGTGATGCCGATTTTGATTAGTATCAAAATTTTTTTATTGACACCGGCAGCCCGCGTCGTGCGGTAGCAACTTATTTTACTTATAAATCGAAAACTAATTGACGCATCGAAATAATTCTTTCACCAGTATTTTTTATTTTTGACAGAGAATATGAAGAGATAATAATCAAAATTTGTTAACATTCTCCATTGTAACGGATTATAAAGCAACTGTGGTGCAAGCATGGAACTTTTGTCGTTAGTAGACAATAAGCAATGCGAAGACGATTCCATGTCGATTGTTCCCGCTACTTGGAAGCATGGATCTCCACTCGTTAGCTTATACCATTATTATATTAAAATACAATTTCATTTAAGATAATCCTGAAATTTTATTATTTTAAAGGCAATTGGCAATTTTTGCCCTTCCAGTATGACAGATCATTTCATGTGTGCACTAGGGACGTAAAACTCTATTCGCGCAAACTTGTGTTACTAGTCGCACTGATGTAGATAGTGCGGTAGCAGCCTTCACCTCCATAATAGATAAATCCCTACAATCCAACACCAGTAAAACAGCTTCTAGTCGCTCAAAGCTTAACCTAAAGCCTGGTATAATAAAATGTCAACGTCACCGTGATAAACTTCATCAAAAAGTTCGACTTAATCCAAAAAATCTCGTAGATCAGGTAGAATACAAGCGCTATAGAAACTTTTTACAAAAAAATACTCGAAAACTTAAAAATGACTATGAAACCCAAGAACTAGTAAAACAAAAACACAACCCAAAGAAATTATGGTCGGTCATAAAAGATATTTGTCATCTTAAAAATGAACAAAATAACAATTCCAAATTGTGTCATATTAAAAATGACCCTATAGCTTCGGCAAATTATTGCAATGACTATTTTGCTAATGTAGGAAGAACTATTTCTAATGAAATCCTGAAACGTCTTAATACCGATGAAGTGACTTTAGCATCAAAATATCGAAATCCAACACGTATTTCACACTCATTTCTTATGAGTCCGACAACTGAAGGTGAAATAGATATTATTATATGCGATTTAAAGAATGATACTTCACCCGGATTAGATCGATGTACTTCAACACTGGTTAAAACAATTAAAAACTTTATACTGAAACCGCTTGTGCATATTATTAATCTAAGTCTTTCTTCCGGAATTTTCCCAGCCACTTGGAAGATGGCTGTGATATCACCTATCTATAAGGGTGGCGATAAAACCCTACCTGGAAATTATAGACCAATTTCACTATTGAGTACATTCTCTAAAATCCTTGAAAAGCTAATAAATAAACGTTTAATAGCTTATTTGGACAGTAAAATATCTTAAATAATGAACAGTTTGGCTTCAGACATCGTTAGTCTACAGAGGATGCTACCCTATTACTAACGAATTTAGTCACAGAGACTTTGGATCGAAATGACTGTTGTCTTGGTATATTTTTAGACTTAGCAAAGGCTTTCGATACGGTTTCGATTCCCATAATGCTGAAAAAACTCGAATCAATCGGTATTCGTGGTATAGCACATGACTGGTTTCGTAGTTATCTCTGTGATAGAAGACATTGCCTTAAAGTGGGCCAAACTATAAGTGATAATCAACCAGTTACATTCGGAGTGCCTCAGAGCAGTTTACTGGGCCCAACATTATTCATTATATATATGAATGATATTTTTAACCTAAAATTGGAACAAGCAAAAATTATTTGCTATGCAGATGATACTGCTATTCTTTTCACTGGCAAATCATGGGAGAAAACCTACAATACCGCAGAGAAAGGTCTAACTGGGCTGAGACACTGGCTGGATAATAACTTGTTGTCACTAAATGTTGATAAAACTAAATATATAGCTTTTCATAAAACTAGCGCTTCTAGGCCTAGTTCTCCTCGCCTACTTAAGATTCATTCTATCGATGACTGCAGTGGTTTCGATACTGTTTGCAATTGCCAATCTATATCTAGAACGAAATCCCTTAAATATCTTGGTGTAATTTTTGATGAAAATCTTACCTTCGGAAACCACATTTCTTATGTGTCTGCAAGAGTAAGAAAAATTATCTTTTTGATGAAGAGCCTCCGATATTGTGCCGACATGAAATTGTTAAAGTTAGTTTACATATCATTATGTCAGTCGATCCTTTCATATTGTATAGTGGTCTGGGGAGGTAGTTCGAGGACTAGATTTATGGAAGTTGAGCGTTCACAGAGAGCAGTATTAAAGACTATGCTAAGAAAATCTGTAATGTATCCAACTGACAAGCTATACATTACATGCAAAGTGTTACGAGTTCGGCAAATTTTCGTGGTACGAGCTATCGAGAAAGTCCATAGGGAAACCCTCATGTCGCAGAACTATCCGTACCTTATCCAGCGACGTATCTTTAGAATTCCTCTTCCAAATGTAAATACAACATTTGCCAAACGTCAGCCTGCTTTTAAACTACCTTTTGTATATAACGCTGTGAACCGCAAAATTTGCATAAAAGAATTACAGACCTCTAAAGCTAAAGAAGCGGTTGTAAAATTGTTACTGACTCTGAACTACATGCAAACAGAAAACATTGTTGAATAACTCTTACTCACATACACGCACGCACACACACACACACGCACACACACACACACGCACACACACACACATACACAAACACACATACTTTTGCATTCACATTGCACTTACAATCAAATAAATAGTATTTTTCTTTGTACTTAGTTAAATTATGTTTAGCTAATTTTTTAAATCTTATTATCAATCATTATTTTTATATTCTTTAAAATGTTTCCTTATATAAGCCGTATATATGTTAAAGTTTGGCAATTAAGATAGAAATTTCTAAAATAAGTAAGTGGGGTCCTGCGATACAAGCTGTGCTTAGTGCAGGCCCCAATGAAATTGTAATAGCTTTAAGTTGATTGCCAATAAATTATTCTTATTCTTATTCTTAATTAGATACAAATAGGTAAAAAAATGTTTTTTAAATCATATATTTTTTTATTTACTTACATCCTGTATATAATGGACAAGTAAGTTTTTCATCGGAAAAAGCTTTAAATTATGTCTGAGGAAAGGAAGGCAAGACGGTACACTTAAGGAAAAATAAGTATAGAAAAGAAACTAAGTATTTACTTTTATTAACTTCTTCTTACTAAAATTAATTGTTATGTTTACTCTTTATTACGTAAGAATCATACTTTGTTAAAATCGCAGAATACGAAGATATTATATGATTTATAATAGCTTCGATTAGTCCATTTTACACAGGGTCCGTTTTGCCTTCCTTTCCCTTACTTTAATTTTATCTTATGATTATGGGCTCGATAATATAGGTATGATAAAATAGTTCCTACGTTTCCCGCTAAATACCTAAAATCAATTTTTTCGTTTAGAAAGGCATTCAAAAAACTATTTTTATATGCAGGCAACCACTTTAAACGAATTTACTTAAATTGCATTTTTTTAACGAATACATACCTTAATTACCTTTTTATCTTATGACTTAAGCGTACGCAAAGTGTTAAATTAATCGCTTATTAATGCGTGGAATCAACATTTACACCAAAAAAGAAGTAGAATTTTTGAATTGTTTAAAATTGCAAATAAATTCATAAATATGTATTTTTTTTAATTTTATGCAACATATTAGGAATAAAGTTTATTTTTTCTATGATTTTTAAACCGCCATTCTAGATTTTATTTTTTATACCGAACGTTAACCTGACTCTATAACAAGAGCACAATGTCATAATTCCTAAAAACCTAATTTATTTATACGCCACTAGCTGTTACCCGCGCCTTTTCTCCCCGTATAAAAAAAAACTTATTTTTTGAAATCAGTTAAAAAGTAAAGCCAAATTACTAGTAAATACATCAGCCACATTATTTATTCATTCAAGACTGAAGACAAAATTTCCTGCTTCTAACTTCGCTGAAATACATATTTACTAATTTTTAATCAGTAGCTCAAACATAAATTTTCATGTTCCTAACTTAAAAAAATATTCCCTTTTTTCATCCCCTTAGAGTAAGAATTTCCATAATTCCTTAGTTGCTGTATTCATAATAAAATGACCCAACTTAAAGTTTACGCTCGGCGATGATGACTCAGTCAGGACTTGTTATTTTATAAGTAGCTAGGTACAGAACGTCAATAACTCTTTCATATCCAATAAAATCATCAAAATATATTAAAATCGCATGTTATATGGAAAAAAGATGCTTATCACATCGTCGTGTTCAATATTGAATGAGCTTATCAATGAGAGCTTTTAATAATTTAATTTATTTATTCAAGACATAGATATTTCTCAACAATAAAGTTATGATAATTTTTCAACGTGTCACTGCTGGGCAAAGGTCTCTCCAAAGGATTTATAGTCCTTGTTTAAATGTTTTTTTTATTTTTTTGAATAAAAATATCAAACGACCCAAATGGTATCTGGAAGGGGTGGTAGGGGTGGTCACAAGGGTCACCGGAAAAAAAAATTAAATCCCCTCTTAGTATTTAAAAAAAAATGGCATTTTGGGACACCTTGTATACATGGCTATACCTTTTTTTTCACTTCATCAATTTTCATACGAACGGTATCAACGTTGCTCTATAGGTACTCTACATAGCTCAATACTACCCAATTGAATACAATTATACACCCTGACTTTCATCTGACAGTTATCACTAATAATACAACGTGTTTGTATGGTAATAGTGGAAAATGTGCAGTATTATGAGGCCATAAATGCCCGTTGGTTTCTTATTTCTTACAAATGTTAGCCGGTTACTCAATGGACTAAGCGTTTTTGAGGCCCTGGGCGATCTTTTATCTAGGGCCCCCTGCCTGGTACTGTGGGTCGTGGGTACTGTATGCATCGGCGGCTACGAAGGAAGACGACATGTAACTTATGTATGTATTTTATTATTTTGAGCCTGTGCAGTCCGGGGTCGACATGCTCGACTTAATACGACATTCAAAAGGTCTGGGCCCAGGGCGGACCGCCCCTGCGGTTACTTACGACTTTGGTATTTTTTAACTACGCACAAGATTAACATAAACTCGCGAACAAAAACTCATTATTCAGTACTTACTTGTAGGTGTTTCTTGTGCATATTGACAGTAGTAGCCCTTTTTTTCTTGCATAATATGTTGTTCTTTCCGACAAACCATGTTACCTTTAGGGTAGTTACTCGTAGTTATCTGAATAACTTGCAATGTATCTACTGATCTGATAAGGATTACAAATGGATGACAATTTCCATAATTTATCTAAAGAATGGATAAAGGTTAGTTTATGTAATAAGCAACACTGCTAAACAGGTTACGATTAAATTGACAAGGTTTTTAAATTACAACGGTAAAAAAGTATAGCCATTGATGCTTAATACTAATATGTAAATGGTCTCGCCGTATCAATTACAGGGTAGTTAAAACATGGTATGAATTAAACTAACAGACTCCCGCGCATTCATAAAATAATTAACATATTATTTCCCGACGTTTTAGGGTTCCGTACCCAATGGGTAAAAACGGAACTATACCAAGACTTCTCTGTCCGTCCGTCTGTCTGTCACCAGGTTGTAGCTCATTAACCTAGACAGTTAAAGTATTCACGGCTAATGTATTTGCCGCTACAGCAACAAATGCTTAAAACAAAATTAATATTTTTTTTACTTGGTCTTAATTACGAAAACTGGTAGAAGCTGGTAAAATATTAACAGAATATTTAAAAGTATATTATCTTTAACATATTGCTTAAATCAGAATAAAATAAATATTTAAGCGGCCTATTTCCATACATCAAGAAGTTTTTGTATTTTTAAAGAAAATCCGACTCGAACTTTGCCAGTTTTTTACAAAGATCACCACATGGAAACTAAGTTCTTGGAAACTGTTTTATTAACATCAACGTCATTTATCTTATTATTATATTTAAATAATTATGCATGATTTGCCTGTTTGATACTGTAATCATTGCGTAAATCTTATTTGAATTAGCTAGGTTATAACTTAAGTTAAATATTACACCATGATATGAAACAGTAATTATCAAGTGAAGTCTGTACCGTGTCTGTACCTAAGTATTATATTGCACCATAATATTTAATCGCGGTTACTAAGCAAGAGTAAGGCAGTACATTCATTGAATACCAGAGTTCGTTAACATTGAAATACTTTTCGAAAATTAAGTGAAGGGAGATTTTCGAAGCAATGTAGAGGGTGTCCTTCAAAATTTTTGAACGGTCTAGGACTACGCAAGGCCGATAGGATAACTTTGTAAGTCGTATGTATATTAAACTTACGAGACGTATTTAACAGAAATATCGTTACTGCTTGCTTTATAGTAGCGAAGTTTATATACTATAATACTTTTGGTTCGAATATAAGCGAAAAAGCTCTAAGGAGATAAAATTATATTTAACAATACATGAACATATGACAATAACTTATAAATGGGTAGGGCACTTTTTCACTTAGGTCTGACTAAAAAGGGATATTTTTTTTTATTATTTATAGCATCATTATTGGCTAGATATTTTTGTGATAACAAAATTTAAATTTTAACAAGTCTCGAAGTTATTTAATTACCTATTTACAAATATGTCAATGGTGCTAGTAACTCCCTGTAGTAAGGAAGTCAGGACACTTGATGTATAATTTCCGAAAAGAGTGCTGGGAGTCTTTTACCGCCGGCTTTTTTCTTTCGGTCTACGGTTAGGTAAAGTCGAAGTTTGTAACATTGACGTTCATTAAGTATATATGTTACATATCTATGATGAATAAAATAATTTTGATTTTGATTATGATTGATGGAGATACCTACCTAAATCTTTTCAACAGTAGGTACCAACCTAAATCTTTTTTCCAGCAAGTTGTTTTACCTTATTTCATAAGAAACTACTTCTAAGGAACATAAAAATGTTTTTTTAAGTTTCGCGAACCTGACCATTTTTTATAAACGACATATATTTTTTGAAACGAGGGAGAGTAATTTTAACATGAACAGTTTCATCGTATCAATATCTATATGGCATGCCCAAACCTCCCTTCAAATAACGTCCCTCAGTTTACATTTTAAGTTAGTTTGGCTTTAAAATTATTTTGGTAAGATATTTGAGTGTGACACACAGGTTAATTTATACGTTAGTTATTATAAAATGAAATGGTATTTAACTCTCCACTCTACCTTCCTTACATATCCTCTTAAAATTATGTAGGTTTCTATAGATTTATAAAATCAAAAGGACAAAGTATTTTTTTGTATCATTACCTCCTTATTATATTTCAGCAAAAGGCTGATTCAAAAACAAAATATCTCACACTATTAAATAATTACTGACCTGTACATTTAAACACCACATGTCAAATTCGTAGCCAGCCATCTCGTATCCGTATCCACATCACAATGCATTTAATATCGTTGAAGAGTTCAGTGGGAAATTCCACGAAACTAATTTTACTTGAATTAATAAGGAGCGAATCGGCGCGCGCGTCGATGCCTTTTTACCCTTTCTAGCAATACCACGTTTTTGTTTTCGGGAGCAGTATTTTTACACCCCGTTTTAATAGTTACCTTAGTATTATGAAAATGGTAGTTAAGGATGTCAAAATTGAGTTTTTTTATTGTAAGTTATTATTCAGAGAACTCACCTCTGAAATTAAAAACCTCATACAATCTATACAAATATCTTTCCGTGTGTAGTTATTCGTTCAGATAAAGTAAGTTTCTGTTTGACTGCTTAAAAATATTTGTAAAAGTTTAAAAATGTTTTTTAAGACTCTCTAAACTAAACTTTAAATAATGTCATGGGTAGTTTAGGACAAAGACTTGAAATCATTTTATCTGAAATTAAAAACCTCATACAATCTATACAAATATCTTTCCGTGTGTAGTTATTCGTTCAGATAAAGTAAGTTTCTGTTTGACTGCTTAAAAATATTTGTAAAAGTTTAAAAATGTTTTTTAAGACTCTCTAAACTAAACTTTAAATAATGTCATGGGTAGTTTAGGACAAAGACTTGAAATCATTTTAGTCCTGTAAGCGTTAATACGCGTGCATTATGACACGGCGCAAATTTAGACGAGACCTCGGAGCATTTCGTTAAATTTTACAATGAATTGGACTAAATTTAGTGAGACCTGTCTTTTTTTAATTCCTACCAAGTACAAAAAAGTAAAAGAATTAATTTTAATTGGTTTAGACAGTGTATTCACAATGGCGACTAATGCTATGCTATGGCTAAATAAATGTAATAGTTGATGTTAAAAACAATTAAAAACATTTGAAAATGTTTACTACTTAGCAAGTTACAGAAGTACTTAGTTTAGATAACATGACTAAACTGAGCAATAACTATGACATATGTAACACAGATATCAAATATTACAACAGGCAAGGTCCATCCTAGAGGAACCACTTTTAGTAAAACTATCTTCAAGGGCCGTACTTCGATGTACTTGATGAAGTCTTCTATAGCACGAAGTTGACGCTTATCTGAAAATTAAATAAAGATTATGTTTATGAGTATAAGTTTGAGTTTATGTTATAGATCAATTAGTTCAAGTAAGTTACATAGATGGCAGCACATGTCTGTTAAATCGCGCTATAACAATTTCCTTAATGTATTATTAAGTGAACCTCTTTGGTCACTCAGAGTTATTAAAAAGTTGTATGTGTGTGACGTACCGATCTTTTTTAATTTTTCATTGGTTGTCAAAGACACACGTCTTGCGGCAACTCTGTGTCACGTGAAATATTTGAATAAGTAAACTGATGTTATTTTCTGACGTTGTTATTTATTTAACTTGCTTCCTATATCTTCTCTAAAATCAGAAGTGCGATAAAGGACGCAAGCCCACATGTTAAATTTTCATAACCTCAAAACCCGCAAAGTAATTATTACTTGTATTAACTATTTTATTTGTGAATTTTAATAAGTGTGTGAGTAATAATGGCGCGAAGTTTGTCGCGTGGACGAAATGGCTCGCGTGCGTGGAAGCGCACTTGCGTGCGTACCTACCCGCTCGAGAACTCATTCTAAAGACCCTAACGCCATGGTTTTAGGTCGAGAGGCGCACGCGAACTGTCCTGATTATGCTGCGAATTGAGCGCTTCGTGAGATGACTAGAAACAGCACCAGCAGTATCTCCAAGACGACCAGCAAAGTCAGGATGAACGAGCGAACTGAAGCGAATTCTACCTGTACCTACGACGTATGATCCTGTTTTACACCAATTTCTGCTCTCTTTCAGACAAAATAAGACAAGCAGCAAAACATTAAAATTCTTAAAAATTACACTTAAATAAATTCATTGGGATACCTAAGTTTAAGTTTTAACAGTTCCGGAATCTATGCCTGCTTACTTAATGAACTAGTGCGCATCATACATACACACATACAATTTCTCCTATATTGGGATGTTAAAATAAAATCGATTATTAAATTTACACTCATCGATTTTTTTTATTATATTATTTATATTTTAGTTTTTGAGACGACAAGTTTGTCATTTGGTTAGAATGCTTATTATTTCATTATTATCATGATAAAAATATAACGTTAAATAGAACAAACATTTGTATTAAAGGAACCTTGCCTTTGATTTTTAGTTGGAGTTGGTTATTATTTTGATGATTAATTTTTAATAATGCAAAAAAAATTTTTTTTTTTGTAAAATCGATATATTTCAATTAAAATCGATTTTTGACAAATCGATTTATTTTTATGCAGAAAAATCGATTTTTATTTAATCCATTACTGTCATTTACGTCACATCCCTATAACCTACCTAGAACCCTTCGCCGCAGCATCTTTCTCTCAAGCAGCGCCGCGCGCAGGGTGTCCGCCTCCGAGGCGAGCTGCGCGGCCGACAGCGCAGGCGCGAACATTTGCATGCACGTCAGCGCCGCTATCAGTACCGTGGATAGAATGGCTCCCCATGGCTGGATAGTTGACCATAAAATAAATAAATCTCCAGACTGACACACCAACTGTGTGGCCCTAAACTAAGCAAAGCTTGTACTATAGGTACCACACAATGGATTAGGGGAGAACGTAATCTAGACACGAGCCAATATTGAAAAACCATTTTTACGAAACTGGCCCGACCCAGGAATCGAACCCGGAACCATCCGCTTAGCAGTCTGATACATATACCGCTACACCACAGAGGTCGATGGTTATACAAGTTTCAAGTTTTATATGTATATCGCAGCCATTGGTTAGATAATCGAGAATCCGTGGATAAAATAAATACTTATATAAAAATGGTGTTTTTTACAGCTTACACCGGACTGCTTCCGAAAACGAAATCTAGGTGCTGGAGGGGTAGTCAATGCGTTAAGTAATGATGATATAAGGCACAAGCCAATTTTATGTTCGATTTTATCCTTTAAAAGTCGCTTTTCGCCGTCTGTGTGTCTGTATGCTTAGATCATTAAAATTACGGTACAGGATGTGATGTTTTTTTTTTAAATAGATAGAGTGATTCAACAGAAAGGTTTATACGGGGTATAAAAGAACTGCTTCCGAAAACAAAATCTGGGTATTGCTGGAGGGGTACTGGTTACGTTTTAAGCAAAAAAAACATTTTTATGATTAAAAAAATATATTTTTGTTACGTAATCATCCAAAATTGCATTAATAGTATCAGATTTTGCGATGATTTCAAATTAAATAGGGTTTTAATTCAATTTGCAATGTAAATAATCGCACCTGAACCGACAGTTGATGTGTGAACGATAATTTCAAGCGGCGAATATGACTTTTCAATCCTTAATAACTTTTTTAAATTGAGTTTTCTGGGTATGCTGTTAGTGAATTTAGTTACTATTGAGGCTCAAGAATACATAGTTTCAGGCTTCGGAAGTGGTCTTTTTACACCCGCTATGTATAATAACATAGTATAGGGAAAGGGGTATTACTCCGAATTTATGCGAAGTCGCGGACGAAAGCTAGTTAAGTACATAAATAGAACACAAATAGAATAACATACATTCAAACGAACATAAGCTCTTCCATTTGTTGGATTAAGTTAAAAGAGTAATAACAAATAACTTACTTTGACATATTCTACAAAGCTTGGATCACTTATGGCTTCAAAAACTGCGTAGTACCTACAATATCAGCATCATGTTTGGTATATTTGGTATAAGCACTCCTGCGCACTGAAAACCAATTGTAACTTTATAGGTACCTATGTGTAAGTAGGAAGTTACATGAGCTGTGGTGATGTAGAACAAAATATATGATTAATATTATCATAATATCATAGAGATTGAGATTTTTACTTATAGTTTTAAGTTATAGACACTGGAAAAAGAACGCGGGTCTCCGAGCATTGCGCGACTGGGAATCGATTCGATATCATAGAGATTTTCATCATTATTTAATTTTTGCATCTAAATTAATGAAACAAAAGTACCTTATTGCGATTTTAAATAAAAAAGGACATGGAACTATCTAGATTCAACTAAACGAGTAAATCGCATATTTAACGCACAACAACATGGGCAAACGATCGCGGTGTTTTTTTTGACCAGCCGGGCTGTTATGTAAGTCAATGGTAATCGGCAATAATAGGGTTAAAATTAATGAAGATCATCTCATTTTTGGGCTTAATAGATGGCGACATTGAGTTTTTATTATTAATTTTAAGAAAACCTTTATTTTTATCAATTTGAACGTTATCCAGAATTGTTTAAAAATGACATTTGACTCTCGTTGGCTTCCAAAATAACCCCCCAAGTTGGTTATTTTTCCGCTATCTAAAAAGACTGTTTTAAATTTGATGTGTGAAGGTACCTGTCCCTTTATGTACCTATCTATGTGTCTGTCTGTTGCTTCTTAGCTCTTACTTCAATGAAACATTTTAATCAAGAAAGATCATGAGATACAGGCCTACTCCATACTATTTTGCTGCGTTAATATCGGTAAAGCAGCCTAGTATTACTCGGGACGCAGTAACGTTAAAAATCGCAGGTCTTACACCACTATAAATAACTGACATAGATCCGGCTTGGATAAGGCTTTTATGTGATGAGACGCGCCTGCATTAATAGCACATTAGCATGTAGGTTGTCAGAAAAACCAGTAAGGGTCTAACATCACTCTGAGTCCGACTCCTGTCCCGTGACGCGCCTAGCGCGTCATGAAGAAACCTTCAGGGAGGCCCATGACGCGAGAGATGCGTCATTAGAAAATAGTTAAAATTCAAATTTTTATTTGATTTAATCAATAAAATATCTCATTTTATATAAAAATTAACTCATTAGGAACACCAATATCAAGGGCCACTATTTTTTTTTGGAAATTAAATTTGCCAGTGGTTGTCAACCATAGGGTGCCTACCTACAGGTAACTGTTTATCCTACTAATTATTGAAAAGTGTTATTATTAAAGCCAGGATTCGAACTTAGCAAATCTATAAAAATAATCACTATGTTTTGGTCACCAATGAATAGTTTAGATGTAAAAACGGAAGATTTTTGATTTGCGATAAAATACTTCCCACAGGTTGACAACCAATGGTGGAAATCTATAACATACCTTCCATCTCGTATAAAACATGTAGATCGACACTTTTAAATACACTAAACTAATAAATGAAACAAAACAAACAATAACAGGTCTCACTTTGTATTATTTTAGTTGAAATTGCCTAAAATAGCGTAATAACATCACCAGTGGCCCACGACGCGTCAGGTGCGTCATCATTTAGGAGGGCCCGTGACGCGACTAGCGCGTCATTGAATTTTGTATGGGGCCACGGAGGAAAGGCTCGAAAAATGATGGTGGCAAGGAGTCGGTTAACGTGCATTAGGTTTTAGCATCATCTTTCGAAGCAAACTAGAATGGCTTACTCTTGACAGGCAAGAAACTTTAAAAAATATTTTGTCTTTGGTTATTTATGTTTAATCTATACTAATCTATACTAATATAATAAAGCTGAAGAGTTTGTTTGTTTGTTTGTTTGTTTGTTTGAACGCTCTAATCTCAGGAACTACTGGTTCGAATTTAAAAATTCTTTTTGTGTTGAATAGACCATTTATCGAGGCAGGCTTTAGGCTATATAACATCACGCTGCAACTATAAAGAGCGAAGAAATAATGGAAAATGTGAAAAAGAAACGGGGAAAATTATTCATCCTTGAAGGCTTGCGTACGCTGCGAAAATGGTTCTAAATACCAAAAATATATATGTATACAAGAATTAAGGGAACTTTTTACCGCGGGATAACTTCGCATTCCCACGGGAAACCGACTTCTACGCGAACGGAGTCGCGAGCAGCCACTGGTGCTTTTATAATTATACTATCATAATATTTAAGACTCACCATATAAACTTGGGATTCATTGACTTTGTCAAGCAAATCCCCCAACCGCTTGTAAACGTTGCTATGTTGACATATATCTATATCTTCACTCTCTTTTATCCTTGTAACAATACTATTTAATCGAAAATGAAAAGATATAAAAACTACGGAGCACATTAACCCTGAATGATAGTCTAAGAGTAGGTAGAGTGTGTATTTTTACTAGACTTTTCTGATTATCCTAGATAGTGTAATTATTAGTTTAAGGCTATATACCTATCCATATAAGTTATAGATGAAAGTTAATCGGACAGTCTTGATTATGAGCGTGACACTTTCGGAAATTAAAAGCTAACTGAACTACGGTGTTAGTATTCTTTAGTCTCAGACAGCATTTGTCGCATGTTTCCAAAAAATAATGCCATCAGTATTCAGTACCTATGTGATGATGTATTAAAAAAATATAAAATAAACAGCAGTCAAATCTTACACCACTTTATAAAGATAATAAAGTTAATTACGTTGATTTATTTATATTAAATTGAATTTTAATAATAAAAGAGCCTGTCATTACTGAAAGAACTATCATCGAATAAATCATAATTTTAGACTCACTTAAGTTGGTTCCATTGGGAAAACATATCGTTCAATTGGGCTGCTTTGGAATCAATTGTGTCAATAACCTGATGATTTTCGTGTACCAAATTATATAATAATCTAATAGTGGTATTATATAAGGGTAGGTACCTACTCAGATTAAATAATTGTTTAAGCTTATAGAAGACTTCCAAGAGAGTTTTGGTTAAATCGAATATTACTTGATTGAATTGGATATGAGCATAGATAATACTAGATTTTAATTTGTTTGAAGTAGTGTTTTTTTGGGTAAAAAATCTTATCGTCTCTTTTCTGTAACACGTTTTTGGTACTACTCTATCAAAAATTAACCAAATTTAAAACAGAAAAATCATTTGGTAATTTATTTTTTGCTAATGCATATTACTCGTATGTATAAAAGATTCTTTTTTGAGATACTTATTAGGTAATCTGACGGTTAAACGTCCTGAAAAAATTTGTTATACATTTTATGAATATGCCTTCATGATCAGCTCACGTTTAAGAAACCGTATATATATGTAGAGTTTATTCTGCAATGATCGCTGTTAAGGGACTTTGAAATATTGGTACTCACTAAATTATGATTGTAGGTATAATTTCCGAAAAGAGTACTGGGAGTTTTTTCCGCCGGCTTTTTTCTCTCGAAGTAAAGTCGAAGTTTGTAACATTGACGTTCTTTAATTATACTTCGATGTTGCATCCTCTTAGATTTAAGAAAACCATGTAGTCCGTCTTCCGGGATACTGCATCGTCACACTATTTAAAGCTTTTTATAGGTAAAACTATAAAAAAAATAAAAATAAAACATATTTAAGGTTACCGTTATTTCAATATCGTTATTCGGTTCGTTCAGTTTACTCGTTCCTGACTTCATTCGTGTTTCGTGTGCTGCATCGTTAACATCTACCGTTTTTGTTTATATTGTAAATACAAATAGTCACAAGTATAACTTCTTAAAGTATTTTTATTGCGATAATGGGTAAAAGAAAACGCAAAGAATACAGTGATGATTATTTTCTTCGAAAGATTCGTCGATTGGAGAAAAAATTACAAGGTTCGAAGAGGAAAGAAGGTTAGTACAAATCTACCCCCAAAAATTTTCATTTTTATTTTTATTTTTTTTCTGGTTACTAAATGGCAAATAATTGCACAACCAATGGTTGCTTGAATGTTTACTTCAACAATCTATTCCTTAATGTGGTGATACGTGATGTCATCCAGGAATAAGAAAAACATACCTACTTTCTTAAAGTGGTAGTACGAGATGCTATCCAGAAAGTAATCATGGAATGTGCTTCTTACAGATCACATTAATACGGATGAGATACCATCCTCGCCCCCTGATGAGTCACTCGAACGCTACGGAAGTGAAGAGAACTACCCGTACTCGGATGACGATTCCCCAGAACCAAATATGGCATCTGTAGTGACCATACTCAGTCCAACCACAACGGCACCGGCGGTCCCGCCACAAGACATACCGGTCGTACCAATAGCGGTCCAAACTGAACCGGCACCAGCGATATCAGAAGAAATTCTTGAAATGTTGGGAGACGCAAAAACGACAGAAGAAACTCTCGGAGAACCAATACCCCAAGAGATCTCTGAACGTTGGGGGAAGATCCTTGTAGACGGCCTCGCCAAAGAACAGAAGCAGAGTTTGACACAAAAAATGTTGATCCCAGAAAATTTTTTACTCGCTCGTGCTCCAAAACTTAACCCGGAAGTGAATGCAGTTCTAACTGAAAGCGTGAAAAATCGTGATAAAAGATTGGAAAAATCTCAAAATCAATTGGGATTAGGGATTGCTGGCGTTGCTAACTTAACCAAAGATCTAATACAAGGTGATATGATTAAACTCGACGTCATAAAGAAACTATCTGAAATAGGCCAGATTTTACTTGATCTCCATTATGAGGATACGATAAACAGACGCAAACTCATAACGCCGTTGTTAGATAAAAGTTTTTGGAACACAACACAAGGTATTAAAAGAGGAGCAAATCTCTTTGGCGACAAACTCGGTGAAAATATCAAAAACTCAAAAGACATTGAGAAAACCGGCCAGCAAATCAAAAAACCTGCAATAAAACAGAACTTTCAACGCAAAAACCCAATATCGGGAAACGCGCGATTCCCTCCTCGTCAAATGAACTACCCGAAACCAGCGTCGACACCCACCGGCGCACAGTTCGAGCCGCAGCCATCGACGTCGGCGAGAAGGGCCCCGCACCCACCGCTGCCCCCGCGCAAAATATTGAACCCACAAATCCACCATTCCCTAAACATGAAATGCAAAATACATTAAACAAACTTATTAAATTGGGTGCTATTTCGCCTTGCACCCCTAAAAAAGATCAGTATATTTCCCCAGTTTTTCTTACACCTAAAAGTAATGGAGGTTATAGATTTATTTTAAATCTAAAAAGATTAAATAAATTAGTGATCACTGACCACTTTAAGATGGAAGATATTCGTACCGCTTCAAAACTAGTTTCGGAATGCGATTACATGGCGACAATAGACCTCAAGGAGGCATACTTTCTAGTACCAATACACCCTAGTTATAGAAAATATCTCAGATTCAGAGTTGACCAACTATATGAATTTAATTGTTTACCTTACGGTCTTAGTTCAGCGCCCTTCGTATTTACTGCGTAACCAAGGTCACAGAATCGTCGCGTATCTTGATGATATATTGTGTATTGGAAGTAGTTTGGATTGTTGTAAAAAATCGGTGAACGCTGCGATTGCGTGTTTAGAAAACTTAGGGTTCGTAATTAACTATGATAAGTGTAATATCCACCCTCAACAAATTTGTAAATTTTTAGGTTTTGAAATTAATACATTAACCATGAAACTACAATTACCCACAGCTAAAATAGATAAAATAGTTAACTTAGTAAAAACTTTACGTCGCAAACAATCTATCACTATACGAGAATTTGCAAAAATGATTGGTACATTGACCGCTGCCTGCCCTGCGCTAACATATGGTTGGTTATATACCAAACTTTTCGAGCGCGAGAAATATTTAGCGCTCAGACAATCCGATGACGACTTTAACTCCAAAATGAGATTACGAGAATATTTACAAGAGGATTTTAATTGGTGGGCAAACATTGCCAATCAAAATGAAAATAGTTTATGTAAAAATAATTTTGACTTGATTATCTTCACTGACTCATCGCTTACAGGCTGGGGTGCTGTATGCAATGGTGAGGTAGCTAGAGGACAATGGTCGACGGATGAAATGACGCACCACATAAATTACTTAGAAATTTGCAGTAATTTACGAAATGTAAACATTTTACTTAGAATTGACAACACCACTGCCATCTCTTATATAAACAGGATGGGTGGAATACAATTCCCCCACCTTAATGCAATTTCTAGGAAAATATGGCAGTGGTGTGAAGCAAGGAACATTTACATTTTTGCGTCGTATATAGCATCACGTGACAATATCGAAGCAGACCGAGCCTCTAGACACAACAACATAGACACAGAGTGGGATCTTAACAATAAATGTTACCGAACTATAATACAGCACTTTGGTCAGCCTGACATAGATTTATTCGCGTCTCGTCTCAACTTTAAGTGCAGAAAATATGTTTCTTGGAAACGAGACCCTGAAGCTTATGAAATTGATGCCTTTACCATTAATTGGGGCAGTTATTATTTTTACGCTTTCCCTCCATTTGCACTCATATTGAAATGTCTCAGAAAAATTATACAGGATAAAGCACGTGGTATCTTAATTGTCCCATACTGGCCTAGTCAACCTTGGTACCCTTTATTAAAATCTTTAGTTGAATCTGAAATACTGTATCAAGACCCAGATGAACATCTCTTATTATCTCCTTTCAGGGAGCCACATCCACTATGGCGCAACCTTACCCTGGTGTGCGTCATATTATCCGGCAAACGTATTTAAGACAGGGCCTCCTTGATGACAGCATAGATATCATCCTCAACTCACTATCAGAAAATACTCTTAGCCAATACAACGTGGCATATAAAGTGTGGTATAATTATTGTCTGGTACATAATTTAAATTTATATGATGCTACTACCCAAGAAATACTAAACTTTTTCACTCAACAATTTAAAAAAGGAGCCAGTTATGGCTCTTTGAATTCATTTCTAAGTGCACTTTCATTAATTATTACTAATAAAAATTGCTGCAATAATGATAACATGCGAAGGTTTTTTAAAGGTATTTTTAAAATGAAACCAAGTTTCCCAAAGTACATGACAACTTGGGATCCTAACGTTGTTTTGGAACATTTATCTACATTATTTCCTAATTCACAAATTTCTATTGAAATGTTGTCTAAAAAATTAGTAACTCTTCTTGCGTTGTCCACGGGACAACGTGTGCAGACGTTATCTGTAATAATTCTTTGTAATGTTTTCATACAAAGCACAAATGTAACAATCACTATTGATGATATTATAAAGACTTCAATGCCTAATCAGAGCAATCCTATTTTGATTATTCCCTTTTTTGAGACAAATGAAAATATTTGCCCGGCGAAAACACTTATTTGTTATATAGATAGTACCGAGAAATTTAGGGGTCTTCCTAACACAAACAAACTCATTCTAACTTATAAAAAACCTGTCCATAATGCAAGCTCGCAAACCATCAGCCGATGGATTAAACAAACATTAAAGAATAGCGGCGTGGACGTAAGTGTGTTCACAGCTCACAGTACGCGTCACGCCTCCACCTCCGCAGCTAGCAGGTCGGGAGTGTCCATTGACTCGATCAAGAAAGCTGCAGGGTGGACAGGTAACTCTACTTGTTTTGCAAAGTTTTACAATCGACCCCTAAATAACTCTGACAACACATCTTTTGCTGAGGCAGTTTTAAGGAATTGATTATACTCTAAGTTCATTATTACTCCTAATTTGAGATTATTTGTTTAACGGCCAAATTGTAAATTAAAATACCTAATGGTGTTGCAAATATATGTTTGTAATTATTCAGATATATTTTATTGTCATTTACTCTCCTCATCTGCAATTAACGCTAAACATCTACATGGTTTTCTTATTTTATTTATTTATTTACAATTTATGTATTTACACATTGGAACAGGAAGTAGAATTAATAGGCTTAGAAAATATATAAATACAGTGGTACTGCTTATTCCTGAAAAGAAATCTCTTCCAGCAGACCGAAAGTAGAAGAATTAATAGAGATAGCAATTTAGTGTGCACACATGAAATACATAAGAATAGCTTAAAATCAAATAACAATACTAAATACATGAATAAATTAAAATAGTATAATATATACATGAATACATACATAAAATATTATATCACTACTTAAACATAAATATATAAATATGAAATATGAAATCACCATAATAAATAAAATACGTTTAATAATTAAAATTTACATGAGAGACAGATATAAAGCCTTCACATGTTTTTTGAACAGGGAAATGGATTTAATTGCTCGAATTTCGTGCGGTAATGAGTTCCAAAGTCTGACAGCATGGACAGAAAAGGAATAAGAGTAGAAGTCAGTGGAATGGGGGGGAACTGATAGGAGGTTCATCTTAAGCGGTCTGCAGATCTCGTTCAGTGTGTGAGTGAACGAGAAGCGATCACGCAAGTAAGAAGGGTAGCAAGGATTATGGAGAATGTTATGAAGTAGACAGAGTATACGAGTGTTCCTACGAAGTCGGATAGGGAGCCACTGGAGTTGCTCGCGAAGATGAGACACATGGTCAAATTTTTTGAGATCAAAAACAAATCGGATACAAAGATTTTGCAAGCGTTCCAGTTTGTTAAAAAGCTCCTCTGTGGCATCAATATAGCAAGCATCTGCATAGTCAATAATAGGTTGAATAAGCGTTAAAGAAAGATAGATTTTAGTTGCTAACGGCAGGTAGGTTTGGAGACACTTCAGCGAATGGAAAGAATAATGGACTTTTCGACTCACTTCGCTTATTTGTAAGCCCCAGTTTAAGTGGGAGTCAAAAGTTACGCCAAGGTTCTTAGCCGAGTCAGCGAAAGCAATCGGTATACCATTAAGGGCTACAGGAGGTAGTGATGACACATCAATTTGATTACGCATGAACCTGCTACCAATCAATAACAATTGTGTTTTCTTCGGGTTAATAAGCAGACCGAATGACTTAGCCCAGTCACAGATGTGTTCTAAATCTTCATTTATAGACGCTATAGCAGAAGAAATGTCAGCAACTGAGCAATGACGGTAAATTTGTAAATCGTCTGCATAAAGGTGAAATTTTGAGGAAATGACTTGGGATACCGAGTTAATGAAAATGGAAAAAAGGAGGGGCGAGAGAACACCACCCTGAGGCACACCCGCAACGAGCTCAGTCCAATCAGAGTGAGACTCATCAAGACAAACACGCTGCGAACGACCACGAAGGTAAGAGTCAAACCAGGATAAGGCAGAGGAGGAAATATTTAGGGACTTAAGGATTCCAAGAAGAACGTCAAAATCGACAGAATTGAACGCATTGCTAAAATCGAGTAGAACGAGGATAGTAAGAGATTTGTTTTCCATGGCCCAGCGAATATCATCGGTAATGTTGATTAGTGCTGATACAGTGCTGTGACCAGGACGAAAACCAGATTGGTAGGGGTTAAGAAGATGATAAGAGGATATAAATTTGGAAAGTTGACCATGTACTAAATGTTCGAGGACTTTGGATAGGAAAGGGAGAATAGAAATAGGTCGAAAATCAGATATTGTTGTAGGGTTGGATACTTTAGGTAAGGGCAACACATTAGCAAATTTCCAGGAAGAAGGAAAAGCAGAGGAGGATAAAGAAAAATTAAATAAGTGCGTTAGGACAGGGAGTAGGTGAGGTAGGATCAAAGTGAACATCTTTGAACATAAAGTATCATGGCCTGCGGCTGTTGAGCTAATCGACAAGACTGCTTTCTCGACGTCCTTCTCAGAGGAATTTGAAAAATTAAAAGGTGGATGAGAGGGAAGGGTATCGGCAAGGTTCCTCAACGTCAAAGATTTGACATTAGGGTCTAGAAGAACGGGTGGAGTGGAGAAATGTTGGTTGAGTGCACCTAAGTCATAATCTTTGGCCGAATCATTGGAGCATTTACCGATACCTACGGATTTAAGGAAATTCTAAACTTCAGCAGGGCTACGATTATGCAGTGATTTGTGAAAATACCGTCTCTTTGCTTCCCTACACATATGAGTACACTTATTACGTAAGTTCTTAAAGTTAGCAAGATTCCGATCAGTGGGACATCGCTTGTATCGTCGTTTGGCCTTGTCTCTAATGGCTATCGTACTTTTAATAATATCGGTGAGCCAGGGTGCAGGTTTGTGCTTCAATTTAACAAATTTAAGCGGTGCATGTAAGTCGTAGAGTTCCAGAAGTAGTTGAGTGAATAACTTGACTTTGTGATCTAAATTTTCGCTCTTATAAACGAGGCTCCAATTGACGCTGCTAGCATCACACTGAAGTGCCGCCAAATCAATGCCATTAAAGCTACGAAGAAGTATAGTTTTAGGTTTGCGTTTGGGAGGACGGATACGGTAAGAAAGATATATAAAATCGTGATATGAAAAGGAGGCAGTATATTGACCATGGCAGGAAACGTTACTTGGTGAAGATACTACCATAAGGTCAAGAAGAGAAGAAACGGAATTAGGAAAATTATGTGTGGCAGACAATGGTAAGATACTGAGGTTGAGAGAAGTAAGAAGTAAATTAAGTTTGCGTGTGCGAATATCATTTTTAATGAGGCAGGTGTTAAAGTATCATACTGGGGACTTAAGTCGCTGAGAAGGTTTTCTAAAGAGGAGAAGTAATCAACGTGGCAATTGGGACTGTAAAAAACTAGGAGAAGTACTTTTGTATGGTTCAAGGTGAGTTCTAACGCCAGATGTTCTGCTGATTCAGAATAAGGAGACGGGGATGTACTTACCACCTTGTAGACAATACTGCTACGAAGGTAGATAGCGACTCCACCACATCCCTTACCTATTCTGTCGTTTCGAACCAAAACAAAACCGGGAAGGGAAAACTGGGTAGAGAGGAGGGAAGGTTTAAGAAAGGATTCCGATATTAATAGTGCGTCTAGAGGAAGGTTGCTAAATGATGCCAGAAGATCGGAATAGTGACTAGCAACACTCTGTATATTTATGTGTCCAATATTAAGGTTATTAGGAAAGTTAGACAGAGAAGAGGATATCTGATCGTGTAAAGTCAGAGGCGGAGAGGAAGTACTGTCAGCACTGCGGAAACTGCAAGAAGATGAGCACGAAAAAAAACTGTCATCCATGGTTCAAAATGAATAAAATATAAATACTATATAAATATATAATTATAACTGAATATAAATACTTAAATAAGAAAATAAATAATAATAAAAAAAATTAAATAAACTACAATTTTTTTTTTTTTTTTTTTAATATGCAAATTTTGCAGAACTTGCTTTTTTTTTTTTTTTTTTTATATGAGAAGCTAGCAAACGAGCATGCGGGTCACCTGATGGTAATTGATCACCGCCGCCCATGACTACCCGCAACACTGTGGGTGTTGGGGGTGTGTTGCTGAGCCTTTAAGAAAATTGGGCACCGGATACCGCACTCACCGAACGAAACGCAGGAACATCGTCCCTACTTCACGTCGGTTTTCTGTGCGACGGTGGTATTTCACCGGTCGAGTCAGCCCAGTAATCGCTACAGACAGAGCCTGCAGCTAGACTCTACCACTCCTAAAATGCTACTCATAAGAAGGAATATAGATTAAGCTAAGTTGATAAATAATAGAAAAATAATAATAATAATAGCAAAAACAGACAGCGAAAAATATAAGCTAAAACAAACAATCTATACTGTATGCTAAAACTACGTCAATTGCCAAGGCTCAAAACCGCCATCCGCATCATTTGCGATTTACGAACCGTCTTTTTGCAAAGAGCGCTGACAGCAATTTTGGACCTCAGCAACTGATTGACGAAACACGACAGTGACATTACTGACATTGTCAATGCCTATAGTAAGGTTCACAAAGTACTTTTTATATTTTGTATGTTTATATGTTTATATGGTAAAGTTTGTGAAGAAAAAAAAACAATAAAAATGTACGAAGTCCTGGTTTTACTGCCGTCTTCTCGTCTTCCTCGGTGATATTTTTGACTTGGGGTCAGAAACATGCGTCGTAGCGCTTGAAGATGCAGTGTCAGCGCCGTAGGCAGGGAATTTTAGCTGTAACGCCTCAAGAGCAGCTAAGCTTTCAACCTTCTGTCGGGATTGGTTTGGAAGGTTTATTATAATAATCCCGTCTGACGACCAGCAATCTTTGACGCCGAAATGTTTCCTTGCCGACATAAATAAATGATGCCTTGTCTTTGTGAGAAATTCAGAAACTGTGACACCCGTGCCTTTTAAGGATTTTTTATTATCCCACACAAGACGACGATGCTCCACACCAAAAAACCGAACAAGGATTGGACGAGGTTTATTATGCACTGCTCCAAGACGGTGGCATACATGGAGGTCAGATTTACCAACCTCAGACACTTTCATTTGTTCTGTTAAAATTTTTAGAACCACCTCCGGTAACTTTTCATTTGCTTTTTCAGCCACCCCATGAAGCAACAAAACCTTTCTGCGCATGGCAGTTTCGTGCCTATCAAGACCCAGAGAGAGGGTTTCCACTTCTTTCTGCAGTCGTGTAAACATTTGCCACACAAGCGTCTTGAAGTCCTTGAAGTCTTGAGCTAGTGAGGCCACATCAGAATGTGCAGCAGGGGCTCCAGCAACTTTCTTCAGCTTATTCTCGTACTCACCCATACGAGATTCAAAGAATTTGCCAAGTGCTTCCATATTTTTGTTTATTTATTAGATAGACAGTAGTGAGGGTGAATTGAAGTATCCAGGAGATATCCAGGAGTGGTCCAAGATGAGATTAAGATTAAAGTGAGAGAGCACACAAGTTCCGCACTTAAATCACATTAAAATATGTTTATAAAACTATTGTTTTTTAATTAAATATGCAGCGCACAAAAAATTGCGTGTTGACGCAGCGAGAGCTACCCGCTTTTTCTTAAATCTAAGAGGATGCAACATCGAAGTATAATTTATGGTTAAAAGAACTTACCTAAGTGAATTTCTACCAAAATTATACGAGATGTTGCATCCGAAGAGATTTAAGATCCCGCCCACCCAATAAGTTCGTACCATTAAAAGGTAACTTATGAAGACCCAAGAATTGCAGAATGATAGATAACTCTAAACTTAATGAAGTCAGGAACGAGTAAACTGAACGAACCGAATAACGATATTGAAATAACGGTAACCTTAAATATGTTTTATTTTTATTTTTATTTTTTTTATAGTTTTACCTATAAAAAGCTTTAAATAGTGTGACGATGCAGTATCCCGGAAGACGGACTACATGGTTTTCTTAAATCTCTTCGGATGCAACATCTCGTATAATTTTGGTAGAAATTCACTTAGGTAAGTTCTTTTAACCATAAAGTATATGTTACATATCTATGGTGAATAAAATAATTTTGATTTACCTATGTATGGAATTTATCGCAGAGTATTAGAAAAAACTCTGCCCACTGCTAACCGGCGCTGCGTGAGAGAAACAACTGCGAACTGATAATGCTGTTGAAACATAGGCCAAAATCTCTTCCGCATATTCTATTCCCTTTTTAAAAAAATATGCGTTTTCGATTTTGTTTTCAAAAGTGACCTGTCAATTAAGGCAGCTTTGACCTTTATCGGGCGTAAAATAAAATTATAACATGAATGTTTAATTAAAACATGGATGATGTTTAACTTAACATGCAGATAAATGCCAAAACTGAAAAACATATCGCAAGTGTTAAAAAACAAACCTAAACAAAGTACATACTGCAGTTAAATAAAATTTCAACTAATGAATCAATGAAAAATATTGATATAAAATGTATGAATTTCGAGATGTCAAAATTCTTCCGTATTCAAGCGACTGCGATGTGCAGGATTTTCACCATTTGGACTCGTTGAAAGTTGTTTAACTATTTCAATTAAATATGTATGGATTTAAAAAACAGAGCTTTGTTCGTTTCTTGAACACGTTATTTTACATAAACCTTTAAAGAAATTTGAATATTATTGATAGTCACAGATCTAAATTCCAATCTATCTACCTATTATTAAATTTAAATATTTTTAACCCTCGATCACTCGCGCGATTTTCAGCCTCGAGAGCACTCGCGGGGTGTTGTGACCACATATTCAAAGTATATTAAATATAGCCATCTAGATTTTATAATATTTCTAAACGTATTATATTACTTAATGGAAATATACCAGCATTTTATTACTTTGTATTACATGATGTATGAAAATAAAAAACGTAGATTTTATAATCGGCTTTATTTGTATTCTACGAAACATTACAAAAATCTGCCTTTTTATTCGTAAAATTGAGATCAGTTCACAAAACAAAAAAAATATTTACTTCTTAATTCTTTACATAAACTTTCTCGTTGAAAAACATCTACATAAGGATTTATTAACACAATAAAATAAAAATTTAAACAAAAAAAATATTTTTATACAAAAATACGAAAAAGTATATCACGAGCGCTCACGGGGTGTCGTGACCACCCCACGCAAACTTTGAAGGATCCTTACACTGCAAGTGGTTGCGTCACACTGCCCCTCTCATCCCGTGTCGACGCGTTTAAAAGTTACTTGAAGGTACTCAGAAGCGCAAATTCGTAACTAAAGAAGTTACAATTCATTTTTACGTTCAAAAATGCGTGGGGTGCTGTCACCACCCCGCGCGAGTGATCGAGGGTTAACAAAGGTAAGACCACAAGGTAACAATATCATAAAAGAAATTGCCTATTAATTTACTAAGGCGTATTTTTATATAACACTTCTTTCATTAGACTGAGAGGCATAAAAACTTAACCTAAATGGCATTTTCTTAATTGAGAATTTAAGCTTCAATAACATTCACTTTATTTCATACGAACTTTAATATTTGTGTTAACTTAAATATTGTCCTCAAAGTAGTAATAGGTAGTTTACTTTTAAGTAGCTCAAGAAAAACTTATGCCAAATGCCGCCGGTCTGTGTGCGTGGATTTGAGTACCGTGTGACCGGACTGTAACGCAGCACTAAACAGCTATCAGCGGTAGGCAGAAACTGCTTTTTTAGTTATTCTTCAAACGTCTAGCGAGTTTAATTCCCTCTTAAATGTTTTAGCACTTTCAGATTTATTGTTATTTTATTTTAACCATTTAAAAAAATGACTATTTAAGTTAAATTACATTTTCTGCTCACCGTTCTGTTTTTTTTAAACACCGTTTGGCTCTTACAGCTAGAATCAATTAATTAATTTACGTAAATGTTTATAACCTTTTCAATAATTAATGAAATAGTTCAATAAAAATAAAACAAAATTAATGATTTGTATGTTTTAATTTTCTAATAAGAAGGTAAATTAAAAAACTTATTTGTAAAAATTTAAAACTACATGAAAAACACTGTAAAATTTATTTGCAACTTTTAGATACATATCAATGCATAAAAATACCAAGTTTACACAAGGTATAAAACTGTAGGTACTTAATGTACATATTATGGTATGTTTAACTATTTAATAATAACAATAATAACAGCCTATTTACGTCCCACTAGCTGAGTACTGGCCTTTTTCTCTAAACAAATTTTATGAATACCTATAACAAAAAATAAAGACGTTTGTATCACAAATTAGATAAAATTGTCATAACTACTATTTTGCGATTCAAGATCGTCTTCTTCTTCTATATCTAAAATTATCCTCTGAATTTGTCTCCTCAATTTTCTTTTACACGAATCACTCCGTAGGTTTCTTAAGGCACTAGCTACAAACAGACCGAAAGTTTCATCGTCATCTGTAGATGGTGAATTTTGCTGATTCTTAGTATTTTTCTTTATAATTGGTGGTAGGATATTTATTATTTTATCACCAGCTCTAGGTGAATTTGGTTCTGCTTTTGTTAGGGAGGTTTCTAACAAATCTACGGGCGTTTTTGTTTTTTCTAAAACTGGCGAGCGCGTCAGCAAAGTCTGGAATAAAAGAGGTTTTTAAAACCTATGCTAGAGAAAAAAAATGGCGGATGGTGAAAGAAAACCGATGTGATCGCTATTAAGAGTAACTCTGGCAATTACCTAGCTCTTATACCTAGCAAGACCTAAACAGCCTTGTTTACATTTTGTCGTACCATGACGTCTTATTTTGTATGTCATAACAAAACTTTTTAATAACTGCCAGGAATCTTGATGGATTTTAAAAGCGTGTGGTACTGCCCCTGATTTTACTTTTATGTGATTACGAATTGAAGGTAAAAGAGATATATGTTTTTCTTAGGACAGATATCTGGACTTTTATTACCTGTAGACTGTTCCCAAGTCGTACGTCGTACAAGTATTCATGAAATGGTAATCAACTTAGAGAATTAGGAATTACAAATTTGTCGTTAACTCATCCGTAAAATTAGATTGAAGTTATCGTACAGTCAAAAGCATAAAGATATTATAAGACAAGATAGTCAAAAATATCTTGGGTTGAAAAATTCAATTTTATGTTAGTGTCATAATAACCATATCATTGTAACCAAACAAAGTTGACATAAATATCATCGCAATAATTTGCAATTTTATATAACGCATCAAGATGTTCAATATTATGTTGGCATAAACACTATTCATTGGTATCTAAGCATTTAATTTTTCAAAAATATCTTCGCGCTTAAGAAAAATAAACTCTATGACTTAAGTCACAGTAATCATCTTTATTTATCTGTTTCATTTTATGCATGACGTCATTGACGTGGCTTTTGTTTAGAACTGAATTAATCTTTTATAATTAAAGTCGTAAGAAAATAGTTTTTTGAAAGAAAGCCCCGCCCGCGGTTTTATCTGAAATTACACTACTGGAAAATGCCGATAGTGTAATGGGAGGTAAAAATCTCCCATGGCACAACTAGTAGTGTCAAGCGGTAGTGCCTAAGTAAAAAAACGTATTCGTAACCATTAAACGAATTCACTGATCTCATTGACTAAGGGATTGAGTTAAAAAAGGCGAATAAATAACACCAATAATAACTTATAAAAAAAATCTAGTGTAAAATAATATTTACCTACAAAAAAAAGATCACTTCTCTCGTTTCTGTGTGATTTTAAATTTTCTTTTCTTTATATTTTCTGTTGTTTTCTTTACTAAGTATGTGCCATTAATGTTTAGTTAAGGTAAATAAGTCAAATATATGACGAGAAAATAAATTATTTAATTAATGATTAAATGAACCGACAAACCTATTTCTTTATTCTATTATGTATAGGTAATCAACATGACCAGTGACATACATTGTCATATAGTATGTTTTTATTGTATGTCAATATGACATAACCACGCAATGAAAATCTTCAGATAAGAAATATTTTTTTTCAAATCTATACTAATATAATAAAGCTGAAGAGTTTGTTTGTTTGTTTGTTTGTTTGTTTGTTTGTTTGTTTGAACGCTCTAATCTCAGGAACTACTGGTTCGAATTTAAAAATTATTTTTGTGTTGAATAGACCATTTATCGAGGCAGGCTTTAGGCTATATAACATCACGCTGCAACTATTAAGAGCGAAGAAATAATGGAAAATGTGAAAGAAAAACGGGGAAAATAATTCATCCTTGAAGGCTTCCTTTGCGTGCGCTGCGAAAATGGTTCTAGATACCAAAAATATATATGTAAACAAGAATTAAGGAAACTTTTTACCGCGGGAAAACTTCGCATTCCCACGGGAAACCGACTTCTACGCGAACGGAGTCGCGAGCAGCCACTAGTAGTAGATAGAACTTAATCGAAAAACCACTTTGGAATCTATAAACATAGATAATAATAGTTCTGACATTCATGTCATTGTATTGCAAATTAATAAAATTGTACTGCAGAATATTTGTAAAGTTCTATCATCATCGATGATCACCATGAATCCCGAACTCCAGAATCATTGCGTACGCATGTCATGCAAATATGGGATTCCCTGCGAGGTGTTGATTTCTGTCACAATGCTGTACTTCTAGATGTCATCAATGCAGAAGGACGATACACAAGATTTTAATTCCAAGTTCAATTTTTTTTTTTATTTAATCAAAGGGTTTTAGTTTGGTTTATAATTCATGTTTTATTTATATTAAATAACTAACGCAATATACGTAATAACGTTTTCTTCATGTAAATAAATTTTAATATTTTTTTTGGGGCTACTACAAAAATAGTACATTAATACATAATATACGTTTTTCTTTTCATTAAGGGCACTTTTCCTGTCACGTTTTATTTTTGTAGTCAAGTTTTACACGATTTTTGTAGGATTCCACATGTTATGGCTACACTACTAGCTTATGGACATGTGATAATAAATCTTTGCAATAATCATTAATTATAAACCTTATGGCGAAAGACTTAAAATTGCTTGTACCATGTAACCGAAGATATTTTTGACTATTCTGGGCGCTTAGATACCAGAGAATGTTAGGCAGCCTATATAATACAGACTACTTTAAAAGATACGATGTAATTGGACATTTTCAACCCGCAGATATATATGATTCTTATACTGGTGACAATAATTTGATAACTGTATATGCCAAAATAAAATTGAAACTTTGCAACTAACATTTAATTGTAGACTCTGATACATTATATTTTTATGCTTTTGACTGTACCTACCAAAGAAATTCCACTTGTAACTTTTAACACGAATATTGTGGTAAATATAGATATTAAAATGTTGGTACGCATGCGTTACGATTAAGCATTCTTGCTTCGGCAGGTACATATAATACCTAGTTTTGTAATTTTGAAATAATTCCTTACGAATCATTGATATTTAGTGGCCAATAAGTGTTAATATTTTTGGAAACAGCTTTGCGAGTCATAATTGGACATAGTTATGCAAAAAAGAACCAACTAACATAAAGACACTTTCGAGATAATTTAATTTTTGTTCAAAATGTGTGTAGAAAAAAGTACGCAAGTTATTTGGTAAAAATTACCCAACAATAATATTAGTATTATTAATATTAATGTGGGGCCGTATAGTTTTTTTTCTTTTCTTTTGCTATAATAGTTAATTAAGGCCAAAAACTCGATGGTTCTTTTTTGCAAAATATCTGTTTTGTTGGTTGGTTCTTTTTAACAATACGTTTAAATTATTGGGAATAAATAAAATGCTCTTGTTTATTCATATATTTTTATCCTTAATTAAATATTTATTCTATTTCAAAATCAACTGCGCCAGAAAAACCATCTACATCATCTTGGATGGTTATATCACCCGTTAACGTTTTATAAAAGTCTTGGGCGTCTTCAGGGATGAGGTGTAGTAGGCTTTTTAAATCATTTAATTTTGCTTCAGGGATACATTTACCATTAGGCCAAAGGAGATGCATTAGTTCCCTATTTAAAGCACCTGTATGGCCTCTTAAATTCTTTCTTATGTTTAATTCGCGATAGTCATCGGTCAGGTTAGACCTCATAAAAATAGAAAACTTTTCTTCTTTATTTAAAAATATTTCTTTAGTGTCCAGCCAAGACACTTTGGAGCCATCCGTAGATTTTTTTCTATTAGTAATTAGTTTTTCCAATTTTGAGCTGGACAGAAAATCTTCTGTTTTTATTCTGTGAACTGCCATTGGTTTATTTTTTTTGCAGGTAAGCATAATTCGCATGTAATCATCTGGCGTGTAAAGACGTTGCTGTAATTTTAATCCACATTCAATCCGACCAAAATCTGTGTCGTTTGGTAAAAAACTGTGACCGGATTCTAAAAATCTCATTTTTATGGTTTGTAGCGTTGGGTGGTCATTTAATACAGCTTTCAACATAATTGTCAGCTTTATGTTACGGTTTTGGCCACCACAAGAGTCACTCCAAAGGATGAGATTTTTAACCCCGTCACCAAGTCTCTCATTAATATGTTTAATGAGGCAAGAGCCTACTTCCTGCGCGCCCCTACCCGCTTCTCCTTCGACCCAAATATTGCAGTGTGCTTGGTCGTCGCTACCACAATGTATACCTAAATTGTATACCCACAGTTGCCGTTTATAAAATACAACATTGGTAGGTATACGTGGTAGAGGAAGGGTTTTTTGTAAATCGAAAGTAATTGTCTCGGTAGAATCATCTTCTTTAGCTAATTTCATGTCAATTTTCATTTGATTTTGCAAAGAAATAGCTTTCTGTAAGTGTTCACCGTGAGCATCTTCCACCAATGCCTTTTCTGCTTCGGAGCCTTGTTTCTTTTTAATAGAATATGAGTCGCATTTATTACAAGTGTCTTTTTTTAGTGGTTTTGTTCGCAGATTAAATTTTGTCAAAAACACAGATTTAACTTTAGAGTAGGAGAGAATTTTCTGTCCTGCCAATTGAGCTTCCTCACAATATAACTCATATATCTTATTAAATGTCATATCAGGTCTTAAAAATTTTACATCTTTGCAATTTTCTCGTCTATAGTGTGAAACATATGTCGGTAGTTTTTGGATGATCTTTATTAAAAATAATTCACTTTCTGCATCTGTTCTATTGTGTCCGCCTTGCTTTCCACGCATATCTTTAATGCAATTATCTCTCTTTTTGCATAGCGACGTATTTACCCTCTTAGAAGTTGTTTGCAAAGTTTTTAGAAACATGTTTTTGCAAACAAGTATATCCTTAAGTCTATATTCACGAGAAAATTTCTTCTTCTTAGTACTATTACTACTTGTTGAAACGTATGAACGTTTTACTGCGCTTTCTTTTACGCAAGCGGCAATGAACATATTTTGTGCTTCATAAGAGCTTAATGAATAAAATTTTTGAAATTCTTCTAATCTATTCTCTACTGATATTATATTTTGGCATTTTTTTGGGCAGTTGCAGTTGAAATCTAAAAAGGGCTTTGGTTCAATATTTCGTTTTTTATAATTAACATAAGATAAGTTTTGGTATTTTCTCTTCGTCCTTTCTTCTCGAGTGTATCCACCATATTTTCTCTTTCTACCTTTTTTTGGTCTACCTTGCAATGAACTAGAGGTTTCCGAAATACTTATTTGTGGGGTGGGGTTTGTTTGGTTGGAAGATTGAATTGTATTCTCTTCAGCAGTCATGACGTATGTTTCTGATAAAGGGGCAATTAAGGATATTGAAACTGCTGAACAACTGGTGTCACTTCTATCAACATTATCTTCACTAACGAAATTCGGGTCTTTTACTGAGTCATCACTATTGAAGCTGTTATTATTTCCATCTGATGCTATAGACTGGTTTTCTGGTAATGCGTTCTCGGGAGTTTCACTATCATTCTGAAAGACATCTGCTAAAATGTTGTACAAACTAGCAGTTTCTGGGGACATTGGGCGCACAGGAGATGATAGGGGATCGAGGGTAATGCTTTTTTCAGTGTGGGATTCAGAAGGTTTAGTAAGTTTATCATTCACTAAAGAATTCATGCATACTTTATCACGTGCAGATGCATTAAAATTACTTAGCGGTCTAGGGGTTAATGGAGAATAGGGCGGAGGGGTTATGCTCCTTTCTCCGATATTGCAAGCGTTATCTTTAAAGCTGTCCAAACCGGAAAAATGCGGCTTAACTCGCACTTCTTCAACTTTTGTAAGCTTAGAGCGATTTGCACCCGAAATCAGCAAAGCTGCAGAAAAAAATAAACTTGGATAAAAAATTTAAGCCTTAGCCCTAAGTTATTAAAACCTATAATAGACCTTGGATTCAACGTAATCTTGGCGGTAGTTTTTAAGGATATCATACATTTAAATTTGATAATGATTAAAAGATGCTTTAACAACAATGTACAAATAAACTATAGTTAATCAATTTTACGATGTGTTAAAACTGGTAATTAAACTTATTAGGGTTATAGATAACTTTCGAAACGACATAGGTATATTATGCACTTTGAGCAACTGAATCTTAAGTTGATTCTTACGCGTCCAAGTATCTATCATAACTTAAAAACTTAGCGTGGTAAAACATGCTTCATTGACGTACCTGAACGCAGTTTGTTTGTAGGGCTGCTTATCGGAGAATCTTCAATGACCTCTGAAAAGTAACGTTACGTGAAAAACCAATCGTTTTATTATACAATACTAGTGGCCGCCCGCGACTCCGTTCGCGTGGAAGTCGGTTTCCCGTGGGAATGAGAAGTTTTCCCGGGGTAAAAAGTACCCTATGTCCTTTCCCAAGTTCAGTTCTTTCTTCATACCAAATTTCATCAAAATTGGTTCAGTGGTTTAGGCGTGAAAGCGTAACAGACAGACAGACCGACAGACAGACAGAGTTACTTTCGCATTTATAATATTAGTAGGGAAGTAGGGATTTCCTTAGGCCATTTGAAATAATTGTATGATTTTAATAAAAATATTGAAGTTAAAAATATAAAAATATTGAAACAAAAGACAGGGAACACTAAATCAATGCAATGTTCTGTTGCGCTTTTTAACTTACTAACCTTCATCCTGCTGATTTGTAGGGCTTATTATTTGAGGATTCTCAAAAACATCTGCAAAAAATAATAAGTTTATAAGTAACTTAAGAAAATAACTAGTTGTCCCTTTTTAATAAAGCCCTTCATTTCTTAAAGCTACTGAAGCAAAAAACGTTAGCATTCAAAATTGATTTTAGGTTATGCAAAAACAAAACATTAAAGAAATTACTTACCAATAGCGTTAGGACTTGTGTTTTCATCTTCAACATATGAAGTATTTTCTAAGCAAGCACTTAGAAGTGCTTTCGTACGAGCACTTACATTTTTATACATTTTTTCAAAATTAAAACAACAGACACGCAAGAGAAACAAACGGAATTTTAGAAATGAGTCACTAACGAACTATGGTGTTGTTATTTGTAAAAATGGTAGTTTTTGGTAGAAAATTTATTATATAAAAAATATACTTAGGTACCTTTTTAAAGTTATATGATGATTAACTGATATTGTAAATATTAACCATATATTTTTATAAAATGCAATTACTTAATTTAATTAAACTAAAAAAAACCCACGCTGCTTAGTTCGTAATTTATTGTTTATTTTACAAAATGCAATATTAAGAAAGGATTCATGCCTCTTGGTACTTACTTAACTGCACATTTTTTATGTTCAATGAAATGCAAAATGGAACCAAACCACATAGTTCCTTTATTTGTGAAAATAGTGTATATTCTGATATTATAACCAGAACTATGCTGCGTGGTTCTTTTTTGCGTAATGTAAATAGTGAAAATCTCAGGAACCAAGTGACATAGTTCCTTTTGCCAAAATAAATATGATGCTTTGCGGGTTGGTATCTTAAGCAGGTGCTGTAATATTTTCTGTACAATGCCATCTTGGCCTTAATATTTTCTGAAGGTGTAGACAACTCCAATAGAGACCTATTAAATATGGCAACTTAATTTTACCCAAAATGTGGGTTGGTTCTTTTTTGCATAACTATGTCCAATTATTTCACGGTAAGCTTTAATTCTTTACCTTCCTAAAAGAACTTACCTTTTCGTCGCTTTCAGAAATATTCGAAAGCTCTTCTTCAAGTTTAGGGTCGATCAAGAAGTGTAAAGCTTTAAAATAAGCCCAATTACTAACATAGTTTTTGTCCATTTCCAGCCTTCTTTGTCTAATTTTCCGGATTTCGTTTGATAGCTGCGTTCGTAGGTTGTGAAGCTTTCGTACCACCTCATTCGGTGTTGTGCCAAATTGATCCGCAAGTTTCTTAATCGATTTGAGCCTCTTCAATTTATTTTTGTATTCGATGCTGTTGTAATCCCAGACTTCGGGCATGGGTCGCACTTCGGCAATCAATTTGTAAATGGATTCGGATGTCCAGTGGGTCATTTTTGTTTGGGGTGTCGCACTGTTATGGCACAAACACGAATAGTCAGCCCGGTGAGGCGAAAACAACAATACTAGACAATTGTGCCTAACAGACTGTATCGAGTTATAACTTAATTTCTACGTAGCTGCAAGTCGACGGCCGACATTTTCCATTAATTTGTTATTCGCTCAGTATAATACGAAGTGAAATGAGTCCAATAAATTTACCTGTGCTCCGGTATTTTTTTAAGTAGGGATGCCTTACGTAAATTGCTACTTGACGAATATGTGCCACAGCGCCATCTAAGATATGTTAGTAAAATATTGTTTTATGTGGCCACAAGATTTTATATTTAGTTCTGCTACTGGACACAAGGTGGCGTTAATTATATTGAATAAAGTATTTTATTAGTCGGTTCATTCAATTTATTGTTTCTTATTATCACTACATATAAAACAAATTGCTTTCTCTGTCCTATGACATAGTCCCGATGTATACTTAAATATTTGAAACTACGCAACGGATTTTGATGCAGTTTATTTTAATAGATACAGTAATTCTGGAGAAGATCTGTAGTATTATAACTTAGTATTAGAGAAGGTGTTTTACTCCGAATTTAATGAGTATGAATAAAGCCACTGGCAAAAGCTAATTACATAAAATCACATTTTGGACACTATACAAGCTACATTTTAAAACATAAACCGAAATGACTTAGATTGATTAATGATTTTTTGTCATTTATTCGCTTAAGCATATAGGTGAGAAAAAGGCATGTAAGCTAAACAAATAAAATTAAAATCAAATACTTAAAACCACATTACTCATAAACTTGTTTAGAAAAAATGTTCTGCATTATAAGGTCATAAATTATTAAATTTTCTGTTTAAAGTAGCCAAGTTCCTATTATGTATTTTTACAAGAATAAATTTAACTCCAAATTAACTAAGACTGTGTTTTTAATTTCACACAAGTTTAAAGAAATACTTATTATTTCAATTATTAACTCAAACTCTATAGCTATTGAAAGGGGCCATATAATGATTGAATTATATGGCCCCTTAAACACTTAATTGAATGATAAATCTTTATTACAAACCACTTACCGGCACAGAGTTTTAAAGATGGGCTATGGCAAGTCTCCTTTTGCTGATGTGCAGTGCCTAAGCTCACTTATAAAGTCTTAATTTCATTGGTTATGATGGTGGCAAACAAGCCTATGGACTGCCTAATGGTAAGCAGTTACCGTAGTCTAGAGTAAATACCTGCAACAAATGATGTTATTAACCGACTTAAGTACCGAGATTTAATTTAATTAAATTTATTTATATACCTATAGCCATTTTATTATACCTATAATTAAAGTACGTAGAAGTTTCTGTTAAAAGATCAAGGCATGCTTAGAATGTAAACAAAAACTTACAACACAATATTTTGAATCCCACAAAAACATTCGGCTTCGTTTTACTGTATTTTCTGTTAAAGTAACATGTTCACTGTTATCTACACACTTCTGTGCATTACTTTAATTCATTGACTGTTAAATTAAGACAATATAGGTATATATAAAAAGAAAATAATATCTATTTACTACATACTGAAAATTGTTAGTTTGGCATCTGACTTTTGAGTCAAAGTTTTGACATTGACTTTGACATCCAACAGAACGCTTTCATCAAGGATTTTAATCCGACTGCCACAGAATGGAGATATTTTTTTCCGAAATGTTATTATAATAATAATACAAAAACATTAAACCTGACTGCAAAACTAACCACCAACTAAAAACAAAAATTGCTAAACTTTGAATTTTTAAATCGCCACCTAGATTTTATATGTAAAACGAAGTAGGTTCCTAAGAGTTAAATATTTAGTACAGCTACTCGATACAAGGTGGCAGTGATAATTTTTGATTAGAAAGATCCTTTATTCTTCTTCTTCCAGTGTCTCTCCACTACTGGAGGTTTGCTATCAGCTCTTGGAAAATTGCTTTTTAATCAACAAATCAAAATTATATCGGTTGTCTTGAAAAAAATATTTCTCGACATGAGCTTAATAAATATAATAGATAATAAGAATAATAAATCTCCAGACTGACACACCAATTATGTGGCCCTAAAGTAAGTGCAGTAGATAAGTGCTGTAAGCACTTGTGTTATAGGTACCACATAATGGACTAGAGGAGAGCCTAGTTTCACCAGGACACGAGCCAACATCGAACAACAATTCTAACGAAATTGGGCCGACCCGGGGATCGAACCCGGAACCATCCGCTTAGCAGTCCGGTACATATACTGCTGCACCACAAAGGTTGTCAAATAAGGGGTCAAGCTTAATGCTATTTTTTTTCCAATAAAAGGACTCTATAGGTACAAATATATTACAAATGGCTTGTTTTGTGAATGTTGAATACGGTATCTAATGAAAGCATTTCTAAGATCAATGTTTCTAAGTTAAGGATCATAATAATGTCAAAATAAGCATTATACTACATTAATACCCCACAGCAAATGAATTAACTGAATGTAAATTGAATTAATATCGGCATAATCGTGGGTAGGTACGTTAATTATTCAATTAAGTACTTATTGATTACAATCTTCTATTAACCTTATTGTAAGTTATAATTACGAGTATATGTATAAGTGTATTATTAATTTCGATTGATTTATACGAGGCACATGTTGGTAATTTGAATAAGGATTTTGGTTACCGAGACTAAGAAATTGTTTACATTCATAACCTAAACAATTTAATCTGTTCTATTACCATTGGCTTACGCAATAGCCCCGCCGTGTGTGATATCACTTGCATATAAAAAAACAAAACACGGTTTTTACTAGAGATGGGCCGAGTACTCGGTTTATACTCGGTACTCGGCGTACTCGGCGGGTTTTTTGGTACTCGGTACTCGGCCGAGTAGCTCGGTATACTAATGCCGAGTACCGAGTACCAAAAAAGTAATATACTTTGTTTAAGGAAAGCAATATATTTAGGTAGATATAATTGAAACAACAGTGTTAATCAAAACGTACTGTTTGAGGAAATCTTTGACATCCTCAAGTTATTACTCATGCATAAGCATAATTTTGATTCAATAGAATGAGTACTAGTGAGACAAAATTAAGGAAACAGTAATAAAAATAATCAATATTTAATATTTAATAAATGTAAATTATGATGCCTTGTTTGGTGCCCTGTCCACCATTTGCCAACAAATTTTCTTCTAAATATACTTGCGTTCGTTTGTACTTGTTAACGCGTGCGAAATTGGGAATTTGATAGAACCGAGTTACTCGGCCGAGTACTCGGTTAAAAAAAAATTGAACCGAGTAATACTCGGTACTCGGTACTCGGCAAAAGTGTTACTCGGCGCATCTCTAGTTTTTACACACGGAAATTTTACATAATCAGTCTCTTTATTTCAGTTTTTGAACTACAAATTTTTACATTTCCCTCTTATTTACAAACATTTCTTCTAGTTTTCAGATTTAAATACTGGACTTTAGCTTAGACATTGCTTACAACTAGAACAAGAAATAAAATAATGCAATCACCGTTAATCCAAAGTGGGTAAACTAATGTCCGTCAACCTGATACCTTGTGTCTATTAGATACGCTAGTATTCGTTTTGAATAGGTTCTTATAAGATTAGATAAGTTATTATCACTACATACTTAGTATAAAACAAAGTCACTTTCTCTGTCCCTATGTATGCTTAAATCTTTTTAAAACTACGCAACGCATTTTGATGAGTGATTCAAGAGGAAGGTTTGTATGTATAATAACATTGTATAGGGAAAGGGGTTTTACTCCGAATTTAATGCGTGCGAAGTTGCGGGCAAAAGCTAGTAAATATAGAATGAAAGTCATAGCGCAGATTAACTGCCAAACTCAATATTCTACTAACCTTTGACTCCTTGTTATTTGTGTAACAATAGTAACTATTATCCATGTTTTTGCATCTCAATAAGCTATCTGTTATTGATATGGAAATAACAAAAACACGTCACAAAAAACAAAACAAGCAGTTTCCAATAACAAAGGTTTTAACTATACCTAATAGAATATTGAGATCGGCGGTTAACGTTTTTAGATAACCTGGGGTCGCAGCTATTCAAAACCTTATTATTTTATTACACCTAATATAGCTACTTAGAAACCAGTGAAATAAAGTAATACATTCCCATGTCCAGCGATAAAACGCACACTCAACAGCGTTCCAAATAAGTTTTCACCTCACACCAAAAAAAAGATAGCATTAGGTTTCAACTTTGTGCATCATAGTGCAGAACGTGGGAACTGGGAAGGCTGGATCTGCAACTAGGTCGACTCCCACGTGCACCCGGCACGTGTCGACTGACTCCCGCGACATCAATATTCATTACATTGTAAAGGAAGGTTTATAGAACATGACAGGCTTGGTGGAAAATCTTCAGTTGGGTGGAGTATAGAATGTTTAGGTTTATAGGACGTGACAGGTTTCGTGGAAAATCTTCAGTTGGGTGGAGTATAGAATTTTATAAGACGTTTTAATTAAAAAGAAATAACTCGTAATCCTTTATTTCAGTCTAATAGGTACTATGTTTTAAGATGCTATGAAGATATGAAATTTATTTGTTTATCTACTTAAGATAACGCTATATGCTACAGTTAATATTATTCCCCAAACAGCAGTTTTTATGACATTGACAGAGAAACCAGGAATATCAAGATCTCTCATCTACTCGCTTGCTTTGAGGCCATTCAGGCAACTATAATTGCCCGTCAGACCACGCCCGCGCGCGATAGTGTCTGTACTTATGCCGAAACTTTAGCCGATTACTCGGCCTTTACGAAAATCTTCTGCAATTACTGTAGCTGAAGCTTAAGCTTAAAGTGCCTTAAGGAATGGAGTTTGAGCTCAGTGCCGGTGCCGGGAACCAGAGGTAAAATCTTTAAATTGTTTCCCCTTTTGTAAACCACACCTATCCTTGGTGAAGGGTGGTAATTTGATTGGTCTCTAGTGATCGCACAAACAATAATAAATTTATTACAATTTGCAATGACACTGACAGAAGGCCATCGCCAGCACCATCAACGCCACACCCCAAATTCGAAAATTTCCCCCTGCACTGCATTCACATTAGTTCGCAGCAGTTTACTTGACCCACTCTTAGCTACTACCAAAAAAGGCTCTTACTCGTCCACAATCGTCCATGGTTATAACAAGCCGAAGGTATCCAAAGCCGAACGATTCAACCATAGATAATATATATATACTAGCTGGTGCCCGCGAACTTCGTTTCGCCAACTTAGAAGAAGAAAATAAGTCTATTCAAGTAATTGTGGCACCTTACACACTAAAATACAATAGGTACTTACCTACCACAGAGCTGTCAAGTGCGGCGAAGCTGGCGCGCGTGGTTTTTCTTTCGTCTGTGGTACTTACGTAATAATAATTATATCAAAAGTAGATAGGGAGAAAAAAACAGAGTATGTAAGTAATTACATTTCAGTGTGCAATGCAACATAACAATGAATAGGTCACGCCTCAGCATATATCTATCACTTTACAGAGATAGACGCTGTTTTTTTTTTTTAGAATTTATATTATTATTAGATTAGATAAGATATTAGATAGATTAATATTATAATTATGTTGGTACCTTTTCAAATCTCGGTTTCAGTGTAGTTTGCACATCATACTACCACGCACCCCTATGAAATTCACGTGCTTCAAGTTTTTGCCAACCCCCCCCCCCCTTTTAGGGGTTGTTTTTTTACCCTATAACCTGGTCCATAATTTTCTCTACATAATAGTAAAAGTTTCATCAAAATCCGTCCAGCCGTTTTCGCGTGATGCTCAGCCAAATAAACAGATAAACAGACAAACAGAAAAACAGACAAAAATTCTAAAAACTATTGGAACGTGTTCTGTTATCAATTTTAAGTATCCCCAATATTTTTTTTTTCGAATATCTTTTATGTACAGACTTTCCATTCTCTTCAGCTTTATTATATGTATAGATACCGAGATTCAACCGCTACAGCGCATGCGGCGTGCATGCAAGTGTGTCAGGGTTGCCGGCAGCGCGCGGCGCCACGTGACGGGGTCGCTGCCCTCCGAGCACGTGGATCTGACAGCCCGCGCCGAGAAACAAACATGGCGGAAACGCGGCGACTACTCACGCTGCTGGGCGAGTTGCATTTCCTGTTTAAATAATGAGAGGGTGGGAAGTAACGAGGTTTAGTTTAGAACTGTAGGTAGCTATGTGTCGAAGGTCGTTTTTTACCTTTATCGTCTTCTGTTATCCCTTAAATAGTTGATACTTAGGTTTAGGCAAATTTCTTCCAGTCTACGTCATAAATTCTAGCCATATAGCTCTAAAGTACTTTAAATAATAACCGCCCACATCGAAAATCTACTTACCATTGACGCCCTGTTAAATAACCTTTAAAATCATTTACAAAATAAATACGTATCAATAACCAATGGTAAAAAAGCTGTTTATATGAAAATTCTAGTAAAAGATGGGTCAAAAGTAACAAAAACATAACAGGCAGTTTCCTGTTACCGAGGTTTTAATTATAGTAGGAATATTGAGACCGGCCCTTTATCGTCTTCCGTTATCCCTTAAATAGTTGATATGTAGGTTTAGGCAATTTTCTTCCAGTCTACGTCATAAATTCTAGCCAAATAGCTCTTCAGCACTTTAAATAATAACCGCCCAAATCAATAATCTACTTACCATTGACGACCTGTTAAATAATCTTAATAATCATTTAAAAAAATAAATGCATTTCAATAATCAATGGTAAAAAAGCTGTTTATATGAAAATTCTAGTAAAAGATGGGTCAAAAGTAACAAAAACAAAACAAGACAGTTTCCTGTTACCGAGGTTTTAATAATTATAGTAGGAATATTGAGACCGGCCGTTTCTAAGCCTCTTACTGTATACATAATTGGGTCAAAGTTCAAAGATGGATTAAAGTGGTAGAAAGCGGGAAGGTTTAGAAAAAGCTTAGTAAAACATTTTCCTTTTATAAAACAATAATGTACGGTCCTAAACCACAAACAAAAACTGACAAACTGTTTTTTTAGTAAGCTAAGGTGTGGAAAGTGAAACATATTTTTGTAAAACAATAACTTTTAATGAAAATTTCAGTTAACAATCTTTAAATTAACAACAAAGAAAAACTGCAGTCTTGAGTTTTTTTTTTTTTACTAAGAATCAAGGTGTATTCAATCAGAAAACAACTTTGTGTTGTCACTAAAGGAATGTTCCCTTCAAAACACCTTACCTAAGGAAGCACTAGTAGTGATGTACCCGTCATGACTGTTTACAAACAAAACAAGCAGTAGAAACGGGCAAGTAAAGTATTAGGCTTCGTTCACACGGCATTGTCCTGCACGTTTTTTTTGTAATCGTTTTTTTAACGTATAGTCAACCGGGTGTTCACATGATAAATTTTCATTCGTGTAAAAACAAATAGCCACAGTTTCCACACAGTTGTCACAGAGAGTAGACGGCGGATCCACGTTTGGTTATATATCAAGAACTGCTTAAGAAAAATTATTCAAAAATATGATTTTTATGACTTTTGCTATTCGATAAAAAAACGTATGACATCATGTCGTGTGAAGGAGACAAAGCTATACCATATGCCACTGCGAACCGAATACGTCAAAGTTCATTCGATTTGCTTGACAAGTCCGTTGAGTATGCGTTTAAACGTATAAGCGGTACACGGTTTTTTGCGGTAAAATCGACGTGTGAATGGATCTATGTACGTTGTATGGTCACTATTTATACGTTAAAACGTATACTGCAAAAAAACGTGCAGGACAATGCCGTGTGAACGAAGCCTTACGGAGGCAGAAAACAAAGAAATATCAGGAACGTGGGGGAAATCGTGCAATTAAGGCACGTTTAGATTTTCAGGGTTAGGAAGTTAGGGTGTTAACGAACAATGAAGGATTTTTTTCGTACAGACAGGTTAGGATAATTCAACTTTTAAATTTTGCGCTTTTCCTTGCTCAGTACCTAAAGCTCTATTTAGAATTGACTAACGTTTGGGGGAAACGTGAAAGAGAAATGAAATAGTTGAAACGTTTTAAAAGCTTTATATTTAAAGCATAAAAGTGATTTTAATGTTATGTGCCCACAGTCCGAGCACGAAAATATGACCGAGTCTGGAAGGATGCTGTCAATATCTCATTGTTTCTTCTTTAGAATCTATTTAAATAATATAAAACAATAGCTGCCAGTATTCCAGCAATAAGTATCCTACATAGTGCTTATGCACATTACAAATTGCCAATTTTATAAAATTCGGATTTGGTTTATAAAATATCTCAATTTAGTTTAAAATTTGACTGGAAGGGTATGCCTATGGGCATCAAGTCCATCGCTGTACGATTCAGTTCTGTTTGTTTTAAATAAATAATTCTCATTAACTACTATTATTTTCCATTGATTTTGAATTCTATACGAATATGTGCTCATCGACGAAGTTGCCTTAATAGACCTAAAAAAGTATTTTTCCTTTTTCCAATAAAACACTTCTTTTTTCAATAAGAATCTGATCTATGCAGCTTTTTATAATTTTATTTAATTTCTCAGTTCTAGGAAAACTGTCACTTTAAAAAAACATACAATTGATGTCAAACTTTAACTTTATCATTAAAAATTTTCATTTCTATTCTCATATCAAATTTTCAGTGACCAACCAAACTCGAAAAAGTTTCACACTCCAAATTCAAACCTGGAAGGAACCTTCAAATCCGCATTTAACTAGCAAATATTACGTTCCATTTTCAAAGTGCTATAACAATTTAAAAATAAATTAGCAACACTGGCCACTTGTAATCGGTCACGTGTGGACTCGCTCGTCGCAGGAAGTGACCCATGGCCCGTAGCGTGTGCTGCGACAATAAGACGGACCGGCCATTTGGCTGATGTCGTATAGTATATTATCCTACTAGTGTTATACATGTGAAAGTTGGTATGTTTGGATGTTTGTTACTCCATCACGCAAAAACGGCTGGATGGATTTGGATGATATTTAGTAAAAGATATAGGTTAAAACCCAGAATAGCATACATGCGTATCCAAATTAAGTTTAATTGTTGAGTTAAATTTTTAATTAGCCTAAAGATAGATTTAAATTGGTATAGAATGTATAATCGCCACATCTCGGTATATAAAATCGACAATCTGAAGTTGACCCATGCGAAGCTATGTGCGATTTACTAGTTACTTAGTATCGTTGATATAGTACACTATATCAATGCTTAGTATATTCTTATAATTTCTGTTATAAACACAAACACATTTTTCAGTTGGAACAAGCAGTTCCTGAGACTAGTGCGTTCAAACTTTTAAACATGTAATATTAAGTACCTTTCAATGTTATGTTAAGCCCGATCACTTTTTTTTATTTTAGCAAAACTTTCGCCGCTTTCGTTTTGTAATTTTGTTTCACATATTGATTTAGGTACTACGTAATACCCATACAATTAAGATTTGTTACGAGTATCAAGTGCAAACTACATTTACCAAAACGTGACCGGAAACTTTGTCGATTTGACAATCCACCGCACACTAGATATAGAGTATCATTTTCATATTATGTTAAGAAGGTGGAACACCAATAATCACGTGCTTGGCCTGGTGAGTCGTATCTCACCAAGATATTACCTAAATTACATTAATACCTACTCAATTGAGAGACTATGTATGACAGGATTAAGCCTCACAATCATTCAATTATGAGCCTAAAAGGCGATAAGATATGGGCAAAACACGTGTAAGGTTAGAGTCACTAGTCTCCTCATTAAATAAAAACTGGCGTAGTGCGAGTCGGACTCGCGCACGAAGGGGCCCGTACCATTTTCTATTATTGATCTATACTTGTACCTAATAAATCTGTAGAGTGGTCAATTCTGTACATTAAATATTTCCAAAATAACTATCAGGGGGTGATTAAGGATCGATACTAATGACAAAAATGCAATCAGTAAAATTTTTGTCCGTCTGTCTGTCTGTCTATCTGTCTGTATAACCGTTATAGAAACAAAAATTACTCGACGGATTTTAACGAAACTTTGAACAATTATTTTTCATACTCCTGAGCTGGTTATAGTATACTTTTCATCACGCTATAATCAATAGGAGCAGAGCAGTGAAGGGAAATGTTGGGAAAACGGGAGAAGTTACTCTCTTTTTTGTAAGCTTCCGTCGCGTGTGCAACCTTAATGGTTAAAGCTACACAGAAACCATGTATCACGGAATACCATGTATCTCCTTAAAATTATATAAAAAATATCCCACGACAGTATATTATGTCTATCTTTTATGGTTGACTGACAATAACACGTGTAACTCCCGATAGCTTAGCAGTTCGAAAATTTCTGATTATATTTGTCTACTCTTACGTTTTATAACACTCTCAGTCATCCCTATAGGTATAAAAACACCAAAGTTATATTAGCGTAAACTTCTCATTCCCACGGGAAACCGACTTCCACGCGAACGGAGTCGCCGGCGGCCACTAGTTTGGAATAAGATTTTTACCTCCATTTCATACCAATTTGATGAAAACGTTCGAGTCTAATGGTATTTCTAAAGCAACTATTCCCTATGACATTGTGTCAGGTAAAATAGCATATGCGGGTACTGTAATAGATCAGGCGCCTTTAATTAGAACATTTTCTAGTTTAAAAACTTCAAAGCTATTTAGTAAGATGTTAATGAATTTGCAATTTTATTTACAGTCATAACTTTTGCTAACCTTTTTACATATTCTATGCACGAGTATGTATAAGTTACGTGACGGTATTCACGGTGACCACGATTCTTCATCTATCAAGCCCAAGAACTGATGAATTTCATTCATTTTAATATTTCTCATTTTCATCTAAGAAAACGGTTTCGCTTGCCGATTGTATACGTTATATCCCTACTACAATGTAGTAGATTGTTATTAATTGTAGTCGTGTTAAAAAGGTGCTCAATCAATATTTAAAGTAATAAAAACCTAATTTTTATATTGGCACTGTCACATAAATAGTACTTTTTCCTCTACGATTTGCAAGCGCAGTCACGTTCCTGTACCACATGCGTTTATTTAAAAAAGCATGCAATATTTTTTTGTGCTGATAAGTTGTAAGATAATATTTGCACTTGGAGTATGTATATGTTTGTTTTTAAGTTAGTATTATAACTATTGGTAATACCGTTTTAATCCCACGGTATTTTATATACGTAGGTATTATGAAAGCCTTTTTTGCAAATAGGTACAGTCGGCCGTAAAAGTCACTGAACAGAATCAAAAGTTTAAAAATCTTAACACCCAAACGAATCATCATCATTATCATTACATAGATAAATCCAAGTTGCTATTTTTGTCTGTTTGTACGTTTGTCCGCTAACTCCTAAACCACTGAACGGATTTAATGCGGTTTTCGCCATCTAAAACGTATTTTTTTAAATTAAATTTTTAAATAAAGACCGTTCAGAAAAAGTATTTTTTAGTTTGCCTAAACTCAATGTTTCGTGAGCAAGTTGACCAAAATTACACGAACTATAAATAAAATATAAGAACACCAACGAAGCTTTCGTTAAAAACGTTGAGGGCTACCATCCACCCCGGTATCCTTGCCCCGGTACCGCGCGGTTGGCGAAAATGGGTTCACCGACGGGGAACATGGGACTCCATGGTTTAACGGTTCGGATGGTACTAATAAAGTGTCATTAGCCACGGTGTGTTTTATAACGGGGCAGATAGCACTAATTGAGATGCCGCGATAGCTTTTAAGTATAATATTAGTAAGTACTTTTATATTTTAAGCAGTAGGGTAATCCTTACATTACATTAAAAACTTATATTGGCTGAAGATAATGACAATATCTATGCACATTGATTCTTGCTAGAATTTCCTGGTCGGTTTTAACATGTATATAACTAATTCAATGAATATACTCGTACAGTAAGCCACAGTTTTTTAATAAATAATCGAATTCATTCACGTGTAGATAAAACATTTAAATTAATACATCGCAGTTTTGTAAATTACTTACCTACATGTCAAAAAGTAGGTAAGTAAGCATTGAATATTAATGTTTAAATCTATATATTAAAATTTCAATTAGTTAGTAGGTAAACCTATTTATATAACATCTTCCCCTTGTTAAATAAACTTTCTTGCTATCGAGTTGTCACGTGATAATAACACATTTTAGGAACCGTGCCTGATACTTTTAACATGTGATGTTAACTGTCACGTTTATGATAAGAATTAATATCGTATGTAATCATAATTTAACAGTCGTCATTTTTATATTGCGTATATCGTAGTTATAGTATAGTTAAATCAGATTGCATGCTATGTAGTTGAGTAGACTTCGTTCCTCGAACAAAAGTAAAAAAATTGCCAAGTGTGAACCAGAATCGCGCACGAAAGGCTCCATACCATAATCTCTAAACATAAAAACACGTTTGTTTTACATATAAGAGCCCCGTTTTATTACTCGTAGTTATTTTATTCCGTTTAAAGTATTTGTTGTTATTACAGCAATAGAAATACATTATCTGAGAAAATTCCAATTGTCCACCTATCACGGTTCATAAGATACAGATGACAGACAGATGGACGGATTGACGTCGGAGTCTTAGTAATAGGGTCCCGTTTTTAAAAAACCCTTTGGGTGCGGAACCCTAAAAGCAAGTGTTAATACGTTTGTCAATTTATCTATTTCCTCTTTTCTGTTGTCTTTTAGTATTCTGTTCCTCTCAAAAACGGGAACTATCAAGTTGAGAATAACGAAAACTCGGAGTTGAAGTTTTTAGAGCTGCGAAAAAACAAAATTTTCTAATTTAACACACCGTAGACTCTGACAATTTCACAAGTAGTAAGTGAAAAAATCTGACACAGCTCTAAAAAAATACAAAATTAAATGAAGCTTTTAAAATTGTCAATTTCAGCCTACTGGTTCTAGAGCAATTTCAGTGGGACCATTTCTTGAGTAGAGTTTCGTTTTTTTACATTAACATTATATAAAGTGTTGTTTGCAGGATTTCTATTAATATAATAAATGAGACAATTTTTAAAGATATAATTTTGTTTTAATGTATGCGACGCAAGAACTAACCTAAAGGACAATCTATGTATTTGGAAAATGTTTTTTTTTACGGGAAAACCCATTGAGCCGTGAGAAAAACCGCGGCGCAGAAAGCTATTATTCAAAAGTGCCTCTATAACAACTGAAACAATCAAAGCCTGCAATCAATGCTTTCAACAAAATTTATTTGATGTTCAGGAAACGAAATCCTTGAATCTTAAAAAAAACCTTTCATGCCTATATTTTGAAGTAAAAAAAAGAAGGTTTCGGAAGTCTATGAAGAAAACCTTCAATAAGTGACATATGCTGTCCTCAAATGATATCTATACAAGTAGTTTTTTAACCAAAAAAGGCTGAATATTTTTTATCGACATAAAAAATTTAAAAGGACACTCGACCTTATTAAAATGTATTAGGCACTATAAATGATGACTGCTGAATATATTTTGTAACGCCCCGAGGCCACTGAAAACTTTTCCGTTAGTTTGAATAACCCAGATTTTATTTCAGGATAGTTTTTATTTAACTTAACACGTAGGTAGGTGCCTATTGATAAAGCATTAAAAGGCTATGCTATCTATTTAATTACATTTTAAATGAATTATTTTGTACGCAAAATTTAATTTTCTTTTAATCATTTTTAAAAGAACCTACAATAATTGTATTTATCTTTAGGTACGGGTCGCAAAACTGAACTTAGAACCTAGATAAAGGGTGAAACTGCAGTTCATTGATTCTAAAATAAAACTAGTGTAAAGAATTTATTTTATTATATGTTAAAAGGTATATTATATATTTTACACGTGCCTTGGCATACAAATATAAAGCTCTTTTAAATAAAATCAAGACTATCTTGAATAAGATACGAATTACATGAATATGAGATCAGTGGAACGCTTCACTTTCTCGTTTTTAAACTTTTCTTTGGTATCTTCGAACTGCTTGCAACTTGACTAACGATTCATTAGTTAAAGTTTACTACTTAACTATAAACTAAAATTCAATATTAATAAAGTCATTGGTGGAGTGCGTTAATTTCGGGTGCGGCAAAAAAGTTTTTCAAAGCACATCTGTTGTCTGACTGGAGAAATCATATACCTAAGATAATTTTATGGCAGTTTTGTTAAAAAAGGCTAGGCATTGTCAAATATCATGAAATCTTTAAAACTATATAAGCAACGGATTTTGATGCGTTTTTTTAATAGATAGAGTAATTCAAGAAGAAGGTTTACATGTATAATAACATAGTACCTACAGGGAAAGGAGTTTTACTCCAGAATTAACGCGTGCGAAGCCCCGTGGGTAAAAGCTAGTTTACTATAGATGGGTGTAGCTTAAAATAAATACCTACACATATAAGCTTGCACCATTGTGGCTTCTACATGCTGTAAGACTATAAGTTAGCGTAGGAAAGTAAATATAGATTGTAAATTTCCGAGCATATACAGCATATTAAAAACCTATAGGTAAGTCAATATCGTTTTCCGGAAACTTTCGTTATTTACCACCACCGCCGAATTTTCCAGTGCCTACCCGTTTCCAAATTCACAAAGATCTTATTCATACAAGTCACTTCAAATTTTCCCGTAATTGCATACATCATTTTAGTATTACAATATATTGAATATCTTTATGTGGGCATATGAATATAGTCAGCTGGATCACGTGGCAAGCGGCGTGGTACGCACAAGTTGGTACTAACATGTTTTGACTGTCGCCGTTCAGTTGAAAATAATGCCATTGTGTTCTTGAAGGTTGCACACGTAACCAGGTTTGATAACAGGGTTTGTGGGCTGTGAATGTTACTTGCACTGGGATGTAAAACTAACCTATTTCATAATTTACAAAAAAAAAACGATTTATTACAAAATGTCTTATGGCGTGTTATAGATTAGGTATGTTTATACCGCAATTTGTTGTTAGTATTTAATAAGGTTATAATGTGTTAGGTGTCCCTAAAACTTAGGGAACGTTGGTAAAAACGGGCATTAGAGTACCAAGTTGTATAAAAAACAAAAAATATAATAATCTACCCAACTAACTTTTATAAGTAAGGTGCGCCCTTGAAAAGATAATGGCTTTGTTTCTGCGAATTTGTTTATTTTTCTAAGCTATAAGGCGTTACTAAGAAAAAACTTTAACTCAGTACTTAAAATACTACATAAAAATTGAAGGTACCCAACATGGATGAAGAACTAAATTATATTTAGAAAAATTAAAAAAGTTTAAACCTTATGACACGAAGACAGTTACGTATGTTTTTTTTTATTATAGAAACAAGAAGTCGGTTTCCCGTGGGAATGAGAAGTTTCCCCATGGTAAAAAGTACGTGTTTATGATTTTTTGATGTGTTTTTTGATGTATAACCTATATTACTTTAAAGTTTTATCTAAATCCGTCCGGCAGTTTTTACGTAAAAGTGTAAGAAACACCCATCCATACATCAGTATTTACATACTTTCACGTTTATAATATTAGTAGGACAGTCAAAAGACATGTCATATTTACAGTATTTTTATGGTGAACTTAACTCAGATAGAAATCAACTGTTCAGATATATATTAAATACCAACCTACATAACATTTTTATTAGATAGCTACCTCAATAATATTTATGAGTTGTCCTCAGGTGAACGAGTTCTCCAAATCACCCTTTCAATCAATCTTTGAAATAACATAATTTTTTAGATCTTAGATAGAGCAATATTGTAAATCCTATAAAAAACAACTGCAAAAACAAGGTATAAAATCATTGCAATAGTTTTATCAACAACTTACGTAACAAAATGTAATTTCAACTAAAAAAATTAGCTACTAAAGTAACTCAGCCCCTACCCTAGTTACCTTCTTTCCAACCCGCTGAAAAACCAACTTGTCTTTCTAACCTTTAAAACATGACCTGCAATTAACCACAGCAATTCCTCCTACTCATATCTAATCTTCCTTCCAATTCATAGTAATTATATTACCCGTGTATAAATGTATGTTAACCTAGTGGCCGCTCGCGAATCCGTTCGCGTGGAAGTCGATTTCCCGTGGGAATTCGAAGTTTTCCCGCGGTAAAAAGTACCCTATATATGTTATTCTGATGTATAACCTATAGGTATTACTGCAAAGTTTCATCCAAATCCATCTGGTAGTTTTTACGTGAAAGAGTTAAAACATCCAAACATACATTCATACTCACAAACTATCACGTTTATAATATTAGTAGGATTTAAGTAAGTAGCCACATGATGACTTATCACTCTAGTAGGTGTAATACCGTTCATAAATCGCCTCTGTATAAATGTGTGTTAAGTTTAAGTAAGTGGCTCTCCTACTCATAACAAACCCACCAATTCATACCCGACAATCCCCTATTCATAAACTATTAAAAAGTAGGTGGCCACATACTATGTTGTCACACTAGCAGTTGTTTGGCCAACGTGTGCCGTGTTGTTCCATGTGCGAGCCTGCCCGTGGCTCAAACGTGACCTAGGGCTGTTGCGTTTTTTTTTTTTTTTTTATGAGGCGCACGCAGCTGGTCGCTTGGTTTTTCAGCCTCTGGTGGAGAGGTGTTGGTTGTAATAATTATGATAATAAATGAGAGGTTTTATACACGTGTGGCAATGATTTTTCCAAAAAAAAATCTGTAAATTATTTTTGGTTCTTGGTTTTAAAGACCTGCAGTATACGTAATGAATAGGTACAATAAAGTGATAAGAATATGTACGTAATGAATACAATAAAGTGATAATATATGGATATTTTTTTTTGTTTCTGAACACAAAAATTTGACTGGGCGTAACTTCGCCAGTTTGCGTTCCGATGTTTTTTTTCTGAGATCATTGCAAAAATAAAAACCATTTTTGTCATTTTTTCCTACTGAGCAGATTCTTTTTGGGAGAAATTTTAAAATACCAAGTTTAAAAATTCTTGGAAATGGCAACCCGTAGATGTCTTTTCTAAGTACTTATACTTACTACTTCTAAAGAAATTTTCCATGATCGAAGTCAACGTGTTAAAGTGTTAAGACTTTAAGCTTGTTACTAATCCACTTACGATAATTAAATACCAACAAATAAATAACCAAAGAATCCAAAATAAGAATTAATATAGTTTCAATGACAATAGATTTTATATTAATACTAGCTTTTAGCCGCGCGGCTTCGCACGCATTAAATTCGGAGTAAAAATCCTTTCCCAATATGATCACTGATGAATCACTCTATCTAGTAAAAAAACCGCATCAAACCGTTTTACAGTTTTAAAGATTTAAGCATACATAGGGACATAGGGACAGAGAAAGCGACTTTGTTTTATACTATGTAGTGATGGTGCAATGCGTGTTTACGCCCACCTGATTTAATACACTACGAAATCATAATAGAAGATTTTGCACAAATAAAACACCCACACATATCACAAATGTCACTCAATTAAAGTTTTTTTATTAGAAAAATGTGGTGGTTTACTGACAATACCGCCTGCCAAAGTGCCAATCACCTAGTAAGTTAAGATTGTCTATTTTGGAAACTGTCAATTAATACATCAAAATTGAGGTAGGTATATATCTGAAGTTTTTGGTGATCACACTGTGTTACATTGAGTAGATGAACCATCATCATCGTGAGAGAGAGGTTACGTCGAAGACTTTGGTTTAATGATATTGCAGTAGTGACGACGAGAAGGTAAAACGTTATTTCTGAAATGTTGTCAAATCCACTTTAAACCTTCGGCCTTTTTTTCTACTTTTTACAGGGTCTATTCGAGATATAAATTAACTTAAAGAATTTCAAGGGGGTGTCATTGACTGTGATCGATTTTATTTTATATCTAATTTTATAAGCTTGGTTTGTAGCTTTCATTTTTTTCGGAAGCAAGCATTAGAATCCTACATCATTTGAACAACACAAATTCAGCTAAGATGTCAAAAGTCCTATATAAGTTATCATAGTGATGCTGATAATATCTTAAGATGATTTTCTACCTGTTTACTTTATATTGCAGTAAGTAATTAAATTTAATATTTCTTTCAACGTTTATATTTCGTACAGCCCTATTTCAATAAAAACATGTTTTCGTGCGGCTTTCAGTACGCAGTATATGTATTGCACAAACCTCCAAGTCAGTCTTTTGTGTAGTTTAAAATAACAACGTGACCATTTTTGATCTTTATTACATAACTGATATGTTGGAAATGCATTAAGTAATTAACGTTAATGTGTGATAGACATTTCAACATATTTAAACGTTTTTGGCTGGTTAAAATAAATACCAAATACACTTGTAATTTTGGTTTGATCACAAACTAAAAAACGGTTAATTAAAAAAAACAGACGAAATTAAATAGTAATTTACTATTATTTACAAAAAAAAACAGACTCCGAACTGTATAATAATAATATGTTTAATTTAAGTTCATGACAGTACGTTAAGGTATTTTTTAAGACAGTTAGTTAAATTGTTATCATAGATAAATTCAATTACGACTCAATGAATCAGATATACATAGTTATACAAGTTAGTACTTAATCGACACGTGCGTCGCAACTTAGGTCTTATTAGACATAAAATATTAGGCTAATAACTGATATTACAAAAAAATACATTTGTTTTTATAACGTAAATAGGCCATGCACAACAAATACTGATTATTCAGTTGGTTTATTTATTTAATTTGCGCATACCAGTTCGCATTTGTAAGCAAACGTTGTTTTTTTCGTGTGTTAACCATCGGACAAGGACATCGATTTAATACAAACATTATCACGTGTCTTGTCACTCGTAGAGATATTTGACTTAATTTTGATATTTTTGATTAAAGTTTCGGAATTTTCCTATCTTATGTCGATATATAACCTCTTGGTATTAATTGGTTTAATGACTATAGACTCTTGCTGCATAAGTAATAGGTTTTTGACTCCAGGGAGCTTTGCCTTTTAACCTGTAAAAGTAGCCTGAATGAGGTTCAAATATGCTTAAACTTTCTACATAAGTCCATCACCAGTAAAAAACCATCAATATATGAATCATCGACGTCAACAAAGTGAGCGACAGTTTACATAAACTTTCAGCATTGGTCTAATCTAACCACATAAGAGATTTGCATTCAAGAACAAAACAGACTAGCAAAAGTAACAAAACCAAGTCACGTTTGTAAAACTGCTAGCGCGTTTCTTATCGACGCATTACTTATATAAATCCTTGATTTTTAAACAAATACGTAACCAACTTTTCTATCGAGCTACCGGAGCGATTTTTAAAAGAGCACGTGACTTTTCCGAGAAGAAGCTTCTAGAAATCTTAGCAGTTGTCATTTTGTCTAAGATTGGACATGGCTCTACTTTAAAAGGCAGGGGGTTGCCGATTTTCGCCGCGCTTGCCAGTGAAAAACGTTAACAAGTCGCTGCTGTCCATATTTAGAAGACCATCTTCTTGATTCAATAGTCGACACAAACAATCAAACATAAGTCATAAGTCTGCTAAAGACCACAAGTCGTGTGGTTAACGAGAGAACTTTATAGGGTCTGGTAAAATTTGTCTTTGTAAAATTTATAGTCTCAATCGTATGAAATTTTCCATCGGATAAGTCGTTCGCGTGGACTATTAAATAAGGAAGTCGGATCCCTGTGGAAATTTTTGATTTGTTTATCATTAAATATATTTATTAACCAAAAACTTGCGTCTTGTGGGCATTTAAGGTACCTACTAAATTCTCTTCAGTAGCTACACCTTAGTCTGCTGCTACTACACCCACATAGAGCGGGGCCACACGGGCGCTGCCGGTGCGTTGCGTCGTCGTAACGCAGAGATTTCAACGGACAGAGTGCCACACGAGCGCTGCGATGTCGCAACGCAACAGCCTATTATTTTCTAAAACATACTGCGCTGCGCTGCGTTGTCGCTCCGTCATCACCCCTTCCCTCTCTCTTTCCACGTCTCTTTGTCCGCTTCACGCGAGTTTCGTTGACGCACGCTGTTTTAACGCAGGTGTGGCTTAGGATAAAATTTATATGTAAAACTGCGGAGCATTATCACTCAGTCATCGCAGCGACAGCGCATCGCAACGGCAACGCTCGTGTGGCGCCGCTCATAGGAAAATTTATTGCTATCTAAATACTTACAAACAAATTTCTTTCTCAAAGGCATAAACAGGTAAAAATAACTTAAGCCGTAAAAGTTCTGATTTCCAATAATTTTGTGCGAAAGTTAAAAGTGTGGGCGAAAAAGCTTTCAATCGATAGGCATCGATATTTTTATAGCGAAGCCAACGGTAGGTATCAACTTATTATTTATAGGTTAGTACCGTATCTAAAAACAATAAAAAAATATTTACCGATGCATTGTAAATTGGTTTTAGCCTATTAATATTCACATATAAATGTATTCAGTTTCACAGTTTATTAACAAAACCCTAGACGCCTTATTAATAAACGCAGATTAAACTCACGTTTTGTCTATGCTTGTTACGAGAGATATCACTTAGGATTGATAAAGACTACGCAGGCCTTAACTAAGCTTATTAAAAAGGGGTAAAAGATTACTCGATGTTTTTAGATATTTTTGGCAAAACACCTACTAATCCTACTAATGTTATAAACGTGAAAGTTTGTGAGTATGTAAGTATGGATGTTTGTTACTCTTTCACGTAAAAACTACTAGATGGATTTTGATGAAACTTTACAGTAATATAGGTTATTCATCAGAATAACATATAGGGTACTTTTACCGCAGGAAAACTTCTCATTCCCACGGGAAACCGACTTCCACGCGAACGGAGTCGCGGGCGGCCACTAGTGTAGATATAATAACAATATAGTACAGAGAAAGGAATTTTCCGATCCGAATTTAACACGTGCGAAGCCGCGCGGGTAAAACCTAGTCTGACATATGTTTGATAGCTTTTCCTAGTCACTCTTGATTAGTGTTACCTTTCATTCATATACATCCTTATATTTAGTTCTGTCCACAAAATTTCCCCTAACATTTCTATCGACGCTTTGTCACGTCGACTGCGCATGTGACGTCATCGGTTGCATGTCGATCAACGTGCGCCGGCGCTGACCTATCTCACTCAACCACATGCGCGAACACGCTTCGTTGATAGCTTGTAGGGTTAAATATAATTTAGTATATTGGCAGCACTGTTGTAATATAAGTAAGATTAGGAATAGGTTATGAAAGGTTGGATGTTATTTTTCATTGGGGACACGTATACCTACTTCTTTTGTTAAATAAATTGTTTAATTTTATTTTGTAACAGAATAAGATATTGTTTCTATACTCGATCATGGAAGGTAACTCGTTTTTCTTGGTACAGTTTTCGCGTTGGTGTCCCAAAAAAATCTTAAAGGTAAAAAACGTTTTACTACGTTTATGGGTGATTGTGTGAGAAGATACCTAAAATAGTTGGTATTGGATAAAATAAAATAACAAACTTTTGCCAAAAAAATCACAGTGATCAAGTAATTTGCTGACAAGGTCAAAGATTTTCTACTTTTTAGTTTTTGTTTTTTTATAGTTTATTTAGTTTTCCTAAGATTTCCCTTAAGTATCATACTAAAAAATACCCTACAGAAATACATATAAGTATTTCCTTTCACAAACCTTAGAACCTCGCAACCAAACATCAAAGGCACTTAAGCTTGTTTATACATAGACCCTTTGCTTCTTTGTCTCTGTGACTCACTCACGGTCCCTTACCGCCCCAGACATAAAAGGGCGTAACTGCACCACGTGCTGCAAAAGTAGACTCATAAAGTATTAAAACGGATGTGACGTTTTAAAATCGACTAATGGATTAGTATTGTGATGTTGATGTGACCACGTGACGGATAGGACGTTGTTTTTATACACGTGAGCTATTGTTGCAGTGGTAGGTATTTCTATTTTTTGTGCTGTCTTCCTTTTTTGAGCATATTTTATGAGGGCCGCTCAAACAACGGAAGTAAGGAAAATTCGTGTGTTCTATGGAATTAAGGTATTTTCATGGAAGTTGTTCTATTTTTGTCCCATGATACTTTAGTTTTTAATTTTGTTGCTTGGTTAGAAATATGAAAGTCTTCTTTTTCTCTGTCTTTTCTAACAATAGTAGAAATCCTTAAAATACCTATGTAGTCAAATGACCCCCTAGTTTTTCCTACAAGCAGATATTTCTTGCAGCAAATATTACATAAGAAAAACATTTAATTATAATCCACAACCAGACAGTGTCACTCGGTCACGATTGCTAATTAAATCACTAACGACTCTACAATGTCTTGGTACATGGTAGACACATTTAATTTAACCGAAGCGTATCGCTCGTCACGTTTGTCTTGAAACTTAGTCGTGGAAACGACATGTGAGCGATTTTCTAACGTCTACGACGCAAAGTTAAACTGTAGCATAATCAAGAATAACTATGAAAGTGTATGAAATTCAGACAGCGCCCCCAGCGGGCGTGAAAGTAACTAAAACTAGCAAGCACGAGTATTTTTCAAAACTTTATTATTTTTTCACTTTTGATTATTTATGAATGTATCAATACGATGTTGATATCGTGTGAACTATATCGGTACGAAGGTGCCTCGTGATAGCTTTTATCGTCACATTTTGGTATCGAGAGCTCGATACGACAACGGTGTGATTCGCAAAATATTCGTGATTAAGGCTCTGAGTTACAGATAGTATTACAGTTTTAAACTGGGGTAAATCGATAACTGCTCTATTTCAGTCCAGCGCCGCGTGTTCGTTCTGTAGGGATTGGAAATAAGGTATTTAAATAGATTGCCTTTTGCGTAACAGGGAATAAAATCCACGAGACGTTTATATAAACCTATTAAAAAAACGTTTGTTAGCGCACTGCCCAACGCTATGGTGTTACGCAAGAGTAAAAATTGCTGCTCGCACTGAATTTTGCAGTTGTAACATTAGCAAAATTGTAACTTTTGTAATCCAAATTATCCTTATACAAAAATAGAACCGACTTTGCTGTTTTTCCAAAAACAACAAGGGGTTGGTCCAATGAATTAATTAATGCCTCTAAGTATTTATTATGCCAAAATATTACCGACCATTTATGCATTTTCCTAAACGTTTGCTAAAAAGTGTATATTTCCGACTCTACATTAAATTGCTGGACTACGGGTCCTCTATTAATTTGGCATTAAAATTTACAAAAGGAAAAAAACACAGAACTGATAGCGATATTATCAATCGGAAAAAAATTGTACCCACAGCTCAGTTTTGGTTAAGGGAAATTAAGGATACATTATTGTATTGTCTAAAGGCAGGTTTTGTGCCCATTTAAGCCAAAAAGTCACATATTTAGTAGGTAGTTAATTATACGTAACACTTCTTCTATCCCCAATAACAATGTACGTATATTATGAGTCAGCTTCAGTGTATATTTGCAACAATATAGTGTCTTCACGCCACACGTGTACCGGCGTGTGCGCACGGGGTGACACGCGCCGCGTGACGTCACACACGCATGCGCCAAACTTACAGAAATGGCAGATTTTGACATTACTACCTAACAGAAAGTTCTAGCAGGAAAAGATGGTGACATTTACCAATAAAGCGGTTTTTGAAGGAATAACTTTAATTATTTTTTTTAGGTAATTATGTATCTACGTATATTATTTAATAGGAACCTAATAAAATAAAATTGTACCGCGTCTCTGTTTAATAGAGTACCCATTAATCTATGTCAGATATTATTTTAAGTTTAATCTATCTATTGTTATAGTAATATTCAGTTAAGATAATTTAAAATACATTATTTGATATATTATTGTTATCTACCTAGTAATTGACAATTTAGAAGTATTTTACGTACCTACGAAGTTAAATAAAGTAAATATTAATTTGCAATGACAGTTTATAAGTATTATTTATTTAGGTATTACATGAACGTGAAAACCAATTGTTTTTTTATGTATAACTTACAATCGTGAAAACTTACCTCGTAATATATTAATTCTGTTATTACAAACGTAAATGCTCTATAAAAGTTACGTCGTAGTCTGTCTGTAGTTATAAAGTGAGACCAGACAAATATAATAATCAGACAAAAATAACTATATTGATCTCATAAAAGTAAACAAAATAGGTAGTTTACAAAATATTCCGTAAGCCAGCTAATCAGTTATCAACTTGTCATCAATTGTTATATCTAACAGGAAAAAAAATATCATGACAAAATAAATGTTGTGACGCTTCCTACACAATCGTTTTAAAATGCTGACACCGAAACATGTGCTTTTTAACTCGCAGTCAGCTACGAAAACACAGCCTGTATTTCCATCTCTTTCTTACCCCGTGCGTAGAAGAGTGCATCTATATCGTAGTTGGTTACGTCTCTTTCAGCGCACGTGCTACGCGTCTCGGCGACACGCTACGAGCTGGTTCGATTTTAGTTTTCATTTCATACCGCGACAGTCTGTATAACGGAACGCACGCTCGCTAGAATCGCTCCGTGACAATCCAAAATTCGAATTTCTATCAATCCAGACCGTTGTGTTGAAGGAAAACTGTGTTCATTAAACAACATGTGTGAGAAAAGGACAAAAAAGATAAAGAGAGGTGGGTACTTTTGATTTTATTATTGAAGGATGCGTTGGACCGTTCATAATATAATAGCACTGACCTACAACAACAGAATATAGCCATGTATAATACGTTAGTCTATATTTAGTTTTATAATGCATTCACATGATTAGTCCGAGGGCATTGTTTCTATTAATTTTATACCTTGGTAACAATAATAGCTTTAATTATTTGGCTTTTATGCAAAGTAACATGCAAATAGGTTCATTTTCTATATAAACCAATACCTACATAAATTAAATTAAATTATTTATTTTATTTATAAACGGAAGGAAGTCACGTTTTCGTCCATGTTTTTTCACACTCGTCTGCCTACAAAATAAATACGTTATTAGCGTATTGTTTATCTTTATCTTGCTAGCCATTCTGTTTGTTTATTTTATCGTTGCCATTTAGGTAGTATATAATGTACTAAGTCGATATTTTTCATTAGATTTGCCTACAGGCTTGCAATAAGGAGTAAACTTCGTTAATACTGTTTTTAAATTATTTATTCCAAAATGAAGACACATTTAGATGCCCTAAATTAACGTGGGCTGTCTCACTAATTCTTCAAAAGCCAACAAAAAGTTACTGTAAAAATCAGAGCCACGGGCTCTAAAGATATTATTATCTACCACCTATTTACATTTGTTTTACAAACAATCCTTGTAATCGGTTAGTGACTTTTGTAGTTAATTAGATACATAATTATTTTATCAATAACTTTGATATTAATTTATTAAGATATTGTTACAGTACCTGCAAAGAGGTTCTGTACAGTTATACTACTTAAGCTTAAATTATTTGTTATATGAAATAAACAAAACCATAACATGCGGTTAGTTGCCATTATAGTTAAATTTTACCTTAACATAGAAATGTTAACATTTTACATACTTAAGTTACTTACCTACTTGGTGGATCTAAAACATCTTAAATTTGTCTTTATAACATGGGCAAAAGTTTCAGTTACGATAAATAATAAACTTGGATTATGCAAAACAATGGCTAAAAGCTGCGTCAAATCCAGGTCGCCGACATCACTGAACCGTTACTTAAAGACGCAAACATGAACCTATTGCTATCTCGTTTATACTACTCATTAGGAAAAGATGTAGAGGCATTTGTAAAGCCTACTCCTTCGAACGAACAAGGATTAAAAATAAAAAAGATTAGCCAAACAACGGAACTGCGTGTTTTTCTATTTGCCTGCTGCGTTTTGATCCTACGTAGAATTCATAAAACTTATCAGGCAGGTACTAAAATAATAAATCTGCCATTATAATTAGTAACGGATTTGAATAAATAGTTAATAATTTATAAGTTATCTTAACTCATACAACAAAACACATTTTTTGGACCCTTAATTCTGTCTAGATTTCTTCTTGGTAGATACTGAAGTTTTCCAATAAAAAGCAATCATTTAGTTTTTTTATTGGATATGCATATCTGTATAGTTTGTTAATGTTTAAAATAGTATACATATTTTCTCATACTGTTTAAAAACATAAACTTTTCTAAAAAATCTTCCGCATCCTTCCTCAAACACCAATTAATTCGACATGAATAAAATTTTACTCACAACGGTCACGTGATGAATCTGCATTGTAAACTAACCTACACTACATAAAAATTATTACTGTTTTTCCTTGAATGGTCCAATGTTTATTAAAAGCAGAAGCGAAGTTACTTGTTAAGAACTTGTTTTTTTGAAGTCTAGGCTTTCTTTTTAAGTCAACCTTTAGAAAAAATAATCATCAGATTATCCTTATTATCCTTTCAAAAGAAGTTAATCTGAAAATAACAAGCTTTCTGTGTTTAGAAGTTTCAGACAGTTAATTAATAATCTTCATCTTTGTTCTTTTTTTTATTATGTTTATTAAGGCTTAGGTTCCAGATAAGCGGAGTTGGTAGTTAGGTATTTACGTGATTTTTTTAAAAACTCATCCTTATGTTCCTTACTCTACCACCAACAAGTAATTATTTTTGAATTAAAATTACAAAAAAAACATTTGTGAGGTACATATTTATAATATTTTCTTATTTCAAATTATGTTTACACTAATCTGATTAAGTTTTGTTAACTTTTGAAAATTGAATCGATGTGTAGGAATAATATTTCCTGTTTACAATTTAAGTACAAATGAGCAAAACAATAATTGTTGTTACTAATTACGAGCACATTATTTTTTATTACAACTCCTGAGCCAATAAAAACATAACAACAAATGCGTACGCGCACGTGTTATTCTAGAAAAATATTTTACATACGTTCGCATGATTCTATCTTTACGTCATTTTTTGTTACGTGTATTACAGCTATCGTAGTTTTTTTTATAAGGCATAATTGTATTTAAAATTTTCCATCAATCGCTCACTGTTACTCTTGCGCCTTAATGCCATAAGTTTGACAATAAAAAAAAAACAAAAGTCGCTCATATATTTATGTGTATGTGTTGATTCCATTTTTAAACATGACGTTCGCGCAATGCATTTATTTTGTCCCAATAACTCTAATTTCACGTGGCACTAACACGAGGTACTTACTTCTGTTTTTGTTGGTCTTACACATATTGTACTGCACGCTTTATGGTAACGTGACTGGAAACAATACGAATTGGTGCAATTCGCAATATTAAAAGAGAATAAATTCATTTAATGTTGGGTAACAACTAAACAGTTGCTATTTCAAGATATGTTTACCTACTTACGTCTTACTGTTAAGGTTGTGGCAAAAAGAGCTTATCAAACAGGAAAACGAGTTTTCATCTAAGTTTAAGGAAAACATTTCATCAATCCTTTAAACATATCCCTTTTATAACTTGCTCATCATTAAAGCTTATAGTAATTTCCCAGAAACACCAGCTCATATATGTATTTGCATACAGCCACAAAATGTGCCGCCAGGTGAGCGGCGGGCGGCCACGTGACGCCGCGGGCGCCTGCGCACGTGCGCTGACCGGCTCGATTGTCTAGTCTACATATTATCGAACGGCGATGCTTTCACACTAATGACAGACTGATACGATAATGTTAAATAATAGTCGAGGATTTTCATCTTGGTGTAAGATAGGACGTTTTAATGATTGATGTTGCCGTTGATAGTCATTGTTTTGTTTAGAGTTCGGGAAAGGAAAGACCTTGACTCGCAACTCTAGGCCGCGTTTCTCTAAATAAACTGTTGCAGCATCTATATTTTTGTTTGTCATTGTTTCCAGGCTCTCAGATCACTCGCCTGAGGGAGGCCCGGCGTCTGCAGAGAATACAGAGAGCGGAGGCCACCTCCTCCAGCAGTGACGACTCCAGCTCGTCCTGCCCGCCGCCCGTGGACAAAACCGCGCAAAACCGGCTCATTCTGGAACTGGCGTGGAAAACTGTCGCCTTGATGCAGAAGAATCGCATCATTCAACAGAAGATCATAGACTTGCAGAAAGAAACCTCAGAATTTGTAGCTTCGGTTATGAACAACCCGGAAAACCAGGGGAAGTATTTAGAACAACAAAAGCTGTATGGCATGCAACAGCAGTTGACGCAGCAAATTCAAAACTTACCTTTGAAAATCGAACCTCAAGCGTGAATTTAAATATTTTGTGACGGTTTTCAATTTCTTCGCGGTCGCATTATGTTTTGTTGTATATAATCTTCGTTTTCTACGTTCTGAAGTTTCACTTAGAAAACTTAAAACTAGTTAGTTTTAAGTTTTCTCTTTAAAAGACTCGAGTTTTCTGTAGTTTATGTTTTTAATAGGCTAGCATAAGTATGAGTTTAGCTACTGCCCCAGTTTTTTAATGTTTTCTATTGATGTCAAATGGATATTGACGCTTGTACCTATTATAAATATGTTACATCTAAAGTTAGATCTCAACTTTGTTACGTTTTGTGAAATAACTAAGTTAAATGTGAATAAATGTAGATTTGGTAAGAAGTGATTCTTAAAACGTTTTAAACATAACAAATTGTTCTGAAACCCAATAATTTTTATTGAAAATTTTGGAATTTGCTTCATAAATTATTATATAATAATTTATAGGTTTTCTCAAAGAATTCTTAATGTTTATATAATAGATTAAGTACATAATAAAATTGAGCTTAAATTTTTAAATTACCGGTAAAGGACATTTGTGAATTGTGAAATAAGTGAAAAGCAATATTTTCAAATACTGTGTCTTAATGAAAAATGTTGTGGCTAACGTAGTAATTTCACTTCTTGATAATTTGTGTATTAATTAATTATTACTATGTATGTTTACCCAAATCTAAGGTTGTACGTTAAGAGGCTGTTTTTATTGTATGTAAGTATATTCTTCGTGCCTACTTATGAAGTTGTATTTCAAATTTAATCGTTTTCGTCGCACCTTCGCTACGAGTGTTGCGTATAAGGTAATTGCCATAATGCAGAATTGTAATTTAGCAGTCAATTTATTATTAAAATAATGCCAGATAAAAGCAGAAATAGTGCAAAGAAGTAATTGTACTTAATTGTACTTTTGAAATTAATTGTTATTTCACTAACAATGACTAATTTTAGCCTAAAACATGTGGCATAAGATATAGGTTGCAAAAAAGGTACGAAGATAGTATTATTATGTTACTAAATACTCCCTTGATAATTAAGATTTTCCTTAGCTATAAGTGTTATTTTAAACTTTTCGAACAATTTCGCCGAAATTTTCCTTTAGTTTTGTGTTAAAATTCAATTTTCGTACAAAAAGTGAATAAATGTAGTTCAACGGCATTTAGTAGGAAATAAATTATTTCTACCTTTAGACCTGTCTTATTTTGTTGTTAAGTTTAGTAGATAGGTAGTAATTCGGCTAATTTAGACTTGTGAACTAATTGTTTTCTTTAGAAAAGCATGATAAAGCACAGATTCACCAATAACTGTGTTCATATAAAACTAGATCACTTTCTTTATACTTAATTGCATCTGTTGCTTTGCCTAGAGTTTAATAGTTCCAAACATATTTAATTGTATTGATCTGGCAGACATCGCCCTTGTGACTGTGTCAATAAACTTTCAGACCAACATAATAACGAATATAAAGTTATTTTTTGTTGATTATCAATACATGGTGGTTAAAATTTTAATAACAGCAAACAATCTTTTAAACATGTTTTTTTTTTACTTAATATCCAGAAGAACTTAACTGAGGCAATTCAATAAGCAAATGTTAATCAAAATGTTGTCTTTAGGTACCAATGCCTACTTCAAAGCACCTATGTTACTTTACTTAATAAGAAATATTGTAACATGAGAATAAACTAGTCTTAATATTTAAATGATACTGATTTTATTGACAGACCCAATTCGCAAAAAAAACCTTATTTATAATAGATACTTAGGTACTACTTTATATTTTGTCTCACTCCTACACTAATGGCACGCTACAGTAAAGTAGGCATCTACACAATTTTTTTTCTCACAAGTATAATATCTTTTTAGTAGTTATTATGCGTCAATCACTTCTTATTAAGACATTTTACTATATTCTCATTTTATTTTCTTAGCCATATCCATATAAATAACGATCTGTGTAAGCTTATTTATAAATGAATTATGATTAAAGATAGTAAGTAATAAAAGGACATTCTGCGAAAAGGACATTCTGCGAAAAGGACATTTTGAGAAGTGGACATTCTGCGAAAGGGACGTTTTGCGAAAAGGACATTCTGCGTGTAAGCTTATTTATAAATGAATTATGATTAAAGATAGTAAGTAATAAAAGGACATTCTGCGAAAAGGACATTCTGCGAAAAGGACATTTTGAGAAGTGGACATTCTGCGAAAGGGACGTTTTGCGAAAAGGACATTCTGCGAAAGGGACATTTTGCGACCAGAGGACATTTTGCGAAAAGGACATTCTGCGTCTGAGCCGATAAATGGCTACAGTCTGATGTCTGTCTACCCACTCTTTGCCTATAAATGTGAAGAAATATTAAGGCTAAAGAAAAATAAGTAAATATTTTGTTTCTTTCCAATATTTTTAGAGTTATAAAATACTTGATGGACTTCCATTGTTAAACGGTAGGTAACAATTTAATCGTACTTTATGTACCTCTAATCTCAAGAAATAATAGGCCCTACTTCTTACCTACACTAGATTCAATCAACCTTACAGTCACATGTAGGTATAGGTACCGACTTACACAAAATAGGTATGTAGGGAGCGAAAGAGAATTTTTTTAAAACACCGCGCCCCGATCAAAATGCGGTGCGGTGCGAAGCTTGATTAAACCATGGATGAAGAAGTACTCCTTCATCCATGATATTATGTACTGGCTTATAGGTAGATATCTTTCATTCTTTAAAGCCGCCATCAATTTAAGACACTCCAAACTTAACTATAAATAAATTATTATTGTATTAATTTCATACAAATTAATTTAATATTAACAAGAAAATATTTAGTCAATTTTATTCGATTTCAAGTAAAGAAAATTTTACCTTCATTTCTTGCCAACATTATCTTCAACACTGCCATCTATCTTCGAGTAGGCAGTATGAATTACACAATCCTACGTGCTGCCACCTCTCGTCTAGTAGTAGAAACTATTACTGCTAGTGGTGTCACTACGTACTGCCATTGGCAATCGCACGAACTGCAACTGTCATATATACTGGTCCGAAATTGCTGTCAGCGCGCTTTCTGCACTATTTGCGTGCACACGGTTGGTCCATTAATCCGAACGTTTGCACACTCTGTGCGATCTGACGTCATTAGTGACGTCATCGTTCAGTGCTAACGATGCAAACAAAAGATAGGTAGTGCACTGTGTGCAGCAATGTCAGATGAATGTCAGTCAATGCCAAACTGTCAACTGAATACTTTAATTTGTAAAATCTAAACTTTTGGACAAGTTTTGTTGAACTAATATTGTTTAATGTAAAGATATTTAGCAGATTCATCGAAAAAACCTCAACATGCATTCTTACTGACCCTTATTAAACCACCTGTCATTTTGACAGAACGTTCTTGCATATGTTCTTACCAACAAGTGGACCAAATTGATTTCAGTGCTAACGTTTGTGAGTAATGAAATCTTTTTTGGTCCACGAATGTGCACGCTTACCAACGTTTTCACGTATTCTATTAAAGGACCACGACAATAATATGAAGTAAGTACGAATTTTGAAAACGCATTTTCATAATGTAGAAACGATTGACAAGGTTTTATAACAGGTGTAAAAAGACCACTTCCGAAGCCTGAAACCATGTATTCTTGAGCCTCAATATTAACTAAATTCACTAGCAGTATACCCAGAAAACTCAATTTAAAAAAGTTATTAAGGATTGAAAAGTCATATTCGCCGCTTGAAATCATCGCTCACACATCAACTGTCGGTTCAGCTGCGATTATTTACATTGCAAATTAAATTAAATTAATTTGAAATCATAGCAAAATCTGATAGTATTAATGAAGTTTCGGACAATTACGTAAAAAAAAAATTTTTTTTAATCATCAAAATTTTTTTTTTGCTTAATAAGTACGTAACCAGTACCCCTCCAGCAATGTCCAGTTTTAGTTTTCGGAAGCAGTTCTTTTACACCCAGTATAATCGAAGAATTATAAAGGTGACTTTGTCAAACTATTGTTCACCCTTACAACATATTTCTGGGTGTTAAAATAGAATAGAATAGAGATATAATTTAGTATGTATAATTTATTTTTATCATCATGTTCTATTGATATTCTTTATAACAACCATAATATAATTCTTTGCAGATATCGCAGTCTATTTGTATGATTGTTCATTAAACTAACGTCGTTTTGCATGTCTACAATCACCAGAATGTTAAAAAAAAATGTCGAAGGCAAATTGTCAACCCCTTCAATAGTAATAATTTCGACTTTAGTCATAAGTCATAATTAATTGTAGGGTTATCATCAGACTTTATCAACTTAGATATTATTTTAAAAGAAGATTTAAAGTAAAATGTACGTAAAAATACTTGCTTCCTATAGGTACCTATCGACTACACTCTTTGCGCTGTAGCATGGTGCGGTTGAGTTGACACACAGGGTTGACAGTTTCAGAAACGTTCCGATTCACTCATTAAAGTTGTCGGAATTTACAAATTATGACTTATTATTTCAGCTGCGCCACATTTGTGAACATTAAATCATTTAACTGTAGTTAACTAAATGAAACCCAACCAAACTTTCTCGTCTACAAATAAAATTAAGCTAAGTCTTATTCGCAGGTATAACGTAATGCCATAGTGATGGGATGAACTGCTATGGATGTTCGATGATTTTTCAAATAAAAAAGTATATTTTGCATAGTTAAATTTCTAGTTAAAAAGTCTATAATTATACTATTGAAACAACAGAGCAAAGGGTAAGGTTGCTAAAAAATATTAATTCGTCTATACTGATATCAGAGTCATCTGAATCGTCACTACTAACTGTAACTGATACTATTCAATGATGACTTAATCATATTGTCGAAATGTAGGTATGTCACGATCCCTATCAGACATTATGTCCCTTTTCGTTTTTCGACGACTTTCGAACACTCTTCTGGTTGTACTTTGTTGATGGCCTCCTCTAATAAGACCAACATCTTATTTGCCGTAAATGGCGGCGAAGTATTATGTCTTACGGCGTGTCCTACAATAAACAAACTCATTAAAACGACGTATTTAAATTCAATTATTTGAAGTAGGTATTTTGTATCTGGTAATGTAAGTAATGTATCTGGTAAATTGCTTTAAATAAAAAAATATAATGAGTTGCATTACGTCACATCTCTGGGCATGTTGTCTTGACAGACGTCAACGTCATGCAGGCAGCTGTCACCCGCACCATGCTACATCGCAAAGAGTGTAAGCATAAACAATGTTTATATGACTATCTCTTTTGTACCACACAATGTACGCTTGAGAAAAAAGAGCTCAAATATATCGTAATTTCAATACTCGCTTTCTCTTTGCTTTAGTTGTTGGTCCGATTCCAAGATGAAGTCTCTAAACGAAACTATTAGTATTGCTATCACTTACTAAGCAATAAGACATAAACTGGTAGTCATTTTGGAACGGCCAACTTATAATTTTGGGTGAATTATGACACGTTTAGGTTAGTACCTACTTAGTGCATTTCGTGGGGCCAGAATTGTAATAATTTTAGTTTGGGTAAGAGAGTGTTTTCAGAATCGGGCCCATTACGTAACCTTTACGAACGAGGTCCAGTCAATAAATTAGTATTGATCCAATCTTCTCTCTCTCTCAAATCATCTCTGATCTCTCTGTAGGGGTGCCAGTTGTTCGATTTAACCGTCTTTGTATGTTTGTTTTGCGTTGATCAACACAGTTAAATACGGAAACTATTATTATAACATACTATTAAAATATTGTTTTAATAATTAAGCTGCTTTTCAATTATATTTTGTGTGTCTTCACACTTATGTGAAGGTGTTAGTATTGGTGTTATTTCTTTTCAATAAACGAAACAAATTTTTTCGTTAGACCGTATGCTAAGAGTTTAAAAAAGTTAAATAAATATGTATTAACAGATGACATAAACAAATGTAAGTACGTTTTTTTCCAATATTTAAATAACAAAAAGAGAAATTCAAGGTACGATCTTTAACCTGGCAGCCCTTTGACATATCTCTCTCTCTCTCTCAGTCTCTACTCCCACTCCCATGCGCACGCAGCTCAATGCTCAATCAATATTACGTACCGTACCTAGTTTATTTCTACAATATATACTCACTCTGTGGCTTAGTCAGACAGGCTTTGAGTGTTCTTAGTTTTTTTTCCTTTATTTATTTATTATTTTATAAAGGTTCACTATTAAATAAAAACAAGGCTAGTTTTACCTTTGTTTTTGTGTTCAGTTTTCTTATTAAGTGATCAAAACATAATGAAGGCCTTAATACAGCGAGTGCTGAACGCTAAAGTCACCGGTAAGAATACCCAATTAGAAATAAAATAGATTTTTAGACAGAACTTATATTGTTAAACTGTTAGTACCTAACTAAAGTATTTATTATGTTCTTATACCTAAAGATGGAGGTGTTTACTATTTGCAAAATGCTTACCTGCTTATCCTGATGCTTGTTGCCAATACCTATGGTTTTGAATGAAGAACTTATATATTTTTTTTAGTAAATGGTGAAACAATTAACAGCATTGAACAGGGACTCTGTGTTTTCGTTGGCATATCAAGTACTGATACACACCATGATATCGATCACATGTAAGTATGCACTAAATTCTGCCTAGGAAATAAAGTTTCTATAGTATATCATTTTTTAAAATTATAATAAAAAACATGACTTTATTTTACTAGTAACAAGCTTAAGCTGCATAAGTATGAAACTTTCATTGTAATTTTTTGAAATTACATACCCTTTGTTAATCATCATAAATAATTACATAAGTCTGTTGTGTTGACTTTGCGCTATATGATTATATATTTGCTTTATAACATTGTTTTGCCATATAAATTATTTTATCACTTACAAGTATAAAAAATAGGTAGTAGCTGATTCTCGGACCTACTGAAAATGCATATACTGAATATAAATTTTGGTAAAAATCAGTAAAGCCGTTTCGGAGGAGTAAGGTAACTAACATTGTGACAGGAGAATTTTAAATATAAGAAATAGTCTTATGTCTATAAAATTTGTTTTATATATTTAAATTTATTATTTTGCTTGTGTTGCAGAGTTCGTAAGATACTAAATATAAAGGTGTATGATGATGAAAATGACAAGAAATGGAAGAAGAGTGTAGTTGACAAACACCTCGAAGTGCTTTGTGTTAGCCAGTTCACACTTTACAATACTTGGAAGGTAAATGCATCAATTTTTATTATTGAGCTTGGTATCACTTTTCTCTAAGTGGGTACAAAAGTGGGTACTTATGCACTTGATATTTTATATTTTACCTATTAAATATAATTTCTGATTTGAGTAAAAGAAATCTTATCTAGTTACCTATGTATTTAAAATTATGTTTGTTGTATTCCAGGGTAATAAGCCAGATTTCCACAACGCCATGCCTGGTGATCAGTCAAAGGAGTTTTATGAAAATTTCCTAGAGAGGCTGCGGTCTCAATATGAACCAGACAAAATCAAAGGTAAGACAAGACCTTACACAAAATGTTATAACAATTGTTTTAATCTTAAATCAAAAAGGTATGTTTTACTATTACTACATAGTATAAAACAAAGTCACTTTTTCTGAATGTCCCTATGTTTGCTTAAATCTTTAAAACTACACAACGGATTTTGATGCGGTTTTTTTTAATAGATAGATTGATTCAACAGGAAGGTTTAAATGTATAATATTATATACAGGGAAAGGTTTTTACTCCGAATTTAACGCGTGCGAAGCCGCGGGCAAAAGCTAGTATACAATAAAAAAATACTTATCTAAACATTAAAATTAATACTTTTTTGCAGATGGTAAATTTGGTGCCTACATGCAAGTGTCCTTACAAAATGATGGTCCGGTAACATTTTCTATTGAGTCACCAGCTAATGTTAACAATGAAAATGGCAAAAGCAGAAGAAAAACAGATAAAACAAATGGTGATAGTGTTTTAGAAAATAAGGCATAAAAATAGATGGCTTGTCTAGGAGATAAGTTTTATGAGATGATTATTAATAGCCAAAATAAGCCAAAATGAAGGTTGTTTAAAACTTTTCTTTGATAAATTGTAAGATCCTATCTTACGTTTTTATAATTTAACAGCAAAGACACTGCATTTTCATAATTAAGTGAAGCAAAGTAATTGTATATAAAATATATCTGAATGATTTTACTTAAGGTTGGTTTGTGGTTACACTTTGTGATAATTCTTATATTGTTGCGTAAGACATAATGTCTTAATTTTTTTATTCTATTAATAAAACCATATTGTACTATTCAAGGGCAGACTTTTCAGCCAATAGACTACCCGTCAACTAAAGATATTAAAATTATGCAGTTAACTGTAAGGGAAGATGTAAAGGAAAAAAATATGTTACTTAAAACACTTAGGTACCTTCATAAAATTCATAAATATTTTCATTCTGGAGTCTGCAACTCTCAATTTACATATTAAGTTTAGGCACAAGATGTGATATTAAAAACTTGACAATGTCAACATTGTCCATGCCTACATTGAAAGAATAAAATATATGTAGTTGGTGTTTTTCTGGCCACTTGTATTGAGAATAATTGACACATTGCGTGCTCTGGGTTCTACATTGAGGTTATTAGAACGTAGGTACTTAGCTGCAGAAGGGTTAAAGATGTTAACCTCTGCATTGGCATTGCAAATTTTTCAGTCTCATGATGTCAAGAGTCTCACGGCAGCACTCACTTCAAGACTGCTTCACTTTCAGTATGTGCGCTAGATTATCGAGTTACTCGTTATGTGTTACCCACTGCGAGGCACGATTTTGGTAGCACTGTATTAGTGTTTTTGCTTTTCCGACCTGACTCTCCTGGCACTGAATCTGCTCCTTAATGGCAGCGATGTCTTTTCTGAAAATAATATAGAAATCGTCGTATTGGCATTGCAAATTCTCCTCCAATGCGTAGGCCAAAGCTTCTTTGGTGATGCATTGGCTGAAATAGTCATGGCAGCACTCACTTCAAGACTGCTTCACTTTCTGTATGTGCGATAGATTATCCAATTATTCGTTGTAAGTTTCCCAAATTTTATAATTACTTAAACTTTCAAGGTCGGGATTTCGTAATGGCAGTCCTGCTCCTTAACGGCAGCGATGTCTTTTCTATAGAAATCATCGTATTGGCATTGCAAGTTCCCCACTGGCTTGCAAAAGCAAAGTCATAGTTACTTGACTATATTGTCAACTTAAGTTCCACATGTTAATGCCAACCTTTTATGTGAAGGCAATGCATGTAAGAACTGTGTTTAACTAAAGTTCCACAGGTTTCAGGGAACTGAGATACACTCACTAGTTCACCCATTGGTCTCGGGTATTGACTTGCTCGTGATCGGAACGAATTAACTCCCATTCGTGTAAAATAGTAACATCTTAGATATATTTTTTCGGCATCAAGTGATCAATATTAAAAATATCTTATCAAATGACCCATCAAATAATGTGAAAAAGAACTATATTCCGTTAAACTCTCTTGTATAAAAATCTTGCAATTTGATGGTGAAACACGAGTATGGTAGCAATGTATTCGTGTTTTTATTTTCCGACCTGACTTTCTTAGCACTGAATTTTCACTTAATGGCAGCGATGTCTTTCCTGACAGTGGTGCGCAAATCATTTCCGAGCAGAGTTTGCTCTTCCTGCCGGCATACTTGCTTTTCCCGCTGCCGAATCTGGTCTTCCCTGATTCGCAGTATTTGCAATTCAAGTCGGTGGGACTTTTCTTCCTGCGTTACCAGAAGTTGTTCATTTATCAGGCGTCGCTGTTCATGGAACATTGCCATCAACGTAGTCAGGTCGATAACCCGGTCATCATTACCAACATTATCCTGATCATTATCCTCATCATTACCAACATTATCCTAAGAGTTGCTAGCTAATCTTAATAATGAAAAAGGCAGAAGAATGCGGGATGTGACCGAGGATTCTGTCATATGGTCTCTCCAATGCGTGGGCCAAAGCTTCCTTCGGAAATCATGGGGTGGGAGTCTCACGGCAGCACTCACTTCAAGACTGCTTCACTTTCAGTATGTGCGATAGATTATCGAGTTACTCGTTATGTGTTTCCCTCTTCGAGGCACGATTTTGGTAGCACTGTATTAGTGTTTTTGCATTTCCAACCTGACTCTCCTGGCACTGAATCTGCTCCTTAATGGCAGCGATGTCTTTTCTGAAAATAATATAGAAATCGTCGTATTGGCATTGCAAATTCTCCTCCAATGCGTAGGCCAAAGCTTCTTTGGTGATGCATTGGCTGAAATAGTCATGGCAGCACTCACTTCAAGACTGCTTCACTTTCTGTATGTGCGATAGATTATCCAATTATTCGTTGTAAGTTTCCCAAATTTTATAATTACTTAAACTTTCAAGGTCGGGATTTCGTAATGGCAGTCCTGCTCCTTAACGGCAGCGATGTCTTTTCTATAGAAATCATCGTATTGGCATTGCAAGTTCCCCACTGGCTTGCAAAAGCAAAGTCATAGTTACTTGACTATATTGTCAACTTAAGTTCCACATGTTAATGCCAACCTTTTATGTGAAGGCAATGCATGTAAGAACTGTGTTTAACTAAAGTTCCACAGGTTTCAGGGAACTGAGATACACTCACTAGTTCACCCATTGGTCTCGGGTATTGACTTGCTCGTGATCGGAACGAATTAACTCCCATTCGTGTAAAATAGTAACATCTTACATATATTTTTTCGGCATCAAGTGATCAATATTAAAAATATCTTATCAAATGACTCATCAAATAATGTGAAAAAGAACTATATTCCGTTAAACTCTCTTGTATAAAAATCTTGCAATTTGATGGTGAAACACGAGTATGGTAGCAATGTATTCGTGTTTTTATTTTCCGACCTGACTTTCTTGGCACTGAATTTTCACTTAATGGCAGCGATGTCTTTCCTGACAGTGGTGCGCAAATCATTTCCGAGCAGAGTTTGCTCTTCCTGCCGGCATACTTGCTTTTCCCGCTGCCGAATCTGGTCTTCCCTGATTCGCAGTATTTGCAATTCAAGTCGGTGGGACTTTTCTTCCGGCGTTACCAGAAGTTGTTCATTTATCAGGCGTCGCTGTTCATAGAACATTGCCATCAACATAGTCAGGTCGATAACCCGGTAACATTATCCAAAGAGTTGCTAGCTAATTTTAATAATGAAAAAGGCAAAAGAATGCGGGATGTGACCGAGGATTCTGTCATACGGTCTCCTCTCCAATGCGTCGGCCAAAGCTTCCTTCGGAAATCATGGGGTGGGAGTCTCACGGCAGCACTCACTTCAAGACTGCTTCACTTTCAGTATGTGCGATAGATTATCGAGTTACTCGTTATGTGTTACCCACTGCGAGGCACGATTTTGGTAGCACTGTATTAGTGTTTTTGCTTTTCCGACCTGACTCTCCTGGCACTGAATCTGCTCCTTAATGGCAGCGATGTCTTTTCTGAAAATAATATAGAAATCGTCGTATTGGCATTGCAAATTCTCCTCTCCAATGCGTAGGCCAAAGCTTCTTTTGTTATGCATTGGCTGAAATGGTCATGGCAGCACTCACTTCAAGACTGCTTCACTTTCATTATGTGCGATAGATAATCGAGTTACTCGTTATGTGTTTCCCACTTCTGCTCCTTAATTACAGCGATGTATTTTCTGTAATGTAATAATATAGAAATCATCGTATTGGCATTGCAAATTCTCCACTGGCTTGCAAAAGCAGTCATAGTTACTTGACTATATTGTCAACTTAAGTTCCACATGTTCATGCCAACCTTTTACGTGAAATCGATGTATGTAGGGTAGGAACTGTGTTTAACTAAAGTTCCACAGGTTTCAGGGAACTGAAATACACTCACTAGTTCACCCATTGGTCTCGGGTATTGAGTTGCTCGTGATCGGAACGAATAACTCCCATTCGTGTAAAAAAGTAATATCTTACATATATTTTTTCGGCATCAAGTGATTAATATTAAAAATATCTTATGACTGCCTTCTTATATTTCCTTTTCTTTACTACAACCAAATGACCCATCAAATGATGTAAAAAAGTACTATATTCCGTAGAACATTTACTGTCTTCTGGTTTAATCTTGCAATTTGATCGTGAAATGATGTTATGTAATGAATATTACAGATTTACATTCTGGAATACTATTTCTATTTACCTAATCAATGTTTTGCCATTGTTTTGGTACTCGATATGAGTTTCCGCCTTCGAGGCACGATTATGGTAGCACTGTATTCGTGTTTTTATTTTCCGACCTGACTTTCCTGGCTCTGAATCTTCACTTATTGACAGCGATGTCTTTCCTGACAGTGGTGCGCAAATCATTTCCGAGCAGAGTTTGCTCTTCCTGCCGGCATACTTGCTTTTCCCGCTGCCGAATCTGGTCTTCCTTGATTCGCAGTATTTGCAATTCAAGTCGGTGGGACTTTTCTTCCTGCGTTAACAGAAGTTGTTCATTTATCAGGCGTCGCTGTTAGAAAATTGTCATTAACATAGTCAGGATATTTAATGTCATCGACAAAGCTTTCTGGATATTTGATTGATTGCTGTTTTTTTCCATTTCATCGAAGTCTCTCAGTAGCTGATTTGTTGTCCAGGACAAAAATTGGTTTTGGTTCGGGTTTAGGTTCTGGATTCGGCCAACTTCGGTACCATTGTAATGTACAGTTTAATGTTTTCCAGCAATAGTTACTCAGAGTGTAATTCTTTGATAAATACAATTAGATATTGTTGTGACTTCTAAGTAATACAAAAAGTGTTTCAAAATTTTTACTCGGTGGTACTGCGTGAAGCTTATCTCGATCCGCCTTTCACGGTTCTTCGGAAACGATGTGAAACAACATTTTAAACCCACAATTCCACGTGATTATCAGGAATTGGTTCTGGTTTAGGGAATCCCTGGGATGCGGTTTCGCCTACCTTTAAAACATCCGATGGACCCCGTCACAATGCAAAAGCGACATCCAAGTCTTGTGGACAAGTTCCACCAATCCCATTTTGGCCAAATATGTCTAGTTGACAATTTGAATAAATATTTCAGACGAATATTTCAATCATCAAAGATTTTCCGAACATTGTATACTATATCGTATCCTGTGTCTGGCTGAACTTCCGGAACGTTTGGTATTGGATCGGGTTTATCGGCTAAGACTAAGGTAATCAAAAATGATGTGTTGCCTGTTAGTCAAGTGCTTGACTTCATAAGGATCTTCACTTTTGGCTCGGCTATTTTGGTATAATGGATAAAACAGAGGACCAGTTCCACCAATCTCTCTATGCGTGAGTTTGTCTAATTAACAATTTGAGCAAATATTGCGCAATCGCGTTAGTCATCAAGGATTTTTTCAAAGTTTAACTACTATAATGTATCTAGCATCTGGCCGAACGTTCGGCTTTAATAATGACTTTTCTTGATGAGGTTTATGCTACCTTTAAAACTTCTGACGGGCGCCTTCAGAATATACCAGGACAAGGAGAAGGTCCGGGTTTTGCTAAGAAATCTATAGCAACCTTATCCTATGCGAAAAAAGCTGGTTCCCTTTTGGCTTGGCTATTTTGTAATAGTGGAAAAGTTCCACAAATCTCATTTTGTAAAAATATTTCTAGTTGACAATATGAGCAAATTTTACAGTCGGGAGAGTTACCAAAGTTCTTCATTGTCATTGGGTCATGGCCATCTTCGCCCAATGATGCCAAACTCGGCATCGGTCGTGAGTACAATCTAATGTTCACGATAATGTATTCCAACGTTTTTCAAACATAACACGGCAGCCTTCCAAAGCGGCTACGAAGGGATCTTCACTTTTGGCTATTTCGCCATTTTTATCTTTGATGGTCGCAAAATTCATTACGTTCACAAACATCGACATGCACAATTTCCAGAAGTCTTCCAGCTCCTATAATTTTGATTGGATGGCTTTCTTACATTTACTTACCAAAAACGCATGGTACTTATATCTTTAAAAAGTCTCAAAGACCAAATTACTCATTGGATGAAAGAAATCAATTTACATACAATACAGATTTTTTATTGTTGCGTTAAATTTTCGAGGAAGCACACTAGATTCGTTGACGTACACAAGATCCATTGTATTCTTACTCTTAAAGATTACATGGCGAACTGCCATTTTCGCGAATTTTCCGTGTTTTTCACTCTGGCTGAGCTTTTGATAAGAAGTGGGGGCAGAGGTATAGATTCAGGCAAATTAATTAGGGTCATGTGTAATCTTATCATATTATTTGACATTTGGAATTGGATCGGGTTTCGGTTCTGCATTCGGCCACCTTCGGCCAAAACTTCGCCAATCACCAATGTAACGTACAGGTAAATGTCTTCCAGCTTTTTACAAAACAATCCACAGCAATCTTACCCAGAGATTGATTCCCCGCAACATACAATTACGTAATGTTTTGACGTCTGTTTAATATAAGAAAGGTTTCGAGAAATCATTTTAAACTAATCTCGACTTATATTTCACGGTTCTTCGGATACTATGTAAAACAACATTTCACAACTACACTTCCACGTAATGATCTTTTTTTCATTAGGATAACTTGAAATCTTTGTAAGGTTTTAAATTTTTTGTAAGTTTAACCATTTAGTAATAAACTTTAAATAACGCCGCTATAAGTAAATTTATAACTGCGGCGGTTGGTGCCTGTATTCTTCTTAAACGTTAAGCAGTAGGAGAGAAATAATTTTATTCGAAATGTACAAAACCTACAGTCGCGTGCGCTGGTTGCAGGTGACAGGTCATTAAAAGTTAAAACGTATGTTCACATTTTTTTAAGGAAATATAAAATTTAACCTGAGCTTCTGTTTTATAAAATGGCCTGTCATCCGCACCAGCTTACAACTTAGAGAGTGTTATTCCCATTATGTTTCCAATAAAACCTCGATGAAAGCGCACGCCGCCGCCACCAGGAAGTTTTCTATTGGCGAGAATAACGTTTATAAGGTTTTTGGATAGAGTTCGCTAGTTTGGAGACTTGTATGCGATGAGAAAGATTTTCACCTCATAAGACCTTATTATGTACATGTACCTATTTATTTGTGTTTAAAACTTTTTACGCGGTGATACTGCATGAAACTTATCTCGATTTGTCTTTCACGGTTCTTCGGAAACGATGTAAAACAACATTTCACACATGAGGTTCATAAGGATCTTCTTCATTGCTTGGCAATTTTGCAGAGGACGAGTTCCAAGCGGCAATTTTCGCACCGAGTACATGTAGACGACAAGGATTTTTTCAAACTTTGACTAGTATATTGAATCTAGAACGATTAGCTTTAAATTTGAGTTGGAGAAGCTCTAAAAATTCCATTTTGCCGGAATATGTCTAGTTGACAATTTAAGCAAATTTTACAGTTGCAAGAGTTACCGAAGATTTTTCAATCTTTGTTTACAATTTTGTTTATGCCATCCCACCGAGCGTACTGCTTATTAATGTCGACTTCGGCCTCGAGCCAATGTAATGTCCAGGTTAAAGTTTTCCAGCATTTTAGGAGCTACAAAGGGATCTTCACTTTTGGCTCGGCTATGTTGGTACATTTATCTCATTTGGACGCAAAATCCACTACCATACAAATAAATGATTCTAAATGGCAATTCCTGCACAGAATGCATGCAGGACAGTCATCAAGGAATTTTTCAAACTTTGACTTGTATATTGTATCTAGAACGTTTAGCTTTGAATTTGACCCCTTCAGAATGTATAGACCAGCTTCAAGGCGAGTCCCAGGTCAGGACAAGGAGAAGGTCCGGGTTTTGCTAAGAAATCTATAGCAACCTTATCCTATGCGAAAAAAGCTGGTTCCCTTTTGGCTTGGCTATTTTGTAATAGTGGAAAAGTTTCACAAAAATCATTTTGTCAAAATATTTCTAGTTGACAATATGAGCAAACTTTACAGTCGGGAGAGTTACCAAAGTTCTTCATTGTCATTGGGTCATGGCCATCTTCACCCAATGATGCCAAACTCGGCATCGGCCGTGAGTACAATCTAATGTTCACGATAATGTATTCCAACGTTTTTCAAACATAACACGGCAGCCTTACGAAGCAGCTACGAAGGGATCTTCACTTTTGGCTATATCGCCATTTTTATCTTTGATGGTCGCAACATTCATTACGTTCACAAACATCGACATGCACAATTTCCAGAAGTCTTCCAGCTCCTATCATTTTGATTGGATGGCTTTCTTACATTTACTTACCAAATACGCATGGTACTTACGTATCTTACGTATCTTATTAAAAAGTCTCAAAGACCAAAATAACGCATTGGATGAAAGAAATCAATTTACATACAATACAGATTTTTTATTGTTGCGTTAAATTTTCGAGGAAGCACACTAGATTCTTTGACGTACACAAGATCCATTGTATTCTTACTCTTAAAGATTACATAGCGATCTCCCATTTTCGCGATTTCCCGTGTTTTTCATTCTGGCTAAGATAAGAAGGGGGCAGCGGTATAAATTCAGGCATATTGATTAGGGTCAGGTGTAATCTTATCATATTATTGGACATTTGGTATTGGATCGGGTTTCGGTTCTGCATTCGGCCACCTTCGGCTAAAATTTCGCCAATCACCAATGTAACGACAGGTAAATGTCTTCCAGCGTTTTACAAAACAATCTTACCCAGAGATTAATTCCCCGCAACATACAATTATGACGTCTGTTTAATATAAGAAAGGTTTCGAGAAATCATTTTTAACTAATCTCGACCTATCTTTCACGGTTCTTCGGAAACGATGTAAAACAACATTTCACACATGAGGTTCTTCATAAGGATCTTCTTCATTGCTTGGCAATTTTGCAGAGGACGAGTTCCAAGCGGCAATTCTCGCACCGAATACATGTAGACGACAAGGATTTTTTCAAACTTTGACTAGTATATTGAATCTAGAACGATTAGCTTTAAATTTGAGTTGGAGATGCTTTAAAAATTCCATTTTGCCGGAATATGTCTAGTTGACAATTTAAGCAAATTTTACGTCCAGGTTAAAGTTTTCCAGCATTTTAGGAGCTACAAAGGGATCTTCACTTTTGGCTCGGCTATGTTGGTACATTTATCTCATTTGGACGCAAAATCCACTACCATACAAATAAATGATTCTAAATGGCAATTCCTGCACAGAATGCATGCAGGACAGTCATCAGGGATTTTTTCAAACTTTGACTGGTATATTGTATCTAGAACGTTTAGCTTTGAATTTGACCCCTTCCGAATGTATAGACCAGCTTCAAGGCGAGTCCCAGGTCAGGACAAGGAGAAGGTCCGGGTTTTGCTAAGAAATCTATAGCAACCTTATCCTATGCGAAAAAAGCTGGTTCCCTTTTGGCTTGGCTATTTTGTAATAGTGGAAAAGTTCCACAAATCTCATTTTGTAAAAATATTTCTAGTTGACAATATGAGCAAATTTTACAGTCGGGAGAGTTACCAAAGTTCTTCATTGTCATTGGGTCATGGCCATCTTCGCCCAATGATGCCAAACTCGGCATCGGCCGTGAGTACAATCTAATGTTCAGGATAATGTATTCCAACGTTTTTCAAACATAACACGGACATAGCCTTACGAAGCAGCTACGAAGGGATCTTCACTTTTGGCTATATCGCCATTTTTATCTTTGATGGTCGCAACATTCATTACGTTCACAAACATCGACATGCACAATTTCCAGAAGTCTTCCAGCTCCTATCATTTTGATTGGATGGCTTTCTTACATTTACTTACCAAATACGCATGGTACTTATATCTTTAAAAAGTCTCAAAGACCAAATAACTCATTGGATGAAAGAAATCAATTTACATACAATACAGATTTTTTATTGTTGCGTTAAATTTTCGAGGAAGCACACTAGATTCGTTGACGTACACAAGATCCATTGTATTCTTACTCTTAAATATTACTGGGCAGTTCAGTTTTCCGTGTTTTTCAGTCTGGCTGAGCTTCTGATAAGAAGTGGGGGCAGCGGTATAAATACAGGCAAATTGATTAGGGTCAGGTGTAATCTTATCACATTATTTGACATTTGGAATTGGATCGGGTTTCGGTTCTGCATTCGGCCACCTTCGGCTAAAACTTCGCCAAAAAATCACCAATGTAACGATCAGGTCTTCCAGCGATTTACAAAACAATCCACAGCAATCTTACCCAGAGATTGATTCCCCGCAACATACAATTACGTAATGTTTTGACGTCTGTTTAATATAAGAAAGGTTTCGAGAAATCATTTTAAACTAATCTCGACTTATATTTCACGGTTCTTCGGATACTATGTAAAACAACATTTCACAACTACACTTCCACGTAATGATCTTTTTTTGCATTAGGATAACTTGAAATCTTTGTAAGGTTTTAAATTTTTTGTAAGTTTAACCATTTAGTAATAAACTTTAAATAACACCGCTATAAGTAAAATTATTACTGCGGCGGTTGGTGCCTGTATTCTACTTAAACGTTAAGCAGTAGGAAGGATATAATTTTATTCGAAATGTAAAAAACCTAGTCGCGTGCGCTGGTTGCAGGTGACAGGTCATTAAAACGTATGTTCACATTTTTTTGAAGGAAATAGAAAATTGAACCTGAGCTTCTGTTTTATAAAATGGCCCCGCACTAGCTTATAACTCAGAGAGTGTTATTCCCATTATGTTTCCAATAAAACCTCGATGAAAACGCACGCCGCCGCCACCAGGAAATTTTCTATTGGCAGGAATAACGTTTATAAGGTTTTTGGATAGAGGTCGCTAGAATGGAGACCTGTATGCGATGAGAAAGATTTTCACCTCATAAGACCTTATTATGTACATGTACCTATTTATTTGTGTTTAAAACTTTTTACGCGGTGATACTGCATGAAACTTATCTCGATTTGTCTTTCACGGTTCTTCGGAAACGATGTAAAACAACATTTCACACATGAGGTTCATAAGGATCTTCTTCATTGCTTGGCAATTTTGCAGAGGACGAGTTCCAAGCGGCAATTTTCGTACCGAGTACATGTAGACGACAAGGATTTTTTCAAACTTTGACTAGTATATTGAATCTAGAACGATTAGCTTTAAATTTGAGTTGGAGAAGCTCTAAAAATTCCATTTTGCCGGAATATGTCTAGTTGACAATTTAAGCAAATTTTACAGTTGCAAGAGTTACCGAAGATTTTTCAATCTTTGTTTACAATTTTGTTTATGCCATCCCACCGAGCGTACTGCTTATTAATGTCGACTTCGGCCTCGAGCCAATGTAATGTCCAGGTTAAAGTTTTCCAGCATTTTAGGAGCTACAAAGGGATCTTCACTTTTGGCTCGGCTATGTTGGTACATTTATCTCATTTGGACGCAAAATCCACTACCATACAAATAAATGATTCTAAATGGCAATTCCTGCACAGAATGCATGCAGGACAGTCATCAAGGAATTTTTCAAACTTTGACTTGTATATTGTATCTAGAACGTTTAGCTTTGAATTTGACCCCTTCAGAATGTATAGACCAGCTTCAAGGCGAGTCCCAGGTCAGGACCTCTTCGACCGCTGCCCCTCTTCGACCGCTGCTTCGCGTCGGGGAGGTTCCCGAAGGTGTGGAAGGAGGGGGCGCTGTGCCTCCTCCGAAAAGCGGGTCGGCCGGAGGATTCACCCTCCGGCTATCGGCCGATCGTCCTCTTGGACGACGCGGCCAAACTCCTTGAGAGCGTGATCGCGACACGCCTCAAGGAGCACCTGGGGGGGACCGGCCCCGACTTGTCCGAGGCCCAGTACGGGTTTCGGGCGGGCCGGTCCACGGTGGATGCGCTCCTCGAGTTAAGGCGCATCACCCGGGAGGGGGCGAGAGCGGGGGGGAGGGGTGTTGGCGGTGTCGTTCGACATCGCCAATGCGTTCAACTCCATCCCCCACGCCACAATATTGGAGGCGCTCCGGTATCACGGAGTGCCTCCATACCTGAGGGCCCTGCTGACGGACTACCTCCAAGGCCGGGAGGTACTGTTCGTCGGCAGGGACGGCCGCATGAGGCGGCGGCCGGTGGAGTCGGGTGTCCCGCAGGGGTCGGTCCTAGGACCACTCCTGTGGGATATCGGCTACGATTGGCTCCTCCGGGGCGCCCTCCCCGACGGCGTGGGTGTCATTTGCTATGCGGATGACACCCTCGTCACAGCGCGGGGGCGCGACTTCGGGGAGGCGGCCGACCGAGCGTCGGAGGGGGGAACCCTGGTCGCCCGTCGTATCGGGCGGCTGGGACTGAGGGTGGCGCTCCACAAGACCGAGGCCATATATTTTCATGGGCCTCGGGGGGAGCCGCCGCCTGACGCCCACGTCGTGGTGGCGGGGAGCAGGGTGGAGGTGCGGGCCCAGATAAAATATCTGGGCCTCGTAATATCGAGCAGGTGGAAGTTTACGGAGCACTTCCGCCTGCTCCAAGAGCGCCTCGTGAAGGCGGCGAGGGGCCTTAGCTGGCTCCTCCCGAATATCGGGGGTCCTGCGGTGGCATGCCGGCGTCTATATGCCGGCGTGCTGCGTAGTATGGCCCTCTACGGTGCGCCCGTGTGGGCGCACGACCTGGGGGAGTACAACCGTGCCCTGCTCCGTAAGCCCCAACGCGCCATCGCACAGCGAATGGCGCGGGCTTACGGCACGGTTGGACACGGGGCGGCATGTGCCATGGCGGGCACTCCGCCATGGTACTTCGAGGCCGAGGTGCTGGCCGCCGTCTACCACTGGACGGCGGACAAGCGGGCTCAGGGGGAGCCCGCAGCACCTGAGGAGAGGGTCGCCGTCTGGCGAAGGGCCCGCGAGGTCATGCTCCGCCGGTGGTCGGCGGAGATGGCCAACGCGGACGACGGGCGGTGGACCCTGGACGCCGTCGGTCCAGTCATTGAGGGATGGATCGACCGGAGGCATGGGTTCCTCACCTACCGTCTGGTGCAGGTCTTGTCCGGGCACGGCAGCTTCGGACATTTCCTGTGCCGGATCCAAAGGGAGGGATCCACGGCGTGCCACCACTGTGGCGCGCCGGACGACACAGCGTGGCACACCCTGGCCGAATGTCCGGCCTGGGATGTGCCACGTCGTCGCCTCCAGGCGTCCGCTGGCCCGGACCTCTCGCTGCCCGGCTTGGTGTACGCCATGCTGGGCTCCGAGGCGGTCTGGGTCGCGGTGGCCTCTTTCTGCGAGGACGTAATGTCGCAGAAGGAGGCTGCGGAGCGGGTGCGTGAGAACGATCCTCTCGCGCCCCCGCACCGCAGACGTCGAAGGGGCCGGACGAGGCGCGATCGCGCCCAAGTCCAGCCTGGTGGTGGCCAGTGGGCGGGGGACGTGGGAATCCACCTGCCCGCATTGCACGGTCCACCACCGTCGACGGGTGGGAACAATCGGGCGCTCCCGGTCGTTCCCACAGGCCCCCCTTCACCGCGGGGGGGTCAAAATGGGCCCGTCGTGCAGTAGACGGGCCCATCGCCGGTGAAGTCGTGGCGTAGGGCCGACGGTCCGGGCCCCACGGCTTCACCACAAAGGCGAAGACGGAGCGCCGCGGTGTTTTAGTGGGTAGTCCCCTGGGCGACGTGTCAGTTGCCCAGGCGGGAGTCCCACACACGCCCCCCGCCACCCCGGTGGGGGGTACGGTGCGTAAATGCATTTCACCGCGAGAACAAAAAAAAAAAAAAAAAAAAAAAGGTCAGGACAAGGAGAAGGTCCGGGTGTTGCTAAGAAATCTATAGCAACCTTATCCTATGCGAAAAAAGCTGGTTCCCTTTTGGCTTGGCTATTTTGTAATAGTGGAAAAGTTCCACAAATCTCATTTTGTAAAAATATTTCTAGTTGACAATATGAGCAAATTTTACAGTCGGGAGAGTTACCAAAGTTCTTCATTGTCATTGGGTCATGGCCATCTTCGCCCAATGATGCCAAACTCGGCATCGGTCGTGAGTACAATCTAATGTTCAGCATAATGTATTCCAACGTTTTTCAAACATAACAAGGCAGCCTTCCAAAGCGGCTACGAAGGGATCTTCACTTTTGGCTATTTCGCCATTTTTATCTTTGATGGTCGCAACATTCATTACGTTCACAAACATCGACATGCACAATTTCCAGAAGTCTTCCAGCTCCTATCATTTTGATTGGATGGCTTTCTTACATTTACTTACCAAATACGCATGGTACTTACGTATCTTACGTATCTTATTAAAAAGTCTCAAAGACCAAAATAACGCATTGGGTGAAAGAAATCAATTTACATACAATACAGATTTTTTATTGCTGCGTTAAATTTTCGAGGAAGCACACTAGATTCGTTGACGTACACAAGATCCATTGTATTCTTACTCTTAAATATTACTGGGCAGTTCAGTTTTCCGTGTTTTTCAGTCTGGCTGAGCTTCTGATAAGAAGTGGGGGCAGCGGTATAAATTCAGGCAAATTGATTAGGGTCAGGTGTTATCTTATCATATTATTGGACATTTGGTATTGGATCGGGTTTCGGTTCTGCATTCGGCCACCTTCGGCTAAAACTTCGCCAATCACCAATGTAACGTACGGGTAAATGTCTTCCAGCTTTTTACAAAACAATCCACAGCAAAACATCTCGACCTATCTTTCACGGTTCTTCGGAAACGATGTAAAACATTTCACACATGAGGTTCTTCATAAGGATCCTCTTCGTTGGTAAATGGATAACACAGAGGACGAGTTCCAAGCGGCAATTCCTGCACTGAACGCATGCGGGACAGTCATCAAGGAATTTTTCAAACTTTGACTAGTATATTGTATCTAGAACGTTTGGCATTAAATTCGACCCCTTCTGAATGTATAGACCAGCTTCAAGTCCCAGGTCAGGACAAGGAGAAGGTCCGGGTTTTGCTAAGAAATCTATAGCAACCTTATCCTATGCGAAAAAAGCTGGTTCCCTTTTGGCTTGGCTATTTTGTAATAGTGGAAAAGTTCCACAAATCTCATTTTGTCAAAATATTTCTAGTTGACAATATGAGCAAATTTTACAGTCGGGAGAGTTACCAAAGTTCTTCATTGTCATTGGATTATGGCCACCTTCGTCCAATGATGCCAAACTCGGCATCGGCCGTGAGTACAATCTAATGTTCACGATAATGTATTCCAACGTTTTTCAAACATAACACGGCAGCCTTACGAAGCAGCTACGAAAGGATCTTCACTTTTGGCTATATCGCCATTTTTATCTTTGATGGTCGCAACATTCATTACGTTCACAAACATCGACATGCACAATTTCCAGAAGTCTTCCAGCTCCTATCATTTTGATTGGATGGCTTTCTTACATTTACTTACCAAATACGCATGGTACTTACGTATCTTACGTATCTTATTAAAAAGTCTCAAAGACCAAAATAACGCATTGGGTGAAAGAAATCAATTTACATACAATACAGATTTTTTATTGCTGCGTTAAATTTTCGAGGAAGCACACTAGATTCGTTGACGTACACAAGATCCATTGTATTCTTACTCTTAAATATTACTGGGCAGTTCAGTTTTCCGTGATTTTCAGTCTTGCTGAGCTTCTGATAAGAAGTGGGGGCAGCGGTATAAATACAGGCAAATTGATTAGGGTCAGGTGTAATCTTATCACATTATTTGACATTTGGAATTGGATCGGGTTTCGGTTCTGCATTCGGCCACCTTCGGCTAAAACTTCGCCAAAAAATCACCAATGTAACGATCAGGTCTTCCAGCGATTTACAAAACAATCCACAGCAATCTTACCCAGAGATTGATTCCCCGCAACATACAATTACGTAATGTTTTGACGTCTGTTTAATATATGAAAGGTTTCGAGAAATCATTTTAAACTAATCTCGACCTATCTTTCACGGTTCTTCGGATACTATGTAAAACAACATTTCACAACTACACTTCCCCGTAATGATCTTTTTTGCATTAGGATAACTGTTCAAATCAAAATCTTTGTAAGGTTTTAATTTTTTGTAAGTTTAACCATTTAGTAATAAACTTTAAATAACACCGCTATAAGTAAATTTATTACTGCGGCGGTTGGTGCCTGTATTCTACTTAAACGTTAAGCAGTAGGAAGGAAATAATTTTATTCGAAATGTAAAAATCCTACAGTCGCGTGCGCTGGTTGCAGGTGACAGGTCATTAAAACGTATGTTCACATTTTTTTGAAGGAAATACCTGAGCTTCTGTTTTATAAAATGGCCCCGCACTAGCTTATAACTCCGTGTTATTCCCATTATGTTTCCAATAAAACCTCGATGAAAGCGCACGCCGCCGCCACCAGGAAGTTTTCTATTGGCGAGAATAACGTTTATAAGGTTTTTGGATAGAGTTCGCTAGTTTGGAGACTTGTATGCGATAAGACTCATAAGACCGTATTATGTACATTTTCCTATTTATTTGTGTTTTAAACTTTTTACGCGGTGATATACTGCATGAAACTTATCTCGATTTGTCTTTCACGGTTCTTCGGAAACGATGTAAAACAACATTTCACACGACGACGAGTCCAAGCGGCAATTTCCGCACTGGATACAGTCAGGACAGTCATCAAGGAATTTTTCAAACTTTGACTAGTATATTGAATCTAGAACGATTAGCTTTAAATTTGAGTTGGAGAAGCTCTAAAAATTCCATTTTGCCGGAATATGTCTAGTTGACAATTTAAGCAAATTTTACAGTTGCAAGAGTTACCGAAGATTTTTCAATCTTTGTTTACAATTTTGTTTATGCCATCCCACCGAGCGTTCCACTTATTAATGTCGACTTCGGCCTCGAGCCAATGTAATGTCCAGGTTAAAGTTTCCCGGCGTTTTAGGAGCTACAAAGGTATCGTCACTTTTGGATCGGCTATGTTGGTACCTTTATCGCATTTGGACGCAAAATCCACTGCCATACAAATAAATTAACTATTTCCAAGTTCGCATGGTATCATCGCATGTTCTGTCACTAATTTACCTGTGATAGGTTCACAAACATCGACATGCACAATTTCCAGAAGGTTTCCAGTTCGCATCATTTTGCTTGGTTGGCTTTCTTACATTAAGCCAATAAGCATGGTCCTTATGTCTTTAATAAAAAGAAAAAATCTAAAACCAAATAAAGCATAGAATGAAATAAAAAAATTACATAAATTACTATCATCAGTCCCTTTCAAAATCCGTGAGATCTGGGAAGCTGATTTTTGGCGCTTGCGTTAAATTTTCGACGACACACACAAATCCGTCGTTCTCATAAAGTACGTACTTAAAAAGCGCCAATTCTCAATCGAATCCTTTCAATCTGACTGAGCGCTTAGAAAGTTAGAAAGTGGGGGCGATGGTGTAGAATCAGGCAAATTGATTCAGGGCAGGTGCATTCTTACCACATTATTTCTTACAAATTTGTAAATTAAACTTTTAGTTTACAATTTTACAGCCCACAGATTGTAGCTACCATATTTATTCTAATAAACCTCGATGTAAGCCCATGTCGCTCTGATCTGAAGCAACTGGCTGGAAAAACATTTATTGCGTTTTTAGATAGATATCGCTAGTACGGAGAGAAAGAGTACTTGTATCTGATAGGAAAGATTTTTCTCGAGGAAAATTTGAGTGTTCTTGTGTTTATCCTATTTATTATTTTTCACTTTTATCCTATGACGTGCTGTCGTTATAAAACATGTTAAAATATCGTCAATAAATTGTATTTTTAAGTTAATGTAAATGTTTTGTATCACTCATTTGCTACATGCGGGGAACTTTCTTTTTGAAGTAATGAAATAAACAGCTTTGTACGAAGATATGTTTTATTATTTACTGATCTTTTAATATATTTTTCCAAAAGTTGTTATTTATCTTAAAATAAAACCACGTTGTTCTTACAAAACTTTATTTTGAAATCATGGTTATTATCTATTAACAGTATGGTTACATTAGGCCAGTGAAGTTAGGATATTAAAATCGTTTTTACAAACATGATATGCCTACTCTAATACAGAATTATCGTTAACATACACTCAGATATTACTCACACCTTAAATAAACTAAACTATGGTCCATGTATGTTAACAGATAATCAACACAAATTCAAACTCACAATTACCCCAAATGAGTAAAATAAACTAAAAAAAATAATAAACTTGTATAAAAAGTTAAAATAAATGCAATCTATAAAAAACTTCTATTTAACATTAAGATAATGAAATTTAATTTAACAAACGATATTACGGTTTCTTAAATAGTTTAAGGTTAATTTCATTGTGTGCCGTATGATTATTATTTCTATACTCTCAAATATAGAGAATATAATCATTATCTTTTTTATACCCTTTGCACAAAGTGCCATTTCCACACCCTTTGAAGGTTTTCATACATCACCAAAACAAGGCACATAGTACATTTTGGTATATTGCTGATACGTATCCTCACTCCTAATTCACATCACCAATGAGATTTATTTGCATAAGTGATAATTACATTGTCATTATGTCATTTTATGAAACTGTAAACGTGTAACAATTTTTGAGTTGTATTCAGTAAATTTACACCAACATTTTATAAATAAAGCAGCTACAGATCTTACTTCTTCATTTGTTGTCTTCGGGCAAGCACTAATGATACAGCCTTCAATTAACAATACAACTCGAAAACAATTACACAGCTAGTCTTTAATCTACACGAAACATTAAATTTATAAAAATATCTATAATCTATGCTAAGTTATTAGATTTTAGTGTAACCGGGATAGGCTAAGGATTCAGATTAACAACATATACCTTTTCAAATGGACGTTACAACGATTAGTCTACAAACGTACTACAAAGTTTTAGTAGTGGGTTAGAAATAAATGCATTTTGGAGAATGTAGACACTACATACAAGTGATTGTTCCTGAAGTTCCGTTAAGTTTGCCGAGTGTTTGTTGATCGTTAGCAGGTTAGATAGTTGGTCTACCAGAGACCAGAGGAGTAGCCACCAGGGGGCACGCGGTTGTGAAGGATGAGGCTGGAGCCGTTGATAGAAGTCACCGTGTTGATCTGACCGTTCATCGACTTGTAGTCACCAGTGATGGGGTTCCCTTCTGCAATACAAACAACCACCGTCAAATTGACAATCACGAAGATGATGGAACAGCTAGTACTAAAGATCAACATAAAACCAACGATGAAACTTTAAACTAAGAAGAAAGTACCTACTAGTTCTAGTGAAAACGAACGAACTGTTTACTCTAGTGATTTAAACGTCAGGATCGTTACAATTACAATGGTTCAAATTAACATCTAGTCATGAATTCAATTATAGGTAGACAATGATAATATCAAAATAGTAGTAATGGCAAAAAAAGTTCTAGGGAATAATTTCGTCATGCAAGTAACTACCAATAAAAAATGCCTAATTTTAAACATCAATAAATATTACAGGAAACTAGAAAGATAAAACACACAAATAATACTGAAAAAGATAATCGATATGGAAGACAATAAGCTGAAAAAAAAAAACTAAAGTACATTTCGGTTATTAAATACCTGTAACTACAAAATGATAACACTAAAAATACTATTGGCTTAACACAATCATTATACTTGAGGCATCAACTGTATCCAATACAAAATCAACGACAACAGCTACGCAAGTTTTTGTCGATGAGTGCTTAATTCTCAAGACATGAAGGAGCCGTCCTAAATTCTTTTGCCAACAGCAAATAAAAATGTGCCTTTTTATAAAGATTTAAACGTGCAGTATTTATAACCCTTCAGTCAAATTAAACACCCACCCAGACAGTTGTCTCTCACGGATGTAGTCTACATAAGTAGTCTGTGGTGTCAAGTCATTTGCATGCCGATATCGGTCAAAGAGGTATCCGGGGACGTGTTTGTGGAATATAGGAGGGAATCCATTCAAAGTATGCGGCCCAGGAGCTACTGGGGTCTGGAGAAGAGTAAAGTCAGGAATTGGCCCGTCTTTATCATACTTAAAAAGTGTGGGCGGTGGATGAGAGTTAGCGACAAGAAAAGGATCTACAGGACCGTCCAGAGTACGAATCGGATCGTACTTGTAATCTGGCTTTGGACGCTCGCCAAAAGAGGACGTCAAACCAACGAAAGCATAAGGAGGCAAGGGATGATGAGGAATTTTGTGTTCGGTCGGCTCTAGATAGTGCTGGGCCGGAAACGGGGGCCAGTGTCTGTCGAGGATCACCTGAGGTGACAGCGAATCAGGGTTTATGACTGGGTGTCTCATTTCAGGATCGTCGGTCTTCAGACCGAGAAGCGTGTACGGAGTTTGTCTGACATGAGGGTAGGGTTTGGTCGCGGACTCGACGTAGTAGTCGGCCGGCTTGGGGGGCCACTCGGCGGTGACGTATCTGTGCGCGGGCAGCGGGCGGAGGTGTGCGGGGGAGGGCGGGGAGGGGTCGGCACCTCGCAGGCCGGCGGCGGGGTGGCGGCGGCGCGGGGGCGGCAGCAGCACGCCGTCGCCGGTCACTGGGTTCCTCCGAGGTGGCACATACGACGCTGACCATCCAGAATAAACGGTTTTCATTCGTTCCACTAGATGCGGACCTAACGTTCTTTGCATTCGAAATCGCCGATGCGCCATGCATCGCTAGTTTTTCCGCATCGATTGTAGTGTGATATCTTTTTTTATCTGTTTTGCATGTTATTGCAATTTATTACAATCTCTCTTTAGCTTAGAACGTTAGCTACGCATTTTACTGTTTCTAACATTAGCCTGCTTTCTTATTTAACTTGTTATTAGATATTCATACGTGCAGTTACATTTATTTCTTTCGTGTTAGGTATTATCATTGATTTATCACCAGGTTTAGTTACTTATAAGTACTTAAATATTTGTATTCATCATGCTTCATCCTAAAGCCATAATTAGGTATTTGTGTCAATAAATTTATACATGTAATGAATTAACAAATAAATAAAATAGTAGTTAAAGTGTTGGTATGCGTAATCTTATAGAAGTCAGTGAACGAACTTTGGTCAAGTAACAGAGCATAAAAGCTAATAAGTATGTAGTATAAAAAGCGTATGTAGGTAATAAGTATTTATGTATGAATCCTAGCGTGTGCTTGTGCCAAAATACAAGATGATTTTTGACCACAGAGCGTGACCAAAATTAGGCTGTAATTTTAACTGTGTAATGGAAAAGTTTCAAATTACTGTAACTTTAAAGCTTTTAGTAACTGAAGCTTCATCACATTGTTATATTTCAATAAAGAAAAATTCCCCGAACCATGACAATTTATCTCATCGCTGATCCTACAGTTTCCATTTCACTTGTCTAGCACTGTGAGCGCCACGTATATGCATATATTATGGTGTATTATATGATATGATATTAGCGTCAACAACTAGTCGTGCTAGAACCGTGCCTACAACGGAAACGACTCACAGTTGCCGGGGGCCTCCGTCTCACCTCTGCTGGGGGAAGAAGCCACGCTGCCATTCATCTTGGTCGGCGACTGCGACGGGCTGTGGCCGTTCCCGTTGGCCATCTTCCCGTTCTCAGCGAAGTTGATGTTGCTGCGAATGGTGTCCGTGATCATGGGAGACACGTTCGCTGCTTTGGCAGCCTGGAATATTCAGAAAGAACAGCTACAAACCAACGCACAGAGTTATTTAGATCACGAGACGCTTCAATAGCTCTGCGGCTTTTCAAATATGAGATTGCTTCCAATTAAGTTGAATAAAAGCCGTTTTTAGCCTCTAGGAATGTCGATCGGCATTCCAAAGGCCTTTTTAAATAGTAACTTGCATCAATGAGTCTAAAGATAGTTCTCTCGGGCACATCGTCGTACATCCGTGGCGCCGAATTCGTGCATGCATTTTTGAACAAATGACTCGCCCGTGCGTGTAGCACGCGATTAACTAACGGCATTTACCGTGCTCTGTTACGACGGGTTTTTGACGAATTTTAGAAAATATTGATTTGTTTTCCCGTCATCATTTTAAAGATTATATAACCAGGTGTTTTCTGTCATTAATAAAAAGGCGGTTCGAACATCTGTTGCAACTTCAAAGGCTTCAGCAGGAAATATAATATACTGTCTATCCAGTGCCTATTAGTAGCGAGGTTGTGAAGCCTCTCTGAATGAGTGAATCAAGGCATCTGTCATGCTATTATTAGAATCTACTGCGTCTGTTATCTACGTACGTTGTAATTTATTTTTAAGGACAATGTAGATTCTTAGTCCTATATCACAATATTCTTCGTATTTCAGTAGATATTTCAACACGCTATGCTACTGGATGGTAAAAAGAAAAGAACCTTCTCCCTCGACTATGATAGAATCTAGAAAAGTACCCAACTTAACTTGTATTATACGAGCGACCCGCCCACGCTTCGCAATGGCGTAATTTTGACCGACTTGCTCACGAAACATTGATTTTTGGCTAACTTAAAAAAACTTTTTCCTGTTGTTCTTTATTTACAAATTAAAATGAATAAATTCCCTAAAAGATGGCTAAAACCGCATTAAAATCCGTTGTGTAGTATAGGAGGAGTTAGCAGCCAAACATACAAACAGACAGAATTAGCGACTTGGATTTATACTATGTAATGATAATGATGATGAAACCGACCTGTCCGAAGAGTCTGGAGTGCGTGTCCCGGGGCCGCGTGGGCGTGTCGCGCAGCACGCGCGGCTTGGTCGACCCGTTCTTGACGGGAGAGCCGTCCAGCTGGTCGGCGCTGAAGATCTCACCGATGCTGCTCTTGGGCGCGTTCGGCACTCTGGAAACAATAACAAACGTTGGTTTAAAGTTAACCTTTTTAACGCAGCGTGTGCATACTGCGTGCCGAAGAGTTGTAAAAGGGTCACCGAGTTGAAGTGATAATCTTACGATTTAGGTACCGATTAGCTAAAAAAATTAAAACTAAAGAGAATACTTTATTATTTCGCAATATCCTAACTGTAATAGAAATGTGAAGAACTTTATATCTATAGCTTTAGCTTATTTTGTTGTGCGGTTTTGCTAAACGATATTAAATAGGCACCTAAACTATATTACTAACCTATGATCCTACCAAGTGATTTACTGCATTCGTCACGTCTCGACACATCGCCGCTCTCAATCATTGCCCAATTAAGTTCACCGACCGAAACCCATCGAAATTTTTGAACCCTTTTAAACCTTTTTAATAGAAAAGTATCGTATGCCGTATTGATTCAGTGTAGAATGACTGTGGGGAGCCCTCGTCCCCACAGGAAGCTAGGCCCCTCCCGTTAGCGGGCACATACCTAAATGATGGTCATGCATGTTATGCATTCAAAGGGTGACTGGACACGGGTCATTATGAATAGAGGTATTGATTTTTGATGCATCGTATTACTGGGGCTTTGATATATGAATCTACCTAACTCGTGATGTTGGTTTGATGATTTTAAAATTTCCCATGCGTATAAATTAGTCTGTGATCTTTCTCTTATTTTATCCTCTAATACACTTGTTCTAGAAATATCCTTAAGTATACTTCAAACAGGTTAGATTCCATCTCGAAATACCCACAACTATCCACCACTGTCTCACCCTGTGCTACATATTATCCTTGTATAAGTAAATACAGACAACCAATTAATTCTACGCAGAGATATGTCTAAACAAGTTACTCGCAGCCTTACTCGGCCACGTGAAGTGTGTAAATGAGTTTTGCAGTTAGCTGTCGGGACAATTTGCCAGCACATACCGCCAGTCTGATCTCAAGATAAAGTGGCTTTTCATAGGGAATATGTTGTTTTGTAAGTGAGAGATTGTATCGAGATAATTCATTGATGATTGGTCTCGTAAGTTAGACGTAAGATTGGTTTATATATAATATGGTGACCGATTATCTAGGATTTAGTTAAGTTCATGCTGTAGTTATGATAGATCACATTAAAAACCCATTAAAGTTTTCTATGTACCTGTTAGGTTTTGCCGATGCGTCTTAGGGCATTTACTTCCGGAGTCAGTTGGTCGTGTCTCTTACGGAACACCCTGTGTATAAAAAATACGGTTCCTGCAAGACGTCGCTATCAAATATATTTTTATAATTAAATGAATGATTCGTTCCTATTAACTAACTACTACTAAATATGAACTTAAATTAAAGAGATTTTAAGGCAATGTTTTCAAAGAATGTAAATGTCTTTAAACTCCACTTGGCTTCGTTCATTTATTGAAAACGTCCTCAATTTCGAAAAAAATACTAAATTACTCTTCATTTAGGTGTGTTCAAAACCTTTTCCAGTTATTTATGTAATAACGTAATTACCTGTCTGTTTACATAAAAAGAAAAAAGAAACTGCTGAAAATTACTGTAATTTATGCAAATTGATGCTGAACAGTCGGAACAGAGGCTGAGTGACAGTAAAAGGTTCTTTTTTGTAGCCATTAAGCGACAAAAAGTGTTTAAAAATAAAGCAACAAACTGTTCTCTATACACCGTGATTTATATGTGGCTTCTGACCCGAAGCTCTACCCTACGCAACTACCTAACTACGAAAAAAAACTTTCACTCTATTAGTTTTTCCTTTGCGAAGCTTCTACACAAGTTATTTTCATGTAAAAGGAACCCTTAGGTAAGTACATGAAACTTTTCTCATGCGTAAATGCAAATGATGTGTCAAATTAACGAGTGTACCCCAGAACCGGTTATTACCAGTTAAAGAGACGGACGCCATTGGCTACACCGAGTATAATTGCATTAATGGATATTTATGAACGCACTCGACAACATTTTCTGCTCATTTGCTGCAAGATTGATAATTAGCAATTAAAGTGAATGATTTATTGACGTGCCTGCGTGCAAAATTTTATCTGCTTTGATAAATCCCTTTGGTGTTTAAATGGAATGCAGGGTTTAATAACACAAGTATTTATAAATTAACTCATTTTTTAGTTTGTGTATTCAGTTTTTCGAGGGTGTAAGTGTACTTCATATCAATGTAAATGTAAATGCAAGAACTAATGACCACAAGATAATTCAATTTTACTTCCAAATCTTTTGGAAACAAAATATAGCGTGGATTGTAAGAAACACAATTAAAATTGCGTTGTTATTGCTATTGCAATACCAAGTACGATTCCCTCACTCCTTTCATATAAATCTCTTCCTTATAAAGTGGAAATCAACACCTCATGCGCTCCCTAGAAACGCAGCCTACATCTAACCAAAGCCACATGTCTTGCTGGAGTTATATGTACGTTCGGCATCCATTGCGTCTTCAGTATGAAAGGGACATTGTTCTCTGTCAAACAAAGCCACCGGCAGACGCTGTGTTGAGATAAAATCTCGCTTGTACCGACGAACTTGGCTTTACTGCCATGATAAAATAGATAGATGCTTTGCGATGAAGTGAAATAAACGAATTATTTATTCCACTATGTTCATCTGGGTGCTATCACCTAGGTGAACTGATTCTAAGGTGAACAATAGACACTAAAAATCCAAGTGAACATAGTGGTATAATCCCAATAAAAGGAAATAAAATAAATATGTTTTTAAAGGCCAAGTGACTTTAAATAAATATTTCCTAACCTTTAAGATGTATGGATGAAATAATACAACACAACTTTCAAAGATTTAACAACCATTAATTCTTCGCCTGTAAGATAGCCCACGTAACATAATATCGTAGCTGTATCATTTACCTCGGTTAGAAATCGACAAAGATAAAGTTAAAATCGTGCTAAATACACTTTCTTGTTAAGAGGAGGTTGTATTAAACTTAGCAGTTAGTTTGAACCTATTTATTGATTGGTACTTAGAACCTATAGTTAATTCCCTCAAATGTATAAAGGAAGTACCTACATTCAGCGTTGTATATTCTATCTTAATTAGTTAGTATCTACAGGGTCTGATAATTAAAAAACTGGCTATGAAGAGGATTTATAAATGATTTTTTTGCTATTTTTTATTATGTCTACACTATAGTAAACTAACATTCTTATAACTATTATTATGTATAACGATTTATTTTTAGCAATACCTTTCAGCTTTTGAAATGTTAACGAATTGTTAACACTACTATTTTTTTATTTCTTTCATTGACAATATCAAAAGTAATTTTCACTAACCGCGGAAGTCCATCACTATCTAATTACCGCAACAGTAGCTTAGTAATATCCATAAAACCTCGCTGATGTTAATCTTTAAACTTAATGCGTATACAATTTAGTTTCTGCGCCCACGCATAAGCAAACGACATCCTCTCAAATGAAATATGAATACTGCCACCGTCGAAGATTACCCACAGTAAAACGCGGGTAATTGTAAAATGTATATTACCCGGGATGGTTTATTTCATTCCGGGAAACCATTAGCATTGAACATGGACAAATGAATAATTCGTAGTAATTCAAGGAGTAACTGTAGCGGATGCGAGAAAATGTCAAACGGATTTTGTGAAAGTCAATGATAGAAAAATATTAGTTTAGGAAATGGAAGACATTAAATACAGATATAAAATTTGCAATCATCACGGTAAAGAAGACTATAAACTTATAAATAGAAGATAAGCTTAGAGTAAACTGCATAACTTCATGCCATCTACTCCACTTAATAATTAAAAGATATCTGAACTGCCATTTAGCTACCTTCCACACTGAAACAGAGAAAACACTTCACTTTGCATACAGAGATCTTGTTATAATCAAATTTCTCACTTTTTCGTACTATTTTTTAATCGTTTTGTTCATATAAATATACATTCATCCGGCCATTGATTGTGTTCACAGATAAATTGCAATCCAAGCTCTTGGCACTCAATGCTATGCAATGCATTTTGTGTAGTGATTTTCAGCGGTAGCATCCGAAAGCCGCGGGCTTTTTCGCAAATTAAGTGTCGCAGTCAACGATGCAACTAAAACCAATTTCACACTGTACACCCAACAACAATATGCATCCACTACAACCAATACTAGCCATTGCAACTACTAACCAACATTTGTAGAGGGTGTACCTTCAGCTGTGTCCAATTTTCAAACTGTACTCTCTACAACAATATGCATACACTATAAACCAATAATGAAGTCATTGCAATTTCTAATATTTATAGAGGGTGTACCTGGTGTCCAATAGCAAATTGATTTCTGATTTCGATTGAATATGAAATAAGCTATTTACGTTCTAAGAACACCGTACAGTTATCCGCTGAATAAATAACTTTAGAATAACTCGCGTAGGCTGAAAACGTAATAACTTGATTGAAAATTGAGCCGGCTCGTTTGGAAATCCGTTACAATAAACACAGTTTAAAAAAACTTCCAATTATGTTTAATCTACCGAAACCTACTCACGGCTGCATAAAAAAACGGCATCTATGCATTTTAATGCATTTAAGATTCTCCACCCACCAATCATTTACGAAGCGTATTATTTTTGAATTGTAATTGTATGTTTTAAAAACAAAGTGTCAGTTTGTCTGTGTATATAATTAGTCTCGGGAAAGAAAGTGCGTGAGAGAGAATAGTTTTAATTGTGATATACACGACGCGCGCGCAGCCCGCACGGGGCGATCCAACATAGCGGACACTGTCGAGACGAGAACACAATTTATATATTTTTATGTTATAATAATATATTTATGCAGTAATTAAAAAACGTTTTTATATATAAAAAAAATCTGTTTAATTAAACAAACTTAATAGCGTAACGTTTTCAGAATACCAAGCTCAAAATTTCTCCAATATCGTCAAAAACTTGAGTAAAAGTTGCCTAATTAAAAACTATACATTTCTTTTTATTTAAAGAAAATATCATCAAATCTCTGGCTATAAATAAATAAAAAGTAGTTAAAGTCTCGTCGACAGTACCTGCTGGGCGGTAAAAACCTGTGTGATCTATGATAGTCTGTCAATGCCTATTATAGCAATTGAGAGACGTTATCTCGTGTTATTGATTTCGTGTGAACACAAATCTTTTTCGATTCTTTATCTTGAGAGCTTTTGTTTCCAATGGCTGTGCACGCGTTGATGTCTTTTGCTTGTGGTTTTGTTTAAACCTCTTTTGTTTTCATTTGTATTATTGTACGTACTCGCTGTTCGTTTTACTTTATTCAATTAAATTAGTTTTTTCCAATCTAAAAGATTATATATACGTTATGAAATAGAAGCGACATTAGATTTTATTAGGATTATTTTGATTGTAGGTGCAACCTTAAGTTTTGTTCGTAAAGCTATATAAACAAAATAAAGATAACAATAAATTAAGCTATACAAATTTGTAAGTTATTACAAGGAATCGCAGTATTTTTCTTATTAGTAAAATAAATGTTTTCCTTCCCCGATGGGCCACTCTTGTTTATGTGTAGGGTAAAGTCACCCAAACACGCTATATTTAGGCTGGGGTAAAAGTAATATCTATAAAACATATTGGCTATTGTTAATAAATTAATTAAAATCTTTTTTTGGTAATAACTAAACACACTAAAAAAAACATCAACTATTCTAAAGTTATTAGTCAAAACATTAAGAAAAAAAAAAACACATTATACAGTCTGCTAATTCAACAGTTTTTTTTATAAATATAACTCCAGACTGACACACCAACTGTGTGGCCCTAAACTAAGCAAAGCTTGTACTATAGGTACCACACAATGGACCAGAGGAGAACCTAGACACGAGCCAATTTCGAAAAACCATTTTGACGAAATTGGCCCGACCCGGGGATTGAACCCGGGACCATCCGCTTAACAGTCCTGTATATACCGCTGTACCACCGAGGTCGTCAGTGAATCAAAATTAGGAGGCCAATTTAACAATTCATATAAACAGAATCTGAAATGATCAAGAACTTATCAAGTTCCAATTTACTTCAAGTTCCTAAACTTCGTTCAGTTCCTACCTAAATATTAAACAACCTTCCCTTTGTTACCTTAACTCCATTAATTTTCAACTAACACTCCCAAAACGTAGTAAAAAAAGATTCACAATGTGTATCATGTATCTTCAGTACATATTTCCACGTGTATTTTCCCTAAGACAAACAAACAACCTGTAAAACTATCCTTTTCTATTAAAACTATGTTAATAGTCCCACATAATCCGCTGCGCTATCCATAATTTTCCGACACTTGTTCCGGTTTCAACCAGTATCCCATCCAAGCGGGTACTCCGTAAAAGTCCTTATTACCAGGCAGTAAAACTACAATTATATGCCACGCCTGTTGGCTGCTTCCTTTTCTTACCATCCTGACTTTCGCACCGCATTCTGTCGCATCTCACTCCTAATACTTACTTCTATCTACGTATTAAAATATCTAGCGAACAATATTCAGGTTTAATTAGTCATATGTCTATGAACGACATTGATAACAAACAGTATTGCATTTTAACTGTTGATAAATTATCTACAGTTTAAAAGCATCTCAAGTTTGTTTTTTTTGTATAAAATATCTGCCTACTTAACTCAAATCACTGACCATTTCTAATGAGCCATCTAAACTGGCTTATTTACCCCAACAACAAAAGAATACAGTTTAAGCACTTTCCTTTATATTTAAATTGAAATATCTCCATGTACCGTAGGCATGTGGAATGTACCTTCATAATCTTAATATAAAGCCGGTGTGGGTGGCAGATGACATACAACGATACACTCGCAGACGGAGTCACGAACTGGATCTTGTATTCGCAATTTCTACTACTGTCTCTTAATTTCACAGCCAGTTAAATCTAGTTCAGACTGGATTTTATCACGAAATTCATCATGTGATTTTTTTTGCTGGTTAGCAAAAAAAATTTGAACATAGCTTTTGATGTCTATGGTGGTTTTAATATGTAGTGATTCATAGGTTGCTTTACCCTAAATAGGTTGTAAAAGTCTGAAAAAATGTGAACGACTAAGGTTTTCTGTGAAAAAAGGTAGGTACTTTTCGTGAAATTTATATTGTAAATAATTGTCTACAGTTGTCTTAAGTCACTTAAAAATAACCATATTTAAGTTCAAAGTTTATTTTAGCATCCTGTTTTAAGTATTAGAATTTCAATTTCTAGAAGTATTGTTATTGAAACAAATGTACTTATTAAAAGCAAAGATTCTATCACAATTCTTACCGGTTTATCATTAAATCTGTTACAATAAAAGTAATTTTACTATTATCTGCTTCTTGTAAGTCTAGTTACGAGCAAATTGAATTATAACTTAATTCAATTATAAATCAAAACAGTTTTATTACATACAGTGAAATACGATGACGGCGAAGAAAGAAAGTTATTACTGAAGTCAATCATTGATTTAAATTCCAATAAACAAGCTTCATTTCATGGAAATGGCTATGCTATTGAAAAGTGTATATTGCTTAGTAAATAAAAAAATGACCAAATTCAGAAGAAAAAAATACTGAGGATAAATTATCGACTTCATTTACCGCAAAAAACCACTTTCTAAGAGATTTTGGAAAGCAATTGAAAGAGAAAATTCAAAAAGACAAATGAGTATTGTTACCATACAAACTAATCTACGATATCTTTCATAAAAAATGTTCAACTTTCAATTCAACTCTTTAAGTTACATTAAAACCTAAACACTAACCCGAATATAAATCTTTGACAATTTATAACTGTGCGTCAGTTAATGAATTATTATTATTATTAACATCGATAGTTAATTCATTTATACGTTACAGTATTAGAAAGCATTGTAGTGACATTAATTACTGTTTGCTGCAAGTTATGTCAGGTTAATTTAATTAATGCTTAAAAGAAGATATATTTTTAAAAGGGAAAGCTAAAGTAAGTAGGTATTATTTTTTCTAGATATTAATATATCCTTTTCTGGCGTCATATGTACATGTACCTTGAAATATATTCAGAAGATATTGCACAGAAAATATTAGACAGATAATATAAATTAATGGTATTGGTATTCAGTTCATATCAGGTTCCTATTTACATTTTACTAAGTTTTTGTATTTAATTGAAGTGCTAACAACCCCTAAACATATAAAAAAAACTGTTTTTAAATATCTAGAGAGGCAGATAATATTTTACATGTTTTTTTCGCAGTCTATTATTATATAAAAATAAAAATATTATTATATATTTGACTTGTGGTATAACCTAGTTTATATTTAATACAATAAGAAGTTAAGGTTCTATATTGTCAGGCTACGAATAGTGTAAAGCTGAGCCATGTATTTGGTACCTGCAGTGGTATTATTATGCAAAGACAATGCAATTTACAACTAGCACCTCATTGAACACAAGAATATAGATAACGTTGACGTTTCTTTACCATATTTATCCAATTGTAAATCTACCCAAAATAGTTTTTCCCCCATAAAAATGGTGGTAAAAAACTATGTCGCTATCAAATAAAGAAAACTATAGTATAACAACAATTCTTTGTTACGTTATCATATAACTTTCACACAAATCATACAAGTATGTAGAGCAGCAATTTATATGAAATTATGCATTACTAACACCACCGAATTACTTTCTAAGTACTTACACCCAATCTTTGTATCTGAAGACCAACGAAAGTGGAATCGTTACTGCATTCATAATAATAGAAAATTAGAACAAATAACTGTTATTAATATGTCTTTCTATTTTTTGAGATTATACGCGTATTTCAGTGAGAGAAAATCGGAATGAATTGCAAAATAGATGGAGAATCGTGTGTGTTTACAATTTCATGGATGATATGGCGTCTTCTAGCCTACAGATACTGTCCCACTTATATTTGATTAACTTTATACTACGTTTTCTAATTTAGTTGCTTCGAAATTTACGTAAGTTTAGTCTGTAAGTTATCAAAAAAATCTAATATAAGTGAATTCCTTTTTGTAGCAAACGCATATCAAATGAAAGCAGTAACCTGATAAATTAAGGCATATTGTTGATACCCATATGAAAACGTAACATTTTGAGATGGAATAAGGATCAATTTAATTTAATCCTCTTATTGTGAACTCATAATTTTTACGAGTAAGGTACTGTTTGATCGCTGTATAAAATATCATGGTTTTGTCAAAAGACTTATTTTCTAGGCAGGGTACGGCACGTTTCCTAATTGGCCGGTTAACCAGAATTCCGACGTAATTATTAAATTGGTTCCAAACCTACCTCTTTGACTAAAATAATTAGCAAAGTTAAATTGAAAGGCAAAACGAGGCTTAAGCAAAGTACCTAATTAAAAGTGTTGAGTTAGTTTTACAAATTAACACCTATTTTGCAAAGTTATGAATGAAAACTTTAAAATAACAATGAATCACTTGTCTTGCAGTTTTCCTTCCCATGATAAGTTAAAAGTTAACAAGGAATACTAGCAGTTAACATAACTATTGTAAGTTGTTAACAAACATCAAAGTTATACTTCTTGTCAAAAGGATTCTTCCTAAGTTAAAACTGTAAGTACCAAACAGAAAATAAATAAATGGTTGTTAAAAGAAAACAACGTAACAAGCAAAATATAGTTAGGAAGGAAAGAGTCTTTTTTTTATCTTTAACGAGCAGATTTGATAAAAACTTTTCAAAAGCAATTAGAACCGCATCATTAAGCTAATTAAAGCGAACTTAAACGCACTATCAGCACATAATCTCTCACATAAACTCATAGCTCCAATCCATTAAAACTATAAAAGTCCACACATCAAAAGGCAAAGGGCTACCACGCATAACGCCCAATGCACATAATTACCATTTCAAATATTATCTAACCGTACATCTGGCAACACTGGTTATTTTTTATTATTTATATGGCTGCTGTATGTCGGGTTAATGGATTGACCTTTTTTCTGACCCAAATGTCGATGGAGCTGTCATCCATCAAAAACAATCATCAGATATTTCATCAAATGCCATAGAGTGGCCTTATTTTATTGATGTGTGCAAGTATTTTACGATTTAATATACTGTTGAAGACGAGTGGGTAATTGCATTTTTATGTACTGCGGAGACGTTGTTGAGTACATTTTTATCTGTAAATCAAATCGAAATGAACGCACAGACTGTTTTATTGCTGTCATAAGACTACTCAATACTAAAACTAGTAAGATTTGGTTAATATAGTGTAAAAATATGCGAAGCGATATCACTTATCCGTTAGAAAAGAAGTTTTGGTTTCTTTAGTTGCAAAATAAATTTTAGGAACATTGGTGAATATTATAGTTTGTTAAAAAAATATTATGATAAACGGATTGAACGGAAAGTTTCAAAGACTAACCGAGACAATAAACAGGCTGGCGAAGTACCAAAATGCGTCAGCTTATTGAAAACATCGACAAAAGATTAATGTCATATTTAACACACATACAAACATGGGAAAAAAACAAGCATTACGCAACAAACCGTGGAAAGTGGAATTTTATTTTCTAATTGATTAAGTAATTTTAATATTGTGGTAGTTTGGACTTATATTTAGAAGTTTCTATCAAATTCCAGAAAACTTAACAGGCAAGTCGATCAGTACATGTAACGTTAATTTGGTTAAATGCCAAACATTGTTACTAAGTAAATTAAAGAAAAAGAAATGGGTTTTCTATGTGGAAAACCGTATCAATGATATTTCATGCGGAGTCTGGATTATCCAAATTGATGGCATCTTGGTAAATTTAATGTCTTCTTGGGTTCGTTTTCGTTGAAAAACATTTTACAAACTTTGCTTAAGTCAAGGCAATCCATCTTTCTTGTTAATTATGAAGGTTGAAAGTTTTAATTACCTGAAATCTGTAACTTACAATACTTTATTTTATTGCATTTAAACAAAAACAAAGTTTTCTCTCGCGTATTTTTTATATACTTTTGCATATTTCCTTTCAAATTTTTTATGAAAGGCAATTAAATATTAAAAACCAATAGGCTGGGAGGCCGTAAACAATTTTATTGCGTTTATTAAATTAATATAAGTTTTTTTATTGCACGTTCCGATTTTGTCGTGTAATTGATAGATATGTTTCTCTAAGTGGGCTTAATTAATTCGTTATTATTTCAAATCTTATCTGTTAAACGTCGGATGTAGCAGCCATTAAAAATACATACCTACTTATTAGTATGAAATTGACGAAGTAAACTATTAGCTGTGTTTTTACGTGTTTTTTGAATTTCTTCGTGTTTTTATTTCCAACCGTTAAAATCTTGTATTTTTTTATCAAAATATGCAAATTCAAAGTAAAACCTTTACTGAGATTTATTATTATTATTAACAATATCTAAATTACGAGAGTTAACATTGATCATCAACTCCGCAACTAAACCACCACTACTGTATTTATTACCAACACACGTAATAATTTTTAATCTCTAATTTATGATTTAAAACTGTCATGTCTCTACCACGGACTCGTTAATAAGGGGATATTTTACATCTGTGACATCCGCAGACAATTCGCAAATCGCAACTATGTTTAAAAGCTTTCGAATAAATCTATAATTATGTTTTTTAATTAATAAGATAGTCCTCGACATAGAATTTATGGCCAGCATTAGAAACACATGTTTGATTTGTAGAAACTGTAATTCTTAATTAGCGGGAGTTTAATAAGTGGGTGTTTACATATTTCATTGGCAGGATGATTAAAAAAAAAAATATGTTTTCTTTATATATTTTTTCATAAAAATTTAGCTCGAACACAAAAACAGGTTTCCTCTACTAATTAATATCTACATGGATGTTTACTATTTCATGTTTGCGTAAATTGTAAACAATCATTAAAAAACCTGGATCTGCAAGATAAACGATGAGAATTCTAAATAGAAAGTAAGCAGTGTTTGATTAAATAACACCATTAGTTAACCAATTAACCTGATAAATAATCAATAAAACTATTTCTAAATTCCTTCAAGATCCTATTCGTGACAAGAAAGCATTAGAGTATCTTATCTCGAAATTAACAGAATCATGTATCTCAAACTGGAAATAATGATTAAAGTTATATAGAAATCAATTTGAGACTATTTTTTTAGAGTTCCGTATGTAGTAGATCATTGTCTCTTTTCTCATTGATCTTTTAGATTCGGAATATTAACGTAACGAATATATTTTTCAACATTGAGTGATTCAAATAAACCTTTATTAGGCCGAAGTATTCGCACTTGACTATTTTTTAATCTTTTTTTTCCCTCTAATTTATACATCAAAACACATTTGTTTACGTATTAAGCTACTAGTTTTAAAATAAGCTTTACAACGTCGTAAAATTTGTGAGAATGGCGTGATTCGCGAATTAACCGTTATTAATATCGTTAATAAACCGATTGATGCGTTAATTAGTTCCACACAGATTTTTACGGCAATATCCAAGTTGTAAATTAAGCCTGACATATATAGATTAGCATCTAATCGTGAAAGGTGGTATTACTTGACCTATGCCAGGTAAAGCCTTTTGGTCGATAATCAAGAAACATAATTATTGTGTTGAATATACGTAACTAGCTATTATAATGGATATTAGTAACGATAAAAGCTCATTTATCTGGCCTAGGAACTCAATAATTTATAAACCTTTAAGGTAAATTAGTTTCAAGATATCATAAACCTAGTTAACACTTGAAATTTTACAAGCAGAATAATTTTAAACCCAGAATAGGTCTTGCTTTATGTTTATTTTCACACTGATAATCACAAGACCATTGGATACAGTTGCTATCTTATAATAATCATCATCTTGCAGTAAAATACGAAACCACTGTAATTTCCGCGTCATTTCAAACGAAGAAAGTCAAATTGCACCTGACATAAGCGACCGCAAAATATATTTAGAGATTCCTCCATCGCTGTAGTCTATGACAAGTCTGCATTAGCGAGTAAGCCTTACCCTAACTCGATTAACTTGTTGTAACCTATTGAAAACAGAAACACACTCAACAGTCAACCTTAACACGAGCACAATAAGATTCACACCAAAACGCAGCCGCCGCGGAGGCTGCATCGCGAAGCTCAGTCGATCGAGAAACCAATTTGAATTCAACAACATTAAAAATAAGGTGTAAGATTGCTTGTGGTTACGTATAATGGTTGGTAGTCAAGTTAATGTGGGAATGTGTAAAAGTGTTGACTAGTAAAATTGCCTGCAAATTGCTGTATGATAGTGCTCTATGACCTGTGTAGATTATACACGCAAGTACATCAATATCATATTGGAGACGCATGGGAATATTGTTAATTCATTATTATCATGTCATGTCTTACTTGTGTGGTTCAAGCTCCATCCGAGATATTCGATTCTTCGAGAATTTCGCAGTATTCAGTCCAATAATTTACGAACTTACCCACAGTGATTTCTACTTCATCGTTAGAATACTCAATCATGTAACTCGTTAAACACAATTAACGTACCTGAAAACAAAACAAAACCAATTAAATCAATCAGTCAGTTTACGCCTCACAATATTTACACTAGTGCTAAATCACATTTATATTACCAGCAATAAATACTAAATAACCGATAATCTTTAATTGGCAAGTCCGTTACCGTCACACAAGGTGTTCCGCTCGGTCTCGTCTAATCGCTGTGCACTGTACCTACACTGTACGTTGTACAGTGGTGGGCACAAGAAACGGTACCACTCGCCATGCTCTGGTTGCGAAACGGCAAAAAGTGGGTAATTGCCGCTTTTTACTAATAAAACACACGGTGCGCCGCGAGGTGCGCTTGCGACGCGGATAGCGACCCCGGCTCGCGGGATTTCAATCTCGAAGATGTATGATACTACACTTAGTTAAACAAATATTCTTATTTTGGACTGATAGGATATTATATATTGGACGGATATGATCAGACAAATTACTTGTTAGTTTTTTTTCCCAAAACAATAGCCGTAATCAAGTTCTGTAAACTTTTCAATCCGTTAAGACATAATTTCAAAATCGGAAATATATTTTCATCGAGATAAGGTCATATAAAAAAACAATAAAGAATACACCTTTCAACATCTAACAGCTAAACTTTAAATTAATGCAAACAAGAGATAAAGGCTTGTTCTATAACTTGATAACAAACAAACTTTAAAGACTGTTCTAATTAATTCTGACAGTTGTAATCCAACCTCATTACTAACACGCCACCGACAAATTAAAAAGTTGAATAAGTTTTAAACGTTCCATTCACACTTTTTAAATTATTTTCCTTGGTAAGTGCCAAATGGACGAAAAGCGAACTGCAATGCAGATGGCTTGAATCAAAGCAACGATGCACGAAAACTATTTATGTGTTAACGCAACTTGGGCAAATATATTTAACGAGTCGGGATCAATGAAAGTAATTCAAAACTGATTGTGTGATCAAAATACAAACAAATAGTTTATATTCGTATAGAATCTGGACTTTCTTGGCATAAAACACACACGAAAAGCAAACCACAGATTAGTTGCTAAACAAGTAACAATGAGCAAGTTTTACTTCTGAAAGAAAAAACCAAATCGTATACAACACCGACAAGTATTTCACACACATTTCTATAGTTAGCATCTAGTTAACAAACAATGGTCTCATTTATCATACGATCGACTATTTTCTTCCTATTTGCATGCGCCGATAAAACAATCTTGCGCATACCATATCAGATTTTATGAGAGGGGAAATTACGAAAATCATTTTATGGAAACAATGAGATTCGCTTCCTGCTGGGTGTGGCCACTGAGTCTAAAGGTTATTCTAATACCTGATTTAAATATTTCAGTATGGATGTAGTTTGGTTTATGTAGAGTAAGAGATAGTACTGAGATATAAATCTGATACAGGTGGCAGTCACAGAGTACATTAGCAGTTACTTTCATCTGAAGCTATTTATTAGATCATTGAAAATTTATGAGTTTCTAGTTGTTGTATCTAAAATTTCAAGTGCAATCTGGTCGTTGATAAAGAAAAGAAAGAAGGAAACTAAATAACAACAACAGCCATACTCACAGTTTATGCGAAGGCCTTTTTCTTGCTTAAAATCTATAAATAATTTTGTTGCAATTCTTATATTTACTCAGTCCGGGTTAGTGTATTAACTTAAATAATATATTTTATTTATTAATAAACATTTTGTTTAACACATCATAGGACTTTAGCAGCTAGCGACGTAACTACATTGTCACATTTCACGTCCTGGGCGACGGCACAGAATGCGCCTCCCAGTCGGCCGATCGGTTCTTTTTTACAAGACCGGCACAAAAACCAACGCATGTTGATGCCGATGTCTATAGTGTGAGGTGACACGTTCTTTGTGGAGACTGGGCTACATCGCCTCGATGGAGATACAAAATCGTGATTTAGTTATCAAGCTAAGCTTTTCTTTACTTTAGTAAGTTTGAAAGCGTAAGTTTCGTAATTTGTATTTTTGTCTTTCAGACAACGTATCCCATAATGCATACAGATGATATAGGTAAATAGTGCTAGCGAGAATTTTGTGTTCCAGTCAATTAGTAAAAAAATATTGCAGTATTCAACGATGTAGTATTTACCTCCTCACAAGCACAGATATAATAATACTAACGTATCACAAGTATCTACCCAACCATGTGAACCGATCCTTACTTAACCCCACAACGTGTCGTAAGTCGCGCTAACCGTGTCGCATGCGACAGGAAGCGGCCAATTACGCGACAGCAGATATATGTCCACCGCCGGTCGTTCAGTCGCACGATTTAGTCGGGTGTTGCAACGTGTAATGAGCACAGGCTGTACCATTGAATGGGGTAAGTCCTGCTAATTACTTTCATACGTGAATGGGACTTATCTTTGTTGATAGAAAGCGAGAGATAAACGGTTGAACAACTGTGTGGATGTAGCCTAGCTAATTGCTTTTGAATTCGAGTAAAGTGTTTTGTGCGTAGGTAATCGCAATTTACAATGAGGAATAGTTTGAACTGACATATATCCATCAGTATAAGTATAACCGAAATGTTACAGACCTGTAAAATTACCGTCAGTTGTGAGGCAAACAAGTACAAAAAATTACAGTTTCGACTTTTCAAATGGATCAATGTAATAAATGTAAAGAGTAAATAAATGTAATAAATGTAAATGTAAAGAGTCTTTAGTGCAAGTTACAGACTTGAGACCCTGGGTCTCGATACGTCGAATAATATCATAATGTAGTGGTAACAATCGTATCTTCATTTATAGCTATAAAACCAACGTCGAAACCTACACAGCCCGCAAACACGCTGGTTGCCCTGGCGAACCCATTTTTTCATCAATATTTCAACTGTAAACTCCAACCTTGAATTTGGAATCTGAATTCATATTTCATTTGTTTTACGAGACACGCCAGTGGCTCCAGTCTTCAGACGGGGCACATCGAACCTGGCACCGTGAGGCCGCCGCTCCTTGGCGACACAGTTTTGTCAATATTGAGGACCTGTTTTTTTGGAGGTACTTGCTCCAATTTGCATGTAGAGATGGGGGCGATGTGATTGTCTGTAAGCAATTCCGTTTCCTTGTGTTTTTCAGCTCGTTACGTTAAAAGTTGTGTTATATCAATGAGGAAAAAAATGCTGTTTTACATTGATTATTGTTTCATTAAATGTGTCATATTTTTATAACTTTTTAATGATGCTTATTTAGTGACCAATGTGTAGGTACCTAGAAATGTTGACTGAATGTTTTAAGGTTATTCTTTTAACATTTTAATTATATCAACACTTACTTAGTTACTTAGTTCACAATTTTACTCAGTTGTTTCAAGATACAAAATATTTTTTTTCTTAAAAGGAATTTTTTTGCACTGAAGTCATTACATAAACCCATACAATTCAAACTTAGAAAGCAATCTGACCACGTACAATAAAACTAAAATGATATTGATCGTTATGTCACAGACTATTATGTAAAACCATCACGATTATTGACGGATTCGTGAGGAAATTACCACAAAAAAAGAAACAATTTAATAACTTTTTGCAAATGGCAACTCTCAACGATATGCATTTTTTGTTACGTGCAATCAAACTCATGAATGAATCAGTCCATTCATGCAATTTAAATTTTGAACTCGCTAAAAACATAAAAAGATAACATCAAAATTGTTATTAAATCTTTTTGTTCCACAAAAATGCAAGTAATGGGGTAATGACGTTTATTTAAATAATGTTTGGACGTTGCTTACGGTATTGTAGCTTAAAAGGGTCGGAATTAACGAATAAAAGCTACATTAAATGTAAATTTGCATTTGCAAAACTGGATTGTTCGACTGATTATGTGGACACCTTACTTTTTACTCAGCAGGGGGTCTGGTCGGTAGCACCTGCCTTATAAAGAACTTGAAATATTGTGTGGCTGCAGCAAACACAGGATATCCAGATTATTTTCTGTTTCTTTTAAATAATATATTAAGATTGTCATTCTCATAAAGTGTGATTATCAAAGAGTGTATAAAAGCTTTAATATGAAAACCATTATATCCTTTGTATTAATTGAATTATTTCTGAAATATGTGGATCCCGTATTGTTTAAATTTTTCTGTTACTTAAGACTTCATAATATCTTCGTAGTTACTATTTCGAAAAATATTTTTTTACCACTAAAAGTAAATGTTTGCGTAGAGTAAAAAAATAATATTTCCGGAAGTACCTAGTAATAAGATAAAATAATTAAATAAGCTAAAGCTGCATGTCTAGTAAGCAGTCAGTTCTTTAAATAGTAAACTCGCTCACATGCTCCGCACATGTTTACTAATAGATAAATGTATGAAGATAAACCACTATTTATAATCATAGATGGAAATTACTAATTGGGAATAACTAAGAGGAATTTTAAAATAATAGTAATATATCTTATCCTTTTTTTAATTCCTATGAAATTTGAATCTTTGTTTTCTTTTCAATCGGAACTGCGCTACAACAAAATAAATAAAAAAGCTCTATCTAAGAGTTGATTTTGAAAATAGATTTAGGTTCAATTTTCGGACTTAAAATTTATTGAAAACCAGGTTATGATATTTCAGGTCGAGCTTTTCTAATTTCATTATTCCTGTCTTGCAGAATCAATATCAGAGGCCTGTCTGTTCCCAAAATACAAAAACTTAACCGATACCTACTTAGTCCATTCTAAATTCACAATTTCCACATTCCTGCTTGATTTGCTACAGTACACATCTTCTCAAGCCACCTGTGTTTATTTTTAAGTTTACCCGCTCTAATATCCGCTTTCTAACACATCCGACAATGTCGATTCATTACTCTGACAATGAATGTGAAAACCGCAAAAAACATCTTTTAAAATTTCGAACATCAGGCACGTAACCCGTCGACCCCACTTTTGAACTTAAAAACGTCAAAAAATCTCAACTTTCACATCCATGACGAGTGCACAATGCTGCCTTGGAGTTAGAGGGTTTTTTATTATGTAAAAAGCACTTAATAGATGGCTAATATATGGCTTAAAAGCACTAATAGAGCTAGGTTTTTGAACGAAATTCTGCAACTCATTAAGTTTAAACTTGCTGTATCGGAATTTTTGGTTGATTTGACAAATGACAAACGCTATTTGATACTCATGTTTCTTTATGAGTTCTTTCATTTATTTATTTATATTTTCTTACGTAGTCGTACTTTGTACTAAAGGTGTTTCTCATATAAATAAGTTCATCCAACTGAAACGAATTAAATTTACGACATTTCCATAATTTCTTCGTACATCGTGATTCAAAGTCACGATTAACTCGAGTTAGATGTAAACCATGTATTAATTATGTAAATAAAAGTATTCTATAACTGCATACATTCTTAACTTACATTGGAATTTGTATATAGCCATAACAAATTATACAATTGACCAATCAAAGTAACTGTTAGGCCCAGTTATTGTATAATTACTTTGACCCTTTATTAAACAGTTACTATACCTTTAATCTAGCTATTAAAGAAATTAAATTCAAAGAAATATTAAACGCGATTCGTTTTGCCTTGGTAAAGCCAAGTCCATTACAAATAATTTTCAGAAACAGTTACAAGACTTACGGACGTGAAACATTAATAACTCAATTGCGTACTAAAAAAATATTTTAATATAGCATGTTAAAAACTATTATTAATAAAATTAAAATATATGTTTTAAATTATTTATTTATTTATCATCGTTTTACATATGTTTAGTTTCCAACTTATCATAAACCTGATTACAAATAAAGCTTAGTATAAAATGGGTTCGAAATTTTGAATTAAAAGAAATTAGAAAGTAAACTATTAGGGTTTTCTTTTTGATGCAAGAGATTTGAAGATATGCAAACTCAACCTACCGTTACTAGGAAGGAGAAACATCAATCAATTTTAGCATTCATTTAACACGTCACAAGTACAAAATACTTTTCTTTGACGGCGGCGGTTCATATTTCATATCGAAAGTCTAAGAGTTATTGAAATTCCACTCATGCAGACATTTGCTATTCATTCGCCACGACCTTTTGGTTCAACTGACGTAAAGTTTTTAGTATGTGCCCACAGTAGATATTAATAGCTACTAAAATAAAGCTTTCTTTGAAAATATAATACCTATGTCAAAGATAAATCATTTTTCAATTACTTTATGTGCTACATAAATTTCGCAACTAAACTTGGTCAAGCTACCTCTTATTGGACGTAGGTCGACAAAAATAAAAACAGTGACATCTTTCTCAAAATGATTGCGTCCGATCAACTTGACATGGAAGGTACGCTACGAGCTTCAAAAGCGATCAAACAGACTGTCAGCATCGTTTATCAGATTCTGCTTATTAATTTACGCATCATTCGGATCAAACGATACCCCGATTCGACTTCGCTTGCACGCCAAATTAGTTTTAGCCAAATAAATATACTACAATTTACATAATGCGTCGCTAAAGAGGCATTTTGCCCTTAATACATCAAATTTTATGTATGTTTAAATCAATGCAGAGATAAAGATTTAGAAATTGAGTTTCTTTTCCGTTTTTACCACAATAACAATGGTACTTTAATGATCATCATTTAGATATTTTGTATTAAATACCACAGCTTGTAAAGTAATATAAAGCCGTCAACAATAAGTGACGAACTGTGCTCTAATTAATCTATTTTCGTCATGGCGATCACCAGCGGACGTGTTAGAAAGTATTTTGCATAAAAAATCAGTCCAATTACAACTTGGCGACTTCATCATGTCGTGCTCTTTTGTTTTAAGACGTTGACACTTCCCTGTTACTAAAAGCTGATAGATCTATCATAGTTTGTTTTGACTGCTCGTTGAGCGACTTCACTCTTGACAGGTTACACTCCGTATCTACGCCAGCTTCCTGAATCAAACGAGTTGCGTAGACGCAGACTCATCAATAAGCACAATCACAGCTTGTGTAACCCACCCTTTATCCTTTCACCTCCATTACGTCATGCATAGTGTGCACTGATGCATACCCTGCATTGTACGTCCGATGCCATTGTTTTAATATTGCGACAGTTTTCAGGTTATCCTCGTCTTAACCTTTATTTAAATAAAGGATTTGTATATAGCGGTAGTCGCGAATGCAACGTGACTGAGTTTGGCCAGTGACTGTCGTGGGAACCGAATTCCAATTCAATAACAAGGGACATGTCACACCGAGCTTGTTTACATTAAAATACGCTTCCGTGACGAGAGAGATTTTCGTGACCGTCTTGACTCGCAGAAACAACTGAATCTGATTGCCGCATGTTTTAAACTGCTACTGGTCTTTTATATTTTTGTAATTGGAACTCCATCGATTTTCATATAGGCATATCAAATCAGAACGAGTTGAATTGATCTGCTTAAGCAGAAGTTTCGTAAATGTTGATTAAGTCGCGGGCGCATTAATGAAAGCCAGTTAATAACTATACATCAAGCCTGTCAATTTACATTATGCTCATCGCGGTATCGATCTACGATCACCTTTCGCCAATAAGTCATCTATTTTCTTGAATTAAGCCACTTTCAGGCCGTGCGACTGCGGCCACTTGTCGCGGTGCGTCGATAAGCGCTTTTAATTAAGTTTTAGTAATTTATATCTTTATACGAAAGACGAGCAGGTAATGGCGGATCGTGATTAAAGAAGCATTGACGCTATTGCAATCTATTCTAGCTTATATTTCTAAGAAATGCGGATATTTCTACGTTATAAGATAGTAAGTTACCTGATAACTGCCTACTACTTACGTAGTTATTACTTTTCTTCTCTTACATTAGAGATAACACTATCGAGATGAGATCTTTTTATATCAAACTACAGTTTAAATCTAACATCTTTAAGTTGCTACTTATCTAGGAGTTTATTTATCTTAGAACTTTACATACGACTTTTTATCAGGCAACATAAATGAAACAAGACCACGGATACATAAATAATTAGAATGGGCTATTCGTTGTTATCGCGGGGCTGTGTTCTATCGCGCGAGATGACACGATCCGAGTTACGGTTAGCGACAGCTTGTGTAATGACATCCAGCGTGTAAACTCAGAATCGATTTACTTTTCTTGTTTAGTATATAACTCGATTTATATTTCGGAGGAAGTAATCTTTGTAAGTAAACTTTCAGATATCCACGAGAAATATAAATGTTTAATGTTCCTTAATTTTTAGAGCGGTCAATTGTATTTTCATGACACGTTTAATTCAGATTTCCGGATCACGAATCCATAAATTTAAATATTTATCAATACATTGTAACGGTGCATTTTAGGGTATCTACAGTTTTAACATGTTTGCATATCAACGTTTCGCCGAATGCAATCTGCTGGTGATTTCGTTTGTATAAATGCGAAAATAAAAAGGGGTTCATTAAATTATGTCCGTTACATTGTCGAGATGTCAGTAAGGAGTGTTACAGTTGGAGTTCACGTGATTATCTTTGCGCGTGCGTCGTTAATGGTCAGCGGATACTTTGTTGGGTCGGAATGTGTTTTACTTTTTCTAACCAACCGAAAATTTGTAAGACCGACATAAAAATAGAAATCTTTCTCTTATAATCCAAAACTAAACTCCAAACGATACTTTTTTAAAGTTAATTTTTTTGTACTTAAATAATACATAAAACGCCCAACACTTGTAACAACATCATAATGAAGATCAACCATAATATCATCTGCCGTTATGGTAACCCTTTTACTTCCTCCTGTTTATTTTATAATATGTTTACGCTCGCTCCCCTCCGCTGCGTGCTAATGTGCGCCGCGTCTAATTGGGAGTCGCGTGCGCACCCGGATCGACACGCCAGATTACCACATCCCCGTTTCCTGCACTTTTATACCTCTGCGTTTTCTTCTTATTTTAAATCTTGACTTTATTTTTTTCAGTTTTTTTTTTCTTATTTTATAGGTTGGATTTATTTTTCTTGAGGTTTATTTTTAAACGTCATTTTAATGGGTCAGTTTTGATATCATTTCATGTGGCTTTTGAAAATCAATTAAAACTGATTTTAAATTATAAGTTATTAGTATCAGTCGATACGATAAATTGCAAACATATGATTTTTTTATTACACATTATGTATACTAAATGAGTGCTGTTTAGTTTTGCTTTAGGAAATGGCTTGATGTAAATATAAAATGAATGAATCTAATTACGATAAGTAAGCTATAAACCATTTTCAATTGAATTGAGAACGGCATTATTTTTAAAATGGTTTATAACCGAGCTTTTCTTTTCCAACTTTATGCGATATTATAATAACACATAATTTGCCTCTATAAAAAAGAAACATAACATACCTATACTTACGACTCTTTTTTGTTTTTTAAAATCAATCTAAGGTAGCGTACCATTTTATTCTGCAGTCAGTTGGTACGTAATAGGCTATCTCCAGTATCAATAAGTGGTATCGATACGTGGTATCTCCCATCTCCCATCAGGGTTTACTGCGTCTATCGAATCGATTCTGTAATCGCCCTGTAATCGATTGCCTCATATTTAATTCGCGGACGTCTCAATATCGTCTAGCTTTATTGATACAGGGTTTTTAATAATAGTAATAATATTGGCTGTTATAAGATGTTACTTAGTTTGATTTCTGTCATTAAATATATATGTCGGAGACGGTCATGATAGTTGTCACTCAACGAAGCGCAGCGGGTAGCTTCAGATAGATGGCGCGACTATCGATGATGGTAACGCATAGAGGGCGCCTCTACACGGAAGTTGCCAGCTACGACAGAGTCTAGGAAGAAAGGAGTGTGTCTTGGCGGAGGCCAGTTTACCACGGACCTTCCTGAAGACAACTGCCTCACGACTAGGAACTGTCATTCGTTTCGTTCTGTGTGTAACATGTTTGCTTTGTTACTGAAAAATTGAAGAACCTTTATTAAAATACTTCTGTGAGTACTTCGGTGTTCATATTTGCTCGATTCCCTATTGAAACGCCCACACGATGTCTGAAGATAGGTCAAACATGCTGCCGCTCCGTTATATATATGTAAAAAAAAATATGTACCTAACTTGTCTTGTTGACTCCAATTTTGCTTCAGATCAATTTAGAGGTACCATTGCCAAAGCTTGATGTGTAAAAATCATGTTTTATTATAAAACAAGCTAATAATAAGATAAAAGTTGCAAAATAACGAAGCCAACTATTACAATATGTACGTATATTCGACACCTGAAGGCGCCTTCTGATTTCCCTCCTACACGAATATAAAGTTTATTTTCACTTCCCGCGCACCCTATATATACATCTATTTCACAATCCGGTGTGGTCTAGCGGCTCACGGCTCAGTAATCGATGGACGGAAGTGTTCGAATTACGCGCAAGACCATGTTATCAATAATAACAGTGATCGAGATCGTATCGTGAGATTCAATTTGTGTTGTCGGCCGTCGCTTGCGCATCCTATAGGGTACCATGAACGACCACATCTTGAAATAGTATAGGTACATAAGAATATTTTAGTATAGGTATTTGTTTTGAGTAATGAATGTTCATGATGAACAACGCTTGAAAACAATTCAACTTAAATACATTTTCTTTATGACTTGAAGTACTCGAACATCATTCAAGAATGATAAACTGAAATCAAATAGGCAATGATCAATTTATTCTGATCGACCCTAACTTGCAATTGCCAAGTATTGGTGCAACTAGTCAATTCTTTTATTTAAACCATATACGTATATGTTCCTCTCACATTCATTAACCCAATGGACTGAAAGTAGAACACCGCGAAATAGATCGTAACATATAATTATATATGTCATATATTTAATTAATAATATACAGTATATACGGCTGCCGCAAACGCCACATCCACATATTAACCTAGAATTGAACGTAACTCTATACCTGGTATTGCTGAAAAGGAAATTTGTAACCGCTTTTGACTTTAAAACCAAACGAGAATATTTTAATAGGCACATGTTTATATCAACTCCTATAGGATATGATAAATATATACGGATATTTTTCTGTCTTTATTATTCTATCTTAACAATAAAGAAGAAAATATCATGTAAAAGTTTAGAGCACTAGTACAGTTGGCACCAAGTGCTTTATGGTGTTCTAGTCATAAAACAGGATAACTAATGTAAGTATAGTAAAATCATAGTACTCAGTTAAAATTGAAAACATGGTTAAGTACTTACTTACGTACTACTTACCTAAACACTAAAATATATAACTGAAACCATCTTAATGGCTTAATCAACGAACATAGACTAGAAGGCGAAACTTGAGAAATTATGAGCATAAGTATTAAAATAAATTACACTAGTTACTGACTTAAATCACTAAACTGTTAATTTACGCTCCTTAATTATCATTTTGAATAAATATGATTATTCTGTCGCTGGCCAAGAAGCCTATTATGGCAAGAAAGTTTTTTCTTCTGTGTAGGTACCTACTTACTAGTTTTTAAATTGAAATTTAGTTTTCTTTAATTTAAAGTTTAAAGATATGTTTCTATGATATTTTATTTAAACGTTAATCTGAACCTTATTTTGTTTAAGACAAAGTTCAAATTGCACGAACTACAAATCCAAACACAAGTCGACCATCCCCTATTATGGACAGATGCGCGCGATCTAAAAATATCCTTCCAGTAAATGTACGCATGCGCTAAAAGTGACAAGGAAGTTACCAACAGAAATAGTGTCATGTCTGCTACGCCTGTTTCAGATCAATTTGTATGTTTACGTATTGAAGATGAAAGTGAAATGCAGCTGGGTAGTTTCGAATTATAAATAAGTAGATAAGAAAGAAGTTGTACTTTTGACAAAGTTATACATATAACGACTTGCATAATGTCCAAGTGGTCAGGGGTTCTGATAGAAAATGATGGGAACTAATTTAACTGTAGAAGGAATCGTATGATACTTTTCTTGCATTTTTTTTATTAAGTGATTTCCAATTCTCTGTGAACTGACGACTGATGGGGCTAGAAGTTCTAGATTTGAGACCACGGGCTACTCAACGCAGCGTAGGAGGGCAGCCTACAATGTAAACATATAACCTGATAAAGCTTGCAATCACTTGTTGAACGCATGCCCCCTCTCTCACAGTTCATTCTAGAGTTCTATAAAAGAGACCTAAGTCCACCAGTGGACGTCTTGTAACTGAAGTAAATTAAATAAACAAAACCTTACTTGGTGGCTACGTAGCTTACAATTTAGTGTGGTCTTTTGATAGCAAACACTTAACACCATATTTTCAACATACTAATCTACTACACAGTAATCGTCTAAGCTAAAACAAACGGCGCTAACAATTATTTCTGAACCAAATTAACTTTCGATTCAAGAAAGGTCCTTGATATTGCCGGTCAGCAAATGGTAACAAGTTCAAAGCTGCGTGCGATCAGATCGATGTGGCTAGTTCATTGACATGACGGACTTGGACTCATGACATTTGTTGTAGCCACTGGGTCGTTGTCCTAGCAGGGTGTCATTAGTGGCCACCCTACCCTAATGACGTATTGATCAAAACGGAAATAGAAAGTGTATTGACTCACGGAATTATGGACACACTAGGTTATTTTTCAATGGAATGAAATCAATTGAAAATACGACAGAAACAAAAAAAATCTTACGTCTACGGTAAAATTCCTTGATAAACAATAACAGTCTACTTTAGAACCCTCTCGCTATACATAAGGTTATAAATAATAAACAGTTCCCATAAAATGAAATCATCACTCCACTGCATGAATAATTCTAACATCCAAGAAACGCCAGTACTACATACGCAATCACTAAATACAAATAGAAAGCCAAACGAATTTATATAAACAACAATCGGACATCAATTGACAAATGAAAAATGCATAGCACCTGTGCGGTGAAAGCCCAACATATTTCCACCTTAGGGACCTACTGAGCTATATACAAATAACCCATACCATAACCAACCCCGTTAGTTCACGGTAAAGGATGCAATTTTTACGTGACCAAAATTAAAATAGATTTATAAGGCTGCAATAAAATAATACGACCGAAATAACATGACGTTTATGAGCGTGTTTGGATTTTTTATCGTGCGAAATGCGTTATTAATATTTAATGGGGAATTTCGTTTTGCGATTTAAATATTTATTTTCAATCATAAAAGCTTTTCTTTAAATCGGCAACCCATGGTGTAATCAGGAAACAAAGCTTTTTAATTTTTCAAAATTGGAACGTTTTAAGGACTTGCACACACCGTGGCCATTCCCACATCAGCAATGCAATAATGCAATGCGTACTATCCCTTAGCGCGGTGGTGAATTTTAATGCAATGCATTACAAAACCTAAGCCTACCGTTTCTAAATAAATTCCCTACGGTCTATGATTATTTAACAATTAGAAAGTCACATACCTACGGCAGAATACAAAGTGAGTTAGAACAAAGCATCTATTCTTAGATATATCTTCATAATATTGCCTTTATAGTTTGACCTTGTGAAGAAAACTTTTATGCAAAAGTTTTCATACCGATTTTTTTTACAAATATATTATACTCAAACTGTAACCATCGTCTTTGACTTACTCATTGAAGAAATTTGCTCATCGAAAGAGTTCAGAATGATATTTACCTGTGAACAAAAAAACGCATTTGTCAGATAACAATATAAAATACACAGAAACATAAAATATCCACATAAATTACTATTTCAAACGATGTACTAGTAAATCAGTAAATTTTTGAATTTGTTTTTCCATAAAAGCCGTGGCGCCCTCTAAACACTGCCACATTAATCTTTACATTCTTTATTCAAAAACACATGTAAGTAGGCGCAGTACAAATAGGTTTGTCTATTTGATATGTTGTGTAGTTTTGAAACAATGAGCGGAAGCGTTCTAAATTTAAATCTATTAAGTGTACAATGATTAATTGATCGATAATTTTGTACGTGATTTTGATTATCAATAATTGGTTACATTAACATTATTTAGAAGACGACATTTTTATATTTAAAAAGAGAGTCCTTAAAACCATGATAGGTACATATTTTTTAGACTTTACCAAACGGGTAAGCAGAAAACGCATGTAACCGGTAAGTATGTAAGTAAACTTAAAATGGTCAATATTTTGCAATAATAACATTGAGTGTGTTAAAACAACTACATTTACCTATTTGTTAAACAACATGCTTGTACAAGTAGCTTGCTGGAGTAGATAGATATGTAAATTGCAGTAAAGAGATACCGCCACTTGCGCACGCGCACTGCTACTGTGTAGCTCCTTCATAGTTTACAACAGGCCTTTATTTGTGAACAAATTCCTCTTGTAATTAGCAGGAAAGTTATAAGGCAAAGCTCCCATGCAAAGTACACTCATCTACTAAAATAAAACAACTCGGGCGCAAACCTTCGAAGAATGGAAACAAAAGAACAACGACCTGCAACTGCGCTCTGAGTCATAAATAAATCGAAAAGCAGGTGTAATAGAATAAAATGAGAAATGCCTAGATATAATAATAACTTGGAAGTATACACGACCGCAAAAGCGGTGGTAATCACAAGGTTTTACCGTTTTCACCACCACCTACCAGGGGGAAATTGACTACAATTACACTTCGTAAAACGACGCCGAATCGGCGTCATTCCAGCGCGAGATTACATGCATATAAAGTTTGACCATTCGGTGTACAGTCAGCGAAATAAGTCTGTAAAATTTTCTCTTACACATAAATAAAATTTTCACACTATATTTTTATAACCCCAATGTAAATCCGACTGAAATACTTTTGATATTTTAATTAGGTACTATATAGCTTGTATTTTTAATCAAATTTTAGTTATTATGCTAACCCTTCTACAGCCTACACGTTTCGATTCGAAAACAACAATTCCCGCAGCCCGTAGGTGTATACAGAATTATATCATAGTTTAGTTACTAAGCTATCAATTTTTATAACTACTCTTGACAAGATGTGCCGTGAAATCTCTCGGACGGACAAATTGTAGGGACACTTTTATATTAACGTGGTTATTAGAAGCAATCAAAATACTAATACTTTTGTATACGTGGGTTGAAACTGACGTTAAATTAAAACTTAACAGAGAAAGCAATTGAGAACTGGGTATAAATTACTGTTTTCGTATTAAGTATTGAATTAAAAACTTTCTATGCTTCGTTAAATATTAAATATCAAAAAAATCAGTACCATTGCCATTCACTGAAATGTTTACAGTGCAATACCATTTAAGGTTTTTTTTTAAAATGACACACAATAATTATTGTGCGTTTTAAGCCGTCAACGACTGTACTTCTTATAACAATGTTCTCTGATTTCGGTGTATCAGTGTACATATTTATAAAAACTTGAACAATCAAACTATCTGATTGCAATTGCAAACCTATCACATAACGACAAATATTGAGACAGCCCAATACAAATGAAAACGAAATGCGACTCATTGTTTGAATAACGGCATGTTTACCGATATAATCCGCGATACCGGTAATTTAGATTTGTTTTTAAAATTAATCGCTTAAGTGGAGCAGTCGCTTTCTGTTACAATATTTTACGTGGGTATTTAGTATTTATGTTCTTTTTAATATAGATACTAACAAACGCCTTGTTTTATTTTAACATATTTCAAAATTTAATTTCTTGTTCCATTCATTCTACTTAACTTTTATGCTTTCATCATTACTGTTTTACCAATTACTTTCTATAATATTTTTTCCTGTGAAAGTAACTCTTTATACCTATTATATTTTATGATGAACTAAGATCTTCAGAAAAAAACGGGCGATTATTGACAGCAACAGAGAGGAGCGGTTGTTTGTCCAAAAGTATACTATTGGAAACTTTTTCAAATGTAGGTACATTACAATAAATCCTAGTAGGTATACTAAGACAATTGTCTTACAACTGCGTCGTTGGTCACGCTTCATCACCACGGATATGACAGCATCATAACACACCCAACCTTACCAATGTTATACTTCAATGCACATTATATAAACACCTACTTAAATACAGAATAATATAGGCACCTACTATGATAACTACGTGTTGTTTCAGCCTGCCATCTGTTAGATATAACATCCTTCGTTAAATGGGAATTTCTAGTAGGTACTCATAACTATCTCATTGCACACGTAATGCACTATCCATAGTCGTTTAAATAATGTGTGTCGTAAATTTCCTTATATGTACAACCATGAACGATACGAAAACATAATTTTGGACTTTCTTAAAAAGTATTTTCGTTCATCCTTCTTTACAATTTTGTTAAATCTATCCCCTTGTACCTTGGTCAAGTTGGTAATCAAATCTTTTGAGTTACCTTCTTTTCCCTTACTAACATGCTCTTGTCATATCATATTTCTGTGACTCAAAAGCCCCAGCGACAAGTTAAATTACAATAACAGTATTTTAATGTCTCAAAAGCTTTCCACGTAGTGAGTGAATTCTCGTGAACGACACAAGATCCGTTGCACTAAATCATAAACAATTATATAATTTCCGAGTAAAAAACACAAAGTTTACGCTGCGTCTATGAGATTGTGATCTGGTGTACTGTTATTTGTTACTCTGTGGCTTTTGTATGTCAAGATTTAGAGTAGGGATGCGTTCATACAATTTTGTTAGTTTTAAATTATTGGATTACATTTGTTTTTTTTTATACAAACGTGTTAAGCGGCAAAGACATGTATGTTTGGTTAAAATCTTGATCAGATGTAGGTACGGAACTTTAACCCTATCCAAAATGCGCCTAACAAAAATTATTCAAAATACACCCTGTCGGCTCTTACTTATCCTTTTAACAATTTTATCTCAGTCATTAAGTTATCTACAGTTTTTTTTCATGGTGAATCACCCTGCAAATGTAATGCCTGCCTTACCTACAGCTACTCGTGCTTCTTAGTCAGAGTTCCTCGAAACCAACAATTTGCACTGGAAATTGGGCAACAAGATAATTGTCCACCGATTAAACAATCCTTTGTCGAACCACAAACAATAAAGAAACCACCAAAACACGACAATGGACGAAACCAACAAATTGTTATTGACAACAATTGAAACGACCACTCAGCGACAATTATATAATTCTGCGGAATTAGGCGTTAGTTGGTTATTGTAGTTTTTTTTTATTATTAAAATATTGACAACCGTTGGTTTCTGAGTTCGAGTTTTAATTATATTGTCGTATGCGTTTGAAAAAAAATGGAGTTTCTTAAACTCAGTAGGTATAGAGTCTATCAACACTCAAAATTGAACTTTTTGTTTTTTTTTCGAGCCTGCCAGTATACAAGATCACAGATAACAAAGAAATGTCTACTCGTGTCCGTTTTATGAACCGTAAACGACATAAAATCTTAATTATCTGTGTACAATCAAATCATGAAGACCTAACGTGTGTGACCTTTGCCTCCAACTTTCGTTTCACACGCTACGTGTAAAAAAAGTTACACGTCTTTTTTTTACGTGTCAATTAAATTAACATGATGTTTTGGTTAACTTTTGACAAGACGGAATGACTACTTAATTAACAAATTACCTATGTTTTCTTATAAATACTGATACAAAAAGAGAAATAAGAAGTTTTGTACACAAGTAAAAGTAAACCTTTAAGAATGCGTCACGACTCAAACAATGTTCTTTTAATCCGAAATCACGAACTGCAGTCGTAAAATGGTTGTTATCATTCCAAAGATCATCATCTTAATTTGATTGCGCGCGCAACCTGCGCGTACGCGCGGGTCACGATGCGACCCCGAAACTGTCAGCTCTCATTTGCAGACCAACAATCACCAACACTTTCTCTCTCAATCTAACTACCTCTAAAATGCAACTAATTTAAAGAAAAAAAGCGCTCGCAAATATACCTATTCCACGCCACTTTCACCTCTTTTGGGAATTACTTTTTTATTCTTTCACAAATTACGATTTGCTGGTTCTCTCGCAGTGTTGCTAATAATCGCCATTTCGTATAAAAAGATATCGCGCCAAGTGATAACGGCAACAAATTATTCTCACTATCGCGGATGTCTTTCAAATTTGAAAGCAATTATACTTTTTTAATTGAGTAGATTATTTTAAACCATCTGCTCGGTATACAGATCCGAATAAAAGAAAAAAAGTGTTCGCGATATCTTTATTTAGAGTTATAAATCACCAAGTGGAAAGTGCTGATTACTTGATAAAGAAATATTGGTAGCCATTTATCTTGATACAGATAATCTGCTTGATCGCCTCTCGGAGTTGACCAGCGTGATGAATTAAGCTTTTGGCGCGTTGTTTTTTTTTTTCTTTTTTTTAAAAGCGCAAACATGTTCACAGGCAACGATGCCATTAGATTTAATTACGCCACTTTGTTCGTGATAAATCAATAAAGAGGATGGCGCAGCGGTTTTTACCGTTTTAGTTTGTATTATTGAAAATGATGTTGTTTACAGTTATTACCTACAATGGAAACTGAATAGAGGTAAATCAATGATGATGACGGTTGAAAGTGACCGTAGTGAGAGGTTCGCAGATAGTAAATTATTCAGTTTACAAGAAACGATGCAATAACTCACTCGATATTCGTAGAAGTCGTGGCTTATGATCGGCTTATGTATGAGCTTACGGGACGCGGCGCGGGCGCGGCGGTTTATTTATCAATCATTTTGCAGTCGGTAATTTATAGGTACCACTGAAAAACGAGCTTTATAATTCTTCAGTGCAAAAAAATGGTACTACAGAAATATTTATAGGTATTTGATGTTTGTAGTGTAAAACCATAACGAGCAATTTGATGTTGTTTTTTTAAAGATATAATAACAAAATATTGTGTAATTGCAATATCCAATTACTAGTGTTGTAAAAATTGTCGAACGTTTTGTTTGCGATAGTAAAAATACAAAGTAGCAGAATACAACTTTAACGGCAAGAAAGCGAGCGTAAAATCTTATTGTAACATCTTTGTTCAATGGTTTTCACATATGTAACGTGTATAAATACCTATTTACCTGTATGTGGAATGTGAGTAAGTGAATATTTATACAGGGTGTTCATATTCTGGAAGTTTAAAACCAAAAAGGCATGTTGTGAAATAAACCGATAAAAATAATAAAGAGTTTCGTAAGCGCTACAATAATGAACGCTAGCAAAACTTAACCAATTCTTGTATCCAAAGTCCGATTTAATAAACGTCCAATGAGTTAACTAGTTCGAGCTCCCAGAGCTCCTAGTAGTAGGGGAGCCCAAGAGGGGATTTCTGAATTTACTCAAGCGCGGCAGATTAACATACTGGGGGATACCTTGTACCCGGTTAAGCACTTCCACCAAATATGAGCCTTGACTTACAAGCCGGACGATTAATTCAATAATTTCATATAATTCAGTTCAATTTTATTGTCAGATTAGGTTAATCCCTGCAGATTATTGTATAAGAGCGTTGTTTTAGGTCTACTAATCATCCCCTTAAAAATCGCACGTGCTCTATTAAAAGTTTTTTTTTTCATTTTAAACCCTTACGTACGCCCATTTCCATAATGGAAACCATCAGATTAACAAACGTACAAGTTTTAAAAATACGTAGGACATGGATGATATCAATATCTGACACGCCCGAGTATGTCGATGCAAAAAAAAATGTTTTTAAGGTTTTGGAAATCTATAGCCGTTTGCCCCACCGATAAAATGGTATATGTTATATAACAATTTTTTCTTTATGTCATCTAAGTTTTGCAACCCAATAGGTATCTTTCACGCTCGAGTAAATCCAGATTTAGCATCGTGGGCTCCCCTACTATAGTGAACAGTTCCACTTTTATTAACTTTCGGAAAGATTAATGGTCAGTCTTAATGTTCTTAGTATACCTATGAATATAGAACGGTTAGATTGAAATCGCATTAAACCCAGGTGAGCAAATAAGGCAAATTTTAAGTTTAATAGCTTGTAACTAGAAGTAAAGTTCATTTATTAATTCAAATACAGGATGTTCTTAAGAAAACACGATTAATTAGGCCGTGCTTAGGCCAGATTGTGCATTATAAGATTTTATCATTATTAATTCTATCTTTATTTTAAACAAGGATTCCTAAAAATACTCTAAATTTCTATCACATGGAAAAAGAAAAGCGCCGTATTTCTTACAAAGGCATATTACCAAAAATATTTTTTTACCGTTTGCCAAACATCTTAAACACCCTTTATATACCCACAAGTCGTTTACGACATCCACGAACCGAGATCTCTAGAAACGGTGTTATTTTCTTAAACCCATGACACGGCGTTTTATTGTTATTAATGTTTTAATGGCGTTCATAAACACAGTTATAATTTTATCCAAGCTTTAACTCGCTTCATTGAACTAGGAACAGTGGGTATATACAAACTGCCTGTTTAGATAAACTAAAAACAAATAGCGAACAGGAATTGTGATTATTTCAATGTTATTTTATTTTTATAATTACATTTTGTTATCGCACCATTCATGTGGTTTATTAATTATTATTTTTTCATTTATTAAGTACTGCGAGAGCTAAGAACTCGTAGGACGGTTTCAATATTTAATGTTACATAGTTATTTACATTTGTTTTGTAAATATATCTCCAGTAGTCATAAGAAAAAAGACAAAATACAACGACTACTGGTGTAAAAAAAACTTACAAGCTACTTTAATCTAACCACTTATTCCAAAGCTTAAACAAAAAAGCTTATCATCCCGTAATATCCTTACAATCTATGTCACACAAATTCTAACCCATTCGATACCGTTGTACTACAATCAACATGATGGGATGTCATCTTATAAACATTAGCGCATGGGAAGTAGCACGAGTAGTAAAAAATAAACTATTCTCACGAATAACACATTGTGTATAGATATTGGCCGAGATAAAGATGGCTGCTTGCTTGTTAACAACTGCAGATATTAATTAACACGATTCTATTCTATCGTACAGGTATATAATTTTATGTTGAGTGATTGACTTTGAACTAGCCGATGTTCAGTAAGTATTAATTTATTTTATAGGGAGTGTAGGAAGCTGGACGTAATAAAATCGAGCGGTAGACTTGTAGACACACATCTCCTATTCCTAATCAAGACATCAAATAGGCACTGTAGCATAGATAAAGCAGTGAAACAGGAGCTAATTCCGCGGCGCAAAAAAGTGCTGACATCTGCCACTTGTCATCATGACATTGACATTTCTCCCGCATGCGCAGACCGTCGGACAGCCGCGGTGCCGCTACACACTTCGCCGCGCGCCCGTTATGCGTTCGCGCGGTTTTTTTATTGGCTGCATGCGCACGATTACCGCAGACCCGTTATTTACAATTCATTATGTTTTATGATACTATCATTATTATTTGTATTTAAAAAATCTTGGGTACCAACAATTTCTCAGTTTTGAGATAGCATTAGAACATTTAACTTTTGTACCTATTATAGAGCGGGATACAATTGAACTTTGCGCAATCATCACCTTTAGATTTAATAATTACAGGACTGTTAGTCACGGGTACTAAACATTGCATCACAAACGTTTATCTATTTCATTAAGTTTTCTAAATAACACCAAATTCTAAAGAAGATGAGCCGTAACAAGTTCCCTTTTATACGCATAATGATTTAACAGTCCATCCGGAGCTCGGGCAAAGCCTTACCTTTTGTAAAAGCTACATATAAAATACATTAAAAAGCCCTTTGAGTAACTAGTTTGGCTGGCAGTGATTAATAGTAGAGAAAGTTCGGGATAGTTTTTTTTTACATTAGCGCATGTTTTTCTTTATTTCATGCGAAGGCAAAGAAATACCAAAACAGAGTCAAGATTCAGCCAACTTAGATTTTTTCATAAACTTTTAAATCTAATTAAGGAAACGAACGAAAAAAGAATGGATGGTGGCTTTTTAGATTGGATTCTTAAAATAACAAAAAGCATAGTGAAGGGATGTGTTCCTAATTTAAAATATTTTGATTATGTACCCAGATGCATGTAGATTGAAGTTAAATTGGTTTAAAATTTTGAAATAAAATAAATTTTTGGTAACACAGAAAGTAGGCAATGAAAGTATGAATACAATCTAATTGCGTAAAAAACATATTCATATAAATATACCAAATAAACACAATTTTACAACAAATCGGCTTTCATTTCTGAAAGTAAATCGTCAAATGAAAGTAATTAACGGTAATCGATACACATCATCCAATTCGTGTCCATTTCAACCCACTTTGTGACAGTAATCTTGGCAGTGGAACATCCTCCCACGCATATTCACGACTTATGCCAGATGCATATTTCTGATACAACTTGAATTAATTACCAAAAGGTATTAAAAACGAATTATTTACTTTATCAAGTTGATACAATCACCAAACAAAACATTCGTAAATACACATTGCTACTTCTAAATGATCGTGTTCCAAACGTGGTTCCAAATTTAAAAATAAATAATTATAATTAGGTAGTTACTAATTAGGCCATAAAAATGAGCGCAAAACGAATCTGAACCAAGGTTTTTTTTCTTTCGTGCCACCGGCCAGTAACAATCAAGCGGATTGCTACTACATTTGTAACTGGCCTATAAAAACTATCGTTCGAAATTTGAAACTGTCACAACATTTATTTATACGTGATGCCATCAATCAATGTACGTGTTATAAATATGATATCTTTCTCAGAAGCTGAAGGTGAAATTGACACCACAATCTTAATACGTTTGTAAGCTGTCTCGTTAGTACTAGAGTAGAGAAGTAAAAGGTTTGATTGTCAGAAACCGATACTGGTTGTGTAAGTGGCTGGGATATAACCAAAGATGTGACTGGAATTGCCATAACAAAAAATATAAACAGTCCAAGAAAAAAATTGAAAGTCTTATAACTTGATTAATCTTTTTTCAACTTACTTACCGTTAAAGTTGCCAAAAGCGATTTGTTACCTCATGTCACTTATTTCTAGCTTACCCCAAAGTCACGAATATGTAATGAACCCATGATATCTGTTTTAGTATAAAAAATAGCAACATCACGCAACAAACGACCTCGGCTTTTCGGCCTGAAAAATGTAACCAATTTCGGAATCTTACGTGAAAGAAAAATTACAGGAATTCGTGTGTTCACGGCCGATTTTGCCGTTATACTATATTTATTAATAGCACGTGGACTTTAAGTTTTTCTAAAACTTGCCTATGCAATATTTGTAACGTTGAAAGTAATCTTTTTAAAATCAACTTAAATGTAAGTATTCTTTAATAAAGAAGTCACGAACATCAGATTTTTTAAATATTCAAATTATGTTGGAATTAAATTATATTTAAATGAATGCGTTTATTTTTAGCTCATGTAATCCTGATTTCCAACTTAAGTATTTTCTGAGTATGACGTATATAAGATATCATTTCACGCTGCAATAAAAAAAAAGATTTTACGAAAGAACTAGAAACGTCGAAATGTGGTCAAGAGCTTGTTGCGCTTTTGCTTTGACGTGCGGTGACCGAAAACGTAAAGACAACATTTTTTTTCTTGGAAAGAAAAAATTACTTTAGTACAACTATGCCCGTTTGCACCAAACTTAAGAACATCCTAAGTCTTTGCCTAACTTGTTTAAGCAACTCCTAACGAAAAATTGGTTTGCACCAACCTTAGGTCATTCCTAAACTCACTTAGGCATTTCCTAACTTTAGGAGCCCGTTTATGACATGCCTAAGGAGTTAAGAAACGCCCAAGTTTTTTTTTTCGTAAAACATTGACATATCTGTCAAATAAATGTTTGTTTTGAGCTGGTTTTGAGGTTATACCGAGTAGTTTCTGTCTGTTGTGTTGAGAACTGTTGTGTAATTTGTAATTTGAGGAGTTTAATAAGTGCTGTAGTGCTTTTGCATCATGACAAAGGAAGTAGGTATTAGATGTCCTTGATTTTTAGAAGAAGTGGACTTTCATAATGATCAGCATCATGATCAGCATGCCTCGTATCGTAAGATCACGACCAAATCCTTTTGAAAATTACGACAACGTGGACTTTGAAAAGATACCGGATGTGCAAAAGCACGGTTTTGTGGGTTTTGGATCAAACTGCTGAATAGCTTTCTGCATCCTGCATAACATTTGTGTAGATTTGAATGATGATATGCCCGCTGCTCCAGAAGAATTGTGTGAAGAGTCTCTCAACTATTGGATTTAGGCTGGTCATATTGAAAACGAAATTACTAACATTGGGATACTACCAAATGCCTTAGATGGGAGAAGTCTGTTTTACTGTGCACAATACTGTTTTACTGTGTAAATAAATAATGTATCTTTATTTAGAAATATTAACCTGAAGCTGTTTTTAATAAAATTCCCAATACGGTTTTTATTTTTTTCTTTTCTATTTTTATAATATGCAAATGCATTTTGTGCCTTTTGTTGATTTATAAGGGATTTTTTTCTTGCTCTACCCTTATTCTCATTGCTGCAAGTCTATTTGCTGGTTTAGGCTTAGTTTTGATTCTACTTCTTTCATTTCTAATACCTAATTCCGGCACCAGTCTAAAACTTTTCAGTAAAATTTTCTTCATCTGCCTCACATTCCTAAAAAAACATTAAAAAACCATAGGCAATCAATCTTTCATTCGTTCAATCATTCACTTTGCTAGGCAATGCCTAATTTAAGACACGGTTACGACCCGGCTGTTGGTGCAAACCGTTTGTTAAGATAGGTTGAACCTAAGCTTAGGTGTTTCCTAACTAAGACAAGCCTAAGTTGAGGTTGGTGCAAACGGGCACTAGAGTTTTAAAAAAGGCTAGGAACTAGAGCTTTATTTTATCTATCAACGAATTGAACCTAATCATAATATATAACAATAAGTATACCTTTTTTTTACTAACAATTAGCTGTCACTTAAATAAACCTATCATAAACCTCATGTTAAAAAAAACAATCAAGATAGATAAAATTGAAGTTACTTTCTTCTATTAAATAAAAATGCAAAAATTGCAATAGGCATTTTTTTCCATTAACGTCAAAGAACCCAGTGGTCCGTCATTTGCACCGGCAACGCTCCGTCGTCGGTCAGTGCTGCGGTTACACGCTCAACTGTTCCCGCCGCAACTGTACCACGCAACATTGCATTGTGCACTTTTTTATATTGTCAGGAAGGCCGAGATAAAGAATGCATCTATGTTCCGAGCGAGTTGCTGGCCAGATGTAAACGCGGCAGTGTTCCGATTTCAAATTGAAAAATAATGTAGCTGTCCACATATAAAATAGATTTAAAAGCCATATTCTAAAAAGTTTGAGCTAATTTATGTAGAGGCGATAAATATTTAAACTTAGAATTTTCGTTTTATTTGTTGTAAAAGTTTCGTTTTTTGCAATTTTTTTAAATAAAAATATATTTTTCTTTCTTTTAATAGTAACTTACAGTGAAATAGATAAACATACTATTTTAACGACAAGATAAAGCCGTTTTAGTACGCATTTTACTTTACGACGTGTTTAAACATTTACCTAAGCCTACTATAAAAAGCTAGTGCAAGTAAAGGAAACAAACACATAAAAAGGGATTTCCCTATTAAGACCACAGACAATCAAGTTATATTTCAAGTTATATTTCAGTCCTACAGTTTCCTGTATCTAAGCCTACAGTATAATTAAACCGATATAGAATAGGTTTTATCCAATTAATCAGCAATTTCCTTGACCTGTTTACTGTGAGACGACATATCGCGATCCATAGCCATTGGTCTACTAAGGCTAGACAGACGCGCCAAAGTAATCGCGGGGCCATGAATATGCTAATGTATGTGGCCAGCACGCAACGATTAGGTTATAGGCTGAATAAGGTTAGAACCCTGTGCTTGAATAAATAATTAAAAAAAAAAGGACTAGAAAATTTTAAAAAGTGTTTGTTAAGCTTTTGGTATAATAGAAGTAGGTAAATTAAAGACCTATGTTATATCGTTAAGTTATTTGAAACCCATAGAGCTGTTTAAAATTATCGAAAAATAATATATGCGTTCTCTTATTCATTAACAAATTATTTTTTCCTGTATTTTCCATAAGATTTTGACTGGAGTTCTCTACCAAAATACACCTAAGGTACTGGAATGCTATTATAAAGAACCGCCCAACACCCTTATCGGACAGCGTCCTTCGTAAATGACGTAACAACCCTTCAACCATCAATTTACAAGTCGTACACAGCTTCTGTTGAAAAGAAAGGGGGAATTTTCTAAAAATAATGACGAGGCATAAACACCAAATAATACATAATCAACGCCACTAATGTATTTTGATGTTACTTCCTGAGCATAATGTTTGTATTAAATGTTACAACTAATCATTACTTTCCATTAAGTTTCTTTTTTTATTGAAGATGAAATGAAAAAGTCAGCAATTTTGATACCGATTTCGAGAGCAGCATCCGGGATTTTTTAACTGTTAATAAGCTCAAGTGTCAAGCAGATCGAAGTTTGAATTTTCATTCCAATCTCAAAAATAAACTATATGGAGTTTTAATTTTTTTTTCTCTTATATAACTAAAAGAAACCTCTTTACAGCTAAAGGCTTTCGGTAACTGCTGGCCGAAATAAAAAGTTTTTCTTTTTCACAACTTCAATATTATTTATGTTACAGACAGAATATAAAATTGATGCTTTTTCGTAACGATCGTGACTAAAGTATATTCGTGAGTTTTGGTTGCGATTCTAACGTATAGCCATTTCGCATGTTCGCTTTTACGTAATTTTTATAGCCGACGCAAAGTTTATTGGATATTTTCATGTTTGCACATTTCTACTTTGACGAGAGGTTATGCCATTGTAATAATAATAAAAAAGATAATCATTGAAATATTTAAATATAGCTTTGTTACGAAGACAAATATTTAACTTGATTGTCTCTTTAACATTTTCACGTTGTTTTAATTTTAATGTTATTTTTTATGATAATATTCGACAATCGTGATGAAATCTTTAAGAACCGTAACTTAAAAAAAAAGTCGTTTTTTGTTAGAAAATAATAATAATTCATCGTTATATTTAATTTAAAAAAAACCTTCAGACTGACATAAATAATATAACACTAGTTACAATATATGTATCACGTCACACAATAGAAACTAGCGAGCGGATTTACTGAATCCGATCTAGAATGCGATAGGAAGCCGACACCCGATATCACACATATTCAATGACAATCTACATTATATTATATTATATGTTAGCTATATACAATAAATCCGATATATCGAACGGAACGAAAGAATTAATCCCATTCACACACATCAATCACGAAATCAAAGTCATGCGCAGCTTTTGATGCCACCATTTACATATTTAAATTTACGTGTTGAATTAATCACATGCACGTATCGATTTTTTTCCTCATATATCTACATCTGTGTACTTAATTACCTTATACGTGTATTTATAAATGCACAGTGAATATTAATATGTTTTCCTTAAGCGTATTGTAATATATTCTGTAAATAGTCGCAAGCTGTAAGCTCTGAAACTGAAATTTGTTATAACGACCGCCGGAACGATACCATCGAACGCCCGTTCGTTGACCTTTGTTACTTTTTTTCAGCCAGTGGTTTAATTTACAGTTTGAATAGTTTTTTTATTAAAAAAATAATTTTATGAATATATTAATGAGAGGTGATTTTGATTCCTAATTAAAAATAATTGAAAATTATGCAAATTTTTTTTTGGATAATTTATATTATTTAAACCTTATGTTTTAAATTAATAAAATTAACTAAGGCATAAATAATATTTTTTCCTATGTAACTAAGATCCACCTTCACGTTTGACAAGACTTTTCCATAGAAATAATATTTTGTGACTGAAACAATTGCTTAAAAGCTACGAAAACAACGCTAATATTTCCAAGAAACACACTGCGGCACGTACACGTACACTGCAGCTGAAATCTGTAACATCTCATCCCGTGCATCGGGAGCTTTACAGAAAAAAACCTCACCTGTTTTTGCCGTGCCCGATTTTGTAGAGCTCGACGTGCTTGAACTGGGCGTAGGTGGCCATTTCGAATTTCTCTTGTTTTTTTTTCACGAGGGATAAATCGACACTGAGCGGAGTCACTTCGCGGTGTTTGCGCGGGTGTAGAAGAGTCGACGTGCGTTCGCGTCGGTAGTCGTCAGCTGACTGAGCGCGCGGACGGTCTGCCTTTGCTTAAGTCAATGCAGCACCCTCCGCGGCGGCGCGTGAAAAGCGAGCCGCGCATGCGCCTGTACTTCCGCACTTTTTCGGTCTCCCGTGCCGGGGATCCGTTGGTGGATTCGAAAACAGAACTCATTGTAAATCAATCATGAAGAGATAAACATAATCAAATATGTGTTTCGGTGATCGCTATCATATTGTTCGACAAACGCAATGAGGCAGCCTCGATATTGATACTGATAAACTATGATAGACACAGATTTTCGTTTATAACTTCAAAATATGATAGACACGTTAGTTACCCGTTACTAAACTTACTAACTATACAAAATTCTTAACTATCCTTGCTAAATCGTTAGAAGGGACACTGAAATTTTTGACTTACGTCTGCGCCCGACTCTACAGTATTGCAGTGGCTAGCATAAAGCTTTTGTTAGCATCTTATAAAACGATTTTGATTGTCGGTTGCGCATGCGTATTCGTAATGTCTTCACTTTTATATAGATGATTAACTAATTTTAAAGTTTATTAAAAAAAGCTGTTTATTATTATTAGCATTCAATATTTTAAACAAACATCGTGATCTTTACTTTTACTTTTTATTATAACTCATAATCTTCATCGCTGCAGACAGAACCCTTATAAGGTCTGATATCCCATACCGCCCGGGATCACCTGGCACAGTGTGGCCACACCATGTCAGCGTATCAACTCGACACACGCCCACTGTCAACACTCTGTGGCATCGATGACTTTTTTATATTGTTTATGACGTTAGTGGCTGAACAGAAGGCGATTGCAGGAAATAAAAAAAAAAAATGTGCCGATGTATTAATTTACGGTTATCATTAATTTACGGCTCTCTATATCTATATTTATTTAACGAGGAATGTGGAATTGATTTACTAAACTTTGATTCCAAAATATGTAGTAATAGTTTTTTTTAATTTCCATCCTGACGTTTTCATTACCTTTTTAGATACACATTAGCGAATAGGTATATTTTTCGCAAAACACATATTTTTATCATTAGTAACAGTTATTTAAATGACAACTATAAAATTCAATAAATATATTGACTTTGAGCAATAAACTTTATTTTGTATGTAGTCCTTTCACCATATTAACGGGCCAGAAGTCTCTCGCCTCTAAGGCAAACGTTAAAAATGCTGAGTTGTTTTATATAAGTAAGTATGAAATACATTATTTCAGTTTAAACTACCAGAAAACGGTTTCTTGAACTCATTGCACTATTGATTTCATTTAAAAGGAGATTGTTACGTAGGTTCAGTTCCTTTTACTTTACCACGCTTATACAAATAAAAATAATAAATTCACATAGTTTTGAGTGAAAGAAATTTGATTTAAAAAAAAACATAATGAAATGCTTTTTTAAGATTTTAACTTAAAGGTAATCATGGATTAATAATATATTTGACGACGTCTGTGTAGCGCAACCGTATCTAGGTACACTTGTCTGTTAAAGGTCCCTTGTTTGTTTCTCCCAACTTATTAATTTGCGATTACACCGCAAATACATTTTTTAAATGTAGGTCTTCTTCTTCTTCGTGTGATGAGTATGCACTTTGCAGCACATATTCATCTAGTGTCAGAGTTTTTGGGAACCGCCTTGTTAGGGCCTCTGACGTGGTTCCCGTAGGGTAGTGGCCACCCTACTGTCAGTATTTTTCAAGCCGCCTGTCTACTAGGCACCTGACTTGGCTTGACGAGTACGAGGTGGAAAAGTACCCGGGACCAACGGCTTAACGTGCCTTCCGAAGCACGGAGAAACTCGGGATGTAATGCCACTAGCGGTCACCCATCCTTGGACTGACCGCGGCCGGCGTTGCTTAACCTCGACTATCGAGTAGATAGACGAGATCGCAACGGGCCACCGAGCTCCTCGAAATATATAAATGTAGGTAAGACAAATATAACTTGTAATAACAGCATTTTTATACACATGGAGTTTAAACCTAACTAACACAAGCTAGCAAAGTTAGCAATGTAAAATTCTACTTGAACTTTTAGAATAAAAATATGACTATTACAGATACAAACCTTTTTAAGCATCAATTCAGTCAGTTTTTCTTCTCTTGTTCGTTACCTAGCAACGTCTAGCTACAGTTTACTTTATTGAATAGCAAATTTGTCCGTAATCCGTGACACTAAATCTTGTCTTGTCATGTACGTAAATTCAGAAAACCTATACATATGTACCCAATCAACACAATTTCGCGACCAACATATCAGGCACCCGTAATCCAAACACTCGATTCACACAGTTATAAAAAAACGTCAGAATTATGTCAATAACGTCACTTCAATCAAAAGTGGAAGAAATGTGACGTAGCCAGCTAAACATGGCGCCTGCGCGGGAATCGCCCGAGGCCGCGCACGCGCCGCCGCCGTCTCGTTTTTGCGACCCAGGTGCTTACTGATTCAATTGACTCGCCCGATATGTAATCAGTGAATCGATATTATGATTTCCGATAATCGAGTACAAATTGTTGCTTGTAGAGTAATTTGCGACGGTTTTTTGTTGACTAACTGACTTGAGACTTGAAACGAATTGGATATGAATTATCAATTTATTTATTATCTATGTGATTTTATACCAAAATTGTTAAGTATTACCATGTAGAAAAAAAAACCTATAGCTTATAAAATATATGATTGCCCTTAAGCACTTTGCTCATAAACAAATGAATATGTTAACATAAAAGTCATCACTACTGTTAGCGAAGAAAATAGAGATGTGTAATAAAACGACAAATAAACAAACAATTTCTCCCATGCACCTAGAAACCGGAAATGTTAAATCATAAGCAGGTACCTACTGGGTAATTCCATCGAAATCTTTCATCTGGAATCATAAGCGTGAACACAATAAAAGCTAACTACGAACACGTTTTGTGTATCATTCGTGCTTTATCAAAACAAAGATTGTAACGTTTCTTTTGTTTTGTCAAAACGTTATGAATTTAACGGTAATTTGCCGGATCATGTGTCTTGTGGTGTACACGTTTAGCTTCGACACATTTTAAACCTTTCACCTATTACTTTTTAAGTCGGTAGGTAACAAAATAAATAAGCATATTTAGTTTTCGTGTTTGCTGTCTCATGAATCCCGGAGTTATAGGCAGGTAAAATAGTAATCACTACATAGTGTAAAACAAATTCGCTTTCCGCCGTATGTGTGTCTGTATGCTTAGATCTTTAAAATTACGCAACAGATTTTGGTGGGGTTTGTTTTAATTGATAGAGTGATTGAAGAAGTATGTTTATATGTAGGTATAATAACATAGTATTGGGAATGGGCTTTTACTCCGAATTTAACGCGTGCGAAGCCGCGAGCAAAAGCTAGTGATAGACGACCTCTGTGGTGCAGCGGTATATACACCGGACTGCTAAGCGGATGGTTCCGGGTTCGATCCCCGGGTCGGGCCAATTTCGTAAAAATGGTTTTTCGATATTGGCTCGTGTCTGGGTGTAACTAGGTTCTCCCCTAGTCCATTGTGTGGTACCTATAACACAAGTGCTTAATGCAACTTACTTTAGGGCCACATAATTGGTGTGTTAGTCTGGAGATTTATTTATTTATTTATTTATTTATTATATAGGGAGCAAACGAGCATGCGTGTTACCTGATGGTAAGTGATCACCGCCGCCCATGACTACCCGCAACACTGTGGGTGTTGGGGGTGTGTGGCTGGCCTTTGAGAAAATTAAGCACCGGATACCGCACTCACCGAACGAAACGCAGGAACATCGTCCTTGCTTCACTATGGTTTTCTGTGCAACGGTGGTATTTCACCGGTCGAGTCAGCCCAGTAATCGCTGCAGACAGAGCCTACAGCTAGACTCTACCACTCGTAAAAATGTTTAACGTTTAAAGATTAAAGATTATTTAGACTGCTAGAATATGAGTAAAACCTCATATGTTCAGTATGAAACAAAATTACACTTTGTAATTTTGCGATGGGGTAAACTAATGTTGAAATAGTTATTTTTTAATCTGAATATCCAGTTTGACTCTCAGTAAATGTAATTTTCCTCGTTAGAAAGATAATTTTCTTAACTGTATCCATTATGTTACTTTAAGTTGGTCTATCGATATGCCAAGCTTTATTCAAAATGTATAGTCAGTTTCACAAGACCCAGGAACAAACATCTAACCTTTCACAGGCACATTAGTAGGATCCCTATAATACCTAAGTAGTGTTAAATTCAATTAAATTTGACCTTTTAGACAGAAAGCCTACGCCATTAACATTTTCTTGATTTACAAACCGAATGATTGATTTGCAACTCAATCGCTTGTTGCCATTTCAATATTACACTTCCGGTACTAGCACGAACTGCATAAAACGTCAATCAAATGATTGAATTGACGCAAATATTTCTAGATTGTACGCACGTATACAGGAATCAATGGAAGGTCTGTGTTTACAAGTCGCAAGTCATAATACATTCATTGTGCTGGTAATTAAGTTGATTTAGTTTTAATAAACAAAGTTTGTAGTGTGTCAGGTTTATTAAGTTACACGTTTGAAATAAATGAATAATTTGCTATGTTATTTTATTTTTCAACAGTAGTTAAATAAGTGTTTAGTGATTAAAAGACAAATATACCTTTACACATACATATTTGATACTTACTTAGGTATCTAAGCACTTATTTTTTAAAGCAATTTAAACGCCACATAAAACATATAATAAAACAAAAGTAGGATTATTTACCTAACAACTCACAAAAAGTGCATATGTTTCTCTAAATAATTGACAGATTTTACTTGCTATGTACATGTGTATTAATTCGGAAAATTATTAAAAATTCTAACTTTAATCGATAGTTATTTTGAGTTGGTTAGATATATCCTCAAATCAATGAAATGAATTGATTAACTAGTCCTAAAAAAATACCAGAAAATAACACATTCTCTAACCTATTCATCATATATCAACCTTCTAAGTTGGAACCCACTAAAGAACCTCTATTTATAATTAGCATTACCTCCAAGCTAATAAATCGACCCGCGCCGCATCCTCCATTGATCAATCCCCAACAAGTCTAAACTACGGCGGACAATCATTTACTCCTAATAGATTGCACCGCATCTTCCGTCAACAAACAACTAGATAAACAATAAAAACTCGTATTCCACGAGACGTATACATCTCCCAATGGCGCTCAGTTGTTAGTTGCCCACCAATTTATGTTGCCGTCTGAAATATTGATAATAATCAGGCTGCTCTGTCGCTTACACATTTATCTGGGGCTGCGGCCACATGAGTAAAGAAACTGAACAGAGACAAAGCTTCTAAAGAGCTAGCAAAATTTATACCTATTTTGGTAGGGTTGGCACAATAGGGGATATGCATAAAATTTTAAATGGCCTAAAATATTTTTTTCTTGAATACTTATTATCGTTATATTATGATGCAAAAGTTTTTTTTTAATTTATTTATTATTTAAACCCCTAAAATAATATTTAAAAAGTGCAAAATAAGGGAGCGAAATTCAAACTTCCAAAACGGGCCACCATTGGTCGAACGTAATGTGACGTCATCTGACACGACATTGCATTCATCAGCGTCGAAACTTATACTGTTTTACAAGTTTTTGTGAAAAAAATAAATAAATTTAATCTATATTCTTGTGCTGATTGTAATGAAGTTTAGTTTAGATTGGTAGTGAATCTTTGACGATGACTGAAGCTGGTTCTGTCATAGCACATTAGGACAATCTACCGAGAACAGTTGCATTTATGATAGCATATAATTTTGCATCTGTCGCGTCTCCAAGGCGCGATGTGGGTTGTGGTGGTACATCAAATGACAACCACAGATTCTTCTTTGATATTCGATTTAATGTGGTTTACAATGGAGAATGTTAACAAATTTTGATTATTTTCTCTTCGTATTCTCTGTCAAAAATAAAAAATACTGGTGAAAGAATTATTTCGATGCTTCAATTAGTTTCCGATTTATAAGTAAAATAAGTTGCTACCGCACGACGCGGGCTGCCGGTGGCGGTGTGACGTCACACCACAACTCGCTCGGTCTGGCTCACTCAGTGCGCTCGCGGTCGCGCGCACTTGTCGTCTCAATTAAACCTAAATACTTTTAAAAATGACTAATCCAACTACTAGGAAATCATGTGTTGTGCCTAAATGTAAAAATACAACTATCAATTCGCCGGAAAAGTTGTTTTTTACAGTTCCAAAGGATACATACATACATCACCAAATCTTTTAACTTGAACATAACCAATACCATTAAACAATTTGCTAGTAAAAATACAAATAAATAAAAGAGGTTTAGTTCATATCATCTACATTTGCAATAAAAAATAAATTAAATTACTTAAATAAAATAGTAAAGGTAAAGTGCATATGTAACGTTCAACTACCTACATCTAGATCGTATAGGTATCCTCCTTCCTAGTAATATAATAAACGCGGAAGATTGTGTTTGTGTTTGTTATCTTTCACACAAAAAGTACTGAACTGATCTGGACGAAGACTGAAATAATCCATAGGCTTCTTTTAATCCTGGGAAAATGTACAGTTCCCGAGGGAAACGCGGGCGAAGCTGCTAACTAAAGCTAGTTAGTACTAAATCGATGCATGTATTTATTTAAATTTACTTAGAAGAGCGGTATCTTTGTATACATACTAGTGGCCGCCCGCGACTCCGTTCGCGTAGAAGTCGGTTTCCGTGGGAATGAGAAGTTTTCCCGCGGTAAAAAGTACCCTATGTGTCATTCTGATGTGTAACCTACTGCAAAGTTTCATCCAAATCCGTCCAGCCCCCCAAGTCAAGTGGCAAGTGATATTTGCGATAGCAAGTGAATAGAATAAATTTTTGACAAGCTTGCAATTTGACAGTTTCATACATATTTTTTCTATTCACTCGCTATCGCAAATATCACTTGCCACTTGACTTTGGGGGGCAGTAGTTTTTACGTGTAAGAGTAACAAACATTCATACATCCATACTCACAAACTTTCACATTTATAATATTAGAAGGACGTACCTACCTATAGCTACAAAACTATGATACATGATTTGTTGTCTTTAACGTAAAAAAAATAATGATAGGTAGGTAGGTACATACTTCTACTATTGGACTTGCATTCTTCCATTAGTATTTTTATTATATTGGTTATTTTGTTTTGATAAAACAGTTTAGAACATATCAAACATTTCGGCGGCAACAAAATCACTATTTCTTGTTAAATAATGCGCAGCCATTAATTCATCTATTTTAGATAGATTACACGATTACCTTTTTTCGAAACCTATACCCAATTTATTAATAGAATAATATTTACTATTAACGTATAATAACGAATAATATTTATAATTACTAGTACGCGACCGAAAACACAAAAAAAATATACATTAAATGTTAAATAAATAAAAAAATAAAATAAAATACTGTGCCAGCTATATGCGCCACCGCTGGCGCGTTGTGGTAAGACGTCACAAGCGGTCACGTGACTGGTAGCGGGACTCGATATTTTTCGAAACTTTGAATGCCTCTAAAATCAAAACTACTGGGTATTTTTGATTACAACAAAAACTAGTGTATTTGTATGCATACAGGCTTTACTGAGACAAAATTTCAAGCGATTTGGCATACCTAGTAACATTCTCCATTTGATGTTGCGTGTTCAACGGTTGGTTGGCTAGTGAAGTTATACAAAGAAAAGAAACAAAAACTAGACCAAATATGTAGTTGAGACGTATTGCTATAGAAAAGACGTAGGCGCGCAGACAGCATCGAAACCAGATTATACGAGCGCAGAGATCAGAGGATGTTTCATAGTATATTTTCATAGTATATTTATAATTTTCTGTATCTTCCTTTACCTGGAATAAATCAACAACCATAAAAAATTCGTAAAACCACAACAGGAATAAAGTTTTAATAGAAAGTTATAGCTACTGATCTTTTCTTATAGGGTAGGTTAATTTTATACCGAATTTTCTAATGTTCAATAGCTAATGTAAAACTTATTTTTTACTAATTCACATTAAGCTGTATATAAATAAAGTATACTTTCGTTAAAATGATCTTCACAACAATATGAACAAGATTTAGGAGATATATTATCCCTTCTCATCACCTTACACGACCGTCTTCGTATTTTCGCATCACTTGAAATACGAAAAAAACACTTTCTCGGGTGTTTTTCGAATAGTATTTGTGCACTCCGGTACTATGCAATACTTATAAGATATTTTTTTTGCTTCTTCTATGGTTTTAAAGCTATTAAAACTGTAAATATGTATGAAATAACTGAAAAGTTCATAGTAAAGTCCCACTGGACGTGTCGTGTGACGTCACGCAAAGCGCGCGCAAAATGGCGGCGTTTCAACTGCTCTAATTTTTTCAATGTTTTAAATTTCGTTTTTAAAAATATCTAGAGTATTTTGAAGATTTTTTATATTTTTTTCTATGTTATAATGTCGTAAACTATTAATTTAAGGCAAGAAAAAAAAACATGAATATCCCCTATTGAATAAATTAAAAATATAAATGTACTTTTTTTTCAAATTTTTTATTATAACAGGTTTTTTTTTACAAATTACATACTCTAAATATTTTTTTTTTATTACTTTTGGTTTTTAATAATTTGTTGTGTCTTTTAATCGAATGATAAATTCTAAATCTAATATAAAGTTTTTTCAAATAAACCAATTCTCGAAAACAAAAACAAAACACGCACAACGTTCGAGCGTCGCGTCACGCCTGCACGCCCTGAGATTGACCACTGGCTGATCTAGTTTGAAGCGGTTTCGGCTCATACGTGACAAGCGGCCAGTGGTCACGCACACACACGCGTTGCACTTGTAGTGATGTACCTGTCACAGCGCATTCGTATGTAGCTTTGTCTCTGTTCAGTTTCTTTACTCATGTGCTGCGGCTCTCAAAGTTGGACAATGCGGTCATTGTTAGTCATCATTGCTTACAGCTTTTTCTCTTTTAACTAATGTCAAGCTCAAATGTGAAAGCTGTAGTAAAATTGTTTTGAGTATTGTTTAATTTTAGATATTTTTTGTTAATCTTGAATCATACTAGTTTCTTATCCAAAATTATTAACTGTTCAAAATGAATATCAGTGAGACCTAACAACATGTACTAAGTAAAGTCGGCTGCAATTTTATAATAAACTAGCGGTTTCACCCGCAGCAGATTTTAGTTTTATAAATTATGTCTTAAAACATGAAAAAAGTATATAGAAGAACATCCATTAATCAAAAAGCTCAAATTTCTATTTTGAGCAATGCTAACTACGCCACGTTATGTCAAAACTAATTTTACTACCCCCCGCTGACGAGGGGATGATTTGCATCTCTTTGAAGTCGCAAGATAACGAGATCTAATCCCCTTTCAAGGGGTTATTATTATGTCGCAGTCCAATTAATAGGTAAAGTGGGGGTAGGTTTAATTGAAGAACACAATAGGATATCAACCCTTTCACTTTGATTATGTTAGTATGACATTTATGTGCAATGAATTGATGTATTTGTCAACAAAATAATGTTACAGAAGATTCGTTGGGTAATGTGATAGGTATACTAAAATATTCTTTTGACAGTATTGAAAACTGTTTTGCAATTTTTGATATGTTCTCAGTTCTGACCATTTCATATTAACTAATGTCCAATGCAAGTCCAGTATGTATAATTGTTAATAGCACAATATACTGGTAGAGACCAAACCAACATCCATAACCATAGCACTTAATAAAAAAATACTTAAGCTCGCAAATTTTAGCAGACTTTTTCTATTAAAATAGAAACTACATCATCCCAGTTTGAGCACCAGTGCGTCGAACAGTGATTCATTGTAAACAGGGAGAAAGCCGGCTGCATCTCTGCGATTGCGCATTCGAGTACCGACAACTATTTACACTAGGCCGGGGTACCGCGACCACTTAGCCCTGCACTGATACCGGTCCCGTGACTAATCAATGCTTAAAACATCAATTAGATTGTTACAAGTATTGCTGGCTAATAACTTATTTTTAATTAGGCACTTTTCCTTCTTGATTTTAGGTATAGGTTTGCCTACAAGAGATTGCTTAAGGGAGCAATAAAGCCACCATTTGCCTTATTGTAAAAATGCCAGTGTTTATGTGTTTTAATTATTTTGGGTTATAAAAAGTATTTGTTAGTTATTTATTTTTACATAAATCATTTCGTATCCCTTATTGAACAATAAGTAAAGTGGATAAGTACGTTCTAATTGCTAGATAAATAAAAGCTATTGTTTTTTTCTAAAATATTATACATAAAATACACTTAATACATTTTTTAACAAGATCCCACCCACTTACCTCGTGTAATAGCCCACGTCACTCTACTACGTAATTGCGCGGCGACACAATTCGACGCACTCCCGCGCAGATAGCAAAGATCGCACGCGCACAGATTACACTAAAGTGTTTGAGAGAGACTACCTTACGCGTGAGATAACAATGACGTTTGTTGGCTTTACGACGGACGTTGATAACGTTGAAAGCTTAAAGACTACGAATACAAAAAAAATGCTTTTAAAGTAATCTAGTTACGTATTTCTTCCTTTTTCTGTGGAGCTAGTTATTTTTAAAGTTACTTGAAGTCGTGAGTCACTAATTGTTTAAGTTAGTTGTAAAAGGGAACCTTTTTAGCATAAACATTGAATGTGTCATCACTGTATCAAAACATTGACAATGAATTCTAAAGCACAAAGGTTTATACCTACATGTTATTTATAAGGAAAACTATAAGCTTACCTACATGACGATATCGACCAAAGAAACGAATAAATGAAATTCATCATTTCTCTCTAGAGACTTTATTAAGAGCAAAGCCCAAGATTTCAAATCATATAACATTTCTTATGAAAATAAACTACATAGTTAAAATAATAACAGCCGTATCAAGTCGGCCGCTGTCTTATATCAATGAAACGATCCTATGAAGACATAACCCAAAAATGGACGGTTCCCTTTAAAAGCAAACTTATCTTAACTCTTAACCATAAACAAACCCCGGTGGTTGTGTATTTAAAGAAGATAATGTTTATATTCGTCTTCCTGCACTTGCGTTGGCAACACTAAACATTTCCTATTTTTGTATAGGAAAAAGTTTGTGAAAGACGCGTCTATTTTCGGAAAACTAGCTTTGATTACGTATATAGGCTAAACAGGACTGATATCATTGAGTTTAAATTTTGAGCTTACCTATATTATCTTTTTGAATGATTTATGTTTGATGAAGAGCGAAGCTTAGAGCTAATTGATCACAGGTCGATGTAGATAATTCTGTCTTAAAGATTTCAAGTTAAGCTAAGTCAACGTTTCTATGTAGTCTACATAAATAACAAATTATCTTTTTATTTAAAAGATATAATATTTTTAACAAAGTTTTGTTATCTGTACATTAATATGAGATCGAATATCGAGTTAGCTCAAGTTATTTACCCAGTCACGATCGAAAAACAAAAATATATAAATATTCATTAAAGTTTTAGGCACTGTGCGCGTGCATAACTTCTTTTTACACAAACTAATTCGTATTCTTTCTCTTCCAGCAAAAAACGCGTATAATCCAATTTAACCGTAATTCATACAAATGTAATGAAGAAACAATTATCTGTCCAGAATTGCAGAATCGTTCGTGATGGTTACAGTATTTATTTATGCAGTCAAATATAAATAAACATTACTCGTACTCTCTAAAATTAGCATAGTGCGTGTAGTTCCCGAGTGAAGAGTGAGATACCTACGAGATTATTGTAGTTTGTAGACCAGGCGGCGCGTGCGCTTCGTACTTATTTGAATATATTTTGGTTCCATTCGTGGGTCATTGTTTTCGAATTATTATCCTCAATTTTTTATATCTTACAATTTTTTTTATTATTTTACGCGCTAACACAATTGGTAAAATACTTAAAGAAGGATGTCTTAGAACAAATTAACCAACTGTGGTTTAGTTATAAATTTTGGTTTAGTAAGTATTTTCCAATTCTTATTTTTAATTAAATTAAACAATACGTATTTATTACGTGTTGGTTTATTAAGACAGAAAAATGAACAAACTACACAAATCATAGTTAAGATTATGTGATTATACTTATTATAACATTTAATCACGTTGAGTGACAGCAATAAGATCCAATGAAAGAAGGCCGGCCTCTACTTTTACTTTTACTCTAGCTAATCTAAAGTTACTATTTTTTGCATCTGGCAACAATAAATTCCAATCTAAATCCTCTGGCTGGCTTAATAATGCCAATTTATTGTCGCATTATAAATCCCAGGTGTTCAGTATAAGCTTCACTAAACATTTAGGTATTAAAACCGTAAATTTTATTATTACAACCACCGAACGCCTTTCACTTGATGACATTTTTGTTTAATTTTGTGCGAATTACGGAGTTGCTTTTTTAATTTGAAATCAATCAATTTTGATTTACCGTTGCAAAAGTGTGAGTTTCATTTCGACAGTTGCTCAAATTAAAAAGGTTTCAGAAAAGAAGCGTTAAATTGATAGCTTAGCTGTATACGTTAAGGTCAAGTCTTAAAAAAACGTGTGAAAGACACTGTTAAAGTAATCAGTCATGAACAGCAACAGAACAAACCGTCAACAATTAATTTTATCACTAAACGAGGCACCCGGACACATGAATGAGGGCCATTTCATTTGTCTCCAGTCATCATCATCATTATTGCCATGAATAAATAAAAAACCGGCCAAGTGCGAGTCGGACTCGCGCACCGAGGGTTCCGTACAAACCTGCAAAAACTACTTAAAATTTTAAGCTTTTCGGAATTTTTCTGTTACCTGTGCTGTAAGCTATTGCTTCTTACCAAATTTCAAGATTCTATGTCAACGGGAAGTGGTCTTTAGGTTTTAATTCCCGTGCGTGTAGTTGCGAGCTTCAAAATATGCGGTATCAATGGTTGTACTTTTGCGTTTTGCGTTTTTGCGTTGACTTAGTTTTTTTTTTTTCACGGGTTAAAGGCAATTAGATCTAAGTATTAGATATGAATTCCAACTTATAAGTTTATATTTATTAAAAAAATATATATTTTGTAATGTAACTAAAAATTTAAGGTTTTCGGAATTTTTCCTTTATGTGTGCTATAAAACGTTGCTTCATGCCAAATTTCAAGATTCTAGGTCGACTGGAAGTACCCTTTAGGTTTTGATTCCCTTGCGAGTACTTGCGAGTTTCAAAATATGCAGCTTAAATGCTGTTTCTTTTGATTGCGTTGACATAGAAGTTTGATTTTGTTACAGCTTAAAGGTATTATAGACCTGAGTATTTGGTATGAATTTCAATTTAATACCTCTACGCATTTATGAGGAAATGGGTAGTAAGGTTAAAATTATTAAAAAAAATATATTATGTGATGTAACTAAAAATTTATGGTTTTCGTAATTTTTCCTTCATCTATGCTATAAGACGTTGCTTCGTACCAAATTTCAAGATTCTGAGTTCACGGGAAGCACCCTGTAGGTTTTGATTCCCTTGCAAGTGTCGACTTGCGGCATAATTTGCGGCATAAACGGCTGTATCTTTTGATTGCGTTGGCTTAGAAGTTTGATTTTTTCACAGCTTCAAGGGACAGTAGACCTGAGTAATTGATATAAATTTCAGCTTCATACCTCCACGCGTTTTTGAGAAAAAGGGTCTTGACAGACGGACGGACGGACAACAAAGTGATCCTATAAGGCAGGGTTTCTTAAAGTGGGGTCCATGGACCCCTAGGGGGTCCGTAGCGTGTGTACCAGGGGACCGCAGTAGGTCAGTTAAAAAACACATTGAACAAAGACCAAACTGGGCAGGGTCTCTTAGCAGTACAGTTGTTTCATGTTTGTTTCTGATTGTTCATTTACTACTGTGGCGCCACGTCACACACTCACTGTGCTCAGTACCTATCTTGCTATCTCATATGTTGCTATGCCGCGCGCTTCTATGATCGCGCGCGGGCTCCCCTCTGCCGCCCTCCCTCGCTCTCACACCCGCGTACGCTAGCAATACAAGTGGACGTGTTTATTGTGCTACGCTGCACTGCGTACGACGCGGAGTATTAAAACCACAGTTTGCATTATTTTTATAAGTTGAATTCAAGGTGAAATCAAAAGGTATGTAACAAATGAATTTGTTAGTATTGTAAGAACACACAAACGTATTTAATTACTTGTGTAAGTACATAGTTATCTATTAACATCAGGCGTGGCGAACCCCGCGCGGCTCCTTCGTTATTTACCTACCTACAGCTCTTCGCCCGGTCGGCGGCACTCGAATCTTTCTGTACGTAGTACTATTATCTTTTCTGTGCTAACATACTTATTTGTACGTAACATTGTTTCAGCTTGTTCAAGAAAATGTCAAAAAAACGAAAGTATGATGACTCTTATGTTACTTTTGGCTTTACTTTCATAAGTGAACGTGATGGAACTCAAAAACCACAGTGCTTCTTATGCGGTAAAGTGCTTGCTAATGGAAGTATGAAACCAGCAAAATTGTCAGAACATCTTAAAACTGTCCATCCTGGAAATATATCTGACAGTATTGACGAATTTCGTACTAAAAAAGCTCGGTTTGAAAAAGCCGGCACATTACCTAAACTTGGATTCATCCCGACACAAAAACCTTGTCTTGAGGCGTCGTACAAGGTTGCTTACCGTATTGCTCAGCAAAAGAAGCCACACACAATCGCGGAAACATTAGTAAAACCTTGTGCACTGGATATTGTGGAACTTGTATGTGGTAAGGATCAAAGAAAGAAGGTAGAAGCTGTTCCTTTATCAAACGATGTAATTCATTCCAGAATTATTGAAATGTCGTCAAATGTTTTGAAGCAAGTTATTGAAGAACTGAATGCTTCACCATTTCCATTCAGTTTGCAATTGGATGAAAGCACAGATGTTTCACAATGCAGCCAACTCTTGGTGTTTGTTCGTTACGTCCGTCATGACACACGTTGTATCAAAGAAGAGTTTCTTTTTTGTGACTCGCTCTTAGCGACTACTAAGGCTTCCGACGTCTTTGAAATGGTTAAAAGATTTTTCAACGAACATCATATCGATTGGAGAACTAAACTTGGTAGCATATGCACTGATGGAGCTCCGGCAATGCTTGGTAACATATCTGGTTTTGCAGCTTTGATCAAAAAAGAGATCCCTCATGTCATAATCACTCATTGTTTTTTACATCGACACGCCTTAGCTTCAAGAACTTTGCCCACTTATTTGAAGGAAGTTATGTCGATATGTGTGAAAATAATTAACTTCATCAGAGCAAGAGCCTTGAACCACCGCTTGTTTAAAAGACTTTGTCAAGAAATGGGATCAGAACATGAAGTCCTGCTTTACTACACAGAAGTTCGTTGGCTGTCAAGGGGTCAAGTCTTAAAGCGCTTGTTTGAGTTGCGAGCAGAAGTGTTACTTTTTTTGAAAGATAAAGTAAATACACTTTACGAATATCTCGAGAGCGAAGATTTTTTACAAGGGCTAGCGTACTTATCAGATATATTTTCACAATTGAACGAAATTAACCTGTCTCTTCAGGGTCCTGCAGTGACTATCGCGGATGCATCTGAACGGTTGAAAGGTTTTTTATGTAAACTGCCTCTTTGGAAGAGGAGGCTAGAATCAGGTAATTACGCCAATTTTCCGATGTTGGAAGAGTTAGTGACACAAGATGACGGGAATATTATGAAAATTACATCAAAAATTCAAAACGAAATGTCTGAACATCTGGGAACATTACATACGTCTTTTGATGGTTATTTTAGCTCCGAACAACTCGTCAAAGAAACGTGGGTGCGAAGTCCATTTTTAATTGAAATTGACAGCATTAGCGATGAAGATCTTATCAAAGATGAGTTAATTGACATGAGATCTAAAGCAGTTTTGGAGGCTGAATTTCGTGCAAAAGGTCTTGGCGAGTTTTGGTGTTCTGTGGGTGAAGCTTACCCTCTTCTTGTCAAGCGAGCTATGTCAGTTCTGATACCATTTGCCACTACATATCTTTGTGAGGCAGGGTTCTCAGTTTTGGTGTCAATGAAAACAAAGAGTCGAAATCGCTTGAACGTCGCCGATGACATGCGCCTTGCTTTGTCGAAAACAATCCCACAATTTAACATTCTTATCGAGGCCAAACAGCAACAACCTTCTCATTAGCTGTAGTTAGATTATAAATAAGAGTAGTGCCATTATTACCTACTACCAACTAATAAAAGTGATTTTTTGATATAAATTGGCTTGTTTTATTTACTTAAGATTAAGATATATTCTTTGATAGGGGTCCGTGGAATTATTTATATTGTGAAAGTGGTCCGTGACTGCAAAAAGGTTAAGAAACCCTGCTATAAGGGTTCCGTTTTTTTTCCTTTTGAGGTACGGAACCCTAAAAAGCATAAAGAAAGCATAACTTGACAAGCTCTCAACGTCGCGGCTTCTCAAATGAGAAACACACATTGTAGATTGAAAAGCCAAGAAGAATCCCCATTCAAAAATCCCCTTTGTCTTTCGCGTGTATTTTTTTAAATGAAGAACGTCTGTCAAAATGTCTGTTCTTGGCGCGTTGTCATGGTAACCGCAGACGGTGACGTTGACACGTTGATTGCGGCCATGTTTGTTTTCGAAGAAAACTAATCTTTTTAAAATAATAAAAAATACAACACTGCTAGAACTTAGGTATATTTATTGGTAAAAATCGTTGTTTATGTGACTCAGCGATACAAATGGGAAGTCATTGCTTTCGATCGCCAGCAATTATTTTTGATTACGTGCGCAAGAGAGTGTATTATCGCGATAGTTTTGAAAACGTCATTCGTTTATTTCAGTGCTTTCAAATAATATGCACAGTCAAAATAGGCACATTAGACCAAATCACGGTGATTCATCGCACTTTCACAGGCAGAAAGTGGTTTTAACTAACTTTTGTACGCACTAATCATTTTCAGACACCGTGAAATGGAATGTTTTGTTTCATTATGAGAATTAAATGGGAAAATAACAATTTGTGCGATTGAGAATTTGCTAATGGTTTTTTAAGTAGGAAGGTAGGTACTTGAGTGAGATTGTTGATTGTTTCTTGATTAAATAAAAATAATAATAATAATAACAATCTATACACATCCCACTAGTAGAGCACAGGCCTCCTCCTCCAATAAAAATAATGCGCTGAATAAATAAATCCCAAGACTATCACACCAACTATTGTGGCCCTAAAAAAAGCGTACTACACTATGGCTCGAACCGGGAATCAAACCCGGGACCAATCGCTTTACAGTCCTTTATATTTATATACCGCTATACCAGAGAGGTCGTCAAAACGTGTCATATTAAAGCAATTAATCTCTGCACGACTTATTAGTTTTTAATTAATAAAGTTCAACACAAAAGAGCGCAAAACTTTATAAATGTCTAGTAATTAATTCCATTCTACCCACAAGCGTTCGTTTATACCAAAAAGGCAGCTACTGTAGTGTCTATAAAGATTTACATTTTAATTATTTTATTGCATTCTGAGGTTGGCAAAAAATCTCAGTAGTCGTTAGTTAGCCTAACCACTACTTGTAAGCATAAAATTTGAATTATATGGCTGTGTATAATTATTTATAATTATCTCTATATGTATATAGCTTACAGTCCGTTATTTATTAGGTACCTACCTAGATGTTACCTATTATTCTTCTTACCTACAATGTATTGGTATTGACTAAAATAATGCATTTAAAACGTTAGCTACAGATCCCAGTCAAAAAATTATGAGGCTTTTTATTTCGATTAAAGTTTACAACGTTGCTAATAACGCTAATATTCTGTTTTCCAAATTCCCGAAAACATGTTATCGTGATTATTATTTTGCATTTCAATTTCGAAGCTTTTAAAAAAGTATTAAAATCGTCTTATAACGAGATGGCATACTTTTGCCATCTGAGACTAGGCAAAATGCTTCAATAAAGAAGGGTCGAGTTTTTCACTTCAATTGGATATTAATAAAAAAATAACTTGAGGTCGTAATCGTCATATCATAAAAACATCAATATACAAAGATGCATCGACTTATTTATACATTCAATATTTGTTTGAGTTACCATACAAACCTTTACTCTACCAATATATTAATTAATTTATTTACAGAATTTCAGTATATTGCAAAAAATAAAAGCTACCCACTTATAAACACCTCTTGCGTCTGAATGGTACAAAATAATAATATACAGTTAAAACTAACCCTTTGTGAGTCATGGCTTTAATTATTCACAACGAGCTATAGGTTAATGCCCATTTAGGTTCAAGGTAGGGCAAAGAGGTAAATACACAAAGAATTATCTTAAATGAACTTTAGAGAAAAGCTAAGTTTAGTGCTTAAAGCTTACCATTAACTTGGCTACTGTTAATATATGTTAAAGTAATAACTTAATTATTGAATGAAATTTTGCAAAAATGGCTCAAAGTTTATGTTTAAAATTTGGAATGATGTATAGACAATATTATCAGATATATTACAAACGTCAGATATATTACAAACTTATTGGCATTACGTTTAAAATTCACTTTTGTTAAGTTACAAAAGAAACACATCATAGTAGGTATACGTAAATAATTTTCCCAATCTTACCTAAAACCCTTTAATGTGGCAAAACTCACAACCCATCCAAGACTAATAAAACTTTCATTGTGCCCAGTTAGCGGTTAATTCTACACAAGTGCCTACTGTGCTGTGGTCTGTGGTAACACTGGAGAGAAAATACGTATGAAAATTTTCACTATAAATAGGTATATTGTGGTAAAGATTAAAACTTTCGATTTCTTTGTAACTGCATATTTATTAAGCAACAGATAGTTTTAAAATAATACGTCATTTTCATAGAGACAATATTCTCTTAGGTCATTTGAAGTCGCGCAGTATAAATGTATTTTTTTTTATATATGAGAAGCTAGCAAACGAGCATGCGGGTCACCTGATGGTAAGTGATCACCGTCGCCCATGACTACCCGCAACACTCTGGGTGTTGGGGGTGTGTTGCTGAGCCTTTAAGAAAATTTAGCACCGGATACCGCACTCACCGAACGAAACGCAGGAACATCCCTACTTCACGTCGGTTTTCTGTGCGACGGTGGTATTTCACCGGTCGAGTCAGCCCAGTAATCGCTGCAGACAGAGCCTGCAGCTAGACTCTACCACTCCAAAAAACAGATTTTTGTTAAAACAGAAGTTGCCTCGACTTACAAGAAATCCAAACCTATGTCGCAAACGTTGGAGACGCTTTTTAAGATAAGATCTTTTAGATCTTTAAGTAAATATATACTGATACTAATATCATTACCTACATCTGTAAAATATAAGGTACTAACAGAACAATTCACTTAATATTTTTAATCATTAATTTCTTAATTAATTTATAACAAACATTTATTTTTACTTCCTTACTAATTATCACCGAGAGAAACTAATATTAAACCGCCAAGTACAACAAAATCATAATGGCCATAAATCTTTTGAGAGTTGATAATTATCTGCGCAATTACTAGGGCGGAGAGTGCGCGAACGCATTGGTGGCTTTCTTTACAACGCGTAATAACATTGTGTCCAGAATTATTGGAGCAGGATGGCGATAATCTGAGCGAGAGAGATAGATGTAGAGGATGTGATAATTTTTCACTTCTCTACATCTAATCTAATAGTTGTATTAAGGACAAACAAAGAAAACGGGTTTAAACAATATTATTGTAGAAATGATTTTGTGCTACCGCGGAATAAGGATACAAAAGATTTCAACGCGCGCCTTATATTCGAATTGCAATTTTTTATTTTGACCGACGAAAATAAATATAGATTTTCTTTATTTAATGTCAGTTAAGTTTTTTAAGTGAAAAAAGCCTTTAGTTAATAAAAAATAAAAAAATACTTAAATTTAAAATGCGAAAGAATAATTAACTACACCTACAAGGTCTTTTAACAAACTTTTAGTTACTCGTGCATTCAGAAACAACATAAATGCAATGTTCTATTAAACTCACAAACAACTAAACGTTTTCATTAAATTATCAAGATTTCCGTTTTGTTCACGCGACCAACAACTATAAGCAACTTGATATTTGCGTTTCGTTGTGCTTGCTATAGCTCAAGATAGATAGAACTAAATGTATTACCAGAGATCAAGAAGATAGGACTATGGCGTTGGAAAATTAAACTTAGACAAGTAGGTACTGGTTAATAAGTTATAGAAATGTTGTTCTTGGCAAATAAAAAATCTCTCATGAAAAGGTAAAACATACCAAATATAAACACTGCTTATTCTGTTAGTCAAAACAATGGATTCATTTTTTAAAGAAGATTTCGAGTATGTAGTGTATTAAATAACTTTTGAAAAATAAAATAGTTTTAATGGGCGTTCAAAAAGATGAAAAATAAACAAAATTAATCTACTGTCAATCAAAATCATTAAAATCCATTCCGACCCGCTAAAATTACTTTCGCTACCTGATAACTCTCAACAATTAAGTAATTACGTATTCATAAAGAAAATAACACCTCTTTCATCCATCGTGCACAAAAAGCCGAATAGATTATATCCAATGAATGGCGGAGAAAACGCCTCGAGCTGTTATATTACGCGCTGAGTTTTGCGTAATCAGTAAATAACTTATAATCACAAGTAAATCAGAGTACTGTGCCTAGGTTCGATGGGGGTGAACAAAAACGTAAGCAAAAGAAAAGTACCTTGAAAACGAAAAATCGAATACCAAACTACTTCTTTAGTACGCGTAACTTATTTGAATTGAATTTCCATTTTATTTTAGATTGATTAATTAACCGTGTATTTTTGTTAAAATAGATTAAATAAAGGTTCAGCTTGCAAAAATGTACCTATACTAAAATTTATAAGTATTTCACATTTCAAATATTATTGTTCTATCTGTAGGCAAGGTTGTAGAAATATAAGCTTTTTCGACTACGAAACGGACTCTAGTTATTACACAACGGAGCTTTTGTGTTGGTAAACAAAGTGTGGTATGTTAATGTTCATTTCAAATTGTATGGTGGTTATTGAGGGCTTGAGCAAGATACAACTGATTGAATATTTTTTCATAGCAATTATATGTTAAGACGTAATACATGAAAAGATCTACTTGTTAAGCAGAATGTGCTAGGATTTGTATTATTTTTGTGTTTTCTTTGCATTTTACTTTAAACCTGATGCAAGAGTCCGTGGCATCGTAACTCTGTTATAAACAGATTTCTATTTAATTACATGACCATAAAAAAGTTGTCTATGAGTTAAAACAATATAGGGTTCGTACATTGGCGTTTCTAAAGAGTTATATATTTTCACCCCATTTTTATTAAAAGCATTTAGGTATTTCTAAAGTTTTGTCCAAAATTTGACTTTGACGAAACAAACTGTTTGATATCAGTCAAAAACTTTCTAGAAACTAAGCTTTGACAACTACACGACTACTTACTAAAACCAAAATGTTATCAATAAGATCATAAAACGCCATTCATCACAATTGTAGGTGCATTATCTTAATCCGTGCAATTGTATTTTTAATAGCACTACAATCTCTATATCTAAAAACTACAGCCAGTCCATCATAAAATCTTTCTATAACTCTTCTGAAAAAGCAGAGTGGCTTTTCTTACATAAGAATACTGAAGAAACCACACCTATGTGTTTTCTGCTTTGCTTTAAAAGGCTACAAAAAGCCTAAAGCATTTACTTTGCCAACCTTCGGGTTGCCGCAATGCAATCAAACGAAAGTTAAAACATTTCAATCGTTACTAGGCCACCACTTGACCAAAGTACAGGTCATGTTATGCAACTAGCCCTATGAACTGTTGAATCCCACCTTTTCAACACGGTAGATAACTATCAATCGACTCGACACACTGACATTTCTAAACAATGGAACAGACGCTCGGTGTTTCCGATATTTAAACAATTAAAATTCTTTTTCCTATTGTCTCCGTCTCGATCAAGTTAAAATTGTGTTACTTTGTTTGCGTTTTCAACGGGATTTATTTGGGTCGGCGGTGTTATTTACTAACTGCAATTGAATATTATTAATTGCATTTCTGTTACCAATTTAATTGCATTTCTGTTCACTGTTACTGGAAAGGTCGGAAAACGAAACCGTTCGGCTGAACAATAAAAAATATTACTAAACTTATTAACTTCTTCAAAAACACGTAACGACACTTAATAAATCAATCATTTTTAATGAGCGAATCTCAAAATGAACTCCTTAAAGTCAGGCACTGACCTTTAAATACCGAAAGATCGCCCAGCCTCTATAATTTGTACTAAATCATAGGTGATCAGATTAACAGCGTCTATTCCGGGGTGTAATGAGTAATGCCTCTGTTCTGAGTTCGGAACGCACTCCACAAACGGCTGGACCGATAATGATAGCAGTATTAATGGTATTCACTCACGCACCCTGACCAAGGAATTATACGCAATTTACCTACGCACAATGTGGAAATGTATGAAAATATATTGACATAGATTTATTGGACTAGTTATAAAATGTAAACATAGATAAGAAAGGGAATTCTTAATTTTATGGTGAAGGCTTTCAACTTATATCCGAATAATACATCTGACGTCTAAAGTAAAGATTCTATATTTAAATGTTTAATTTTACATATGTATACAACATTGATATCATTTATGAACACTATTTTTTACGGACTAAGGCAAAAATAAATTATGTCTTGCGTGTCCAATGATATGAACACAATAAAATATAACAGCAAAAGTGAAAATCATAATGAATGTCATTAAAATATTTCACTTGAATATTATAATGACTACGTCTTATCTAATAAATTACTACAATTCTTATTCAGATTGTATATTTAATCTCTTAATTGACCATTAGATTTCAATTATAATAAGTACCCGCGATGATAAAATTGAAAATTGCTCAATTATCTGTCACTCCGTCTATAACAGTTATGTAAAGATTTCGTTTTAATTTTATAGATGGCCATAGCAGCATAAAACAATTAGTAGCAGTAGGTTTACAGTCTGTTTACCTCTGTGCCAAAAAGAAAGTTAAATACCTACTTGCTTGTACATGCTGCGCTGAGCACGAAAAAACAGACAAAATTACAGTTTAGAACAGTACTTACTCTAATTACAGGGAATTGTTGAAAAAGTTCGCTAACTGTCGCCGTGGCAGTCACGTTGACAATGACAGCGATTTTTGGCGGGAAAAGAAATTTGGTTTTCGGGCTGCGCTAAAATATGTGGATAAGATCAAATAATGTGTCTTGAGATTTTTGGTGGCATTCATTAGGCATTCGAATCCAATTTTATATACAATTCAAAAACATATTCTTAAAATTTATTCAAATAATTTATATAACAACTTGCAAATTTATCCTGTAATATAAATACGTTAACATTCAACGCGCTTACTTTCGTTGAAAGTAACGAAATCTTGAAATACCTGCATATTAAACCTAATCATTAATTAATCTTTAAACAGAGCGCGCACATTAATTCAGCGTACGAGTCATCGCTACCTAACAGTTCGTGAAATGTTCCAAAACGACTAGACAGTCGAAATGGACAACAATGGGGATTAAAAAAAAGTAAAATGACAAAATTGGCAGTCTCGCCATCATTGATAATGACCGTTGTATTCATCATTGTTTGCATGCGACTGTAACTACCAACTTTCCAATAAATGGCCACGTTTTTGGGGACATTATACGAACTAAACGCATCATTGTTGGGATGCAGTCAAGCAAAGTTGCAAATGTATGCTGATGGCTTTTTAATTTAACGAAAGGAAAACTTTGTTTTTTTTAGATCACTAGCGTCTTCAATTATAGAAATCCAAGATAAAGATAAATATAAGTTCTGAGACTCTTTACCTTCCCAATTGAAAAAAAAAACAAGCTTCTGTTCCTGTTTGATCAGCAAAGGTACCTGTCGCTCTATCTGACCTATGGCTCTATAAAGACCAACTCGGCCCTATAAAGGAAAATTATTACAAGCCATTGTGTATGATTATGGCTATCTTTCACAATCCTGACAACTATACAGTCTAAAGAGAACGTTAGACGATTTTATTCGTCTAAAGAAAACGTTTACTTCAGCGGAATGGTAAATGAGGGCTATTTTAAAACTGTTTTGGCTTACAATGGGTCGAGTGAGTCGAATTAATGTAGCTGCATGAAGGAATATGACAAGGCGCGAGAATTATCTTCAATGGATATCTGTCGTAATATTTATGAAGGGAATAAGTGAAAATATAGAGTAAAATTAAAAAACTTAGCTCGTTCGTCGTTTGAGGAGAAATCTTAAAAAAATATGTCTCGAAATATTTTTTGCCAACTATTAAAAGTAGGTACTTTATGTGAGTATCTTGTTTGCTTTATTTATTAGCTTTGATACTTTTACACTTCTCCTCACTCCTCTGAAGTGATAATACTGTAAAATTATGAAGTCATAAATGTCTGCTATTAACGCACTTGTTTTGTAACTAGTGTAAACGTATAATAACTTGATAATGGTATATTTTGTAACTTTCTCTTCCCAACATTTATAACCAACACCCGTACGTCGAAGGCTTCGTTATTTCAAATCTAATTCCAACCTGCGCATGCGCGTGTGTTCGTATGGAAACGTGGCGAAAGCAATAATTCATGGAATTATCCACCAATCCAACACGCTGAAGAAACGAACGGTTATCGGGATGATAATTGGGTGCTAGGTTTAGATTGGTAAGCAAATCTTTGGCATATTAAATTGGTATCAGAAATTTTATGTTATGGAATAAACTCAAAATCGGTTATTGCTTCAATATGAGCAATTGTCAACTGATGTCAAATGAAATTGAATTACAGAAACACCATATTCAACTTATACCAGTCAAATAACTTTCAATTGATTTGGAAAGGCTAAAATAGATAAAACTAAACAGGACGTTCTATAAGCTCTTAAAAGGTCTTAAGCTCTAAAAAAACCAAAAACAAGGCTGTTGATCCCGAGAAATTCGGTTCCTATAAGTTTATTCCTCTTTTTATTGTGAATTTCAGCACAGCAATTGCGTTGACATTAGTTACATAGAACTATTAAATACGATACTTTTCAAAAGGCTTAACCTTTAACGCCATATTCTCATCTCTCGTTTCACAATATAATCCTCCACTTGCGGACAGTAATAACATTTCCATCCAAATGATGGGTTTATAACCACCTCTTAACTGGGTCGGGTTAAATACGATAATAATACGTTGTAGTACCTAGTTAATAAGACAAGATTGCTACCTACTGGTAATGAGATTATGGGTGCTTGCATTTAAGTGCACCTAGGTTATTTTATTTTGTGCACTTACACAAAGTTTTGTAAGAGAATGAACGTTTAACATTTCTATTTTTTTTTAAATAGTAATAAATAAGTACTTTAATAGAAAATAAATTCTAAGTTCAATTCATTCCAGAACTTTGTTTCAGTAATATGTAGCTTTTCTTTTAAGGTTAACTTTCACATCTATTTTATTTTTAAAAAATAATTCAATTATTATAAACAATTATTATAAAAAATATTTTAGTCCCAAAAAAACGTATCATAGACACTACGTTTATATACAGTATAGTTCAAATCAATGATTACATAAACCATTGGCTTCGAAACAACTCCTCCTGACATTTCAAGATTAGAAGACATTGGATTTATGAAATGCAATAAAAAGGTCGGCACAATCGCACTTATTCATTATTCTAAGAGAAATCTCCAAGCTTTCGAAAATCATCACAATTTGCTTCTTCTATTATCTAAAGGTTACTTATTCCACATTAAAGTATCATACTGTATCACTGCTGTTACCTGCAATTTCTCAAGATTAAAACACATTTGTTATTAACAAAACGATTTGTTGGTACTTGTTCGTAATAGTGCATTTACTTATTGGTCTCTATAATTGTTCAGGAAGGCTTCTGATATCAGAATTATGCCCCAATCGTACAGTCTACAATACCCTCAAATAAATCCCGTTATTTAAGAAATACCTATGTGGCAACAAGCGTTGTATCCTGTACGGAGTATAAGAAGCAATTTATATAATTTTCTATTCGCTCGATCTACAATTCGATAGCATTGAAAGCGAACGTCTACATAGAAGCACGGCTAATGCCTATGCATTACTTTTTTATATTCCCCGACAAAAGAAAAAGAATTAGGCCTGAATTGCTTCCATAACTCGATTGCGTAACAATTTCACTTTGATTGAAGGCTGTGTTGACTTCAAGTTGAAATTAAGAGTTTGTAATGTAAACATGCCCATAGCTATAAAGCATATAATGTATTGACGTGTAATGTAAGTTTGATTGCGTTTTTAGTACGTAAAGTATATCAAAATGTAATGAAGTAGGTTCCTAATTTACTACTTTTGATTTTTTAACTTCTGTACGAGAACATGTCATGCGTTATTTATTATACGTATAATTTCAATATTTATTAAATATATCATAGATGAAACAAAGTAGATTCTGCTTTTGTAATATTTAAGTGACCTTTTCAAAGGTTTGATTACAGAATTGCGGACCATTGTAAGCTCTATCAAAAAATTAAATTAACATCGCATAGTTGTTATCGCCGTGCAATATATTTTATCAGTTTTATAGAGGTTCAGCATGTCAGATACCTAATTGAAGATTAAAATAAAAGTAATCTCGAGTTATTTTTATACAGGAACTTGGTTTAATCTTGAATCAAGAAAACAAATAAAGAATATTCATCTAGAACAGCGAAGTTTAAGTACGTTTTTTATATTTTCTTTATATGATCTAATGAAGTGGGTTAGTAAAATATCTTCTCTTTATTTAGATTTTGGCTGTTAACACAGATATAAGACAGCAAACGTAGGATACGTTTAAATTGTAATTCATGTACAATCAAGTCGCTGTGCCTACGAGCCATGCGAATATCATTTATAAAAATAGTAGTGGCCGCCCACGACTCCGTTCGCGTGGTAGTTCGTTTTCCGTGGGAATGGGAAGTTTTCCCGTAAAAAGGTACCCTATATGTTATTCTGATGTATAACCTATATTACTGTAAAGTTTCATCCACATCAATCCAGTAGTTTTTACAAGAAAGGGTAACAATCACCAATACATCCATACATCCATATATTACAAACTTTTACGTTTATAATATTAGTAGGATTTAAAAAATCTTTTGCAGTTACAAAACAATGCATTAAAATTACTTATCTTTTTCATCCTGTATAAAAAACATGTTTGCAAATGCAATGACATACTTTTGAACATGCTTCTCAAATCTTAAATATTGACTTTTACTGTTTAACGAATTATCTCCGTCTTTTAAACAACGATCGATAATGTCCATCATTAATCGATAAACCACTTAGCAAGTTTAATACCGATGACTTTATCTTAAACTTGAATTGGATTTATAATACAAATTCTTTCACATTAAGAATTAAATTCCTAAATTGATCAAGCAAAAGGTAACGAAAGTACGAATAAATGAAACTTTGTTTTTGAAAATAAAAATAATTAAGACATCATCAAGGGGTAATATCGATAGATCTTAACATACTCCTTTGTAAAACCAGTAATTGTTATTATTTATAGTAAAAACTGTTGGAGGGCTTAAATTGGCGACAAAAGCCTACTTTATTGAATAGGCAAAAAGTAGATATATATATATATATATATATACATACATTGATTTACCCTCTTTTTTGTTAAATGCTCATAGTTCGTGAAATCTTCGTCAATATTCAAACTCATAATCATAACTTAAGTAACAAGCGTAAAACTGCAGATAAAATGAATTCGTTATAAATATTTTATGCGCCTTCGTCCAGATTAAAACGAATCGTTAATCGTCAAAAGGAAATGAACGTTTTGTTTATCAATAAATACTGCATTAACCTTACAGTGATGTGCACTTACAGTAAATGAAGACATTTCAGCTTAAGTAAGATATTAATTGTATTGAATGAAGGAATCTCGACCGGGTTAATGACCCCAGATATATATCACTTTAAATATTGTTCCATGTTATTGCGCGATAAAAATGTTAATATCCTGAAAGTTATTTAATTAAAAAAACTATACTACCCAAAAATAATCGGAGTTATTTTTATTAAGAATGATGTTTTTTTTTGTTTTTTTGCGTTTAATATGATTAAGCTATTAGTTATTGTATCAACCAACATAATTTAACGTAATCACGCAAACTTTATTTACAAAACGCATTAATTTTTATTGAATTACCGAATCAACTGTTTTTTTCGTTAGTTTAACCTTTTTCTTTTTTGCATAGTTACTAGTAAATTCATTTTTTTATTTTAACACTAATATAAGCTTAAGCGTCAAATTGTAAAACAAAACGTAAAAACATGTAATTCATTAGTGCGAGAGTTGTAAAGCACTCGGATCATTGTAGTTACACCTTTACAAGTAGTTAACACGATGTGTTGCTGCAAACGAGATATTTACAATCGACCATACAATGTAGCCAGGTAATAGATTCCCACTTCTCATCTCACACTCACTTACTACAACTTAAGTACAGTTTGAGTTGAAATGTCTGCTTAATAACTTCTATTGTTTTCATGGTACTATTTAACAAAAATATTTTCGATAATATTTATTAAGTTTTAATTTGCATTTACTTAACAAATCTCTCTGTGAATTAACTTTCTATTAATAATAATACTAATCGTATGCATACATCATTTTCCCAATTAACTCAAGACATTCTATTCTTATTTTGTCATGTGCAAATAAATATATCTGTAACTTAATAATAATTTTGCGACATATAATTTCAAAGTTATTGAAGGTATATACATATTTCTATCAAAATGTGATTTCTCCTACTTCGGGGTAAATAATGGTTTAAAATTATATTAAAAAATACTCTCAAATCCGTACTTATTAATTCACAAATGTTCATGGTTTTTTTTTCATACCTTTTCGCATTAATACAAGTTGACAACAAAAACCCAGAAGCAGGTCACTAACTTAGTAGGCAAGACCATTTCCTTGCGTTTAACAACTACAATTAAATAAAAGCAACAGTATTTCTAATTCAGTGTTAATTGCCGCAAAGTAATCTTGTATAATTGCTAGGCATCCTGATTTCTACATCTCAGGACTCCTGGACTACGATTACTGATTACATACACTGCCACTTTCTTTCCTGGTAATAATTTCACATATTTGCTTAATGTGTGTCATTTATATTATTCGCATTACTTCACCTTCTTTGTGGAGATATTAAGATATTAACAAATTTTCTGGTAATTTTTATAGTGTGAATTAGTTTTCAATTTATTTTATTTTATTATAGCTTGCCAAAATAAATATAATGAGCTTAAAAAACTTTTTAAGCAAAGTTTAATTACGGCGTAAAATAAGTAAATATATAATTTAAGCAATGTTTTTTAATACTTTTTGGTTGCTTAGGAAATCGGAATAATAAGGGTTGGCAAGATTGGCTACAGAAACCATGTCAGACGACAAAGAAATCACTTTCAAACATCTAAACCTTGTTAACAAAAATCGCTATTCGAATTTTATAATGTAAAACCGGAAACTAATTTCCAATCCTACACATTAAGTAAATAACAACGCAATAAAAGGTTTTTTCTTAAAATATCGCATGTTTTACGTAACTTTATATAATTCCTAGTAATCATAACTAATTAAAAACCACTAAGCGCACTTCCTTTGACACGAATAGCTAACATGTGACATCATAATTAGGTAATTGGAGGTAGTAGCTAATTTTTACCGAGATGATTGTCCACTTTTATTTAAAAATGTTGTTTTTATCCCAAAAAAAGATCCTATAGACTTGATGACAGTCTTATTTTCTTCTAAACAATTAGATAAAATCTAGGTATATACCTAGATTTAAGTATCCAAGGGGAAAGTTATGACTCAGCTTATCACACTGCCTCGGTGCGAGTTTGTATCGACCATGATTTAGTCTATAGGTATCCCGCGGAAACACGAAATGAAACTTTTTTATATATTGAGAAGAAGTCCATTTAGAATCTTATAATAGCCTTTATGTCGTTGCTTAAGAGAGCGTTTGTCCGTGAGTTTCTTAGCACAAAATATACTAGAATAGAATATTAATAGCCGGCACAGGCTTACTATAATTATAATTACACCAGCGATTAATTGTTGTGGCTCACATCCTTCACTTTCATCCATTAGACTAATATTGAAAACGTACACTTGTGTATGGTCGTGCGCAACAGGAAACTGACTTACTAACAACTATTTAGATATTTCCTTTATAATCATAAATATTATTGACATAAAACGAAACGCCATTATACCTTTCATTTCAATTTGTTTGGGATGCTATAAAATCTGTAATAATATTAAGTAATGGTTTCCTATCATGTGATAAAGAAACAAGTGATCCAAAAAATGATTCCAATGTATATTATACTATTACAGCTGTATATCTTCCATACTCAAATAAATAAATATATCGGTTTATAACAGTTTGCAGTGGCCGACGCACTTTACTGTTTATAGTGAGCAATGTCATTATTATGTTTGGAAAATGCCGGACAAACATTGCGACCGGTAACTGCGTGTGCGTATCCCTAGCATAAATATACGTATGCGTTAAATATGTCATACCTCCTCAAAAATCTAAGATGCAGGCATTTTAGAAGCAAGCAAATGCTTCGGTAAGAAAGAGTAGAAAAAATAGTTACTTTATTTGTTGACTTAAATTTTTCAATTGTCAGATAAACTCTATTATCCAATATTATCCAAAAATAATTACCTATTGAATTCCAAACCTTAGCAACTTTCACATCACGCACAGCGCTCAAAAATACAGATATGAACCTGAGTCACAATATAAAATAGTAAAAAAATACAATGTTTCCGACAAGCGGCGAACACCTCTCTGCTATAATTACAACAAAACTGGCGCCCGCGCCGATGCTATCTGTTTCTAAACATTTGGACGTGGCGCGCGCTGCTGACACGGTTTTTTCTTTAAACTTACTGACTTGGGGCGAGGATACACTTTTGAAAGCTTAAAAAAACAATCAAACTTTTATCGCTCCTAGCTGATTAGAAACTAACTAAATAATTAGTAAATTAAGTAAACAAAACAATTAAAAGCCTCAAGTAAATCACTCACGCTTGAATCTCAGGTCACTTTTGACTATCGCAACTCAATCAAAATAGCTTTCATCATCATCATCAGCCATAAAATGTCCACTGCTGGACACAGGTTTCCACATAGATTCCCTTTCTTCCTTTCAATACCTATAATAAAACAATCATTTCTTTCAGTACATAACAAAAAATAATAACACAATATCAGATGAATTGCGTGTACTAAGTTGGATCTCGGCTCGATCTACCGCGGCACGATCCTCATAGAACCAGAAAACACTTTCCAATGACACCAATATCGAAACTTATTTCCGATACAAATGTACCTAATCCGAACTAACAATTGATGCTACATCCCAACAACTGTTCTCTGTAGTAACTTTCCCATACATCTTCACACCGTTGATTCACAAAATCAAGATATCAACACACATGAAATTGAACGCCAAATCGCTTGGCGGACTTGTAAATATCTAGTTTACAAGCTACTTAGCAGACGTATTTATTGAGCTGTAATTCACAAGGGAGATACGTACATTGTTCACGATGCTCATAAAACTGTGATCGTCGTTAAAGTTTAACATAGAGATGCAACGTTTATAGGTTCCTGAACGGCGAGTTATTAACGAGAAACCCATACAATGTTGTTTTAACTATCGGCAGATTATGCAACTGTTTAAAGGTGAAAATCATGTAATATCCTTAAGATTATTTATCTTATAAACTTTCAGCATACAAAATGTAAAAAATATATTTAGGAACCTCATCGCCGGGTACCAAAGTATTTATAAATTTGAAGTTGAATAACGTCGAAGTATTTCTTAGGAATAGCTTACCTTTCATTTTAATTTTATAATTCGGGAAAGAAAAACGAATATCTAAATTTACAATTTGGAAATCGTCAGTTTTCGTAACTTATCAATTTAGAAACTACCCATGTCGTAGGATTGACATGAAATAGCGAGACATTACTATACCTCCCAACCTTACTTCGTATCTGTCGAGATCCTACCTAAATCTTAAAGCAAATCCAGACCCCTCATTGTAAAACCAGTTCAAAACATACAATATTATGTTTGGTAACTCAAAATAACAGCTTTTCCGTATCGGATGTTAAAATATACCAGAAACAAAGTAACCACTCGGACAGCAGTAACAAAAGCCTGCGCTGCGTACATCTTGCTGCCAACGCCATCATTCTTGCCATCGACTTGGCGTCAACACCACAAATTGTCTGTCAAACAAACGAGACGGAACTACACAGATAATCAGTACATCTCGCTCTCTCTAATAAGATGGTGGATAGTCAGAGATCTAGTTGAATGGTAACAGACTCCATCAGTGTCGCTCACGCCCGCTTCTAATATACAAACCTGACCGCAATGACGTATAAAAAGCATTCAACTTCGCACAATTGCAGACCACATAAAGCCTGGCCAGAGAAGTAATGGCTGATACTAATGCACCATTTGTTTGCACAGGAGAGCCAAGAGTTATGACTTTCTGGAATTAACGACCTGCTTTATTCAAGCATATTTCAGACGCAGAAATCTCGGACTATCATAGATGGCAAACAGCAATTTGTTGTCACACCTTTCACAGTGGACAACTGTCATTACATTTCCTTATAGCAACATAATTAAGAAAGATTTCCATCTAAATTATGCTCATAAAAATGGTAACAAATTAAGCCGCAATTAACTAGAAATCCGACCGGCAAGAGATAGTAAATCTTAATGATCTACAGCGTGATTTTTGTGCCGAAGCGAGTCGTGTTTAATCGGGATCGTTCTATGTTCTAATCACGACCTATAATGCCAACTACCCTCTAAATAAGAGGTACCAAACACAAGTCAGCCTGCTCGTGACGAGTCCGAAATCGAAATCGAGTGTCGTAAATTTGACGCGTGCGCTCTGCAGGTGGTGCACGAGAGGCCTCAAATATCAAGCTGTGTTCCTACTATCCATTCTAAACTCTGTTTCAAACACAATAGAGCTGTTTCTAGCGATTTCCGATTAGAGTAAAAAGCTGTATCTGAACAAATAAAACGTAAAACGGAGTTGAGTTGCACAATTTTTCACAGAAAATCGTGACCTTCCAAGCAGTGTACGGAAACGTGAAATTAAAACGTTAGACCTGCGCTATCGCACCACAATACATCTTTATTGAGAATCGAGGTTTATTGCCTTCGTTAAAGTCAACAAATGAATTAGTAGAGACCGGGGATAATGCACAATGTTGTGTGTTATGCAATACCGTAGTCCAAAACTCTAAAACGCTACAAAATGATTTACTATTTCTATTCGGTGACATTACTGCCATGACCCGATAAGAAATCCTTTATTTAAACTCATATTGAGTATTTTACTGCTCCTTAAAAACATGATTTATAACCTACCTTTAGCATTTGCCCCATATTAAATCTCCATTGAAAACTATAACTGTCTATCTATATCGTTTGAAAGCATTGTGTCCTCTCACTGTGTGTCACATTCTTAAAACACATATAAAATCATATACATAGGCTTCGATAACATATGTAATGGAAAAAAAACACAATCGAGATAAAAACGATTAATTGATGAAATCGAGAAAATTACCGAAAAATACTGTGATCAACTAGCCAAGACCGAGGGAAATAAGCACACAAAGAGGGCTTAACTTGAACATTGATCCTTGACGAAAGCGACAAAGTTTTATTTTAGAATTTATTTACTTATATTTATTTTAAAAAAACGTGTTAATTGTTTGGGGGACTTTCATCCAACAGTGGACGGCGGCAATTGGCTGATAAGATTTGTAAAGATTAATATCCCAAATGAAAATCTCTGTCAACTGAGTGAAATTAGCATATAAACTATGACATTTGTGACTAACGTCAGTTTGCGAACACGTTTTCACCCTCAGAGCATCAACCAGTGGCTGGTAAGTGCATCAGAAAACTCATTGCAAGTTACAGTAATATACATTACAACAAATGGCTCCTTGGCCGCAACTTTTAAACGCCCATCGTTATTTCCCTTTGAAAATATCATCCAATCTGATCCATCCATTTCTGCGGTAGGTAACTACCACCAAACGTATTAGATGAAATTGCCACAATATAGATAAGAGCTTAATGGCGGACCGCAGAGAAACAACTACAATTAGTAAATATTATTTTTTAAGATAGCCCGAGAAACTGGGTAAGTAGTTATGGACTAGGCCGAGAGCTGGAGGCGCCGTTTAAGAGGTTTTTTTGGATTTTTGGTATCAAGTTGTATTATAAATACTATATGATTGCCTTATATTGCCAACACTACAAACTTAACATAATATGCATGATGATCTTATGCATATTATAATACTAAAGGTAAACTTTGTAAACATAACGATAAAAATATTAACTTTAAATTACTCTGTCTTCTTAGCAGAAGTCAGTAAAATTAAAATTGTTGATTGAGCTGAAAGTGCTAAACGTTATAAACATATTTTTTCTTGAATATGCACATTAGAGACCTTAAGACCTTAGAACTCTGACACACGGTGAATGTGTGTTAATACGCCGTATTGGGCACACATGATATACTTTTATATAGTTACTTTCCGTACACCGGCTCTTGGCCTAAAACAGTTGTTACCGAAACAGATCATCTCTGCCTATGACAGTGATTTAGTAAACTTTTTAATTTCGTACACTTTCAAAGATAAGCACGGATCGGTTACTTTCTAAACAATAATAAATAAATAATAAATGAATGCACAAAAAGAAATTTTGAAGTATTTAAGTAGTTAGGTATTATTCGATAAATGAGTCACGAAACAAAATGAAATTGAGAGTGTTTTAATTTTCAGCTGTTTACTAAGTGATGATGCAATCAGCGGATTATTTAATTATTAAAATCAGAACCGTATAAATGCAAATTTACAAGTTTATCACTGAATGAATTATTTAAGTAACTTACTTGCTTTAACTATAAAAAACTTTCTGACAGAATCAACATAATATCAGTGGAATATTTGGTTCGCAAAATAAAGCGTCATTCAACAGATCATCACAACGTACAAAATACTACATTTGCGAATTTAGGGACTTAAATGAACCTATATGTGGCAATACTACACCAAAGATCTGCTCAAATACGCTTTAAATCTAATTTAATTTCACTATTTTACAATACATATATTTTGTGCCTCGACACTTTTTCTTAACAAGCCTCTAAATTAAGGCTTCAGTATCGCCATCATCCCCTTTAGCAAACACTTAATCATTGGAACTTAACCAGTATTAAAAACACACTCTAAACAAAGATTTACATACAAGAAATCGATCAAACCCATGCGATCAGCTGTAAACGCCTGCGCCGCGATCTAACGGGGCGGGGGAAGCGCGCGGGGTGCGGGGGGGTGCAGGGGGGCGCGCGGGGGGTCAACAGTTATGTCATCGGAATGTCATTGTGCACATCAATCAAACGAGAGTCGGTTACTCGTGACGCTGCGGCTACGGGCACGGGCGGGCGCGATTTTAAAATTAAGCTTGACAGATGAAGAAAGTTTTATAAGAAATATATTAAGGTATTATAATAATAACACTGAATTTGAAATTAAGCTTATTTCTTATTAAATGTGTTTCATTTTAATAGGCGTAATAATGGTTCACATATTTCTAGTCTTATATTAAAATCTAAGGAATTTATAAATAAAAAACAAATGTAACAAAAAATTGTTTTTACCCAACTTATAAAATGGTATGCGTAACCTTAATATAATAATCCAAAAATGTGTTAAAACAAATTATATTTTGGTAACTATGGCACCCTCTTTTCTACTGCAACCTTAACCACGGTGCAAAGAAAATGTATTTCACGAGGTAACACTTGCAGTTATTGGCCTGCTTATCTAACTGCAGGTTGTGATGCAACGGTTTGTGGTCGGCTATGTGACAATTTACCTTAATTAGACGTACAAAATGGCTGACTATAAAGTTAATTGAAGGAAAGTCGTAGGTATTAAAGTTGTGATGCTAAAATAACTTTAATTTTAATAGGTGTTACGTTTCCATATTACTAAAACTATAAAACAATATGTTTTAATGCATTGCAACGACCAAGTCTCTTCAGTTCAAACATTGACACAATATCTAGAGTTTTTTTTTTATAAGTTTTCTAAACAAACTCTAGTGGAACATTTATTTTAAGTTTTTTTTTAACCTAACAAAATTTAATTTACGGAAGCGAAACCGCAAATATATAATTAACTGTAGGTGTAACTACAACAAAGTAGCAATTCAAAAATTTTAATCATTTTCAAAATGTATTAATTACTCATAAACAAAATAACATCCCATGACTAAAACAATTGTACTGAGGCAAAGACAGCGACAAAAGACAACAAACATCAAAATTTGTTAAAAAGCGACACAGGATTTACTTTTTTGAAGGCATCATCATACTCTTTTAAATGCCATGGTTTGTGAGGCTTTGTTATTTTTCCCGCTTAAACCATTAAACGGCTTTAGATGAAAGCAAACACAAAAGGTACTATTTTACCGCGGAAAACTACCGTATTCAAACGAGAATAGCCATTTAGATGAGGGTGAAACCGTCGTCGAGCGGAAATCTCGTTTTAATATAAGACTTTTCTTTTTACACTGCACATATGCAACAATTATTCTACACTCAATAATAACAATCGGGCACTTAAAAGTTCTAGTTAAATGAACTGGGAACCTACTTTTAAATTTATGTCCATACCTATACTATTTATTCTTAATTGTACATAGCAGTATTTTTTTTTATATTTCTCAAATAATTGCACAGTTGTTTTTTTCTACGCATTACGAATCGTTATCGTGTGTTCAGTGCAAATATGTAATTTATTAGACAAACTTTTTGGTACCCGTGACTTCGTCTACGTGGCCACCAATTCACAAGTGATTTTTACCTGGAAATGAAACTTATTCTAGTGATAAAAAGAAGCTTTTCTTCGCCGTTTTTTCTTTCTTTGTATATTACTAATTAAAAGCACACAATACTGCATAATTCCTGTTTTTTTGTCATTGCAGACATTTTAGCTAATCTCACAACCACAAATCTACATTTAAATTAAAACGAAAAGTAATCTCAGAGAAAGTAAATACTTTTTTTTTCAAAAGCTTATTCAGAACTTCTAATAATTTTGCAACCAATAAAAAAAAGAAAGCGTCTCTTTTGTCTTAACTCTTATACTATAGACTGCAGTCGGAGAAATCTGTTCAAAGACTATCAAAATTAAATCAAAGCTAACCTATTTACCAACCTCTGAGCTTATATATTTTAGATAGCAAATTGTATCTAAAGTTTTGATATAAGATAGCGAAATAGCAAACAAGGTAATAGCAATTAATCACCTTGGACTTTATCGGTAAAAATCTCGACACCTGATATGAAAGATGGCCGGCTGCGCGCGCAGGGAGCTTTCTAACGCCTCTTGTGCGCAAGATTCAAGAAAGGGCCAATAGGTCTCCGCGAATTATGCGTTTATGCAACTAAAGCATAGCAGGGGTTCAGATATTTCTTGTAATGTAGAATGAAATGTAAACTATGTGACCGGAATCAATAGTTAACTTAATTATTAACCCAACTTTCAAAACAACTTAAAAAAACGTTAAAAATAACTATAGCACATGATTTTTCCTTTTACAGATCAAAATACAGTGTTAACAGCTTAAAAAAACTGTAGACAACATAACGATAATGATAATAACGCAAAGCAGATCCCGCGGCCGCCCCACTCCGCCGTTAATAACTCTATGTTGCAACGGACCGTGCGCCCGCGCGTCCCGAGCTCGTAAACTTACGAAACTAGACGCAAACAGAAATACACGCAACAAAGGGAGCGACACAAATACGCCACGCTTCCTCGAACGAAATTAGCCGATCCCGAAAACATTACAAAACTAGGAAATGCAAAGAAAAACTGCGCACGATTCTATCATCTCACTCAACGGGTTGCTGTGTCTGCAAACGTCAATGCTTTTGTGTAGCTGTCAGAAATATTCACTGTTCGCCTTTAGTAGATACCGATGTTAAAAACAGCAAATATTTCTTACTAAAACTAGATTAGACAACTTTTATAGAGTATTCTCTAACCTAGGCTGTTAATATTAACGTTTGATAATAAACGGAATAGATGTTCAACATTTGCCTCTTCCAATATTAAAAAAAAAACATTTTTGACGTTTTCGCGACGCGGATGCAGCGCGTTTCCGCGAATTGGTCTAACGTCTGCAGCACGTGAACTTCGAATATAGAACATCGTTTTATTGGTGCGTTAAACTCGGCAACACCGTATTTCAAACATGAAATAGTAGCTGTTCGCCAACATGACAATATGGAGTGATTAAAACATTGGGTCCCGCAAAATTATGGTGACAAGACGCACTTATCTGAGATTAAGTATCGGATTACTTGTTTCCCACAAGCAATGGATACTAGAAATGGACCTAACTATGTTTTTTAATAATAATAAATTACTTTTAGAAAAATATGTCTTGTCTCTGGAAAATGATTAACAAGAAAAACTATATTTAAAGGCTAAAATTCAAAGGAAAGAAGATTTTTAAAGATTTATTTAACTTCTAGTCTTAAGCCCCCAGCTTTGGATGCGTTGACATACATATATAAGTGGCGTATAAATTTAGTATGTGACTTATCAATTAAGTTTAATTTAAATAGCTATTGAATAAAATTCACAAATTTTCATCCAAATCTATCCAGCCATTTTTGCGTGTTTAGTTCCCGTTTTCACCAACGTCCCCTAAAATTTAGGGGATACATAAAATATTTCAAAGGTCTATAAAAATAACTATGTAGAGCTATATTTATTATATTTTTGCTTAAATTTGTTGTCTGTTTATATTTATAAACCCTAAGAAAAATTTTATATCGCAAAATATGTACATTTACCTAAGTGTTGTTTGAAATGAGCTAGGAATCCCATATTAGATATAACGGTAACGTTGGTGAAAACGGGTATCAAACACCTAAACACACACACTTTCACATTCACAATATCAGCGAATAAATAATACATAACCATCCTAGCAAATAAGAGACGATACACAATTATTCATCGCTAAATTAAAACCGTAATAAGTAGCGATCGTCTACACCCAGCTTATATCTTTGACATAAATCTATAGCTCACAATTACGGCTGTCTGTGTACCACTGGCTTAACATTGCCATTAATCATACCACTCTATAGATAGATATAAAATAACCACTTGACCGCAACTGACCGAGTTATGTGTTTTAAAAAAGATTTCTCAATCAAAAGTGGGCAGAGTGCATCCGAGAGCAATTCGTCTTTTGTATTTGTAATAAAAACTAATGAAATATGAATCAAGATCGCAATCAGAACATTGAATTGTGATGGTAGATAGTTTGTTTTAGATGTGGATAGGCAATCTGTAGTGTGCTTGATTGTTTCATTACAATATTTATAGAGCATACTAATTGGTTTTGATTTAATAGATACTATGGAGAAAAATTGCAATAACTTACGCAAGTTTGTTAGGCACTTTAGCATAAAACTTAATAATGTAACACTTCTAAACCAGTTTATTAAAACATTATCAATGATCATCAATCGATCAAGCAAATCAACATAATAACATAGGATTAGACAAAGTCACTGTTTGTTCGTAACTCATCCTAAATCTGGGCACGAATTTTACCACCTTTCAGATATTTTGTTCGAAAAGATTTGCCAAAAAATGAATTTCAGAAAAAGTGAGTTTTTGAGAACGGCTAAAAATGTACCAGCGTGAAGCTTGAAAAAGGGTGGGTGCTTACACTTACCTTAATGAAAAGTTTTTGTATTTTGTGCAAAAAATATTACCAGCAAGTACTATTTGTGTACTCGTTGAAGTCTTTTGTTCAGTACATAATATTGTTCCTTTATTTACCTTACGTTTTCACCCAAGAATTCGCTTTTAGACTCCAATATAATAAAATGTAAAATAAATATTAATAATTATTGGAGACCTACATCTCTTAAACCGCTCACGAGCAGCTTATAAATAAAATATCACGTTTCCGATAATTAGGTAAAGTAAAAAAGCGTGAAAGTAAGTTATAAATTAATATATTAAACTATGACTCAGTACAAGTAAGACCGCATTGTTTAAAACAAGTCCTCAAGTGCAACAAACTGGCCAAGTATACAAACAAAGGAGGTTTTAATTAATTAACTTGGAAAAAACTAAGGGCAGGATCATATAAAGGTAATGAGAGCTGATTAAAAAGAAAAAAACAATATTTTTGCGCAAAAAATTGGCGCGTGAAAGTTGCCTTGATGCGATATATTAATTTTTAAATTTCTTATTTAAGTTGCTCAAAGTATAACGCACAATCATAAGCAAAGTATTTTGTTGATAAATTTTGAAGTAAATTTAATATAAGTGTGTGTTTTGAATTTTTTTATTCTATTTGCTTGTTTGTCGCTACCGAAAAGTGAAACTTAAGATCCTATTTTAGTCAATTTTCCTTTATCTCCTATGTGATGCCAAATAAGTGATTTTAGACAGCACATATATTTGGTGCCTTAAAATGTGATTGTCCTAATTCAATCTAAATATGCCTCGTCTTAATACACACAAATTAACTAATCCCAGTTTATAACCATTTGATTTACTGCCGATATTTAAAATAAACACACTTGTCAAACCAAGATGTATGGTTCCATCTAGAATGATCTATCGGCGGCCATCTTTAATCACCTCCCCGAGTCAATCATGTAATGATTATGCATGAAAACATTGAAAATAAATTTCAAAACAGACATTCCATCATTCGAGGAATTAGCTAACGAGTGTATTATGTAAATGAGGACGGGATTATTTTATATATAGAGATCGGGTGAGCTGGTGGTACAATTTCACCATAGTAGGTAAATTGGAAATCAAACGGAAGCAATACAAAAAAAATGATTAGATTTGTGCAGGTTTGTTACTCAATCACGCAAAAAGGTCCAACAAGGATCAAGCTAAAATTTTGTACTCACGTAGATTATAATCTAGAATAGCAAAACAGCTAATCCAATTTGTTCAGTAACAGTTTAAAATGTAAAAGTTAAAGCTGCGAAACTGCGGCCGCAAAACTAGTTATTCTAAAGGGAAAAAATGAAAATAATAATAAGGAAAACTCTACTTAATAAATAACAATTGTGTTTTCAATTGAAACAAAGCTGTCTCGTAATACAAATTAAAGTAAATTATCCATTGATGTATCGCCTTTTTTTGGAAAACAGTAGCTCCCATTAAAAACATGTAAATAAACCCATACTATTTATTCTTCCTTTTGACATTAACATGAATTGTGTAATTTAAATCATTACTAAATACATTCTCAACTAAGTATCTTAATAAATAACAAAACCGCCATTGATCCCAGATTATTAAAATGGTATTAATATCAATTTTGATTACGGAAGTCAGTAATAAAAGAAAGTTATGATATTATTTTACTAAGAATTTAATGATCACTTCACGATATTTTATCTTTCAATTACGCATCGACGGTATTTTGAAGATAATGTAGGGTCCGCAACGGAAGAAGTCGTTAAAATCAATTTCATAATGTTTTGCAATCGTCAGAGGTGTAATTTAGTCCGAAATGATAATTCTAAGAATTTTTCATAGCTTGGACGTCAGTAACTCGTTTATAGCAGTCCTATTGCCCCAAATTACGGAGACATGGTCTTTTGTCGGGCAAAATAAACTACACAGAAAATCCAAAATGGCGGCTTTAGGTCAAAGCTTTTGTGTCTTAGGTCCTACTTACTTTTCTATGCTTAAGTACCTAGTAAGGCACTTTAGAAAGTACTAATGGGTTCTTATAGTTTTAACCTTTGTTTCTTTTAATTCTTTTCAGGGATTTAGGATCTTAGCCTCGAAACAACTGATGGCGCTAACTTAAATACTGTGATGTCGTAAACAAGATTTGTATCGTTCAAACATTTCTATTTTCTATTGCCAAACATAGAATCATGTAAGATGTTCAATTGTTTAAGACAAATTCATGAATCCGATAAATAAAAAGAGATGAGTTGTTAGGTACAATGGAGAGAAAAGCGTGCACGGGGAAACTTCCTACTAATATTATAAACGTAAAAGTTTGTAAGTATGGATGTATGAATGGATGTTTGTTACTCTTTCACGTAAAACTACTGGATGGATTAGGATGAGACTTTACAGTAATATAGGTTATTCATCAGAATAACACATAGGGTACTTTTACTTTTATCGCGAAAAAACTTCTCATTCGCGCGGGAAACCGACTTCCACGCGAACAGAGTCGCGGGCGGCAACTAGTAATCTATATATTTTAATTGTATCATCTCTCATTCTAAGAAAATATAAAATAAAATAAAAATTGTAATGACGGTACAAGTTCACCCTGGAGGGGGCATCGCCGCGGGCGCAGATAACTATGATTAGTTGATTCGCTACTAGTTTAACTTTACAATATTTTATTCTACGAGATTGTCAGAAGAAATATTCATACGAAGAAATAACAAAAGGATATTTTAATATATTCATAAAGGTTTTTATTAAATAAAATCGCTTTATAATTATTCTGCTTTCGATTTAGCGTCATCGAGATCTTTCTTAAATTAAATATATATTAAAATTAATAAAAAAGCAAACCAAAGATCACATTTATAATATTGCGAAAGATTATTATTTTCTTATTTTCTGACCACAGACCTATCAAAATACTCTCTCGCTATCAAACATTGGTAGCTGTACCAAACTATCGTAAGGTACCAAGAAAATCAATCATGGTAAATGTCTTAATAACATTATGTCTATGTATTTTGGGATAAAATTAATTTCATTAATTAATTAATATATCGTACGAATTTAGAAAAATAAATTTACAGCATTGTTTTTGGACAACAAACGGCTTGGCAGAATTTTTTTTCTGTTCTTGTGGTACTTATTCGTTCTCGTATACTCCATTAGGCCTACTCACGTTTTTCCCACTTTTTAATATAGGTAATTATTTTCAAACAAAGACTTATCTTCAATGCACCAAGGTTAACATCCATTACTCATTTCGTACTTTGCAAAACTGCCCCCGTCTTTTGTTCTCCGGGTCATTGCCCCCGGCGGCGTGGTAGCGACGGTCTGTCGATTTTCGTAGTCAATCACAGAGCTAATAACTCCTGGGTTATGAGACAGAGACTTCCTGCGATGATACATACAAATATATACTAGACAAACAAATGTTTGCTTTGTGTTTTTGAAAACGCTTCGTTTCTTTTTATGTATGTTTCGTGGAAACTGAAAGAAAGAGGCTCTAGTACAAACCAAACGAAATAGTTACATTGATGCCAATTCTAACGAATCTTTAAAACACAACGAATTATGGCCACACGTGTTGCTTAGGTTAAAATTTATACGTAAAACAACACAACTAAAGAAAACTTTTTTATTGATTACAGAAATATTAATGTCCACATCAGAGAAGTAAGTTCTAAAGGGAAAGCGAACTTGATTATGATTGATCAAATGTGATTGGCAATTGAAGCAATGAAAGTTCAAGTAGGTAGCAATAGGGTTAAATGGGAATCACTCATGAGATAGTTTCATTCATTAATAGCACTTTGTAATCTATTGGGACGGTGGTCGTTGAATTGTTTGTTGTCTATCAATGATTGTCGTGGAACAAAGATCTAGTGGGATTAATAATTTTGTTATTGTTTTAGTAAATAGATAATAATTATGAAAAATAAGGTATGGATATTTACTGTTTTTGAACCAAGCATTGGATTTCTATCAGCTTTTGCCTTTTATGTCTTTAAAAAAGTTACAAAGGTCAGTCAGAGTTTAGTTAAGTTCGTTTGCGCTTAAAAATAATTCGAATAAGCCCTTTTTAATCGTTAAGAATACGTTAGAATTATAACTCCAATTTGTTGAGAAAATGTAAAGGGCAGGTTACATCATAAATAGGTAATATTCGAAGTAAAACCTATGTTTTACATGCATGCTAACCATATTGTAGATAATTCGTTATATCATTTGAAAACTGTCTATTTAAGTACTTTAGAATGGTTACTGGTAATATAATAATGAAATAAACATAGATTTTATCTCGGTATTATCTTTATGGGACAGTAAAATAAACAGTCTTATAATCTGTGGTGCTATGCCAATATAATTTATTTAATGAAGTTATAAATTATTTATTTTATTTGCATAACTAGGTATACCCTTGGCAATTTATAACCCAATGAAAAGATTTTGATTTCAAACATTACTGATAACTTGGCAATCTTGTAAAAGGTCATTTTATGATAACTAAATAACTTTCTGCAAACAATTTGTTACCTTTAAAGAAATAATAATATAGCCATAGCTTAAATAGGTAGGTACGCTATTAACAGCATACCTTTTTTTAAAAACAAAATAGATTTTGAAAAATAACAGCATGGTGATACACCTGTCATCCAAAGAAATAAACAACAGACAGATAGCGAGCGGGTTTTCGACAGTAGTGATATAATGACTGGGACTCGATACCGCTGTCTATCTTCTGATCACGAGGCGTCATGTTTACTTGTACCCATCTACAAATTGCCGGTGACAGACAATAAAATCGATACCAGAGAAAACTGGTATCGATTACGATTTATCTCGAATACCCGACTCTCAATCGAAAGTACCGGACTTGATTTGCATAATACGATTATAACGATGTGGTATCGATTTGATGTATGATCGAATTAGGGAGATAACAAATGTTTACAAATAAACATCTATGGGTGTATTGTATGCAGATTAATAGTACATTCGAATTGAGAATGCCGTATTAATCTTCATCATAATCTAACCAAAGAGGTTTGTTACAAGACAATGACCTGCGCGCATAAAAACTCTTTTGATAAAAATGCAGTGATAAATGGCAGCACTGAGGTAACAAATTGATCTTGTAAGTGGTTCTTTGGAATAGGTCCAAATAGGCCAAGCTATTTTCTGAAGCAAGTTTCTTCCTAGAAAAATTGCAAGTTTATAACTGTTTTAGCCATGTATTAATAGATACTAATAAATAAACTAAAAACGGATAAATGTAAATAAAATATCAAGAATGCAAACATAAAATAACTGTTATAAGTAATTCAAAATCATTTCAAATAAAAAAATATCGAAATGTGTACTGATTCTGCATAAAACAGAATTAGGTATTTATGTAAGTAAGAAGAGAAAATTTAATATAAGTAAGTAATATAATCACGTAACTAAAATTAAATAAACAACATTGACTATAAAAGCGAAATTAAACATTCAAAGTGCAATATTATTTACTTCCCTTTGTATATCATTATTTCGGTTTTAATTAAATATAAATTGTGAAATACGTACTTATAGCAACTTTTTATTGCGGATATCGAGAGCGATCTGCAAATATAATTAAATTAATTTTGCAAATTGATTTATATTACATAAATAACGTGGGAATTACATAATGTCATGTAGATGAAACGACGTGATAGGTATACAACAAAGTACAGTATTGTAGTACAAAAATCTGTAAATAGTAGAAATTTCCTAATGTTTCTAAAAAAATATTTTTTTATCAACGGTTCTAAAGACAATTCAAACGAAAAGAAGGTAATTGCACCAGTTAAAGTTACAGTTTATTTGAATTTAAATATCTACATACATAAATAAAAAATATTGTCACCACCGCACAATTTATTAGGGTAATAAAGTTTTGTTCAACTCTATAATGATACACCAATTACATACAATCGCATAAATTAACGTTGTATTAGTACAAGCTGAAATCCAAACACCGAATCACCCCGCTGCCCTTTGCGTAAATCTACTTATTTATTTATTGGCCGTTTTATCTGCTTCACCCGACATCGCCGTAAATAAACGGCGTCGCGTTATCTAACTTAATGTGTCAATAAGAACGCAGCAAGTTGAATTAATGTGAAACAAGCTGAAATAACTAGGAGTTGAAGAAACACCAATCTGATTGTGCGCACGGCTATTAGAAATATCGGTGCGGTTAGGTACGTGGCACACGGAGCGGGATTTATACGAGCCTACACTTGTGAACCGCTTAGCTAGACATAATGGTATTTTCATTGATACCGTTTTTTTTATAATGATAACATATACAAGTACTTTTAAATCGTTCATATAAATTTCACAAACAGTGTAATGAATCGTGAAAAATATGACTTGACAGAACAAACAACAAAAAATAAGTACCATCTTAATCATCAGTATAATTTAAAGATTTTCCAGTTATTTTATAGGTATGTAAAAAGAACGCATACACTTAAAAAAGCTTAACGTGGTATGTTAATCTTACGTAGTCACCTTGATACCTTTTCTTAAACTATAGAAAAAAATAGAAATTGCAATTTAGCGTGGACGTTTTATAATCGCTCCGTGAGCCCCCAGCTTTACACGCGACAGCTAACTTGAAAGGTTCGTTTGAATGTTCACTTTCCGATATGAGAATACGCAGCAAGCTGTTACAGAGTTTGTCGGCAGAAATCTTAAAGGAAATCTTAGCAAAGGCTAATAATTGCTAAAGGGTTAAAGTAATGTCGAAGTTATATTAACTTTAGAAGTTTAGATAATAGTCACCAAAGGTGTTTAGGTTAACTAAACGTTAGTTTAAATTCCATACTTGTAAACTTTTTTTATATAAAAAAAAACATAATAGATTTCTAAACACACATATGTTATTTTATCTTCAATATATTTAATTGACGTATATGAGTTTTAAAAAATAATGATTTTTTTTATCTAGAAATTGGTAGTGTAAATTTTTTTTCGAAAATCTTTTACTAGTGGAAACCTTCCCTACCAAAGAAACACTTACGTTTACTTAGTCTAATTTTATTTCCACGCAAGTTAAGTTCGAAACGGTCGAAAAGCTGTTTTACTGATACAATATTTTAACTCATTAGTTTTCACACGAGAAAATCACATTTAGCCATTCATTTCGTTGCAAGCATGACCTGCAGGGCTGTTCTCTAACTCGAATATCAATACCTTTGAAAGGGATCGGTATCGCGACTCTTGAACGAAATCGGTTTTCGAGTCGCAATCGCTTTCAATTTTGAATGATATTGCTGAATGATGTTGCTGCGTTTAATTATTCACGAAAAAAAATATTTCTTTATTTTTTATTTATTATTAAAACAATGTAGGATTAATTTTTAGTATCAAACTTTAATCTTTGATGTCATTAACTTATTATTAAACTCATTTTTGCTTTAATTTAAATTAAAAAAATAAGATCTTTTCGGACTTCAAAACGCAATTGACACTTATGAGATATTGCGATACCCTTCAAACCTTACTTTCCGACAACATCCTTCATCGAAAGGTGTTGATTTTGAGACTCAATCTTGAATGAGCCAAATGAACTTTTTGAACGATATTTATCAATTTTGAAAGGTGTTTGTGATTGCGACTTGTCAAATGAAAGATTTCACTTTGGAGGTCCCTCTTTCAAATAAGTATGATACCAATGCAGTAACTTATGAACAAATTTTTAAATATGGCGCTTTTGATAAAAAAAAATAGTGTTGTTAAAGATATAGGTAGGAAAGTATTTAGTATAAGAGCAATAAATAAAAGGTAAAGGTAGGTATCGCATAAAGATACTTTGTAAGGAAGTGAAAATTTTGTAGGAAATTACTTATTCTATGAACCTACGAATAACCTACTTATTTACTTATTCAAGTTAATGAAATCCTATGAAATTCATATATTTATTTCATTTGGGTTTGTAAAGATGGTACTTACCTAGAATTTTATACCTTTCTTGCAAGCACGGCACAACCACTAGCAACTTATATTCGGCTACTTAATATGTGGTTTATAATGTTTGCAATAACCAACGAGACTTAAGTCATGGTAATTAGTGTAGTTAGGTAACTATATCTTCAGCATATAGCGCACACTAGTAATTCTATATTTAGTATTTGTTTATATGATGAGTAGGAAGTATTAGGATATGGTGAGGTCAATGTAATTTAAAAAACAAGGACTGAAGCCCTAGGAAAGTTGAAATGCAACGAAACACAAACCATTATTTCTGCAATTTAAATATTTAATAAAAATTGGATATTTAAATAGAACTATACTATATTTGAAATTAAACTCATGTAACAAATTATTAATAGTACCTAATTGTGTAAGTCTTCTTTTTAATAATAAATATTTCTTTGCTACTTCAAAATAGGCACTTCCTATTTATTATATTTTTCACTGATCGAGGAAGGTGAAATGAGTTAATATATATTCAAAGTCATATAAAACACAAAAAAGGAACATTATTAGAAATAAAATACTCATAAAATTCATTAAGAAGCTTATATTAATTTCAAATTCACATTTTTGTGAAAAAATAGTCAAAATGATGCATCTCTTTTATGTTACATGACAGGGAAGCAAATAATTTGAAGACAGCTAAGAAAATAAGTAGTTATTTACATCCTTTCAAACTAACAATTCTTTTTTGCAATTCAATTAACACCTTTGACTGCCGCTACCCTTTCACTTAACAGATGGTATGATCTTCGATGATATCTTTTACTTCTCTGTAGAATGTGCGTCTGAAACATACAAGTAATATTAATTATACTATCAAACTAATTATTATTACTTAAAAAAAGATAGGCTGGTAGCACCACAATCAAAATGCAAAGAATTCTCCGCTATCATGATAAAATAATTATATACATATTAACCAGCCACATGTTGCTGTGGCTAAGTTTTTTGCTGTATTATATTTTGCAATAATAATAATATTATATAGCTTTTGCCAGCGGCTCAGTAAGCCTCACATTTGGAGTAAAATGCCTTTCCCTATACATAAAATCTTCCCCTTGAATCTCTCTATCTATTAATAAAACCCATCAAAATCTGTTGTGTAATTTTAAGATCTAAGCTTACAGACACGCAGACGGCGGCAAGTGACTTTGTTTTATACTATGCAGTGAAGAAGATAAATAACGAAAACAAGTACCTTTAATAACAACAAAACTTTTCTCGAGACACATGAAGTTTATTACTTGTTTGTATCGTTTGGGAACCTCGGGTACATAAGGACTGTGTTTCTCTTATATGTTGCGCAACTTTATTTATAAAAATATGTAAATTATTGATATTATAAATTGATTTGAAAGCAAATAAATAAAACGTTGCGGTTGCGCTGATACTTGACATTGACATGACAATTGATTGACATTGACGTCAGATAAGTTTTCCAATTTTTGTTACTAGCAATGCAAATAAACTTGTGTTTTCATGAAGCAAATAAAAAATGCCGTGGATATTATTATAAATAATATTATTCTTACTACTTTTAAGTAAGTTTTTTTGAGTAAATTTTTACTGTTTTTATTTGTATTTATCGCTAGTAAATTTGTTTTGTGAATTAATGAAAATACAAATAACATAAATACCTACGTAAATTGCTCTAATTTTAACTTAGAATTGCACTTTGTATCACCAATTTACTCTCCGTTTTCATGACTTTTTTATCCAACATTCAAAGTCTGTAATTTAGAGCAAATAAAAAATATGTTTTAAAAATATAAAATTTAATACAAAATAAATTATTGAATTAATAAATTCTTTTAAAAAGAAAAGCTACGGTTTTTTTAAACTAGGCTGCGCATGGTTGAAAGAACCTTTGCCTCATAAATAAACCAAAAAAAAAGGTACGTATGTCACTCACTACCAATGTTATTGTTTTGTTTGTTTACTTTACTTTGCTAGGCTAACTAACCTTAAAATAAACTCAATAACTTATTTAATGTTGTATGAACGTTGGAAATACTCTTACATAGAGAAAACGTAATGTTTTATCATCAATATTGTTTGTGATTAAGCCTCTCTGTAAGTTATAGTTCTATATTTTAGGTAGGTAACTAACGTATGAAGGTTATGTTCCTAGATTTATGACTTAAGATTTGCCATTATTTACAAATATTTAGTAAGTTGTTCAAATGAAGAAACATTCATTCATCAAATTTATATAATAAATTGTTGAATTCAAGGCATATCTGTAATTTAAAATTATTGATTTCAGTACGAATCAAAAGTGTTGTATCAACTGTGCCAACATGCTGCTAATGGAGAACTTAGACATCGAACAATTAAAGAAGATTTTGAAACAAACAGAATCATGGGTGTCAACAAATATTGCCTTCCCTTCATTACTAATTAACTAAAACTTTGTTAACAAAAAAGATGGTTATGAAAGAACCACAACTGGGGCTTGTATTATTTATTTATTTTTAAAGTGTTACATCATATGAAACTTAATTTGTAAAGATATCAAAATAATCAAGGTTTGTTAACTAAATAATATGTACCTATTTACCTACATAAAAAAAAATAGCGGCGTGACCTCTTAGCTTTTCAATTTATATTGTAGCAATATCTAAATATTACTTAAAATAGTGGATTTAGAAACAAGGAGTTACCTACTAATTTATATAACCATTATTTATATAACAAAACGATGAATATAACATTTAATAAAATTGACAATTGTAGTTTCTGTTGTATTACCTACTAAAGAGTAGACGGCTGTTTGATTTTAGATTGAAATAGGTATTTTATAGAACCAAAATGGATAGTTGAGAACCTACTTGAGTATGCATGCATCTACAATGTGTGTTTCTTCACATTTACCTTTTATCTGAGACATTTTGGCTTTTTTGAGATCAAGCATGGCATGAAACTTTGTTTGGTAAGTACTGTGCAAAATGTAGTACATTTCAAATAGGTTCATTTAGGCATAAACATTATTTAGAAATCTTGAAATGATTGGAATTGGACTGGAGTGGTCAGTAGGTACCAATAAATTAGAATTATTGCTAGCAAGGTATTAAAATTTTACTTTTATACCTACCTACCAAAACCGACTCGAGTTTGCTTCTATTTCTGTGACTAAACAATGCATAGAGCTAGGTTTAATGTGTGATTCCGCTTCTATGCACCATTGATCCACTACGCAGTATGCACGCTTACAAGTTAAGTTAGACATTAAAAACTCAAATTTTCAAATGCGCAATGTTTTAAAGCTTTTTTAAGTAGATACCTACCTAAATGAGAGAAAAACACCAAAAAATAGCGGTAAATAATCTGCTACTTTCATTTCAATTGTTGTTATTTGTAAGTGCCTTGTTTGATTTGACAAGTCGTATATCTTTCAAAGCAGTTGAAATCCTTCAAAAAGTCAATTTCGTTCATTCAATTGTAGTCGCAATAGCAATCGCTTTCGATGAAAGGTGTTGTCGAAAATGTCACGGAAAACTTCTCTACAAAGGGAGTTTGAAGGGGATCGAGATCGGTGTCAGACTTACAGAACGTGGCCACTGTGCATATGCATCACTGTCAAATTAGCTGTCAACTTCTATACACCGTAATATGCACTTGAAAACTTACGCCAGTTTTTAATTACTGCTAAGTAGATAGTTAGAAACCGTTGCACCTTAGAAGCTTTTAATAGAAGATGAATGTAGTTTATTAAGAGAGAATTATTAACAATAAAAGTATTAGATAGGTCGTTTTAGAAAGCGTTTTTTTCATAAATGACCTTTTTCCAAAAATCCAAATAAATGATTTTGAAAATAACTTAACAAAAAAGCAATAACTCAAACTCAATATCCATAATAAATAATAGAAAACCATATATTAGTCTTCCGGCTTTTAACCTATTTACGTCAAAAATATGCATTTCATCCCCTTAGTAGCTGTTTTACAATTCGCAGTGACTTACTTTTAAGTAGCCAGCTGTACCATGTGAACTGACAATGTGTGATATGACCCACTACACTTCGCGATTAACGATTATGTTCGAAAATAGAACATCGGTGGCGAAAAATCAATACGATTAAATACTCATTGCTGATTTTTTTTTGTTTCAGTGAAAGTAATTTAAAAAGTTTTTGGCGCTCCACAACTATGGCACATTTCTATATTAAAAGGAAATTATGCGATGCACTTTTTCATTTTTAAAATAAGTTTTAGATGAAGGTTCAGAAAAACAAAGATTGTTAACGCCGATCGAAACGGACTTTAGCTTAGCCTAGTGCCAAAAACTATGACCAAAGTTTATAAAAATAATAAATCGTACAAAACTGCCCCTCGAAAGTGAATAGCACTAATAAAATACCGCCTCAAACTATTTCCAACAGCCTCCGAACATCTTCTGCCATTACCCTCCACTGTCCTCGTCACAAAGGTGTTCCATTTCTAATACCAAATGATTGCGGCCCGTGTCTCCGGGCTGTCGTGACGTCACGACTGCCCGGTGCGTTTGTTACTATTTACTATTGATATATTACTATTGACGCTTAGCTAAATACTCCCCCGGGGTAGAACATTCTGGAACACCACGCAATGGAATGCCTGGAATACTGGGTATTTTGATTAGTCTCAGTGACGGGTTGGAGACGCAAGTAAGAGTATAAGTTTTGAATTAATAATAAGAATTTACTGTAAAAAATAATTATGGATATAGTTGGCGCCGATACAGAAGTAACTGAACTAAAACTAGAACTGAGCTAACAAAGCGAGTCTTCCTGGTTTGATCACAACTTCAACGGGGATCCACTAGTATTTTCAGGTAATGTAGTAAAATTTTATAGTTGCAGTTATAGAAATCTTAAGAAAAACCACAAGTGAATTTAATAACCCGTACTGTGCCAGCATGTTGGATTTATTGGTCAGTCCCTCTCGATAAAGGTACGAGTTTCTCTTTAAGATGTACTTAAGTATAGTAATAAGGAGTTTAGTTGTTATTTTATTTCAATACTGATATTCAGCTCTTTCAAACATAATTAAGTTGCAAAACTCTATCATACTCCATCATTCATTATTATTATGATTGATACAAGTTAAAAGGTCGTTGTGGTGTATGTATTACATTGATTGACTGTTATAAAAACCAAGTGATAATTGTAGACCTCCTACTAAGTAACTATTTAAATATAAATACACAAAATTAACCGATTAATCAAGGATATTAAACAGTTAATTAACGTATAAATGCTAAAACCAGATCGCTTTTAATTACAGACGCTAATGAACACTTTCAGCATTAGAAATTTCAATTAAACTGCAAATTAACTGGACTTTTTGCCATTTTACGAATATTTCGATGCAGATAAATTAGCTGGTAGCTAAGTACGAACATTCCGCAGATATTAGCGTAGTTATTTTTGAGTCGCAAACGTTAAAAAGTCACGTTTGAATGTAAGTCGAAATCTCGTGAACAACAGAACTGATTTAAAAAAATCTTTTCTCAGTAAAAAGCTACGTTATCAGTGAATAGCAGGATTATATAAGGGCTAATTTTATTTCCACGCAAATTAAACTGCGAACAAAGTTTACGTTTTTTTTTTATATAAATCCAACTAAAAAGGTTCGATTGTCACTGGCTGATTTACATCGTGCAAGTGCACATTTACACATAATTTTTTATATTAATTTATCTTTTTTAGGCTACAGGCCCGACAAAACCTCCACTGCGTCCAGTTTTTGTAAGATATCCGTGTCGATACAATCAAGGGCTCCACTAGATGACGACTGACGCCGGCACTACGTGACGACGCGTGCGCATACCTAAACGCGTTCGCTGCTACTCTCTATAACGATAGATTAGTGGGACCAAGTTCGATAATTAAAAAACACTTTCTATAATAAAGTTTTTGATAAACAGGATGACTTTGGATTTGAAGCGATGCGCTCGTTGCAATTGGTTTAAAAGATTTTGAGTACTTGTCAAATGAAAAAGATGAATGAAAAAGAGAAAAGACACCCATTTTTAACACAAAATTAATATTAAGACAATTGAAAATCTACGATATTTCTGTATATGTACTACATTACGGAAGTACCATACCTTTCGGGTCGAAAGCCACCAAAGAACCGCGATATACACAACTCATAAAATTTGCAAACTCACTATAAAAATGGGTTTGTAGACCAGGTCAGCACCCAAAAAACCACCTTATTAAGTTTACAACCCATTCAACGTACTAATCATCAATCACATGAACAATACATATTTGTTCTATCGACCGTATTGAAATAGGTTCAGCCATAAATAAAGTGCCGGCTGGTGATGGCGCGGGTTCGGTTCTCGACCGGGTTATGTCATATCGCATAGCTTTGTTGCTAGGCTTTAAATTCGGTTGAGTGGGTACGAGACAAAAATATTTTATCGTATACCTACTTCGGGTGGGTATAAGACGGTATTATGAAGGTTTGATTGTAATGTATGTTTTGCAAAAAGGTTAAAAATGTATGATATGGATGCAGCAAAACAACAATTTTACGGAGAGGCTGTGGTGCATAAAATCCTTTTTTTTATTGTGTATCACCACCAATTTAACAGCTATAGTTAAAATAATAACTTCAATAATAGTACCTTTAATTTTCGGGGTGATAAAACTTATGGTGGGCTCCCTCTGACTCTATACTTAAGTTAAAAGCTTATGTTATTATTTATGTTACCTTGTTATAGCCACTGACCTGGATGTAGACTTGACAAGTGGTGGCGTCGCAATATTCCGCGCCGACGTCGAGCTGGTCTCCATCTCCGAGTGGATGCCGAGGAGGCATGGCGACGGCTTCGGGGACACTGCGGTCACTGCGGTCACTGCGGTCACTGGGGTCACGGGGGACTCGGCGGTCACGGAGGACACTGCGGTCACGGGGGACTCGGGGGTCACGGAGGATACGGGGGACTCGGGGGTCACGGAGGATACGGGGACCACGCTGGGAGAGAGGGATTAGGTTAGGTGGAAGGTTGGGTGTTAGGAAGAAAAGGAAAATGGTATCTGGAGGTTAATAAGGGTGTGCAGGGACTTACCTACGCATTTAGGAGACTTATGCCAAAAAAAAGATTTTTTTGCCACTTATAATAATTACCTATGTGCAATGTCTGTATGTCTTACAATAAAGTGTGATAACATACCTACTCCAATAATAACGAATATCATCGCCTTTCTGTATCTAATCATTTCGCAATTTTAAGCACACTTTTACACCTGACTCTAACTTGAGTTGTTTACAGGAACTCACAAACGTAGAACCTTCCCTTAATTTAGTAAATAGACATCTCATTTAAGTCGTCTCCCATCTCAATATCAAAGTCATTCAATAGAATTCCGATACTCTTCCTAATGATCACGACAGTATCTACGAGCCACCTACCTCTCATTCCGACCCGTGAGAACCGACTGGTAATCTACATTCGCAATGCTAAGTTTCTCTCTAAAATATAAATTATATCAAAGTGTATGAATGACTCGGCGCCCACGCATTCAATGCTCTCGAACGCCGAAGGCTATCGATGTGCTGAAACTTGGGAGTCCCACTTGAGGAAGAAAGGGAAATTATAGTGAGATTAATTGTTTTCTATTATACCAGGTTATCAGTTCAAGAATAGTCTTTGATGATGATGAAAACACAAGGACTTAATTTTAATTATAAATCAATTTAAGAAAAACCTAAAACCGAGCCTTTTCGAGCTATCCGCCAAATGCTATCAATGAAAACATACCGGTAATTGAGAACCTCCTCCTTATTTGGAAGTCTGTTAAAAATGAACTGTATTTTCGTTTTTATTCTGAATATCTAGTAAGTTAGTCTCATTTTAATCACGAAACTTACATCGGATTAATTATTATAAATCCAAAGGACAAGCCTGAGAAAGTGCTGCGCAGTCAAAATATTTATCGCAAAGTGGGCGTGTCCGCGCACATTCGTCTCGACGTATTCCAGATTTAAATCACATTCAGTTTCGAATTATGCAAATGAGACATAAACGATGTTAAACGAGCCTGTTGCTAGTTTATTATCGACGGTGAAATTATGATCGATTTTATACATTAAATCATAATCGGCTCGTTAGAAACTAATTGTCGGATTTGCCAAAAGGAGGACTTGAATTGAATGATTTAGTTGTTAACCAGAGCTTTCGGAGAAATTTATTAAATAATATATGTTTAGTAGGAAATAAACTGCTTTTGTTATTTGACAAGAATAAAAGTATTTTTTGGTCATTACGTTAGTGAATCCTTTCGATGAATACCATCATCCCACTGAATGTATGAATATACCTACTTAATTCGGCCATGACTTTTTGATTAACTTAATTTTAAAAAACCTTTATCCCTGGTTTAAATACTGAGACTAATTTAAAATTCATCTTATTCAATTGTTAGTTAACTTTTTTTATTTTCTTCATTTACCCAAATTTCTTAAACCGAGCCAAACTAGGTAAGCCTGCGCTAGAGTGACGATAAATCGGCCGCTAGCCAGTTGCAAATCACCGCCCTGGGTGGGACGGCTAAACTTAGATTTACAACTCCGCACATCGTTTCAACTGTTATTCAGATGATCGTTATTTACATCTGGCAATACTAAATTAAAATTAAGACACCAACTAAATGGCACTAAAGAAACTTAAGTTAAATTCTAGAAGTAAAATAGGCAGGAGCAAAGATGGAGGGAATTTTCTGCAAGATAGGTAAATGACATACCTTAAGTTATTGTTTTCAAATTTCGAGCTTTTTTGCTTACCTATAGCTTTTTCATTAAATATTTATTTAAATATAAGGTACTAGTGGCCGCCCGCGACTCCGTTCGCGTGGAAGTCGGTTTCCCGTGGGAATGAGAAGTTTTCCCGGGATAAAAAGTACCCTATGTCCTTTCCCAAGTTCAGTTTTTTCTTCATACCAAATTTCATCAAAATTGGTTCAGTAGTTTAGGCGTGAAAGCGTAACAGACAGACCGATAGACAGACAGAGTAACTTTCGCATTTATAATATTAGTAGGGATAGTACGATACGAAAACGATGTATTTAAAATCGATACCACTTTAAGGGGCATATTAAAAGTGTGCTGAGGCTCTATAGCTAATTATCGAAGACTGTTATCTGCATTTCATTTTATTAAACCTCTTCCTCCTCGTATATACCGTCAACATGAAATAAAATGTCTGCAAAAATTTATGTATATATGTCGTTTTTAGATTACAAGTACCTAGTACTGCTTTTCGTCAATTATTTTGAAGGGGTAATTCATTTATGTTGGCGACTGTAGGCACCTACATCTCCGGTCTGTGTCTCTTATCGCATTTTGTCTGTGATAGTACAATTGTAACGCTGTCTATGTATCTGTCTCAGTGAAATCGTATGTGCACAACTCTTGTAGACTACACTACTAGTACTATCCAAGAAGCTACACGTTGATAGCTAAGTACCTACATCTTCTTAATATATATAAATTTCGTTTCACGTTGTTTGACCGCGATGGACTCATAAAACTGCATAACCAACTTTTCACACCGTGTGCGGTTTGATCCAACTTAAAAAAATATGATAGCGTATATCTATATTTTATATCAAAATACAAAAAAAATATTGTTTAAATATAGAAGATAAAAAATTTGGGTCTCACTACACTTAAGCAGTGTTGTCGGTAAATTAAAATAAATTTAACTTTCTCAGTCTGTACTTCTGCATCACTTCCTGGCACAGTATAATCAACTTTATCAATAATGATCTACATCGCATCTGAACCATTCATTACAAGCTTTGGCTTGTCAAGTAATCAATTAAAAGAAAACTGCCCATATAAATTATCTGCCAGTCAATAATTCAATGTAATCGGCTGGTATAAGAGCGATTGAATGAATTTGAATGAACGAACTGATCAACAAATAGAACGAGTCATTTCGATTTGAAAGATAGAGGTCGTATTACAAAAAATGATTAAGTTTTTTTATTTCATAGAGTACTTGGAAGCATAAAATTCAATTTCAAAAGCATATTACGATTCAATCAAGTAGGGAATCCATCAGCGCGGGGAAATTGACACCTGGCAATGCTTCCTTGATTGTAAATCACATGATTGAAACTCTGATTTTATCGTTAGATCATAGCTGCTATTGACCTACAAAAAGGTACCTATAGGAGATAGTTACGACTGCCAGTCGACACCAACTTAAATGTCGTCGAACTATGAAACTGGCATAAAGTCATAACGAACCATACCGAGAAAATTGAGTGACGTTTGTCAAAAGAACTTTCTAATTTATATGTCGGTTGACTTCATGGCGCAGGATTTATTAGCTTTTCCGTCAAATACATGGAAAAAGCAATTTTCTCTCATACCTTACTATTTATTAGAAAGAAGCAATAACTTAGGGCGGCAATATAGAAGTCATGAAAAGGAAACTAAGAATTCTTCTACCAAGTTCTCAGGTCAACACGCTCGCAACAATTTGCACGCGTTACTTTTGTTTTTATTTAATCTGTCGCCACTGGAGCATAGTTTTCATATTTCCCGCGTATAATCTGGAGAGTAGAGGCACGAGGTAGCCAGGCATGTAATGGCGCGGGCTTCCGCGAGGGAGCGCCGCCGGTGCCAACCGTGCGAGACGATTCCCGCCTCCGACCAACGTCACTCGACAGGGCTGCCAACTGATGTGATTTATACGATACTAAGACTGAGAAGTAGCCTGAGTAAGCGACAAAAGCTCAAAACATTGAATTTTGTCTAATTGGACCATTAGAACTTCAAAATACTTTAGGATTTCGCACAACACACAATATCTACACACAGATACAGATACAAACCAAACAAACAGTTATGGGGATAGCCATAGCCACACCGGGCCTCGATTCTACATAATACCATTCCAAAATTCTTTCACGCTTTGCTATAGACATAAACTGCTTAAGTTTATTATTTCTATAGCAACTTTGAGAGTTTCTGTCTATAACTAGCCGCATGCAGAATTTGGCAATTTTGTAAAAACCACAGCGCTTTGATGTAAATGTAGATATATGAACCCTGGCCGGTGTGTGCCCCGAACTATGCACATATTCCCATACACACTAAATTCTCATAGTGAATTGAAGATGAAGCCCGGGGCTTCTATCTAAATGACCGAGTGCATAGGTGGAACGCTGCGTTTACTTCCTACGATGACCTCATTAAAAACAAACAAATAATTAGTAGCCTTTTGTTTGTAAGCTGATGCATTATATTGTCAGTCATCAAGTATTTGTTAAACATTTGAGTTTTTTATATTTTATTATACAATATGTATTTAGATATAATATAACATTTCTACTGTTATCTTGGTGTACCCTTAAAGCTTAAAATATGTCAATGTGCTAAAGAAATTGTCTGTCTAACATTGGATAAGACAAAAAGTGTTTAAAGTTTAAAGTGACCAAACAAATAATTTACTACGCAAAATGAACCTAGATCTTTGAGCTATTTAGACAAAGATTTATTAAATAGCCCTATTCAATTTTAATAACTAACTGATTTCTAATGAATCAAAAACAAGGTGCCTTGTATTTGCAAGTGCATCGTAATAACCATGTATGGGTAGGTAATTCAGAAAACCTTACAAGTCATCAACTAAAGACTTAATACAGTTCTCATCTTAACTATCTCCATTAAATATAAACCGGCACTTAAATAGCTTCTCGTGTAGGTGTTTTTATTAAGTCTTTACAAGACCGATAAACATAAACCGCGTCGATAAATTCTACGAGCTGAAAAGCTCACAAAACTTAATGTCAACGGATCCTTTCACTTTGTACGAATTCTAAGGAAGCTTTAATTTTAGTATCAACTGCATCGAGTTACTAAGCCCTCCTGTAGACTGCACTGAAAGGATTTCCTCGTATCCAATCACTAATGCAAACCCACATAATGTGGAAACACCTTTATAAGACAAGGACAGGAATAGTTTCCTGAGGATATCCCGCTCACTCCTGGTGGAATAACCAACGCGGTAACCAAATCTAGGTGACTGCACCTTAAGCTGATTAGAGTTGCTACTTAAAACTGCACTGCTTTGTTACATACTTAAAGAACATAGGCTTATTTAGGTAGTTAAATGTTTTTTTTTCCCTCCGAGTTTAAAACGATTTTGAAACCAAAAAAAAATTTTGCCAACCAAAGATTTAGAAAAAAAACTTTCACTCCCAAAGTCTAGAACAAAACCATCAGCAATGCACCTCACACGAGCAACTTCTGAAGCAACAGGTAAAATTATCAATTTTATTATTGCTAGCCACTTGTTGGAACTGCTTACGTCCGTAATACGTAACTCCTAACTTCTCCAAATCTTATTGTCCAATTCAAAACCGATATAGGTTAAAAAAAGTTACATTACTACGATTTTTATGTCGCTGCCGTGGGCACAGCCAAATGCAGCCTTCACTCACGGTCAGTTAGCTACATGCACCCACGTATGCCACCTCTTTGCTAGCGACTGCAAAGCCAGTCCTGTCACTACGGATTAGTCATAGAGGATCATCTAATTTATATTAGACAAGAGTGAATTCTCTAGACCAGTGTTGTGGTGGGCGGCAGAGAGCGATTAAGACGCTGGCGGATCTAATGATCCGTGAAAAGTGAATTGATGCAAATATGCTACAGTAACCACTTGATTGAACTAAAGTTTCGTAATTTTCGTATAATGTGTAATGTTCTTTAATAGCCTCCTAAAAGTATCAAATCCACTGTTAGCACTGATCCACTTTTACTGGTAAAAAATATTTTGAAGTATCTGCAATTAAATTTGTTCTGTTTTCTTTTGTAAGTACTGTTACAATTAAGTTTTATATTTTCTACATCATCTGCAATTAACTTTTAATTTTAGTTGAGTGCTCAATAAACCTCAACATTTGAAACATACGAATGTTTATGTTGTTGGTCAACTAAAGTAAAACAATACGCAGGTTAAGTTACTATCGTTGTGTTCTCACTCCTAGCCCATTTTCCTCTTTAGAAACCTGTGGAGCTATTAGTCAAAATAGCGGCCCAAATAAAGGATAACACAGATTACCAACAAAACCTGCAATTTAATGCAACACAACGGAATATAATTCTATTGTTTTATTCAACAGTTCATTCTGCAATTGAGACCGAAGCGAATTGACAAAGAAAACGGAACCTTTGAAAACACTTGAATAATATCGCAATAATTGTAATAGCTTAGATCTCGATAAAACCAGCAGGTACTTTGCTTAAGAATTTGAATTGTATCAAATAATTTGTCTTCTACTTGTTAAAGTATAGTACTTATCTATATAAAGGCATTTAGTATACTAAAATCACTAGAGAGCATACCTATTGGTATGATAATGTTTCTTATAAATGGGCAGCCATTTTTACCTTATGTTACCATAATTATTACCATTTAAAGTACCTTATGCAATTTCTACGGTAGGTACTGCGCGGTTCTCAAGTATGGACTCTCCATATATGTACTTACATACTTTTCAATTATTTCAGCCTATAGCAATTTTTCATTCAGGTATCCATATCCCATTGTTAGGGAAACGGCTAAAGCTTCTCTTAGCCGTTTCTATTGCGATTATAAAACTATTTATATCATTGGCATTTTGATTAATTCCATATATCTGAGAAGTGGATCTTAAAGAGCAAGAATTATCCGATTCTGTAAACGAGGCTATTTCAGATCAAACAGTACCAAACGGTAAAGGTAAATTATAACTTAGGTTTAATAAAACTAATATCTACCAGTTATTTGCATGTTTTTAATGAAGGTTTTTACATAATATATTTAATGTCTATTCAAGGAGCAACATGTAGTAACACCCACCTAATTCGTCCGATCAAATTAACTTCATCTATATTAGGCCTCAAGGCCAACCGAAAGCGATATTCGCTACCAAACGGTAAGACAGTCGGGCAATTATTCCTAATTTGAGCATATAAACCATTCTAATATAAACACAGCGTAGTTTACCTTAATTGGGAGCCAAGGAGGCTGCGTAGACGCCTCCCACGGCTGCGTCGAATGCGTTGAATAAATCTAGAGCAACCTACACGAACAATTACACCGAACAAGAATACAAGATTGTAACACAGCTTGCTCATAGGGAATTAAATTCGCAGTTACCTTGATTGTCGGCGCCACCCGGCTAAATATGTAGGCAGAAGTTAGAATTCATTCTAAGCTAAGTAGGCACCTACAGCTTTGTTTAAAACAGTATGAAAACCTTGAAAACCATATAGATAATACTATAGAGAGTTAACTCCGCTTTAAATAATGTCCTTGTGTATGTTACATATTTGCAAGTATGGCAGTATGAACAAGATTATTGCACAACAACAAACGCCTGTAACTTTTCATTATTTAAGAAGCACGCTTAAATAATTACCGGCCTTAATATCCAGGCGCCGCCGCTTCGCTTTCTTTATTGCAACCATTATTGTATATTACATTTACCTACCTGCTGTGTATGAGTCCTACATAAAGTTTTCATCATACGCATGAGTTCTATTTTCTTATACCTTTTTAAACTTAAAACTAATATTTCAATCATAGGCGTCTATAAACTTACGAACGTATTAGTTTAATTAACATACGAGTGTGTCTAAAACCGATCTACTCGAAAGGTAGACATTTGATCTAGTAAGCATCGCTCAAAAACAATAAAGTAGAAATAAAATTACTTACTTTGTGATACAGCTCCTTGCGTCCTCTGGCAGACCCACGAAAATCTCAGTAGAAGACATTTCACTTGACTCACTATGAATTTAAGAAAACACCACAAAAATTCAACAAAAACACAAATAAAGGACCTAGGACCGAATTGACTGTTTTGACAGTTTACTTACATTTAATTTGTCAAAATGTTTATTGTCTTTGTTTATGTTATTTGGAAGTATGGCAGTACGAACGAGTTTATATTTCACACTGGCGTAACTTGCAATGATATTCATTTTATGACAAACGTACAGTGGGCGAAGTTATTGTAGGTGTTACAAGCTGACCTTACGCGATGTATTTGGCGGAGATTATTTCACACATTCATATTATAAATCATATTTTATTCTATGCCAGCTTTTTATTAGTGCAGTGCAGGATAATTTTATGGCTTTTTTTTTTGTTCTTCATCTTGTTCATACATTATGCACATTAACGTCCAATTTTTAGATTATATCAACATAATAAAAATTGAAATTAAACTATTTACCTCCCCTAGTCCATTATGTGGTTCCTATAACACAAGTGCACACTGGACTTACTATAGAGCCACAAAATTGGTGTGTCAGTCTACTATAAAGTTACTGAATTTAAAAAATTACACTCACTCAATTTTTTGTACTAAATAAACTAGTGGCCGCCCGCAACTCCGTTCGCGTGGAAGTCGGTTTCCCGTAGGAATGAGAGGTTTTCCCGCCCTAAAAAGTCCCTTATGTGTTATTCTGATGTATAACCTATATTACTGCAAAGTTTCATCCAAATCCGTGCAGTAGTTTTTACGTGAAAGAGTAACAAATCCATCCATACATACACACAAACTTTCACATTTATAATATTAGTAGGAAGTAGGATGTTTCATAGGAATTAATTTGCTTAAACTTATTTGAATCGAAGTAATGTTGGATGTAAAGAGGTAACGGTAGATTTTCTTATTTGTATCCGGTTAGTTCCCATAAGTCAATAAAATATCATTATCATTATGTAATGATGAACCTATGTAGGTAGTATAAATCCAAGTCGCTAATTCTGTCTGTTTGTATGTTTGGCCGCTATCTCCTCCTAAACCACACAACGGATTTTAATGCGGTTTTCGCCATCTTTTAGAGAATTTATTCATTTAAATTTGTAACTAAAGAACAATTAGAAAAGGTTTTTTAAGGTAGCCAAAATTCAATATTTCGTGAGCAAGTCGGCCAAAATTACACCATTGTAAAGCGTGGGCGGGTCGCTCGTTTAAATATAAACCTATTTTGTGAATGACTAGTAATTTTAAATGTAATGTTCAGTTCATTGAAAATTACATTTCAAATTAGTAAACAAATACGCCTTTTGTAAACCATACTCTGCCAACTGCCAATGTAATTTTACTATTTTCTTGATACCTACTTATTTATTAACCAACTTCGGAGGAGGAGGTTCTCAATTCGGCCGGTATGTTTTTTTTTTTTAAAGTTGTAAATGTAAAAAATGTGCTGCCATCTACTTGAACAGATAAAAGCTAAGTGTTACTTATTAAACATATTAAAAGTGCAGAATGTTTTTTTTTATTTTATTTACGATGATATATGATTTTTAATTTTTCCGGTAATTTTCTTTGATTCGTTTATTCGTTTTTGGTACTTGCCGAGTAAATAATATAAAGCCCGCCATAACGCTTTCTTTATTCTATTTATCTATCTTGTTTATGCTCAGTTGTCAATCAATCATTCGTTCAATCGTTCGATGCTTTGCTTTGCGACTTCCGGTTTGCGCGCGGGAAAATTGGAAGTGAAAAATTTTTTCGTGAACTTAAAAATTCATTTAATTCTTTCAATTTTGTTAAATAGTGTACATTTTGTATATATTTTTAATAACTATAGTATAGAAGCTTAATTTTTATTAAAATGACGTCTCGGGCGAAACGCAAGAAAAAGAAGGAGGAGGCAGTAATATCAGGGGAAGACTCGCTGCTTTCGGACTCCGACTCCATGCACAGTGACTGCAATTCAGCTAAGTCCGATCCATATAAAACTTATTTCGTTCCCGATTATACACGTCGGTATCCTGAGGATTCTTCAGCTACAGATTTCGTTGTCTTCTTGGAATCAAACGATGAGTCCAAACCTATTTCAACAAGAGATATGATTTCTTTATCATCAACATTAAAGAAATATATAAAAGGCATAAAATATATGCAAAATCTTAATAAATACAAAGTTACAGTTCATTTTGACCGTGCAAATTTGGCAAATAGTTTTCTTAACAATAAGACTTTGTTATCAGAATATAAACTCAAAGCAACTATTCCTGCAAAAACTACTGAAATTACTGGTGTTATTACTAATGTGCCCATTAAATGGTCCAATCAAAAAATTTTTGGAGTGATTAATAGTAATAAAAAAATTATTTCTGTTCGGAGAATTCAAAGGAAGGTTAAAAATGAACAAAACTTTGAATTACAACCGACTAAAACAGTAATCATAACTTTTGCTGCCATTTATCTTCCTGATCATATTGATTTACAAGGCTGGAGGTTTCCAGTTAAGATGTACATTCCACCTGTAAAACAATGCTTTAAATGCCTACGGTATGGACATTTGGCTAAGTACTGTAAAAATAATGTTAGATGTTCAATATGTGGAGATGCACATTCTTTTAAAGAATGTACAGTACCTAGGGAAAAGGCTACATGCTGTCACTGTAGAGGAAATCACATTAGTATATCTGCTGAGTGTCCTATTAAAAAGAAAAAAATTAATGATATTAAAATTGGTTTATCCTCTTTGTCTTATGCTTCAGTTGCAAATACAGAGAGTTTTCCAGCCTTAGGACAAAAGTTTGACCTGCTCAGTCACTTGAAAAAAGATAATAAATCTTTGAATTTATTGGTTGAGGCTATTGTTAAAATAATTACATTAAATAAAACAAAGGAAACTTCCATCAGTACTAAAAATATTTTACAAATATTAAGTGATATTTATGAAAAGTCATCTGCTAATAATCCATCCTAATGGCTCATTTAAAAATAGTTCAGTGGAATGCTCAAAGCATTAAAAGTAATAAATCTGAATTTACATATTTTCTTTATAGTAATGATGTTGATATCGCTTTAATAAGTGAAACTTGGCTTAGACCACATCATACCTTTAACATAAAGGGATACACAATAGTTAGAAATGACACTGGTAATACACATAATGGAGTTGCAATAATAATTCATAACAAATTACAATTCTTAAAAATTGATACTTATTTTGATGATTCCTTACAAAATGTTGCTGTACAGATAAAAATAGGTGGTAAATATATTTCATTTGTTAGTGTTTATTGTCCTTCTAGGTGTCATTATTCAAAATTAAAATTTTCAAAATTAATTGATAGTCTTCCAACTCCAGTCTTTATTGCTGGAGATTTCAATGCATACCATACTTCTTGGGGTTGTCAAAAAGTGGATAAAAGAGGTGAAGAAGTACTAGATTCTTTTGATGAAAATAACCTTGTTCTGTTAAATTCAGGAGAAGTCACGACTGTAGGAACTTCGTCCTGGAGACCAAATGGCTTAGATCTTTCTTTGGTTAGTCCAGCTTTATCATGGGATTGTGAATGGTCTGTTCATGATGATTCCTTTGGAAGTTATCATTTGCCTACAATTACTAAACTTCTGTTGTCTCAAACTCCAGTTATATCTTCAGAACATTGTGTTCACTCTCAAAATGTCAGTAAGAAATTAAACTTGAATTTAGTTAATTGGGATTTGTATGTAAATATTGTTAATACTTCGTTGAAAAGTTTTATGATTAATTCTGAATGTTCACTAGAAAGTTATTTGCAGTTTTGTGATATTTTATTGGCATCAGTTGAAAAATCTATGTCACAACAAAAAACGAAAACAAAGTCTTGTTGTCAATGTCAAAATCTTTGTCATTTATGCTCACGTTCCGTTTCAGGTTTTAGGGCAAAAAGGGCAAGACATTCCGTTCCTTGGTGGAATAGCAAATGTGCAGATGCTGTTAAAAAATGTAAAGATGCTTTTGTTGCTTTCAAAAATGATCCTTCTGTAGAAAAATATTTGCTTTTTAAAAAAAATCAGGCTTCTAAGAAATTGACTATAAACTTTGAAAAACAGAAATCTTGGCAAGATTATTGCAATTCTATAAATCGTCTTACTCCAATTTCTAATGTCTGGAATAAAATACGCAGATTTAACAAAACTTTTGTTTCTAGAAGTGAAAATGATCATTGGGTAAATAGTTTTTTAAAAAAATACACTCCAGACTATGTCTCGAAACCTTTTACTTTTGCAGATAACAAATTTCATAGACAAAATCTTTCGTTGCTTGATCCGTTCACAATTTCTGAACTTACTGCTGCCATAAAATCAAGAAAAGATACAACTTGTGGTTTAGATGGTATTTCCTATAAAATGTTTCGTCTTCTCAGTCATAAAAATCTATGTAAATTCTTGATAATTTTAAATATTTTGTTTGAAAATGACTTAATACCAAATCAATGGAAAACTGATTGTCTGGTCCCTGTACTGAAGCCAGGGAAGGATCTTGATAGTCCAGATTCTTATCGACCTATAGCGTTGTCCTCTTGTGTTGGTAAAATTTTTGAGCAGCTGCTCAAACAACGTCTGGAATATTACATCGAATCAAATTGTATTCTTCCTAGTAATCAGTTTGGTTTTCGGCGTGGACGCTCGGCTAGGGAAAGCATTGCACATTTGTTATTAGATGCAAATAAATCCATAAAGGAACGGAATTATCTTGCTTGTAATTTTTTCGATGTAACAGGAGCCTTTAACAATGTAGGTTTAGAAACGCTTGCTAATATCTTGCTATCACTCAGAATTCCAAAAAAAATGGTTCTTTGGATATATAACTTTCTAAATGAAAGAATGGTCTATGTTAAATTGGGTAACAACTTTTATGGTCCACGTAATTCCTATAAAGGCGTCAATCAAGGCGGCATCTTGAGCCCTCTACTGTATATAATTTATATTCATAAATTAAATGAGATATTAGGCGCAAATGTTTCTAATCTGCAGTTTGCTGATGATCTTGTTGTTTATTGTTCTGGCAAAAAACTTAAAGATGTGCAAACGAATTTAAATAATGCCTGTAAAAGGCTTGAAGTCTATTTTTCTTTCTTAGGTTTAACTGTAAATACAGAAAAGAGTAAATCTCTTGTTTTCTCTAGAGATAAAGATTGTAAATTAGAATGTGTATATAATGGTAACCTTATTCCTAACTGTACAGAAATAAAATTCTTAGGTGTAGTATTTCAACAAAATTTAAGTTTTAAAAAATATGTGCAAATATTGATAGATAGAGCTGTAAAAGCTACAAATATTTTAAAATGCCTTACTGGTTGTCGTTTTGGTGCAGATCCTAAAATATTATTGATGCTGTTTAAATCATTAGTTAGAAGTCACTTTGAATATGCTTTTTTTTGCTTTGCTTCTGACAATAATTTTATAAATAAAATAGATAAAGTACAAAATAAAAATCTCAGGATAATTCTAGGAGCCATGAGTACTTCTCCGATTAATTCAATGCAAGTTGAAACTAACACTTGTCCCATTAAATTTAGGTTTGATTATTTGAAAAGAAGGTTCATAATTGATTTGATGAAAACTTCTAATAATGCGTTGTACAAAAAGATTTTGATATCTAATTACTCTTATTTATGTAAAAATTTTGATTTCATTAATTATTTGAAAAATGAAAATATTGCTCAGTATGATATTTTACCTTGTTATAGTGGAACATATGAAGGTAAGTTTTTTAAATTTGATGTCATTATAGACACAAATTTAAAAAATAAATATGAAGTATATGAAAAGTTATCATACTATGATAATTACCGTCAAATTTACACAGATGCTTCAAAAACATCTCAGTCTGTGTCGATAGCGGCTTATGATATTATTTTGAAAATTGCACATGGTTATAAGCTGTCCAATATTTGCAGTATTTTTACGGCAGAAGCTGCTGCTATTCTGTTTGCTTTAGATTTGATTAGTTCTGTAGATTCTTCTGGTAAATGGATTATTATTTCTGATAGTATGAGTGTTCTTCAAGCTATTAATAATCCCCGTCTTTCTAGTAAAATTCATCCTTTTATATATGAGATCCGGGAAAAGATTTATAAATTATCATTGAAACATAAAGAAATTGTCATTTTCTGGACACCAGCACACATTGGTGTTAGTGGTAATGAATTAGCTGATACATTAGCTAGTATCATTACAAATACTGATAACAACATTTGCAAATTAAAAAACATAGCAATTCCCATTTCAGAGTTTCTTCCTGAAATAAAAAATCAAATGATTAATAATTGGTTTCAATTTTGGCAAGATTCTCTTAAAGAAAAGGGCAAGTGGTATTCCGTATGTAACCAAAAAATTTCGTCTCCTTGGTTTACCAAGGGCTCTTTCAAAAATAGAAATTTTTATACAACAATTTGTCGTCTTCGTATAGGTCATGCTGCTTTTAATGAACACTTATATCGCATGAATATGATAACTTCCCCTTGTTGTTCATATTGTAATGAGTCAGTACAGTCATTGGATCATATATTTTTTGAATGTCCTCAATTTCATATTGACAGGTTAATTTTCATTGATGAGCTATTAGAAATTTATAAAACATTAGAAAATATCCCGCGTAATACTCAAGAACTTTTAAAAACAACTGAATGCTACTTACCTATGTATAAATTCATAAAATTTACAGTGTGTAATATCTGATGAAAATGTTTATGTATACTCATAACAAATATATATTAGCATTTTATTATTAAAGACATGGACTTGGTCCTTATTATGTTTGTTTATGAGGAAATAAAATATCGTCAATGTTACTTCTTATTGAAAACTAAACAAAACTAAGTCAACAAGAAAGAAGAAAACCAAATTATTGATGACATGGCTGTATGGGCATAGTCTCTTTGCCTTTCCGCATGACGGAAGAATCTAACAAAAAAAAAAAAAAAAAAGCTTTGCTTTGCTTGCTTGTTGCTCACTTGAAATGAAAATTTTGCCAGTCGAAAGTGATTTAATTTATTCTTTGAGTGTGAATTAAAATAATGTTAACTTTGAATAATTTGTAAAAATGTTGGGCCAAACTGCAACTGAGGCGTTGCTGTCTGCAACATACGTTGAAAACTATTTAGATTTCGTCGAAAATCTCCCGAATGACCTGCAAAGGCATTTATCGCGTTTACGAGAGCTTGACGTCTCCTACAGAGGTAATTTATATGTTTTATTATTAGATTTCAGCGTATTCCTTCAATAAATGTACAAAATATCCGGTTTTTAACTTGTTTTGTATGTGAAACATAACGTCGCACAAAATCTAGACTGTTGCTAGTTTTTGTTGACGTTCGGTTTTTTACTTCGCTTCGGCTGGATCCCCTGTGTTGTAATGCTATTAATAGCAAGTTTTAGTTCGATATTACTCCATAACGAATGTTTTTATCTCAAAACAATGGCCAACTTCGTCATAGGAATCTTGTATGAAATTCAAACATACTTCATTTTTGCGATAATTGTTGCGAAACACATTTTTACATGTTTTTTTATCCAACGACTGCATAGGATCATAAAACAAACATACGTTTACGATCAGCCAATTTTGTTTACACTAATTGTTTTCCATAACTGGCTAGTTGTAATTTTGTTTTATGATATCCACAGAATGCCTTCGTGACGCGGAAACACACCTTTCTATGTGTATTGGAAATAACACAGAAGAGAGACGCCGTAGCCGAGCTACGCAGAGACTGCAGTCTGTGCTAGTTGCCGCTCAAGAGATTGGTGATGAAAAACTACAAGTAGTTCAGCTCATACAAGATCTTATTGACAACAAACAGAGATCCATTGATGCAGATCACAAAAAACTATGTAAGTTTAAGTTAAAACTTAAATAAGCTTAGCTAAAGCTAAGTTTAAATAGTTAAAACTAATTTTTTATTCTTTACTAATTATAACTGGCCTTATTACAGTAACCTGTGTAGAGGTGAACACAAATGGTGCTCCCAAAGAAGAGCCAACAACGCCCCCTGACTCAGTGCGTAATGAAAAGGAGCTTATAGCACAACCAACACAGCAAGCTGCACCGCCACCACCTCCAGAACGGAACACAGAAAAGGAAAAAGATAGAAGTGACAGAGATAAGAGTGGAGGTAAAGTATATAGTTTAATATATATATTTTTTATTTTAACATTGAATTTAATAACACAATTGCAATGTTATTTACATTGGAGAAGGAAAACAGGAGAGTACAAATAATTGAAAAACATTAAAATGCAATGTAACATAAGAACAACTTTTGTAAATCTATTAAGAAATAGATTACATATTTCATATCAATGTCTAATTACAGTATCTGACAAGGTTTTTGGGAATTTTACATGATCATTTTGAAATTATTACTCCATTCATATCAAACTTTTCAGTGTTACAAATTCAGAATTTAATATTGTCAACTTTTTCAAACTTACCATTGTTACACCTAATGAAATGTAATAGAAGTAAACATCAAATTCTCAATTCAAAAACTGACAGTAAAGAAGTTACTGTTTTCCTTCCTTTCCAGGTTTTCCTTACAGCAACATATCCTTTATACTTGCTGTCTCAATGCAACAGATAAATTTGAAAATAAGTTTATCACTTACTATTTATATGTTAGGTGAGCGGTTCTCAAAGCGGCCGCGTAGATCTCGCACCACCACCGGCGCCGCGACAGACGGGGCTGACTCCAGCGAACGAGACTCAGAGAGACACGCGCATAATACTACTCATAAGAAAGGTATTCTTATAATAATTATTAGAAAGTTCCAAAATCAAAGTAGTAGACTTCAAACTGTAACAAACCTTTGGTAGTTCTAAAAAATGTTATTAAGTCACCTTAGATAAAGTTTTCAATATATTTTTAATGTTACATGTATAACATTTTGCAATAACATTAACTTGGGTAAATAACTAGATACTAAAAAAAAATTTGATGGTAATTTTGAAATTTGTCTTGTTAATACAATAATTAACTTTTATGTAAGTCTACACTCACATGAACATTTTTGTGTTACATCAAAATCCGCATACAAAAGCAGTTACCTTTTACTTATCTGACTTACTAACTTTTCCACTCAGGTATTGGCAAGAAAAAGAAACGCAAAGCTCGACAAGCAGCACAACGTTCTGAAACTCCTCCTGAAGAGAATGATCCTATAGACCCTGACGAGCCCCGGTACTGTCTCTGTGACCAGATCTCCTTCGGGGAAATGATACTTTGTGATAACGATCTCTGCCCAATCGAGTGGTTCCATTTCTCCTGCGTGTCACTCACAACTAAACCTAAAGGGAAGTGGTTCTGTCCCAAATGCCGTGGCGACAGACCCAACGTGATGAAACCAAAAGGACAGTTCCTAAAAGAACTGGAACGGTACAACAGAGAAAAAGAAGAAAAAGCATAGTGACTACTTAAGTAGGTTTAAGGTTGAGGCTACATTACCGATGCGATCCGTACATGTGTTTCGGCTTAAGTTATTGAGACAAATCGGATTAGGCAGAAAAATAATGAGTTTGGTTTGGATGGATCTAAAAAGAAGGCCGATTTTTACAAACGCACAAAGTTAATGTGTGCAATAAATAGGAGTAAGGAAATCAGGAAGATATGAGGTTGTAGCCTCGGCTATAAGATGGCCAATAAACTTCAGTTCATAAAAAATGCCTTGTGATTTCTACAAGAATGTCCATATTTCTTCAATATTTTTACACGGAAATTCGTATGAAATTTGAATAACTAGGACGATGTTAAATTATAAATTTTACAGAAAAATGCAAATTCTAAACGAATACTTAATTTTTTGTTATAATGTTTTGTCATTATTAGTGATTAATTGTATAATTTTGATTTATGTATAAAATGCAAAGGCGTTTTACGTTGAACACAGTGAAATGGTCATCATAAGTGGGTGTTTTTTAGCATAACTGAAAGTAATTAAAATATTTTTATTTGTAAATAATATTAATTGTATTTTTCTTCAATGGTACATACCTACTGAGTTAGAAGTACATACAGCGTTAAAAATATCCGCATTTAAAACAGCTAGTGTACAGAAATTATCTACATAATAGTTGTTGCAGGTATTGAATGTCGTATATTTGATTTTAAGGATTTAAATATAAGGATTGATAATAGTTTCTGTCTTTTACTTGCTTCCCAACTTTTTAATGTTTCGTATCTGGCTGTTGTGTAAGATACTTCACGATCTCTTTCAGACGCTACTTTACTTCAGTAAAGGGGTTTAAGGTAAAGTAACCGTTTAAAAGGGATTACGATCTGTATTTTTCTAGCGGCACAACAAAAAAGGGTATTGACAAAAATACGGCAACAGTCTCGTATAAGAGTCCGTTGTACCTTTTGAGGTACGTACGGCGCCCTTAAATCTGATAATCATTAGTTGAAGGAACTGAATTATCATGGAAGTAATCTTTTATTAGCATGCTTTTGTTAGTCATGTTGGAAATAATAAAGGTAATATATGTATTTGCGTGATAAATTTTAACAAAACCAATCACTTCCACTTTGGTAGGTGTTTTTTTTATAAAGTTATTTTTATGGAAAAAGGTAGTAAACCAGCAGGCGATGGTGCGTGCGTAATTAGTACCTAATTTTGAGGCGGTAATTAAGTTAAGGGTGTTTTTGCTAACTTCTTATACTAACTTATAAATTCAGTTATCCAAAGACATATACCGATGTTACGCGACTTAAGTTTTTGTTTTAGTAGCTTATCTTAATAAAAAAAACCGGCCAAGTGCGAGTCGGACTCGCGCACCGAGGGTTCCGTACAAACCTGCAAAAACTACTTAAAATTTTAAGCTTTTCGGAATTTTTCTGTTACCTGTGCTGTAAGCTATTGCTTCTTACCAAATTTAGAGATTCTATGTCAACGGGAAGTGGTCTTTAGGTTTTAATTCCCGTGCGTGTAGTTGCGAGTTCCAAAATATGCGGTATCAATGGTTGTACTTTTGCGTTTTGCGTTGACTTAGTTTTTTTTTTTCACGGGTTAAAGGCAATTAGATCTAAGTATTTGATATGAATTTCAACTTGATAGCTCTACGCGTTCATGAGGAAAAAAGTAATAAGTTTATATTTATTAAAAAATATATATTTTGTAATGTAACAAAAAATTTAAGGTTTTCGGAATTTTTCCTTTATGTGTGCTATAAAACGTTGCTTCATGCCAAATTTCAAGATTCTAGGTCGACTAGAAGTACCCTTTAGGTTTTGATTCCCTTGCGAGTACCTACTTGCGAGTTTCAAAATATGCAGCAGATTTTGATTGCGTTGACATAGAAGTTTGATTTTGTTACAGCTTAAAGGTATTATAGACCTGAGTATTTGGTATGAATTTCAATTTAATACCTCTACGCGTTTATGAGGAAATGGGTAGCAAGGTTAAAATTATTAAAAAAAATATATTATGTGATATAACTAAAAATTTATGGTTTTCGTAATTTTTCCTTTATCTATGCTATAAGACGTTGCTTCGTACCAAATTCCAAGATTCTGAGTTCACGGGAAGCACCCTGTAGGTTTTGATTCCCTTGCAAGTGTCGAAAATTTGCGGCATAAACGGCTGTATCTTTTGATTGTGTTGGCTTAGAAGTTTGATTTTTTCACAGCTTCAAGGGACAGTAGACCTGAGTAATTGATATAAATTTCAGCTTCATACCTCCACGCGTTCCTGAGAAAAAGGGTCTTGACAGACGGACGGACGGACGGACAACAAAGTGATCCTATAAGGGTTTCGTTTTTTTTCCTTTTGAGGTACGGAACCCTAAAAACAATAAAGCATATAAGAAAATGAATATTAGGCAGATGTAGTTTTCAAAATGCTAACAGTTTATGACGTACTGAATAGGAATAATTTAAATAAAACCAGTAGTTTTTATGTACTCTAAAACTCTTTATTTCATACATGAGTAATATACAAATCTCTACCTACTAGTAACCATGCAGAATAATACGTTTATGAGTTAAAATATTCAAACACCACAAAATAAATTTGTTATCTTAAATGCCGTAATTCAATCGTACATTAAAATTTCATAATGGAGTTAAACAACACCTATTGCAATGGCTTGTATTTTTCGACTAGAACATTATTTATCTTTCTACAAGTACTTTATATAATGCAAATTTAAAATCGGTAAAAATAATCATTATTTAAGATCGTCTATTCATAATACTTCGCTTATATTAAACATCAATATATACTTTTTGCTAAATAAGTACTTTTCTATGGTAAATAACTAAACGCACACACTAATATTCGATAATTATTCTATTACATCTAGAATGTAAGCATCCCGACCGATAGAAAATCATTTTTTATCTTAAAAGTAATCAAATAAAGGCACGTTTTTATCAAAGTTTTACAAAGAGATCACAATGTTGTAGAGATAGCACGCGCGTTGTATTTTTTAGGCCTTAAAATGCACTTTTCTATTGACAAAAACTATAATTAAGAGTAATAAATTACTATCATTTACGTTAAGACGGCAAGACGATGTAACTATTTTTATGTTAGTAAAAACTTCAAAACACGTGCAGAAATTGAAATAAATACAATCCGATATTTCGTGACAATAAAATTAAATATGACACTAGTTTGAACACAAACACTAATTAAGTTCCTAAAATACTAAATAGGTACTGACATTACATAATACCTTCTTCAAACAATTCTTTTAACTATGGCATACACATAAAATACGGCAACTGATTATCTTTATCACCAGTTTAAAACTAATCGTATAAGATCTTTAAGCTACACCTACAGATAATTTCTGACTGTAAATTTTTTCTAAACAATATTTTACATTTTGTGACAAAATCACGAAGTTTCGTTGGACCTTTAAAGTTATTTAGGCGGTTCTCAACACATTAATAAATTCTAGAATATATCGATTATAGATTTTATCTGTCAAGAATATATTGATTTAAAACGCTTTGAAAGTAATAAACGTTTGATTATCCGTTAAAATCATCACTAAAATAAATATCGTTTTCAATAAGTTTAGATCCAAATATTTAGAAGCTCGATTTTTAGACCATAGACCATTTATTTTCCTTGGAAAGATTCCAGAATCCATAGATTACTTTAATCTTTTACTGAAAGACCTAAACTGCATATGAGTAACAACTGTTTGCTTCATAAATAAAAAGATTACGGTAGCCCCAAATTTCTATTAAGAATTTTTTTAAAAACAGTCATAAAACCATGATATCAGCCTACGAAAGTGTCTACAAGTAAACTAAAGGTGTATTTCTAAGGTTTAAACCATATATCAATGGTTTAAACCCACACTCCATGAGGGTTCTTGTTGGTGGGAGCCGCGTTTTCTAACTGTCGCGGGGAACCGATGATTCTTCTGCCACTGCCCGCCTTACAAAGACCTAATGACATGAAAATTTATTATATTTATTAGATGAGATAGAATATTATGAAACGACTAGTGGCCGCCCGCGACTCCGTTCGCGTGGAAGTCGGTTTCCCGTGGGAATGAGAAGTTTTCCCGCGCTAAAAAGTACCCTATGTGTTATTCTGATGTATAAACTATATTACTGCAAAGTTTCATCCAAATCCGTCCAGTAGTTTTTACGTGAAAGAGTAACAAACATCCATACATCCTCACATACTCACAAACTTTCACATTTATAATATTAGTAGGATATAAGACTTGGGCAACTGCGGGGATGTTCCGTAAGAAAAAATGCAATGGCGATCCCTTTTTAACGCTAACTTCACTACGTTAATATAGTTAGTAAGGTTTTAAGTGAAGTAAGCGTTTGAAAAGTTAATATGATGAATATTTTATTTGTCTATTATCTATTAATTTAAAAAATGAATATTTTACCATCTAACGGGTGTCGAAGTTCGTCCACACTTCCAGTCAGGCTCTCGAGGTTGGCTTCCTTCATTTCCTGCACTAAACGTTCCACTTGACGCTTCTTCTCCATTATGGCCGTCTCCAAAACACCGACCTACAAATTGTAGATAATAATATGTCATATTATGCTGCATGAAGTACTTTTACTTTGTGTGCAAACACACACAAGTATACCTACACATACATTATATAAAGTACATGTATGTGTAGGTATATGTGTGTGTGTTGATGAAGGATCCCTACAACTTGTTAAGATTGGATTATTAAACTTCCTTATAATATATCGTTTCTTATTATACACGGTGTAACTGGCATGGTGGATCAACGGCGGGCCACGGGTGGGGGACCTCAATACCTACCAATTTAACCCCCATGTACCTTAAGCAATATTAAGTTATTTTAAAGATATTTGAGATATCGTGATTTTCTTAAAAAAAGCAGATTCATGAACTAAATTTGAAAATACAGCCAAATTGTTTGGTGTACGCTCGTGATTTTTTGCCTTAAATTAGCTGAATAGTATGCCTTTCGAATCATGTAGTTGCTACAAATCATTGCTTTTCATAAATAGAAATAATAATGATACAAATCAATTTTTTCAGGAAATCAAAATTTCGTCCTTGACTTTGAGGGGCTGTAGAAATAAAGAATGACATATTTTTTTTTTCCACAACCTATCTTAAAAACTGCTAGTGCTAATAAAGATTAATCTCTAAAAAAATAATTTCGCTAACAGCACGGCAACATCTAAAAAAAAATTCTCAAGTCATAAAGCATCGATTACCTGTTGTTAAGCAGCGTTATCTAATTACGAGAATTTCATACTCTGAAAGGTGTTTTTTTCAGGTACTTAGCGATATTTGTGTTTTTTATCATGCTTTAGTCGGCATGGAGTACCGTTTTGATAAAAACAGAGTCAAATTAAAAATGCCATGTATAGTTGCAATGTTCAGATTTAATTATTTTACACTTTTATATTAACATACCTCTCGTTTTAAGTTGTCCGCAGTAAGATGGTTGATCTCGGTGGCATGCTTCGCTTGTTGTATCTGACTCTGAAGGTTTTCCACCTCCGCCAACATCGAACGTTCTAGAGCTTGTCTGGAAGGAAATTAATAACTTAATTTATAAATGTCGATCATTCATAACAACAATAATACAATAACCAAAAACTGATACAATTTTGATGCTTAAAAAATGTAGACAGGATACTTTTTCACTATGAAAAAAGAACAAAGGAAACTAAATAAAATAATTCCCAAGGAAAAACTTATTCAGCTGCGATTAATGCGGTAAGGACAGGAAATTTAGGGTCGACGACATTTCGAAAAAATAATATTAAAATTGAAAATTCATACATTGGCCAAGGTGTCCGAGATTTTTGTGTCCGAAATGTCGTCGACCCGAAATTTAGTACCTATTTATTAATTCCTTACCTATTCTCCTGTTGTCGACTATTGAGCAGCCTCTGTTCGTTCTGTATCTCTTCCATCAACTTCTTTATCTTGTTTTTACACTGAAGCAGCTCCGTCTCACAGTTCGCTAGCTTCGACCGCATCAACACAACGTCGGACTTTATCGTCTTCTCATTCTGCTTCACTAGTTCACTCTCCTCTTCTAAATATGTTAAAGCTTGTACCTGGTGGAGGATGAAGACAATTAAAATGTTTTCGAAATTTTGTAATACTAAATATTTAATGTTATTCGGTATTAACACTATTTATAGTGATAGAGTCTGCGTAATCTCTTAAAATCTTCATCGTTTTAAACGAGGTAACATTCCTTTAAAACTTTTAAGTTTCAAAGGAATCGCAATCGCTTTTAATATTACGCGAACGATAGTCTTCAGTTAAATATTTTAGCACGAATAACAAACACAAAAAATAAGAAATATATTTACTTGTTCAGTGTTCATACGAAGCTGGTTGTCCGCCGACGTGATTTGTTGTTGTAATATTTCAACCTGCCGCTCCTGTTCACGACCTTTGTTTTCCCAAAAACCTATTTCCGCATCATACTATAAAAAAATGAAGATCGTTATGAAAAGTTGTCTTGCTTGAAAAAAAGTTGCTTAAAGAGTTTTGTTTATAAAGAAAGGCGTTTTGGCCTAAAAGCATCTTTATAAACCTGCAAACAGCAAACAAGCAGTTCAAATTATTTGATAAACCTGAAATGTCAAAGTTTACTATTATTTACTAACCTTTATTAAATCCACCTGCTGACTGTTAAGTTTGTCTCGTTGATAGTTAACTAGAGACACTAATTCTCTGTACTGAGTATTGTAACTAACTGCTTCAGGGTTTCGGTTCTCAACATTGTCTTCAGGTAAGTTCACCGGTGACATATGAGCTGAACGGTTCCCTTTAGATCGGTTTGGAGACTTCCTGAGAGCTTGTGATGGTGGTGGTGGAGAACGGTAAGGTGGGGGGGGATCTCTATAATTATTAGAAACGAAATATCCGAAGTTAAAACACATGGCCACATAATATTAGTCATGTAGGTAGAGATAAAGAGATATAAAAGCGAATGTGTGGTTTTATATCAATTATTGTAGTTCATTTTTTATTGTTTACATGAAATGAATTATGCCAGTAAAGGAAAGTTGCATAACTATTCTATATTTTACCTGTACGGTGGCACATCTTTAAATACTGGGCTATTAGATTCAGGTGTCTTAACTTGTTGCACCCCTTTTACTACCCCCACTGGGTTACCGGGCGAGCCACTTGTATTTACACTATTGTTATAAGGTGGTGTTGTATTCAATCTATTCGGGGAACTTTGACTCTCAAGGATATTGGGGTTTGAATTGTTATGGCTTCTAAAAAACAATTCCAAAATAAAAACACTGAATAAAATAAGAAGCACCAACATCTTTCGAGGATTATGCAAGAACTGAAGCAATAATTATGCATGCAATTTGAAAGATAAATAGCCATTGTAATTGAAATTTTATTACAATTAATAACACATGTAAGATAATAAAAACAATGGTCTAAAGGTTTATGCAATACAAGGTGAACACAATACAAAATGTAACTAATAATAAAAATATTGAACAACCAATAATTTACTTACCCATTTCCAATGGTGGTTTTAGTATTAATCACAGCCTGACCAGGTTTCTGGTTGTTGCCAGATTCTGACCTCCTTAGTATGAATTGAATGTCATTTGAGTATTCACCCCATTTCATTAGAATCTGAAAATACCATCAACATATAGAAAAACCTTACAAGATGTTATACAACATAATAAAGGCTTGAGTGATCCAATAGGAAAAGAAATCATGAATAGTTGTATAGACCTTTAGAGGATACTCCTGCGGCGCAAGAAGACGTTCATTATTTCTCCATCGTTCGATTAACGTAAACCTTCCCACCTTGCCAGTGGCGTGAGCCAACGCAAACACTACATCCTGTATCAACAAAAAACACAATTACGCTACTGCAAAAAAACACCTATTAATAGAATACAAAAAAAGTGAAACTCAGTTCCCATATTCTACATAACTCTAGCATGAATTCATCACCGATCACTATCATACTGACCTGACAAGTTGTCGTCTCTGTGACCCCACAAACTATCCTTTGTATCCCTTCGACCCAGACCTTCAACTCCATTAATTATCAGCACGCCGCTCAACAGACACGAAACAGTCCTCTAAGACACCATATTACAATTACTCCGTTTGATTCGTGACTTTTTTCATACAAAAAGAATACAAATTCAACACAACAAAATCCAAAACAACAAATTGGGTTACAGCAGCAAAACGAAATTGAGTGAACGACGTTTTTATGACGTATGATTGAATGAACGAACGCCCCATTGTTATGACCTAGAAAATTATGGATATTTTGATTATTATCTCTTCGTATTCTCTGTCAAAAATAAAAAATACTGGTGAAAGAATTATTTCGATGCGTCAATTAGTTTCCGATTTATAAGTAAAATAAGTTGCTACCGCACGACGCGGGCTGCCGGTGGCGGTGTGACGTCACACCACAACTGGCTCGGTCTGGCTCACTCAGTACGCTCGCGGTCGCGCGCACTTGTCGTCTCAATCAAACCTAAATACTTTTAAAAATGACTAATCCAACTACTAGGAAATCATGTGTTGTGCCTAAATGTAAAAATACAACTATCAATTCGCCGGAAAAGTTGTTTTTTACAGTTCCAAAGGATACATACATACATCACCAAATCTTTTAACTTGAACATAACCAATACCATTAAACAATTTGTTAGTAAAAATACAAATAAATAAAAGAGGTTTAGTTCATATCATCTACATTTGCAATAAAAAATAAATTAAATTACTAAAATAAAATAGTAAAGGTAAAGTGCATCTGTAACGTTCAACTACCTACATCTAGATCGTATAGGTATCCTACTTCCTAGTAATATAATAAACGCGGAAGATTGTGTGTGTTTGTGTTTGTTATCTTTCACACAAAAAGTACTGAACTGATCTGGACGAAGACTGAAATAATCCATAGGCTTCTTTTAATCCTGGGAAAATGTGCAGTTCCTGAGGGAAACGCGGGCGAAGCTGCTAACTAAAGCTAGTTAGTACTAAATCAATGCATGTATTTATTTAAATTTACTTATAAGAGCGGTATCTTTGTATACATACTAGTGGCCGCCCGCGACTCCGTTCGCGTAGAAGTCGGTTTCCGTGGGAATGAGAAGTTTTCCCGCGGTAAAAAGTACCCTATGTGTCATTCTGATGTGTAACCTACTGCAAAGTTTCATCCAAATCCGTCCAGCCCCCCAAGTCAAGTGGCAAGTGATATTTGCGATAGCAAGTGAATAGAATAAATTTTTGACAAGCTTGCAATTTGACAGTTTCATACATATTTTTTCTATTCACTCGCTATCGCAAATATCACTTGCCACTTGACTTGGGGGGGCAGTAGTTTTTACGTGTAAGAGTAACAAACATTCATACATCCATACTCACAAACTTTCACATTTATAATATTAGAAGGACGTACCTACCTATAGCTACAAAACTATGATACATGATTTGTTGTCTTTAACGTAAAAAAATAATGATAGGTAGGTAGGTACATACTTCTACTATTGGACTCGCATTCTTCCATTCGTATTTTTATTATATTCGTTATTTTGTTTTGATAAAACAGTTAAGAACATATCAAACATTTCGGCGGCAACAAAATCACTATTTCTTGATAAATAATGCGCTGCCATTAATTCATCTATTTTAGATAGATTACACGATTACCTTTTTTCGAAACCTATACCCAATTTATTAATAGAATAATATTTACTATTAACGTATAATAACGAATAATATTTATATTTACTAATACGCGACCGAAAACACAAAAAAATTATACATTAAATGTTAAATAAATAAAAAAATAAAATAAAATACTGTGCCAGCTATATGCGCCACCGCTGGCGCGTTGTGGTAAGACGTCACAAGCGGTCACGTGACTGTTAGCGGGACTCGATATTTTTCGAAACTTTGAATGCCTATAAAATCAAAACTACTGGGTATTTTTGATTACAACAAAAACTAGTGTATTTGTATGCATACAGGCTTTACTGAGACAAAATTTCAAGCGATTTGGAATACCTAGTAACATTCTCCATTCCACCAAAACGCTCCTAAGTGTCATGGCGTCGATTGTGATGTCACGTTAGAGTAAACACAGTGCAAACACAAACGTTCTTCCAAGTTCCATGAGTTACGTTATTAAACCAAAACGCTCAAGAAATAAAACTTAACTCTGAAAACAGGTAGATCGTAAATAAAATCCGAAAAACATACGAGATCAAAAAAAACATAGGTTAGGATCACTTGTTTACTCTAACGTGACGTCATTCACTCTATTTGGCGTTCAGAATATCATGGCTGACAGTCGTATTTTGTAGATTTATTTTTAAAAAATATTAATTAATCTCGCATTAATCATAATAATAACTTATTGTTTTTTAATTTTATTTACGTTTCATTAGATGGGAGCATAATTTTTGTGTATTTTATTCACAGTCATCATGCCTATTCTCTTTCCTCTGTCAAATGTTGTTTGTATTTCTTTATTTTTAGTAAATAAAAAAGTAAAACCACAGCAACAATTACTTTTATGCTTCTTGAGACAACCATGTCAAAATATTTGTTTATACAGAAACTATATTTTTTTTATTTATACAACTAACTAAACTCTAATAGTTAAACATAGTTTCGAGTTTTATTAAAAACATTTTTATTTCATTTTATCCAAGTAGCAAAGTGTTAAATGTCGCTTTAACACTTTGTAACAACAAAATTATCGGAAATGATGCTGTTTTGCTTGTTTTCCCTAATAACCTGAAATGATTATTCTGTTATTTTAATAGACACTAATAATCGGAGATATATCTTGTCGTTTTATAACTTTTGAATGTTTGTAGTAAACTAGAAACCAAAATGGCTTCACAGCCGCATGAAATTAATGTAGTTCGTATTGGTGAAAAAGAAATGCGACATGCATAACCATTGCTTTCCTACGACATTGGTCTATGCATTCTTGTCTGTCACTGTCAGTGTCAGTTACTTTGACAATATGCAAATTCGTTCAAAAATTTTTCATCGTTCTAAAATATTTTTTACATAAATTTTTTATAGACTGATATTAGCATACTGATGTCATGACAACTGTTGCTGTTGACTTTGGATAGAAAAATCTATTTTATTCACTTATCAATTTTTTTTTGTATTAACGCTATCATGGTCGGCGAACGCGAAGAAGATGATGAGGTAGACAGTGAAAAGCCATAATTATTTGAAATTGTATACTTTAAGCTAAACAATATTTAACGCAGTTTTTTTGTGAATTTCTAAAACTGTTTGTAACAACCGTCTTCTAATACTCACTCACCTTTTATTTTACATATTATCAGTCCATGTATAGGTACGTCCCACTAGTTGGACACAGGCTCGAATCCTACGAGTTACTTAGTTTATTATCATTAAGTTATTATGTATTTTGTTACAGGAACAAACTTTTAACGTTGAGGACATCCAAAAGATTTGTAGAGACATCATTGAGTTGGTTTTAGGAGGCAACGTTTACAGCCATTCCAGATGTCCCCAATGGATAAGAATTATAACTGAGAAAACGCTACAGAGATTAGGCAAACTTAACAAACCTTTTAAATATATAGGTAAGTAAATATACACTATATACTTACTAACCTAATTATAATACTTGTCTCTAGATTTTTTTTCAGGTTGGTACCGTACTTACATAATAACGAAGCCTTTTCAACATGTAGGTAAAAATTGCCCCTATTCTGAAAACACTGAGATAAATTAAAGATATTGCTATCACTTTCTCAAACATATATACTGGTCCGAAATTGCTGTCAGCGCGCTTTCTGCACTATTTGCGTGCACACGGTCGGTCCTTTAATCCGAACGTTTGCACACTCTGAGCGATCTGACGTCATTAGTGACGTCATCGTTCAGTGCTAACGATGCAAACAAAAGATAGGTAGTGCACTGTGTGCAGCAATGTCAGATGAATGTCAGGCAATGTCAAACTGACAACTGAATACTTTAATTTGTAAGATCTAAACTTTCGGACAAGTTTTGTTGAACTAATATTGTTTAATGTAAAGATATTTAGCAGATTCATCGGGAAAACCTCAACATGCAATAATTCTGACCCATATTAAACCACCTGTCATTTTGACAGAACGTTCAAGCATATGTTCGTACCAACAAGTGGACTAAATTGATTTCAGTGCTAACGTTTGTGAGTAATGATATCTTTTTATGTCCACGCATTTGCACGCTTACCAACGTTTTCACGTATTCGATTAAAGGACCACGACAATAGTGAAAAAAGAGATATGTGGGTAACTTATTAGGCAATGCGATGAGGACGAGTCTAAATGCTTGTAAAATTCTAGGTAGGTTGACAGGACTGAAATTACTACGCATCTCTGTCTTATATTATTGCTGAATATGAGAGTATTTTTTTATTAGCTGTGAAGTAGCTGAGACTAAGTAGGTAGGTAGGTACCTACTTAGTTTTACATTTGAACCGGCATAAATGCATATCGCACCCACTTGCGTGGGTACATAAGTGAATTTTATAGTTTTACTAACAGTGACTATAATTCCACAGTTCGTTTGACAATAACGCAGAAAAATGGCTCTGGGCTTCATACCGCTGCTGCTTATTACTGGGACACAGCTACTGATGGTACTTGCACAGTTCGTTGGGAGAACAAATACATGTACTGCATTGTAAACGTCTGGGGCCTGGCCTTGCAGTTGTAGAATATATTGTAATATTTATATGAAAATGTTTTATTTGTTAAGAAGTCGTAATGTTGATCGACACTAGCGCTCGTAGCGATTTTAAGTAGTACCTACTTAATATCGTCGCTAAGGTTACATGCATTCTTAACATCGTTTTAGGTACAGAACTTATCTTACAAAACTTTGTCTAATTTTAAGTAAAAAATGGTATAGTTTTAACATTACAAATGGCAGTAGGTAATTGTAAAAACAATGAACGAAAGATTTTTTTATCGGTCATTGGCATTGGCTGACCCGGCATACTTACGTTGTTTTGCCAAAAATAATATTTCTAGGTAACTTAGGGGTATGAAAAACAGATAGTAGCCGATTCTCAGGCCTACTGAATCCTACTAATATTATAAAGGTGAAAGTTTATGAGTATGTGAGTAGGTATGCATGGATGTATGGATGTTTGTTACGCTTTCACGTAAAAACTACTGGATGGATTTGGTTCTATGCACTACTTTGGTAGTAATAAAGGTTATTCATCAAAATAACACATAGGGTACTTTTTACCGCGGGAAAACTTCTCATTCCCACGGGAAACCGACTTCAACGCGAACGCAGTCGCGGGCGGCCACTAGTATGCATATAATATTTGGTAAAAATCGGTAAAGCCGTTTCGCAGGAATAAGGTAACTAACATTGTAACACGAGAATATTATACATGAGATAAAGATTTGATCCCAACGACGGGCACGGGCACGCTCGACATATTACCATGATAAATTAACAGAATTATAGCTATGCGTAGTTAAATGTTATAGGCAGTTTTAACTTATTATCAGTGCAGCAGAGTTTGTCATTTTTTATTGTTATTTTGTATCTATTCTTGAACTGTTTCTCAAACCCTTTTTGTTAAGATTATATTTTTTTAGGATAGAAAGTAAAACAACCATCTGATTTAAAGCACATTTTAGTAATTTTATTTTTGGTAAAATTTACCGCAATACAAAATAATGATAGAAAATAAATAAAATAATAAAATGTATAGACAGGTCATAGAACTATGCATTGTAAAATTGGTGCTTTTAAAGCAATTAATATAATTTATAATAACATTAGGCAAAATGGCATTGTGTACATTAAAAATAAAAGCATTATTTTTAACACAGAAAATAATATCAAGAGCAGGTTTTTATACACTTAAAAAATAATCGAATTAATTTCATCACTTGGTGATTTGGTCTTTTTGTAGGACTAATAATATGCACATGCATACATCTTCAAAGAACATGATTTTATTAAAAATAAAGTACAGTTAACATCTGAATGTTTGGAACTGCTCACCGAAAATATCTATTCAATTATTTTACTGATATAAAACATTATATTAAAATCATCCAAGTGGAAATTTGGAACATAATTTTCATAGAATCGTTTAGTTACTATAACTATATGTAAAATATCTTGCTAAAACATTTCAAATAAATTAATATTTATTCAAGAAAAGTGCTGTCATTAAATTAATTATATTTTTAAATTTGGTATTGAATAGATTATCTAAGTAGAGCAGCCCTAAATATAATTATAGATGTGAAAAGCACTTTGTTTTCCATACATCATTCAACAAATGCCTAATCCATAATAGTTTATAAGGTACATACATCACTGCAAAGGTCACAAAATAAAACTGGAATACCGCAAAATAAATACACAATAAACAAGACAAAAAGGAAATCGGAAAGTCATTGTTAATCTTACTTGTATACAAAACTAATCATTTAAAAAATAGATATTAGTTAATTTTTATAATTATTAAAATTACCTGTACTTTTTATTATTATCAAAATCGATGTAAATCTAGTACTTCGACTAATATGTAAAAATGTAAAATAACAACCGTATGTAAAATAACGAAATCTGGCCCGATGCTAATATGGCATAGTGATGATTTCTAACAGACTAGCTCTTTATTAACATTGAAACTTTTCCTTATAGCAGCGGCAACGAAATTTTAAATATTCCCTAATTATATCATTCAAAAAACAACTGTGTAACATCGAAAACATTATGCGAACATCAATGATGAATTGGTACCTAAACATCATGTTAAAAAGTTTTATTTATTTTATTGACATTGAAAGCGGGAGTATCTAAAAGGTTTTCGATGGCGTAGGTACGCCAAATTAGTCGGATTAAAAGACACTCAGAATGTCAAATTAATAGCTGCGAATTAAAACATATACTATACAAAGATTCATCAAATTTTCATATAAATAAAACTTGTACACGAGTCATTTTGTCTGTTTATTTTAGCAGTTGTTCAACATAAGAATAGGTAGGGGCGGATCATTTAACATTTAGTTTAGGTACCATTCATTTCATATTGTAAAAAACAATATTGTGTAATATATAACATTGATTTGTAAAAAACACTTTAATGGCTCAATTATGTTTTACTTAGTATGACTACTATGCACATGGTTGAGTTGCTAGCGTACAAATTTTGAAAATGTCTATGTCTATATTTCACCTACTAAACAGTTCTATTGGCATCTATCTAAAATACTTGGGACACATTTATTTAATAATACTGCTATTGTTTGCAGTTAATCCTTATTCAAACTATCTATTGATATACTACATTCCTATGTTTTAAGCTACCAAAGTGTACTTTTTGACATTATATGCGTTGAATTGTATATACTAGCATTTATATGTGATGTATTGTGATGTAGCGTTTAGTTTTCAGTCTATAAATGCTAAGGAAAAATGCTTACTCATTCTAACTTTGTTTTTTTTTAGGTTGGTAGTAATGTGGTGTTCTTTTAAAAATAATCGGTGTTTTGGGAGTACAGTATCTATAATCTAGCTTCCATTAGGATATTATCATCCTAAATTATCACGACATAAAACCTTAAAATATATACACACGTATATTTATATTAAATAACCTACTTCTATGACTACAATAAAACGATTTGTCGCTTAACCACATTATTATGATAGATAATTTCCTCTTATTTACAATTTCTCTATACACATTAAAATTACAAAAAAAATACATTGTACTTGTAACTTCCCTCCCTACCCTTTCGATTGAATGTACTAATTGATCTTAATTTAAATGTATATACATGCATGCTGCTAGGTTAGTCGAGCCTAAACGATCACGAGTGAAGTTAAAAAAAAGGAACAAATATACAAATGTACGCACTAACCATTCTCCAAGCCTTATCAGGCTAAACCATATCACAATCTATCCAACCATAGACACCGTAAGTAACCATTTAAGCCGTTCGCGAACCCTTTACAATTAAAAAAACAAATATTTACAAAATGTATAAAACTTATCACAAAACAAGGATAGTACTAAATCTAACGCCAAATTACATTCCAACTTTAAACACTGGGCAGATTCTAGAAAGAGATCATAACAAGATTCAACATAATCGTAGCCGTGAAAGGGACAGAAAACAAATCGAACGAGAGGCAAATACAAACATGTTCTATCTCTTTCGCACATATGTTTACCATCTCTCTCTTTAGCTACCATAGAACAATTTCAGGGTGTCTCATACGGCCCTCTATATTTGACACTCATGAAGTTAAAGGTGGGAACAACGCGATATGTTGTAATATAAACTTATTGTCTTAAGTAATATAATATTTAATTGTGCTTGCCCCAGTATCAACACACACTCCTCACATTTAGTTCATAACTGTTTGGAGATCCATCAAAACACAGTCCTTATATCATTCTGTACTTATCGTCTTATTCATTAAAGTGTACTCTTAAAATTATGCTATTTAGTATTAAACGTCAGTGTATCTAAACATTAACTTCGATTAGTAGTAGCTTTTCTCGTGTTATATTGATAATTGACAGTAAACTCACTTGCAGGATCATTTAGCGGCAGTACATAAAGACACTTTTTTAACTTCTTCGAAATGTTCGATAGTTTGTCATTATCCTTTTAAAGCGTGTAGCGGCGATTTTCCTGAAACAAAAATTAAAAAAACTTTTAAATTTTATAAATATTATAGATGAAGAATAAAACATGTGGCAAAAAACTTTTGTCACAGAAAAGATTTCCATAAATAATATATTTGACATTTCTGTTTTGCCTCTCTAATATTTAGTAGACAATAAAATATTTGTAAAAAACGTCTTCATAGCCGTGTTTAAATTTCCCCCCCTTTATTATAATGTTTCCAAATACCGTATTTCTTTAAAGATTTACAATTCGTCTTCAAACTTCTATACGCCCAACCTTACCTAAACAACAAAAAGTCAAAAACCTATAAATACAAAAAGTCCACTTTTTTCTTTTTTTAAATTTAACTTTATTCGCTTTTAAACAATACTATTACTATTACTTACTTTCACTATTTCCCTTCCCACGTGTTCAGTTGAGGTACTTCCGGCACTTCTTGGCGCCGCACGTGCACGGGATCTTGACCTCCTCGAAGGGGAACTTGTAGTCGTAGGTCAGTTCCTCGCCCACGCTGATGCGGCGCAGCGCGAAGATCAGGATGTGCTTGTGGCCGTGGATGTCCACCACGCGCGAGTAGCAGTTCGGCTGGAGTTGATGGGGAACATGTAGAAACCGTCTCCATTGTTCTTATATCACATGGAGATTGATAAAAAGCAGGTGTGATATTCTGATATCAATGTTCTTCTACGCTATCAGAATAAGCATGATGACAGATTTTGAAAAACTGTTGTATCATATTCAGAAATATATACTTATTGTAAAGAATATCATATTTCGGGAAAAAAAGCATGATTTATATGAAAAAAAAAAAAAAAAAATTTATGTTTAAGAATTCCCACCAAAACGCTCCTAAGTGTCATGGCGTCGATTGTGATGTCACGTTAGAGTAAACACAGTGCAAACACAAACTTTCTTCCAAATTCCAAGTTCCATGAGTTACGTTATTAAACCAAAACGCTCAAGAAATAAAACTGAACTCTGAAAACAGGTATAAATCGTAAATAAAATCCGAAAAACATACGAGATCAAAAAGAAGACATAGGTTAGGATCACTTGTTTACTCTAACGTGACGTCATTTGGCGTTCAGAATATCATGGCGGACTGACGTATTTTGTAGATTTATTTTTAAAAATATTAATTAATCTTGCATTAATTATAATAATAACTTATTGTTTTTTAATATTTTATTTACGTTTCATTAGATGGTAGCATAATTTTTGTGTATTTTATTCACAGTCATCATGCCTATTGTGCTCGGTTATAAATACAGTCCAATTAGGAAGATTCTTTTTGTGAACTGACTCAAAGTCGAAGTAAAGACGTGCAAGTTTTTACGTGAAATATTCATCGAATAATATTATTACGATACGGGAGAAAGTAATTATGGTCTATTCGCGTTAATAAAATAGTGAGTGATCGTTGTCAGCCGGCCTGGCCACGCCCCCCAGCCAATTAAAATGCTAGAAATTAAAAAGTCTAGTTCACAGTGACCAGTTGAAGTCTAACCTTCGAAGAAAACGGTTGTGGATTTTGCGTGACTTATCCAACGATAAATTTTGAAAAAATGAATACTTCACCAATTCCAAAGAATAAAAGTGGATCAATAATCCATAGTGGAAAGAGACACATAATTTACAATGTTTATAAGTACTTTAAATTGTGTGATTTAAATGCAACTGTGGAGAGCATAGTCATAGAAACAGCAAGTACATGCGGCAATAAAATACTGTTTATAAAATTATTATTTTTCTTTCGTACTTTTACTCCACTGTGAATACACCCTTATCCTGTAGTTGTCACTATTTTCTTAACGCAAATAGACTCTAGTTACAAAATGGTGTGGAACTGTTTTTAAAAATAGAACTTCAGTATTCAACCTACGACTTACAACTTTATAAGTCAACTAGTTTCTATCTACTCTGAAAAGCGCCGATTGTTTCAACTATTCTTTATTTTTTTTCAAAACTGCGACCATAATTTAAGCACATTGAATATAATAGACTTATTCCAACTCCGACATGACTAAACCTCAGTATCATAAATATTTAAACCTAAGTATAAAAAAAGACGTGTGGCACTCGGAGACTGCCGCGGTCAAGCTATTGCAAGCATTTTTTAACAACTTATGTAATTATTTATTTATTTTATTTATGCAGTTCCGCTATTCATCGATAGATGGCAAGACAAAAAAGTATCACCGCTGTGCCGGTCGGAGTGGGGGGTGTTAGGTTATTTTCGTTACGGAATTTCTGGATTCGGTCTCCGCGCTCAAGGCCCGCGATAGAAGCTATGCAATAACTTAAAAAACAATTTACTTCTAACAAAGCAGTACTATTCCCTGCCATACTCACATCGCACGAGTGGTTGATGAACCGCGCCGCGTTCCCCTTCAGTGTGGCATCTACCACGAGGTGGTCGTCGATCCGGAACATGTAGCAGCCGCCCACGCCGCGGCGCCCGCTGGTGGCTTCGTAGCGTTTCTCGCGTTGGTCTGCCAGGACGGCGCGGATCACTTCGCCGGCGTATTCTATCACCATGTCGCCTGGGAAGTTGATATGTTTTTTTTTTTATGTAGGCAGTATTTAGATAAAAGATCTTAAATATGTAAACAGAGGTCTGGGCTTACAGACTAAGCCCCAATTGCAGGGAACGTTTTAACCTCGGGTTAGCTAACTCAGATTTTTGATGGCGCCACCATCGATTGTAATAAGTAGTAGTTACTATCGATGGTGGCGCCATTTAAACTTGAGTTAGCTAACCTGAAGCTAACCCGAGGTTAAAACGATCCCTGCAATAGATGCCTAACATAGATAATTATATACTAACACTACACTAATAGTTTCGGTAGTGCTGAACCAGCAGGCAACCGGCCTCGAAACTTCCGAAATGTTGACAGTTAATTTTTGATAAGGAAACGGGATAGATAAGATATAAAAAAAATGAAATGGTTCGGAATGGGACGGAAAATCAAGGAATACCTAGATAAGAATTTGTGTAAGAAAAAAAATAACCTACAAGAATTATGAAGAACAAGTTTATAAAAAAAACTGCTAGTAATAGAGGTAGGGCAAGGGATTATCGAGTCATAAAATTTACAAAACCGTTTCTTTCAAATCGGAACGGTTTTTGTACTACAGTCAAAACGTAACGGCAAAGCAGAATTTATCAACCTAATATTCTTGTTTTTTTTGTATATATAATGAGGCTAGTCGTCTTACCTTCTTCTATTTCTCGTTTACAGAAGAGTCCACGTCCATGAATGTGTGACCGGTACACACCGACCGAGACTTTCGCTGTCTCTTTCAGCTGTCTGAACCTCATTGCTGGTGGGAGAGTCGCCAAGCGTCTGCAAAAAACAGGGATAGAGTTATACTAATCTCTTAGAGGAAAGAAGACGCCCGTCTGAAAGACAGAATAGAAAACATACCTAGAAATCGTACTCTCGCCATCCTGGCTTCCAACCGGAGGAGGTTCCTCTCTATACGGAGAAGCCATCCAGCTAAACATGTCATGGTTCGGCTTGCGTAGGATAGGTCCAGTCCGGGCACTACCCCAAAGACTTTCCTTGAAACCCTCGCTGAGATCCAAGTCATTGTCCCAGCTGCTGAGCTGCCGACCTTGACGGATTTTATACTTCGTGCAACGACTTGCCTGTAATATATGAATTGAATTAGAAACGATTTAGAATAGACAGAAAAGTGGATCTTATAGGATTGATATAAAAGCTACTTACGCCTGGCAGTTGCTCGATGAGATATCGCAGTGCATTGTTGTTGAGCCCAAGCACGTGCGCTCCAGATAGAGTCGACGGCAGGTTGTACTGTATTGACGATAGCCCAGCTTGCTTCCTAGCATTCTGAACTGCATCGATAACTTTAGCCCAAAGATCGGTTAGCGACGATGAGCTGTAGTTGAACCCATCGTCAGATGACACTTCGTATATCAGTTTTGGACCATCGTCTTTTGGAGGAGGTGGTGCAGGTTTTGGTTGGCTTGGTTTGTTCTCCTTAGACAATTTGGTCTGTTTCTTAGTAATTGCTTCCCATTCTTTCTTTTCGTTGAAATGTCTCTTCAAAACTTTGCTTGGAGCATTAAGGCTTTTAGGTAGGTTTACTTTGTTTGTATCCTTTTCTGATAATATTTTAGGGGGCTCGACGTCTATCATTTCAGTGTCTAAGGACGGTAAAGATGGCATTTTAGAGGAAGTCTGGATTGATCCAGTGCTTCTGGCGTCTAAAACAGGGGCGATCAACGATGCAGCGCTAGTAGTAGGTTGATGCATTTCTGTAGATAATTTAATTGCCCTTGCAGCGTCCCTTTCCTCTTTTTCTTTTTTGATTCGTTCCAACTCCATCATACGCTTTGATTCTTCGATGGCCTTTTCTAAGTCGCTGTCAATATTCTCATCCTTGATGTTCAAGTCAGGCATATCATGACTTGTTGGTCTCTGTTGTTGTTTCGGTACAGTAGCTGTTTTAGTTGTTGCTGTTTTTGTGCTTTTGCTTTGGCCGTCACGGTGTAATGGCAATACTCTGTTCATTGGTCGCATTGACATTGGGTTAACTACATTGGTTGGTATGCCTGACTGCTGGGTCGGTGGCGCTTTTGGGAGTGTAATACTGGTGCTGTTTTGTGTCGGCAAATTAATGGAGTTGTTTGGAACGGGTATGCATATCATGCTACCAGAGTTGTTCTGAGATGACATTATATTTGTGCTTGTTGGAAGAGGGAAATTAATATCTGCTGCTGCTTTGGATGCAATTTTGGGATCAACTAGGTTGTTTTGAACCGTTATATTTACTGTATTATTACTTGAATTAACATTGATATTCATCGGCGCACTGTTTGGAATAGCTTGGAAAGGTACGTTAATCATTGTTGCGTTGTTTTCCGTTTTTGGTTGAAAACTGAGCGCCTCCGTCGTAATATTGGCAACATTGCTACTATTTGCGTTCGTTACAACACGAATGTTATGCTGTTGTGGAACGTGTTGATTTAAGTTATTTTCTAGATTCGCATTATTAATTCTGTTACGCTCTGGTAGATTAATTACTCTATTATTTTGCGCATTCATTTGCATATAACCGATTTGGTTGTTAACAGATATGCTATGATTCTGTTTATCGTTTCCTACCATATTCACTTTTGGAGGTTCATTAGCAGTGATATTTGGCATGGACATGTTCGTATTTGATGGTTGTCCGTGCATATTCTTGCCTCTTAGGGGTTCTTGTGCAAACTTTGGTTCATTTAAAGAAACATTGCTAATTTGGCTTCTATTCATTTGGTTGTCTAAATTGGTTAATTGATTCTGTGTGGAGTTGGTGTTGATACTACAGCTGTTTATGTTTATTTGCGTATTGCTCTGTATTTGGCTATTCATCATTTGATTTGGAGTGTTTAAGTTTGCATGAGGCTGTGAATTGCTAATCATCATATGGTTAGAGTTGCCGGTCATCATACTGTTGACACTGCTTTCTGATGGGTTATTACAGCTCATTAGCATGTCGTGGCTACTCATGTTATTTTGACTGTTGGACCCATACATGCTGTTATTTACATTATTTATCATCATATTATTCGACATACTCGAACTGTTAACATTCATAGAGTGCATCATATTTCCTGTGGCCAAATTCATATTGTTAGAACACATATCAAAGTTTGTCTGGTTATTGGTGTAAGATGTTGAGTTGTTTGTGCAACTACCACCGCAGTTTCCTTGCATTTCATTTTTGATATCTGGGATGTTAGGCATCATAGAGTTGTTAATAGCCTGATGTGCGGCATTAGACATTTGCATGGTATTTGAGAGATTGTTATGCATATTCATGTTCGCCATGTTCATTCCGCTTATTTGGTGCTGCATCATTGAAGGATGATCCATAGAATTTCTGTTACTTTGCATCTGGTTCATCTGATTTAAATTTTGCATTGACATGGTGTTGTTGTCATGCCTATTTGTATGTATATTTGTCATGGATCCAGTATTTTCCATTTGGTTACTATGGTTCATATTAGACGAATTGCCAGACATATGGTGCATGTGCATATTATTTTCCATTTGTTGTCTATTTACGTGCATTTGATTAGACATATGCTGATGCATCCCCATCATGTTGTTGTCTACATGTGATCGATTGCCTTGCATTTGCATAGTATTCGGCATCTGCTGTGGGTGATGGTGACCTACATTGTCCATCTGTCTGTTTTGTTGCATCGATAGTTGCTGGTTAATGTGCATGTTGTTATCCATCTGAGACCGATTGTTGCTATTCATGTGATGTGGCATTTGCTGCATGTTATGCAACTGGTTGTTATGAATGCCATCCATAGATCGATTGGCATGCATTTGATGACTCATGTTTCCTAGTCCATGCGTCTGCATAGAATCCATCATCATGCGATTGTTTTGCATATTGTTTACATTACCCATTTGCTGCCGAATATGCATGTGACCTAAATCACTCATTTCGTTCCTATTGATATTGTGATTACCGGACATGTTATGCATATTCATTGATTGGTTCATCATATTAGTGTCAGGGTTGCTGCAGTTAGATAACAGATTATTTTGATTGTGGGTTTGCTGATTGTTTACATTATCGTGGAACGATCTATTGTTTGTTTGATTCATCTGTGGCATTTGATTGTTGTTATCTACTTGGCGATTATGTTGGATTTGGCCATTCATTATATGAATTTGATTAGGCGTCGACATCTGTTGGTTCGATTCATGTGACATCATTTGCATACTATTTATAGATGCGCTTGAAGAGTTCATAGAATTATTTGATATGTCATGGTTGCTCTGTTGTGTTGAACTTTCATTGGTAACAGATATGTTCATTCTGTTGTTGTTGCTGGGTACTTCTTGACATGACATATTGATATTAGAAACAGAATTGTTGCCTGAGCTGATTAATTGTATTTGCCCATGAGATGTGCTGTTTGGAATAGAACACATCTGATTATGATTATTAGTTACAGTAATTGAATTCTGAATGTTTTGTTGCTGTGATCGCATCACGTTATGCGGTATAATGCTGATTGCTGGAGTGTTGTTATTGGTATTACTGTTATTCATATTATTTGTATTTTGACAGCTGTTCAGTTTGTGTATACTCATCTGGTTAGAAATGTTATCATTGTGTTTGTTGTCAATATTACCCAGATTCTGGAATGTCTTGTCATTTTGTGCGTGATGTTGAGCATGTGATGCCATTATTTCTTGAGAAAAGTTAAGGTGACCACCTTCTGCTTTAGATAAGGCATTGATTTTACTCAATTGCAATGTAGTATCTGCATCAAAATTATTGTTTATAGCTGACGAAGGCTGATAAATATTTCCAGAAGATATTTGTATTACGTTGTTAGACATTGAGTGTCCTGATGTGTGGTGACTCGTACTTGGTCCTGAATCAAATTGATGGGAATGCATATTAATAGACATTGAACTGTGCTTTTCAGGTTCATGTAAATGTTGTCTCGACACTGAATTATTTTGCAACGTTATAGACGGCGCATTGGAAACATTGGCCTTCATCATAGGCATTTCAATTTTATTTTCCGTACTATTTAGGGAAATATGATTTTGCCTCCACGGCGTTGGTGATTTCGTATTTTGAGTCACGCTTATTGTAGGCATGTTATTAGGATTATGGTCTTGTAGATTCCCACTTATTTCCAAAACGTGTGAATTGCCCTTATTGGACGAAGGGGCTATTGAACTCGATACTATTGGTTGGGATAACGGGATGGATTGCATCGAGAACGCAGTGGACGCGTTCGGCATTGATTGAGAGATTGCCATTACCGGTTGACCAATAGAAGAAACAAGAGTCACATTTGGTGACATTGAAATAGTGTTTGACTTCGAAATGGTGCATTTCTGCATGTTTTGAGTCTGTTGATTTGACAATGACATGTTGTGAATCTGCGATGTAATTGGATTGACACTTTGTCGTCCACTTGACATTCCGCCAGGCTGGGAATTGATAGACATCGGCACTGGGCTCATTTGTATAACTTTCGGGGTTTGTCGATTAACGTTTGATGATTTGTCAGGCAGTGGTTGAAGAGTCAAATTAGGAACAGAGGTCTTGACATTCTTCATCTGTGATTGGACAGACTGGGCAGTAACTACATTTGCCGATGACGTGGCTTGTGAAACTCCATCTCCAACATTGTTGACAACGACATAGCCGGTAGGTACTTCGACGATAGGTTCTATTTTACTGGCTTGGAACACTTGTGTTGTTGTCGCCGAAAAACTACTGTTTTGCGCCAAAACTCCTTGCATTGCCGTGGACACAAATTGTTGTGATGACATAACCGTGTTCTGCACTATTGTTTCTAAGCCGTAATACATGGGTTGAGTTGTCAAATACATACATCCAGAGGTATCTGTCACCATTTCCAGTGCAGGCGTTGATCCTAGTAAAACTGAATCATTACAGAACTGCGGCAAAAGTGTCCCCTGTGGCAGAATAGTCGCTCCTTGTGATTGTAATGGGTTATTAATTATCGTTGTTTGCCCATTTCCAATTCCGCTTTGTGCAGTTTGTAAAGTGTTATTGGGTAATAAAGTAGCTGTTTGTGACGTTAAATTTCCAGGCCCCAATCCTTGAATTGTGCCTTGAGGTATTATCGTAGTTCCATTTTGAGTATGAATAGCTTGCGGCAGGATGGTATGTCCGTTTGGACCTTGTGAAATTATTCCACCTTGCGGTAAAATAGTAGCACCCTGCTGAATAGTCTGTGGCAAAAGTCCTACATTTCCTTGAGGCAAAAGTACGGGAATACTTCCACTGGGTACTGCAACTAATCCCCCATTCTCTGTTTGTTGTATTTGGAATGTCTGAGGAACTAGGCCGCCTTGGGATATAAACTGGGTGGGTCCAGTCTTGAAATCACCTTGAGGTGCAATAGTTGCAATGTATTGCATGTTTTGCATATTCTGGTTCTGTTGTTGAGAAAGTGCTTCGACGTACGCCGACATGATGTTTTGATTTCCAACAGGCTGTACTATAATCGAAGGTTGGCCAGTTTGATTGTTAGTCTGCAACTGAATTACGGTGTTTCCATGGCCTATTGGCGTTTGATTAATAGTTGTGTAGGTTTTCTCCATCTTCGTATGTCTTTTGATTGTTGTTGGTTTTGGCATAGGGCGACCTCTACCTCGATTTGTAGTTTGGAACATAGGTTTAGGTTGCACCGGTTGAGGTTGCTTCTTAGGTGACTTTTGTGGTGTTCCCGGCATTAGCATTGGTTGTTTATTATGATTATTTGGTGACGACAATCTTTGGGTGGTGACAGCGGGAACTACTATAGTCGGATTATTTTGTATCTGCTGTCTGATCATTGGTTGTATATTCTGGATTATCGAAGCGTTGCCCATGCCCTGAAGGGAGTTGACAGGCAAAGCGATAGACGATGCACTTGCCATGTTCGGGAAATTAGAGACCTGATTTTTTCCTTGAATGATTGGCGTAATGTTTCCAGCTTGATGAGATGGGATCGTCAAAACTTGGCCTGAATTCGACGAAATAACTTGTATACCACCGGTTCCTAGCAATTGAGACATGTCTGTTCCACCTTGAATTTGTTGGATATTGCCACCGTTCCCAGGTTTCACGCAGATGTTATAGGGCATGAGACCCGGTTGAGTTATAATTTGTGGTGCCAACATTTTTTGAGCGTTAGCAGAACTCGTTTTGGGTGGCAATAACATTTGTGGTGTGACAACAATTTGTGGTGATGACATAACTTGCTGGTTAGTCGACACTTGCATATTGGTTGTTGTTTTGCCTTGATCAAATATGACTGTGCCTGACTTCATTTGCTCCGTTATGGTCATGGTCATTTCACTTGATGGTCCAGGTGAAGGTGTTTCCACAATAGTACCGTTAATTGTAATTTGTCGAGTGTTTATAGATGTTCTGCGAGCGGAGATGCCTTCAGCTTTGACAGTGTTATCAGTTCCACTGACGACGCCTGCGTGGAGGATCATTGGTTGAGCGAATGCACCTTGAAAAGCGTTTTGTAAAGTTGTTAGCGTTCTGTTTTCAGGAGACTTTGGGTTTTCACTTTCGCTCTCACTGGTAGACATCATATCGCACGATGGCACGTGTCTGTCGTATGATTCCTTGTTTCTATAAGTGCACTGGCATCTATCGCATCGTACTGGAAGCTCTCTGTTTGAAGGAGCCCCTAATTCATCAAGAGGACGCATCACCAGCTCAGGCTGACCACTGATAGAATTACCAGCAATAGTGACGGTGTATGTGCTTTCTGAGCCACTTGCTCTATATAAGTATTGGTTAGTTTGATTTCTTTGATTGTTGTCATGTGGCATATCTTCAGCGCCATCTAGTTGCTGAATCGGAGAGAAGTCGTCATTATCACGGGGACTGTTTGGTCGTGAGCTGCAAGTGCTTTCTGAGCCGGACCAGTCGGCTGCTCCGTCCAGTTGTGATATTGGACTGCACTGTATTTTTGTATAAAAATCAATGACGTCAGGATAATTTACGTTGGATGCATCTTCTTTTTCTTTAGGGGATGTGGTCCTGTAATTAAGACCAGAGGAATGAGCAACTTCATCCCCAATTGTTGCACTTGTGACTGTTTCAGTTTTCGTTTTTTTCTCTTTGATGGTTTCAAGAGAGCTCTCTAATAGATTCATTCTTTGGACAGGACTTTGTTTGCCAGTTACAGTGGACGATTTTCCCATTTTACATCTCTTAATGGTAGATGACAATAAATTTGAATCAAACTTGTTATTCCACGTAAGGCTGCTAGATCTTTGTTGCCCACGTCCAGTAGTTAGTGTCTTTAAACTGTGATTTTGTAGCAGCATTTCCGATTTGCTTCTTTTTAATTCTTTGCTTCCGGATTCCAATCGTGCATTCAGCAATTCGTCAATAAAATCGGTAGATTTTGTGTCCGATTTATCATCAGATTGTGACAATGCACCAAAATATTCATTCTTTAAATCCATAGACACTAAATCTTCATACGACCGATCGAATATGAGTTTAGGGAAAATGTCTTGCATTGAAATGCCATCGAGTAAATCGTGATTTAAATCTTCAAATATAGCATCTTTGACTTCTGGTGGCAATAAGTCTGCAGTATTTTGTGGTTCTTCTTCATCTTGTTCTAGTTTACAAACACTGTCCAGTAAATGTTCCACGACTTGTTTAACAGCGATTTCTTCTAAAGTCAAGGATATGCTTCCGAATTTGATCGGAGACTTGTCATGTTTTAGCATCATAGCTGTCTTTCCTGGTTCAGTAACAAGGCTTTGATGCCAAGCACCAATTTCTGCCATGACCCGGTCCACAACTTGCACTCCCTTTGAATGGTCTACGGTTATATTTACGCCAAAGTCAAATCCAGGTACTGGCTCAGACAATAGCAGTTTGGTTCTAATTGTATACCTCACTATTTTTGAAGGCGTCTTGGTCGACCAGAATAGACGAGTGCACGAAAAATCAACAGGCATTAGGAACTCTTCGTAATCTGATACTGATGGCACGATCTTTCCTAAACTGTTTACTGTTAATGAGCCGAGCATAAACTGGACTTTGCTGATTTCACTGTATCTTTTCTTTTTCTTATCGAGCTCTACATAAACTGGTCTTGCAAGTTCAAAGTCAGTGTCTTTCTGCAGGCTTTTCTTTGGAACATCTTTTCCATGTGCTGGGCAGAATACCCTTTTATCGTCCATAAATGCACAACTTTCTTTTCTTGCACATGCGTAATGGTAGGTCTCACTGCAGTTCTTAGCGCAACATCCTACACTTGCGCCTTTAAGTTCGCAAGCTGCGCATTTGATCATCTTTCCTCGAGCTATAGCTGAGTGGACATTCTGTAGAGATCCATCGATCTCTTCAAATACTTCCGCCGACCATAAAGCACAATTTGAGTGTATCCAGTCGTTTTGCCCGCAATAAAGCAATCTTCCTTCCATTGATGGTGATCCATCTCCCACGCTTTTACAGAGCACACATATCCTTGAATCTACGACAGTGTAAAGTTCCAACAAATCGTCTTCGATCTTAACGTCTTCGGACTCCATTTTAGGAACTATTTGATCTACTGGCTTTTCGTCAGATGTCGTTGACGTTTTGTATCCCTTGCAATCTGGCATTTCCTGGTCTTTCACAGATTCGGTGTCTTCTTGTTCGCCTTCCACCTCCAGGTTAGGCTGTAAACAGTTGTTTGCGCAATCAAACCATGGAAATGTCTCAGAAAACAAGTCTTTGTATATTCTTTTGAGATCATCGCACGCTGTTCTTTGTATGACGTCTTTCATATCGTGGTTGAAATCTTTGAGAGACACGTATTCGTCGCTGTTTACTCGTTTCTTGATATCGAGAAGCGATGGTGACAAAATTCTTGTCAGTTCTTCGCTTCTATTGTCGGACTGTCGTATTATAGCTGGACTTAGATCGGGTTCACTTCGTTCCAGCGACTTCATAGGTTCATCGTCATCTGATATAGCTTCGTATTTGTCGTCATGGACCGTAGTTGGAAGCATAGTTGTAGCTTTCTCTGACTTCTGAGCTGTGAAATTTTCATGTACCTCCACAACTGGTATGTTAGATTCAGTTTTGTTGTCGAAGAAACCAGCTGTGAAGCATATTTCTTTGTTTTGCATTAGCGGTTCCTGTAGATTGACAACTTTGTGATGCGGGAGTTCGTCTTTCTCCATTTCAACATCTTTCATTAATGACGAACACTGCCACATCTGTGACGTACTTGGTGCGTCACTTTTGGGAAGATTTCGCCTTCCCCTTGAAGTATTTCTGTATACTTTGGTCTCTGTCGTATTCTTTAAAGATTCTTCTCCGCCATCGAAATGAAGTTTCCTGATAGCTTGAGGGGACGTAATCCGGTAGGGTTTGTTGGGTACTGGCGTGTTTTTGTGTGGCGTTAGCTTGAGTAGGGCGCAAGCTTTCTTGTTTTTGGCAAGTAGCTTCAGCAGATGCAGCAGTCTTCCTTTAAGGTGATCTGTGAGCATCCTCCTCCACGGTGGGTCATTAGGCATGCACTTACAGCAGATATATTCAACGGAAGGTGGTAATGCTGATAGTAATTGGTACCCCTCGCCTGAGAGTCCTTCGCAGCTGGCATGAACCCATCTTGCACACCAACCACACTCCATCATCTGAAAACAATAATACAAATGAGCCTAATTCATTAACAAACGCATATAGGCGAATTTTATCTTACATACCTTGCTATCAAAGTCGTTATCCCTGTAGCAAGCTTGGCATAGAGGACAGTAGTTGCCCTTTTGTCGCAGTTTGAAGCATGGACCACAGAACGGTAAGCTGCCAACGAACTTGCTCACTTTGCTGCTGTCACAGCTTTTGCATTTCAAACAGGTACTGCACATCTGAAAACATAGAAAGAAAGGTTAAAAAATGACAACAGCTATACAGCAAACTCTCTCTCTATTTAAAATGTCATCACACCCCCAAAGTACCGTCCTGCCGTCTGTCGCAATTCAACTCTTAGTTACTCTTTGACTTCACACAAGTAAATCATCTACACTACTAACTCTATTTCCTCTATCCTCACACTAGTACCACACATATTTGCAGTCTGTTCATCATCTACACTTCGCTCTCTCTCTCCAACCATTTCATATTCCACATATCTGCAGCCAGTCCTTCGTCGTCCACACTGCTATCACGCACATACAACTACCTATCTGCTCCTTCCTCTGACGTCACAGACACATACTTGCGCCCAGTCCACCACATACACCTCTGTCTCCCTCTTTCCTCTGAACACGTACCAGCGGCCAGTCCTTCGTCGTCTACACTGCCATCACGCACATACAACTACCTATCTCTCCTTCCTCTGACGTCACAGACACATACTCGTACTTGCGCCAGTCCAACATCCCACTCTGCCTACCCTCACTACCACATACCAGCGAACAGTCCAGCTCCTACCCCTCTCCTTTCCTCTATCGTTACTTACGTGCATGCGACACCTCTCTCATCTACCCCTTTCCCCTTCTCTGACATCAATGACACATAATTCCTTAATTAGTTCGTACTAGCACTTTAATATTTTTTAAACTTTTATAGAGCGGGCAGATACGAGAAAATAATTTATATGTTCACTGAATGTACAAGATTTAATTCTAAATTATGATTGTATACATAATTTCCGAAAAGAGTGCTGTGAGTTATTTTCCGCCGGCTTTTTTCTCTCGGTCTACGGTTAGGTAAAGTCGAAGTTTGTAACATTGACGTTTATTAATATGTTACATATCCCTACTAATATTATAAATGCGAAAGTAACTCTGTCTGTCTATCTGTCTGTCTGTTACGCTTTCACGCCTAAACCACTGAACCGATTTTGATGAAAATTGGTATGAAAAAAGAACTGGACTTGGGAAAGGACATAGGTTACTTTTTACCGCGGAAAAACTTCTCATCCCCACGGGAAACCGACTTCCACGCGAACGGACGCGGGCGGCCACTAGTCTATGACGAATAAAAGAATTTTGATTTTTGTTTTTTTATTTTTATTTTCATACCTGCGGCCAGTCCTTCGTCGTCCACACATCACGCACATACAACTAGCTATCTCTCCTTCCTCTGACGTCACAGACTGTCTGTCCCCTCTCTCCTCTGAACACATACCTGCGGCCAATCCCTCGTCGTCTACACAGCTATCACGCACACACAACTACCTATCTCCTTCCTCTGACGTCACAGACTCCCTCTCCCCTGAGCACGTACCTGCGGCCAGTCTTCATCGTCTGCACCGCTATCACGCACATACAACTATCTCTCCTTCCTCTGACGTCACAGCCTCCCTCCCTCTCCCCTGAGCACGTACCTGCGGCCAGTCTTCATCGTCTGCACCGCTATCACGCACATACAACTATCTCTCCTTCCTCTGACGTCACAGACTGTCCCTCCCCTGAGCACATACCTGCGGCCAGTCCGGCCTCGCAGCGGCGTGCGGCGGCGGCGGCAGACACGCGGCGTGGTGCGGCGCGGCGCAGCCCCGGCAGCGCACGCGCGCGGCGCCCCGCCCGCACGCGGCGCACGCGGCGCAGCGCGCGCACGTGACCCGCGCCCCCGCCGCGCCCGGGCCCTCGTCCAGGCACCAGCCGTGGTACCACTCGCAGCACGACCAGCACGACACCATCTGCGGCAATATACGTCATCATCATTACATAGTACACTCAGGGGCACTTTTAACCGGCCACCTACATTTTGTCAAGAATTTTTCGATCTCGCCCTGGTTCTCGTTCTTAGTTCCCGACAGTTAGCCCCGCATGTGCCAGTGGTTCATTTCGTCATGTTTAAGATATACCAACCTATCAAGTAACCTAGTAGTCAAAACTCAAGTTAACAGAAACAAACGATAGGGCATTTAAGATGAGTGGACGGTTAAATGTGCCCCTGAGTATATAAATCCAAGTCGCTAATTCTGTCTGTTTGTATGTTTGGCCGCTATCTCCTCCTAAACCAGTTGAGGGATTTTAATGCGGTTTTTATCATCCTTTAGGTATTTTTTTCATTTAAATTTTTAAATAAAGAACAATCGGAAAAAGTTTTTTTTAAGTTAGTCAAAAATCAATGTTTCGTGAACAAGCGTGGGCGGGTCGCTAGTAGTAAATAAGTCGCTTTCGTGCCGAAAGATATGTTACGTCCAAAATGCGGTACACGGAAATGTGGAAGTTTTGAAGGGGAGAACAAATTATCCATCTGCATTTGTACACGTCTTGATTATCAAGAGCTTGTAAAGGTATGTTACCAAAAATATGCCCATTATTTAGAATATTATAGTTATATACCCTGCGGGTCAAAAGCTAATTAAAGTTACAGATATAAATAAAATTTGGGTTTAAAAAAAAACTCAGAACGTCCGCCTTTATCGCACATATAATCAGTTTAGTGTTATAGCTATGTTTCTGTTTAAGAACCTAGAAACTTCAATCAAGACTAGTTTGCACTATATGATACGAGCACAAAATAAGAAATTATACTAACTGACCTGTTCACAAACTATAAGGACACACACTGTTAAAGACATTCATTTTTTTCTGTTGACTCTTATCTCGGATAAAACGAATCATTATTTGAAGTATGAACTTTTGTTGAAGCTATTGTAGTAAATGTTTGCTAGCCTACGTAAATTCCTTATATTAAATGTTCGTACCTATCCTTAATGTCGTAACCGTACGAGTCTTAACCTGGTACAGAAGTCTTATCCAATACAATACGTACAATTATCAATGTTTCTATCTAACCCATTCCCATACCCATAGTTATAATAATATAAGTTAAATAATATAACTCACATTTTCTCTACCAGCACTTCCACATAGAAAACACAGTCTTGCGATAGTAAAAGGCGCCGTTCCGATGAGACCGAATCCTGAACTGCACACTTCGTCCGGGTCGTAGCTCTCCCAGAAGTCGACACAAATCAACTCCGGCCGATTCTGACCGCATTTCTGCGATCTACCTCGGACCTAAACAAAAATATCGTCAAATTAATACTAAAACAAAAAAAGTACACCATTTTCATCAATGTAACACTTGTACATCATTATCATGACGTAATTTTTATAAAAAAATATAATATACTTACATTAGTGATATTAGCCAATGGTTTAGTGACAGCCTTTCTAGGAACGAGTTCTGTAACAGTCTCATCTTCACTGTACTCTGGTTTTGGCACTTTGATAGGCGCCGGAACCTCAATCTTCCTCTTCTTGGGTTCGACAGGAACCTCTGGCTCCACGTCCTTAACTGTTGGTACTTCTGGTATCTCAGGCTTGTTCTCTGTATCAAGTTCAGACTCACTAGATATATCAGGAGTAGCATCCCTGTCGATAACAAGGTTAGTATCTTCGTCAATAGACGGTTTGATGTCCGATTTGTCTTTCTCCTCCTGAGTAGGGAATGTCGCGATAGGTTGCCCAAGAACGATAGACGCACTTCGACATACATGTTTAACTCTGGGGCCTTTGAGTTCAACTTTCTGTCGCTTGGGGTCCTCAGGCTGTTTGGATTCGGTTTTGTCTTTCTTTCTAACCTTCACCCTTGTTAATCGCCTCTTTCTGTTCTCACTGAATTCTTCGTTTTCTTCTTCCTCTGTTGTTTGCCGTTCGCCTTGTTTCTTTTCTGGGTCGGGTTTTTCGGTTTCCTCTGTTGGTTTTTTGGTAGGTTTTAAACCTCCAAAGACCTTTTCGCCTTCGGTGTTTTGTAGGGCAAAGACTGGCGGCGGGGTAGTGGTGTTTGTGGCTGTCCTTAATGGATTTGCCGGTGTCGCTGGTGGGGTAGTTTTAACGCCTGTTCTCATGTATGTTGGGAGCATGGCTGTGAGCCCTGCTCTAATACTTGGCGGCACTTGGAATGCTTTTAAGCACATCTTAAGCCAGCATGCCGGGCATCTTGTTTTGTTGGAGCATCGTAGCAATTTCCACTGCTGTGATCTTACTATTGGTGGAACATGGCAATTACCTGAAATACACAAAACTTCATTAGCTTGGTTTGCATAAAGAGGATTCATTGAGGTATAAATAAAGATAAAAAAATACTGTACCTTCTCCTTTTAAGCACTGCATTACTATGGGACCATTTCTATGAGATACTTTTTCTTTCTTCAGCATTTTTGATATGAATTTTCGGCATGACTCACAAGAATAAATGCCAAACTTTCTTGCTTGTTTTACAAACCGGTAGAACCTCACAGCGCCACATACTCCACATGTAACTGTTGTTGGTGGGGTTGGTGCTGAAATGAAGAAAATATATTCTGTGATATCAAATATTACAAGTACTAGTATAAATCTACTAATGTTGGCTACAAATTATTAATAAATAACTTTTAATTTATAATAGATTTCTTCAAAGAAACACAGAACAATTCAAGAACCAACCAAAAAAGATTCTATAAAGAAGCCTTTGGTTATCAGAAAAAGTTGAAGCTAAGTTAATTAAATAATTATACTTACAGGAAGATGAGGCCACTGTGGAGAATGGTCCATCCAGGCCTGAAGAGTTCTGTGTTGAGGTATTGAGCTGCAACCTTGCCTCTCTTATAATCACTTTTCCCCTTAACAGTTGTGACGTTTTCTCCTTGTCCACACTGGGAGGTGGGGGCTTCTCCTCCTCATCCCCACTTCCACCGCCACTCTCACTCTCCCAACTCTCCTCAGATTCCGACCCACTTGTGGTACTACTAGAACTACTAGCATCTGATATGTCCATTAACTTCCGCATCGCATGACCCGACCTCTCCTCTTTGGTTGTATCAAGCTTCAATTTCTCATTATCAACATTAACATTCTCATCCTGTAAATTTTCAGGCTCTTTTTCATAAGAAAACAGATTTGGTAATGGTTTTCTTGATGTGACAGTGAGGCTTGAGAATGTGTTCGATGTTTTCTCCTTAAACAAACTTGATACAAGAGGATTTTTATCTTTCTTTTCTTTATCAACCTTTTTCTCATCATCATTTGGTGTCTCATCATCATTGGGTAGATTATTGAATACAAGCCGTTTTAGTTTTGGTTTTTTCAGCACTTTTCCTGAACTAACACTACTAACAGTTGTTGATTCTTCAGTATCCAAAAACTTTTTATTTGGTTTTATAACTCGGGAAGAGTGGGCGCTTCTGCTAGGCAACACAAACTTGGCTGAGCTTCCATTCTCTCTATCTACAGGTGATATATTTCTTGGTGGTGGAGACACACATCTACTTTCACTGATTTGAGAGAACTTATTAACAGGTTTGGATAAAGGATTTAAGTTCTTTCTAAGATAACCTTCTTGGTACTCTGAACTTGATTTTGAACTGAGATCTGTTAACTTTGCTGGCTTTAATATACTACTGAATGTAGAATACTCTGTCTGTTTCAGAGCAGATTTCTTCTTTATAATCGGTACTAGTGGTGCATGGTGTTTTAGTGGAACCTTTTTGAGTGGCAAAAAAGTATCCTCACAACTTTCTACTGTTCCAAATGTTACTGTTTTTTTCACTGGTTTTGGTTTATCTGGTTTACTGGGGTCCATTTTATTATGAGATCTGGTCCGCACTGGAGATTTCGAGGAATCAACTTCACTTTTCTCTACTTGCTTGATTTTTATTGAATTTCCAATTAATTTCTCTTCCGCGGACTCGTTATTCTCTATTTCATTGTTATTTTCTTTCTTTTCCTCTTCCTGGAAAGAAAAATAAAGCGAATAAACACAACTTTCATTAAAAAATATATTATTAAAAAACTGTACTGTAAACAAACAAAACCAAAATAAAAACATGTCAAAACACAGACTATAAGACTAGGCAAGTAGGCAATTTCAACAATATGAGACAGGATCTTTTCTGTTTTGGTCGATTGGTCGAACCTGAGTACCCTATTTAATTAGGCAGAGTAGAACTTTTTTTTTAATGGCAACACAATTTTTAATGATTCTTAACATCTATGTTAACATTTTAACTCCCTACCTACGTTATGCATTGTATGTAATCTTAACAACTGTTTAACATAGGTTATGTTTTGTTTTGGCGTAATTGAAGGTTTAAACATATTACTTAGAATAATAAGACATTGCACAGCATAACAAATACAAAAAATTACAAAGACCTTTTAAAATCTCTTTGTCTACAATCGAAATAAAACAAGGCCTCTCTAAATGTCAAAGTATGTACATAGAGACGGATATTGACGTACTAGCAACTCTACTATGGATGGCGTCTCATTTACGATATAGTTATTACGTAAACACAACATTTCCGAGTAAGATAGATTAGTTTAAACACTGATACATTAAGAATTTTTACGGCAGATACAAAATTTACCTCTTTATCCCCAGTAAAATCATTGACTGTCGCCCCGCGGGCGGACGTGTTGTTCTCTGTAGCGTTTTCATGGTAAACAGTACCAGATAATACACTAACGCGTTTTCTATTCTGAAACTTTAGTGGTTTACCAGGGAATCTGGACCTTCCCATTTTGATTTACAAGTAAACTAAGGACACTCAGTGCGTTCCAAGCAATTGCAAGGAAACTGGCGCGCATGCTCGGGCCCGCGCGCTCCACAACGCCATTCCACTCATTTATGCAATGTGTATGACAAATTACGACGCAGTTTTCTTCACAAACACTATTGAACATAAACACTAACACCATCCCTCACATTATTTACTAAAACGATCACTTTACACTCTTTTTGCATATGACAATATCATCCATCATTTTAATGGTTGACTCGGTCGTTAATGCCGTAAATCGTAACGCTTCCATTCAAAGAAGCGTCTTCGATGTTAGTAAAACAAAAGAGAATGTATCGCACTCGTTTCCATCACTCAACCAATATTGGTACACTGATCATATTTTGTTCTATTTAGGACGTCACAAATAAAATCAAATTAACATTGAAATGAATCGCCCGTAATTTGACAAAGATGGCTGTACACAGCGGTTAACAATAGCGACCACGAGTGATTAACGAGACGAGGCGCGAGGCCGCGGTGTGAACGACACCTGGCTCTCGGAGGCCAGTTATGGATTTTGAACCAATCGCGACGTTAATTCGGACCGGTATGAAAACAAACATGTCGCTTGCTATTTTGCTACTCGCTCTATCTACATGCCTTACTTCATTCTATCAATAAAAATGTAATGTTCTATATAGCGTTGTTAAACGTTTAATCTGCGTGCGCTAACAGTGGGTGGCAGCGAGTGTAGATTGTGATTGATTAAATATTGCTCTACAAAACGATACGCGGATTGTAATACTCAAAATAATGTTTATTAGTGTACTTTTAATTAAGAGTTTTATTTGCATAAAATTGCAATTTTTTAAACTAACAAATTAATTAAGTGTGGTCGTACAAAATGATACTTGGATTTAATAATTCGTCGATCTTAATAGGCTTTTGGTTAAATCAAATAATTACATAATTTAATGTGATATTTGCATAGATAATACTACATTTGACTTTGTTTTGATTGTAAAATCGACTTAAAACTGGATTTAATACACGTTTCAGTTTTTGGTACTTGATTATTTTTTGCAGTTTAGACTTTTAATTAAAAATATAACAAAATAAATTGTATTTATATTAATTTAAATAATTGGTTATTAATTACTCAATAATTGCTTAAATCCCAGAAAATCATTTACAATTAAATGTTGTTAGTAAATATAATACTACTTTTTAAATAATAATTCATGGTTTCAATATGAAGTAAAATTGTGTATACTTGTAAGTATGTAGGTGCGTGTGTACTTTACATTGCGTCTAGTCGCACCCTTCCTTCCTACATTCTATAGGGCGCGCGTACCCCAAACTCTACCGGTCGATCATGCGTAAAGGGCGGAGAAGGGATGCTAAAACGGGAAGAGCCGGGCTTTTGAATCCAACAAATGCATTAATACGTACAAATTAACCTGAAATTAAACAAAAATCGTACTATATTTGTACAAGTTATTCCATAAGTACTGACCTCTATCGTTAGTAGCGTGAACAAAAAGTTCTTTACTGAAACGCTTCCTGAAATACACTGAGAACTGACGGCGTTTCCTTAGACTTGGATCGAAGTGAAGCAATTTTGTCTATATATTCACAAATTCTCACATAAAACTCACTATTTTCAACACTTTATCGAATTTAATACACTTTATAATCCTGTTAGTGTCTCGAAAACAACTGTCCACATGTAAATATTATGGTGAGAGTAATATTTACATCACTTTCCTTTACACTGGTGTTTGTGCGTGAAACTGTAGTGGCGAGACTGAAGGAGTAGCGGCGCGCATGCCGCGGGGACATTGTGTAAATATAAAAATGGACAAACTCCCCTTCGCGGTGTTCACCCAAATGAATCACAGTAACCCGCGTTCAACACTTTAGTTAGAACTTTTTGTCCGGTCAAATTTTGATCCACAAAGTCAATAGGAAGCGTATATAATATTAAAGCGTAGTCGGATTCAAATTTAAGCGGCGTTCTTATCCTAATGCTAACTTTCGCGTACCACTTGACAAAATATTGATCGACGCGGCTACCACTGGCTGTAGACATTTTTCACTAAGACTCAATCTCAAAGGACGATAATCGACATAGATCAGCCGCTACTATCCGCTTTGTGCACAAATCTCTGACCTTTTTAGGAGCAGGTAGATGTTTTTTGTTCTGTATAGCAATCAAAGAGGTAGGTAAAAATGATTCACTCCATTCATATTTTGTTTAAACTATGGATGAATTTATTACTGTTAAAGTGCAGTTGTTTTTTTGTATTATTTAATTTTGAATAATTTTTTTGGAAAAAATTACTTACTGTATAGTTTTCCCAATACGTGTTCTTTATCTAAAAGTAGGTAGTTAGTAAGCATCAAGAATATATAAATCGTGTTTATTAGTATGTTGCTATGAAGTGCAAGTACCTACTTGACAGAATATTAGTTAAAAACAAAATTTAAGGTAATTGATGAAATCGTTAGTAATGTAACAGCTTGAAAGCGGTTAATACTAATGAATGCTTTAAAATAACATAGGTTCCTACAGGTTAATGGTTAGGCATCGAACTTTCTGCAAAGGTTGATTTATTCGCACTACTTCAAAAGGAATATCATAAAAAATATAAGTTACGCAGTAGATATCTACTGAAAGATTTGTCCTTGTTATTTCACTTAACATGAAGACATTAGATCGTGGCTAAACAAACTTTTTACCTACACAGTTTCTTCAATATATCTACCTACCTAAATACCTACATTTATTTTATTCAGATTTGTCTATTTTTTGTTATCTTTATGATTTTATTAAAATTCGATAAAGGGCCGCTGTCGCGTTAGAAAAAAAATGCTTTAGTACTTCGAGGGCACCTTGAAGTGACAGTTTTATTTTTTTGCCTATGTTTGCAAAATAAAAATTTGCTTAGATTGGTTGCTATTGATTTTGTAAGTAAGCTTATGGAAGTAGTAAGTAACAGCGATACCTACCTACTTAACCACAAACTTTTAAAATTTGCAAAATCATTTTTTTTTTGTTACATACTTACTTTTTTTTTGGTAATATAATCTGGTATATATTTATTTATTAAATTTATCTTTCACTTATTGGTAAATTTTTACATTTCTAAATTAAAAATATACCTAAGTTAGTATAATTAAAATAAAGGTCTACTATACCAAAGGTTCCGGGTTCGATCCCCACTAGGGTGTGCCACCAATTTGGTCTTTTTCAAATTATATACATGTTTATCACGTACTAACGGTGAAGGAAAAACATCGTGAGGAAACCCACATGATTGGATGATAATCCATCATGTGATCCACCAACCCGCACTGAGCCAGCGTGTATGATTACGGCTCAAACCCTCTCGCTATCCGAGAAGGAGGCCTGTGCTCAACTATGGGACATTTATAGGCTATTAATTTATTTATTTATTAAGTATAATTATATCTAGTTGGCAGACATTAATTGCCAGTGCAAATTACATGTTAACTAAATAGGTACCCACACTAAAAATTGAAGATAAAAAAATTCAATGGTCTTATTTCAATGATTTCTAGTCAGAAAGTTTAAATTCGAACAAATACCTTACATTGCAATTCGTATCAGTTAGGTAGTCAGGAATCCATACATCAAAAGAAGTTGTTTTATTATCGTAATACTAGCTGACCCAGCAAATTTTGTATTGTCATACTGTTAGGGGTGGACAACCCTTATCACTTAGGTTATGAAAAATAGATAGTAGCCGATTCTCAGACCTACTGAATATGCACATAAAATTTGGTAAAAATCGGTAAAGCCCTTTCTGAGGAATAAGGTTACTAACATTGTGATACGAGAATTTTATATAAGAAGATGTAATGAGCGATTGCCATTTTAATAAAATATAGATCATCGTTGTCTATGACTGTATTCCGAATGACAGAAATTAGCGCTTTTTGCGTTATTTTTTAATAATTAAGTTATTTCAGTTAATGAAGGTACCACGGCCGCCGGCAGGCCTAAGCGTAAGCGTAACAAATTGACAATTAACAATTATTTTCGTTTTTTGAGATAAAACCGTTTTAGGTGAAAATAAATACTTTCATAAAAATTAAAATAAAGTTATCACGGTAAACAAAATTTCTAATTCATTACCTATATCTTATTTAGGTAAAAGTCTTGCGGGACGTGCGCGGTTAAAGTCGTCATTTTTCTGGTTCATGAAAAAATCATTTGACGGCATGTTTGACGTCATTTGGGAACGTTTGTCAATCTGTCAATCAATTTCTGGCGCCAAATTACATCTATGTGATTTTACGTTACGCGTGCAGTTGTAGAAGTTCTTTGTGGCAAGCAAAATTTCTTGAAATCTTTGGAACAACGTTCAAGTTGATTTCGTTAACTAATAAACTTACCTCTTTATTAAGAAGGCTAACGAAAATGCCTGGTGAGCAGCAACCTATTCTTAAATTCACGCGTTTGAGTGAACATGCTTTCCCTCCTATAAAAGGGTCTGAATATGCAGCTGGATTTGATCTAAAAAGGTACTTCAAGTGATATCTATATTTCCGAGACTTAACTTAAATGATTAAAGAATTAATCAACCGTATTAATGATTTATAGTCATTACACAGATCATGCAAATTTTTAATCACCTATTTACATAATTTAAGCTAACTTTATTTCTGTATATTTTAGCGCATATGATTACACTGTACCAGCTCGTGGTAAAGAATTAGTCAAGACTGATATTCAAATTGAGCTGCCACATGGATGTTATGGTAGAGTGGCCCCTCGCTCTGGTTTGGCAGTAAAAAAATTCATTGATGTTGGTGGTAAGTTTGTAGTTATTGCAATTCAGTCTTTCAAGTTCTTTAAAGAATTTTCATATTTGTTGTAAGTGTACCACATTCGTTAATACACATTGTTTCAAGTTAATCTTTAATTGTTTTGTTGCAGCTGGTGTAATTGATGAAGATTACAGGGGCAATGTTGGAGTTGTACTCTTCAACCACTCGGACCAAGATTTTGTAGTTAAGAAAGGAGATAGAATTGCCCAACTTATTTGTGAGAAAATATTCTATCCCCAACTGACGGAGGTCACCAACCTGACAGAAACTAAAAGAGCAGATGGTGGATTTGGTTCTACAGGAACACAATAAATACACAGTATTGTTTGTTTTGATTTATTTGTGATAATTAGCATTTAATGTTTAAGATTACTGCATTTTAATTAAGTAATAAAGAACAGTTTCAGTTATTGCTTTCATTTGATTCAAAATTAACCATAACAGTATCAAAAACAAGTTTCACAGGAGGGATAACAGCAGTATTTCTATTTTCAATTTCATCTTTGTTTCGCTTTAGGAATGGTCTTAAGAAGCTTTTTATTTTGCCTTCATGATGTACTCCAAAATCTGCTTCTGCTTTTTCAACTTGTTTCTCTATGATATCTACATTCTGGTGGAGTTTATATATAACTTCATACAAAGTTGCTATCTTCTTGGAAAGTATGGTAACTTCTGAACGATATTTAATTATTTCATCAGAAACCGTTACATTGCAACCACTGTTTTTAACTTTGACCATTTGTATAACACTGTTTAATTCCTCAAGCCTTGTTAACATGTTATCTATGACATCTTGCACTGTATTAAATCCATTTGATATGTCTAGTTTGAGGTATGCTGCATAATCTTGAGCTAATTCTTCAATCATCTTGGATGTTACACTCCAAAATCTGGGTACAAATATTCAAACAAACTCACAAATCTATCAACCATGTTATTAACAGAGTTTGATAGAGCTCTAAATGAAGATGGAATTAAATGACATATTTTTAATAACAACTCCATTGGTAACAGATAGATTCACCTTGCAAGACCATTGTTAGGCAAGATTTCATCTATTTCGTATTTCCACCTCCATCAGGCTTTGCTTATTGTGAAACAACTTAGCGCAATCACCAACAACTTGTTTCAAACTAATTTTAATTCATGGTCAACCATCGTCGGCAAGAAATTGAAAAAATACCATCTTAATAATAGTTTATACATACCAATTCATTCATTAATAAACCAAATGAAAAAAAGCGTAATTTTCAAAAATACTTAATTTAAAAAGTACTGAGGTATTTCGTAATTTTAAGTAAGACTTAAATTGTCAGTAAATAAACATTTCAAGTTCACCCTGACAGCTTGATTGTCAGCGGTCTGTCTATCTTGTCTTTTCTTTCTTAGTGGCTTCTTTCTGATTCAGACTACTAATGCACATATATAAATGCGTGACCTTACTGTTAAAATTTCTGCCAGCCGCTAAGGTGGCACTAACTAATGACACTAGTCTTAGAAAATTCTGACAGCGCTTATATGGGGCCTTACCACAAGCTCTTGGTTTTGTCGTACCATGACGTCTTATTTTGTATGTTATAATCATAAGTGTCATTATAAAACTTTCTAATAACTGCCAGGAATCATGATGGATATTAAAAGCTTGTGGTACGGCCCCATTAATCATGATGGAATTTAAAGGCTTTTGGTAAGGCCTCTGTTTGTTCTTGCTAAAAGCGCTTGTACGTACGTTTCTTACTGATTTAAAACTAGTATTTTCTTGTCTATGTCTTATGTCAATTTTTGACAATGAAATTAAATGACATATGTGATATAGCTATGGCTGCTCGTATCAAGAATGAATTGTTTGTAATGTTTGCAAAGTTTTAGTGGTCATACATTTTTTTTATTGCAATCAAAGAAATGTTACCGTCGACTGGGTACTTCAATAGTATCAATTGTCCTTTCTACGACAGTAGTTTATGTGAACGGCCATATTGCCATTTTCGTCACGTTAGGAAAGAATCACAGCATTCGGTGAATGAAAATGGTGAAAATCTTCAAAAGTTAGTATCCGCTTCTGTACTTAATGCATTACCGAATTCAGAAGCAGCGACCAACACAACCAATTCCTATGCATCGGACAATCCTTCAGAAATAGCTCAAAATGTTTCTGCTCCCTTGAAAGTTACTTACAATCCGACGCCAATATCGAAATTGAATAAAATCAACAATTCTGACACTGAAAATAATGAGGAATTCAATGAACAAAAGAAGAGGCATATTCCTGTCCCATACACTCCTAGGAAACCTATAAGTTTACCTATCAAGAGAACTGTAGACTGTGATGATTTTAAACCTTTCATATACAATCCGGGTAGCACTGACACAACAAAACTAGATCCATATACTCCTAAAGGTTCAGTAGAATCAAAAGAAAAGTATTTACCAGGGACAGAAGTCATAGTGCCAGAGTATGCCCCAAATGACTCTAATCAACAGTCTGTTAATAAAAGAAGCTATGTACCATCAGATAAGAGTGTTAATAAAAAGAAAGTCCTAGAATATGAACCTGCTAAAGTAACTTCTAAGAGTGAAATTCCATTTTTGACATACCAACCCACTCCTCGATCACTGGTACCATGCTTCTCCAGTGATGAAGAAGAAGTACCTGAAATCAAAAAACAAAAGCTCAACAATGAATTAAATGGATTAGATGAGTTGGGAGCAGAGTTTGATATTTTAGATCAAATACTAGATGAAGAAAATAAAGCTGAAATTAAATCCAACCAGAAGAATGAAAATAAAGACTTGAATAAAAATAAAGCAAAAGATAAAATTGACAATAAAACAAGTAAGACTGTAAAAGAAAGTAAAAGCAATTCAGAAAAGGATAGAAAGAAAAATGATAGAATTAAGTCTGATAAAAAAGACAAGCCTGCTGAAAAACATGACAGTAAAAGTAAGAGCTCACATAAAAAATCTAGCCATAAAAGTTCCAGCAGAGAAAAAGAGAAAGACACAAAACATAAAGATAAAGAAAAGGATAAACATAGTAAAGAAAGATCTAGTGACAGTAAGAAACATTCAACCTCAAAAAGTTCTAATAAAGATTTAAAAGAAAAAGATTCTAATCATTCAAAAAAATCATCAAAACATTCTAGTAGCAGGGAGAAAGATTCAAAAAAGAGAGAGAGAGATAAAAGTAAGCACAAAAGTCATAAAAGTTCTAAGGTAAGAGATAAAAATTCAAAGAAAAAAGAAAAGAAATCCAATGGGGTATCAGAGAATGAAGACACTATGGATATTAATTTAACAATTGATGAACAATATGAAGTGTCATCTGAATCTGATGAAGAAGCAATAGCTTTAGAATGTAAAAAAATATTCGAGGAGTATGTACCAAGTGAAAAACCAGAAGTTATAGAACATCATATCAAATGTGATGACCCTAATGAATCTGAATATAATATTGGTAAAAAAAGAGTATCGAGAGCAGCAGATAAAAATATAAAGGTGGCTACAAAGCAACCTATTAAGCCTGACTACAAAGTCAGTGCTGCTCAAGCAATGGCTGAAAGACTATCCAAAGTTAGGGAATATCATGTAGCTAAAAAGGCAGCTGAGATTTTAAAAAATGAAAGTGAGGCTAAGGTTGATACATCTAAAATAATTCCCCCAACACCAGGAGGTAGCTCCAAAATCCGTATTGCTCATGTGCCCTATGCATCTACTCTTCTGACTGCTAAAAAGACCATTTCATCTACTCCTAAACCCCTCAAATTAGAACCATCTACTAGCACTACTATCACACAAACAATAAAAAAGGGTGAGAAAAGAGTAGCCCATATCCCTAGTGAAAAATTTATAGATAGACCTGGTGTTTTAGAGCCCTTGGCTTCGAAGATACCTGCTAATATAAGAACAACTTACCTTAACATGATGATAGATGAATGTATAAAAATATACTTATGTCCAACTGATGCATATGCCCGAGCACAACATGAAGAGCTGGCCACCAGTAAAAAGTGCTCCACTGTGCAAATATATAAAAATTCTGCAGTGTTAGCTATAAGTAGGCTGAGGAAAGAATTACAGGAATGTAAAGGTGTAAAGAAATCTGGATCTGACTGTAGTGTTTTACAAAAAACTCCTCAAACAATAATGGGAACATCAGGGAATGCTGGATCATGGAGTATTGAAACTAAAAATAAAAAATTCATAGACAATAAGGAATTTAGAGGTGCTAAACTATATGAGAATATTAAGAAGTGGGTACTTACTGAAGAAAAATTACAGGAAAATGGTTTTCCTAGACCCCATGCGTCTGGTGAAAAAGGAAGAGCTATAATATATGGTCAAAATAAACAGAAACCTCCAGTGGGTTTCATAAGAACATGTTGTAGATGTAAGAAAAGTTATACTGTTAATAAAAAAGGTTTTCCTGCTGTAATGGAAGAGTGCATTTATCATCCAAATAATAAGTACAGGGTTCGAGGCGAAGCGAAATACCAGTGCTGCAGCCAGGATGCAAGCTCTGATGGATGCTGTGTTGCTCCAACTCATGTTTATGAATATGTAGACTTTGAGAACCTAAAAGGATATGTAAAAACTTTACCACCAGAAAGGACAATGGAAACTTATGGGGTTTATTCCCTAGATTGTGAGATGTGTTACACAACTCAAGGCCTTGACCTAACAAGAGTGACAGTTATAGATTCCGATTGTAAAGTTGTATATGAGACTCTTATAAAACCTCTACATCCCATAATTGATTATAATACAAGGTATTCAGGGATAACTGAAGAGCAGATGGCCAATGTAAAGACAACATTGTTAGATGTTCAGGCTACATTGTTAACTATGTTTAATAGCAAGACTATTTTAATAGGGCACAGTTTGGAGTCTGATTTCAAAGCTTTAAAACTGATTCATGACACAGTAATAGATACCAGTGTTTTATATCCTCATAAAATGGGACCTCCTTATAAAAGGGCTCTTAGAAATTTGTCTTCTGAACATTTAAAAAAAATAATTCAAAACTCCATAGATGGACACGACAGTGCTGAAGATGCAACAGTGTGCATGGAACTTATTCATTATAAACTAAAAGAGGACTTGAAAACTAGGTGATAAAAGATCTAACTGCTAACACCTACCTAGAACTATGATATCTAAAAGTGTCTACAATAATTAAACTACCTACCTATGTATACTTTAAATATTTTTTTATTGTTAAATCATTAAAGACAGCTTAACTTATAAAATAACTTGTAAGGATCAAACAGGTTTAGTTATCCATTTACCTAACTTATTTACAATAAATGATTGATTATGTATGTGTGTGTAGATTTATCAAATAAGAATGTGTACATACCTGCCTTATTTAATTTTTCATATTAAATGTATTTTTATGATAATAACAGCTTTAATTTATTCTGATACTCCATGGGTTATATCCACATAGGTTTTTATTTCTTTTTTAAAATTTACCGTCATGAGCCTTCTCTAGCCGATTCATGACCGTGGTCTTAAATCTAAACTTCTATGAGGGGCCGCATACAAAACGCAAATGGCGCGACAGTCGTGCCACGTGCCCCGCTTATTACTGGCACACCTAGAGTGCCATAGGCCGTAAGTTAAGATTTAAGCTCGTTTTCGCCAGTTTAGGGCTGCTGGTGGCATTTCGTGTTAAAATCGTGTAGTGTTTTGCGTAATTAATTGTTTGAATAATTCAAAATGTACTCTAACACGGTTAAGAAGCAGAAAAGTAAGTTTTTAAAAAAATTACCAGGGGTCGTAAACATTCTGTCAACTTTCTATTAGGTACTTTTTTATATAGTGTTTTAGGGAATGTGTTTTTTTCCCGAAAAAATAAATACAAGAGAAAACCAAATTAATTTTGGGGTTTGATCCCTAGAGAAGATTACTGTGCCAACAATAATAATAAGTTTATCATAGGTACATTAAGGTTAATTTTGAATATACTTATCATGTACATTCAAGTTCATTAATATTTAAAACTCTCAGGCCAAAGAAACAGATTGATGACAACTATAAGCATCATTAATATATGGTTAAGATTGATTACATTAATATGACTACAAAAATAATGAAGTATATTTTTTATAATTGTTTTATGTAATTTTGGTAAATAACGTATAGCTCAAGCAGTAAAGGCGAGAGCTTACAAGACCAAGTCCTAGGTTCGGAAACGGATCGATACATTTCATATCAAACACTAAAAGTTTAAAATTTAAAACACTAAAATTTTTATAAACGTCACATTGATTTTACTTAGTTTTATTTCATGATAAAGAAAAAAATAAAAATCATATATTTTTTTACAACTAAAGCTTTATCTAAACCCACCGCGATTGGGACCATTTCTCGCGGAGAAATGCATTAACGCACCGTGGTCGGGGGCGTGTGTGGGACACGCCCACCAGGGCAATTGACATGTCGCCCGTGGCGCTTCTTCCTCGCCTTTGTGGTGGAGTCGTGAGACTAAGCCCGAAGGCCACAACTCCACCGGCGATCGAGGGGGCCTGTGGCGGCGACCAGGAGCGCCCAATCGTTCCCACACGTCGACGGCAGATGTCTATGTCCGCTGGCCACCACCAAGTCGTGATGGCGCCTTCTCCTGCCCCTTCGATGTCTGCGGTGCGGGGACGCAAGGGGATCCTAACGTGACATCACGTCCTCGCAGAAAGAGGCCACCGCGACCTAGACCTATACCCAGACCTAGACCCATATACCACGCTGGGCAGTGAGAGGTCTGGGCCCACGGACGCGAAGGCCCTGCTCAACCCAGGCCGAACATTCAGCCAGGGTATGCTGCGCCGTATAGTCCGGCGCGCCACGGTGGTGGCTCACAATTTTTTATTCGCATAATTAAAAAACGCTGCTTAACTACAGGTAATCGATGCTTTATGACTTACAAGCGATCCGCCCACGCTTCGCAATGGTGTAATTTTGGCCGACTTGCTCCCAAAATATTGAATTTTGGCTGAATTAAAAAACCTTTTCTTATTGTTCTTTGTTTACAAATTTAAATGAATAAATTCCCTAAAAGGTGGCGTAAACCGCATTAAAATCTGTTGTGTGGTTTAGGAGGACTTATACTATGTAATGAAGTAATTTTTTTTAAGATGATAGCCGTTTTGTTAGCGAAATGATTGTTTTAGAGATTAATTTTCATTAACGTTAGTAGTTTTTAAGATAGGTTGTAGAACTAAAATAAATGTTATTTTTTATTTCTACAGCCTCTAAAAGTCAAGGATGCAATTTTGATTCCCTAAAAAATGGATTTGTATCAGTATTATTTCTATTTAGGGAAAGCAATGATTAGCAGCAACTATATGATTCGAAAGGCATACTATTCATCTAAGTTGAGGCGAAAAATCACGAGCGTACACCAAACAATTTGGCTGGATTTTCAAATTACATTCATGAATCTGTTTTTTTTTTAAATCTCGATATCTCAAATATCTTTAAAATAACTAAATATTGCTGAACGTACCTACATGGGGTTAAATTTGTAGGTATTGAGGTTCCCTACCCCTGGACTACTGTTGATCCACCATGCCAGTTACACCGTGTATATTAATGAACTTAACTGTACATAAATATCTACAGGTACTATTGTTGTGCGTATTGCGAAAACATACATATTTCTATATATGTCACCTATTTTCCTATCTCTCATCAACAAGTCACAATAATGTTTTTATGTCAAAATGATACGTCGGATAGGTTCATAGCTCATAGTAGTTACAAGGCTAGGTAACAAATTTGCAGCAGGCGAAGCAGCGGGCAAAGCGCTTGTATTTTCATAAATTAAAAAATGTTTACAACCCCTGGAATCATAGAATAAGGGCATTAAACACGAAACCAACCTATTGAGGGAAACCTCTGTTTAATTTTGGAAATATTATATATATAACTCTTAAAATAACTATTTTTTGGCTGATTTTAGTTTTTAATTTGTTGGCACGACTCTCGCGCCACTGGCCCCTTATGAATATTTAGCTTGGCACGCCTGGCGTGCCAGTGGCCACGAATCGGCTAGATTAGTACTCCAGCAAATACCTATCTCCAAAAAAAGTGATTCCAAAAATACACCTACGCATACGCAAGAAACTCCAAAATTTATGGGATTTATAGCTACAATATTTACTATGATGAATTCTATGAGAGGGGTAAAAGAAAAATAGCTTGATAAAACTGAAAATAATATTTACTAGAAGACAAAATATTACACATACATAAACGTCTTAGAAATATGCAAGACTTTACCAACTATTTACCATTCAAAAAACAAAACAACTGCTACACTTATCCATTGGGACATCTTCTAAGTTATAAGGTACTTAGAATTTGTGCAGCAGATAAAAAAGGTGCTACCATCTGTGACATTAGAAAAGCGAATATACTAAGACTTGTACTATTTCTAGGTAATCATTGTTTTTCCAAAGTAAGAAATACATAATGGTCTTTTCTAAAAACATATTTCTTATCAGAATGGTAATAAAAAAATGTATCATTCATAGTGTTGAAAGGTAACTAAAAAAGGGCAAAAACAAATGTCTTCCATGTTATATTTTTTTATAAGGTCATCAGGTGTTTGTGGTTACTCAGCACCTTTAAAATGTTTTAATCACATTTATTATTACAAGATTTTACTGAATAAAATTTAATACACATAGATAGACCCTGCAAATAAATAACAAATAATGCATTCACCTAATTCACAGCAGTTTTAATTTTAGTTATTGTTACTTGTTACCAATTTTAAGACTATTGGTTACTAGTACAGTACTTAGAATTTATAATTGCACAAACACATGCATATTACAATTTAGATCTGCATACATAGGACATCTGGATGGTATTTTTTGTAGTTGGAATTGGCAATAACAACCAACACAATCTTCTGTTATCCCAATGAATATCCGCAGAGGTGTTGGCTAGTGAAGTGTTTGACACATTATCCACAAAGTATGAGATCTGTTCTATTCCCTGCTAGTCAATAAATGATTGTTCTACACAAGCTTTTACCCGTTTTTCATATTCTCGTCGGTTTTCTTTATAAAGTTGTGCTGCCATTGAGTTTGCTGGTGAATTAGGGTTAGGATCACTGAGTAATGACTGAAAAACAAAACATTAAAATTAGGTAAAATATTTTTAAGGTGATAAAAAAAAGTATTAAAGAAAAAGTAAAGTTTTTGTTTATGTTACAAGGTGTATATGTTTTACCTGTATAGATGTTAAAATTGCAGAGACATCATATGTAGGGCTCCATCTGTTCTGCAAAATATCTAAGCAAATGCCACCATCAGCATATACGTTGGGATGAAACATTTTCGACACAAATCTCACTGTAGGAGGTTTGTTTGGATATTCTTCCGTAAATTCTATGGTAAGCTTGAAAGTACCATCTTCAAAGGGAGTATCATGAGGTCCAAAAATAACAGCATTCCATATCATAATATTGTTATCTGTGGGTGCCCCAGATACACCAGTAGGCGGGTCTTCTTGTAAACTGGAAAATATTAGTGGAATCATATTAGAATAACCTTTATCTGTCATTACTGTTTATGATAAATGCATTTAATTTTATCTACAACATTTCTTTCATTTTCAGTATATATTTTTTAGGATTTTCTCACTTTATGGTTAAAGTATCAAACAAAGCCTTTTTTGTATCAAGGATATAAAACACAAGGTGAATGTATGATTACAGTTAAGGCATAAAACAAATGTAAAGTTCCTAAAGGGAATGTTTTAAATATAATTTGGGTCTTCAGCATTGTCAATTATTCAGGTTGTTTTAGAAAACGCATAGCAGTAAATCTGTTAACCTGGTTTCTGTACTAACAATGACCTACGCGCAACGGCGCGACGTCTGTGTCTCTGTTGCGAAGCTGGCATTGTACAACGGGTTTCTGTCTTTTCTATCGCGGTCAATGGTTATACTCAACACCATAAATGATGATGAAAAAAATTAACGAATGCTAAGGAGATCGATGGAATCGACCGTGATGTAATTTGATGAATCAGCACTCTAGTTCTTTTATGGCAACGGTTTAAAGGGAAGATGTAAGAAGGGTGATGAGTTATTACCAAGTAAATGCTGATGAACAATACTAACCGTTTGAAATCCCTCATCAAGCGTCTTCGGGCAGGAGTTGACATTTTGATTTCACGCACTTACGGATACGAAAATCCGAACAAACAAGCAGTTTCTATTTTAGTACTTTGTACGTCACCAAAGTTTTTATCACAATATGGTAAAAGTTTGTTGGTTATTGCTTCGGGTGTATTGTTTCTTTAATTTAGGTCGTTGAAAATATCGTCACGGCCAGTGAGTTGGATCCTTTTTATTAGCATTAAATTCGCGAACGAATTTGTGTTGTAGAATGAAAGGACACAATCATAGATAAGACACAATCAAAGAGTGAGTGAGTGTGAGTGAGTGAGCATATTTTTATTAAGTTGGTTTGCTTGGACTAACTTCACACAGTTTCTTTTAGTTTATGATTTTTTTTTTTTTTTTTGGTTCATTTATTCCATAAAGGATTAGTTTATGATTTGATTGATAAGTTTAGTTTTTTTATATATAACCACACTATTTATCAATAGTGTATTGAGTGCCATTTACTGATTTAAATTTATTTTTAAAAAAATATATGTTTGAACGATGGTCTTCATACTTAACTACCTCTAGAAATATTAAAGGTAAATGGCTGGCTGCTATTCAACCAGTGCCTTCAACGCAGGCCTGGTTTGAAAAAGAAAATGTTTATTTTGGTAGAGATTTTATTTCTACCCTTAGTAGATTGCGAATTGGCCACTGTAAATTCCCATCTCATTTGTATCGTTTAAAATTAATTGATAATGCTTCTTGTGTATATTGTAATGAAAAAAATTGTTCTTTAGATCATTTATTTTTTAACTGTCCGCAATTCAATATACAACGTTTACTTTTGATTTGTGAAATTCAAGATATAAATAAATCAAATATTGTACCCACTGACGTCCAGGAACTTCTTAAAAATCATAGTTTGTATAATAGTATTTTCCATTTTGTTATTAATTCGTTTGGTTCTCTTTAAAGTTTTACTATGTTTTTTGTTTCTTATGTAATTTGTTTAATTTTCTATTTTGTATAATTTGTGTTGCTTTTACTTGTATATTTTAGCTTTAAGCTGATGGCCTTGTAAACCAATGCTTTAAATAAAGAAAAAAAAAAAATTGTGTGTTGACACTGACAGTTGGCACTTGACAGTGACGCATAAGCGAAGGTAAATAAATAAATGGGATCGCAGATTGTTTCCTATTTTTAGAGCAAAAAGTAATTAATACCTTAGAAATGAGCCAAGGCAATAAAAAAATTGCTTTTAATACATCCACCGTAAGTAATCTTGTGAAGATATAATTTTTATTTGTAAATTATAACCATGAATGAATTCAGTAAAAGAAGATATGTTTTTTTAGCTTTTTAGTTTAAAAGCTGAATTACTTAGAAAGCAAGAAGAAGTTTCAGAGAAAAAACGGCTACCCCAACATAAGGTAGAGCTTCACAAACCCTCACCTGCCAAGAGTTTAGACAAAGATGACAGCACACCAGATAAAAAGACTTTGAAGGATAATTTAAAAGTGGTTGACACTGAGGAGTTCGAAGCATGTAGAAAAGCCAAGTAAGGAAATCTTCCTACTGTGTATAACCAAAATGTAGAGATACAAACATTCATTCAAGAACCATTACTTTTTAACAAGTTCTATTCTTAAAATTTTATGCTTCACTAACATTGACATCAAATTTTCACTTAAGAGGTATCCTAAGTGAAAATTTGATGTCAATGATACCATGTAAGGCAAGTATTGCTCATGTCTTATGCCAGCTGTAGAGAATTCAGTTTTTTGATAAAAAATAGCTTATCTTCTTTTTCTTTAATGTATGTTATATTTCCTTTTTAGACTAGCTCTTGAAAGAAAAGCAGAGCTTTACGATCATTTGTCAGATAGTCATGGTAACTCAAAGTTAGCTAGTAGATTCTTAGTTGATTTTGATACCAAGAAAAGAGAAGTACCTGGACTGGCAGAACTGGAGCCTGAACCCGAGGTTGGACCATACATTCCTGAAAGTGATGGGAATTATGAGGATCATGATGATGAGTGGTGAGTGAACTTCCATAAATAACCAAGATTGAGGATTGGTTTAAGAAGTATTTAAAAGGTTTAATATAAAGGACTAGTAATCATGTTACTTATACATACATATAGAAATTAAAATTAATCAAGGTTAAAATTGTTGTAAGACATAGAAAATAGTTATAAATAAAAATATTTTTCCAGGACTGAATTCACAGACTGCCTGGGAAGGACTCGGAAATGTTTAAAGACTGATGTAGAGTTCTTCATGAAGAAAGATCAGGAATTGCTTCGTTCTAGAAAGACAAATGATACTGACTCATCAAATGCTGATATTGTTAGTAAATATTTTGTTTATATCTTAATTAAAATATTTTTGTATGCACCAATTTATTGATCAATTTACAATCTGTTAAATTTTATTTCTTCATTTATCTCTGGGTTTATTTTGACTATGGAGCTATTATATGCTGTAACCTCATATAAATAAAGCTTTGTTTTGATATTAAATAAGATGTCTCAGAAGTCACAAAGAAGAATTGACTAACACTATCTCAAACTCTAACTATTGGTTTTATGAAGAATTTAAAGTAAAGCCATAAAATATTTATTTATATGGTCAAATACTTGTAAACAACATACTTTAATTATACTCAACTTCGAACTCTTAATTAAAAAAAAATATGTTATTCAATTTTTAAGGATTCCTTATTATTATTGTTGGGCTTGGTATGCTATATAATTTTTCATATTTTATGTTTTGTTCAGGAGAGCAAGAAATCTGAGAAACCATTCCTAGTGCAGAAAACGAATGACTACCTGCAAACATTGCGCCAGAAATGGGAGGAGAAGGAAAAGGATTTACTGGCCAAAGACAAGGATATACATTACCAAGACCTGCTGTTCGATGGTAAAATTTATATCTACTTCCTTTATTATATTTTCATATTGTTGTGAGTCGTATATTTGTTATTGTTGTGAGTCGCAAATCTGATTGAACAACTTAACATATAAATACGCTTTACGCTGGTACCTCGTCTAAGTTAAATTTGGAATTACAAAAATTTGACGGCCTTGTTAAATCTGCTTTAAAGAAATATTTTCGTAGTACATTGTATTTAAGTTAATAGAACTGTTAGCGCACGCAGGTAAAGCAACGCTGTAGTGCATTTTCTTCTGTTTTGTTTTACTAATACTATTAGTTAATTAATTATTTTATAATTTCTATATGAACATAGGAATTGAACATGACCTGTGTTCCTTATCGAGTAGCCGCACAATTAATTTTTGTTATTAGATCTAGTAGTTTGACTCTAACCAATATTTTCAATAGAAATCAACAAACAAACATTATAAAAGCAACCAATTTTCCCCAACAATTAATTTGTAATCAACAGAGGCCCGTATCCACGGCGTGGGCTACTACGCCTTCAGCACCGACGAGGACGAGCGCCGGAAGCAGATGGAAGAGCTGATGAAGAGCCACCAGGAGACGGTGGCTGCCCAGCGGAAGACCGAGGAGATGAGGAGGAGCCAGGAGGAGCTGCTGGCGGCGAGGGTGGCGGCCACGCGCGCGCGGCGCCGGGCCCGGGCCGGACTGCCGCCCGAGGAACCTAAAGGTTACTTGATGCTTTCTTTTTAAAAGTAGAATATTATCATTACATACTGGTAGGAAAATTCCTCCAAATCAATACTGGCGGGTTGAGTGGACTGTATTTTAATTAATTAAATATTATAAGACACGGAATGTGGCAATCTGGCTGAAATAAAAAGAAATTGGAACAATCTGGGACTTACTTGAAAAGTTCAGGCACCACGTGTATGAAGATTATAAAAGTTCGTTTCTACTATAAATCAGCACAAATCCAATGTCCATGGGTTAGATATCACTGCAGTGTTCACATTCACACGGTTTTTGATAGTAATTGACGTAATTAACACCAAATATAATTAAAAAGGGCGCACACAGAGTTACTCGGCAGACATATTTTTTGCAACAACAAAATGCGTCTCCAGTGCATTAGAAACGCATAGGTGTGCGAGCGAGATGCCCAGATTGAGGTTTGGGAATAAAGGAGAGAAATAACCACCATGCCCCCCGCCTTAAAGGTACCCCTTTAAAAGAGCATAATAAATATATACACATATAACCTAATTAATATATATGTATATAGGAAAAGAACACACAGCTAAAATAAATGCTGTGCGCTTAAACAAAGCTAACACTAAAACTTAACTAGCTAGTAGCTACCTCACCTACTGCGCGGGCAGAGGAGAGAGTTTGACGACAGGTCGTCTGTACGTGCTACTCGAAGTACGGACCTCTACCACTCGAGTAACACCGTCTTTACCGGGAAAGAGTTTGGTTATAACACCTAAAGGCCAATGTAGTGGCGGTGAGTTCTCCATATTTACTAAAACAATTGTACCTACAGTGAGCGTACTAGAAGAAGTATTCCATTTTTCGCGCGTTTGTAAATTATGAAGATACTCTACTTTAAAGCGCTTCCAAAACGATTGAACGAGTGAGTCCATTAACGAAAAACGCGTCAATAAACTCGCCGAGTCTGTATTAACATTGGGTGCTGGCAAAAATTGCAGCGGTACAGTATGTAAGAAATGTGCCGGTGTCAGTGCAGAGGGCTCTGACGGGTCACTACTTAGGACACTTAGAGGGCGACTGTTGAGTACGGCTTCAATTTGAGTAAGTACTGTTAACATCTCCTCAAAGGTCAAAATTTGTTTACCTATGACGCGAAATAAAAGCGATTTAACACTTTTTATGTTAGATTCCCATATGCCGCCGAAATGACTTGCCGTGGGAGGATTCATATGCCACGTTATACGGTTATTTGCAAGTTCGCTTGAAAAACATTGGAAATATTCGTCGGTACATAAAAACGAATAAAGTTCGTTTAAATATGCCTTTGACGCAATAAAATTCGTACCATTGTCGCTATATAAAAACTTGCAAGGACCTCGTCTTGATAAAAATCTTTTAAACGCGTCAAGAAACGTCGCGGAACTTAAATCTGAAGCTAATTCCAAATGAATAGCTTTGGTAACTAAACAGATAAATATACATAGATAAGACTTTTGGCTACGAACGCCGCGCTTTCTAGTTAAAGTTATATATAAAGGGCCCGCATAATCGACACCTGTGTGTGTAAATGCCTTAATAGACTGATCGACTCGACACTGAGGTAAATCGGCCATGGCGGGAAATATCTGCTTGGGTTTAAGACGAAAACATTTAATACATTCGCGTATTCGTTTTTTAATAGAACGCAAACCAGATAAAATCCAAAATCGTTGTCTTATAATTGAAAGTAACAATTGCGGTCCTGCGTGACAATTTACGCGGTGATAATGATCAATTATAAGATCTATAATATGACCTTTCTTAGGTAACAATATGGGGTGTTTCTGTGAGAACTCTAAAGACGCATTTTCTAGCCTACCACCAACACGTACGATGTTATCTGCCAAAAAGGGGGATAATTTACGCAGTGTAGGGGAGCATTGATTTCCCTTTTCAAGAATTTTAATATCATTAAAGAAATGTTTTGTTTGGAGTGCTCTCACTATAGCAAGCTCAGCTACTTCTAAACTATTAGCGGAAATGACATTATCGCGAGGTAAAAATTTAATAAATCTCAAGAAATAAACCGTAGCTCTCAACAACTTCATCCAGGAGGAAAACCTCTCAGATAACTGAAGTAACGGATGAACATCGTTATGGCAAGTAACTACGTGAGAAACTGTTTTTGACTCTGGTAGACTTTTGGACGACGGAACAAATTTTTCTATAGACCATTGACTTACGGGTAAAGATGCCCATGGTGGACCTGAAAACCAAAGCTGATTATCGACTATTTGGGACGGTCGAAGTCCACGGGAAATGAAATCAGCGGGATTTTCTTTTCCTGCAATGTGAAACAAATTCTCAGTCGAAACAAGTGTTTGAAACTGTGAAATACGATTGGCAACATAGGTATTAAACCTATGTGGGGAAGAAGTCACCCAACATAAAGCGACAACCGAATCAGAGAATATAAAAACATTGTCTACGCAGTGTCGGTCACTGACGGAGTCATAAACGGTACGGACTAGTTTAGCTAATAAAACTAGTGCGTTGAGCTCGAGGCGAGCTAAAGTAACAACCTTCGATGGGGATGAAACCCGAGACTTGGAGCAAACCAAAGACACTAATGGTTTGTTGTCTCCATTTTGAACATGCAAATAGATAACACAACCATAAGCTTTTTCACTTGCATCGGCAAATGCTAGCAAGGAAACCTTCGAGTCTTTAACTATTCCCATATGTCGGGGAAATCTAAGTTGCGAAATTAAGGGCAACTCGGAAATATATGACTGCCACATACTTGAAATGTGGGCAGGTGACGGTTCATCCCATGAATTTTTTAAAAGCCAAAGTTCTTTAATAAGTAACTTAGCAAAAAGTATGACTGGTCCGACAAGACCAAGAACATCATACAGTCTAGCGGTAACAGATAAGATAGCACGCTTAGTGCATATAGGTAGAGGTTGGGAAATTAAAAAATAAAACTCATCCGTTGCTGGAAGCCATCGAAGTCCCAATATTTTAAAAACATTGTCGTCGTCAAAAGATATTGATTCTGACTGCCTGTGAGAGGCTGGTATGTGACTTAACAATTCTGGCGAATTGCTAGTCCATTTTACCAGGTCGAAACCTCCGGACTTAAACAGTTGTATCAGCTGAGTAGCTGTCACTACGGCTTCATGCAAAGATGAAGCGGAGGAAGCCAGGTCATCCATATACACATCTCTCTCCAGGGTAGCGGCGGCGAGAGGGAACTTCTCTCTCTCACGAGCTGCCAGCTCGCGGAGAGTGCGGAGCGCCAAGAATGGCGACGAGCGGAGCCCAAATGTAACCCGTGTGAACTCATAGGTATCTAGGGTATCACTACGGGAAAAACGGTATAAAATCCGTTGAAATTTGCGGTGTTCGGGATGAACAAAGATGCATAAATACATTTGCCTTACATCGGCAAAAAAGGCGATTTGAAAATAGCGAACATTTAATAAAATATGAAAAATCTCAGTTTGTAGGTTGCACCCTGAGTGCAAAATGTCATTTAAGGAAACGTTTGAGTCTGTGGCGGCGCTGCCGTCGAGAACGATGCGCAGGCGCGTAGTTGACTTGTCGTTACGTATTACCGGGTGATGCGGGAGGTAGAAACCTGAAGAAATGCACTCGTCACCTTGCGGTACTTTTAAAAGAATGCCTTGCGAGATGTAATCCTGAATAACATCGTCATACATTTTACGAAGTTCTGGAGATTTTACAAACTTTTTCTCTAAAAACATAAAACGACGTTTAGCAGACACGAAAGAATCACCTAAATTATCGGAACTTTCCTTGAAAGGAAGCGATACAACAAAAGTCCCATCGTCATTGCGAGTAGTGGTGGAAGTGTAAATCTTTTCACATTCCGACTCCTCGGGGCTCAAAAACTTCTTCTCAGGTAACTCTTCTACTGCCCAAAACTTCTGCAAAGTCTGATCCAGCGGGTCACACGTAAAAGTGCAAAAAGCGCGGGAAATTAAATTCGATGAAAAAGCGACAGGTGCGTCACCCATGATCACGTAGCCTAAGGTAGTATGCAGTGCGGAGGGAACATTATTACTACCTAGAACCTTGTCTGAAAGTAAAATGTTACAAAATAAATTCACGCCTAACAATAAGTCAATAGGACCGGGATTTGAAAACTCGTCGTCAGCTAGCGGTAAGTTTTTTATCAATTGAGATAACGCCGACTTGTTTACATGTGCGTCGGGCAGCTGTGACGTAATCCTTTCTACTACTAACGGTCGAATGTTGTACACCTGACTATTGTCAAAACGAGAAGTGAATCGCACAGGTGTGACACCGTGGATTGTTTGCGGAGAACCTCCTATACCTTGCACCTCCTTGAAGCGGTGTTCCTTAGAAATTGACAAGGATAAGCGTTGGCAACATTGTAAAGAAATATAATCACTTTGAGAGCCGGGATCAATCAAACATCTCAAAAAGTGTTCGTGGTTGTGTTTGTCAACAACTCTTATCTTAGCGGTACCTAACAAAGTGATAGTAGCGGGGCCGTGTCGATCGCGGTGATCGCGCGACACAGAACAAAAGGATGCATGGTTAGCATTCGTTAGCGGGGTTGAGAATGCAACACTCGGAGCGACGGAGCGGTCCGCGTGCGCGCTAGCGGGGGACTCAACTTGTGAATCACAAATATCATTGGCGGACGCTGGCGCCAAAGTAGGGTCAGCAGAAAAAGTATCAAAATTAGCGGTTGTAGAAATATTACATTGTTGTTTATTTAAAATATTGAAATGCAAAAATGAGTGATGTCTAAGAGAACAAAAATTACAATTACGATTCGAAGTGCATACCGAAGTTTTGTGTTTAACACTTAAACAATTATGACAAAAAGGATGTCCTTTCATAAAACTATACCTTTGCTGAGGTGTCATTTTCATAAACGAAGTACATTGAAACAAGTGTTCGTGAAAAGCACGCTTACATAAAACACAATTGGAATTACTGTTGGAATTACTATCGGTGTTCACAAATGTTTTTGTTGACCGTACGTTAGAAGAACTTCGATTACGGTTTTTAAAGGGAACTAATTCGGAACAGTTGACATTACGTGTCAACACCTTTGTTTGTTCTCTCAAAAACTCAAGAAGATTCTTATACTTAGGTATTTTATCCTTCCGATAAGTAATTTCAAACAGCTTGACCGTATCGCGATCTAAACGCTGAAGCGCGAGATGTAAAAACACAAAATCTAGCAAATCGTCAAGTTTCAACTGCTTTAAAGCTTCAACTGAGGAATTAAAATTATTAATGAAAGAATCTAGTCCGGTAGCACTGTTCAAAGTTAATGGTTTAAAATCTAATAGTTTGTTGAGGTACGCGCAGGCAAGAGAGCGAGGGTCATCGAACTTCTGTACTAGGGCATTCCAAGTAAGAACATAATTTTCAGCGGTAGGTGGCAACCCAGCACAGATAGCTGACGCCGTGTCCGTCAGTTTACCTACTAAATAAAATACCTTCTCACTATCAGTTAGCGAAGTGTTCTCATGAACCATACTTTTGAATTGAGCATAAAACAATGGCCAATTCTTGACATCACCATTAAAAGAAATAAGATCAATAGGGGGAAGCCTATGATTCGATTTAACGAAAGAGGAAGCATTATGCGAGGATTGCGGGGTCGGTTGTAAGCGCGACTGTACTCCCTTAACAAAACAATACATATCTTCGAAGGCAAACCAAGAATTATAATTAACTTTATAAGTAGGTTCTAGTTTTAACGATAAAGAATTATAGTCATCTAATATCTGTTCAAACTTAGTGCGTATTTCATCAACGTTCCTAACTTGATTAAGAAAAACTTCGCGATTTGTATCTTCCGGCTTAGATAAGTCGTATAACTGCTGCATACGCTGAAAATATAAATCACGTTTAGACTTCAAAATAGTTAACTCTGGTTGCTCGATACACTCCACAAACTGCTCCTCCGCCTTAGACTTCGGCATATTTTAAATAATTATTTGCGGGAAAAAATATAAAAATTGCGGTAAATATAGATTATCGAAAATAGCGGGTGGAAACGTGAAAACGTTCAAAAAACAAACTTGCGGAATCCTAAAAACAAATACTTCGCGGGAAATAAACTACTTCGCGGTTAGGATATAAAAAACTTAAACTTTCGTTCGCGGTAGTACCTACCTACAAACAAACAACGTTGAGGTAGAAAAATAATTACCCAAAATCAAAAACTTCGTTCGCGGGGGAAAAAAACTTCGTTCGTGGGTAAACCTGGTAAAATTACCAACTTCACTTCGCGGCAAGAATAAATGTAAACTCCTCCTTACGTTCGCGGGTTTAAAGAAAAAATATAAACAATCAAAAGTCAAAAGACTTTACGATCGAAAATACAACTAGCGGTTAAATATAAAATATAATCTCCTTCTTACGTTCGCGGGTTCAAAAAATATGTAAAAACAATCGATAGCTAAAACTATACGATCAAAAATAGCGGTAAAATAAAATAAAAATGGTTGGTTGCAAAAAATACGTGGCCGTTGTAACTTGTGAGTACCTAACTCGACTAATACCGAGCGCACCCGAAGTATCACGAAACTTGAGCGCGATGTCGATTACGGTTGGAAGCACTGCGTGCGTGCCACACGTTATGTTACGAATCAAAAACCTACCTACAACGATTAATAAAATAAATACCCTACTTGAAGCTTCGCGATGAAATGGAATACTCGAACTAATTTTATAAATTTTAAAAATATCTTATTAGAACCTTGTTTCTAGCTAATAATAGAATAACTCACGCTGCCGTAGTATCTTGCGGGTTAGAAAAAATGAGAAGTAGTTGCTTAAAAACAAACTAATTCCCGATATACGGTTTTGTTGAACATTCAATAGCATAGAATTTACTGGAACTTGATATACTTATTAGCGGAAATCCAAAGTACATAAAAATACTTAGATATAAGATAAATACATACGATATCTATGTAAATGGGTACCTCTAAAAACGTTGGTGGCGTAATATTACGTTTTTGTGAAAAACTACGAAATTTAGTATGAATAAAACCGAGAAAAGGTACTAATCCGGTTCGATTAGGACCAAAAAAAAGAGATGGTAGGAAAATTCCTCCAAATCAATACTGGCGGGTTGAGTGGACTGTATTTTAATTAATTAAATATTATAAGACACGGAATGTGGCAATCTGGCTGAAATAAAAAGAAATTGGAACAATCTGGGACTTACTTGAAAAGTTCAGGCACCACGTGTATGAAGATTATAAAAGTTCGTTTCTACTATAAATCAGCACAAATCCAATGTCCATGGGTTAGATATCACTGCAGTGTTCACATTCACACGGTTTTTGATAGTAATTGACGTAATTAACACCAAATATAATTAAAAAGGGCGCACACAGAGTTACTCGGCAGACATATTTTTTGCAACAACAAAATGCGTCTCCAGTGCATTAGAAACGCATAGGTGTGCGAGCGAGATGCCCAGATTGAGGTTTGGGAATAAAGGAGAGGGAAAGAATGATGGGTTTTAAGATTGCCACATTAACAATAAAAAATAGCCAAAAAATAACCACCACATACTATAAATCCAAGTCGCTAATTCTGTCTGTTTGTATGTTTGGCTGCTAACTCCTAAACCAGTTAAGGGATTTTAATGCGGTTTGCACCATCCTTTAGGTATTTTTTTCATTTAAATTTATAAATAAATAACAATCGGAAAGTTTTTTAAAGTTAGCCAAAAATCAATGTTTCGTAAGCAAGTAGGCCAAAATTATACCATTGCGAAGCGTGGGCGGGTCGCTGGTTAAGCTATATTATTGTGTGGGTCTGTTTGTTAGTGTATTAGCTTGCTTCTTTGGAAGAGGTTCTGTTTTCACCATCATGTAGTTAGTTATTCAGAAAAATTTCCTACAAATAATTCCAGAAGTCATTAATATAAGAATAGGTCAATGAGCTACAAAAATAAAATTAAAATATATTTATATGCTTAAATAAAGATAAAAGTGAATTTATATTTTTCTAATCTTTATTCCAGATGATCGACAAGAGTTTACAGAAAAACTGCTACAAATGCTTCAACAACAACGAGATGAAGCAGAAAATAAAGCTAAAGAAAAAGAAAGAAAGATTCGCGAAAAGGAAGAGGAAGAGAGACAGAAGCTACGAGAAGCTCACGTTCGTGATTGGGATATCGGTAAAGAAGGCGTTGAAGAAAAAGTTAAGAAATTCAGAGAAATGACTCAAGAAGAATATGTAGAACAACAACGAAGCAAAAGGATTGACGAATTTGCTCCAATGCAAGCTGCATCTAGTAGTAAATCTAACTATTCTTTTGATGATAGCGGCAATAAAGTTAACACGGCATTTGAAAGCAATAAAAATTGGGGAGATGTTCGACCAAGGCCAAACACTCCACCACCGCCGCTAATAGATTGGGAAGATATAAAAGGAATACATTTTTCAACAACAAAGAAACCACAAAAACAAGTCAAATACAAAAACTTTGTTACGGAAACAGAGACAGAACCTACGCCTATAGTTAATGAGCTTAGTGACGAAGACGATACAGTAGAAGAAAGACATCATAATGGTAAAAGGAAAAGTAATAATCAAACTGAAATAGCCCCACCACCAACATACGATTATTATGGACCCATTCCTAAACACTTCAAATCTAAAAAACCATTTGAATCAGACATTAGAGAGGCCTATGCACAAGGAGCTAAAAGCTTAGAAACTAAATCAAATGACATTAAACTACCCAGTCATTATGATTTTACGTTTGATTAGCAGTATGACAGTGCTATGTGTATTGAATTATTAAAAAAGGAAATAAATAGTATGATATCTGTATTTTCTCTTATATTTGGTTATAAAAATCTACACAATCCGTGTATTCTAATATCACATTAAATGAACACTACAGACATATAACATTTAGAGATCAAGGCATCTGTGGTAAGTTGCTAAATTACGTTACATTTATGAACATGAATACATTATTATCCATTTGACTAGTAAGAAAAAGTGTAAATATATACCTACGGCACTACTTTTAGGCGGTTCAGTTGGTGCAATCGTTGTTTCTGTTAAAGTGGTTGTAGTTTCAACCTTTGTGGCGTTAGTAGGTTGTACCATCTTCGTAGTTTTGGGATCAGAATTATTTTTCTTTTCTAATGATTCTGGCGATGTCATTTTAGCGATTGGTTTTACATTAGCCTCAGTTTTCATAGTTGTAGCTATTTCGTTTTGCTTCATATTATCTTTTTTATCCTTACCTTCGATACTATCTTTGGTGGTTTCTTTAGAAGATGTGCTATGGGTAGTGGCTGTTTCAATTGCTTTTATTTCCTTGGAAGGTTGATCAGCCTGCATGCCTTGTCTCGGCTCACTTTTGTTCATTTCGACTGGTTGAGAGGTTGGTTCTTTCAACTCTTGAATCGGTTGATCAGATTGCATCTCTTGTGCAAGTTGGTCAGGTTTCATCTCTTGTGGTAGTTGGTCAGGTTGCATCTCTCGGGCAGGTTGCTCAGGTTTCTTTTCTATGACAGGTTGATCAGATTGCATTCCTTGCTTCGGGACACTTTTATTTACATCAACCGGTTGCGTGGTTGCAGCTATAATGTCATGCATATTTTGATCCGTTTGCATATCTTGCTTTGGTGTTTTTTTGTCATTGTCAATAGGTTCTGCTGTGGCAGCGTTTATCTGTGGTGGTTCAGCCTGTTTTTCTTCTTGTTTTGGTTCGTTATTGTTTACCTCAACCGATTTTATTGTAGTTGTTGTTTCTGTTGCAATATTATCGTTTTCTTTTTCATTTGTAGTAACAATAATTGTGTCTATTTCGTTATCGTTGTTATTCTTGACCACCATAGATTCATTAACTTTGTTTGTTTGTACTAAGTCGTTGCTAATGTCCATATCTTCAGCATCGATTTTTGAAGATCGTTTTATCCGCGAGTTTGTTTTAGCGGCGAGTTTCTTTAGTACCGCAAATGCTTCAATTTCTCGTTCTGTATTGGGTCCATTGCAGAGGTCGCCGCGACACGGACAGGTCATTCGCCAGGTCTTAGTTGAGTTGCAGAATAAAGGATAGCATTCGTCTTGATATAACTTCACGCAGTATCGGGATTCGATCCGAGCTACAATAAAAAAAAATAGTGTTATAATATATACTTACACGCTCATAAAGCACTATACTCCTACGACTTGAATTTTACAATTACGTTGGTATCTACATATTTCTTCAACAGGTTTGATGGTAGGCACCATATTGCCTTCACCAGAAAATGGCGCTTGGCTTAAACTTTTCCAAAGCCAATTAGAAAAAGCTAACAATATTTTAGTTAAACTTACAATACAAGTCCTATAGGTAGCAAACCAGGCATTAACTACTTCTAGCTTGACATCAACATCATCACAATTCTTTACTGTCCATTGATTTTGCTCGTACTCGTTATGAAATAACATATCTAAGGTTACCGACTTTACTTACGTTTCTTACGTGAACTTACCCCTGTTTAAACCAATATAATAGTCAAAGGTAGGTATTCCAACTTACGCGGTGCAGTGGCGACGACGGCGCAGTAGTCGTACCCCGGGTCGCAGGTGGTGGTGGCCAGGCCGCCCCCGCACGGCTGCACGCGCTGGCTGCGGTGCACTTGCTCGGCGAGCGGCCCGCACCAGTAGCACTGGCGGGGCGAAGCGCCCACTGAGTCTGGGGGAAATTGATTGATAAGGGAAATGGGACTGAGGAAGATCACGAGAGAGTTTCGACTTTCGAGGCGGGTTCGATATTCGGAGAATCTCCTCGGTTAGCGGCAAAGGGGTTAAAGAGAGATTTATCTATTTAAATTCGCAAGTAAAGTAAGGATATAGTAGTATCTAGTTTAGTTATAATTGCTATTAAAACTTGTTATCTACTAGCTTGGTAATAACTAGGCAACTAGCCTATTAAAACTCATAGCAATTACGTATGCAAATTAAATTTATGTTCTTGTGTACATCGTAATCACCGTTGAGTCAATACAAGGCAACGTTACTAACAACAAACACGATTACCACAACGATTAATAACTTCCGAACTTTGGCAAACAACGATTACTCCGAAGTTTAGATCGAATTCATAAATAAATTAGCGACCTTCGAAACAGCGGAACACTCCCATGGCTTGTCAAACAACGCGACATATGTCACCTTGTTATATACACGCCCTCGTTAATAAAACAGAATACCTAGCCAGGTAATCTGTTGAATAAATAGCCAGGTAGCCTAATAAAGTTTACTACCTACGTCCAGTTACAGACTCCGACTAATAATTCAGGCCTTTTCCGAATTCATAGCCGGCGCCTAACCATTAATGACGCCCGGGCCTACATACATGTTTTATGTTTGGTGTTTAGCAATTCAAAAGCTATGGACGAGTGGACTAACTCCATCAGTTATTAAAGGCACTGCAACACGGTGTTCATTACAAGGGGAGACCACTATAGCTACGTGCATATAGGTGTCTCACTTCACCTCATATTGCGGTTAAGTCAATATTTGACAATAAGTTCGGAGTTGGTCTGTGTTGGTAGTTTAAATTGTTATTTGTTGAATAAATAGCGGACTCTCGTTATTTAGAGCGGTTAGCGCCCGGGGGAAGGTGTGACCCATTTATTGCATCAGAGCGGCTTTAAAATAATGGTTTTGGCCACGTTTTATCAATGAATTTTTATTTTAGGTTCTCTTTTTTTACCATTGGGTTTTCAGCTTCATTTGACAATTTAACTCGGTGCAAAATTAACTAACTGAAAACGAATGCAGATTCATCCTATCCCAATCATGTTTGGGCAAATTTAAATATTTTCAAAGCTCGCGTCTATTTGGTAATAAAAGTTTCATTGCGAATTTATTTTTCCGTAGATAATTCAAAATCCATGCATCATAAATTTGAAGTTGGCTCAGAGCAGATGAATTGTGAAAAAAAACGAGGTGTTATGAGACCCGTTGCCTCTACCTGTCTGAATTCTCTAATAAAACACCAATTTACTAAGTATTTATCGATTTCACGCTGTTAGTTGTTAGCTACGTCTATTCCGCACTTCGTATAGTATTCTGTTTTATTAACGAGGGCGTGTATATAACAAGGTGACATATGTCGCGTTGTTTGACAAGCCATGGGAGTGTTCCGCTGTTTCGAAGGTCGCTCTGCCAGTAATAGCATTTCATTTTCTTACAGCACTTTAAAGCTGACGTAAGTAATGGTACCTACTTCAACGATGGACAAATATGACTAAGCTAAGCTGTTTGCGGATGTTCTTTGCTGAAACTAACACTAATTCTTTAAGCTTAGGCGATGTCCGGTTGGTTAAGGCTGGTTTTACATGATGTTTCCCCTTATGTAGGTTCAGTCCTTATTTCTTTGTTATCAGGTGTGCAAATAACAGTTTGCAGACCATAGATACAGTTGGTGTAGCTTATTATTTTTATTTCAGCACCAATTCATATAAGTTAGTTTTCGTGGTTTTACCAGGAATTACATTAAAGAAACTTTAATTACGTAATTGTATAATTGACTGATTAATTGTTAATGATGTTGAAGTGAGTCAGCTTCTGCCTGCTGTTGTTGTCGTCATAGCTACAAGGCGTCTACAGCTTGTCATAAGCTTTTACCGATCATTTACAAAGTAGTCCGATTTTTTTTTTAGTTTAAACATTTATAACAGGGTTTGAAAGTTTAATTCAAATTACCACAATTATAAGAAGTCCCTACTATAGTAGAAATGGACGTGTGTTTAAATTCTCAAGCTTAATTAATTAAATAGTAATTTTATATGCAGTGATGTTTGATCTATATTAATTATCCATAGGTCAAATTATGGACTTTTGCCTACGTACAGGCAATGTGCACCCAAGGCTGTTATGTATTACTCAAATCGTTAATTCTTACTTTAATACTTGTCTTTTTGTATACCTACCTATTATATAAAAAAGGTAGCTTTTTTTAAACACGAGATAATAAAATACATATATTTTTTTAAAAGATTAACAAAAATTGGTTTATTGTTAGCAACTCAGAAGCCAACCTGTTCGTAAAATAAGTTGGCAGCCGTAGGTAAGTATAATAGGGTGGTTAAAAGATCCAGACAGGAGGTTGTTCCACTTCCCCACAGGAACCACATCACAGGTCTTTAACTTTGGTTGCTTAAAATCAGTCACCAACTATATATGTAGAAAAAGGTTTAACTTTTTAGTGTTCTGCTAGATCTTTAACATTTTTAAACAAAATGTTTATAAATGCGGAGCGTCAAACCGTGTTGAATGTTTAAGTCTAAATGCTCTTCCACGTGCTAACTTTATGTCATACTAGTGGCCACCCGCGACTTTCGTAACTTTCGTTCGCGTGGAAGTCGGTTTCCCGTGGTAATGAGAAGTTTTAAAAAAGTAAAGTAAAAAAAGTAAAAAGTACCCTATATGTTATTCTGATATACCTATACCTATAACTGTAAAGTTTCATCAAAATCCATCCAGTAGTTTTTACGTGAAAGAGTAACAAACATCCATACATCCATCCATACTCACAAACTTTCACGTTTATAATATTAGTAGGATTACGAAAATATCCGACTATTCCTTGTAAGTAAATTCTACAATCTACCAGCTTAATAAAACGTGTTCATCTGCCGTGCAAAAGCTAGCTTGAATAAGAGGGTACTTCTACAAGTAGGTATAACAAAGTGAAACAGTCATTTCCTGGAAACCACTCGCGTAGAAAATCCTTGGTTTCTTGGTAGACAATTCTCACAATTAGACATAAATTGGTACAAACTTAAGGTATCTAATATTATAAAAATAAAAGGAAAATATACAAATTATTAAAAATGTACATAAACCTAGAAAGTATTTGTTAGTCGAAAACCCGTAAAGCTGTTACCTACATTTTTAATTCGCGGATTCGCGACGAAAATAATTATTTTAGTTGTGATAACTAGAAAGCACTGAACATTTTTATGATGTCATGTTTCGCGGGTATAATAAGTTTTTTGAAGCAAAACTATCTCACAAATCTGCGACTCACTAACTATCGATAAGTATTCATACCTACTCTTGTTGTTTACATCTAAAATATAGAGGTATATACCAGTAATATTGATATTCCAAGTCTAAGTAAAAAGCACTGAAATTGTCAGTTCCTTATAACCTCCTTGTTTAGCATTGTCTTACCACTCAGCAGGATGAGTAGGGCGCATCTGCCGAGAGCCGAGAGCCACTTGCGCCCGGCTGCCTGCCGCGGTCGATAGCCCGAGAGCCCGCACTTATCACTCGCCTGCATTTCTGAAATACCGGTATATTAGCAAAAACAGCTTCGTTATAAATGGCTGTTCACCAAGTTTTCTACAGGGATTATTGCAGCTGACGCGAATGGATGCTGTTTTTGCAAGCTTTGAGCGGGAATACGGTTTTGTGTTTAACTTGCTTTGTTGCTATCTAGGTTGAAATAATGTAAGGTAAATATTGTGTGGGGAAGCATTTTACTAATTAAAAAGCTTTATTTAAATATTAATTTTATACGTAACTGTTGTAGGTTCGGTTAATGTTAAGGTTAGGTACGCATCCAATCAAATTAGTAGTTTGATAATTTTTTTCAAATACAAATCAGACGAATAGAAATTAAATTCGTTATATGAATTCAGTTAATGTTCATGCCTTTTGGAAGATATTATTACCCAAACACTGGAAAAATGCCCAAAGTTTTTTCGAGCCTTATACTACTTCCTATCTTGGTATTAATCGGTAACTACAAACCCAAAAATGAACAAAGCTGCCCTCAATTAACAAGCTGAAAGAACCTCATTATCGACAGTGTGTTTTTCTTCCATATAATATCAGTTCACGGCAGTGACGTATTTCCCATAGGGACCATCGGGCATTTGCCCGGGGCGGCCAATTTTCAAGGGGCGGCCCGGAAATGGGAAAAAAAATACTCAAGAGCATGGGTACAGCCCCGGCAAGCCGGGGCCCATGCCCCGTGCGGCAAGTTCAGGGGGCGGCCAAATTCATTATTTACAAAAAAATAACAACTCCTAATACCTACTTAACTTTGCCAACAGAATAAATAAAAGTTCAATTACAGAACTTTCACTCTTATTTTACTGTGGCCATATCAACTTGACCGATACTCGGGGACAGCACACGGAACATGTGACATATTATTCGTGAGGCGCGCATCAGTTCGCGCGCAGGAACGCAAATTATGACAGTCATAGATTATTATGCTGAACAAAAAGCTCGAAAAGTAAATTTTAATATTATTTCATAAAAATTGCAATTGAATACACCTATTTGATTTTCATTTTTACTATAGGTACATATATTTTTTATTTTAAATCCTATCCTGTGCTGTGTATAAAATATACAGGGTGTTTGGTGGGTGAGTAGCACTTATTAAATTGCATTTTGGTTCAAGATTTTAATTTACAATACTTTTAAGGTTTTCCTAAAAAAAACCCGATTTTTTCATGAAAAGTCAATTTTTTTTATTTACTTTCGGACCAAACAAAAATATTTTTTATTTAAAGCCTAATACTGTCTTGTTCAGATGCAATCATTAATCTATATCAATCATCTCACAAAAAGTTACAGTAGGTTCATAAACTTCGTTGAACCAGTGGGGATTTTTTATGTCAACTTTTGAAAAAATTAAAAAGTTTACGAGTTTGAAAACTTCATTAGCTTTTAAAAACTTTTACAGTTAAAATACTTTATATCGATATGCTAAATGTAACATAAATAGTAAGAAATCTCAACAAAAATAGTAAGTTAGTCCTCAAAGACGCCTGGTAAGGAAAGTATGAAACCCCTTCAACTACCTATGTAGGTAAGAGTTTTGTCTCATTCTAAAAAATCTATGCCTATTGTTATATCTATTTTGTGACCATACATTTCTCTTATTTGCTATTCTTATGTATAAAAAAATGATTTAATTTTCTGAGTAACGATTGCTGTTGGCCCAAATGAAAACTTTACAGCTTCACCGAACTACTACGGCCACCTAGTTGGGTACGGTCCTCAGTGTGTCGCGATCATGTACAATACACTGTTTCCTTTAGGAGCCTTTCTTTAAGAAGCCAGCAAGAAACCCGACGGGAGTCGGATCTGATAGGCGATGAAACCAATTGTTGAATGCCGCACCTTTTGGTTTGAGAGGTGTATTTATAGGGAAAACTTAAGGCTGTTACCACAATCGTGACCACGGGATCGGTAGCGGGCGCGGGCTGGAGGAAGCAGATTGTTCCCGACAGTAATCTTTTAACGTTCGAGTTCATTTTTCGGTCGCCTCTTGCAAAGGTCGCAAATAGCATAATATTCTGCGGCTTCCACCACCAGATGAGATTTGCTTGCATGCGTAAATCCACGCTACCGTTAGTCATGACTGGACGAACGCAAGCCGGATAGATGATACGCTTATTTTCAAGAGACATTTTACTCCAACTGTCGAAAAGTGTACGTCACCGAAAATCTGGGTGGACCGGAATCAAACGTGTGAGATAGCAGGAATCCTTAATTCTCTTCTATTTGAGGCAGGAAAAGTGAAGGGAGAGTCAAATGAGACGGCATAATTGTTAAAGATTTGTTATAATGAGACAGAAGTTTTTACATAGGTAGTTGAACGGATTTGTATCAGTCGTCTTTGGGGACTAACTTATCATTTTTGTCGAGATTTCTAATTGTTAATGTTACATGTAGCATATCGATATAAAGTGTATTGACTGAAGAAGTTTTTAAAAGCAAATGAAATTTTCAAACTCGTATTTTTTTTTCATAGCAAAGTTGACATTACATTTTTTCCAACTGGTTCAACGAAGTTTATTTATTAATCCACTGTAACTTTTTGTGAGATGATTGGTATAAATTTATGATTGTATCTGAATATTAGGTATTAGGCTTTAAATTAAAATTATTTTTGTGGTTAGGAAAATGTTAAAAGTATTATAAATTCTTAAACTTGAACCAAAATGCAATTTAATAAGTAGAAGTAAATGGTAACCTGTTAAAAACTCGAATTTCATTTACCCGAATCTTAAAACCCCGAAAACGTTTGGTAGAACTTTTAAGACAGATTTACTGAATGTCATTTTTTTTTTAATTCTTTTTTTATTTCCCAGATGAGTCAATTTCTAGGGACTGGAACTAAAACCAAATTTTCAAAAAATATTTTTTTGCTACCCATATTCTCATAATCCAGATAAAGCTATGCCAGATTCTCAGAATATTTTTTTTTGTTTCCCTTCGTACCATTTTCCATATAAACGAATACCAAATTTTCATAATATTTGTATTTAGTTCCCATACAATCATATTCCTGATAAACTATTGCCAGATTTTCATAATCTTTTTATTTGGTTCCCATACAATCGTGTTTCAGCTTAACTATTGCAATGGGAGCCGCTCCTTTTGCATAACGTCGATTGTCCCAAAATCGTTCGTCATACATAAATTGTCATAATCATCAAAAAGCGTAACACTCATGTCGCAAAATTTATCCTTTGCATAACTTTTAAATGGCAAAACAGTCTATAGGCATATTATTCTTTAGCATAATGTATAAAATTCCTAATTTCAATTGGCATAACATCCTCATCATCAGTCCTAAAATGCTTTATCTTGATTTGGTTTGTCATAACTACTTATAGGAAAAGCTAATTTTATTGGGCATGTTTTAGGTCGCCCAAATTATTTAAATTATAATTTACAATTTTAAGTATGCGCTGTTTGTTCATATATTAAAATAATAGGTACGACGACGAGCGAAGCGAGGAGGAGTGTGAGGTTGAATGGTGACCACACAGTGCGCAAGCCGAGCGAGCGAAGCGAGCGTACCGCGGCAACGGTCGGCGAAGCGCCAAAACCGAAGTTCTTTTCTAAAAGTAGAGAGCCATTTAAAATAATACTAGGATTTAGTTGTTCTAGATATCGTTTATTTGAATTTAAAGAATCTTGATTTTAAAAATCTAGATATTGTTTGTCTGGATATCAATTAACTGAATTTCAAATATTTGTGTTTTAAAAATCTGGCTTTTGTGCATATGGATATCGGTTATCTAGATTTCGCGCATTTAGATTTCGTGTGTCTGGAACTTATTCGTCTGGAGTTTAAAACGTTGTGCAAATGAATAAATGGGCAAATGAAATTCGGAGTTGCGATTATATGGCAAACAAAACTTCGAAATTCTAAAAAACGTGATTATGAAAAAATGTCCAAACGTTTTCTGGATTATGAAATTCGGAATATTAAAATTCGGGATTAAGATAGGTAACCGAAGTAAATAGCTAATAGCCTCGCCTAACCACCATTTTCATTTGGCTACTCACCCAGCAAACACCCTGTATATCCTACGCGTTCATATCTATACATCTGTAAATAAATGCATTATTGTCGGCGCAAAGTGTTTTTTGAAGTTGAAGGAGAATAGATTGCTAATAAAGATGGCAAACTGCCGTTTGAGGGGCGGCCGTATAATTTTTGCCCGGGGTGTAAAAATCTAAAATACGTCCCTGGTTCACGGTACAAGAACGCGAGATTGGACCCGTCCGGGAACGGAACCCGAATCATGACTCGGGAAACACGTAAATTGCTTCGCGAGAATTGGACCGGAAATCGTTCCGACTGTAATTATTAGATGTTTTATACAGAAATGAGGATTCCAATTTAATATTACGACGCGGAAGCAATATTGGGACACTGGATTCAATTATGTAGCGATGTACGTGGGTAATATCAGTGAATGAGTTATTAGTGGGCTGTTTATAGGACTTCAAGATTTTTTGGAATCTAATAAAATAAAAAGTATTTCTTGTTGTTTCGTTTTCAAATATTTCTTGAAAAGTTAAATTTATAAGGAATTTAAAGTTCGAAAACAATTCTAAACTATATAAAACACGGCGTAAATTTACTCCAACATCTTAACTAATTCACAATAGCACCTAAATTTTACATAAAGTAAAAGAACTTACCTTAAAATATCACCATAAAAACCAAAAAAGAAATCTCTATAACTAGTTGCGCGTACGTCTGTCGGCTACGCGTCGACTACGGCGGAGTGAGCCCCGCGGCGTAGCGCCCCACTACGCTGACGTAGACGACTCGCCACACGACAAGGCACAAGACGGATTAACTATTAATACCTACTACTAACTCAAAGTGGACGACTGTTTGTCACACACTCAGAGCTGCGGGTGGGGCATTCGTTTAGCGCAACCCTGATGGCTTTCCTGCACTCAGATAAATTACGGCTAAGTAGATATGGGTGGCCTTGCAAAGAGCTGCAAACTTAGTATTCTTAGATGCGACCGACTTACAGACGTACTTGTAGGTCAAGAGTTAACGAGCGTGAAATTAACATTTGAAAATAACCCAGATTTTAACATAACGTGTATTTTTGTGGACTTTCCTGGCAAATGACTTAACTATTCGAGTGTGAACTGGGTCGCTGGGTTAATGCGATGGCAACTTTGTTTACCTTATAGGTTTATATAAAATATACTGACTAACTAATGACTAAAAGAAAAACCTCTCTTATGTTTTTTGGATATCGCTTTATAATATGAAATCTAAATGAGCCGCTCGCAAAAAGTCACATTTTTATCACGAAAATCCCAGATGTAGGTACTTCTCATCAATCTCCAAAAAAAAAACACCTGCACCATCGTTGTTTCATTTCAGCTAAAACGTATTTTTATTATAAAACAACCGAAATAAAGCTTCCGAAATTCTGTAGGTAATTTTTCGCGGGAACGAGGGCGTATTCTACAAAATACGATCATACAGGGACAATAAATCTAAGAAGAAAGCCTTAGTAAAGAGAATAAATTGTTTTTACACCGAGTAGATTTACCATATAGCTTATACAGAGGTAAGTAAGTTTTATAGTTATTGAAACAATTTTGCTACGATACTAAAGAGTGAACAAGAACTAATTAATAATAATAAGAATTAATTTATAATATAATTAAGAACTAAGGAAGTAAGCCCTCATGACAGTAAGTTTGTCTATGAAATGTTAATATAGATGATAAAAATGCGTGGGATTGATGTCTAGGTCTATGTATGACAGGCAATTTCTTTAAATTGTGTCTTATTGTAACTATTTACTACTCTGTAAGCATCTAGACCAAGATATGACACAAGAATTAGTGGTTGTATTTTATTATTTAAATTAACCGTCTTATCTTGTCCGACCCTACGTTTTATCTTGTCTTGGTGTAGTTGTATGCCTTGATTTTGTAAATTTGGTGTTGGACAAAAGAGTGCTGAGTTTTTTTTCCGTTAGCTTTTTTTCTCTCAGCCTACTGATGATAAGCTGATGATCGATATTTTGACTTTCATCGAATGTAATTAAGTTACTTAATGATGAAATAAATGATTTTTATATTATTTAATTTATTTTATTTGAACAGCTTTAAAAAAGTATAGAATCTTTCAGCATTGAGATGCAGGAGCATTGTTAACTGTAAGTACTTTAGGTGTTCAAATTCAAATTCATTTTAATTTCGTGTTCGGTCTCGGTACCAGTCATTACTCTGCCTGTTCCGCCTTTCTAAACGGAACACAATTTGTATTGTAGAAGAATTAGGCAGGAAGTTAAAACATAGTTCGGCCTGATTAAAACCAGTGTTTTGGTAAGAACTTTGGCAAAGCTTTTTATTGTATTTAAAGTGAATATGTAAAGTAGTTACTTAAATATGTCGTAAAGGTATGAACGGGGGGAACTTTTGGAAATAAAAAGTTAAATAAATAAAAAACATGGGAAGCCCTTGAGAAAATTATAGTAACCATAGCTTTAATAGCCAGACAATCCGTTTTTAATTATCATAGCAATATTTTTTAAAATCAAAAGTTAGCTCAACGCCGATAAAAAAGAGTTGGTATTTTCTTTTACCACGAACAACGAAACACAATATTTCCCCCGAAGCCTCAAAACGAAGGTATTAACGAATCGACATCGATATCGATCGATTACAAAAATAAATTGAATTCGAAACGTTTGAGAAATTAATATTCATTTTCTTTGATGCATTGGTGTTAGAGGTAAAGGTAAGAATATCAGTCACTGACTGAATTAAGTTTATGTTACAATATCCCACTTTAGATGGTCTAATGTTTTCTGATATTAATTTAATGGGTACCTGATAAAATATTTATACTACATACGTTTATTAAAATTAAAAGAATGTTATACCTAACTATGTAACTTTTTCTGTGTTGGTAACTCGTAGTGAAGGGCTACCCATCGGTTTGGTTCCTAAATCATTTTGTTTACCCTTTGTTTTTAAGCTTCATTTATTCTCCAACATAATGTTTAAACTAAGTACTTAAAAGTTTTGTAAATGGTACCAAGTAATCCAGTAATTATAAACCAATCAATACACAATTTGATAGACAGCGATTGGATTTCAACTCAAGTTTAGAACGCAACTTAATATTCATGCGTCAACATTTTAATTGTAATATCTATTGATCAGCCTATTCATAGTTGTAGAGTATTCCCGCGGTGGTAGTCGCTCATGTCGTCATTTTGTAAGCTTTCGTCCAGCTTAGATGGAAAAACCAAGTATTTTATTACAATCACATGACTTCTTCATGATTGAATATAATGATTACGTCTTTAATTAAATAAATAACCTGGATTACAAGTGGCGTTGCATTGTAAGACATTAAACTAACATTTTTGATACAAAAATATGTACACTTTATGCATTGAACAGTTCCTTGACCGACTTTCCTCAATAGGGCTTAGGTTATTGCTAGTTATATAGGATCTAATAAAGCGATGCTTTCAAAGTTTCAAATGCAAACCGTCGACAATAAGCGTAAGGAGCGATTCGACAACTTTATGTATAACCTCGTATATTAGTTTGAAAGTGGTTCTCAAGTGTATTTGACGAACTAACCTTGTCTTATTATCGTAAGAAGTTAACAGATATGAGTACCAACTATAATGAGAAGTTATTAGATTTGTTTCTATTTAGTTAGCAAGTGAGTAGGTTGATTAACGAAGGGTATCCAACAACAATGTTAGCCACTAGGAGTTTAGTATTGAATAATATAATATGTGTGCGATGAGAAAACGCAGCGAACTCTGTAAATTAAACTATGTTTTATAACATTATATTTATTTATACATCGTTGCGAAGAACGAAGTTTTTACAGTGTAGTTAGGCAGGCACTGATGTTCTTTTTGCAAAAAATAGCATGGATAATAAACAAAAAGTTGTCTTATATCCTACCCCATTCGCTTATTCATGTTAGTGTTTCTCCATGTAAAGTTACACTAACATAAATAAGCTCGAGCTAAAAATATCTTTACCCCAAGTTACTGCTACGCTTTCTTTATACTGGCGTGTAGCCGCGGGCATCTTGGAGGTGATAAATAATGGATGTGCTGTAGCCAAACAATATGACTGAAAGGTGGCAGTGGCCAAACAATATGAGTGAGAGGTTCGAGAGTGGAAAGTAGGTCAGCGGTGCAACTGCAATGCGACGCTGCTTCATTATAGGACGGGAGCCCGCTGCCAGATCGCTTGCTTATTTGCGAGCCCGGTTATGAATTGCAGATTGGGTAACAATTGACGAATGTTTTGATGCAATGTCTTTTTGTTTTGCAGATAAAGTTTATTGGGAAACTGTCGTAGGGTTAGATGCTACAATTTAGTGTGTAGGTATGCTATTGTTAAAGATAGGCTTAGTATTAGAAATCGATTGTGCACAACAGCTGACACCTTCTCAAGTTTTCATTGCAAAATGTTAATCGATGATTAAAATTTAAGTAAAAAAGGCAAAGTTTTAGTTTTGACAATTAAAAATTGCCTTTAGAAAATGTAAAAAGTAAAAAAAATAGTAAAACAGATGCAAAGGTTATGTACAGTCAGTGTCGGGAAACTTTGCCTCTCGATTCCGCGGTGACGGTCTCATGACAAGCCACCCTTTCGATATAGGAATATGATGAATACAGGCTGGTGCACAAAGCATGGAAAAAAAGGTAAAGTTTGTAGAATAGCTAACTCAAATATTTAAATAGCCAAACTATACATAAAAGTAACTGGGCAAACATAATCCCCACGGGGCGTACCAGTATTACTGTTATAACGTAATTAAGGTGAGGGAAATTAAACGGATGATAAGTAATGCATATATCTCTGATGTATCCAGGCACCAACTCGCGCTAGCACACAGGTGGATTACGGCTTTGGGGGCAGAGATAACCTTTATAGTCTGTTTTCATTATCTATTTTAATAACATAAAAATAATACCTAATGTTATTAATAGTAGAGAAAAGTTGCATTATTTTATCAAAGTTAATTCACAAAATTGTGCTAAAAATATATGTTTTCCTGTAATATATTTTTCACTTCATAGTGATAAATTTCGCGGCTAAGGGAAGAGAAATGATTTTATACTAAATGTGAAAAACGAACCTGGCGAACACAAAAGATAATTTGTTGGAGTCCCTCTAGGAATATCTTAAAGGTACCTACGTAAAATTATGACAGTTTGTGTTTTCTTTTGTTTTATCCAATACTGATGAATAATAATTCAAAAACTTTATAACTATTAGCCGAAAAATATACATAAAAAAAATTATATGTTTTGACACGTGAAGTTAATTTTGTTCGTCCTTTCCTGTCCTAGATATCAGAACTAGCGCTAATGCAGGTAAGGTAATAAAAGCACATTTATTAATTAATACAATTAAACGCCGGTTAGTATAATATCCTGTATAATGTGAAATACACGGCCTGCGCATAGCGTCTGTGTTCGTTATGTATTTCATTTCATATTGGGTCGGTTTTCCACCTGCCTTTCGTCTGAATTATTGAGTGCTACACACCTTTACGTAGGTACTCATACGAGCGAGTTTTTATCACAAATACGAGAGTTTTTACGTTAGAGTTGGGTTTTAACTACACACGTACTGAAATGCCTGCCTATACCTAATTTAGTTTGCAGATGTGTGAAAACAATGATATTTCTGCTTTGAATCTATACCAATAATTTACCTCGCTTAACGAGTATACAGGGTCTGTCGTAATGAATGGATAACCCGTTACCTACAGTTGATCCGGATGTGAGGCTATAAGAAAATGGTGTCTTCTTGCCAGGGTTGTCAACCATAAGAAAATGGCGTAGACTTTAAAACTTTTTTATAAATTTCCCAATTTTTTTTATTTATTCTGCTGCCATTTCTTCAAATTTTGATTTATTTGTATAATTCTTTTAGTATTATACTGCTGAAGATGTGTATTATGTAATTTAAATACAATTTTAGGTGTTATTCACGTTGAACATTATCAAAATACTCATTTTAAGAAAAATATTTCCAATTTTTTTTCTTTATGTCAACTTTTGATCATCTCCTGTGGAAAAAAATAGTATGACGTTATAGCTGCCCATGATCTCAATAAATTGTCTAGTATGTGTAGATTCTAAAAAGGTATAACGATGTGTACTTTACAAGCAACATTAAGTTACAGGAGCGAGAACACTAATCAAGGTCGGAATTTTTATTTTTCATGTTATGTTATAAATGGTTGTAAAACTTCGTCATAATGATTTTATTCTATCAAGATACTTTGCACAAACACTATCGGGCCACTAATAGGATATTCAGAAGAAAACACGGTTGTTTTTGGGAAAAAAATAACTTTACTCCACGATAATAATGTAATGAAAATGTACAAATGAAAATTGTTGTGCTCTAATAGTTACATGCGACAAACATGTTGCGACAAGTTTAATCGAAATTGAAACGGATTTTAAAAATCGAACAAAGACCGCATTACAAAGAAAAGTGGAAAAAATTAGAAGGAAATCGTCCTTCCATAAATGCATTGTGCACTCTAATGAACACACGGTAATCAGGATGTCGCACATTTGGATATCTTACACGATAAACACTAGCAGCTCTATTGGTGCTGCCATTACGTACACCGTAAATGTAATGCATGTTCGCGTATTCGGCCGGCGTGTACTGTTGCGGCATGATACACAAACTACACAAAAACTTTTCCAAATCAACAAGTTCAATCGATAGCACAACACAATGTCCGTAAATGTGAGCAAAGTCATCAGTATCACTACGTTATCAAGTCCAAATCACAAGGAAAATCATAGTCAAATATTAGAAAGCAGTAACAAATTGACGAAAATAGTGGCCCCGATTCTCAAAACACTCTCTAAAACTAAATTAAAAATATCGCTGTCACTTTCTCATGCTTCGTATTAGAACAAGACAGGAACATTGGTCTCACTAAATTTAGTCCACATCATTGTGAAATTGAACGAAATGCGCTGAGGACTAGCCTAAAATTGCCTTCGCCGTGTCATATTGCATGTACATTTTAGTTTGACAGGACTAAAATGATTACCTGTCCCTGTCTTATTGATGTGTAAGCGACAGCGATAGTTTTAGTTTAGTTTAGAGAGTGTTTTCAGAATCGGGGCTAATGTGAACAAAAGGACATGCGATGGTCAAAATCACACTGATGTGATGAGTACCCTTTTCTTTGTAATGCGGTCTTTGTTCGATTTTTAAAATCCGTTTCAATTTCGATTAAACTTGTCGCAACATGTTTGTCGCATGTAACTATTAGAGCACAACAATTTTCATTTGTACATTTTCATTACATTATTATCGTGGAGTAAAGTTATTTTTTTCCCAAAAACAACCGGGTTTTCTTCTGAATATCCTATTAGTGGCCCGATAGTGTTTGTGCAAAGTATCTTGATAGAATAAAATCATTATGACGAAGTTTTACAACCATTTATAACATAACATGAAAAATAAAAATTCCGACCTTGATTAGTGTTCTCGCTCCTGTAACTTAATGTTGCTTGTAAAGTACACATCGTTATACCTTTTTAGAATCTACACATACTAGACAATTTATTGAGATCATGGGCAGCTATAACGTCATACTATTTTTTTCCACAGGAGATGATCAAAAGTTGACATAAAGAAAAAAAATTGGAAATATTTTTCTTAAAATGAGTATTTTGATAATGTTCAACGTGAATAACACCTAAAATTGTATTTAAATTACATAATACACGTCTTCAGCAGTATAATACTAAAAGAATTATACAAATACATCAAAATTTGAAGAAATGGCAGCAGAATAAATAAAAAAAATTGGGAAATTTATAAAAAAGTTTTAAAGTCTACGCCATTTTCTTATAGTTGACAACCCTGGCAAGAAGACACCATTTTCTTATAGCCTCACATCCGGATCAACTGTAGGTAACGGGTTATCCATTCATTACGACAGACCCTGTATATGTAGGCTTAGGCATTATAAAATTATTAACCCGGAGGAAGGTACTGTAAGTTTTCGAAGGTAACTGGCAAAGGCAAAATAAAACATTGAAATGGTTTAAAAATGGGTTACCCTCGAGTTGCCTTCCTCCATTTGATAAACTCCGCTCTTATACCATTTTTATTCTAAGCTGTTTCACGTGTTTGCAGGTAAAGTGACCAATCTCAATTAACACCTGAGACAGCCTGAACCTCGTCGTCGGAAGATGAATGGTTCTTTACCACCCTCTGAGGTAACAATCGACCAAGTTCCCAGTCGAACATTGACAGTCGAAAGTAGCTTGAACATGTCTATACAGAATGTGATAAATAAAGAGTTATCCACTAGTCATGAACGATGAAAGTGCAAGCGATTTTCACCATTAAATGGATAAAAACTTTGTCGATTGTACGTATTAATAAGAGGGTAAAGCTAGACGAAGCGAAAAGTCACTGATGTATGGTTTTGTAGGTTCAACTGAAAAATTGTTCAAAAAGTCTAACTGGGTGTTGACGATAAGGACTATTTATTATGTTTAATAACATTTAGGTACTTATAATGTTTTGAACAAGTAAATCTATACTAATATTATAAAGCTGAAGAGTTTGTTTGTTTGAACGCGCTAATCTCAGAAACTACTGGTTCGAATTTAAAAAATCTTTTTGTGTTGAATAGACCATTTATCGAGGCAGGCTTTAGGCTATATAACATCACGCTGCAACTATTAGGAGTGAATAAATAATGGAAAATATGAAAAAAACGGGGAAAATTATTCATCCTTGAGGGCTTCCGTTGCGTGCGCCGCGAAAACGGTACTAGATAGCAAAAATATATGTATGAAAGAATTAAGGGAACTTTTTACCGCGGGAAAACATCGCATTCCTACGGGAAACCGACTTCAACGCGAACGGAGTCGCGAGCGGCCACTAGTCTAATATATACGCAAACAATTTCCCAAATTATACAAAATAGGTACCTACTTTAATCAAAATGTCGAACCCGTGTCTCTTTGTCCTTAAATATAGCCAATTGCCCTTTAAAATATTTAAAGGCAACCCGTCTGCTTTCTTTTTGGGTACCAATACACGCGTTATATTATATCACCTATGCAGAAACAAGTATAATTTATGCATACAGTCAGAAAAAATTGGTAAAAAATAAGTAAATGTGAAATATGGAACCTTATTGAAAACTGTAGCAGTATGTATTCAGGACTGTTAAGCGGAAGGTCCGATACCTAGTCACGCCAATTTGGAAAACATGACTTTCGATATTGCCTCTGGTATGGGTGTTATAAGGTTCTCCTCTAGTCATTCATATGACCACACGTCTAGAAAGTTCTAGACATTTGATTATCCTTATATTTATAAGTTTTATTATTAATTTGTTATTTGCTGTGTTATTTTTAATTGTCTCTTATTATTTGTACCTGATCATGTAACCGTGTAACTTCAAATACATCACATCAACGTCATCCAAAACTAAAGTTCAAATTAAAAAATCAAATTCATATTAACTTTATTGCTTGTAATCTTAAAGGGTTAATAATCCTCAATGAACTGCCGGGAAGGCATGCAATTTTGCTTTTAACTTACGAATTCCAGTTAATCGTATTATATAGGTACCTATCACTAGCACAGAAACTAACGTGTATGGACAAAATCCTTGTCAATGCAAAACTGGAAACTCTTTAAATCTCTAAACACAGCTCTAGCAAACGAGAACATGGAATATTGAAATTCTATAAAGGGTCTTCTGTTTTAACGTCTTTGCAACGCAACACCTTCGAGTGTGAATCAAATGCTTTAGCGCTTTTGTAACATTAGTAAAGCTTAAGAAATAAGACTCCGCCTTGAATACCTGTAATAAGATATTGTTCCAACATTCCTTCGCTGCTTCAGAATAATCAAATAAGAAGATTTTTCTCCAAAGAACTTGTCTAACAAACTTGTACAAGAAGTTACACAAAACCCTTAACTACAGTTAGTAAATCATTTGCTTAGCATCGAGACCCGAAACTTGTGTCTTCGTGACACAGCCTCTACTCTCAAATTATGTTTCTATCCCTATTCTTATACTAAACTGTATTCTCAATCAGTTGTGCGATAAAGATAGAGAAGGATTACCAAATAGCTCTGTCTCGCTTTTTCCCCGGAAAATTTCAAAGTTTTGTCCGGTTTTCTGATTTGAATCAGCTGCTAAATCGTCTGGGGCTGATAATGTTGATATTTGAATTTGTCATTCCCGCAACGAGATTTATAACCGAGGGTTAACTGCGTGCGCACAACTTTAACCAGATGTGGTTATTTATTTGTCATGTTGGTCGGATGGGGATTACCGAAATCTTGTTAGTAAGTTTAGGTACTAGTAGTATTATACTATAAATCTAAAGCTCTTTTTTGTAGTTTTTACGGGCGGCCAAAACTGCGGTCTACATTTATATTTCAATATGAAAACTAACCCCTCATATAGACCTTTATTCAGGTAAAAGATAGAGCTTTCTTGCATTTCATCATCATTAGTTAAAGAACCTACTAACTTATTTTTTGCCTTATTTAGTTACTTAGTTTAGACGCCATCATAACATCCAAACTTCGCATCTCATTTATTAAAGATTCTTTGAGCTAAAGCTAAATAAAGAGGTTTTTCAAAACTAACAGACAACATTATCCCTCAATCACCCATTTCAATATTACATGCTCATGTGTAAAAAAGCAGCTACCAGCATAACAAGCATGATTACCGTCTGAAACCTTTAAAGCCCCTGCAATGTAGAATAAACATGAACACTTGAACTTCTCAAGGGTCCGGCTCGTTAGCTCGATTGATTGTTTTATTTATATAAGTATCGGGGGATTGCCGCAGTGGGGTCACTCGCTGCAGGTCACGGCCGCCGGACCTACAATGCATCTTATTGGTGACGCACACTCCAGCAAATTGATGATGTGAAAGACTAGTGGCCGCTCGCGACTCCGATCGCGTGGAAATCGGTTTCCCGTGGGAATGAGAAGTTTTCCCGCGGTAAAAAGTACCCTATGTGTTATTCTGATGTATAACCAAAATTACTGCAAAGTTTCATCCAAATCCATCCAGTAGTTTTTACGTGAAAGAGTAACAAACATCCATAAATTCTCACATACTCACAAACTTTCACATTTATAATATTAGTAGGATTACAAAGGTGATTGAGCGGTGTACGGGTCAATCAGCTGTTTTGTGTTTATTTTTAGTGTGCAAAACGAAAGTATCAGATGAGGTCGGGAAAAATGGTTGTGGGTACATAAAAGTAGAAATATTACACAGTAGTCAAATATTTTTGGACTAAGAGAATTCCCCAAAAAGAAAGCAGACGTGTTGCCTATAAATATTTAAAGGGGCAATTGGCTATATTTAAGGACAAAGAGACATGGGCTCGACATTTTGATTAAAGTATAATTCGGAAAATTGTTTGCGTATATATTAGATTTATTTGTTAGGAAGATTACTAGTAGGTTCCTAAATGTTATCAAACAAATGTAAGTAACTAGTTTACTGTTTTGGTTCAATGATCAATTACATCATACCTAGGTATACATATTAACGTACTAAAATCTGTCTTAACTCTTAATACCGATTAACACTTTTTAGTTTTTTTTGTTTTAACCTACAGTTGTACCTACTTACAAAACTATACATCAATGACTTTTCGTTCCTAACTCTTAATCATAGTGCCGTATTTCCTTTGTCTAGCTTTACCCTCTTATTAATACAAACAATCGACAAAGTTCCTATCCATTTAATGGTGAAAATCGCTTGCTCTTCATCTGTCATGGCTATTGGATAACTCTTTATTTACCACATTCTGTATAGACACGTTCAAGCAACTTTCGACTGTAAATGTTCGACTGGGAACTTGGTCGATTGTTACCTCAGAGGGTGGTAAAGAATCATTCATCTTCTGACGACGAGGTTCAGGCTGTCTCAGGTGTTAATTGAGATTGGTCACTTTACCTGCAAACAGGTGAAACAACTTAGAATAAAAATGGTATAAGAGGCTCTTATTAAGAGCGGAGTTTATCAAATGGTTCCTCAAATGGCAACTCGAGGTTAAGCCATTTTAAAACCGTTTTGATGTTTTATTTTGTCTTTGCCAGTTACCTTTGATAAACTGACAGTTTACTCAGGTTAACATTTTATAATAGCTAAGCCTACATCAATACCTACTCTTAAAGTGAGGTTAACGATTGGTTTAGATTCAAAACAGAAATGTCATTGTTTTCAAGACACATTTGCAGTCTTGTTTGGGTTGCAATTATATTTTAGTGCGCACTCAAAACCAATCGTTTTGGTACGTTCAAATAAAACACTCATATTTCTCATAAAAACTCGCTCGTATGAGTACGTAGAGGTGTGTAGCACTCAATAATTCAGATGAAAGGCAGGTGGAAATCCGACCCAATATGAAAAGAATTACATATGCGAAGCTATGAGCAGACCGTGTATTTCACATTATACAGGATATTATACTAACCGGCGTTTTATTGTATTAATTATTGTGCTTTTTATACGTTTCTGCATTAGTAGTTGTTCTGGTATCTGATAGGACAAATCATATTTGTTGATACATCTACCTGTTATAATCTTTACCTGTTATTTGTTTGATAAAGTGTAAGTCTAACTGAATTAGTGTCACTGTTACTGTCTTAGATTTTTATCTGTAACCATCACTGTTGGGTTTACAATAATTGTACTAATGATAAGAAGTTATATTGTATTATAAATTGTAAACTTGTTTGTGGTTCATTAAATAAATTATTAAAAAAAAAAAAAAAACTTCTATCATTGATCAAAACATTGCATTTTTTTAAGTTTTGAAATATTATTCTTCGGTATTCGATAAAACAAAAGAAGACACAAACTGACATAATTTATTAAAATTTATAAATCTAATATTCCTAGGGGGCCGTCAACAAATTATATTTTCAACCGACTTCGCCAAGTTTTTTACATTTACTTAGTATAAAATCATTACTCTTCCCTTAGCTGCGAAATTTTTCTTTCGTAAGAAATCCAATAAGTTACTTCGATTTTACCGAATATATAAAAACATCAAACATAATAACTAAAGTTATATTTCTTGAATAACTTCTTAACTGACAGTCAATATACTATTTAAAATTCGTTGCGCCTTTAAGAAGCTATCAAATTATCTATACCTACATAAAAACAGACGCAAAAGCATTTTTTCATCATTTTCAAGAAATCTCCCCAAACTCCTTCCTCTGCAACCGCCCGTCAATCCCGTCTTCATTAAACCCGGTACATGTAAACAAGGTCTCAAGTGTAAGAACGCAGTAAGTGCAGGACGCAGGAGGGGACGTCCGATCGCTGGCGGATACGACGACCTTGCAACACTGCACTTCACGACAGCTGACTTACATAGCTGTATACAGTTATCTGCTGAGATTATGTAGATGATTGAATATTTCAGACAGTGGGATTGGTGTTTAAGAGATTTAAAGAGTAAGGTAAAAGCACCTAATTCCGCGGGGTTCTAAAAATGGAACCCAAACCCGCGGTAAATAGAAAAACTAAGTTTTTTTATAGTTTCCGTCATATATTTAGACTTTTTAGTTCTTCAGCCTTAAGATAATTTAATTTAAGAACAGATTTGAGTGCTTATATTATTATAAACACGCAAAACATATTAAATAAAAAAGTATTTCGCTGTGGCGAGCGAGGTAAAAGGATGCGCCATACATTTTCACGTCATTTCTCCGTAACGTTCAATTTACAAGAGGAGTGATTATCATTCTAGTTCTAACAGGAAAGGTCGGTTTTTAAATATTAATTCAATAGTCAAACGTTTAATCTTTAAGTTTTTGTTAAAAAAATATGCATTACTAGCTTACTTTTTAAGAAATTTTGTTTTGAAAATACATCGGCATTACCGTCCATTATTTTAAAGCGGTTCCTTATCCCGTGGTATACCTCGGAAAAAGGAAATCATGGAGTTCATTTCATTTAAATTTTTCACGTGATTCTTATAAGCTCAACTTCGTTTAGGCAATCAAATTGAAAAAATTGGTTAACATTGGGTTAAAAAATCCAATTCCGTGTTAGTGTTTTGAAAATATTTCACATATTAAATAGGAATCAAAATATATGACCAGAGTAAAATTCGATGATTTTTTCCAAAACGTAACCGCTATTGTAATTGTTTTAATCCTATGTTCTAGTAACAATTTCTTTTCAGAATTATCAATTTTAATTCATTTTTTTATATTTAATAAAATAATCACTTTGATTTTTAAATATTAAAAAACATGTATTACTCGGATTTAGAAATATTAATTTTCGAGTAGGACCGTTATTCCGAGGTATGTACCACGGAATTAAGTTATATGGGAAATAAATCGTAACGTAATGCCGTGCTACTTTTCCAATGTAATGAGACCAAACATAATGCATAAAATTATCAATATTTTGTTTACTTATAACTCTTATTAATATGAACTTTAGAGAGTTAAATAAATGTAAAAAATATTGGCTAAAATTTCTATCAATAATAATGATAAATATTATTATTTATAGAATTTAAGTTAATAATTCCGTAGAATCAATACGCAGAGTAAGTCACGTAAATATTTCATCATAATTTGCATAATTTGCTGCATAAGTACATAACTATTAAAGCGGGCTTTCTCTACAAATCCATCACTCGGAATTAGGTGCCCAACTACCGCGGAGTTAGGATTTTTACCGCGGAATTAGGGTTTTCTGGCTTAGCCTACATTTTGCTTAATTTGAAATATAAACCCATTGATAACTGAAAAAGTATTTAAATATTTGTAAAGAATATTAGATCGTCCATCTTATAAAGTTATATTACTACCCTAAACCGCGTTTTTTATCCCTAATATCACTGTTCCTTTCTTAATGATGCAAAAATACCGCGGAGTTAGGTGCTTTTACCTTAAGCTTTTTGAAAAAAGAATCACATAAATCGGTTCAGAAATCTCGACGTAATCGATGTACATACTTACATTAAAAAAAACATACCGGCCGAATTGAGAACCTCCTCCTTTTTTGAAAGTCGGTTAAAAATAGAGGTAGACCAATGCGAAAAAACAAATGGTTTGTAAGTGATTGGGAAGACTATCATCAAAAGCTCGGATAAATGAGTTTTTTTATGAAATAATGACTACCGAATTTCGTAACAAAATGATGGTCAAAGTTCTTTTCGTGAACGATATAGATATGATATACAGTTTTATTCCCTGAATTATAATTGCAGTGTAAAATAAAAAAGCCACTTTTAACCCGAGAACTATACAGGATCAAACGAAGTAGTTACTTTTAGCAATCGATTAATAGGTAACTATTCAGTCGTGTATGTGTCCAGTAGCAATGAAGCATAACAAAGCAGTGACGTATTTCCCATAGGGACCATCGGGCATTTGCCCGGGGCGGCCAATTTTCAAGGGGCGGCCCGGAAATGGGAAAAAAAATACTCAAGAGCATGGGTACAGCCCCGGCAAGCCGGGGCCCATGCCCCGTGCGGCAAGTTCAGGGGGCGGCCAAATTCATTATTTACAAAAAAATAACAACTCCTAATACCTACTTAACTTTGCCAACAGAATAAATAAAAGTTCAATTACAGAACTTTCACTCTTATTTTACTGTGGCCATATCAACTTGACCGATACTCGGGGACAGCACACGGAACATGTGACATATTATTCGTGAGGCGCGCATCAGTTCGCGCGCAGGAACGCAAATTATGACAGTCATAGATTATTATGCTGAACAAAAAGCTCGAAAAGTAAATTTTAATATTATTTCATAAAAATTGCAATTGAATACACCTATTTGATTTTCATTTTTACTATAGGTACATATATTTTTTATTTTAAATCCTATCCTGTGCTGTGTATAAAATATACAGGGTGTTTGGTGGGTGAGTAGCACTTATTAAATTGCATTTTGGTTCAAGATTTTAATTTACAATACTTTTAAGGTTTTCCTAAAAAAAACCCGATTTTTTCATGAAAAGTCAATTTTTTTTATTTACTTTCGGACCAAACAAAAATATTTTTTATTTAAAGCCTAATACTGTCTTGTTCAGATGCAATCATTAATCTATATCAATCATCTCACAAAAAGTTACAGTAGGTTCATAAACTTCGTTGAACCAGTGGGGATTTTTTATGTCAACTTTTGAAAAAATTAAAAAGTTTACGAGTTTGAAAACTTCATTAGCTTTTAAAAACTTTTACAGTTAAAATACTTTATATCGATATGCTAAATGTAACATAAATAGTAAGAAATCTCAACAAAAATAGTAAGTTAGTCCTCAAAGACGCCTGGTAAGGAAAGTATGAAACCCCTTCAACTACCTATGTAGGTAAGAGTTTTGTCTCATTCTAAAAAATCTATGCCTATTGTTATATCTATTTTGTGACCATACATTTCTCTTATTTGCTATTCTTATGTATAAAAAAATGATTTAATTTTCTGAGTAACGATTGCTGTTGGCCCAAATGAAAACTTTACAGCTTCACCGAACTACTACGGCCACCTAGTTGGGTACGGTCCTCAGTGTGTCGCGATCATGTACAATACACTGTTTCCTTTAGGAGCCTTTCTTTAAGAAGCCAGCAAGAAACCCGACGGGAGTCGGATCTGATAGGCGATGAAACCAATTGTTGAATGCCGCACCTTTTGGTTTGAGAGGTGTATTTATAGGGAAAACTTAAGGCTGTTACCACAATCGTGACCACGGGATCGGTAGCGGGCGCGGGCTGGAGGAAGCAGATTGTTCCCGACAGTAATCTTTTAACGTTCGAGTTCATTTTTCGGTCGCCTCTTGCAAAGGTCGCAAATAGCATAATATTCTGCGGCTTCCACCACCAGATGAGATTTGCTTGCATGCGTAAATCCACGCTACCGTTAGTCATGACTGGACGAACGCAAGCCGGATAGATGATACGCTTATTTTCAAGAGACATTTTACTCCAACTGTCGAAAAGTGTACGTCACCGAAAATCTGGGTGGACCGGAATCAAACGTGTGAGATAGCAGGAATCCTTAATTCTCTTCTATTTGAGGCAGGAAAAGTGAAGGGAGAGTCAAATGAGACGGCATAATTGTTAAAGATTTGTTATAATGAGACAGAAGTTTTTACATAGGTAGTTGAACGGATTTGTATCAGTCGTCTTTGGGGACTAACTTATCATTTTTGTCGAGATTTCTAATTGTTAATGTTACATGTAGCATATCGATATAAAGTGTATTGACTGAAGAAGTTTTTAAAAGCAAATGAAATTTTCAAACTCGTATTTTTTTTTCATAGCAAAGTTGACATTACATTTTTTCCAACTGGTTCAACGAAGTTTATTTATTAATCCACTGTAACTTTTTGTGAGATGATTGGTATAAATTTATGATTGTATCTGAATATTAGGTATTAGGCTTTAAATTAAAATTATTTTTGTGGTTAGGAAAATGTTAAAAGTATTATAAATTCTTAAACTTGAACCAAAATGCAATTTAATAAGTAGAAGTAAATGGTAACCTGTTAAAAACTCGAATTTCATTTACCCGAATCTTAAAACCCCGAAAACGTTTGGTAGAACTTTTAAGACAGATTTACTGAATGTCATTTTTTTTTTAATTCTTTTTTTATTTCCCAGATGAGTCAATTTCTAGGGACTGGAACTAAAACCAAATTTTCAAAAAATATTTTTTTGCTACCCATATTCTCATAATCCAGATAAAGCTATGCCAGATTCTCAGAATATTTTTTTTTGTTTCCCTTCGTACCATTTTCCATATAAACGAATACCAAATTTTCATAATATTTGTATTTAGTTCCCATACAATCATATTCCTGATAAACTATTGCCAGATTTTCATAATCTTTTTATTTGGTTCCCATACAATCGTGTTTCAGCTTAACTATTGCAATGGGAGCCGCTCCTTTTGCATAACGTCGATTGTCCCAAAATCGTTCGTCATACATAAATTGTCATAATCATCAAAAAGCGTAACACTCATGTCGCAAAATTTATCCTTTGCATAACTTTTAAATGGCAAAACAGTCTATAGGCATATTATTCTTTAGCATAATGTATAAAATTCCTAATTTCAATTGGCATAACATCCTCATCATCAGTCCTAAAATGCTTTATCTTGATTTGGTTTGTCATAACTACTTATAGGAAAAGCTAATTTTATTGGGCATGTTTTAGGTCGCCCAAATTATTTAAATTATAATTTACAATTTTAAGTATGCGCTGTTTGTTCATATATTAAAATAATAGGTACGACGACGAGCGAAGCGAGGAGGAGTGTGAGGTTGAATGGTGACCACACAGTGCGCAAGCCGAGCGAGCGAAGCGAGCGTACCGCGGCAACGGTCGGCGAAGCGCCAAAACCGAAGTTCTTTTCTAAAAGTAGAGAGCCATTTAAAATAATACTAGGATTTAGTTGTTCTAGATATCGTTTATTTGAATTTAAAGAATCTTGATTTTAAAAATCTAGATATTGTTTGTCTGGATATCAATTAACTGAATTTCAAATATTTGTGTTTTAAAAATCTGGCTTTTGTGCATATGGATATCGGTTATCTAGATTTCGCGCATTTAGATTTCGTGTGTCTGGAACTTATTCGTCTGGAGTTTAAAACGTTGTGCAAATGAATAAATGGGCAAATGAAATTCGGAGTTGCGATTATATGGCAAACAAAACTTCGAAATTCTAAAAAACGTGATTATGAAAAAATGTCCAAACGTTTTCTGGATTATGAAATTCGGAATATTAAAATTCGGGATTAAGATAGGTAACCGAAGTAAATAGCTAATAGCCTCGCCTAACCACCATTTTCATTTGGCTACTCACCCAGCAAACACCCTGTATATCCTACGCGTTCATATCTATACATCTGTAAATAAATGCATTATTGTCGGCGCAAAGTGTTTTTTGAAGTTGAAGGAGAATAGATTGCTAATAAAGATGGCAAACTGCCGTTTGAGGGGCGGCCGTATAATTTTTGCCCGGGGTGTAAAAATCTAAAATACGTCCCTGTAACAAAGGTATTTGAACATCAAAGAGGCAATATTGTAACCTCTTTGATCAATTTCCAGTGATAAACCTACCATCTGTGATGGACCCGAACCTTTCGCAAATCTAATTTTGATTGACCACCTCCATAATCTTATTGTCGGTTAAAGATATTAGAGAAGGTTATTGAGACTTTATCTTTTCGTAACGTAAACTTATATATTTGAATTTTGAAATCTATAGATCACCCACGACATAATTTAGGTTACTCAGATATTAACTTCCAAAGCTTCAAATTCATCAAAATAGTAATTTAACGTAAATTGAGGTCAAGAGGGAGAATTTACTTGGTTCGGTCATTTCAGAGTATTGCGATTAATTACTGTTACTCAAACAGATATCTCAAAATCCGAATCGTTAATTTCATTACAGCAACATCATTTGCAGTAAAATAAGTTAGCTTTGCCTTTAAACAATAAGATAAGACCAAGAGAAAAAAGCCGGCGGAATAAAAACTCGCAGCACTTTTTCTTTTAGTATTTGTACCTCTATCATATAAAAAAATCGGAAAGTTTCCAGACTTATTCCATCCGTAATCCCTTGATCTTACCTCATTTCTGTTTGACACATTGATCGCTAGTTAATCGCTATCGAATTGCTTTTCGATTGCTGTCAGTGTCACTCTGCGATGCTGGATTATCGGAATTTAGCGCTGTCATCGCGGACGTTTGATTACTATTACTGTTGTAGGTATTACGAAAATACCTAAAGCTTAACGTAATTTAAATAAGTTAAGCAAAAATGTATGTATTTATATTTTCATCACCATTTTTTTTATTGAGTCTGGGTGGTCCATCGCCATTTAGGCAATCGGAAACTGTTGTTTCAATTTTAAAGAGTATTTTTAAGTTAAAAATCCAAAACGTAATCCGTCTTACATTAACCTCGCAGACAATTTAGACATTGATTCAGACACGTCTCATACATACAGGCGTCGAGTAACTTCCTCATGAGTTATTATTCTACCTTCAAATGAAGCTATCGATTGTGGGTTACTTACAAAGCCTGCCAAACTTCCCCGTCTCTATTACGTACGACTCAAGTTTAAACTCAGTTTAGTTTAGTCCCGAGTTATTGTTCTGGGAATTGATTACGAACATTATGAGTATGTGCCCCAACACTCTCTGAGACTTCCTAAATTTATTATACGATTCATCATGCAAGTTTCTAGTACCCAATTTAAAATAACTTACTCCTCTGTACGATAAATAATTCAATGAGGTACCTCGACTTTGAGCTTCGGCAACTTTGCCCGTCTAATCAAAACTTGAGAGCAATCTCAGCTACAGCTTAAAATATCAGACACCTCAGAGCAGGAATTCAATGAACTTTTAATTTCCGAATTCCGTTGGATAAAAGGAATGCTTTTACAGAATCAAATGCCTCTGCTTTGAATCGTAATGTTTTAATTTTGTTTCGGAATACAGATAAATAAATACACAGACAGGCTGAGTTTTAGGAATTTCAATTTCACAGTTGACTGGTCGGCTCAAATCGGGTGAATATTCCCCGTGTATGCTATTAAGTTTTCAATCGGGTCGAGATGTCGTCGCAAGAGATGGAACAAAATCGTACGAACTCGCATCCAACATTCATGAAACAAGTCGTTTTGTGACTGAATGATTGATGCGAGTGGCGAGATGGTGGCGGTAAAGTATTTATAATATGTCAACAACAGGATTTATTCAAGATCGCAGTTTCCGTAGGAAAAAACTTTCATATACTACCAAAATAAATGTAATAAGGAATGATTTATCAGAAACATCGTTTCGTTTTCAACCAACTTATATTTTTACCGCGTTATTAATTCATATTTTATTTTTAGATAACCTTTTATTTAGTATTAATCTGTAACAGAATATTTTCCCATTTAATGTCGAGCTTATACTCAATTATTAAGAACCGTTTTTGTGCTTCGTTGATTTCATAATTACGACCAAGTTTGAGCTCTCAAAAATGTATAAGCATTCATAATATTAATTACGTTTAACAGCTCAGCTCAAGTTGAAGTCTTGAAACTTGAATCAAGTGTTTCTTTGAACTGCCTCGAAGGCTTCATGTTTAAGGAGGCTTGACGACTTGATTCGTACAAGATTTAGCATTTCAGAGAAAGAAAACTAAATCTAGGTCAAGATCAAGATAAGAAAGGCGTTAGATATTAATTATTGGTGTAACCAATGAATGGGCGGCGGTGGTAACTTACCACCACGTGACACGCTTGCTCGTTTGGTCCCTTGCCACATATAAATATAATTAGATGAATCTACTTATACAAGAAGTCTTCACTTTTTAAATTTTCTTTTGATAATATTGTAAGTACAATACTGACAAAGATTTGTGATAATTTAAATATTAAAAAATAGATTAATTCTGAGAGTAGTTTTATACCATCTATAGTTTGTTACATGTAAAAAATAGGGATGTCTATGATTCTCTCTAGAATAAACTAGTCTGTCAACTTTAATCACTTGTTTTACTACAAGATTGTTACAACAAGAGCTACAATACACCAAGAAAGTAATTTCACCTTTATTAAGATTCATCGTTCCAAGGTGAGTTTTTTATTTTGTATGAATTATTCACGAACAGTGGAAACGTATATTTAACGAAGCTTTTTTCTTTAATATTTACTTCACGCTAAGATAAGACACGCTATCCACATGAGTCTCATTAGTCATTCAAGCATCGATAACTCGGTAAGTAAGCTCCCGCTTGACCGGTGAAATACAGTCTACTTCCGGTGGCCGGTCGGAATCCTGTGTTCCGGATTTCCGATACGAATCCCACCGGAAACCGGACACGGCGGGCCTTATTGTTAGGCTTGGAACACTGTTACACTAGAATTGTACGGTTTAAGGTACCAAAACGGTAAGGTGAAGACATAATTGTTATTGTTTGTAAGATTTCGCAATGATTTTACCTTGGAGAATGATTATTTAATTAGATTTAGTTCTGAAACTTTTATTAATTGAAAAAAAAAATGTTACCAAAATTGTATGACTATCCAGAACGCGTTTGAAATCAAATAAGATTTATAAATACTTAGTATTAATTAGTTTTTGTTCACCTCATCCATAGCTCTAGGGCACGAATATTCCTGAAAAATATATTTATTAAAGAACTTTCTTAACATGTAAACTGCAAAATTCTAGAAACTCATATTAGACCTTCAGCAATTCACTTTGAAAATTGCGTCTTCAGTTAGCTACCTAAACGTTAGCAAACAAACGATTCGCAACCTCGTAGTTACTTTCGCTAAGATTATAACAACCTGACAAAGATAACGAGCACCCAAGCTCGAACCCGCCGCGCAAGGGTTAATAATTTCATCACAATTTTAATTTCCTGCAGAAACCTATTTAGAAACAAAGTTTAATAGTTCGCGTTGAGTTTGTGACGTAGTTATACTCGTAAAACGTTAACGACTTCGAAGTTTGGAATGTTAACGGCTTATCTTGGTGGTGGTAATTCGAAAGTGTGTGATAGGTGTTTAACGGCCGAAACCAATATTCTACTATAGTTAAAACCTTGGTAATTGGAAACTGTTAGATTGGTTTTTTGTGACGTGTTTCTGTCATTTCCATATCAACATCTATCTACCATAGTTTATTGCGACGCAAAAACATGGTTAATAGTTACCTTAGTTACACAAATAACAAGGCGTCAAAGGTTAGTAGACTATTGGTTTCGGCTGTAAGTCGTTTAATGGGTACTTACGTACATATGCTTTTTTGAGGTTTTCTTAGTATTCTGTTATTTATTAAATTTGCCATCTTGTCTTGAAGATCTTTACAATCCAAACATCATACTGTTGATTTACTAATAGTTCGTTACATTAACAAGCTAATCTAGTTAAATCCTCTTAAATGTATTACAATTTAAATTGAAGCAAAAATACACACCTTCCCATTTAAACTTAAAGTAGTATCTTAAATTAATTGCAAAATTGGACAAAGTAAATCCTTTGAAATTGGACAAACTCAAAACTTATTTCAATTCCATAATGAAAGTAGGTACAAGGAAGGCAACAAAATGCTCACAACAGATGACATTGTAACTTCCTCCAGCTAATTGGTTCATTTTGTACAAGTTTTACAAGATTGCCGGAGAAATTGGTTTTAATTAAGAAATTAACACCTGAGACACCGAGCGAAATTAGATTATTAATTAGAATTCGGTTGATTAGATCCATTTATATAACAACTTATATGGAAGTATACTGAAAAAGTTAAAGTAAAGTTTTAACTGTAAAGTAGGCTCTTACATTCTCTCACTCACCTTCATTTATATGTTGACTACAATTAGACAAAATGAAGAATATTGCCATTCCAAGGTTTGACAATAAACTTTATAAATTAAAACATTTTGGGTTACTAAAATTATTAAAGAAAATCACATTTTTAACTTTATATAATCTAACAAAAAAAATAGCAGAATAATGCTATTCAGAAGAGTATATTGTAGTTTTATCCTAGTCTTTCTTCTTGGTTTTTGTTAACAGCCTTTGCTAAACAGCCTGTTTGAGCCTATACAAAAGTCTTATTTAAGAGGAAAGTTTACATTTTCCGAACACAGACCTTCGTATTTATGATTCTATTTGTTTCCAAAGCTCAGGAGCTTAAAGCCTGCGGCACACGGCCAAAAGAAGATTTAAACGGCACAATGACGGTAGAAAATTAACTCGCCCGTGCCAAGTATGGAAATAGCTATATAAATAGACAGAGTGACCTTATAAAAATGGAATGTGACCCACATAGCAAAGGACAGACTTGATGAAAAATTCAAACTGTAAAAACGTGTTCTGTATTCTGAAGCAATTAAATAAACAACGTTAACGGTCTGCTTATTAGGTGGATAATAAAAATAAATAAAAATTGTGTTCGTTGGTAAGCTTAATTAAGGAAAGTCGAGAATGGCCTGAAAAATTAAACCGTCTCAAAAATTTTATAATTAATAAAAAAGTAGGAGTTTTGCGCTTTGAGCCCATTAAGTCTAATTAAATTTAAATAAGTAGCTACTTTAATTTCGTTTTCGAATATTTTTGCTGCTCTAGCCCAAACAGCACCTCCTGTTCGAGAAAGACTACATAATACTCCAGGCGCTGAATGCACAATTTCTGAATCCGAGATAGATACTGACCGCAGATATCTCCCGCGCCGGCGCGGCGACGACCGGACCGCATCTGTCCGCAATCCATTAACACTTGCAAACCTGCTGGAAATAATTAAAACTTGGCTATTTTAAAGTAGTAAAAATAGATTTAAATGAAAACACTAACGGGCGGTATCCTATCATTACACAAAAAATGTATGACAAACAATCATTTGACAAACAACGTTATATAAATGTTTGCTTGATAAACTTTTCATTTTACAAACTATTTATTATTTAAATAACAATTTTGACAACCTTATCAAATGACAAACATTCAGTACAACAAAAGATTATTTTGCAAACTAATCTTTTTATAACTACGTTAATTTACTAAACAGGGATTGCTAAAATAGCGTTTGACAAAATGTATAATTTAAAATATTTCAGTTATTAAATAGTACATTTTAACCAAAATTTACTAAATATAAAAAAACTTAGAAATTAACTAAAGTGTCCTAGGTTCACATGGCCTAATAAGTCTAATAACAAAATAATAAAAGAAGTACGTTAAAAAAAAAGGACTTCAAAACTAAAAAGTTAAAAATAATTACATTAAATCATATTTATTTTTAACTTTTTAGTTTTGAAGTCGATTTTTATTTAACGTAGTTATTTTATTTAATACTTTTTAGTGTATTTTGGCTCCTTCATCGGATCCTAGTTACTACCTGCACCAAAGTGCTTATCAAGACGAATCAAACGAGCCCAAACTCGATAGAGTTGTGTCATTTAATTATTAAGTTCCTATGGCCACCTTCTGGCTCCATCATCGGACCAGCTCCATGTCATAATATTTTTTCACTTTTATATTTTACATACGTTCACAAAATTACAGCTCAATCGGTAACCGGGAAGTGGATCAAATTTACTTGCGATATTTGATTTCAGACATCGGGATAGGTAAAAGTAAATAAAAAATGTTCATAAAATAAAAACTACTGGACCTACCTGAATCAAAATTTTGTGGGACCAATTCGAAACTATTCCGCATCACAAACAAAAATGAATCACGTAAATCGGTTCAGAAAACTCGACGTAATTAATGTACATAAGATACCGGCCGAATAGGCTATTTCACACTTTTTTGAAAACTGTTTTAGATAAATTTTGAAGTTGTACTGAACCTATAGAATTTTTATTTTTATTTTAAATTACTGAAACGTGCCATAAAACATACATTTTATTTATGATTTTAAAATTGCGCGCGGAAACATGCTGTTTCGACTGGTGACGTCACTCCGCTAGTAAACAATACAATTTGTTAGAGAGCAAGTGAAAATATTTTCGGAAATATGAGTTATAATCCTTATTATTTATTTATTTTTTTATTTTTTTTCATCATTGGATAAAACAATGGATAAACGTTCACAAACTTAATAACTTGATAATTTCTACAAATCATCTCAAAGGACGACAATGTGTTTGTTTATATCGGAGTGACGTCACGTCATGGCGAACATCGTTTTTGACATTTCAAAAACAGATTACAAAAGTCGAATTTAAAACTGGATATATAAAATTTATAATGCATTTCTTTGAATTAATATCTCGTTCATATTATACAAAATCTATTACCTATAAACATTCACTTTTATATTTTTTCTTGCATGGCGTAAAACACCCTATTGAGAACCTCCTCCGTTTTTGGAAGTCGGTTAATAAAACGAATGTAAAATTACATGTATCGCAGGCAAATTTTTTAATTTGTCATGTTGTAATATGTAGTTCGATTTTGTTGCAATGTGTCTATTATATTAAATAACAGTCCCGTCGTTTTATAATCATAATACATTTTAAAAACGTAATATGTAGGTCTTGCCAAATGAATATTTTTGAAACGTTACTTTAACATTTTAACAGTTAGCAAAGTAAAACATTTGCAAAATGAGTATTTTGTCAAATGATTACTTTTAAAATTATATGTTTAACGTTATTTTTCAAATGAACATTATGTCTTTCGTTGTTTGGTCAAACATGCGTGAACCATAACGGGCATAATAATAAAAACATTTAAATGCGGTATCCGTTAAAATATGTTTGGCTGTGTGTGTGTCAAATATGGAAAATGTTACAAAATATAGACAGAGAAAATACATATTTCAACAGGTTTAAATTGTTGGAAATGTGTTTGGTTTAACTTCAAGAAAGACCATTTCTTTCAGGAATGTTGGTATTGATGTCGTAACTTACATCTCTTGAGTTTTATTTATTAGAAAAGTATCAAATACGAGGAAAAAGACAAAGGAGAAAAATCTCATTGGAAGGGTCGTAGGTTATGTGACCTTCCTTCAGGCGATCTAACCCATTACATAACTTACACCTACTCTTAAATCCCTGAGTCAACCTTTCTGGCATCCTCAATTGCCTACGAAGAATAGTTTTATCGTAAGAACTTAATAAAGTAGTGTTGACCTATTAAGAGATTTAATATATCAGTGAAAATAATCATGTACATTAATTTTCTTTTCGATATTATTAAGTGTTTTAGTAGCAACAAAAATTCCAAGAACAAAAGTCTACCATATGTGCTTGTCTGTGAAATTCGAGCTCACGTTACATATATAAAATATAGCTATGTGTCAAAATTATCAATTTACATTTATCATTTCTATTTTGTTCTTTGTAAGTAAAACTTAATACCCAGGGCAAAAGGCACGGATCTACCTTAACCTGGCAACGTAACAAGTTCACAAAGAAACAGCCATAAATCTGTCAGAGTTCCTGTGAAGCTACTTTGTTATTCACGATTAGCGGACGAACCGAGGACCAAATTGTCCGCCAGCTCACGCAGGGTTAAAATAGGAGTTATTAAGAAGTACACGTGTAGAAAAATGTCGCTAGCTATCAGGCGTTTAATTTAGAGAATATTATAAAAATATGTAAGTATACAAACTTATTTTAGGACTTAGTTATACAGTAGATGGCCAAAAAACGTCGTGAGCAAAGACAACTCCCGAAGCTTTTTGGGCAACAAAGGTTATCCAAAAACTGGACGCATACAGTCAAACTGCATTTTTTAAGCCATCTATATAAATTTTTTTGGTTATAGGAATAATCTAAATAAGTGTAATGTAAATGAAATATTTTGGAATTTACAGGTTGTAAAAAGGCAAAAAGAAAGCTTATTGTTGAAACTGGGTATTGCTGAAGGGGTAATTGTTACTATTAGATATTTTTTTATAATAAGAAAATCACATCATTATTTACAATCGCATGTTTACAAACAGATTAATATAGTATTATCAAACAAATTATTTGCAAATTTAATTTGCATCGTAAATCATTGCCTCTGCGCCATCAGTTGATGTATAAACGCTGAGATTAATTTACATTTCTTCTAATATTTTTTTTATTGTGGTTTTATGGTATTTTGTTGATGTATTTAGACTCTAAAAAACACTGTTTCTGGCTTCAAAAATGGTCGCTCTGTGTAAAGTCGAAAATGGTAAGATGAAGTAACAAAAAACAAAATTGAATTTCCCAAGTTTTAAAAATGGGTAGCGGGTGTGAAAATGTATATTGGCGGTATTTTCCCGCCATGTCGACCGAATGAACTAAAGATGGGCGCACAAAACATATTACAATACTTCCGCGCCAATGCACAAAGAAATTTCTGCTCATTTTTTGTTTTCCCTGAAGAGCGGGGGAAGTTTTTGTTGCCTCTTCGAAGGGTAGGTATAAGAATAAATAAACGAGGAGGGTAGGTAACGGTAGCCATAATTACCGGTATTGAATATTATTGGAATCGTCTTTGTACTATTGAAATATTTCATTATATTAATCTCGATTTAATAAAATTTCTAATAACTTTGCACTTTTCACCAGACACTTTTTCATTAAAATCTAACAGCATGAAGTTATTGTTTTAAACCTCCCTGTAATATTGACGAAATTTCATCCAGAAATTTTATTGAAAATATGCCTTCTTACTTTTACTTTCTACCAAAGAAGATAAACTCAAATGAATCCTAATTTTACATTTTTATTCTTTGGATTATACGTTAAATGATGTTGCTAAAAGGTTAGGAAAATAAAGCAAATTTTCCCAGGACAAAACAGAGAAATCATTCATAAGTAAGCAATGCTAATGGACTCCGCATTTAACCAATTAATGAGCGCCGACGCCATCAGGGTTAATTTATCTATACCCATCAGGATTACCAACCCTGTAAGGGGTCGATTTTTGTCTGGTGACATGCAATAAACCATTTGCCGGATTTGTGCGTAATGACCTCACAAGCGGACCGCCTGGACCCTCGTCTGTCACGGCTTAAGGAGACCGCTCGCAAAAAAGGGTTAAATCGTTCAAATACTTACAATATATCAACACAAATTGTATTCAACCCTCACGACGCTACACTTGTTACACAAACGGACGAGACATTGGCATCTTTTGTACTTGAGACTTGGAGTGAAACGGAATATTTGCCGAAACAAAGATTGATTTTCGGAAGGGATCCCGTTATTTGAACCGTTGCCCTAATACAGGTAAAGGGCAGGATTCGGATTCAAATAAACAAATACTTAATATTGAGGAAATGACGTAATAAGTTGTGAACTTACTTATCTAACATCTTGGTAAATAGTATGATTAAAATACACAATTATTAAAACTTTGAAATTCGTTTAATTTTATTTCAAATATGTAAAAGCAATTTTGTGTGAAAGCGAGCGTGATTAATGGAGGTACCTCTCACGTATGTCGCTGTATTTGAATTAAATTTCCATATAAATTAGTATATACCTACGTCGTTTTGAGTAGATACAAAGCCTCAGTACGATTATAATTGCTCTATTACCAACTATATACATTATCGGAAATTGTGTAGGTAGAAAGGTTAGAAAACATAATTAGAACTACGAAACGAAAAAAATACTGTTAGAAATATAAAAATATTTAATAAAGAAAATCCATCTTTGACTCATTTTTATTTAACTTGATTTAATTAAAAATGTATGTGGTTCTTTCAGTTAATTTGTAGTTTCTTTCAAAGCCTGACTCGTACATATTACCTACTTATCTATATCATATCTACATTTAAACTTTGCGTCTTCCGATTTGACATACTTACCTTATCCCCTCTCTATAACGTCATCACATTAGCGCAATATCTGGTTGAAATGGTACTATAAATATCCCTCCATAAAATGTAATGTTTCTGAAAGCACCTCAAGTCTGCCAACCCTGGCGAGGCTGGAGGCTGTGCCGCACCTGTCACCAGCCTGATGTCTGCTGAACGCATCATAAACTCTGCCAAGTCTTTCTACTAGCGCCATTTTTGAACTAAAAAGAAAGTACCTAAATGTTATTGAATATTCCAATGTAGGTTTTGTGAGAAGTTGCACCGAGTAGGTCTTCGAAACAGCGTCGTTCGCGACAACGTCATTTGAGTTCATAAGTTTCGAACTTATGAGGCAGCGGAGAAAAAATCGCACCAGCGTGTGTCGCACCAACGGCATTCGAAACTACGTAGCGGACCCGTAGCACAGTCCTGCCGTATTCGCCGTTGTACATATTTTTACTGAATGTTTTAAATTAATAAATAATTCATTGTATCCCAGTTAAATGGTCGGGATGGTTGCTTCGACACTGGGTCTATAGTGTTGTACAAGAGAAAAAGTAACATGTAGAAGTTTGCCAATGGATTTTTGACAAAAAATAAAAAGTATGCATTTATTATAATATTATTTATTATAGCATAAACTCTCGCCTACTTAGCAATCACCCTAAATATTACGTATGAATTATTGAAAGCTTGATGTTATGTATATTAAACTCCTTTAGGTTGTCAAAGATCTCATCAAAGTAATGCAAATTGTAAGCAAAAGGGCAGCGTGCTAGAGTTTCGCCACTTCTTATTCAAAAGTCAGTTTTAAACTTTTACTTCAACAAACTTTATGTTAAACTTGATGCGAGAATAAAAATAGTTTGGAAGTTACGCCACTTTAATCCGCGATAAAAGAATATCGGGTGTATTGTTGGGATTATTTTATGGAAAAAAGACATCTAAAAAGAAAGATAATCTGAAAAAAAAACATGTGGTAAGCAGCGTGGTTTCTGTGCTAATTAATTACAATAAGTACCCTATATATAAGTATTTAAAATGCTTTTAAATTTACGTACATAATATTTATTTCATTTTATTTTCTTTATAATTGAGATATTTTTTTTCCTTAATTTTCCAAACAACAGAAACGAAATACCTTGGTTTACACTCAAAATAATTCTACATTGCTAATTTTTAAGAAGGATATGTTTTTCCTTTATGTCAGACACCTAATTTTAGCAACAACTCAAAAATACTTATAATTTTTTTACTAATAAGTCACGTCTAACACATATTTCATTTTTACTGAAAAATCGTCAGTTCTAATTTAAAAACTATCCTGTACAACTCTGATTACAGATATTCAAAGCAAAACTAACAAATATCCAATGTTTATCTAACTCTTACTTATGATAGCGCTAAGTTATAGTAACTCTGTTTGATGTAACACTTTATTAAGGTTCGCAAGGTCCGCTCTAATGTTTGTGCTACATTGTACATAATTTATTATATACTTACTACTTATACGTATTACGTTGTCCCTGTCGTGTGGACAGTCATCCACAAGACCTCAAACAGTTAAAAAAAATAATTGAACTGACTGATATTCTCTTGTTTGCCTATGTTTTGCCTATTCTATTTTTTCCATTGTTTAAAGAAAAATATCATCAAGTCATAGTCATTAACATATGCCTTGACTTCGACGACAAAATTGAGATTCAGTTCAGTATTTAAATTTATTATAAGAACATATAATTATTTATAACAATTAAAATATTATAGTACCTAGCTTATGGCCCTTCTCGGCAAGTTCTAATATACGAATTATTATAACACTAGTTAGTTACCTATTTAACTTGAACTTGGCTTGACACGCTTTAGGTTAACGTCTTATTACTAAATGGGTAGGTTTTAAAAACATGTAAAAAAAAATGCCACCACTATCGCTGCCCGCTAATATATAAGTGAGACAACTACAGTTCGGATCGATAATGCATTTGTAGAATTGATAAAATCAGACTTACATACGTTTTAAAAAAATAAGAAGCAAACAAATATATTTTTGAATTTCAGGCTCAGTGTACAACATAAATTCTAAGAACATTAATATGTTTCGTTGGTAAGTGAGTGATATTAATGGAGTTCCTGATGGGCTGTCATGTGTAATTACGACTTGACGGTTGTATCAAGTGCGATTAGCATGCGCCGACACAAAACAAATGAAGCGGCGTGACAGCGAGGGGTAAACAGGGAAACTAAAGCGGTATTTTAAACAACCATTTTGTATAGGTATTAACCTTCTGTGATTACCTTTCATTCTTTGTTAAAAACCACTAGCATTATAGTGTCTTTATGTTTATAAACTATCGTTACGGTTTTTTAATCCTATTAATATTATAAACGTGAATGTTTGTGAGTATGTATGGATGGATGTTTGTTACTCTTTCACGTAAAAACTACCGGACGGATTTGGATGAAACTTTACAGTTATATAGGTTGTACATCAGAATAACACATAGTGTACTTTTTACCGCAGGAAAACTTCTCATTCCCACGGGAAACTGACTTCCACGCGTACGGAGTCGCGACCGGCCACTAGTAATGTAATAAAATCTAATCGAGGCTACGTCGAAGTCTAGACAACCGTAGCGAAGCTGCTACGAGCACAATAGACAAAACTAAAGACTTTTCCACTAATCTCCAATTTGCTATTATTTTATCCAATGGCACCTACATTTTTCATTATTTTATCAGCTGCGATTGCGATAAGCCCCATGCGGGCAGTCCAACTATAAAACTATCCATTGTTATTTTTATCTAAATAGAATAAAGAGAAAATGTTTGTATAAATGTTTGTAACGAATAGGCTCCGAAACTACTGAACCGATTTGAAAAAACCCTTTACCATTAAAAAGCTGCGTTATCCTTGAGTAACATAAGCAATATTTGTGAAAAAACCTTTCATTCTCACGAGAAACCATTATTTAGTGCAAACGGGCAACGTTGCGTTCAGATATCTGGTATCATCATCATTACTTAGTATAAATCCAAGTCGCTAATTCTGTCTGTTTGTATTTTTGGCCGCTAACTCCCCTAAACCAGTTGAGGGTTTTTAATGCGGTTTTCACCATCTGTTTTTTTATTTATTTAAATTTGTAAATAAAGAACAACCGGAAAAAAAATTAAAGTAAGCCAAAAGTCAATGTTTCGTAAGCAAGTAGGCCAAAATTACACCATTGCGAAGCGTGGGCACCCGCTAGTCTGATATAAATCGTACTCATAGATACATAGAGTAATAACATGCAGAAAAAACCCATTGAACGTTTCTAGTCTGTGGCTAGACTCTGAGATAGTGTTGGAGAGGAATGCAAACCAATCCCGATTGCAAATCTTGAGTCAATACGATTGAGTAAATTGAACTTAAGTGGTCGGATAACACACAATTTAAGTCTTAGTTTTATTAAAATTTAAAAGATAATATAGAAAATGCCACAAACAAAGACAGGATTGCAAACAGGATACCATTATTAACCATTTGTGAAAGAAGGGGGTTTATTATAAAACATGAAATATTATACTTAAATGCGAAGATTGGTATCTGTAGCTGTGTGACTCATAGTAAACATGTTGTAATATAAAATAGAGGGTCTCACGTTGTTTTTTAAAATCGGAATCTAAAGTGGACGCATTCAGCTTCGCGCTAGTTATGATTTGATTCATTCTTTGATCCATTAATTGACAACTTGCTGCTGGTTAATGAAATAATAATCGTCTCGTTAGATAGAAGTTGAATTTATCATCAACGCATAGGTATCTACGAAATTCAAGAAATTGTTAACAAAAATAGTTGGAAAACTCAAGAAAAAAACTCAATCTTTCTTGATATTCCTATTATCTTACGTTTCATAGTATTACAGTAACGACATACTTCAACGAAATGAGTCAAGTAAGTGTACCTTGCCCGGGGCTGCGTCTCGTCGGTAAATTAGCGGTCGGCAGAGGGCGCCACCGCTGCGGGGTTCACGCTAAATGGGCGATGGGATTCTATAAATGATTTATTATTCTTAGTGTGTTTATAGAAGGAGGTTTCGCTTTAGCTATATACGAGTATGTTGGATCATTAGAAGAATCAAAGAGTCATAAAAAAATTGTCTAATAAGGAAAGGCATCTTGGTATCGTTTTAAAATAAATCAGACTTAGTAGTTAGTGTTAAATTAAAAATAATGTAGTAGGATTGCATTTCATTATGTGAATTATGAGCAACATTTTTCAATTTTGCCTATCTTATTTTAATTTTAAAATAATTAAACCTATATGTTTAAAATTGTTGTACGGTAATTACCATAATTGAATGTGCGTTGCAATTAAAATTGGAATTTGGTGTTCCGTTTCCAAACCAGTGTAAATTTTGATTCAAATTCGGTGGCAATATATATTGTATAGGGTTTCCCTGTCGGGTGAAAAGGGTGGGTTGTGATGCGAGATCCCTTGTATTGATGCAATTAGCATATCATACCTACTTATTACTACCTACATATGTTGCTCCTTCTATTTAGAACTTACTCCAATAAAAAAACGTAGAAATTATATTTTCACAAATTGTATACCTAGTTAAATGTAATAGTCAAGAAAAAACAAACTTATTTCTAAAAAGCGCTTTTACTAATTCATAATTTCATTATGATTTGGTTTGGTACTTTTCATTTGAAAACGAAACCGGAAACAAAGTAGGTTCTAAATACAAAGGATAGTTGCATTGCACAATCTGCTTTTAACCGATTAAAACTAGTTATGCATAGCATGTTTTCATTAGGTTTGTTTCTGAAGCGCCAATTTTGAGCTCGTTGTAGCTCCAACTTTTAATTGAACTTTCTATACCTACATATTAATCTGGTATAACCGGGATAAATGCTATCCGTGCAGAATGGTAAATATGAGGCATTTTGCAATTCGTTATGTTACTAAAAAAGTTTTGATTAAAAACTTTCAAATGTTGCATGTCATGTAAGTATGACGTAGTCTACGAGTTAATTATTTTGATACAATCTCACGACCGACGAATCTAGAAAATTAAGTCACCAACAGTTCACTAATTTATGCTCACACTTCGCAAAGTTTCCTACCCTGTCGGAAGATTTTCCGAATTTTCCATGGCGATGCGACACAATATTTAGCATAGAACAGTGTGTGCAGTGGAGCGTGACTGTCGGTTAGTTTGTGACGCGGAGGCAAGTTGGCGAACTGGCACGTGCTATCGGAAATTCTGTTATACCGAGTTTTACTACCAAATACCTAGCAGTTGGAGAGGCAGCGGAGTTTAAGCTTTGTTGAAGGAAGAATTACTGGATGCAGAACCTACCCTTTTTGGGATTGGAAGCATTTATGGCAAAGAGCTGAGTTTAGGAGAAATCGACAACGATATCGAATCGACAAAATAATGTAATTGCTGCTCAACAGAGGGACGTATACAAACTGCTTTTATTTATTAAACATTAAATTGCTGCCTGCATTTCCTTGAAGTTTGTTCAGTTAATCTGGAGCCTAAAAGCTTTGTTTCCCGTACTTATATCTCGTTAACGTTACCTGCTTTACAAAGAGTGGACAAAACATCTGAGTGTATTCACCTGCACGGATGTGGTAGCTGGAAGTAGTAAAATGACCAAAAAAGCCTGCATTTTTAAGCTGCACTGCAGTGTAGGTGACACGTTCACAATTAATGCCACTGTTTGCACTGTGCTTCTAACATTATTTTTTGCTGGGTCATGCGTTTCTCTTAGTGGATGCATTTTGCAAAAACTCATTAGTAGAATTAATGAAAATATACGTAGTTTATTGGGAGTTTTTGAGGATTGGCGGCAACCTTTGATTTGAACATCGACGTCTGTTCGTGACCGCAAAATTAAATATACAAAATTAAATAATCGTGGCATAATCTGGTAAATTGTGTTCATCATATGATTTATATACGTAACATAAACTATTAAAGCCGGTCTCAATATTCCTACTACAGTAGCAACCTCGGTAACTGTAAACTACTTGTTTTGTTTTTGTGACGTGTCATCTTTATCAAAGAAACATAAAGAAGCGTACGTTTATGTAAGGTATGCTAACATGCTTGCCAAAAAGCAAACCTTACGAGAAAGCTTATGGTTTGTAGCAGCCAAATTAAAGCTGCAAGGACCAATTATTCAAAAGAGACTTAAAACTAAACATTAAAAAACAGTTTTATCTTGAATCCATTAATCAAGTGAACTATATAGAATTTTATTAGTCAAGTTAGTAGGAATTTTCATTTCCGAGCTTCTTAATCCTCGTTTTAAAGTAAACAGAAAAATTGAGTAAGGAACTCAAACTTGCTTCAGTTTTATTCTCCTCAGGAAATCCAATATCGGTTGTCAAGTGGAAATAGATTTAAAAATATCTAGCGCAGAGTGCTAGTAACAAGTGCCGTTCAAACTTTATGTTGTCGTTTCAACATTTATAAATATTAATTTACAATGTAGGAACCTACATAAAAAACTATTTTTTTTTATTTAAATGATTAAAATGTCATATGCATTAGTTTAGTATCACACTGCTGATCTAAATTTTCAAATAGGTATTTCCAGTTAAACTAACATCCATCCGTACCGTGTGTAATAACTTCTATTTCCAGCTTTCCCTTTGCAAATATTATTTTTAAACTTGTTTCACACAAATTACTTAATCTTAAATAAAAAAATCTCTTTTCACTTAATTCCTGCCAAAATAGCAATAACCAATTACAACCGAAGGTCAAATACTTGAAATACCAACTTATATAATTACCTTTTGGCAATAACAGCCAAGTGTGAACATCATCCAATTGCATGTACAAAGAAATCACATCAAGCTAGCAGATTGCGGCCCGCGGCGGGGGGCGGGGGCGGGGGGCGGGGGCGGGGTCCGCGGGGGCAGCGGGGGTTGGGGGCCAACAACACTGGTATTTGCTGACACCGACTCAGCCGGAAAATTTTATATTCGACGACTAGGAACGGAACGAGTGCACTATTTGAGGGCAAATAGCCTATGATTGAAAAGTAACGGCGGTGTAGATTTGATTGTTTTTTTATAGACTTACGACATTTATATAGACATATTTTAAACTAGTGGCCGCCCGCGACTCCGTTCGCGTAGAAGTCGGTTTCCCGTGGGAATGAAAAGTTTTCCTGCGGTAAAAAGTACCCTATATGTTAATCTGATGTATAAGCTATATTACTGTAAAGTTTCATCAAAATCCGTCCAGTAGTTTTTACGTGAAAGAGTAACAAACATCCATCCATCCATCCATACATCCTGACAAACTTTCACATTTATAATATTAGTAGGATATCTGAATACATAAATAAAAAATATGTAGTCTGTATACCTACTAAAGATAGTGTGGTTACACTTAGTATGAAAATTGTGAACAAAATCTAGTTTTAACCATTACTACCACTGCTACTGTTCAAATAAGTATTTCTCTTATTCAGAATTATAGCCAGATAAGATAACTAGTTAAGACGTTGTTTCTTCAAGACTTACTTTGTAACAAAGCTCTGTTAATCCTTTTTCACTGAAAACGCTTCGTCATTTTACAGACATTTTTATTCCATTTTGGTAATTAAAAAGTATTTATATTGCTATAAAAGGCACCAACTATAACTTTTATGGGACATAAAACATATAATAAAAGCTTGAAATGGCAGGGACCGGCATGGAATACGGCTCTTCGTTGGAACTTTTCATCTCATTGTTAAACTACCTATTTGTTTTCATTGTACGAAAATACATACATTCTACTCCCCTAGTTTCACCTACTTCTGGTAAAGGTAGATTTAAATTTTATAGGAAAAAGTGTCGAACTTTTACATATTTGTGAGGAGAGGACAGTGCTCGATTTTATTATTTGCATTGGAAAGAACTTAACGCACAAGTGGTAATTTTGTGATATTAAAACACGTTTTACGTTTTGTTTTAACTAATTTGGATTTTAAAAACAAACCACGCCTAGATGATTTGACTCTGTAAATGACGTTAATTTTTTTTATAATTAAATCTAGGTTAAGAAATTAAAGCTCTTTATTTCTCTTCAGGAGAGATTTTTGACTACTTTGTGTACGAAAGTTATAGGAAAATAGAAAAATACTTGGCATAAAATAACTAATTTAACATATTACTTTCACACTAAATGTGAACCAATCTCAAAACACTTTTGTCTGTGAATCTATTTTCCGTCGATCTATCACACCATGTTATCTTCTAACCCATACGGTTTTTTATAGATAATTTTGAAAAAAAATCCCTTTATCCCGATATCTTAAACGTATTAACATCAATTTGTATTTTTTTTATATTTCAATAATATCTGAAACAGATGTCTGCCTTCCTTTCTAAAGAATTTGTTTTTGTTCCGAAGCAATACCCGTCGGGATTCAAACAGAATTGGACTTTTTATTGAAATACTCTTTAATGTCGCAGACAATATTATGAAGCGCCTTCTTTTATTACTGTAGTAATTAAAAACGTTATTAAGAATTTTAGTCTTTACTGAAAAAAAGACTTTACCCACCTAAATATTCTACTCACTTATTATTATGATTATTTTGAGATCGGCCTAAAATGAATATTTTAATTCCGAGCCGAGCTAAGTAAGTAGTTCAATAGGGTGTGGCGATGATAAGAAAAAGCCAGTTTTGATCAATTTTCAAACGTTAGGGCTAGTTAAGATAAAGTTGAAGAAAAATTATAGTAATAACTCTCCAGACTATCACACTAACTGGGCGGCCCTAAATAGGGCTGGAAGCTCTTGTGTTAAAGGTGCCCAATAACGAACTAGGGTGGAACCTTGTTACACCCAAACACGATGCATTTTCAACCGACCCAATAGTCGAACCTGAGACTTTCATGTGGCACAGAGTTATCATGTCAATGAAATAGCGATTACTTTTCAAATTGTATTTAATTATTTAACACGAAAGGTTTCTTGCTATTATTATTTTCCTTCAAATAACTGCTACTCTTGCTAGGCCGCTCCTTAAATTGGGCATGTTTTAAAAATGTAACGAAGCCATTATGTATTCCTCTCTCGATCCCACCGTGCGGTATCTAACGTCTGCATAAAGAACTTTATTTAGGTTACTGATGGTAACTAAACTTTACTCTTGACTAGATATTCCCAACAGGATAATAGCTCTCCAAATACTTATAAACAATGCAAGACTTCTTATATCTATGAAATTTCATGTTCGTAAAATAAATCTGTATTGTTTCGGACATTATTTTCTAAGCCATTTGATGAAGTGAGTTGAAGTTATAGTTTTATAAATGTTTACTTGGTGCGGTAATCGAAGTCGGGACATGGCTGTGACGTTTAATTGAAAACTTGATCAGAATCGTGCCTCGGTAGTCGGGCGAGTGATGACAAACAGCTGTGGACGTTGGCTTGAGGAGTTATTTTTTCTGGATGACCGTAGAAAACAGCATTTTTAGTCAGGTTAAAATTTGGACTGATAGCCTAAAATCTTAGAATAAGCATTTGCCATTCATTACATGCTTGGACACGGCTCAAAATTGGTTTCTGGAAATGTTCTTATTTCTTATGTTCTTATTTACTTACAGTTGTAACGTCATATATCTCTTTAAACACCTCTCATTGTAGTCATTAAAGTAACAAAAACACAAATTAATTGGTTCTTTCAAACGTTTAATGTTGAACTCATCAAACAAAGTTAAATATACGTACATTAAAGTAATTGACAATGTGTGTTTACTCAAGTTTATTAAATTAGTTTAAAGTGTACGAAATCCCCAAAATTGCGTATTGCGTTATTTAAACTTTAAATTACAGTATGCCCGAGGGAAATTTAGCACAAGTTGAACTTACCACTTAGATAAAGGAGAACAAAGTGACTTTGTGTCGTCTAGTTGTTTAACTTGGCACTTTTAAAATCTTGTTACTGCCTCCTAAAGAGTTTGAGAGCTTTAGCGGGTTAAAAATTAATGCTAACTATTTATCAGCTATTGCATAGATTTTATCGCGGGCTCATAGCCCGGCGACCGAATCAAGAAATTCTGTAGCATAACAAATATGAACCTAACACAGCACAGCGGTGCGGCGTTGAATGCCGTGCATCGTCTAACGTCATTTCAGTTCGGCAGACTTCGGCCTATGCAATAATTACCGCGGCAGTCCCACACGTAATTTTTTTTATGTAACTAATAGGTATCAAACTATAAAACTTGATATCATTACTATTTTATAAGAGCGTTATGATCAAAATGGGTATTTACAGGAAAATAAATGAGTAAGAATAAAAATAAACGAAAAGGTTCTTACTTTCCTTCCACTTTGGCACAATTTTCTATTAGTAAGTACTTCTAATAGATTTTAATAAACGATTTAAAATGTAGCTGTCTGAGCAGTTAACTCATAAATCTGTTTTTACTTATCTCATATTTTTGCAATTATCTCAAGAAAAGTGTGACTCTCAAGTACCTATCTAATTTTCTAAAGTGCGAATCCATGATAATGAAAATTTACATTCCCTATTAGATTTTATAGTACGTACTAATGTTTAATCTGTTGAATTTCTTATTTAAATACATTTTAATCCAAAATAAACAGTATTTTAGTTGCCTAAATATTTAAGCCTAAATTTGGCTACAAGGTCTAAAACTCGAGACGTTTTAAAAACATCTCTGGAAACATCAAACTTTGTATCTAACGAAAAGACAAATAAAAGTAAGTAAGTTTGTTCCCTTACTCGTTGGTACAGGTCAAGCCTACGTTTATAAACAAATAATTAATCTGGATTATCTCTTAAACAGGGTCTAATTGATAATTAAAAATAATCACTGAGCGTTTCCTCATTAATTCTTCATGCTTTTGTGAGCAAATATAATAGGAGTGCGAGTGTTGATAGGCGGAGTTGTTGTCGTGCTCCGCTGTGGGCGGGCAGGTAGGAGCTGGGGTCGGCGGGGTCGGCGGGGGGCGCGGGGGGGGCGGCGCGGCTCCTCGGCGCCGGAGCCCTCGCCCTCGTCCTCGTCGTCCTCCGACGGCGCCTCCTGCTTCAGCGCCGCCGCCTGCGGTCCATGACTCGCGTTCCGTGCCGTCGTCACACCCTCGTACAACTCTTCAGCTGGCAACTTCGCGTAATCTGTAGTGTTGAGGAACGCCGAGAACAGATCAGTTACATTCGGCATGCTGTGCGAGAAGTTGAGTAGGTGTTCTTGAAGGGCCTGCGTGAATGGCGCGTTGCAGAGCTCGGTGGGGCAAATGCAGGTCAGCTGCAGGTGAGTGGAGCCGGCGGAGTGCGTCAGTGTGCACGGAGACTCGACCTTCGGCGAACACGACAGTGATGACGTCACGTCTGTGGAGAGAGATGCCATAAATCACGGAGGATCATATTGATCACAGAAACTGCGCAGTCATGTGCCTGATGCATCGAAAGTGTTTTTTTGCGTCACGGTTACCGAATGCCGAGAGTAATATCAGTTACCTACTACATATACTTTGCGAATGTTCTTTTGTGATGAATATCACTCATTGAAGGCGTTTCAGGGTTTATTAATAACTGAATGGATTTAGTTAATGCATCAATCATGACAAAAACCTTTTTTTTGTCAATTCGCGCTTGACAGAATGCTTACATGTTTCTGTCGGATATTTTTCAGAAGAAGGCTTCAATTTATATATTATAATCACTACATTACAAACACATCGTTTTCTTAGAACCGCTTTGACGCCGAATAATATCACACGAGCGTTACATAAAAATAAGACAAAACTGCCTTTGTGAATCGTATTTTATCACATAAAGCTCCTTATTTATTATTCTGTTGGTTCACATAAGTAAAATGTGCTACATTTTGTTTGCATTTTCTGTCAGAAGACTATCAAAGACATCTTAGAAAGTACATTCTTAGGTAAATGCAGAAAAAACAATTTTATTTGAAGTCACTGCTCATACTTACTGAGGTACCGTGTTGAATTCTTGCGAAAATCATCATAAAAAGTCCATATTTTGACCTATGCTTAAAAATATCAACAATTTTAGGTTTAGCCCCCGTTTAAAAATCATACTTAGATTAAATAAATCTCCAGCCTGACACACCAACTGTGTGGCCCTAAACTAAGCAAAGCTTGTACTATAGGTACCACACAATGGACTAGGGGAGAACCTAGTTACACCCAGACACGAGCCAATATCGAAAAACCATTTTTACGAAATTGGCCCGACCCGGGGATCGAACCCGGAACCATCCGCTTAGCAGTCCGGTATATATACCGCTGCACTACAGAGGTCGTCGATTCGATATCATCTGTGCATTAGTATGATAATTACTTACTTTGAGTAGAGATTATAGTAGCGCAGTAAGGCCGGTCGAGTGGGCACGGTGAGGACAGCAGCACTCCGGCGCAGCTCGCGCACTGGTGGCAGCGGCGACCAACTTCTGTGTGACAAGGAAACAAACTAATTAGTGTGTACCTAGCCATAAAGTTATGTGTATAGAACTAAGCTGGTAGTATGAGACACAATATTGCATAATTTGATGGGAATCATGTGCAGTGATTCGTTATAATGCATAGTTATTATATTTTTTCAAAATTGATGGAACTAGGAGTTACTTTGTAGAAATACATTTAGAAGAAACTTGATTTGGTAAATATTGTGCTATTCTACTAATATTATAAATGTGAAAGTTTGTGAGAAGGATGTATGGATGTTTGTTACTCTTTCACGTAAAAACTACTTGATGGATTTGGATGAAACTTGCAGTAATATATGTTATACATCAGAATAGCACATAGAGTACTTTTTACCGCGGGAAAACGTCTCATTCCCACGGGAAACCGACTTCCACTATAATTTTTCTACTGGCACTTCACTGTTGCCCCGCCCACGCCCGCCCGCACTATTCATACGCCGGCAGTTAAGTATCACCATGTATCACATAGTTTTTTTTATATAAATACATTTTTCTAAGTGGGGGAAAAACAATATTCACAGTTCCACTTTCCATTTTACAGGTACCTACTACCTTCTATAAATCCTCATGGCCTATTGTGTTAATTTATATTTAACCCATTCAAAGTTCTAGAAAATTCTCCCACTGATGATAGCCAATAGTCATTTTATTTTATTACGCCATAACAGCAACCGCAAGATAAACTACTTGACAAAAAATCCTTGATTAAAATATTGGGTGATATCGTAAAGTGCCAAGGGTTAAGGAAGTGCTAATAAAACCCGTCTCGTTGGAAAGTTATCGCGTCCATACAAACAGTAAAACAATTTTAACTTGGACTTGGGTGTCATTTTATACGTTAGCCAGCAAGTGTTAGATACAGGGTTACCACCAAATGTTATTCAATAAAAGTTTATCTATTTTCAGATTAATTTAAAGTGTTTACAATGCAACACTGTATTCAGCAAGACAAGTAGAGTTCTTTTTTTATATTTTTTTACTTTATACACCACTAGCGACCCGTCCATGCACGACGTGGTCACGATAAATTAAATTTTGTCCAATTTATTAAAACTGTTTTTTTTTTCAAATTTAAGTAAAAATACCTTTAACATGGTGAAAGCCGGTGGTTTAGGAGGAGTTAGCGGGCAAACATACAAACAGACACAAGCGACTTGGATTTATACTAGGTATGTAATGATTGACTTCCTTGGCATCTTCTAGGTAATATCCTACCCTTATTTGCATTTTTAACAGAAAATAACAAATTATTTTTAGAACATTTCTGAATGCATGGCAGCCCTAATCCAGTGCGGTCGGCGACAAACACAAAGGCAGTTAGGTCGCAATCGCGTCTAGACGTGCGGTGCACAATCACACTTGTGCCGTTCACGGAAAATGGACCGCAGGATGCAAGCTTGGCGCAGATGACGTTACTGTGCCAATAAAGTTATAATTGGAACAATGTGTCGTATGAATCATTTTAGAGACAACGAAACATAGTCAGACAGAAACGTTGGTAAAAATGATCATGTGTAACGAGAAGAAACAAAAAAGGGATTAGGTCAATGTATGAGTTAGCAATTTTTAGTAAAAACTTTCTAAATATTACTATCATATACCTACTCGGCAATAATATGAGATAGAGTCGAGTCATCATTTAAAATCGATCAACCTTAATATTTCCGTGCATGCCGACACGACTCAAACAAATACAAACAACAAAACAAAGACTACGTAGACCTCAGTGCAATTATTCAAATTTCACAATGATTTTAACCTAGTTTTAAGTCCATCATATCCATATCTATGGTTATCCAATGTTAAACTTGAAACATTTCATTAAGTTTCGTTCACAATTTCACCAAATGTTTGTTTCACGTTTATTCCTACAATTTCACTAACAACTCGATGTTCCGCAAAGCTTTGTAAAGGCAATGTTTAGAATGCCAAGCGCATATCTATTAGTTTACGGATTGTGTACTAAACTAACCGCTTCAGCTGTACTATAGCTTATTTAATAAGTTCACTTCAAGGTTGGTCCCATATAAGTATACTTTATTACAACTAACGAACGTTTCAACTTGGTTACAGTCTGCTCGTAATATGATTATCTGCAAGGCTGCTGCTTCTAAAATAGCCTTTGATTGCGGATATGTAGGTAGTTAGTTCATTGAGCAGTCGACTTTTAAATCTTTTATAAAAATAATTTGAATCATTTTTCTCCTTAAAGCCGCTTCAGTTTTCAAACGAGAGTGAGATTAATAAAGTCACGGTTGAAAAAAATGATAAAACTTGAGTCATCGTTCATCAAGTAGTTAACTGTTTAATTTCTAAGCTTAATAAATAGCAATAAAACTTATTACAATTACCTATATTACGGTAAGGTGAAAACATCGTGAACAAACCCACATGGTAAATTATCTGTCATGCAATCGTAGTGGATTAGGTACAGCACAGTATCCGTCGCCATATAAGAAAAAGCCTAACTAATTTCTAGCTGTTGGTACATATACGTTATGTGTCTCGTTTCCTTTATTCACAAATGACATATTTTTCTAGAACAAAAGAAAGTTAAAACTCCCTTAAATAAACCACATGATACAACTGTTGCAATGTTTGATTGTTTGCACGGCGACTCCCACGCATCATTAAGTGTCAAACGGTGTGTGGTGAAGCAATAGCAGACCTCTTGTAAGGAGGGTGGCTCAGCGATAGCTCAAGATTAATGAGCCGAGAATTATCTACTCAAAAAGCCAAGTTGTTTAAGCTTCGAAACCAGTGGTTGTATTCACTTGTGTTTTGTTTTTGTTAAATGAGACCATTTTTTATTGTATAAATCGAATGTAGTCGTTATTATTTATTATCTTCATCTTTTTTAAAAAGTAAACAAGTATAGTTATAGATTTCGATATTATATGCTGAAATAATAGGCGAGAGATTAATTCAAATAATAATACGAAAATAATTTTACCTTTCAATTAGAGTGGCAAACCTTATAAAAATAAAGCCACTTAATGAAAATAAGTAAAGATTACCTTAGATGGCCTTAGAATATTAGATTAGATGGCCTACATAAAATCAATAAATAGGTAAGGACTCTACCTCTTTGGGCGTTTTAAAATATTTTCTTAAATCTTAAGACTTGATTGATTCTTAAGTCAATGATTACTATTTATTAGGATTTAATGATGTTTAACTGTTCACTTCACTGTTGATTAAAATCAACATTTAAAAACCATTCATTCCATCCACGTCAGTAAACGACGAGAATTCCCAAAATAGCAATCTGTTGGCTATTCTTAAAATTGAAGCATTTATTATAAATCTTTTTTCCTACAAACAGATTACTGTGCCTTGATCACTTTGTAATAGGATTATGTTAAAAGCCTGTTTGTATTCCGCCCAGCCTCGGGGTTTCTTCACAAACAGCTCATACAATAACTGGCGGCTATAAAAAATATAGAAAATCCTTTATGTACCTCCATTAAAAAGCCTGTTTATAGCTCACCCGTTCAAATGGGGTGCGCGAACGATTCTACATAGGGAGCATAAACAAGGGCATTTAACTTTTTTTATTAAACATCAAATGGTTTAGGAATTGGCACGTACAGTTTAAAACTGCAGGTAATAAAGACGGTGGAAATATTTGCGTCGAAATTGTGGAAGTTAAATGAATTAGGTTTATTTTAAATGCTGTTATAAACTCTGAAACTGCTAAATGTTGCTTATTTTGTCGGATGACACTTTATTCGTTTGCATAATTATCTTCCGGTTACTGGCAATAGCAAAATTAATGTTAAGAATGAATAAACCAATAAATTAATTCAATAAATTTTTGTTGGATTTAATGTTTTACGGAGATTGTGCGTTGTCAAAGACGAAACTTATCAGATATTGAACTGATTGAGCTAGATTCCTCTCAATAGTATGCCGATGGCCTGGTTTCAATATCTGGCTGACAGCCAAATAGTTGATATACCTGCGAAACCAACTAGGAATCCAATTAATACTGGTACTAGCTTTCACCCAAAGCTCGGTGTTCGTCATTAACCGAAAAAAGCAACGGAAAATTTCCTTTTATATTTCATTACGTACCTGGTAATTTTGATAATATAATCCTCTTTGATTATATAAAAAAATCATGGATAAGTAAAGGAAAGATTTTGTCTTAATTTTTTACTACTTTTTCCCACTGATATGTGTATTTATAACTTTTCGTAGAAAATATGAGATATCGCTTCAAGGAAAATGATTAAGTGATTCACTGCTAGCTACTTTTTATTATATTTTTTAACGGAAACTTCCATGAACATCCGTTTCAGAACTCTCTCCCAATAGATTTCACTGGAAGAAATTCTACGAGCATTCGAAAGAAAAACCCTGTCTGAGTGGTCTAATTCCGGATTTTATTTAGTGGAGTAAGTAGGTAATACATAAATTAAGAAGGAGTTCTCCGAGTTCTCTTAATGTTAAAAAAAATCGTTGCTATTTATATGTGTCCTAAATTTGATTAAAATATACTATCACTTAAAACACAGTAACTAATCTTGTCCGGTATTAATGCTAGAGACAATAGTTTTAATTGACACATAATTATAATTACCTTATTAAGTATATAGTATAATGCCAAGTTGCTAATCGTATCTGTTTGTATGCATTAGAGGCCAAACATACTTCACACTTCTCTTTTTGCTTTTTCCATCTTTTAGGCCAGTTATACACTTAAGTTTGTAAACAATTTTTTTGTTAACAATTCGGCTAAAATAACTCCATTGCGGAGCGGGGCGGGTCACTAGTAAATAATATCACCAGTCTATACTAATATTATAAGGAGGAAACATTTGATTTTTTGTTTGAAATGAATAGGCTCCGAAACTACTCTTTCACCATTCGAAAGCTACATTATCCACGAGTAACATAGGTTATATATTATTTTGGAAAAAATAGGGTTCCGTAAGATATTGCCATGGGAAAAACCATTTAGTTGCTGGTGAAACCGCAGGGCGGAAAGCTAGTAAATAAGAAACTTGTAACTAAATTAGCATTATTACCACCTTCGACTCCTGGCAGCACGGTGGTGGAGCCCAGCCTCGCCACCAGCTGTAGCACCAGAAGCGACCACAACCACATTGTGGACATCATCGCACTGGTTTTATTTCTTCTTCCTGTCGATTGCTGGTGGCCTTTACCACTTCACCAAATATGGAACGAGCCCTTAAGGCACTCTAGCCGGAATGTCCTTTATATTATATATTGGGTACTTCTGTATAGATAGGATTCACTGTCTTATATGTAGGGATGTTTAGAAGTTTAAACAGTCTTGGATTATGGCAGTTCAAATTCAAATTATTGTATTTGTCAGCTAGAGCATATTAAAGGAAATAACACTTATTATAAAAGTTTAAGTGTGCTGGATTTTTTTATAATCTAACTTGATTTAAAAAGTATGAAAAGTTTTTTTTATGGTATACTATTTACTTTATAAAAAACCAATTTTAAGGATCAAAGACAAAAATAGAAAAGTTTGACTTCAAAGTGTTTTTAACTTAAAATTTCTATCATATTCCGCTTATTTATTTTCTTTCATTTATATCACACCATTTATTGATTTATTTATTTTTTAATTGGCAATACTGAATAGGTGTTCATAATAACTGAATAAGCAACATCAAAGGGTGCATCAGTAATCCATCGCAGAACGTAAACAGACTTATCGATTAGATCCATCCATCCATCCTTATCAATTAATATTATGATGTGCGAAAATGAGTATGTTTGTCTGTCTGTATGTTTGATTTCACGTAAAAATTTCTGAAAGGATTTTTATGAAATTTGGAATAAAGATAGTTCGGCAGCTGAAGAAAACAGGCTAGCTTTTAAAACACTTTATCTACTTTCCACTGTCTTGGAGTCTACGCAGATGAAGTCACGGGTACCAACTAGCTTTAATATAATGTCATTAAATATTCGTATTTGCGCTACGTTGGTATATTTGTTATAAAGACCAACTTATTCATGAAAATAGGTTCTTTTTTATTTGGGATGGATGTTAAAAGTTCACGATTGACTAATGCACGTTTTTTTGCTTAAAAGATTACTTAAAACACTAACTACGTAATACTTTTGTCTATTAAACCTGAAAGTAGCCTTTACAAACTTTAAACGAAAATTTCCAATTTAATTCTCAATAGAAAAAACTCGTAATAAAATGCCAGTGTTAAACCGTGTTATTCACTAAATACAAATGCTTAACACCGTTGTTTACGTTTCGTTAAACGTCCTCACTGCCTCTTTTCCGCGGCTGTTAAATTTTAATAACGTTACCGGCGTTTTTATTTAAATTTACAAATATCGTACATAACACAGAAATAACACTTTTTATTTATTTTTTTAGTACCTAAATACTATCCATAAAGAAAAATAAGTAAAAGAAATGTCTATTTAGTTAGGTTTTTTTTTACACACGTTAACACGTGACTACGCTGTAGCGTCGGCGTAGCACATCGGGCTCGTAGCAGCCTCCGCCGCGGCGCGTAGCAAACTGCCGGATCTCTTAATTCGCGCATCTCTCTGTAGGAATATTCCGACATTTACTGATACCTCGGTGAATTGTACGTACATTGCCGGTTATATTCGTGCGTTCTTTTTTAATAGGAAAGTAAAACGGCAGTGTATAATGAAGTTTTAATAGGGTTTAATTGTGAAGCTGTGGTCACGTGTATTTTAATAGTCAGATGACAGTTTAGATAACGATAAGCTTTGTGTATGGTTCGTGTATTTAATTGGTTGTCGATATCAATTAACTGTCGTAATTTAGATCGAGTATTATCAAGTTTATCCTTGCGAATAATTTGCGGTTAACTTGCAAATTTAGATTTGTTACTCTTACATAAACTATGTGAGCTAGAAATTACCTGAGGAGAAGATTTTTATCGACTAGAAGGCAGTTGTAGTGTGGTTTTAGCCTGTATAACGACTGTTATACCTATTTTGTAACTACTGAGTTACTGTATTTTTTACTAATTTATTGTACACACATGTTTGTACCGTTACAAAACCTATAATCGCGCGTCGGCCAATTTGCGAAAAGTCAACAAAATAAGAAACTCTAGTGAGGGTAAGTATTTATTTGCAAACAGAAACAAATGTATTCACAGCACGGGACGAGGTATAAATCTCTGCGTGAGAGGCAGGAAGGCACGGAACAGAAGGAAGGGAACAGTTGGCCACTGGACGCCGCGGCAACTTATTCGTCGACATTGAAAATTAGTTGTTATTATTACAGTGGTACAGTTTGATTCGAGAATGCAACAGTATTTTGGTTATAAGTGTTTTTGGGTTTGGTTTCAAGAACGTACCTTTTTAAAGGGTTAAAAATAGTGACTATCAGTCAGGTTGATACTGATTGAAAAACATACTGTTTAATTTCACATCAAATAAACTTCGATTATGATGTAATTGCATTGTTTGTATGTTTATCCTCTAATACTTTAAGATTTTTACTTTAACTTTTTTGGATTTAAGGTCATTTTTCACCATCATAAAGAAGATTTTTTTAATTGGTATTGTAATTAGATAACTTATGTGTTTCGTATTTTTTGTGTCAGTAGCTTTAATTTTCATATTAAAGTAACGATATAATATAGTTGCTAACTGCTTCATCTATGTTGTCGTTCTACAGTGCAAATGTTCTGAAACAGCATTACAAAGAAGATCAATATAGCTATAAAGCGCCCTATCTTCAGCACTTTTCATAGTCGTGTTATAATTCTGAAATTTGTTTTATAATAAAAAGAAAAAGATAAAAAAAGGTCGGACGTTTAGAAATCTTTCAAAGATCCGACTAATTTATAAAGGTGAAAGCAAACAGCGATTCTTCTTTTCATTTCGGGTCAAACGTTAATTAAAATGGCAAGAGCGGGAGTTTTAATTAAAATCTCGATACTGTTAAGGTAATAACGGAGAAAGTTACCTATTGAAAAGTCCAAACTTTGTTTGTGTAATAAGTATATATTTCTTAGTACTTAGCTCTCTTTTTGCAGCTTCGCATCGACAACTTTATATGATTTACCGCCGATTTTTTTCCTTTTATGACCGATTTCTCACAAATTCTCGTTTTTTTGACGTATCCTTCGGTCCATGAAGAAGAAAGAGATTCTGAATCTTATTCAGTTACTAACTTTATTTTCTTCATATTAATTTAAAATTATTAAGGTCATGGTGGCTTCCAAAAAAAGTTTTATTGAAAATAAATTCATTCAGAAACTGTGAACTGCAAAAACTATCCCTGTACCTACATACATATTTATTAATAATTTACAATGTTATATTATTTTGGCTTATAGATGCGAAGTTGGATAAAATAGTGGCATTATTACATCTATCAAACAAAATTTTCTTAATACCTATATAGTTTTACGGCTAATAAAATATTGAATCAGCAAACGCGACTTATTCTGCTCACTAGCACTTATAGTATAGAGATTATTTACAAAGCAATATTCTTGAACCTTCTTTTAATCATTATAAATATATTATTCTTAATAGCTAACCTTAACCGAAAACAGAAGCATACTTAAGTATATTGAATATAATATTGCAGGAGGAGTATTCATATTCTACAACAGTCCTTATACGTTTTGTGTCTGTTTTTTTCGTGAAAGTGCCAAAATGAAGGCAACTACAGCCAAAGTGAAATAAACGAGAGATATGAAAAACTTTCTAAAATGGAAACCGTCAAATGCGAGCGCTGAACTCGTTATTTACAACTTTTGTTATTCTATTTTTGGTTTGTTTTAAAACGGAGTGGTGGCGGAAAATATTAAAAATGTTGTTTGACAGAAATGTAAAACTTCCACTGCGAAAACCAGTTTTCGGGTAAACCGTCGCTCTTTTACTTCAATCTTCCTTTTTTGTAACTATTGGTTAATTGCAATTATTTCTTGTACCTATCTTTCCGCTGCTGTAGCTCGTTTATTTGGTTTCCAATAAGCACTTAATTGCGGTGTTCCCGAAGGAAGCAATCAGATCAGACAATAAGCTTATTTGTATTTCTCCCACCGTCGGGATACACGAGTGAACAAAAGGCAACTCTTATTGCTGTTCAATTTCCTGATATTTCGCCTCCATCCCGCAATACCTGCTAATCACCAGATGAATTCAAGTGTTAACGTCATTCTATATCTGAAAGCGTAATCAGCAGCTTTGTTGGTAATTTCCGTTTTTGAGATAAAACTGTTTCTTAACATCAGTTTCTATTAATGAAGTCTGAGTCGATGTTAAGGTTTAATATGGTTTTTCTCTATCTATGCATGTAGTTCGGTATTGTTGAATATAATTCATGTCAGAATAAATATTTTCTACGGTCAAACATTTCAAAATCATCTGGTGTTGCATGAGCATTTAAATGACAACAGCTTGTTTAGTAGGTGGTTCTCCATAAATTGTCGTTCTTTCAATACCAAACACTTCTTATAACCAAGCATAAAAGAGCCCATTAAACTAGATCGTGCTCATCTTTGCGTCCGGTCAAAAGCTTTTCCTGTTTTCGAGGGTAGTAAGAAAAAAACAGGCGCCACATTTCCCGGGCGATGTCGTTTGTTCATCGCCGCACTTATGGCGGTTCTAATGGTTTCATTAGCGATGGCTCAGCCTAAATGAAACTGTATAATGTCCAGTACCAATTCTTAAGACTATATCTTTAATGTCGTTGGTTACTTAAGTTTCTAATACGTGTTTTATTTGAAAGTTTTTTCGTTCTCGCGCTGCTGTATTTTTTTTAGTCTTTAACGTTTTTTTATTGTGTAACTAAGTTTCAAACTAATAGGTATTTGGTTCTTTTCTTATATAGAGGTTAGCTAATAGATTCTTTTTTTGGAAACAGTTATAATTTCTATGACTTTAATAAAAATACTTACAGTATAAAAAAGGTTCTAAAGAAAAATCATTTATCAATTAAAAAGTAATGTGGTCAAATACTTTTCCCGTAAATCATTCCCTCTAAGAACATGTAGACTTCCTAAGTAAAGACATTGAAACATTTCATCCGTACGAAAATTGAATGAACCTCCTTCATAAACCACTTCGCTCGTATACCTGTGTACTAGGTACCAGGGCAGTATAAACGTATAAGAGTAAAGTTCTTTCTCCGCTGAGTGCTCGGCGGAGTATTCGAATCACGAAGCAAGTTTGAGAATATCGCGCGAGGACGTGAGCCGCTTATGCACAACTTTGTTTATTACACTGTGTACCTACGAAGCAGGCGTTTGATTCTGTTGGTTCGTAGGTAGGTTAGTAGGTGTATATAACCTTTTATTTCCAATGATTAAGTGAATACTTACTTTCTATTATCGAACAAGTAATCTCTTTTAAATTCTAGGTAAGTAGAAATATTCAGGGTTTTTATCTTTTACTTCGTTAAGACGATTAGACAAATTAACTTTAATAATCATTTTTCCTTTTATCTCTCGATAAATTCAACATACGACTATCAGCTAGTTCCTGTCTACTCACTAACCAGCCAACATACGTCTGATATAATTAATGTATCCCAACGTCCTATATCTACAAATAATCCCGTGACATATGAAACACAATGCACATTTGGATAATCCCGCCCACAGTCCACAGATCTGCGAGCATTGTGTGCCTGACAGACCATTAAGTACTCCATTCAAGTATATTCTAGTTAGAGCACAATTAAGTGCGATAGGTTTTCGATAAGAATTGCTCGAAGAAGTCTGACTATGTCTGGGAGGGTTCCCTAACCTGCATTTAAAGACAAAGAATAATATATAGCTTTTAGCCCATAAGAATCTCCAAAATATATAGTTTTAAGTGTTTGGAATTGAAAATAGAATTTGTGTTGTTTTTATTTATCGAAAATAATATCCGAGAACAGTCTGTTATTTTGAGAGATTATTTTAAATTAGCGATTAGTGGAATTTCGAAATCTCTATCTACTGAAAGATGAGAAGATAAAAATAAAAATGATCAATAAATTATTTTCCATTGTAGGTACTAAATGGACTTAACTTTACCCTTACTATGTACGTGGATATTTGCTACGTTGGTGAGTACATGGTCCATTCATAATCTATTTCATGACTCAGCAGCAGCTACATTATTTTTGTATAAGAACATTAATTTAACCCCGTTGGAAGGCTTCCAAGGCTGCATCGAATAACTGCCAGCGTCGTTTATAACCCGTTTATGCCCCACCTTCCGTTCTATCTTATTACCCAACTACTCTAGAAATAAACTTTAGCTTTTACTTTAAACCAAGCTCAAATGGTTAGTGTGCGTTCTTTTAATTTGCATAACAAAAGCATTGCCATTGCAATGACCGTATAGTTCTACAATCTAAGCTTCGAGCAATTTGGATGTCCCAGTTTCCTTTAGTAATAAAACATAAATACGTAACATCCATTTTATTTATTGCGCCTCAAAAGACGTCTACGTTTACTTTGTCGCTCGACGACCCGTAGATATTATTCATAAAAGCTATTTGTATCATCAGTAAACATTTGAAATAGGTACAAAATTGTTGCTATTATAAAGTCAAATAGCGTTTGAATAAGTAACAGAAAATAAACTGTTATACAAAATTAACCAGCTATTATAATGAAAACTAAAAACACTCAGAATTTGTAAGAAAATTAAGTAAAGAGTAGATTGACCTTTAAGCAAAAACCAAAATTAAAATCAAAATTAATAACTAATTTGCTTAAGTGTCGTTGAAACCGTTTGTGAAAGCTGTGCTGTGTGATGTGATCATTTTCACTTAATCTAGACTACGTAGCAACATTGTTGTTACAACATACATTTTAAAAGCTTCTATACTTAATATCATTTTAATACGACGTCAATTCCATCAGCTCATACATATTTATTGAATATTTCTCGGGTCTTTTACGTAATTTCTCGTTACACCTGCAAATATAAAACTAACGCATTTAAGTAAGTATTCTTCTATTACCTTCTTACACTTCAATTTAAACGATTTTTTTTAATTGAAACGCCGTTAATACATTATATTTTATTCTATAGTTATTTCATTATATAAGTAGGTAATTATTTCCAAATATTTTTTGGAAAAAAAATCTTCACAAAGACATCGACCATTTATTTACACCTGAAAAAAGTATGTTAGTACAATACAAAATTTCCGAAATGATCAATCAACAATAAATACATAATATCGAATTCATGAAAATCTAAACATTCTCACATCTAACGCCAATCAAAAATCACAGTGTGTAAAATGCATAGACTAAAAAATTACAGCGACTTGAGCAGTAAGTCAAGTCAACAGTTGTAGGCGGTATAATTTTGACATCTTCATAACATCGGAATTTGAAATTGTCTGTCTGTTTCCTCCAAACAAGCTGACTACCGCCACAAGCTATTTGCATTGTAATAGGAATATCGCATAGGTACCACTCCGGGATGGTAACGATCTGCTGACTACAAATGTCTGTCTAGATACTCGTAACTACAAGCAATCTTAATGCACCTACGTAGAATAATAATGGCGTTTTCGGACAGTGGGGTGAATTAGATCTACGACTTACTTTGTCACGTAGTTTTATCCACAATAGGTAATAAGAGGAAAAACTGGTAATAAGTTATTTTGATTTTAGCGTAACTCTCGCCATTTATACAGCAAGGAAAGTTCTCGAAATTTTTCAGCACCATTTTTCATTGCTGCCGATGCATGATGTAGCTAAATCCTTAATAGTTAAAGTATTCAACACATTTTAAACTATAACTTGAAATTCTGGAGTTTAATTATAACCTGAAATTCTTAAGATTAACGGGTTCAAACAAACAAACTCTTTAGCTTGTAATACCTTTTAGTTATTATATTTTAGTACATAATATATAGCTAGTCAAAACTACGAATCCTTACAGTTTAAGTCATAAAGTTTTTTTACATGTAAAAACTTTTTTCAATAAGATGTCATAATTAGGTACGTTATAAAAAGGTTCAAATTTTATTGCATTTTGTACTTAATATATTATGATGTTTGTATTATAATTTCTAAAGATAGTTCATCCAAGAAGGTACAATTACTTGATCAGGTATTGGATACCTAATTTTTTTTATTTTTAAAACAATGTAATTATTTCTTACTGTAGCTATTTATACCTACACAGTTTCCCTTTCAACATTTAAAACAGCCCTTTCACTGAATAAACACCGGAACGCGAGATAATTTTCCAAAAGAAAGCGAACAAAACTTCCTTTATCCGTTTTATTACCGTTTAACAGTTCACAGCTTCCAGAATTTTCCTTTTGACCGACGAAACGCGAGAGGAAAATCTTGAACAGTCGCGTTCTAAAAGTAAATTAATGTTAATTTTTTCTCTCATGAAAAAGAACATAAAATTACTTGTAATTATTTTACCTAACTAAGTCCTTTATAAATTAATTTTTAGGTTTTTAAGCTACCTATATCACAGACAGACCTACCGTGTTCGATTGCCAAATTTAATTAGCAAAGTAAATAGAAAAATAAAAAGTTTTTAATAAAATTCTCAAAGTAACCATTACTGTTTATAGGTAACAAACATAACATTTTACGGACCGTCTTTGAGGTTAATGTTTAATCTGAGATGCAGTCTCGCTTTCATTTCTCATTTGTAGACGAAAGCCATTTGTTTGTATACTGCCATATTTTACTCTGTGACGTGCTGTTACCGTAGTTAATCATCTAAATTCTAAAGCATGCGCTTCGTAATATTTGTCTCACGTTTTGTTTTTATTACCTAATTAATGTTCTACAGGTAGGAGGATTTTGGCTGTTATCTATTATTTTAGAAGGTATAATGGCATTTATTTTCCTTAGTGGTTTAATTTATTAGAAGTTTCAAGCATTTTTATTTAAGGGACAGGGATTAGTAAGAGACATTTTCCTTCCTCATAATTAAAAAACTTAGATCTTACTCATCTTTTAGTTAGTATAAATTGTGATATAACGTAGACCGAGTTAATTGTTGTTAATAAATCGAAAACTTTAAATAAAACAGTTGACACTTTACTCGCTTCTATTTCATATTTTTTTTTACTTTTTTTACTTCGTGTTCCAAATTAAGGTTGTTAATATTTGAAAAGCAAACTCGTATTTGATATAAAGGGTAGGTATTCCCCCGGTGAATGCTTCAGCTTTTAGATAGGTAAGCCCCGTCGCGATCGGCATTTGTCGTCGATAGGTACCTACTGTTATGAAACGCCGTGTCGTGTCCTGAATATTTGATGACGTCATTCTACCGAGATTTTACCTGATACCTTAGAATTGATTGCTCTTTATTTTGTGGTTGATATCGTTAGTGGAGAAAATAGCTAGGTACTTCTTTTTAAACGCAAGACAAGGCAGTGCATGGTTATATAGGAAAGCTTGTTTAAGAAAAACATATTTTTACTTTGAATTTATTAGTAATTTCAGTAGATATCAGGCGACAGATCGACAATAATACCTAACCTTATGAAATTCTTAGGTGTAGGTACCTAATTATAGGTATGTATAAATATATAAGTACCTACCTAAATAGTATAACTAACTAACCAACCTGTAAGTATATTGAATGTTTAAAAAATACCTAAAGCTAAAAAGCAGTCAGTAAAATAACATTAAGAGAATACAAAAGGGTGTTGATGTTAATATTAGTAAAAGGTCCATCAAGCTATCAGAATGAATCCTTACAACCGTAACACAGTGCGGGTACTCGCAATAAAATGGCGGCGAGCAGATGGATAACGCGGGAATCTGCGGTCTCCATAAATTGATTCAACAACAGATCCACTCACTTTACAAAGAATAGCCAATTTTTAGCAACCTTTGTTTAAATGAAACCACCCATCTGTTACGAAACCCTTTTTTGTAGTCTGTTATCAGCTTTTGTATTAAAAAAAGAGTTGGTTTTACTTGCAACACATGGTTTGGTACATTCTACTAAGAACTGATTAAAACATATGTTTAATTAGGCTGCCCCCTGTTTTTTACTATCCTGAATCATTAGGTACCTAATATGTAAAAATATATATTTTTTGTTGCAGATAAGTTTGAATCTTAATAAAATAAATCCTTATTAGACGCCTGCCTGAATTCTTGAACCGGACTAAATCTTAAATCCACAATTTCCAAAGAACTCTATAAAGAAAGAGCTAAAGTCCGTTTGCTCTAAGTTTCTGCAGAGTAAGGTACCGTCACGATTTAGTTGGGAAGGTGGGTCTTTTGTTAAATGTCTGAGTGTAAGCCGCTTCCACCTTGATACTGAAATAACCCTTGAGCTCCTTGTGCACTTACCTGAGAAATATTTCACATGACCGAGCGTGTTAGCGCGTCCTTTTAACCTAAGTAAGGTTAAGTAAACCCATCATATTTAACATACATTACCTTTTGTTTTAGCAAACAAATAACTTTTAAGTGTATTTTAATTATTATTAATAGGTACCTAATAAGTACCTACTTAGGTACCTAATTACTTTGCACAACTTTGTAAAGTAAGACTGTTCATACCTACACTACACTAAGTTGCGTTTTGTGCATTTAATACCTATTTCATATCATAGTGAGAAGAAAAAGATAGGTAGGTAGTTTCCACGTTGTGCACATGAATACGAATTTTAATTACGCGACACATGTTCCTGAAATATCAATAGGTAGGTAGGAAGGTACTTTCATAAATTGAACGCCGAACACAGTTTAATTAAATTCGGGACAATGACCACCCTCTGAGGGAAGATGGCAACTGTTTTAACTGTAAATTTTGGTTATTGTAGCATGCATAACAACTGAGTAATAGCTTGCCTAATTAATAAAAAAAAAGTAAATTATTAATTAGGCAAGTAAATCCATTTTAGATTTTGTTAGAATTTTTACATTAATACTCTAGTGGACAATTTTTTTGTTAATCCATAAATTCGAGTAGGATCTTAAGTACTTGACCATCGGAAAATACACCCACTATTGGCAGGTACTATATTCTTGGTATCTGTGACCAGGATAGGCTCCATTAGGACATCTGTTTACTTACATTTTAAAATTTGATTTGGACCTTTAAAGAAAGAATAGAGATTAGATTTTTTAAAGAAAGAAAAAAGAAGATTTTGGAAGTGTAGAGAGTTATAGAAGGTAACTACAATTTCGGAATATTTTGAGGTATTTATGTTTATTAGGTAGGTACTAGTGGCCGCCCGCGACTCCGTTCGCGTGGAAATCGGTTTCCCGCGGTAAAAAGTACCCTATGTGTTATTCTGATGTATATTACTGCAAAGTTTCATCCAAATCCGTCCCATAGTTTTTACGTGAAAGAGTAACAAACATCCATACATCCTCACATACTCACAAACTTTCACATTTATGATATTAGTAGGATTATATGCAGTAATTGAATCACGTGTTAATATCTCATACTCTGATAAGATTTTGTAAAAAAATAATGTCAAGACATTTGTGTCGCAATTTCTGTCGGGGTCTGTTAGCTAGCTAATATACTGCGCGAAATGAATCTTTATATTTGTATCAGACTTTTATATAATAAAATAAGTAAGAGAACATGAAAAATCTGTTAAAGCTTTTTATTCAAGTTTATTTAAAAATATACAAATGCATAGCAAGTATATAGAAAAAATATTCCCTTAGTAACAAAAAAAATCATGTTTTTCATAATAAACAGGCGTAATATTTTCTTATGCTAACAACAATGACCAACTTTTTCTGATTTAAAAAGTGTTACTTGAAATTTTACTCATTATTTTTTATTTTCATGGTAGTTTTAATTCAAAACACATCTTAAATATAAGGTTTAATAACAATGTTAGTAGATGTCAATTGGGGGAGGCCTACCAAACATGAATTTCCAAGAAACTGGTTGCACGAGCTGGGATAGCAAATCCTGTTCCACTGAGAACAGCGGCAAGAACAGAGATAGTTGGTTTAACATTTCATAGGCATCAGGAATATTGTCCCCTTCAGAACAATACTTGTACAAAATCACAGATGGCATAGAGTTCTCCGCAGCTATTTCATACAAAATAGAAGCAAAACCTCCACCATAAATCTTAACTTTACTATCAACAATATCACCTTCAGCCCAATGCAATTTCTCTATAATGTCCTTAAATTGTGAATTATCACTAGCAACATATCTGAAAGGAGAAGACATTACATTTTTTCTTTCGTGGGAAAAGCTGCTTGTTAAAATAATCATATCGCTTACTCCCTTTAGTAGAAATACTTTAACAATATCTTTCAAAAAGTCCTTGGCATGTTTCATCACAAGTGGAGAACGAAGTTGCAACACCAACACCTTCTGAGCATTAGACTTGTAAATTTCACATGAAGTTAGTAAATTGTTCGATTTTAAATCATAGGCGTCGTAACCTAGAACTGGAACTAAAGCCGGGCTCCAAACTGATGCTATTTTCTTCATTTGCAGAGATGAGATGATCAAGTCACAAGAAAGTTGGCCAACATTACCAACAGCGACGCTGGGTACTATTAATTTATAACCTTGCAAGCTCGAATCATCACTAAACTTCCAAATGTTATTGCAGCTCATGTTTACTAATTTCAAATTATATTTTCAGATTTTTGTATTATCATTCCGAAACTTAACTGAGTGATTGACATAGACATATTATTTGACGTTGACAGTATGAAATTGAATGTTGGTGGCATAGGGTGCGTTCCAAGCATTAGAGTAAAAAAAACGGATATTTTTTATTTCGCTCCAATCGGAATGGCCTCGGCGCGGCGGCGAGGCAGTAAATTGTATGCAGTCAAAGGCAATATCTAACTGTGAATGTAATAGTTGGGAATAGGAACGTTGGAGTTATGGTTTGAAGTGCAGTGTAGAGATGTAGCTGATTGACTGACAAGCTCGAAAGAGAAGATCGCACAACATATTTACGTATGCAGGCAGGAGACGTCAATCCCACATTTGGCGAGTAGTTACCCCTAGCGCGAACCTTTGTCGTTTTTGCAACAAATTTGTAGATCTGTAGTTTGAAGAAAGCCTTCAGAAACTTATATTTTTGGCCTTCAATGTTTGAAATTGAGTTTGTGTGTTAGGCGGTCCACTAACTGTGAAAATTTCGGAGGTCGTATATCCTTATTACTTTTAATTTTTATTAATGTCGAAATGGCTGGACTAATTTTAATGAATTTTGGCATAGACATAGTTAAAATCAATATGTATGGAAATATTCAGTTTTAAAGAGCTGTCCCACCCGTCACGGACACCTGTGGGAAAAAAAATAAAGTTTTCATAAATTATTGTTATTTTTGTCTTTTTATTTATTACATAAAGGTTTCACAAATTAGTGTTATTTTCTCATTGCATAATTATTGTTACTTTTGCAAAGCCAAATCCAGTCATGTATTTTTTTTTAAATTAAAGAAAAAAACAAAAGTTACAAACACAAATAAATAGGAAATGCATTTCAAAGTTTCGAAAAAAAAAGTGGTACCTATATCCTCGTGCTCTCCTCATTTTTGTTAATTTTTTATAGTGTATTATTTAATAAATGTTATTAATTGCATACCTGAAGAATTATAATTTTTAATTATGCATTTTTTTCAAACTATTAAGTCATATAAAATTGATCGGAAGCCCGTCACAAAAAGCTGTCCCACCCGTCACACACAATTCAAGGCATTATTTGAATATTTGTTAGCATAATTAGTGTTATTGATATATAAAATTGCACCTTGATGGTTTACTTGAACCATATACGAGGGTCAAACTGAAAGTTCTTAGAAAATCAAAAACTAAGCATTCTAGCAAGTTATTAGTTTTATTATAACTTTTCAAAATAGCGTCCATTTACATCAATACATCGCTGCATTCGATGGAACCATTGAGAAAACCACCTTGCCCACTCGGCCTTAGGGGTCTCTTCGACGGCGTTTTGAAACGCAGCCACTGCTTCTTCGGCGTCCATAAAATGTTTTCCTCGAAGTTTTTCTTTTATTTTCGGGAATAAATAAAAATAGCAGGGTGCGAGGTCGGGGCTATACAGCGGGTGACCCAGTAATTCCACGTCTGAGGTCGCCAAATAGTCGATCGTTTGCCTGGCGGTGTGCGACAAGGCATTGTCGTGATGAAGGAGGATCCTGCTGCGAGGTCGTTTCTCTCGAACTTTTTCCAAGACAAGTGGCAAACAGTTGTTAGTGTACCACTCTGCATTAACCGTTTTCTGATCCTCTAAGACAACTGTCGCGTAATGAATGACCTGTCTTTCCGAAGAACGAGGCCACCATCTTTTTTCCAACACTTCGACCTCTCTTCACTTTAGTTGGCAACTCTTCGGAAGAAAACACCCACTGAGCAGACTGTCTTTTGGTTTCCGGATCATAACAGTAAATCCAGCTTTCGTCACCCGTTAGTATGTCGAACACAGCATTTGAGTCACCTCCGTTAAATTTTTGGATCATTTCTCGGCACCAATCAACACGGCGGAGTTTTTGAGCCTCGGTCAAATTATGCGTTATCCAGCGGGCACAAAGCTTCCTGACCGCTAAATGTTCATGGAGGATTTTGTGCACTTGACTCATACCTATGCCTAAACTTGTCCGAATCTGCTGATAGGTCACTCTTTTGTCAGTCTCTATCATACGCCGCACAACACTGATATTATCTTCAGTCGTCGCTGTAGAAGGCCGTACCTCACGCAAATCATCGGTGAGATTAGTTCGACCACGTTTGAATTCATTAAACCAGTTGTAAACTGTGGCACGAGATGGGGCTTCATCGTGAAAAGCCAATCAAAGTCTATCATAACTTTCTTGTTTACTTATATGACATCGAAAGTCATAAAAAATCATTGCACGAAAATTTTCTCGGCTTAAATTCATTCTGGCGTGCACAGACAATTTTCAATTTGCCGCCAAATCGTAAAACAAATGACAAATGAATGAAATGTATACTCAATATTATTGGTAAAGAGTTCTATTTTCAAAATTTAAACTTATTTTTTTTATATAATGCTTTTAAGTTGCCAGTTCTAAAAACTTTCAGTTTGGCCCTCGTAATGTAAAATCTCCCTAGCAAAAGATTTATGGTTGGTCTTAATTCGGAAAGCGAAACCTTCCATTCAGACAAGCGGGTATCATGAGTGTCACACTTACAAAAAGTAGATTATCTGAGTTAGCTATTTAAGATTTATACTTTAAATAATGGTATATTTTAAAACCATTATCTGGCTAAATAAATTGCTTGGATATTGAGCAAAAAGGAGTTAAAATGTCCCACCCGTCACTTCATAAGGTATAGAAGAATTTTCTTAGCATAACCTTGATTAAGTTCTTTTTATAAAAATGTATTTAGTGAGTTTACCATAACAAGTGAGAAATTGGTTTTTGAAATTTCCCACACTGAGTATAAGTTATTAACCGGTTGTTTTCTTCCGATGTTCGGAACGCACCCCATTATGGACATAACCCCGTTGTGTCAAATGTCAGTCAGGCATCCAATCCATAGTTTCTTTCATTTTCTTTTCATTAAAATTTTGCCTTTATATGGAGAAATTAGGAACAATTTAATTAAATAAATCCGTTTCCGCTTTGTATGTAAGAAAATTAACCAGCGCCGCTTCGTCTATTATGACCACTAAACAAAGTGCAGATCCACAACTTGAGGAATTTATACTAGCAGAAACCCAAAAACAACGTTTCCAGGTCAGTCCTAAGTTTATTTTTTTTCTCGAACTTTCTGTGTATTATACAATTGTCGATTACTGCCCGTTTGAGTATAATCAGCTAAATTATTCTGGCCTCTAGTAAACCAAATTAATATGAATAAGACCTTTGATCCTTTAGTCTAATCTTTGTCAAAACATTTTTATCAAGCATGTTCACCTATTATTGGTGATTTAAAACATACTATTGACTTATTTCAGGTATTAGTTCACGGCCTGACAGATACTTGCTGGGACACTTGCATGGTTAGACCCTCCACCAGACTAGACACAAAAACTGAAGTATGCATTGTGAACTGTGTTGAGAGGTTCATAGATGCTACTACATTTATTACAAGAAGACTTATGAGCACAACCAAGTATCGATCAGACTCGCCCCTTGAGTTTCAATAAATATTAATTCTGAAAGAAAAATAATAATGTTTTCAACAGTAAGAAACTTTTTACACCGGCATAGGAGGAAATTCCTAATATCTGGGGCCATATTTGGAGGTCTATATATACTCACAAGCTATGCCCAAAAGAAATTAAGAGATTGGCAGGAAAAAGAAGCCAAGAAGTTCTTTGAAATGACAAGAAAGAAACAGCATTTTGAAAGCATGGAAAGGACTTGCAACCAAACAATTCTTTCTCTATCAAAAATTGTATCTGAGAGCATATTAAACTCACTTAACACTGAAGAAATTGTAAAAAAATTGCAAGAAAACCCTGAAAATAAAGTTGATCTATGGGAACAAATGAAAATTATGATTTTCACACGAATTTGTGTGCTTGTCTATGCATTGAGTATATTGCAAGTGACATTAAGAGTGCAACTAAATGTTATAGGAGGGTACTTGTACAGAGACTCTACAAATGATCAGGAGCCACTTATTGATACTGAACTGCAAGCCAAGTATCTGTCTTTATGTCATCAATTTGTTGGACAAGGTGTTGAAGATTTAGTCAAACAAATAGAAAAAGCTGTTAAAAGAGTTATTAGCCCAGTTATGCTCAGTAAAAAGATAACACTACAAGAGGTAGAACAAATGTTTTGGTCCATTCAAACAATTCTGTGTACAGATACTACTGAAGGAGATCCTGTTAAGAAAATGGTTCATTATTTAGTTTCACACACAGAAATAAATGAAGCTCAATTAGATACCATTGTAAAGGAGACCATGGATGTACTTGAGAGTGATGAGGTGACATCCATTACACAGTCATCTGTGAGTCGCTGTTTCTCTGCTGTTATTGATGAAGTAGCCAACTTGTTTGTAACCAAGGCCACTCCAGTCACTAAGAATCATCTAGAAGTAGGTGACCATATCATCACCAATGGTGCATCACGGCTTGGTGTACCATCTACCCCATTTGTAGATGTAAATAAAGTTGAGTTACATTTTGTTAAACTCTTGCCAGTCATGAATGAGCTGATCACCAAAAACAATTGTAAAGCTAACACAAACATTCCAGATTTATTAACTCAGCAACTAACACTCAATGAAAAGTTGAAGTTGCTGGGCGCAAACATTTACGAAGTCTTTAGTTGTACCTAATTATTGTTACAATGTTTTAATGGTTGTTTAATGTCACATTCACAATGTTATTGTTAAACACGCCTTGTATGCCAAGCATGATGGGAGATTTGGTGCAGCATTGTACTAACTTGGTAAAGTAAACAATATTGTCATTGAGTATAATAATGTCTTAGGCTTTACTGGTGGCATGAATGAATGAGGGGTACATTTGAACCTTGCAACAAAATTGTACATTAATTTAATAATATAAAATGTAACATGGAGTAGAGTCAAAAAGGTTGTTGTTGTTTGGCATTGCTAGCATTTGTAATAGTTTTTTGGTAATTCATTTGGGATAATAAAGGTTAATTTAAACTTATGTTAACTTTATAGTTACTTTTTATTTATAGCTAAGTAAAATATCCTACACTTTAGTTAGGTACATTGCTGCTAGAATTTCATTAGGAATCATCAAAGGTTTAAACAATATACCTGCTAAGTTTAAGGATTTTTTTTTAATTCTGAAGGTTAAATAATAAAAACGAAATTTATATGTAGCGCGAATGACTACCTAGTCTTCATAGAAGCAGTAAGCTTTAAGAAGAGATATTGTTAATGGTTATGGTAAAAAGGTACCTATATTTTATTTTAATATTACAGAATGGGTTATTCATATTTTATAATTAATTTTTGAAGGTATTGGAAAGCATTCATCAATATTAAGTTGGTAACATTTTTATTTTTGTATTGGTTCTGTTTTTTCAGGTGGTGAATTTGCGTTAAAATAGTTTCAATGGCTGCCAAGCCCCACGGCCGCAATGCATATGTAATCCATTCTTAAAATTTTGAATACCTACCTCTATTTATTTGTATAAGTAACTGACTTTCATAATGTAGGCATGCCTTAAAGCATGTCGTTTTTAAAACATTGATATTTTAGTTTTAAAACAGCTAATTTATAGAATTAGCCGAATTAAATATTGGACCGTAATTGCGTCTAAATTGATGGTTATAGGTAAAACTACCTATATATTGTTCAACTCTCTTATTTTGCAAGAAACTCAGCTTGATAGCTTTCATTCATCAGTAGGTATCAATATCGACAATATTAATCAATGTTTAAATCTAAGTATAAGTACCTACCTATATCTACCGGTGATCTACCGTAAGCAAAATTAACGTACCTACCTAAATCTAATCGAGCGTCTATTTCCGATAAAAATAAGGGAACACTTCGATCGCTCTCCAAAACTTTCTTAAAGTAGGTACTTATTGAAAAACATTTTTAAAAAATTAGCAAGAAAATGTTGGTTTTATTATCCAATTTCCAAAAAACATTTGGCACAAAAGAAGTCGCAATACAGATAAACTTTAGGACAAACAACTCGCTACAAGTGAAGTGAAAATCATGTTAGGCCTTCACTTTAAATTTCTAAAGAAAACTATTGAACTCTCAAGAAAATCTTTAAAACATGAAAATCCAAAGACATTCGCCACCTAACCAAGCCACTCGCTAAGGGATGCTTGGGGTGAATCGAAATTGAATCTCAAATATTTCTATAGGTATGCGTTAATATTTTTAACTTTATACCCATCCATTTAACTAAAGTTGCTCCTTAAAATATAAGTATTGCGTTTATTTGGAATGGCAAAGGCTACTGCCACATCATGGAGCGAAGTGTTGTAGGGCCACGCGAGGAGTTCATAAAGATCAATGTCATAGAAACCGCTGTACGGTAGTAAGGTATCGTCTACGTCGACATCGACATACAGTGCACAGCTATAGTGTTATTCTACCGATACACAATGAACAATCAAGTAACGTCCACGTAGTAGATGTTGTAGAGTGTACGAACGACGATGGAGGGCGATAGAATCGTCATTGCAGAGTGGATATGCGGCAAGCGGGAGCAGCCTGCGCGCGCAGCGTCAGTCGCAGCCACGACCGCCAATAACGCGCGCGGTGCCAGAACGAGCGCGCGCTTTAGCCCTCCCTTTCTTATCGACGCGCACAAGAAAAACATTCACTTACACGCCCGGGTTGAATCACAAAAAATAGTGCACAAAATAAACATTTCTGATTACATCACAGAAATAAATGCAGTGAATGGAAATTGATTTGAGACTAATCTGTCGCAGCTGGCCCTGCTATCGGGTTAATATCCGAATAGTTTCATAGTGATTTTATGTAAGTATAACAGATGACTGTTTTATTTAGTTAAAAGTGTAGCTTAATTTACATTTAATACCTGCTTACATTTTCATTTATTCCTAGAAGTACGTAATTAGGTACTGAAGTTAAGATTTTCAGATGTTAACTTAATGATAGGTACCAACATATTGTTTCGCTGAATAACACTGCATGGTATGTAAACGAGCTAGAAGTTTTCATATTTAATATCTAACCTAGTCACTAATTACTTATAATCATTGACTAGCACCTTAACGATTTAATTAAATACCCTGTATTTAGTAGGTCAGTTTTATTTAGGTTTCAGCTAAACGCAATACCTACCTATTTTGATACTTTTTTTAGCCCAGGTATTTTGATTTCATAGATAATTTCTTTGCTTACTTACCTTCACTCTTTCAGAAGATATTATAAAGATTTCATCCAGATCTAGAAACCTGAGGTGTTGGCATATTTAAGGTTTCCGACACGTAGTGACCCCAGTGATCGACACTCATTTTTTTATCACTGAAATCAAACGACCGATTTTATATTTTGATTATGTATTTTAATCATGTTAAGTGGCAGATTATTTCAAGTAGATATACTTACTTATTTTAAATTTAATTCTGTATAGCCAAGTGCCAGGATCTGATTATGTGCCTATATTTACCTAACAGGTACTTATCTTTAATTTATATGATTCTTATTCCGCTTTTCGCGCTAAAAGAAACAACTAGTTTTTAGATTAAAAAAATGATGTTAATTTAATAGCTATTCTACTTTCCACCAACTTTATAAACTAGCTTTCCGCCCTCCAGTTTCAGCCACAACTAAGTGGCTTTTCCTGTCCGGATGGGGTACATTATACTCCAGTATCGCATTAAAAAGTACCCCATGTGTTATTCCAGGCTATAGTCTATCGATATTCCAAGTTTCATCCAAATCTGTTTATCCAATCACCCAATAACAAATGATTATTTGTATTTTAAATCGAAGATCTTAAGTGAACATAGGTGAAGCTGCGGGTAAAGAGCTATATTCGGTACCTAGATAATGATATTTCGATCACGCTTTCAAATAAAAGGAATTTAATCAACTAATGCAAAACTATTCAATCATTCATTTTCCAACATGATTTGAAAGGAATACCTATCATGATACGAGGCATTAAGAAAATGTAATTTAATAGAGTCACGTTCAGATAAAATAAATGCGTGACGAATCATTTTTCCGACCCAAACGTTAGAAGTTATACCTAATGTTGAAATTTGCAATTTAAAAATGAGATCTTACAGTAGGTAATCAAATGAAATCTTTCTTTTATCTAATACGTACCTAGCCCATGAATTCTTTAATACCAAAATATGCCAATGTTTTATTTGTGGAGACGAAGTCAAATAAATTCTTCACTATACTGTATTACCTAATTTAATTTCGAACGGTAATAACTATTGCATTAGATTTAAATACCATACGTTGGATTAATCCGTTAAAGCTACTTATATTGAAATGTGTTAACACGTAGTTATCTACTACTACAGTAGGTAGTAGAGGACTGTTTAATAGAGCAGCCCCTAGTCATCACATCGTTTTTTAAGTGTCATTGAGTTATCAGTTGTGAGAAAAACATATAAATAACGTAAGTAGAATATTTAATCTTTATTTTTAACTGTCTTTTATCTTACGTGTAGTTTCAGTATTAAATTGGTAGACCCCGGAAAGCTCCTAGAGTTTGTTTTGTTTTGCGGCCGGTGTCAAGTTCAAACACAAAAACGTATGGGCGTAACCAATTATTTACAAATAGTTTTAGGAAAGCTTTGAAAGTAATATTTAGGTAAGCTTTTTAGGAAAGTACTTATATTTTTACAGATTAAAAGAACAGAACGTAAGATGTAGGAGCGTTATCGACTTTTTAAAACTTTAGATGTTCAGTCTTGGTGCCCGTAATTAGTCTGGAAATCTTGTTGAAATATAGGTATTTGTTTGGTAAAAAGATAATTAACATGACATGAGATATGACTTATTCGATTACATATTTTAAGTTATTATGTATCTTCTTACATAAGTTGTAAAATTATTTAATTTAGATGTAGGATTTTAACAAATACTTTTATAAATAACTAATAACAGAATTGAATGAATTTTTTGTAACTTTGTTAATGTGCCCTACGACAAGTCTTGTGTTAGGTAAAAGGGGAGCTACCTATTGACCTGTTAATGAAAACCTTAACCTCAATTTCTCACTGAACGCAAATAAGCATTAGTTAACGTAACACGTCCTTTAAACGATGTTTAAACACCTGCGAAGACTTTCGTTTATTGATGTTAGATTTTCGTTTGAAATCTGTCTGACCTTACGATATAATGACTCTACATTTGTAGTCTATTATTTTGAGGACAGCAGTTTTTTTAGTACTAAGAAAATCCAAATACCTCCAGATTCCTATTGATATAGCTGTGAAAATCAAATCAAAGCTAAGAAAATGATTAGGCTGTAGAGTGTAGGTAATGCCGTAATCGGCTCAGAGGCGTAGGTAAAAAGGGTTTAGTGCTTACCCTTTAATTTTAAGGCTCATTCAATTTAATAATTTAAATGAGTTAGTGTAATCTGTTGAGTTAATTGAGTGGGATAGAGATAAGTACAAGTATACTACTTATTTAAGATAGGCTAGTGAATTGAATATATTTTTTAACGTTGTTAATCGCTTGTTATGCCAATTTTTGACGTTTTTAAGGCTAATATCACCCCTCAACGCGCATGTTAGCATGTTTTGTTTCTTTTTGTTAACAGGTACCTACTGAATGAATGTGGGTACAATTTTCTTCTTGGTAGGCATTGGATATAATTTGAAATTTAAGTAGCTTTGTTGATAAGTTCTGATTAATTTTAGTTCTGATTTATTTGATTAAATTAATTAAAAATAAGGTACCTACTTGTAGGTAGGTTTGTTAAAAATGTTTATTTTTATCATTAATTTTTGGGAATTCAATTTTACAGTTTGAGTATTATAGAGATTTCCTCAATAAAAATAAATATTCGGTTTTATCTTTACCTTAAAATAAAATAAAAAATGTAAGTTAAAGTTTTGCAAGATAACGATTCCGTTCCACGTGTTGTCATACCTAATAATTTTTTTGTAGAGTTTTCCTTATCTTATACCAGATAAAAGTTTACAATTAAATTAATAGAGTTAGCACTTCATTAGTAGGTAGGTATTATTACTACTCTATTTGCTACCTCTTAGTCTGCGTCTCTTTGAAAATTTATATAAAAATATAGGCGCGTTAGTACTTCGAAATGCAAAAGTTGTTCACTTACTAAGCTAATATTGTTTGTTTGACATTCCACCCAAGATTGTCAATCTAGTGAGATCGCTTTAGAAATGCAAACATTGTTTTGTCCTTTTCAGAGGGGAGGTTATCTACCTATCTACAGGGTGATTGGTAATGCGATACATTCCTTCTAAGAGGTTAAAGTAGAGCTTATTTGCAGTCAATTAAGGCATAATATGCTATGGCCGAAAATTGATAATTTCTGAGATATGCAACATTTAAGATTTTTTATAAAAAACCCCATTTTCGAAGTTCAAATGAGTCCTTTTAGTGAAAAATTCAAAATTGAGTTTGATGTTTTGTTGTTTTATGGTAGCTTGATAACTAAAATGATATTTCAGATTCAAATTTGCTAAAAATAATCGTCCTTATTCAGGAAAAAGTCAAGAAACCAAGAACAACTTTAAAAAAAAGTTAAGTCTTATGGCAATAAAAAGCGATTTTCTAAAAAAAAGTCCAAATAATGTTGCGTACAAATTACATTAAAAACTTCCCCAATTCATTAGCTATTCAAAAAGGTACATTTGTCATACTAAAACTAAGTAGGTATTTGATTGACAACTCTACTAATAAAAGAAGTTACCTCTCTCTTAGAACGCCTCTACATTGTGGTTTCCGCGCACTTTTGCAGCAACACACTTTAAAGTTAGTTTTTTTAAAAAAAATATTTATTTAACGGCAGACTTTAATATTTTGCATTATCCCTGTGCAAAACGGCGACATCAACCAAAGAAAACACTGCAAAAGTGCGCTGTAACCACAAAGTAGAGGCGTTCTAAGAGAGAGGTAACTTCTTTTATTAGTAGAGTTGTCAATCAAATACTTAGTTTTAGTATGACAAATGTACCTTTTTGAATAGCTAATGAATTGGGGAAGTTTTTTATGTAATTTATACGCAACATTATTTGGACTTTTTTTTAGAAAATCGCTTTTTATTGCCTTAAGACTTAACTTTTTTTTAAAGTTGTTCTTGGTTTCTTGACTTTTCCTGAATAAGGACGATTATTTTAAGCAAATTTGAATCTGAAATATCATTTTAGTTATCAAGCTACCATAAAACAACAAAACATCAAGCTCAATTTTGAATTTTTCACTAAAAGGATTCATTTGATCTTCGAAAATGGGGTTTTTTATAAAAAATCTTAAATGTTGCATATCTCAGAAATTATTAATTTTCGGACATAGAATATTATGCCTTAATTGACTGCAAATAAGCTCTACTTTAACCTCTTAGAAGGAATGTATCGCATTACCAATCACCCTGTATATATGAGGAGAAGAACTATAGTCTATTCGCGTTAAGAAAATAGTGAGTGATCGTTGTCAGCCGGCCTGGCCACGCCCCCCAGCCAATTAAAATGCTAGAAACTAAAAAGTCGAGTTCACAGTGACCAGTTGAAGTCTGACCTTCGAAGAAAACGGTTGTGGATTTTGCGTGACTTGTCCAACGATAAATTTTTAAAAAATGAATACTTCATCAATTCCAAAGAATAAAAGTCGATCAATAATCCATAGTAGAGAGAGACACATAATTTACAATGTTTATAAGTACCTACTTTAAATTGTGTGATTTAAATGCAACTGTGGAGAGCATAGTCATAGAAACAGCAAGTGCATGCGGCATGTCCGAAAATACTGTTTATAAAATTATTATTTTTCTTTCGTACTTTTACTCCACTGTGAATACACCCTTATCCTGTAGTTGTCACTATTTTCTTAACTCGAATAGACTATAGGTAATATTTTGTTGTGTTGTTTAGTTGAGAGTTTGCTCACAAACACACTTTTTTAACTTAACTGTTTACACTTTTATAACTTTCTGTAGGATTTTAATCATAGTTAATAAATACACTACGCAATATCGGCTAACTCTGTTGCGCAGCGGTAGGCCGCATTCAATTCTCGGTTTAACTTGTTTTAGACATCATTTAACAGTTCATCTTTTCAAAATTGGCGCGTGTTGTTAAACCTCAAACCTTAAAACTGTAGGTATCTACAAGCTAGCTTGAAATGTTTAAAATAAAATTGCTTCAGGTATTTTTTATATATTTGGTTATTATAAATATATTTCTAAACCACTCCCGTCCAACGAAACTTTTACTGAATACCTATTTTTTATTTAAATTTATTTTGATTAACCGCGCATTTACTTATTATCAACATTATTTCTGCCTAGATAGGTAGATAGGTACTAGATGTTAAAATATCGGTTTCGAAAATAATAACTGGATCGGTATTGCTGGAAGGATTCGTTACATGTAGAGTTAAAAAAAGTTTGTGAATTGAGTTAGATACCTACCATTTGCTCAACTATTCATGGCTTCGGGTTTCAGAAATGGTCTGCTTACCCTGTAGATAAGTAGCTATATCAGAAAACTATTTTTAATGTTAGTTACACTCCCTCCGTAGCTATATTTTGATGTCGCACAAATCAAAACAATCGATTATTTATAAAGGAAATAAATAGGTATACTTATGTTTAGAAAATAGATGAACGATTAAAGTAGCCCTTCGGGGAACATATTCTGTATGAAAATATGAATACAAAATGTATTTACAACATATCATTAGAAATGCCTTGCTTTATAAAAACCAATCTACTTAGTTATCTTTAATCTGTAACCTACTTTAAATTTATTTAATAGATAGGGAATAATTTTATAACACCTAAGCAATTTATTGTATCTATTAAATTGATGTCCCTGAATTTGACAAGATACATAATCATGGGTGGGTACAGTCGACGTCAATAGCCGCCTAAACCAAAACATGGAAATATAATATCTTAATCATTTCATACAGTTACAATTATATTAAATTGTATTAAGTAAATGCTAAGCATTGTTAACATTTTCCCAATGAATATGTAGGTCCCTAAGTAGGTACTTATTAATGAAAATTCGTGTTCAGTAAAACAAATTAATAACTCATTACCAATCACAGCAATAACTTGTGTTTTATCAAAGTTATTTGTATGCAAGTAAACAAAATGGCCGGTAGGTAATGGTTGCTCGTTAATTTGACGATTATTGTGATTGCATAAAATTCATTATTTTCATTAAAATGCTTAAATATAAAAAAATACTAATTAAAAATTAACTAATTGTTCAAAACTTTTATATACTTACCTAAGTAAATTAATAGTTAACAGTGGATAAACAGCAAACAAAACATATACCTACTTACTTAAAAAATATTTTAACGAAATAATTCAATTGAAAAATTAAAGAAGTACTTAGGTTCCTACCTATAGAATAGGCATAGAAAAAATAGCAAATTTTGTAAGTGGTTCTGGAAAAAAAAACTTAATATACTTTGTGAAATACTTATGTTGTTTTACATAGGTGAAATAATAGGTTATTATAATTTCTTCCGTAAATTTTTAATTAATTACGCAATCTTATAAATAATGGTTTATTTATCACAAATTTTACAATGAACTTAAGTTTAATAATTAAGTTAGGAACGTAACGTATTGTCTATTTTAAATTTTTTTATGTTCAGCTGTTAATGTCGCTGACTGTACTATGTAGGTATCTATTTAGATAGAAATAAACGAATGAGTCTCAAAAAAGAGTTTTAAATCATGTTTACTCACAAATAAGAATCCAAGCTTAAATTCAACCTTAGTAGATAGCTACCTATTCGCATTAAACATGCATAAAACGTCCATTAGCCTTGAATTCACCTGTAAAGACTACTATAATATAGGCACCCCTAAAGTTAAACAAACAATGAATTAAAAGGTATTTGAATGGTTAGTAATCATAAGTTTATTACTAATATTTAAAAAAGACTGAACGTTATTAAACTCCTTCGTTATTTTTATCTAAAATAATAATTAGCAACTAATTTTTGAAGCATGGGTTAACAATTACTATAAAGATATATATTTATTTTTATTAAAAGCGTTATTTAAAGTATTAATTAAACGTAAGCGAGCGATAAACCCTATGGAGGTTGGTAACTTCTGACAAAAAATGCGAAATAAAAAAGTTTTTTGTACCTAACGATTTTTTCACAATTCATAAATCATATTAACATTTTGTATATTCTTGAAAAATTTCCCTGCCTATGATGAGCGGAACGAGGAAATAAAGTTACGACTTTGCATCGATGAAAAACCAATAGGTACCTACATAATAATTACATGTAAAGTATTAGAAACCCCTAATGTTTCATTTATTAACTGAACACTTATACCTAGTAGGTACATACTCAAGCTAATAGCCATTCTTTTACATCTATATTAATATGATAAAGAGTTTTTTAAATAAGCAAGAAGGTGCCTACCTGTCTAAATATGTATCTCCCCAGAGAGTCACTGTAGTAAAATTATGTTGCCCGTATATTAAGTTAGTGGCTTGTTTGAACTTAATGTCTTTAAATAAATTATAGGCCTGTGCCCAAGGTGTCCTAGTACACACCGATCAATATTCCGACTTTCAAGAACTAGGCACGTGAACTCAAGGGTGGGCAATAAGTATGTTTGCCCACCCTTGAGTTACTGAAAAATAAATAAAATGGAAAAGTTGGCATACGTCAATAAAATAGAAGTGGAAAAAACAAAAAAGCTAAAATATTAAATACATGCCGCATTGTGAGAAATTTTTTCATTTTATAATAAGTTTCGGAAAAGCCTCACCAAAAGTCTTTGACGGAATTATCCCCTTATAAGGTGAAGATAAAATAAATGAAAAATAATAATAATAATAGCCTATTTTAACCCATAGTTGAGCACAGGCCTCCTTCTCGGATAGCGAGAGGGTTTGAGCCGTAATCGCTGGCTCGGTGCGGGTTGGTGGATCACATCGACGGGTCCCAAGAACAAAGTCGTATCTACCAAATGTTCAGTTTTCAGTACGCAGCTTTTAAGTTGCGAGCAAAGTAAAATGTCGTTTACTCCGTTACAAAAACTATTTGAGTATGGAATTTATTCAAAGGTTATTTGTTTTATTTAATAACATTATTTTCACGTTCTTATATTTAGTAATAAAGATTATTTCTGTAAAACTCGGTTCCTATAATAAAATCGGATTTTGTTTTATGGAATGAACTAAGCACTAACTGCACATACGACTTTGTTTAATGAAACCGCAGATGTCTTAAGTATTTTTGCGATGTTTTACTTCGTAATTGTTACATATAATTACGTCGTATGTTGGCTTTGCCTTTAAATTATATAGTAATTGAATGTCAAAAAATCTACTAAAAAACTTTTATTTTTGTTTATATTGTCATTAACATAAAACAAAATAAAACTAGCAACTTAATAATATACTTTCTTGTTGTGGTATTACTATATATTATAATAAACTAGTGGACGCCCGCGACTCCGTTCGCGTGGAAGTCGGTTTCCCGTGGGAATGAGAAGTTTTCCCGCGGTAAAAGTACCCTATGTTCTTTCCCAAGATCAGTTCTTTCTTCACACCAAATTTCATCAAAATCGGTTCAGTGGTTTAGGCGTGAAAGCGTAACAGACAGACAGACAGACAGAGTTACTTTCGCATTTTTATAATATTAGTAGGGATGATCATCACGGATTTTTAAATCAAATGTAATATTTTTGTATAATGTTCAAAAGGTAAATCATAAACTGTGTTTAAATTAATTAAAAAGTATCTTTCTCATCGCAAAACTACTTTACATTTTTGAGTAACATTATGAACCAGTTCCTATTAGTTCACACCAACATTGTCTTCTTCATGATGATTATCTTCTGAATCATAGAGTAAGACTTTAAAATATAAACCATTTATTAAATTAACATTATAACACCAATATCACACATGCTTACAAATTTTTTATATTTTACTTTCGTTATTGTCAAGTCAAAACTTTTTCAATGACAGATACTGCGGTAGCAATAGATTCACTAGATTCTATTGCCTCATGTTCAAGTTTTTGTTTCAAACCCCGTGCAATTTTCTTGGCTTTTTTACAAGGCTCTCAAAGTTCTGTATTTGATCATTGGTGAGCTTAGAGATACTGCGATGAGCACGGCACATTGATGTTTTGAACATATTTTGCAATATTAGGTACTCCACTGCTATTCTCGACTCCCAAGCTTTCAAAACTTCGTCAAACATTTCAATAACTTCATCATAAATAAGTTTTCTTATTTTTGAAACAGCTCTTATCTAAATTTTCAGTTTTCATCCCCTTACGTCAGACTTATTATCCAACACTTAACATTTCCTACCTAGTATTTTTTTCCGAGTTGGTGTTATTACCTAGGACTTTATGATCTAGACATGAACAATGAATGGGACAAAGATCATTAGATTTTTTTTTGTGTGCATTTAGTAGGTAGAGAAGGCATAGGCGTAGCTAAAACCATATGAGAAGGGATGGAGTGGAAGCTAGAGTTCCTTTAAATTCTTCCAAGTGCATTGCTGGTGAGTTATCAAAACTGGAGGGTATAAAAATAGGATATAATAAAGGTGTAATCCTACTTATTTCATATACGTAAATGTTTGTTAGTATGGATGGAATGGATGGATGTTTGTTACTCTTCCACGTAAAAACCACTGGACGGATTTGGATGAAAGTTTACAATAATATAGGTTATACATCAGAATAAACCATAGGGTACTTTTTACCGCGGGAAAATATCTCATTCCCACGGGAAACAAACTTCCACGCGAACGGAGCCGCAGGCGGCAACTAGTAACATGATAATTTGTGAGTTGATGAAGTAAAGGAATAGGCAAAGAGGAGGAGTACTTTTATATGTTACTTGTGTTTGCTGCTGTGATATTTTGGTACTATCATCACACATTTTATATAATATTTAAGCCTAAAGCGATACTGGGGAGTTCAAGGCAGCGTTATAAGAATCTTCGGGTTCTGTCATGAACCAATAAAAATTAATAATGAAATATTCAACAAACAAAATACCATACTTATAAGGAAATTATCAATGTGACTTTTGTTAAAAAAAGTTTTATATTTATTAAGTTAATAGTAGAACAAAATCGTATAATAAAATTAATGCCAAGGAACAAAAACTTAAAATTACATGCGTTATTTATTTTCAATAAGTTTTCCATAGTACAATGTCGGATCGGCGCAAGCGATAGTAAATTTTGAATGCATTTTAGGACAAAAAAGACGTATGTGAAAATATTTTATTTAAAATAAAATATTTAGTATCTTAGTTGGAATTCATATTTAAAATAACTTAATTATATTTAACTTCAAAATAATAATAAAAAAATTGTTATATGATTATTTAAGATTTTCTTAGAAAAATATCTAATAATCACAAACGACAGTAATTTACAGTTATTGGTACTTTCCAAGTAAATAATGTATTGAGTTGTACAAAAATATTTTAACGAATATGTAAATTTTTAATGTGAATGTTTATATCATTACTCATCTAAATTTAAGTTTTCTTCATCTGTTTTCTCACTTAGAGTTGAAAGAAGGTGTTTTTTTTTTTTTTGGATTAAGAGCTAAATTCAAAATTCTTGGGTTCGTTGATAAGGCCGTCATTGTATAAAATGCAATGAACAATAAATCTTAACTTTTGATTGACATCAATTGGAATTGTTAGAGAAATAGCCGCGCCCTGTCAAAAAAGACCCCGCCCCGAGAACAAACCCGCGTCTGACGATACACTGCTGCGCGCGAGTTGCGAACTCAGAGGAACAAGCTTGTACATGTTCATACTGTATTGTTCTTTGAAGTAAAATTCAAATAGGATGATGTTCGTTTGGGTATCTACTAAAGTACAAGTTTTATAAAAAAGAAATAAACATATTTATATAGCTAATATGATACCAAATACAACTAATAATAAAACTAATTTTGTTGTATATTAGTATAAGATTTTGTTCTTGGGACCCGTCGACATGATGGATACTCATCCATGTGGGTTTCCTCACGATGTTTTCCCTCACCGTAGCAATATTATACTGTAAAATAATTTAAATATGTAAAGTAGGTACCTACCTATAACTTTAAATTAACAGTTTTTAAGGATGAAGAAGATGCCCATCTTGCTTTGAATTATGAAATTAACACCCCTAAAAATATGAGCTACCAGGGTTAAAATAAACTGCCGCTGAAAACTAAGTTTAGTGTTAAGTTCCGTCATATCATATTCTTTAGAAAATTAATGACATGACAAAAACTATTTAGAAATTCAATTTAAATTAATCAGTAGACTTCAAAAAAAACGAAATTAAATTTAAATCTTATATTTCTAATTGAAAAACCCAATAGGTATCAACGTGATTAGGGAAAAACCGATTCCGAATGGAAACTTTATTGAAAAAGGATTAAATAGGTAGGTATTAGGTATTTGATAAGTGCAATAAAGTTATTAGTAAGTACCTACGTATCATATCAGAGATTAGTCTATACTATCTATAAACGTAACTAATCTACCTACGTTTCGGTGGGGTGTCATAATTATTCAATTTTCTAATATTTCTTAAGGCCTTGGGTGCAGGGCCGAGCGATGTGTGCGGCGCACACAGGCGCCTAAGCAAAAGGGGCGCCGGATTGTTTTTTTTTAATAAGTACAACATAGTTGAAAAAATTGTCTAAACCGGCTAAATAAAGGCGCTTCATAGGTTTCGCACACAGGCGCTTCATAGGTGTCGCACACAGGCGCTGCTTAGGGTCGGCGCGGCCCTGCTTGGGTGTTTGCAAGCTATAATAGACTTTACTACAAGCGTCGAGGCGGTTTGGTTTGGCTACTTTACTAACAACCAACAAGTATTACAAGTAGGTACAGTAGGTACTTTGTTTACCTCTTATGTAGTAAAGATTCAATCTTCAATCTGACGACTGGTGCTACGGCATCCTGTAAATTGTTCTCGCTAACTTCGCAGCAGCGGGTTGAACCCCACTTTGCGTTGAAAGCTGAACTTTAGTGGATGCATATTTGTAAACTAAATGGCTAAATTCCGCAAGCCAATTACCATACTTAGAGCTTAGCGCTAGTTTAGGGCTGAATTTTTACTATAATTTGTTAATGGGTTTTCCCTTGTAAAAAATACCTACGGTTTCATGATTCGTTGAGATTGTAGCACACACGATTTGTCACCAAGCTTAGCAGAGGTACCTACTTTTGACAACCAGATAAGTACAGCTGATTCGGACATAGCTTATTTGGATGAATAGCTAAGAAAAATAAAACGGTTTTGTTAAAAGTGGGACGTCCGGTCACGTTAGGAAAACAGGTATCTTTGTTAATACACCGTATAAAACAAAGATTTTTAAATAAATTATAATGTAACAAGTAGGTACCTACTTATATCGCAAATGTGCACAAATGCACATGGCGCTCTCTATTGACATTAAACTTTGCTTATTGTTTATTAAAAAAATAGGTAACTAAGCAATTAAGCTTAAATTTAATTATGTGTTTCTTCTAGGCTTAATCTTTGTAAGTTCTTATGCATTAGTTGTAGCTTATCTTTAGATATATTATTTTAATTGGTTTAAGCACGATAAATAAGCCAATGAGTTAACAACAAGGTCAGTTTGATCCACTATTCTTACCTAGGTACCTACCTACTGATAAAATTACCAAAATGATAAATACATGATCACTTATATCACAAGTTTAACACATAAACAAGCATTACTCATGACTTATCACGCTTTATTGAGCCATTTGGGTTTTTTTATTATTATTTACTTACCAAGAAACTGGGTAATTACTTGTATCTTAATTTTACGAGAAAGTTTTCCTCCTGTTTCCTTTATTATAAACTAGGTACTAGTTTTTACCCGCGCGGCTTCGCACGCGTTAAATTCGGAGTAAAACTCCTTTCCCTGTACTATGTTATTATACAAGTAAACCTTCCTATTGAAACACTTTATACATATACTAAAAAATCCGCATCAAAATCCGTTGCGCAGTTTTAAAGATTAAAGCATACATAGGGACAGAGAAAGCGACTTTTATACTATGTAGTGGTTGTACTTACTCATTTAGCATACCTATCTAAATTGTGGAGCAATAGGCATGATGACTGTGAATAAAATACACAAAAATTATGCTACCATCTAATGAAACGTAAATAAAATATTAAAAAATAACAAGGTATTATTATAATTAAAGCGAGATTAATTAATATTTTTAAAAAATAAATCTACAAAATACTACAGTCCGCCATGATATTCTGAACGCCAATCAGAGCGAATGACGTCACTATTGAGCATGGTTCCCAACTTAGGGGTTTTCCCCCCAAATTTAGGGGGTAAATTAGTGGGATGGGATTTTTTTTTATTTTGTTTTTATTCTAAAAATTACAATTTAGTTTTTTCTTATTGCTTTTTTAAAAATAGTCAGAAAAATAATTTATTTTTACTAAAATAATCGGTTATAGATATTATACGACCGTGCAGATTCCTTCTAAATCTTGAAAAAAAGAAGTTGGTAGATCTACCTACTTTTCGAATTGAGTTTGGTCAGAAACTACCAACTTTTAGAGTCGTACGGAAGGATTTATAAAAATTCGAGTTGGTAGCACTGCTCAAGAGTGACGTCAAAATTGACGCCATGACACTTTGGAGCGTTTTGGTGGGAATTTTAAACATAAAATTTTAAATTGATTTTTTTCATATAAATCATGCTTTTTTTTCCGAAATATGATATTTTTTACAATAAGTATATATTTCTGAATATGATACAACAGTTTTTCAAAATCTGTCATCATGCCTATTAGGGATGAAAGGAAATACCTACCTACAAACAATTTTCGTGTTTCAGAATACCCTTCCGAGTTCGTTTGTGAAAAACCAATACCTACATTGATTGTTTTAAATTTAACAAGCATTTATTTACTCGCATTATCAAAAGCTTGTTTCAATGCACGGCGGTAAAGTCGCTTTGTCTGTCCCTAAGACTAAGTATGCTTAAATCTTTAAAACTAGGCAACGGACTTTGATGCGGCTTTTTTAATACATAGAGTGATTGAAGTGGAAGGTTTATAAGTATAACATAGTATAGGGAAAGGGGTTTTACTCCGAATTTAACGACTGCGAAGCCGCGGGCATAAGCTAGTCTTTCAATAAAACAAAAGTTATAATTCTACAAACTATCTAATCTTTTACACGAAATTATTTAATCGTAGGTAGGTATTTAAAATAACTTGTATGAATTTACTTTATCAAAAATGGATTCATTGTTTAAGTATCTTGAATTTTGTAAATTCTCTTAATTATCGACATTGTATTTTGAATGCCTCATATACTGAGTCTTTGTTTTACTACAGACCTCCCTACTATATGGTTCGGTAGGTACCTTCTACGTACCCGCGTTTCACAGACAACTGATCAAATAGGTGACTGTATAAATTGTAATGAAAATGTTCATTCGTTTACAAAATGTCACGAATAATTTGCATTCATAATAACGTTTTAATGCGAGACCAAAGTACCTACTTGTCATAGTTATATTATAATGTTCATTACAACGCTTTCACACCAGCCAGACTGTCGATCTCACTCAACAATGCCAATTCGTCACAATGTTATAAAAAATGTTTAGGTATTGCGATTCTTGATCTCGAACCTACTGAATTGTTTTGATAACAACAAATTTGTCTTTTTAGGTATTTTTTTTCGATTTTTACAAAATAATGACCGGAAAATAAAGTTTTGAATTACGATGGCGAGTTATACCTACTTTCTTTTATTTGGTTTGGTTATTACATTACACAAATTCTAAAATATTACCTACTAAGTACCTACATATTTTTCTATTTATTGAGTGTGAGTATGAGTCGAACTCCACTAAAAGTTCCGTAGATTCAATTTTTTTACTAATAAACTCGAGGTACTCAACAGGTTTATAAATAATGAAACTGTTTGCTCTAGATTTTTTTATATAGGCATAGGATGATAAGTTCATTGGTCACATAAAAATAAGGCCAATTTATGGAAATTGAATTCTGGACTTTTTGTGAAAAGATAGAATGGGTATGGGGTGAATGTGTTGCTACCAAAACAATGTTTTTTTTTTATAATCTTTATCACTAAATTGCTACTTTTTAACAAGTTCAGGGTTTTATTGAGCGCGTTATAAAACCTTTTAAAACATGTTTCTTATCTCTTGCAGTCGAAGGGTAATTCCTACATCCTCAATAAATATGTATGTATTTGATGCGCCAAGTACTGCAAATGAAAATTGGCAATTAGTGACATTTTGCCTCCAAAAAAATAAGCCCATAATGCATTTTCCTATAAAAGATCTTACGTATCGTACGCAACTTTTTTATTTAAGTAGAAGCAGATCATTGAAATATGCTACTGGACATGCAGGACGCATCCAACATTTTACGGGACTATTTAATTAATTACTGTAAAGCGGGATTAGGTTACATACATAATACATACTAAAACCTCAGCTGAAAAGACTCTTTAGTCGTTGCTCGCCACTGAAGCAACCTACCTATCAACTTCTGGTGGTAGTTATTTGCCGGCGTATTCATAAATTATAACGGATTGGCACAGTATTTCCTATTTTATTAATTTTTTATTTATTTATTTTTCTATATCGAGTTTCATCTAAATGAATTTCCGCAAAATATCACCTAACTTCATCAATTTTATAATAAAATCTATCCGTTAGCTAGTAATTAAAAAAGTTTTACGAATCGCACCGGCAACGCCCGTGTGGCACCGCTCGTACTGGTTCATTCGTTGGGTTTTAAGATCTAATATCAGAACATAAATTATAGATTGACGCGTTTAAATGTGATAGACGGTGTTTTAACTAAAAATTAGAAAATTATATCAGTTAACCTAGCTTCAATTGTAGATCGGTTCCAAACTGACACTATAGGTAGGTACTTGCCTAATTTAGATGACATATTTTAAAATATTTTTATTAGAGAATTTTCCTCAATATAAATAATGTGATTAATTAGCATAGTCACCAGTAGTAAGAAGTTTTAAAGTGCTAATATTATGTTGTAAGTAGGTAAGTTAGAGGGTTTCTGTCTAGTGCAATTGAGTAAACACACAACACGACAAAATAACAGTATATCATATGATGAATTCCATACATACTATTAGTGCTGTTAAGTGTTTACAACCACATGCTAAATGCCAAGTTTACAAACGAGATCAAACGTAACGGAAAATACTCTGATGGGTAAATATTTTGTAAACGGGATATACAGTTTCTGGAACTACAAAGTCAGGTTATGGACTCTAAAGTATATTTAATTTAACAAATTATTGTCACGAGATATATAGTTAACTGCCTGTTTTATGGCTAAAACACAATATACTTACCACTTATTGATTTTTTGTTTTAAGGTATGTTAATATGCTTAACTGTAATTGATAACACAGCCAAAACATTGAGCCTCATAAGTTTCAGACTTAAACTTAAGGCCCGATCTGTGTGTGGTTTTTCTTGTCTCTGAACGATTTGTGCCGACTTCAGGATTTCGTGCGAAGTCGGTTCAAACACAGGTCAGCACTTGATATAAAGTTCATTTTAGGTCCTAAAAACCAAACTTTTGGTACGTAGGTACCTACTTTAAGCGTCGAATCGCCCACTGCAAGACCCCCAGTGGTAAAACAGTTTTTAGGAACCCACCATGTAAACCCTATCTTGATGCGGGAGTGGTTGCAGGCCGGCTGCGCGTGAGTAGCGGCGCGGCGCCATGGACGGGGCGGCGGGGTAGGCAATAGGCATGCACGCGGCCATGTGGGCGCGGGCGGGGCGCTCGGCGCGCCGCGCGGCGCTGCTGCTGCTGCTGCTGGCCACGGCGCTCACCATGATGCTGCTGCCGCGCCCGCTGCCGCTCGCGCCGCCCACGCCCGCGCCTCACCACATGGAAGCGAGCCCGCCCAGGGAACTACCGCACGACGGCTTCAAAGATGCTGTAAAGGTCTGTAGGCGAATCAAATTCAAACTGTAGCCGAAGATAGCGTTATTTCAAAATTTCCCGACGGGAAGTTCTGAGAAATTAAACTCTTAGTGATTTAGTACTGAGGTGTCTCTTTCCTAATACGTTCCGATCTATTTGTCGATAACATCTATTAATTTCTTTTTGAAGATTCAAACCACTAGGACGAGTTAAAGTGTCCAAATCGACTATCTCGTAACTTTTCTGTACGTTTCCAGAACGATATTTCCCAAGCAGATGAAGACGCAATCAGCGAGCTACAAAGATCAAGCAGCGATGACAAGCAGCAGCGGCCGTGGTACATGCGCGGAGGGGAGGCCCGACCGAAGAGCCATGACCCTAATGCGAAGCTCTTCCCGGAAGATGATGTGGGAAACGACAGGTAAGGAAACTTTACAAAGTCAAAACACCAAACTTGACTACGACGGTTTATTTATTATTCACCCTACAATTTCAAACTAAATCAACATGGGAGAAGGAACACGTGGCTTATTCAACTAATCAGAGCACACATGGCATTTGGTTATTGCTTATTTATTATTTTACGAGTGAGTTCGATCATTTCATCGATTTCCGAAAATGTGGGCGTAAAATTTGCAATCCAACGAATTCCTAGGAAATTTATAAACTTGCGAATCTTGTGATCTTCCGGTGACGTACCTATAAATTTTTACTTACATCATTCTAAATCGATTCTGCCCATTTAATAAGGCATTTTCGAATAGGCACGTTAGAATAAATATGGAGGTACCTTTGAGAGAATAGACAACAGATTATAAAATTAGGTTGAAGAAATTAACAGTCATATTATACAGCATTTAAAAACAAATCAACCCTTAAATACACGCGGCTATACAAACCTAACGTTACCTACATGCAGACTTCCTGCATCGCACGTACGTAGCGTAGACACAGCTTAGCCATAGAATCTACTGATACAATGTGCTTCCAGAATCGTCGAGCAGCTAATGTACACGCTACCAAAAGACGAGGATATTCCGATCAAGAAGATTCTGTTGGCCAACGGTTTGGGCGCGTGGGGAGTGTCTGGTGGGCGGACGGAGTTCATCAGGAACAAGTGCCCCGTGGACCGCTGTAGCCTCACCGCCGACCCGAGGGAGGCTGCTAATGCCGCTGCCATTCTGCACAAGGATCACTATACGCCGTTCAACGTGAAGCGACCGTTAAGCCAGGTAAAGAAATTCTAGATTACCGCACAACTTACTGTACAAAGTTCGGGTAAACTTGTAGATTCATCATTTTACGGTATACTTAAGAGGATTTATTATTTCGTAATGTCCTAAATGAGGAAATGGAAAAAAATACGTGTTACAAATAACAATCCTAAATCCAAAGAATTTTATCTTTGCCTAAACCAATCCAATTTTGCCTATAAAAAAGTAGGTAGACTACAATAGGTAGGAACTATCTAATTTTATGTAATCTTTGACTCCACCTAATGCTATGACTAATACAATATCTACAACTATTTAATACTTACTATGCCTAACTTGTAAAAAACAAAAGTACTTACTAGTTTCTACTTAATGCATAGGTATATTCTACATTAAATTGCATACCTACTTAAAGATAACAGAATTAGCAATTCACTTACAGATTAGATATGAAATTGAATCTTATCTCGGAAAATTATGCATGAGGTGTCATTCGATTCGTAATCGATAGGTCTTGATGATTTTAGAAAAAATGGGTTGCTTTGTTTCCATTCAGTATTACAGTGAAAAATATGTAACATAGTTTGATTGATTAAACAATGAAAATTTCATAAAACCATTTTATTTTATACCTAGTAAAGAACAGAAATATTATCCCTACTAATATTATAAATGCGAAAGTAACTCTGTCTGTCTGTCTGTCTGTCTGTCTGTCTGTCTGTTACGCTTTCACGCCTAAACCACTGAACCGATTTTGTTGAAATTTGGTATGAAGAAAGAACTGAACTTGGGAAAGGACATAGGGTACTTTTTACCGCGGGAAAACTTCTAATTCCCACGGGAAACCGACTTCCACGCGAACGAAGTCGCGGGCGGCCACTAGTCTGAAATGTTTTGTTTTACTATCAGTCGGATTTGAACACTGAATTATTTTTGCACTTTCCTTAAAACCAATATGGAATTTACGATAGACGCGCGTCAAAACATACTTTGTACCTACCTTCCTATGTGAACAATACAACGCTCGCTAAGTTTACAACAACGTGCATAATGTTAACAATTAACCTAAAAGCTAATCAATAATTCATAGGTATTTACACAACATATGAGTCTGAATAATAAGTAAGTAGGTTATCAAGATTAGTCAGGCGATATTCCTAATTGTTGTCTAGACCACAGGTTCACACACGAACCGAAATGTCAAGGAGTTCACAAAATGTCAGACAATATCGTTCAGGTGGCCACCATTTATGCAATCTATGGAAGAAACACGTTGTTTGTTGGCCAATCATAAAAACATCACTCATATTTACTTCATAACCTCATAAATCACGACACGTTACAAATAAAGATATGAAAATTCTGATAAATGACATTAAAAAGTATGTAGGTTAAAATATTTTTGTTCTATATTTATTGTCCCTATACCTAAGTAATGTAGGTACATAATAGAAAGTAATATCCCTATAGTTAACTTAATTAACTTGAAAAAAAAATTTCAACATTAAGAGAAAAAAAAAACTACGCCATTCAAGAGAGTTAATTCGAAAACCGTAGTGAAACAAATCAAACTTCAAGATAACGATAACTAATCGCCAATGCGACGTCAGTGCGCCAGAATATTAAGTACCTACCTACTAAGACTCAAAATAAAAAAGAAGGTAAAATCCTTAGTTAGGTCGGATTTTTTTTATTAAAACAAATTAATATCAAACTCACATCGTGCATAATAAAAATGTTATGATTTCATTAATTGTTTCAATTACCTACTCACAATGTTATGAACACGAGTTTTCAATAAAATTTACCTACTAGCTCAGGTTTCATACGGAAGCTCTTGCGTGAATCAAACCGGGACGCAACGACAATGGGCTACTGAACAATCTCAGACATTTATAATATAACAAATTGGTAACTTGGGAAACTCAAGTAGGTAACAATATTTGAACGAATTTATAGAACTAAGTAAACTACCTACTACTTTAACCTTTACCTACGTAACTAGTAGATGCCCTTTTAAGTTTTGAGCAAAGTTTCTATTGAGCAAGATAAAAAAATAACAGAATTTCTGACAGAAATTAGGACTTTCTCCTTTTTTGGATGTCGGTTAAAAACTAACACAGTTCTTTGGTTTTCCCATAATTTCCATATGTTCGTACTTTGTTGGTTTGTCCTTATACTTTAACATTAAGAAACCAAGCGCCAACGCATTGATTTTCCTACACACTATCAAAATTAAACTGGGTAGGACTTCTAGATCGATTACTATAACCTACCAACAACAAAACAACCATCGCATCATTGATAGACTCAGCCCAGTCCTATGGACTTCAAGTAACTGAATACGACCTATTTCAAGATCTGGATCCTGTACTACCTGGAGTGTCCGTACCACACGGCGCAGCTGCGGCCGGCATCAGTGGACGTGTTCAACTGGACGGCTACGTACCGCCGCGACTCGGACATAGTGGCGCCGTACGAGCGGTGGGTCTACCACGACTCGCTCGTCACGGAGAAGGAGGTTGACAGGAACTACGCCGCCAACAAGACTAGGAAGGTTGGTGTTTTTATTGGGATTTGTTGGGGTTGTCGTGGGAATGGTATAAGCGTTATAAGAGTGTCCCTACTCTCTGGGGAGGGCAAAATCCCGCCCTGGAAACTTACCCTAGAAAAGTCTTCAATGTAGAATTGTAGATTATCTAAACCAGACTTTCCCAACTTTTATTTCGCCAAGTCTCCCCAAGCCAATAATATTTTCATGCCCCCCTTAGGGAATTATACTTACTTATTATGTTAATATAATACGGTAAAAAATATATTGTACCTCTATACAGAAAACTCAACATTTATTTTAAACTAAATATTAAAACTGGCTGTTTTTTTTTTGGAAATGGAATCTTACAATAACGTTCCTACGCGTGCCTCCCTGGTTTGGAAGTCCTGATCTAAACAGTTTGTTAAGGGTAAACCTAATTATTTTCATAATTGATCATGCTTTAATCAGTTTCCACTGTTTACTAAAGTTGTGTTTAGTTTGTTATTATTTAAATAAGGCTTTCTTAATTCATTCCTATTTTGTGTAGGTTGCGTGGTTCGTATCAAACTGCCACGCAAGGAACCGGCGACTTCAATACGCTCGGCAACTAGCCAAATACATTCAGGTATGTCTTTCTATTGATCCATTGTTTGTGACATTATTATTGAGTCTATCTACTATAGTTTCTTCCTGTTGTCTAGTTTTGGTACTAGTTAAGAAATTCATTCAATGTGGTCAAATACCTATCCTCAACCAGATTTCTATTAAACAACAAACAAACTCAATCCTTAGGTTTCGGTTGTAATATTCATTCATGAATATAAAAACATTACCCTCCCTTCTGAAGCAGTCAGGTATAAATGCGCCTATAAACAGGACCGTACCTTAAGAGCGAACTTTGCTGAATCCCTGCCCACACTTTGTCTCCTTTCTACTCCGTTTGTCCGATAGCTTTAAATTGTTTTTTTCTTGTTTTGATGACTAGTAAATTCTGGTGCAGGTTGACATCTACGGCGCATGCGGGTCGCAGCACTGCCCCCGCGCGGACCCGCACTGCCTCGACATGCTCAATCGCGACTACAAATTCTACCTCGCCTTCGAGAACTCCAACTGTAGGGACTACGTCACCGAGAAGTTCTTCGTCAATGGGTTGCAGTCAGTATTTTTATAGCCTTCGTTGGCAAGACACATTAAAAACACTATTCACACACACAGAGACTTGGTCACACCTATTATTACTTTGATAGATAAGGGAAAGTATCTTAATTAAGTTGCGACTTCATGGTTTGATACGATTTTGTTTCTCCGGTAACTACCAACTAGAATATTTGGTCGTTGAAGTGCTTAACTTTACTTAACTTTCGCTCAAGTATGTGGAAAATTTTGAAGTTGTTTGGGATTGGGACCTTCTTGAACACTTAATGTAAACTGAAGAATCTTTTAACCATTCTTTTCTTGTCAAGTCTTTGATTGGTTAGGACTCTTTTTAATCATAACACTAATAAACGCAATGCGGATCCATATTTTTAAAAAATAATACAAATTTATTCCTGAACCCTTTAATTGGGATTTCATGAAACAGTAGACGTTTCCTGACCTCGAATCCTGGTTCTCCGAAAAAAGATTTTCCTACTTCAGACCCTAACAAACCGACCCACAATATCAGCTTGTTCAACCAACTTATACCTTCAACTAGTTCCTAAGACTCACTTTGACCTAGACCAAATCTGCAAGAACCCCGTGCGATTTTCCCCGTGTTCCAGGCACGACGTGATCCCCATCGTGATGGGCGCCAAGGCCGACGAGTACGCCGCGATGGCGCCGCACAACTCCTACATCCACGTGGAGGAGTTCTCCGCGCCCGAGGAGCTGGCCGCCTACCTCACTCGGCTGGACCACGATGACAACCTATACAACTCCTATTTCAAGTGGAAGGTAGGTGGCAACTTTTGACAGGTTCGTTTCAGTATACGGCACGTTCTAGCACGTTTTAACAGCCCGTATTGGTAAACTGTTGTCGTCTAATGCGAATAGTTACTCATTGTAGTTAATCAAGGACCAAGGTCACCAATAAAAGCATCAAGAGGAGACATTAAAAGGCGTGCTTCAAACAGAGTTGCTACTTAGCTGATCCTTTTACAATACGGAAGTTTATAATGCAAATACAGCGAATACTAATTAACATTTAATAGGTTCTGAAATAAAAGAAAATTACTCAACAAAATGCATGTTGATAATAGAAAATCACGTAGTACGGGTCGTAAAATATACAATGTGTTTGGTTACCAATGTCGGAGACTATAGGGTCGTAAAATATGGTATTTTAAAAATGAGAGTCAGAATGGCGGGTGTACCGTAACAGATTTGAACGAGTCATATGTCAAACTTTAGTACCTGGGATGTACTATTTGGTACCTATCAAAGAAATTGGCGTACCTCTTTAAGAGCAGAGATATAACCAAAAGCGAGTACACCCGCCACATTGACTGTCAGAATGGCGGGTGTATCTCCAGTTCTCGGTTATAGACATGTTGGTGACTTATTTTAAGTATACCAAATTTTTGTACCTTTGGTGTACCTTACATAAAAGAGCACCACATCTCAAAATATAGCTTGATTCCAAAGGAATCCAAGATCTTGGTTTTAGATACATTGTAGCAACATAGATGGCGCTTATCGTCGTAAACATTCTTCCCGGCGGTCCGCATTTACACATATGATGCCTAAATACAGGGCCTCAAGTCAGAAATTTTAAGTAAGGGTACCTTTTTATTGTCTATAATGAAGTGCTTCCCGATCTATACTAATATTATAAAGCTGAAGAGTTTGTTTGTTTGTTTGTTTGTTTGAACGCGCTAATCTCAGGAACTACTGGTTCGAATTTAAAAATTATTTTTGTGTTGAATAGACCATTAATCGAAGGCTATATAACAACACGCTGCAACTATTAGGAGCGAAGAAATAATGGAAAATGTGAAAAAAACGGGGAAAATTATTCATCCTTGAGTTGCGTGCGCTGCCAAAACGGTTCTAGAATATATGTATGAAGGAATTAAGGGAACTTTTTACCGCGGGAAAACTGCGCATTCCCACGGGAAACCGACTTCTACGCGAACGGAGTCGCGAGCGGCCACTAGTGAAATATAAGCGAATATCATTAAAATTTGGATTTTTAATAGTTTTGCGGCAAGAAAGAAAATCCCAAAAAAAAGACGTGTGGAACTCGGAGACTGCCGCGGTAAAGCTATTGCAAGCATTTTTTAACAACTTATGTACCTAATAATTATTTATTTATTTTATTTATTCAGTATTTTTTCCTTTGTTTTTTTTTCTTTGATATTGATTCAACTATTTGAGCGTGGTGACCGATAAGAAAACAATTTTTTTTTATTAAATAAATGAGAAGTTGATATTGTTCAAAATATTTTTATAAGTCTTTAAAAGTTCTGCTATTCATCGATAGATGGCAAAACAAAAAAGTATCACCGCTGTGCCGGTCGGAGTGGGGGGTGTTAGGTTATTTTCGTTACGGAATTTCTGGATTCGGTCTCCACGCTCAAGGCCCGCGATAGAAGCTATGCAATAGCTTAAAAAGTCAAAATTTCGATCATTTCACTTGGGGAAAGGCGTAGTAGGTGGGTTGTGTCCAGAGAAAGACACTTAATCCTTTCCCGCAATCCGCGTGTCTCTATCTCTCTCCGTTGAGGAGTCATCCCCTGCGGAGCGAACCGGGGTGATCTGGTGGAAACTGGGTCCCGAGGTGGAAGGGGACCTCCAAGGAGCTACCGGAACCGAAGTCAGATCTGGTCTCCGACTCACCGTTTTGGAGATATGAGGGGTTCTTTATCGAAGAGTTGTCCCTGGTGTTGGTCCTGGGTTGGTGCGGGGTCTTTTAAAGGGAGTCAAAAATGGTGTCAGAATTGACCTCCGACGCTCCGTTTAGGAGTTATCCCCTGTGAAGCCAGGAGGGGTGCTCTGGTGGTAGCTGAGTCCCGAGGTGGAAGGGGAGTGGTGAGGAGTTGCCAGAACCGAAGACGAAGCTGGTCTCCGATACACCCGTCCGAAGATATCGCAGGATCTCTGGCGAGGAGTTGTCCCTGGTCGAGATGGTATATGGTGCTATGGGGGGGTCAGAACTGAAGTCAGAATTCACCTCCGACGCTCCGTTGAGGAGTTATCCCCTGAGAAGCCAGTAGTAACTAGCTCTGGTAGTAACTCCTGATGGTAGCCTGAGATGGTGGGGGGAGTTATAAGGGGTCCAGTAACTTACTCAACTCCAAAAGGAGGTCTATGTAAATTTTCGTTTTTGCCCCACTTTTTTTCCAATTTGGCTCCAAAAGAGGGACGAAAAACTGCTTTTAAGACGAAAACTCAATATAATGGGCCGAATTTGAGGCACCCAAACACCGTGCCGAAGTCTGCCGAACTAAACCGACGATACACGACTTTGCTGCACCGCTGTGCCGGTTGGAGTGGGGGGTGTTAGGTTTTTTCGTTACGGAATTTTTACATTCGGTCCTCGCGCTCAGAGCAATAGCTTAATAAAAAAAGAGAGAAAGAAATCCCAATCTAAATTAAGTACTTCCAGAAAAAGGTCGTCCCAAACTCGTGAATGAGGTGTTGAGGTATGTACCTACATATTTACTGACATATTTAATTGGTAGGCACTTACGCCATGCATAAAAAATAGGCGCCATGCAATTACGAGCAAACTACGTAAGTATGTATCAGGTATATACTATAGACCTAGCACATGTAACAAGATTTTAACTTTTCATAATGTAACTACATGACATTTTAATATTACAATATCAATCCGTGCGTGTTCTATTGAGGTTCTGTTGTGTTTACAAAGTCCCGCGTATCTATGACGTGTATGCGTCTATACCTATAAATCTTAAAGAGAAAGTTTCATATTTTTTTCATAAGTACGTAGGTAAGTTCTTAACATAGTACCTACCTACGTACCTCGCATTGGTAGATTATGATTCAAAGTTAAGAAAATGTTTGTGGTATGTGATTTATATGTAAGGTAACTAGGTATACCTAACTGTTATCAAGAAGGTAAGTAGAATAATCATTGTTGTCGATGCGATTCCTAGGTAGGTTTCAGTGATAGCTACGCATTCAGTAGCTGTAATTGTAGGAGTCTAGTAATGCGATATTTACCTACCCATCTATAATTACCTAACCGTTATCAAGAAGGTAGGTAGAAATGTTGTCTATGCGATTTCTAGGTATCGGCGGTGGCTACGCATTGAGTAGGTGTACATGTAGTAGTCTAGTTATGCGATATTTACCTACCTAGAAGTTGTGTTTACTAAAGTATTTCGTTCCATCCGGGTGTCCCTTGACACCTCTCAACTTTTTTCGCCATTTTGGCGAAAAATTATGACCCTGGCGAGATTTTTGCGAAATCAAATTGGCGAAAATAAATTGGACAAGCGATTTTTTGGTGTTTATGTCTAATGTCTATATTCGAGGTTGACATCACCTATTCCAAGTATTTAAGTTAAATGAAGTCGTTCTTACAGTTGAAATAAAAGTTTATTTATGCCGAAAAACAAAATTTTGCCGCAAAACTACAAAAAAATCCAAATTTTAATGATATTCGCTTATATTTCATCGACAAGCACTTCATTATAGACAATAAAAAGGTCCCCTTACTTAAAATATCAGACTTGAGGCCCTGTACTTAGGCGTCATATGTGTAAATGCGGACCGCCGGGAAGAATGTTTACGACGATAAGCGCCATCTATGTCGCTACAATGTATCTAAAACCAAGATCTTGGATTCCTTTGGAATCAAGCTATATTTTGAGATGTGGTGCTCTTTTATGTAAGGTACACCAAAGGTACTAAAATTTGGTATACTTAGAATAAGTAACCAACATGTCTATAACCGAGAACTGGAGATACACCCGCCATTCTGACAGTCAATGTGGCGGGTGTACTCGCTTTTGGTTATATCTCTGCTCTTAAAGAGGTACGCCAATTTCTTTGATAGGTACCAAATAGTACATCCCAGGTACTAAAGTTTGACATATGACTCGTTCAAATCTGTTACGGTACACCCGCCATTCTGACTCTCATTTTTAAAAAACTAGAGAAAGCATAAGCAAGCTTTAGGACGAGGTATTAAATCATTATATTCTAAAGTTTACGTATGCGTAATTTCCGGCGAAAAGCTATTCTAATTCACTACTTTATCTACTTATTTCATACCAACATGTACTGGTGAATTCCTCTCGCTTACCGACAAAGATGCTTGTTGGTTGTATGGGCTGTTAGGTACCAATTATTCCTCTAATAATAAATTGTCGTACATAACTTAGTTCCTACTTCTACGCAAACTCTACTAAATCGTCGTTTACCTTCAGGGCACAGGCGAGTTCATCAACACGTACTTCTTCTGCCGCGTGTGCGCGATGGTGCACGCCAGCGAGCGGCGCCAGCGACGAGCGCACTACCGCGACGTGCAGAGCTGGTGGCGCGACCGGGCCTGCACGCGCGGCGAGTGGCGCGCCACCCCCGACGACAACCATGACGTCACATAGCTGCGGACACCGCCACTGCCTACTGCACGCTGACACCACGTGGTGCGGGCCAACGACGAGCACACCACCGTGACGTGCATCGTACCACGAATTGGCGATGCATTTACCCAGTACCCAGAGTGGCTTTTTGATCCGTCGCAAATTTGAAGTTTATAGCGTAACAGCTAGGGGTGGGCCCTGCTAAATGGACAGTTCTAAGCAAATCTTTGAACTAAAGGCGAACTATTTGTTTATGTTTTTGGGTAGTAACCATTCCCACGTGACTTAACTACTCGAAGTTGATAAGAAATTGAGGCTAACGTCATAAGGCGTATAGATGACTGTTTAACTATATACCTACTTAGGGTTGTCGATAACATTGTTTCTTTTGGTGCTATGTTTCCAGTTTAAAAGCGAAAAATCTAGTTGCATTTATCACACACAAATATTAAGATGAAATAAAATCAGATAATAACTTCGTGTAACACATTATGCCCACGTAATGATTCGCAAATATTTGAGCTTCTAGGCGTAGGTACAAAACTAGAGGTCTGCAGTCGCACATATAGAGATAATTTATGACTAGTTGGCGCCCAGCAGGGGACCGCTTTTAGTGCGTACTGTGTGTGTGCCATAGTAAATACTGAGTTAACTTAAATAAACTTACATTCCAAGATACTTACAATATTTGTTGAGACAAATAAATAATACAGGTTTGACCTTTTGGGAATAAAGATAATAATTGTGTAGTTTATATATGCAACATTCCTTGATGTACCGAATTACAAACCATTTGCATTTTACATGTACTTAAATAAAGCTCTTAAAAGTTCCCATTGGGTTCATTAGTTAATAGGTATACAATATTTTTGATTTTTTTATGTTTTCCTTGTTAAGTAGGGTATTTTCTTTGAGTGATATAAGTTACCTACTTATTTATTAGTAAGCTATAAGTATTATAAGTGAAAATATATTGATTATCAATTTACGAAACTTCGCACAAACATCCGGGATATTTATAATCATGATATATCACAACTGGTTAACATAATACTTTTTAATATACATTTATTTAATAAACTGCACAGCGGCACAATTTGTTAACTCTACATTTTTAAATTATTTAGTATTTGATGTTATGTATACTTACTTGATTATTACCTTTATTTTAATAGGATTTCGTAATTTTTATATATTTTGTTTCAACTACTAAGACATATTTTTATAAGTTTGGTGACACCTGGCTTTTCATTAGACCAGCCTATACTAACAGGTTTTTTGTTTTGGGTATTTAAAAAAGGGGCTGTGATACCTAATTAATTACTTATTTAACCTAAGTGTATTTCCTTATTGTTTAGAAGTAATACTATACATTCCTAAGTATTTAATTGTTATATAATTATAAAGTTTTATGTTCTTGTTTTTTTTTTATTATGAATGACTTAAAGTAGGAAAATTATATTTTTGCATTTATGATAGCTTAAATCTTTATCAGTATTTGGTTTAATATGTATCAACCATTCAACAGTTTTACTAGATACCAAATATTAAAATTGTATAATTGAAATACCAAATTGTAAATTACTGTACAGTTTTAAGCTTGTTCTTAGTAAATGTATGTATTTGTTAAATTATTTTGTAAAGAATGTCAATCAACTAAATGTTTGTACCATACAATGGAACAATAAAATGTTAAATAAAATGTCTTATTTTTGATTAACTTAAATAATCTTTAATAAAGAGCACATAGTTGGTGGTCACAAGACAGTTACAATATTGTAACAAATAATCTTATGCAGATAGGCAAATTGTACATTTTGTACACTACTCATTTATTGTATGTAAAAATATTACCTTAAAAATATTGTCTTAGGTAATATATTCATAATTATTCAAAGCAAATCTAACAACTTACATATACAAGTAACTAAAGGAATAAATTTTACTTAAAAGTTTGTAAATACCTTTTCAAAATATAAATATTTTTCATATTTTCATACAACTGCAGCTGCACATTAACACATTCAACCACATAGTTGATGGTATTCTGAAATATACTCTGAGCTTTGTGAAGATTCTGTGGTACAAGTACTCCAAACCAACGCAACGGGTTGACAATGTTCTCAGCATCATTCTCTATTACTTTCAATTGATTAATACCGTCTTCTTCAGTTGTCTCACAAACACATGAAGCAGAAAACTCTGAACTTGTCTCATGAGGCAACCTCGCAGTACTTACTGAACTCTGGCCCATGATATACCGGGATTTAGCAAGATGTATACTTCCATTGTTAATGCTTGATTCAACATTAATTTCACATCTCATCTTGTCTTCCATTAGATGTAACTGTTTTATATACAGTTTATCTAGTAGTTTACATGCTGCATCCTTCTCGCAAACCATGGTTGTATCTGAAAGTTAGGTATTTCTTTTACAGCACAACCTGATACAGTAAAGGCAAAAGCAGCTTTCTGTTTTTGACTTACTCACGCCCAAACGCGTCTCACAAATTTCAATGAATGCCTATTGTTAGATTCAATATTAGAAAAAAAACAGCAACAAAAGAAAGAAAAAAGATAGTTTGATCTATATAACTCACCTTGCATTATGTCTCTATACAAACACGACACTAATATTTCTTTTTTAGATTATTAAATAAGAAAACGACCGCTTATTCTGCGCATGTTTTTATTTATAATTTGTTTCATTCGTGAAGTGCCAGTGCCAAGCCAACTAAACTCGAGTTTACTCGAGTTGGGGTCAGCTCTATCGAATTGACTTATCTCTGGGGCGAATTGAAAATTTTTTGTATTTCAAAACTTTCAATAAAATTGGTGTAACAGAATCCATAAAACAAGAATTAAAATATCGTGACAGGAAATTTGAACCCAGAAAATCACAAAAAGTCAGTCATTATCACAATGTCAGTTTAAGGAGGATCTCTTATTTATTTTTAAGACCCATTTGAAAACTATTTACAAGTTATAAAGTTAATTTGAATTTGAAGAAGTCAAATAATTCAAATAGGTTCGGTTAACTCGAGCAACATAGCTCTATTTCAGTTCGAGTTAATCGAGTTGTTTTTTTCGAGTCGACACATCTTTATTCACCACAGTCCTCAAGATTTAGAAGAATGAATGAAATTATTGTCACATGATTAGATTACTAGACAAACAAAAACCAATCTAAACTTGACACTGGCACAATGTGCATATCATATTTGCACCATGGCCAAAGAAGAAAGAAAAAAAAAAAAAAACAAAAACCAAAGTCAAAACAAAAAGGAAAAAAAAACAATAAGAGTCTAATATATTTGATTTTATTTTTTCGAAAGCAATTAAAAGGTAGTGAGCACATTACCAACTATAAAGAATTCATACTTATAAAAAAGGTGCATTACTGTAGCTATTCTTCAACCAAGCCATAATAGCAATCAACTTTCAATATTATACGCAACAATTTTGAGGGGTTAAATCAGCTTCTGAGTACTCAGGAGCCAGTATAAACTCTAATTTAGTTAGGAAAATAAAATAATTTTAACTCTAATCTCTAACTTACCAATCACTCCCTCCACCAGTGTTACCAACTCTCAAAAATATTTATCCCTAAACCTATGACAAAACCCCCTAAAATTGCCTCAATTATTTGAAAATTCCCCTAAAATATATTTTTATATTCATAAATTTTTTATATAAATATAAAAAAAATATATATAAAAGTAATATTTCTTAATTTTCTCTGTATATAAATTATCTAATACGTTATAAATTATATCAATTTCTTCTGAAAAAAAACCCTAAAAATACCCCTAAACCAATAAAAACCTTAAAAAAATCCCATCCCACTAATTTACCCCCTAAATTTGGGGGGAAAACCCCTAAGTTGGGAACCATGCCCTCCACTAGCAATCACGGTTCTTTTTACGTAGGCTTTTGAGGTTGCTGAAGGTTCAGCTACCCCGTCTGGGGGTAGATAGCACCTTTTTATAACAAAGAAATACAGTAATATTACTTTAATTTATTATTTTTAATGTTAAACAACACAACTTTTTTAATTGAAGATTCCCGCCAGAGTTACTTGGGTTATATGGTGAGAAATGAATGAATGATTGAATAAAGCTAAGGAACGGAACGGTGCGGTGAGTGAGGTGATCAGCCCAGCCGGCCATTTTGATTTGATGGCGTATCGCTTTTTCGTTCGTGCATATTGCGTTGAATCTAAACGCATTTATTTGTAATATTGTGCTGTTTTCATAGAGATATTATTAGAAAATTCTAAAAATATCAATTGAGCAATGTCTGAACGTAAGCGGCTGCTCAATGATCTTAGAGTTATTGACTTACGGGCGGAGTTAGAAAAACGTAACCTCGACAAAGGCGGCGTTAGAAGTGTCCTTATCCAGCGATTATCGAAAGTACGTTTCTACAATACAAATGTTTAAAACCCGAGCAAATATTTTATAATATCTAATTCATGATTACTTTTACAGCATTTAGAAGAAGAGGGCTTAGATCCGGCCACTTTTAAATTCGATATAGTGGGGCCAGAGCCAAAAACTCCTTCCAAGAAGGCCCGGCGGTCTGGAAGCGCTGTAGATCAGGAGTCAGAAGAGACACCGGCGATGGAAGATATGATTGTTCAAGATGATGCTGGAGAAGAAGAAGAAACCGAGCAAGGAGTCAAAGACGTAGAAACGAAGTCCGACGTAAAAATGGAAGTGGATTCGGAAAAAGTAACTAGGAAACGGGAAAGTAAAGCAGAATCAGATGTAACCCCTGCTAAGAAACCATGTTTAGATAAAGAAACTGAAAATGAGGAAGACTCGAAAGCTGAAGTAAACACTGATGCTGAGGATAGCATTAACTTAGATATCAATGAAGAATTGCTCAGTGATGAGGTATGTTGTTATGTCTTCCGGGTCACTGTAACTCTTCCAGCACCCAGTGCTAAACCACAGATAACCAATGGTTTTGTTGTTGAAATGGAAGTAGATTAGTCATGGTTAGAAGAAACTATAGTTTTTGTTTATCACTGTAAATACAGATATTTAATATTTATTGTCTGTTATTTTTCAAGTAATTGTCAATTTATATTAACAGATACATTTTGAATTAACAGTGCTTTGTCATATTAAGAACTAACAATTATTTATTTTTATTTACAGGAAAACAACACAAAATCCAAAAAAGGTAAGTTTTTAAAATTATTCTTATGAAGTAGGTAGAAAAATTTAAACTATGTATTTAAATTGCCATACGGATTTATTAAATGTACAAGCTCTATAACAATAAATGTTAAGGAAAATAGGTGATACTATAATTTGAAAAACAAAGGACATGTTAGTGTTGAAATCAAGGAAGAAAAGATAAACAAAAAATATTGCAAACACATGCAATTCAAGGATATTGAAGTAAACAGAAAGTTAAAGGCCTTTGTGAGGACAGCGGCAGTGCTCCACCAAGAAGATTGTGCTGGGATTGCCTCAGGGACTTAAGTAAATCTGCTGGTTAAAGCACAAGATCACTTAGCAGACATTGTGCAGTATCAACTTGTCATGTCAGGATCTGTCATTTTACAAAACACCCATCATTATACCTTTCGTAAGTTAGTGGACTGCATCGCAGTGTTTCCACTCCATACTACAGACAGTGGTGCTAATATCGAATCGAGTTTTCAGGTTACTTTATATTCAAATATTCATCATGACTTGAAAATGTGTGGCTTATCGGGTGTGCTGCGAAGTGGAAAAGAGGCAGGGTGGGCCACTCTTGCGGAGTGACCTGCACTGACTCACCGTTGTCTCGACTGATGTAGACGAGGGCGATGCGGAGGCGGCGGCGAGCGACGAGCCTGCGCCCGCGGACCCGCACGACGCCGAGCTGCAAGTAGACCAACAAGATAACGCCGAACCTGCTGCCAATAGGTTGGTGAACGCCCGACGCCCGTCGAGACGATGTCTGCAATCTATCTCCAGTTATACCGTTCTATTCCGTTATCACTACAAAGTTTTGCACCAAACGCGCGAGTCTACGCGCGTGTCGACGCGATTCAACGCCGAGCTGCTTCATCTACGTGGTTTGACGTCGTGCTAACTGCCCTTGAACTTCGTCGAGTCTACGCGAGCAAGTACCGTCATACATCACAAGAATGAAGATCAAGATTTGCTGGTGCTTTACCTCCTGGCATCGAAAGTTACTCCGAGCAACATCGATGAAAGAAAACAGAAGACTCTACAACTTCGAGAGGAGGAGTGCTGGCTTGCAGGAGTGCTGGTGCAAAACTTTGTAGCTGATTGTGTGTGTCGTAAACTTCCCGACAATCTTCAATATATACGTAAATTAGTTTGAAATCGGCACAGTTAGAGAAATTAATGTGATCTGTATCGAATGCAATATGTATAGTTCAATGTTGCCCTGAATTTCTTAACCCAATTCTAATCGTTTTTTATATTTTTAGCAATGAGGGTGAAAAAACTGGAGAAAAGGAGGAAAAAGGTAAGAGTTTTCTTAAACATTATGTTCATTGTTCTTGTTCCGAACAAGTAGTAAATATCTTTTTTACATTTTTAGACGAAAAAGACAAGGAGGGTGATGCTGAAAAGGGTGAAAAGAAAGAAGAGGGCAAGGAAAGTGGCGCGCGTAACTTGTGGATCAGTGGTTTATCCGGTGATACTAGAGCAAAGGACCTCAAGCAATTATGCACGAAATTTGGCAAGGTATAATTACTTTACAAAGAACTTCTGTATCACTTTAATAAACATGTATAAACAGACTCTCTATTTTAGGTGATTGGAGCTAAAGTAGTGACAAATGCAAGGACTCCAGGCTCCCGTTGTTACGGTTATGTTACAATGGCGAGTGCTCAAGATGCTGAAAACTGCATTAAGAATTTGCATAGAACTGGTAAAATATGGATCTAAATTACCTTTAGTCAATAATACTTATACGCATTTTGTTAAATGTTTTACAAATTACTTGTTTAGAGCTCCACGGTCGTATGATATCAGTGGAGAAAGCGAAGTCCGAGTCGGAATCGGGCTCTCGTAGACAACCAAGTCGCAATGAGAGGCGTTCCAGCAAGGACCGAAAGGAGGAAGGCAAGGAAAATGAGGTACATAAACTATCAGACCAAATAATTAATATGAATCAATAATAGTTGCATTACAATGTGCTTATGCTAAAATATTTCAAAGCATGACACTAATAAAATAAAAACTTAAATTATTATGAGCCTAAATTGTATTTTCTATATTTTGTGCAGGAGAAGAAAGAAGGAGAAAAAGATGAAGAAGGCAAAGAAAAAATTAAGAAAGAAGTTGAAGAGGGGGAAAATGGTTCTAGATCCCAATCAAGAACTCGGGAAAAATCGCATCGTTCAGAGAAAGTGAGTTTGACTTTCTTTATATCTTTTACTTTATGTTTGACAATATACGTGACTAAACTCTTGACATTACTTTCAGGATAAGAAACGCAGTACAAGAAGTCGTGAACGAGGAGGGGGCCGACGCTCACCGAGAGAGGTGTTGTCGTTTTCCAAAATCTGGGTAAGTTGGTTGATATTTCGGTTTAAATTAAAACAAAATGTATGCACCGAAAATACTAAAACATCACTATCTGCCCAAACAAATAATAATGTAATTAGTTTGTATGTTTGTTGGCTTTAAATTAAGTTGGTGCAGCTACATCTATACTTCTATACTAATATTATAAATAGGAAAACTTTGTTTGTTTGGTGTCGAATAGGCTCAAAAACAACTGGACCGATTTTAAAAATTCTTTCACTATTCTAAAGCTACATTATCCACGAGTAACATAGGCTATATTTTATTTTGGAAAAAATAGAGTTCTGTAAGATATTTGGGTTTTTCGGGCACAAGGTGTAAAAATCAACCAGAAAAGTTACTTATTTTACGTACGCTGCCTTAACTATAAAAGACATAACCATAAAATGTTCTAATTAATTGAACATCTTATAAATATCTACAAAAAAGTTCGCGACATACTATACTTATCTATGTCGAGTGAGGCACAACAACCATTTTTTTATAAAAAAAATCTTGATTTTTTTTGGACTACATTTAAACGCGCTAGTTTTACTCATTCTATTAATCCTTATCAAAATAAAAATTATTTCGTCACTAAGTACAGTTTATGTAGATAATATTTGGTCTTTGAATGATTAAAATTGGACGTTTAGTTTTGAAGTAATGGTGAAACTAGACTTCGTTCGCGTGGAAACCCTTTATAATAACGTAATAATATTGTAAAGCACTGCAGCGCCCTTATTACAGGCATATAGGTAGCTACTGCAGTATAGACTAACATGGCTTTCACTTAAGATATTTATACATATAGGTACTGCGAAGGGCTTTTATTGTAGGTCTATCCTTACTATAATATAAATGGGAAAATGTTTATGTCTGTCTGTCCGTCTGTCTGTATGTTCGCTTCACGTAAAAATGGCTGAACCGATTGTCTTGATTTTGGAATAGAGATAGTTCGACACCCAGGGAAGAAGAAAATTCGATAATTTTACTCTGGGAAAAAGCCTCATTCCCACGGGAAAAGCCATTTAGTTGCGGGTGAGACCGCAGGGCGGAAAGCTAGTCTATGATCTAGAGAAGCGCCCATGTACACCACGAACAACATCCTTACTTGGTGTCTTTATCAGAAGGAGCGCGACGCGGCCCGCGCCCGCTCGCGCGCCCGCGCCGCGCGCGAGGAGGAGCGCCGGCGCCGCGCCGCCGACGACGCGCTGCGCGAGCGCGAGCGGCGCCAGCGGCAGGAGAAGCACCGCCTGGCGATGGAGCGGGAGAAGCTGAGGCAGGAGAGGTAAATAGTATATTTTCGGAAAACTAAAAACACGCTTAAAATGAAGCCATGGGCAGAGATGCGATTTATTTGAAATACTTCTATTTAAAATGCTAACACAAAATGCAAAATACTTTTTTTTGTATTTTGCATTTAAAATAGTTAATCTGAAAAGTATTTTGCATTTTGTATTTAAATGCTTTTTTAAAACCATTTTGTACATCTCTGGCCATGGGCTTTAGAAGCGCTGCACGCTTCAGCCCACACCGGTAGGCGAATCATTGAGAATATCAGGACTGAGTTTTCATAATATTGCATTGTCATCCGACCTTAATAAATGTGCAACTTTTCCAAATTAATCTGAAGTTCCAAAGTATGCCAAAATTACGAGTTTCCTTTACATAGTAACATACGACCGTAGCTTATAAAAGCGTGTAAATGAATTCAGTACCAAAATTTTAAATGGCAGGTGATCGAATGTTGAAATAACTTCGATGATTTACGTAACCACCTATTTAGATCAGAAGTGTGCTAAAGTTAACTTTAGTTTCAAGGTTTATTAATGAAAACCTGAAGGTGAAGCAGCAAATAAACTCTTCTTAATGTTCATTGTAGAACTCTTGCCAATTGTAGAAATCAATTAAAAATAACTTCTCTATATTTTAGGGAGAAAATCGAGCGTGAAAAGAACGAGCTACTGCGTTTAGAGCGAGAGCGACACAGACTGGAGCGAGAGAAACTGGAACTGGAGCGACTTGAGTTGAAGCGCGCGCAACTCAGGCTTGAGGACGAACGGAGGAAGAGGTAACATAAGACTAAGTAGCGTCACTTATACAGGTTTAAATAACATTTCAATTATAGTCTGTTCGCGTTAAGAAAATAGTGACAACTACAGGATAAGGGTGTATTCACATTGGAGTAAAAGTACAAAAGAAAAATAATAATTTTATGAACAGTATTTTCGGACACGCCGCATGCACTTGCTGTTTCTATGACTATGCGCTCAGTTGCATTTAAATCACACAATTTAAAAGTACTAATAAACATTGTAAATTATGCGTCTCTCTCCACTATGGATTATTGATCCACTTTTATTCTTTGGAATTGGTGAAGTATTCATTTTCATAATTTATTGTTGGACGAGTCACGCAAAAATACACAACCGTTTTCTTCGAAGGTCAGACTTCAACTGGTCACTGTGAACTCGACTTTTTAATTTCTAGCATTTTAATTGGCTGGGGGGCGTGGCCAGGCCGGCTGACAACGATAACTCACTATTTTCTTAACGCGAATAGACTATAGTTCAATGAAGAACAAACAATCGTTAAAGAGAAGTTGAATAGTACAACTGAAAGCAGTTAAACTTTTAACTAATTAGTACAAAACGAATTCATAAGCTGTCGTTTGTATGTATTATCTTCTTTCCATGTACATCTAAATGTACCCTGCCAAAGATATGAATGAATTCAGTGATCACAGTTATTATAATATCAAAATGGTTATAAGTACAATTAATTCTATTGGAAAACAAATATAAAAGACAACTAATAAGTCTGTATCTTACTTAATTATGTATTATCGCATCACATTTACCATAGTTAATTAAATTGTGTTGTACACAGAGGGTACGAGTCGGCGTACCGCAAGGCGGCGAGCCCCGCGCCCGAGGCCGGCTACGACCGCGACCGCCACAAGAGGCCCGCGCCGCTGCCCAGCAAGCTGCCCGTATGTATTCACTAACATGGTCTAACTACCTTTAGTTTGAGTTTGGTTAACTGCTAGCCAGGTAGATCTTACTACCTTCAACTAAGATTTCCCAGGTAGAGTGTAGGTAACCCGTTTTCACCAACGTTCCCTAAATTTAAGGGACACCTAACAAATTTTAAACTACCTACACCTAAATGCTAATATTTGGCCCCAATTTTTTTCTTAATTAACGAGAACACATACTTACAATAAAATGAGTGAAACAAATATCTTCAAAGTGATAAATAGCGATTTTATAGCCCTTACAAATATTTTAAGTGCCCCCTAAATTTTTGGGAACGTTGGTGAAAACGGGCATAAAACGATCTAACTTTCAACAAAGATTGAGTTTGGTTAACCAGGTAGAGTGAAAAGAAAGGGGGGAGGCCTTTGTTCAACTATGATACCCTAATGGCTAGTAGTATTAATAAGATGCCTGGTGTAAACAGATCATTTCCGAAGCCTGAAACTATGTTTTTTTTGAGCCTAATTTACTTATTGCTCTTACAATATACCCAGTAAATTCAATATAAAAAAAATATATTTAAAAGTGATGTTCCATGTTTGAGGTCAACACTCACAAGCCAGCTGACGACCCTAGAGCGAATTAGCCCTCTTTTTGTCGTTAAATCGATCCTATGTTCCATTCTTTACATGAGTACAACTTCCTCACTCTCTCCACAAGTTAGCCTGTGATAAACTAGTCTTATAGTTTAACCTGGTGTGTATATACTAGCAGTCGTCCCGCGGCGCGCACTTCGAGGCGCCGCCGCCGCCGCGGTTCGACGTGGGCGCGGGCTACGAGCGGGACAAGCGCGAGCGCGAGCACCGCGACTACAAGCGGGACTACCGCCACGCACCAGGTACTACTGATATTATATCCCGAGTCTCTGAGGGCAAGAAGGCACGTTGAGCCGCTGATTCCGGGTACTTTTCCACCTCGTACTCGTAAAACAAGGGGGCTACCCGGGACTACCGGCACGCGCCAGATATTACTGACGTCATATCCCGAGGTTCTGAGTGCTAGGGTTAACGTGCCTTACGTTAAGCGCCAGGTACTACTGACATCATATCCCGAGGTTCTGAGTGCTAGGGTTAACGTGCCTCACGTTAAGCGACAGGTACTACTGACATTATATACAGAGGTTCTGAGTGCTAGGGTTAACGTGCCTTACGTTAAGCGCCAGGTACTACTGACGTTATATCCCGGGTCTCTGAGGGCAAGGAACGTTGAGCCGTTGATTCCGGGTACTTTTCCACCTCGTACTCGTAAAACAAGGGGGCTACCCGGGACTACCGGCACGCGCCAGGTACTACTGACGGCATATCCCGAGTCTCTGAGTGCAAGACTACTGACATTATATCCCGAGTCTCTGAGTGCAAGACTACTGACATTATATCCCGAGTCTCTGAGTGCAAGACTACTGACATTATATCCCGAGTCTCTGAGTGCAAGACTACTGACATTATATCCCGAGTCTCTGAGTGCAAGACCACTGACATTATATCCCGAGTTTCTGAGGGCAAGGGTTAACGTGCCTCACGTTAAGCGACAGGTACTACTGACGTTATATCCCGGGTCTCTGAGGGCAAGGAAGGCACGTTAGGCCGTTGATTTCGGGTACTTTTCCACTTTGTACTCGTAAAAACAAGTTAGGTGCCAATTTGATGAGCAGCTTGAAAAGTCTGACAGTAGGGTGACTTCCCTTTGGGAACTACTTCAGAGGCATCAGAAACTCTAAATACCAGATAAATATATGTGCGGCAAAGGCATATTCATTACACGAAAAGAAAATGGTACTCATATAATACGCATTTATAGTAGTAGTCTGACTATAAATGATTTTACGAAATTGGCCTATGTCTGGGTGTAAATAGGTTCTCCCCTGGTCCATTGAGCCACCTTTAACATTATTTATTAATTATTGATTGTTTCAACCTTGATAACTGACAACTGCTTGTTTTGTTTATCTGGTGTGCAATCAACAGCTTACTATGATAGTTTGTTGGGACGCATAAACACAAACAAATGTAAGTATAGTAAGATAGGCGTCAATGTTTAGTATATTATTCAGATTATCTGTCTGTGAGCATGAATATATGTTTGTTAAGGTTTCTAGCAACAACTTCTGCGCTGATTTGGATAAAACTTGGTGTATGAAGAGATTTTTATTATATCAAGTAGCCTGTTGCTTTGCATGACACGTGAACTTTAGATTAACAATTCAATATACTTCTATCTAACGATTGAAAATGAATTCATTAGAACAAAGGCACGAATTGTTAAATGCAATGTTCCTTTTTAAGTTAATTAATTAGAAATAGAATCGATTGCTCTCAACTCCTTTCCAGAATCTATTTTGGGGCTCCTATCAAATGTCCGCGACACAAAATTACTCCTCTTGTTGCCCCCCTGCGAAGGACTGTACTAGGCATGAACTCTCCCATTCCTCGGTTTTGTAAAATAATTAATAAGTATAGCGAAAAAATTGACTTACATGCAGATTCGATGGCGACTTTTCGATATAACATTATCAAAAACCTTTAAATGTCTTGTCAAAATACATTTCATATATGTTTGTCTGTACAGGTATATTTTTGTTTATATATTGTATGTATTTAATCACTTTTCTGTCTTTTTTTTATGACCATGCTGTATCTACCTGTAATTAACTTGCTCATTTGTAAATTAGATTAAGTGTTTGCTATACAGTAATTGTTTTAATGTGTAAGTTACTACTGTAACTAAAATCTTGATTATAGTAAAAAATAATTTATCACTTGATGTTATATCACATTATCACAAATCAACCAAACAAGCCATATTTGCTTGTTTGACGAACAAACATGCAAACTTTTTTGTTTGAATGTTTATGCTCTCACTTTTTTTTATTTTAATTAAGTAATTTTATAATTCCAGCTGCACCATTGAAGTACTCCAGCAACGGGACCACTAACGAAGACGCGCGACAGCCGATGCCGCCCGGAACTAGGCCCAAGGAACCCAGGTCATTAACAATTACTATTTTAAATTAAACACTCTATAAATTAACATTTAAAACTGTGCAATTTTCACTTGTAAAGTCAAATGTTAAGTGGATTTTTTGTTTCTATCTTTGAAAGTGGCAGCTATACACATTGACTTTATATGAACAGACTTTTCATGTAAGTATATTCTTACCAAGTTACTGAATATATTAAGTTTTCCTATACAATTAATCTACAGTATCTATATGTTATACAGGTCGTACGAGAGTCGTGAGGCTCGCGGCTACCGCTCGCCGCCGACCAACAAGCCGGAACACCGCTGGCATCCCACGCATCCGCACCATGACCCTAACACTAATAATAAGGGTATGTAATTAGATGATAATAACGTGAAATTATATTCACAATACATTTTTTTAGCTAAATTGATCAGAAGTATAAAGCTTTACTATAAATTTTGCTTACATATACACAACAATAACATGAGACAGAGGGAGGTAGTTATTTTAGTTGTCGAAGAAGGTGTCGGATGCTGACATTTAGGTCGATTAATTCAAATGTCTATTTATTGGTCGAGTTTGGGCTCTGACATCGTAACTAACATACAAAAAAGAATGAGTCCGCACAATACCATAAACTAATTAGAACTGAGTGGTTCAATCGTGTGTACTCTCTTACAATAATGACCATCCTTTTTTGATCTTTAAACGGAAAACCGACGCAACGAAGATTGTGCACACTCGTCGCCGATGATGGGCCCTCTACACGTTCACGATTGCATTTAGGAAGCTTTATGTGATGGCACACGCGACGACCACGATTCTCTATCAACCCTACAACACTAATGTTGGTATTCCAGCGGGCCCTGGCTCAGCGGGCGCGGGCGGCGCGTGGGCGGGCGACGCGCGCTACCCGTCCTCCGCCGCGTACGAGGCGCGCTACTCCACCAGCTTCCAGCCGCCGCCGCCCGGCGCCGCCTACCCCGACCGCTACCCCAGGGACTACGCGCGCAAGTACTGAACATAGGTAACTAGCAACAACCAACCAACCAACATTACTATATCACGTACGAGGCGCGCTACTCCACCAGCTTCCAGCCGCCGCCGCCCGGCGCCGCCTACCCCGACCGCTACCCCAGGGACTACGCGCGCAAGTACTGAACATAGGTAACTAGCAACAACCAACCAACCAACATTACTATATCACGTACGAGGCGCGCTACTCCACCAGCTTCCAGCCGCCGCCGCCCGGCGCCGCCTACCCCGACCGCTACCCCAGGGACTACGCGCGCAAGTACTGAACATAGGTAACTAGCAACAACCAACCAACCAACATTACTATATCACGTACGAGGCGCGCTACTCCACCAGCTTCCAGCCGCCGCCGCCCGGCGCCGCCTACCCCGACCGCTACCCCAGGGACTACGCGCGCAAGTACTGAACATAGGTAACTAGCAACAACCAACCAACCAACATTACTATATCACGTACGAGGCGCGCTACTCCACCAGCTTCCAGCCGCCGCCGCCCGGCGCCGCCTACCCCGACCGCTACCCCAGGGACTACGCGCGCAAGTACTGAACATAGGTAACTAGCAACAACCAACCAACCAACATTACTATATCACGTACGAGGCGCGCTACTCCACCAGCTTCCAGCCGCCGCCGCCCGGCGCCGCCTACCCCGACCGCTACCCCAGGGACTACGCGCGCAAGTACTGAACATAGGTAACTAGCAACAACCAACCAACCAACATTACTATATCACGTACGAGGCGCGCTACTCCACCAGCTTCCAGCCGCCGCCGCCCGGCGCCGCCTACCCCGACCGCTACCCCAGGGACTACGCGCGCAAGTACTGAACATAGGTAACTAGCAACAACCAACCAACCAACATTACTATATCACGTACGAGGCGCGCTACTCCACCAGCTTCCAGCCGCCGCCGCCCGGCGCCGCCTACCCCGACCGCTACCCCAGGGACTACGCGCGCAAGTACTGAACATAGGTAACTAGCAACAACCAACCAACCAACATTACTATATCACGTACGAGGCGCGCTACTCCACCAGCTTCCAGCCGCCGCCGCCCGGCGCCGCCTACCCCGACCGCTACCCCAGGGACTACGCGCGCAAGTACTGAACATAGGTAACTAGCAACAACCAACCAACCAACATTACTATATCACGTACGAGGCGCGCTACTCCACCAGCTTCCAGCCGCCGCCGCCCGGCGCCGCCTACCCCGACCGCTACCCCAGGGACTACGCGCGCAAGTACTGAACATAGGTAACTAGCAACAACCAACCAACCAACATTACTATATCACGTACGAGGCGCGCTACTCCAGCAGCTTCCAGCCGCCGCCGCCCGGCGCCGCCTACCCCGACCGCTACCCCAGGGACTACGCGCGCAAGTACTGAACATAGGTAACTAGCAACAACCAACCAACCAACATTACTATATCACGTACGAGGCGCGCTACTCCACCAGCTTCCAGCCGCCGCCGCCCGGCGCCGCCTACCCCGACCGCTACCCCAGGGACTACGCGCGCAAGTACTGAACATAGGTAACTAGCAACAACCAACCAACCAACATTACTATATCACGTACGAGGCGCGCTACTCCACCAGCTTCCAGCCGCCGCCGCCCGGCGCCGCCTACCCCGACCGCTACCCCAGGGACTACGCGCGCAAGTACTGAACATAGGTAACTAGCAACAACCAACCAACCAACATTACTATATCACGTACGAGGCGCGCTACTCCACCAGCTTCCAGCCGCCGCCGCCCGGCGCCGCCTACCCCGACCGCTACCCCAGGGACTACGCGCGCAAGTACTGAACATAGGTAACTAGCAACAACCAACCAACCAACATTACTATATCACGTACGAGGCGCGCTACTCCACCAGCTTCCAGCCGCCGCCGCCCGGCGCCGCCTACCCCGACCGCTACCCCAGGGACTACGCGCGCAAGTACTGAACATAGGTAACTAGCAACAACCAACCAACCAACATTACTATATCACGTACGAGGCGCGCTACTCCACCAGCTTCCAGCCGCCGCCGCCCGGCGCCGCCTACCCCGACCGCTACCCCAGGGACTACGCGCGCAAGTACTGAACATAGGTAACTAGCAACAACCAACCAACCAACATTACTATATCACGTACGAGGCGCGCTACTCCACCAGCTTCCAGCCGCCGCCGCCCGGCGCCGCCTACCCCGACCGCTACCCCAGGGACTACGCGCGCAAGTACTGAACATAGGTAACTAGCAACAACCAACCAACCAACATTACTATATCACGTACGAGGCGCGCTACTCCACCAGCTTCCAGCCGCCGCCGCCCGGCGCCGCCTACCCCGACCGCTACCCCAGGGACTACGCGCGCAAGTACTGAACATAGGTAACTAGCAACAACCAACCAACCAACATTACTATATCACGTACGAGGCGCGCTACTCCACCAGCTTCCAGCCGCCGCCGCCCGGCGCCGCCTACCCCGACCGCTACCCCAGGGACTACGCGCGCAAGTACTGAACATAGGTAACTAGCAACAACCAACCAACCAACATTACTATATCACGTACGAGGCGCGCTACTCCACCAGCTTCCAGCCGCCGCCGCCCGGCGCCGCCTACCCCGACCGCTACCCCAGGGACTACGCGCGCAAGTACTGAACATAGGTAACTAGCAACAACCAACCAACCAACATTACTATATCACGTACGAGGCGCGCTACTCCACCAGCTTCCAGCCGCCGCCGCCCGGCGCCGCCTACCCCGACCGCTACCCCAGGGACTACGCGCGCAAGTACTGAACATAGGTAACTAGCAACAACCAACCAACCAACATTACTATATCACGTACGAGGTCAAACAGACACGAAAACTATATAATCTGGCTTTCATTGCGAATAAAAGCTAGAATGACAATTCCAAGATTTAAAAATGTATTAAAACTCCTAAGAAATGATTAGTGGACTTTTTGAAATTTACAACTGCATGAAGATAAGAAAGATGAAAAACCAACTAAATCTGTCTAAATATCTTCGTTACATATGTGATTGATATGGTTAAACAAATGTTCTTTATTAAGAAAAAAGCAACTTATACTGCCAGAATTTAGAATCGTTTTTTTTTTTCATGAAACACTAAACCATAAAATTGACATGTTATTTTTTATCAAAAAGAAAAAAAAAAATGTTCTTGTATTATAATAAGACATTTTTTTTTGCAGATATGAAGATAAACCGGATATTATGGCATTTTATATGAGTGATAATGGCGTAATTGTAACACATTAAGTGACATAAATAAATACATATTATACTTTAAAAAGACGACAGGTATACTTGCATTGTATAAAGACTTTCAGAAGTTAAATGAATTGTAGTAGATTATTGTTTGTTTGTGAATATGTGCTAAGTAAAAATGCTGTCATTTCTACTTGCACTGGATATTTTTTGTTTACTTGGTGCACTGGTTTGTAAGTCAAACAAGAAACTTTTACATACCTATTATAGAGTTTAAGGTGTATAATTTCAGTTAAGTATGTTTAGTTTAATAAATATATATAAATGGATAAAAATCACTGTTTTATTTTGCTTTTTCATACACAAATAATAAAACCACACACATTGAGGTTTATTTTTTATTCTTAAGTTCTAACACGAAATTTTATTTCGTTTAACATCTAAAATTCACAATTTCTTATGATATCAAAGGAAAGGTAGATAAGATTTCTTTTTATTTGAGTAGGTAGTCATAAAATATTTTTTGGTTTAAATTTTGCAAGTTTTAATCTTAAAAGTATGATCTGAAACTTGAAAGTTGCATAGAAACCTCGAATTTACAGTTTTCTTACAGCATAGTTGAAGAAACAATGGTCATAATAATGTTGCCTTCATTTGCTGTGAGCTCTATGCAACTTCTTACACTATAATCTAATTCTAAATCACTCAAAGATCTTGCTTTGGATTAAACAACAAAGAATATAAACACACATAAGGCTACCTGTTGTATTGATAATACAGTCTCAATGGACAGGTAGTCTTAAAAGTATAAATGCATATAAAAAAAATATATAATACCATCACCAAAATCAAGAGCAAACAACTAATATACTTGAGCTTCACAGTTAGCTGTCTTCAAGAAGCCAACATTGTCAATAAAAAGCTTTGTGTGCATTGGGACCATTTGTTCTGAAGAATATAAGGAAGTGTTAGTCCACATCTCAGTTTCCTTGGTAGGCAGGTCTGTAAGGTTTACATTAAGGGATTTCAGAGCAGTTATTGCATCTTGTTGTCCTTGAACAGCGGCTAGTTTCAGTAGCCTCGTTGCTGTCTCAGCATTACGAGTGAGTCCTCCACGACCCTGCCCATAGTAAATACCAAGGTTGTACAGAGCACCGGGATGCTGGAGTTCAGCAGCAGAACGAAACAAACCCATGGCCTGAAATAACAAATATTGTAATTATTAGACACCAATACATATATTTTAATGTATTGATATTATATCAGAAAAGATATGAAAATTAAGAAAAATACAGTAACTCACAGTTTTCTCATCAGCATCAACTCCCAAGCCTAGTTCATAACACAAGCCCAAGTTGTATATAGCTGGAGCATGATTACGAGTTGCTGCTGACCTAAAATTTATTTGAAATAATTTAATAAAAACCCATGATAGTTTCTTTGGGCACATATAACATAATATCATTCATATTACCTGAGTAAATTAAGACCTTGCTGATGTTGACCATTCTCAATGGCAGCAATACCAAGTTTGTTTTCAATTGAATTCAGTACATCACCCAAATCATCATCAGAATTATCTGGACTTGTTGACAAATCACTTTTATACTCAGACTTCACTCCACTGTCGTCATTTGAAATCAAGTGAACAGTAGGAGTGAACTTTGAAATTATATTCTCAATCCTCTGAGTAGAATTCTGACACAATGTCTCCTTATTCACACTGGATAAATAAGGATGTAATTTAGACTTCAGTTGATTAAACTTAACGCAAGACTGTGCTTCCTTAGAATGGTACTTGTGCTTAAGATGTATAAGCTGACTAGCATACCACCCAATGACCAGACAACTACTCTGTAATGTAAATTTAAGATTATATGAAACTTCTTTAAATCATAATAAGTATAATTAGCAATTTTTTCATCCGAACCGGTTAGAAGTAAAAGGTTTTACATCACAAGGTTGTTATTTTTGGCAATAAGCTTACCCATGTTATGGCACCAATCCAAGTCTGATTTAGTTGTTCAAAGTTCCATCTATTGCTGTTCGTATTTTTGTCTTCTTTGAAAGTGTTCCAGCACTTTTGTGCACAAAACCAGCGACATGGCGTATTCGTTGTTTTCTCCTCATCCTTGAGACCGCTTGTAGTATTTACTACATTAGCGGAACTACGTTTATCGAAGTAATTTGAACTTCTCTCAAACGTATCTCGGATGCGACGTGATACATATTTCCACATCGTTTAATATTTATAATCTCTATTTAGTAGAATTATTTAGATCCCATTTTGGCACAAGGCCCATTTAAAAAGTTTACAACCACAAAACAATTTGTTTTTTTTGGAAAATTATTGCATGTCAAGTCAAACTTCAAAACATCAAGCAAGATGAATTTTGACATTTGTATGAAGGAACTGACAAGTTGACAGAAGAAAACATTAACTCCTCGTTCCGAATCAAACAAACAACGCTCACACAATCATGCGTAAGCTCAGATCTTTTTTTTTTTCAAAAGCGATAGCGAAAGCAAAATCAATATTAATTAACTACTGCTCTAGAAATATTTTATGGTATTATTTTTTCTTGCATGACAAAGTTGTAAATCACACAAAGCTTTATTGCTAATATTGACGGAGTTAGATTTTTCAATCTGTCACGATAAATGTAACATAAAAGATTAATTAAACTATTTGTCAGTTTCGATGCTTTTATTTATTAAATAAAAGTAAACGATTGAAGATAAGTATTTCTTTTTCTACACAGTTTACGTCTTAAGAGAAAAGAGTTCAAATATATGGTGAATTTATCAATGGAGAATGTTAACAAATTTTGATTATTATCTCTTCGTATTCTCTGTCAAAAATAAAAAATACTGGTGAAAGAATTATTTCGATGCGTCAATTAGTTTCCGATTTATAAGTAAAATAAGTTGCTACCGCACGACGCGGGCTGCCGGTGGCGGTGTGACGTCACACCACAACTGGCTCGGTCTGGCTCACTCAGTACGCTTGCGGTCGCGCGCACTTGTCGTCTAAATTAAACCTAAATACTTTTAAAAATGACTAATCCAACTACTAGGAAATCATGTGTTGTGCCTAAATGTAAAAATACAACTACTTATCCATTCGCCGGAAAAGTTGTTTTTTACAGTTCCAAAGGATACATACATACATCACCAAATCTTTTAACTTGAACATAACCAATTTCATTAAACAATTTGTAAGTAAAAATACAAATAAATAAAAGAGGTTTAGTTCATATCATCTACATTTGCAATAAAAAATAAATTAAATTACTTAAATAAAATAGTAAAGGTAAAGTGCATCTGTAACGTTCAACTACCTACATCTAGATCGTATAGGTATCCTACTTCCTAGTAATATAATAAACGCGGAAGATTGTGTTTGTGTTTGTTACCTTTCACACAAAAAGTACTGAACTGATCTGGACGAAGACTGAAATAATCCATAGGCTTCTTTTAATCCTGGGAAAATGTACAGTTCCCGAGGGAAACGCGGGCGAAGCTGCTAACTAAAGCTAGTTAGTACTAAATCAATGCATGTATTTATTTAAATTTACTTATAAGAGCGGTATCTTTGTATACATACTAGTGGCCGCCCGTGACTCCGTTCACGTAGAAGTCGGTTTCCGTGGGAATGAGAAGTTTTGCCGCGGTAAAAAGTACCCTATGTGTCATTCTGATGTGTAACCTACTGCAAAATTTCATCCAAATCCGTCCAGCCCCCCAAGTCAAGTGGCAAGTGATATTTGCGATAGCAAGTGAATAGAATAAATTTTTGACCAGCTTGCAATTTGACAGTTTCATACATATTTTTTCTATTCACTCGCTATCGCAAATATCACTTGCCACTTGACTTGGGGGTGCAGTAGTTTTTACGTGTAAGAGTAACAAACATTCATACATCCATACTCACAAACTTTCACATTTATAATATTAGAAGGACGTACCTACCTATAGCTTCAAAACTATGATACATGATTTGTTGTCTTTAACGTAAAAAAAATAATGATAGGTATGTAGGTACATACTTCTACTATTGGACTTGCATTCTTCCATTAGTATTTTTATTATATTGGTTTTTTGTTTTAATAAAACAGTTTAGAACATATCAAACATTTCGGCGGCAACAAAATCACTATTTCTTGATAAATAATGCGCAGCCTTCATCTATTTTAGATAGATTACACGATTACCTTTTTTCGAAACCTATACCCAATTTATTAATAGAATAATATTTACTATTAACGTATAATAACGAATAATATTTATATTTACTAATACGCGACCGAAAACACAAAAAAATAATACATTAAATGTTAAATAAATAAAAAAATAAAATAAAATACTGTGCCAGCTATATGCGCCACCGCTGGCGCGTTGTGGTAAGACGTCACAAGCGGTCACGTGACTGTTAGCGGGACTCGATATTTTTCGAAACTTTGAATGCCTATAAAATCAAAACTACTGGGTATTTTTGATTACAACAAAAACTAGTGTATTTGTATGCATACAGGCTTTACTGAGACAAAATTTCAAGCGATTTGGCATACCTAGTAACATTCTCCATTAGCTTTAGTTATTACTCGGATGTCTTCACCCAAAAAGAACTTGGTAGTTAGAGCTTAATTTTAAAATGAAAACTTGTTATTCAAACTTTTCATTCACTTTGGGCTGGAATGAGCTCTACCAGTCAACCCGTCAGTCTGTAAAATTAATTTATCTATCTTCTCTATAGTTTGTTTGTTTGTTTTTATACTTACTTTTACGGGCACACAACCTGCGGCGGTTTATAATTTATGAAAATTTATAAAATAAATTGTTGATCCTAGTAGTCACTTAAAAGTATTCTTAAGTTTGTAGTTTAAAAAATGTGTGGTCGTACAGCGCTGTAAGTTTAACTTGGATTCACTGTAAAAAAATGTTTTCTCAAGTTAAAAAGTTTTAAATAAGTTATTGAGTTAAATTGGTACATCGTTACGATTCAAATGTTTTTTACCTTTGTTTTTAGATCCCTTAATAAAGAGCAGTTGCAATGTGCCTGCAGTTACAAACCTAGAGGGAGGGATAAATATGTGAAACCTGAGTGGATAGCTGAGTTCAATGATGGCAAAGATTACATTCCATCAAACAATATTGCACCTACCGACGTCACACCAATTCTTGTTTCTAATGCTAAATTCAGCAACTCAGCACACACTGAAAAAATATTAAAACCAATGATGTGGGGAATCATACCACCTTGGCATGAAGTATGTATTTAAAAATATTAATAGGACCCACACTTAAAATTTTCATCTACTTTATACTATTTTATTGCTGCTACCCTCAATTTTCAGGGAGACTACAAAAAACATAACCTAAGCACAAACAACTGTAGAATAGAGAATATAAGCACTTCAAAACTTTACAGCCCACTTCTTCAGAGTGGAGGACGCTGTGTTGTTGTGGTTGAAGGATTTTACGAATGGCAGACCACTGATAAGACCACAAAATTTAAGCAACCATATTATATTTATTCTCCTCAGGAAAGTGAAATCAAAGTAAGTTTTTATATTGCAGGTTTCATATTAACCCTTAATAGGGCAATAGGAAAATTATTCCCACATTAAATTTCTCGTTGTAAAGGGTCAATTGGAATTATGTTCCCGTGTAATGTCACTGTCATTTCGTAGTTCAATAAATTATCTATGATTTATAAGCTTTATATTTGTTTTGGACCGCAAACAAAAAAAAAAAACATTTTTAATCTTAACCCTTAGTAGCCTGATTTACGAAAGTGATTTATTTTTAATATTACTGTGTTTGCTTGAGGGTCTAGATGAAGGGAAAAATAGCTAAAAAAATCAAAATATTTATTTTACATATTTATTTAGAAAAAAAAACAGGTATCAATTTTGATACTTCAGGCATTCCGCCCTACATAAAACCTACCCACTAATTCTTTAGCTATAAAAACTTTTTGAACTTCCGATTCATTATTTTTCTGCATAGCTTGGTGTTGAGATTACTTTTATTTTTATTTTATTATAGAAATTTATCAAAAATGCGACCAGAAGAGATTGATTGAAAAAAAAGCGGGTAGTCGCAACGTCTAGTCGCAATTTTTAGTGTGCGCGATTATTTTTGAAATAAAAATACTAAGTGTTAGTTTTTAAAGTTTAATATGTATTAATCACCTGCAAAACTCACCTCTACACAGTCTCCAATACATTCTCACTAAATCAACTTTACAAGCAAGGCATAATCACAAGTTTTCTTACAATAACAAAAACTACCTACATTATGGATGTAAACAACTTGGAAGCACTTGGTAAACTGTTCGAGTCGAAGATGAAAGACTATGAAGGTCGCCTCCAGAAAGCTTCTGAAGTATCCACTGTGCATTCGGACATTGCTTCACTTTCCCGGGACTTCTCTGACTTTAAGGCACAGGTTTGGCAAATATTTGCTCAATTTAAGAAGCAAATCGAAGACCTCACTTATGGCTTGGACAAGCATGAGACAGCTATGCGAAGGAAGGTGTTGCTATTGCATGGCGTACCTGAAAAACCAAATGAGAAACCTCATCAAGTTGTGCAAGAAATATTTGTTAAGCATTTAAAGGTGTCAGAGAGCACAAAACACATACAAGTGTGTCATCGCCTAGGTACTTCTTCGCAGTCCAAAACCAGGCCTCTTCTTGTACGGTTTACTGATTTTGATCACCGTGATGCCGTCTGGGACAGCAAGACTTCTTTAAAGGGCACTGGCATCACTATGTCGGAGTTCTTGACCAAGATTAGGCACCACATTTTTATGTCAGCTCGCAAGCACTTCGGCATCAAAAACTGTTGGTCGACGGAAGGCAAAATAGTCATCATTCTTCCCGACAAATCTCGCCGAAAGATTGAAACTTTGGAATCACTCAATAAGGTGATTTCTCAGTATCCAGAATGTGACATCCAGGCAGAGGTTCCTACGCAGACCAATGATGCTAAGTGTACAAAATCGCCAAGAAGAACACGCCGACGTCCTTGAGCCATTGGGTTATTTTACTTGTTACACTATTATTATTATAATATTTTTTTTCACAATTTTGTCAATCTTGTTAAAATTTACTAGTTTTATGTTTTTAGTTGTTTTGATTTGATGTAGATGTAGATAATTGACGTGTGTCAAATGTCAGCGTCAACTTGCTGTTGACATTGCCATCCTTTTTAGTGTTGCCATTTGATCACACACGATTGTTTTAATTTTACTTTTTAATTTCAACAAATTTTTATTTTTTATTGTTTTTTTCTTTCTTTTGTTTTAAAATACCTAATTTGGTTTATAACAAATTTATTGTTGTGAGATTTTAAGTTCTTTTTTCTTTAATTTATTTAATGTATTAGGTTGATTGTTTTGGTGAGTTTGGCTGGGTTATCGGTAATTATATTAATTGTTTATTTTATTTTTTTTATATTTTGTTTACATATAGTTTATTTTATATTTATTATATCTATTTTTCATTATTTATAATATAGGTATATTTCGTATAATATTCATTGTTTATTTTACTTGATATTTATTAGTATTTTATTTTATGGTTGACTCTCATGACCTCAACGAAAGCTTTATCTCTTGTTCGTCCTCCTGTAGTTTTGCTAGTGCCGATAGTTTTTCTCCACTGTTGAGCCTGCATGATGAGCTTCTTTCATTTACTTCTCTTCATCCTTCTTACTTGAACTTTGTGCACATTAATGCCCAGAGTGTCCCAAAACACTACTCCGACCTTGTCGCAGAATTCAGTGGCTCTAATGTGGACGCTATCTTGATATCCGAGTCGTTTTTAAAACCTTCACTTCCATCTACCCAATACCCTATCCCTGGTTTCGTGCTGATCCGCAATGACAGGTTGGGCAAGGGTGGTGGAGGAGTAGCTATTTACCTTCGGGCTGACCTGCAGCACAAGGTGATTTGCTCTTCTCCATCACAATACTCGGAATCAGCTGAATTTTTGGGCATTGAGATAATCACACAACGAACCAAGCTTCTTCTTTCTTGCTTTTATATCCCTAATCTCCATATTGATTACTTCAACATCTTTGACCAATTTTTACAAGAATATAGTCCTGAGTATGAACATATGGTGATTATGGGCGATTTTAATACGTGCTTGTTGAAGAATGACTCCCGTTCCCAAAAACTTACATCCCTTGTTAACTCCTATAACCTCAATATTCTCCCTCTTACCGCAACACATCAATCCCCTAATTGTAATCCTTCCTTACTTGACCTTATCATTGTCTCATCTCCTCAAAAGGCCGTTTGCCACGGTCAGTTTTCCGCTCCTTTTTCATACCATGATTTAATATATCTTTCCTATCATATCCGTGTACCTAAACGCAAACCCAAACTCCTACTCCTTCGCAATTTCCGGGACATTGACCTTGGGGCTCTGAGGCATGATGTTGAAGAGGCGGACTGGGCTTTGATTATGAATGTCTCTAGCATTGATGAGAAAGTTTCTCTTTTTACCTCTTTGTTATTAGACATTTATAACAAACATGCTCCGATGAAATCGGTTAAAGTCAGACATAACCCTGCGCCTTGGCTCTCTGATACCATCAAACAGCAAATGGCCAAGAGAGACCGAGCTAAGCGGCGTTACAGAGGTTCTCCGTCGGATATAAATCTTAGCAACTATAAGGTACTGCGAAATCTTTGTAACCGCCTATGTCGTGACGCCAAAAAGCGTTACTTCTTCGAATCTCTCACGAATCGTAGTACATCTGCAGCCTGGAGGTTTCTCAAATCGGTTGGAATTGGAAAATCCTCTGATGTTGTTGGTGCAGACTTGGATCTGGAAGCGCTTTGTCGCCATTTCTCGCAACCACCATTGTCCCTAAGTCCAAATGATAAGTCTAATACGTTAAATCTTCTGTGCCAACCTACAAATTCTAACTTTCCTTTTACATTTACTGCTTGCACGGAAGAGGAAGTTAGGAAATCCATCCTCTCGATATCGTCGGCGGCTATTGGTAGTGACAATTTGTGTTCGAGAATGATTACGTTGGTGCTTCCTTTACTTTTACCTATTCTTACACATATATTTAATCACTCTTTGTTCTCTTGTTCCTTCCCTTCTTTATGGAAACGTGCACACATCATCCCCATCCCAAAAATTCATAACCCCAAATCCTTATCCAATTTCAGACCAATATCCATCCTTCCTTTTCTTTCAAAAGTTCTCGAACGCATTGTACATCAACAACTTTCGTCTTTCGTGTCTTCTAACAACCTTATCAGTCCTTACCAGTCTGGGTTCCGCCCGGGTCACAGCACTGTTTCTGCACTGATCAATGTTACCGACGATATCCGACAGGCTATGGAAAACAAATCCGTCACTATCCTAATACTCCTCGACTTCAGCAACGCATTCAATTCTATCGATTTTGATTTACTTCTAGGTACTCTAAATTCTGTCAATGTTTCTCCTTCTTCCCTTCCTTGGTTTAGTTCCTACCTCCGCGGCCGCTCGCAACGAGTCCACTTTGACGAGAATTACTCTGATTGGTGTGATATCGAAGCAGGTGTGCCCCAGGGTAGTATCCTTTCCCCTCTTCTTTTCTCTATCTTTATTAATGCCGTGACCAAGGTCATTAATGCAAAGTATCACCTATACGCTGATGACCTCCAGATATATCACCATTTTTCCGTTCATGACGCTGTATCTGGCATTAGCTTCATTAATGACAACCTTAGTCGCATTAGTCACCGGGCTAAATCATTTGGACTTATGGTGAATCCCCATAAATCTAAGGCGTTGTGTATAGGCAGTAGAAGCTTGCGTGCTCGTCTCGACTTTTCATCCTTACCTCAAATCCTTCTCGATGGCACTCCTATCTTGTTTACCGACTCTGCTAAAAACCTCGGCGTCATTATTGACTCACATCTCGACTGGAATGCAAATGTCGGTGAGATTAGTAGGAAAGTGCACTATTCCTTTCACTCCCTGAAAATGCTCCAATATTTCCTTCCTTTCGAAACCAAAATATCCCTTGCCCAATCCCTGATCCAACCCATCATCGATTACGCTGACGCCTGTTATTTGGACGCCACTGAAGATCTGCTGAACAAATTGGAGCGGCTGCAAAACCTCTGCATTCGCTTCATTTTTAACCTCCGAAAATACGATCATGTATCTGAGTATCGTAAACAGCTTCGGTGGCTCCCTATTCGTTTTCGCAGGAACACCCGAATCCTATGCCTCCTTTTTAACATTCTCCATAACCCATCCTTTCCCTCCTATATGCGTGAGCGTTTCCATTTCATTCACTCCCAGGATGAAAATTGCCGAGCAGTTACGCGCGCTAATCTACATATGCCTTCTCACAAAACTGACTTTTTTTCTTTTTCTTTCACTATTCATGCTATAAGGCTCTGGAACTCCCTCCCCCACACTATTCGTGAGTGCAAAACTATAGGACTCTTCAAGCAAAGAGTAAGAGAGTATTATTTCTCCCAATCATAAGTTGTGTCTTATAAAATATGTATGTATCTATTGATATCTTCTTATTTGTATGTATGTGTGTATATGTTTATATATATATGTATGTGTATGTATATATGTGTATTATACTTTAATTATTATTTTTATGGTTTGTGTGTAATTATTTGTAGTTTGTAAGAATATTAGTATTAGTTTATTCTATATTTATTTTAAAAGTACGCCACGCTAGTTATTGTTCCTCATCAAACTCTCCACCATTGGTCTGCTGGAAGAAATTTCAAAATGAAATAAGCAGTACCTTTGTACTAACGTTCTTTTCTATGTTTGTTAATTATGATTTATTTTTTTAGTGTGTTTGTACAAGAATAGTAAATAAATAAATTGAGAGCATATTGAAGCGGTTAGAACATGGTGAAATTTCGGAAGACGATTCCACCGTCAATGAAGATGACAGACTATTATTCGAGCCAAAGAGATCTTCTGATGGAGCTAGAAGATGAAGAGGATGTAAGTAATTTTCCCACTGACCCAAACTTGGATGCAGATCCACCTGCAGCAAACGTAGATACCGATATGCAACATAATTTAGAGACTGTTGAACGAAGCCCAACTCCTACAACCAGCAGCCAGAACAACATGCAAACTGCACCTTTCAACTCTAGAAACTTAGTGTGGAGAGTAAAGAATATGGACATAGTCCAAAATGCTTTCCAGTTTGCTGGAAACACTGAGTATTCACAAGAAATTATGAACTTAGACACTCCTTTTCAGTTTTTTTCTTATTTTTTCGGTGAAGAAATTTTGAATTTTCTAGCGTTTTTCGGTGAAGAAATTTTGAATGACCTGACACTAGGATAATGATTTACACTGGTAAAAATAAGAATTCCAATAAATTTACGTAATTCTAAGACAGTTACAGGTTCTGTTTTTTATTTGACTCGTCCACTAGAAAATTCAAAATTTCTTCACCGAAAAAATAAGAAAAAAACTGAAAAGGCGTGTCTAAGTTCCTAATTTCTTGTGAATACTCAGTGTTTCCAGCAAACTGGAAAGCATTTTGGACTATGTCCATATTCTTTACTCTCCACACTAAGTTTCTAGAGTTGAAAGGTGCAGTTTGCATGTTGTTCTGGCTGCTGGTTGTAGGAGTTGGGCTTCGTTCAACAGTCTCTAAATTATGTTGCATATCGGTATCTACGTTTGCTGCAGGTGGATCTGCATCCAAGTTTGGGTCAGTGGGAAAATTACTTACATCCTCTTCATCTTCTAGCTCCATCAGAAGATCTCTTTGGCTCGAATAATAGTCTGTCATCTTCATTGACGGTGGAATCGTCTTCCGAAATTTCACCATGTTCTAACCGCTTCAATATGCTCTCAATCTCTTCTGGTCGCATTTTTGATAAATTTCTATAATAAAATAAAAATAAAAGTAATCCCAACACCAAGCTATGCAGAAAAATAATGAATCGGAAGTTCAAAAAGTTTTTATAGCTACAGAATTAGTGGGTAGGTTTTATGTAGGGCGGAATGCCTGAAGTATCAAAATTGATACTCACAAAAATAGCACTAGTTTCTTCAAGTAAAACATGCACTCGCAAAAAATAATTATATCATAGCGAAAATAATATATTTACTTACCTAAAAAGTATTTATATTCTTCAGAAAAAAAAAATTTATCAAAATTGTATTCAAAAAAACTTTTAGTAAAATGTGTTTACTTGTTCACTTTTGCCGCGCAAGTAATATGTCATCACTACATAGTATAAAACAAAGTCGCTTTTTCTGTCCCTATGTCCCTTTGTATGCTTAAATCTTTAAAACTACGCAACGGATTTTGAAGCGGTTTTTTTTAATAGATAGAGTGATTCAAGAGAGAGGTTTATATGTATAATAACATAGTACAGGTAAAGCAGTTTTACTCCAAATTTAAGGCGTGCGAAGCCGCGCGGGTAAAAGCTAGTAGATAAAATAAAACAATAATGACATTTGATATATATTTTTTTTTGATGCAAAGAATATTATACAACAGTAAAATACGTACAGCCAACCTATAAAAAAAACTAATAGTAATGTGAACATTCGGTTTAAAAGATTGGTATCAAAATTGAAACTCTAGGCTATTAAGGGTTAATGTTTCAAATAACGGTCAACATTTACGACTTATTGTGCATTTTTTTTCAATGAATAGTGATTATGTCGAAAAAAAATCTGGTAAGTGTTTATCTTTGTTTATTTTGTATAGAGTTATTGTTGATTCAGTTGTGTATCTGTTATATTTTTCAGAATATCAATAAATAACCTAGTTTGATTGATTTAAAGTGTGTGGGAAATATTTGCTTGTTGACCGTTTAGGTCTAGTATGTAATAATCTATGTGGGAAAACTGTTTCCGTAGGAAGTATGTATTATGTAGTATTTATGATTCCATTCGTGTCATTGTCACTGCTTTACGTTTCAGAGACCACTTCGCGATTCGGCAATTGAGGCCCAATTGTTACAGCTGTTTTGTTCGTCGGAAGAAGAAGACTTTGATGATGAAGCAGTTGGCTCTTTTGCCACCAGTAGTTACAATGTCGATATTGATGAGCGTTTGGATGAAATCCAAAGACTTTCTGTCGAGGAATTACATTCTGTATTGGTGGGAGAATCAGATTTATCACTTTTGCAGGATGGGACTCAACTTAATTCACCAGTTCAACAGGATTTGATGCCAATTTTTCCCCAAGTAGCTTCAACTTCACGAGATGCCATAGCTGAAGTCCAAGCATTTCCTTCTCATCTGCTTTCAGAAGTTTCTATGCAGCATGATCCAAACATTACTGAGACAACATCACTTGTTGATATAGCTGTTGTCCAGCCAGACCATTCTTCTCCAGTACCAGTATCCCCACAGCCTGATGAACATCATAATGCAGATCCAACATCTTTTTTCTCTAGAGATAGATTCCATCAGTTACAAAATAAATCAAGATGTTGGTCTTTTGCAATTGATAATAATACTTGGCCTATTTTTGAGCAAGAAATGCTGGTAAAAAAAAGTTACTCTAACAGAAGTCAACCACTGGATTATTTTCTTGATTTTTTTCCTGATGAGTTACTGGATATTATTGTTGAGAATACAAATATTTACGCAAATCACACACATTCAAAAGCTTGGACAGATGTAACAAAAGAAGAATTACAGGCATACTTTGGAGTGATTATACTAATGAGCATAAATCCATTAGCAGATATTAATACTTGCTTACGTCAACTGATGATTTTTTTAATGTGACAGAATGTGTAGTACACGTGAGAAGGAGCAACGTAGCAAATACATTTGTAAAATTTGCAAAGTATCTTTGTGTGCTGCTCCTTGTTTCGAAATGTTTCACAAATAAAATAAAATAGTTTTTTTTTTCAATTTAGTGTTTTATTTACCTGAATTATCTTGACTACATTCAACTAAGTCGGAGTTACTTTTCCTACTGTGTTACGTATGAAATATATTTCCCATTAGATGGAAAATAATTTTCCAGAAATCACAAAAATTTACGATGTAAACGATCAACAGGTATAATTTTCCCACATAGTTTCCTGAAAAACTGAAAACACATATAAACATAATGTCATGAAATTTTAGATCTGTATGTACCCCTAATTACATACCTATTAGCTTTGAAATTTTTGCAAACTCGCACAGTTTAGCTATGCCCTATTAAGGGTTAAACTAGGTTCCTTACTTATTAAGCATTCTATATTGTAGATAGAAGACTCACAGACCTGGTGCAACCAATACAGTGAAGATACTGGATGGAAAGGAATTAAGCTGTTATTTATAGCTGGACTTTACAATGTCTGGCAACATGAAGAGACTGTCATGTACTCCTACTCCGTGATAACTATGAACTCAAATAGTACATTTGATTGGCTCCACCATAGAATGCCTGCAATACTAACAACTCTAGAACAAATTGATGTAATTATTATAAATTTAATTTATATGTAGTATAGCTACATACTCACAAATATGAATGTTTGGATGTAACCTTATACAAACCTTCCAAAGTTAATATTTTCTTTTTCTATTCTACAGGCTTGGCTGGATGTAGAACAAGTTAAATCAGATATGGCATTACAATATCTAAAACCAGTTCAACTTCTAAGTTGGCACCCAGTCTCTACTATAGTAAATAACTCCAGGAACAAATCACAAGAATGTAACAAAAAATATATTTCTAAGGCTAATAAATCACAACAGAAGACCCTAACATCTTGGTTTATGCCATCAGGTAAACGAAAATTAAGCAATGAAAATTCTAGTAATAACAATAGTAAAAAAGTTAAAAAATAAACAAGTATTTTTTATTTTTATATTTTATTTCTTTGTACAGTCACATAAAGAAAGTAACAATTTATTTACTTTTGGATATTCCTGTTTAAACTTCATTTAGTACAACAGTACTTATGTCAATCTTAAAATGATCATTAAATGATCTGAGGTTTTACTCTTTGAGTATTTAGCCAAGGTTATATTTTAATAAGCTTACACTTGGCCTGTTAATTGATTTAAAATCTCTAAATATTTAAATCTTACCCAAGAAACTGCATTACTTACACAGAATATTTTTATATGGTCCAAACATAACAATAAAGCGCTGATATAATTTTTAATTAAGATTTCCTCTTATGAAGTGCTTAATTTTATGATCAAATTTTTGGTTTTAAATGTGCCGACTAGCTAGGTATAGGCATTGCTTATTAACTAAGTATAAGTAAACAGCAAACATACATAACTCTTATGTTACCAAGATACCATACAAGTACTAACTAAAACATTATTAACATAGCTTATTTAGAAATCAGAGCTACCTATGTAAAATCATATGTTGTCAATCTTAAATTGTTTGAAATCAGCCTCACACCTTATCATTCTATGGCTGTGCAAGAAATCTGATACAAAACTTTGCACTTCATATTCACCTGAAAACAAACACACACAATTTAATATGAACATAATGCATAGTTACTGGTAACAAAAATAAACCATGTACATACGTGGATATTTACTGCACTGGTAAATTAATCTGATCAAATGTTTAGCAACTGCTTTGAACAGTGTTTTTCCTCTGATTCGCCCCTTAATATAAGATGGAGTTAAAAGTTTAACTACCCAAGGTGCAATTCTTTCCTTACAGCTTAAGACAAAATCTGGTGTTTCATCCAGAGGAGATACTACTCCATCATCATCACTGTCTTCTCCAAAAAGGTCTAATAACACTGATTTTATCTAAAACAAAACAATATCAAAACTTCCAACAGAAAACTCCAATAAAAACAATTTAATGTTACAATTAACTTTTACTATCTTACCCTGGCTAACTTCTTTCTATTTGTGTCCCTTATCTCATCAAGCAATTCATATAGTTTTGTTTTCAAAAAGTACTCTTCACAAAGCCATTTGCTTGAACTATGTTTTTTGGGCCTACTAGGCAATGTTTTCTCTTGCGCATTGGCTATTTCATTAATGCTAGCCATCGTTCCTGATAATGACGCCAGTCTCTCATCTAGTGACTTGATTTGAGCAGCATGAGCTTCAATAATGTTATCTTGAGCTGTTGGTATTATAGGTATAATTGGAGGAACATTATGATTTTTATCTTGAGATTTTGCTGTTTCATCAATTGTGGTAGAATCTAGCATGTAGCAGTAGCCAGCATTAAATATATCATTACCATCTCCATCTTCATGGAACAGCTTCTCCAGCTGAACCATCAATTCATCAGAATCCTGAGATTCTCTTACACTGGAGTTTGGTGGGAACATGGAGTTCTGCAGGGGAGGTACAATGTCCACTGATGTTGAAGTTGGAACTGCATTGTCACATTGAGCAGATAGTGAATTTTCCAATAAAACTGATTTTTTTTCTGAACCCTCATTTTCATTCATACCAGTGATTGCAGCACAAATAATATCATTATTGCTTTCTGGTGGGGTGAGTGACCTCCTAGCTCGCTTTCTCTTATTACATGTGCAATGATCAGAATTGAGTGACACTTGTACCTTTTTCTCATTTTGAGGTGGTTTACGTAAACATTCATACAGCTTTTTGTTCAGTTTTCCTTTCTTTGTATCTTGTTTTAATTCCTTGATCTGAAACCGAATTCTATCATAACATTGTTTGTTGTATGAAGCTATTTAGTTTTTCAATACAATGGGACTTACCACTGTAACAATGTTTTTTCGATAAATTTGTACCACCATGCAGGCCTGAGTTGCAGCTAACTCAATGCTTTTAGCACATCTCCAGATAGCGCTCGGAAGATAGATATTTTTATTTAATAGCTTCTGATTTTTCTCATAATTAACAGAGAGCTGTTGTATCAGGTACTCCATATAATGTTTGCGGACCTTAAATAACATATGATGTTGTTTAAAGTATTTAGAGGTAAAACATGTAGATATAAAGTGACAAACCATGGTATATTATTTTGATTATATTAATTCCAAACAATAAAGCAAATGTATATGAGCAAGCAATTAAATGAGAACCTGCCATACTTTAATTGGTAAAAGGATATAGGATAACATAGAATCCAATTTTACCTGTGATTTTTTATCTTATCCAACTGAACTTAGTAAACTTTGTGTGAGAGCAGGCCAAAAGCAATAGATTCGATTCAGGAGAAAAATACCTAATTATTTCTTAATATATTTAAAAATAGGAAATATTTATAAAAAAAAAACAATATTAATATATATAAAAAAATTAGGAATACTTAATATTTAAATTAGAGATGCGCCGAGTATCACTTTTGCCGAGTACCGAGTACCGAGTACCGAGTATTACTCGGTTCAATTTTTTTTTTACCCAGTACTCGGCCAAGTAACTCGGTTCTATTAAATTCCTAATTTCGCGGGCGTACACAAGTACAAACGAACACAAGTATATTTAGAAGAAAATTTGTTGGCAAATGGTGGACAGGGCACCAAACAAGGCATCATAATTTACATTTATTACATTTTAAATATTGATTATTTTTATTACTGTTCCTTTAATTTTGTCTCACTAGTACTCCTGCATTAGCATAATTTTGATTCTATTACTTGAGGATGTCAAAGATTTCCTCAATCAGTACGTTTTGATTAACACTGTTGTTTCAATTATATCTACCTAAATATATTGCTTTCTTTAAACAAAGTATATTACTTTTTTGGTACTCGGTACTCGGCCTTGTATACCGAGTTACTCGGCCGAGTACCGAGTACCAAAAAACCCGCCGAGTACGCCGAGTACCGAGTATAAACCGAGTACTCGGCCCATCTCTAATTTAAATAAATGAGGAAACTTTGTTTACTTCACCTTACCCATTCACCATTAACAATACTTAATGAAAAAATGAAAAAATATTAGAATTATAATAAATTAATACCTTTGATATTAATAATTGAGGTTCCAATCCAATTTCAGGCAAGGAAACTAGACTATCATCATAATCACTCATCAACTGATCTACTATTTTGTCAGAATATTCCAAATCGCAAGTATTCAAAGATATAAGGTTAGTCATTTTGGTATTTTTACAACATATATTGTAAACCCACTAACAAAAACTGAGAAAGCTTGTGAGTTTAAAAAGTTTTAAAACATATTATTCACTAAATAAACATCAAAGAAACAGGCATGAAGGACGCAGAGAACAAACAAATCAAATAAATATGCCGGTGAGTGAGTGAATGGATGGTGTAAGAACAAACAACAAGAAAATCATACATATCCCATAGATAATTATTGAGTGTGCATTATTTGTGTCTAAAATGATCTAAGCGGCTTTTATTTATGATTTTGCCAAGGTTTATTTTCCCTTGCCATGTTTTACTCATATAAAACAAAATGAACAATAATTTAATATTCATTGTTGTTTCTGTTAACCATAAAAAATAAGGTGGGCAAAATAAGATGGTCTTCAGTTCATCCAAAAATTACAAAAAAATGGGTACTTAGAGCTTAATTTTAAATGATAAACTTGTCATTCAAACATACCATTCAATTTGAACTGTGGGCTTAGCATAAGCGGCGTGATATCGAGTATTTGACATTTGTTTGTGGGAATATCTCGATTTTTTTAATTCGGTAGCAGGACTGCACACTATCTCATCGCAACTCACGGTGATCAGTGACTCACATACGTCATTTGGCTCTCACGTCGTAATCGGTAGCATGCACGCCCAAAAACACACGTTTCTTTTTTTTTAATACGAGATAATTCTCTTCCTCAAATTTTGACGACGAGAAGCTGTGAGATTGCTTTACTGAGATTGATTGTGTCGAATTGTGCTTGCATGCATCATCTATATATAGGTACTTGAGTTTAATGAGCTGATAAGTGTTAGAACTTTTAATTTTTTAAAGAATTTTTAATGTTTAAAAATATAAAAGGTTTCAACATTGTACACAACTGTCATTGCGTCTGGCATTCGGACCGAGCCCGTTCTTGCGAGAGGGCGTTGTAGATTGAAAAATATATAGTTGTGAAACTATTTTTACTTTGTTAAAATAATAAAGAATTCAAGAAATATCATTTATTGCAGCATCCTGAATCTAGTATTATAACATAAGGTAAAACCGTTTGTAATTATTTGAAGTATTATGGCAGTCCCTTACTGTAATCATATGAATAGTAGGTATATACTAGTGACCCGACCACGCTTCCCAATGGTGTAATTTTGGGCGACTTGTTCCCGAAACATTGAATTTTAGTTAACCCTTTGAAACCTTTTCTGAATGTTCTTTATTCAAAAATTTTAATGAAAAAATACCTAAAGGAAGGTGAAAACCGCATTAAAATCCCTCAACTGGTTTAGGAGGAGTTAGCGGCCAAACATACAAACAGACAGAATTAGCGACTTGGATTTATACTATGTAATGATGATGATGAGCAGCGGGAAAGAAGGAAAATTGAGCGTAGGATGCTGAGGGAAGTGATCCCTTTGACATGGGGGATCACGAATGATGTTGAAGTACTTTTGATATCATAATATTTATTCACGAAACTACGATTACCTATCCCGCATTATTTGTTTTGTTTACTAACTCCACCCACAGACTACAGACTAGTAAGAACATACATACTTGTACTAACAATAGACAAAAATACAGTGGTGGCTATTTGTAAAAAAATAGAAATTGAATGAATGATGATGTTATTTTTACATAAATAGCAACACTCTCTTCATCACCACGGAATCGAAACTCGACGTGAGTTTTCTTCTCTCTCACAAAGGTCGTGCTACCGGTTTCGACATAAAAATAGAGATCGATTCGTTCTCCACTCCCACCCACGGAGTATCTCGATACCGGTCATGCTAGGCCTACTGAAAGGAAAGGAATTAACTCTATGATGAAAAAAACGGCGGGAAGTTTCGCGAAGCGCGGGTGTATTTTTTCAGCTGAAAATTTTTAATTTCTTAAATAGAGTGCAATTGAGTTGGAAGTTTCAAAAAAACTGTATTTAAGTATTTCTTACTTGTATTTATATGTAGTTTGTTAGTTTATTAGTGTTTTTCTTCAATAATCGGTGAGTTTAAATTTTTCATTCTTTTTGGATGTAGTTGCTTGGTGTAAAATGAATGATCCACCAGACCCTGGAGGCGCAAGCCTCCAGGTGGGTTACAATATTGAAATCGAGTCGAGTATGGACACGGACTGTTCATCGAAAATCGAAAGTGGCGCAAAAAAAAGGCGAACACTTAGAACTTCTAAAGTGTGTAAAACCTGTAATAAAAAAAGGAAACGCAATGGAAAAGATGATATTGATGGATGTGCGTGCAAAGATGATTTGCCTTTTCAACGAGACACGACACTAACCTGCCCTAAACCATTAGACACAGCAGATTTACCTATTAAAAATGCACCTATCACTTTAAATACATCAGAACCTGTAGCGCGAAAACTTTTTGTTTATACAGATCTCGCACCGTACGTCATACATGTTCAGCGTTTAGAGTCTTCTCCTAACAGCGGCACCACCTTTCACCCCATCAATTTTGGCAATTTCTTAAAAAAAAATAACTTTAAAAATATCATTAATGGAAGTGTTAAAAGGCTTGGCCGTAACAGAATGACACTTAGTTTTTCTGATTTTAAAAATGCAAATTTGTTCCTGTCTTCTGAACATTTAAAAAATGAGAATTATAAAGCATTTATTCCTTCATACAATGTTACCAGAATAGGTATTGTTAAGGGTATTCCTACTGACATGACTTTTGAAGAAATAAAAAATTCAGTTTGCTTACCTATAGGTTGTGGAGAAATTTTAAAATTGCGTAGGTTAAACTATAAGACAACAGTTGATGGTGTGCCAACGTGGAATCCATCACAGTCAGTTGTGTTTACTTTTGACGGTCAAATGCTACCTAAACGTCTATTTATGTTGTATAATACTTTACCTGTTTCACTTTATATATATCCTACCATTCAATGTTACAATTGTTGCCGATATGGTCACACTAAAATGCAGTGTAGGTCTAAACCGCGCTGTTTTAAATGTGGTCAAGAACATCCAGGAGATAGTTGTTCTATTAATGAAAATGAAGTTGTTTGTTGTATGTGTAATGGTTCTCATTTTGCTACAAGTAAAAGCTGTCCAGAATTTGACCGCCAAAAAAAAATCAAAACATACATGGCTGAGAACTGTGTTGCATATACAGAGGCCATCAAGTTTTTCCCAACTGTTAACAAGCCTTACTCTGAAGTTCTTTCTTCAACATTTATTTCTAAACCTAAACCACAATATACATCTAAACCTCAGTATACACCTAAAATAAACAAAACTCCTGAAAATGTATCATATAAAAAAACTGTTTATCTCAAGCCCCGCAGCATTCCTAAACTGGAAAAGGGTTATGACATTGCTGCCCATAACAACATTATTAAAGATTTTAATATGCCCTCATCATCTACTGGAACTTGTCTTATAAATCCACATAAAACATCACAAAGCGATCTAATAGAATATTTTAATAATACAATAAATAATTTAAAAAATGTTATTTCTCAATTTTTAGTACATTCACCGTCCAACGTTGCACAATTTAATGACTCTATTGATCATTTAACCTCTGATGATGGATCCCAAGATTCAACATATAATTCAGTGGAACTGCAGAAGCGCAGTAAACAAAAAAAATGAATTAATATACATGGTTAATACATACTCACCATTTATATTTTGTCTTTCTGAAACCTGGCTTATGCCGGGTATGTTTTTTAACCTACCAGGTTTCTCTTGTATAAGAGAAGATAGGCATGATGGATATGGTGGAGCCGCCATACTCATCAAAAATGGCCTTATTTATAAAGAAATAGATATGCCTTCACATAGTGAAGATTTTTCAATTTTAGGTATAATTATAAACAATATGATTTTAATTTCTATATATGTTCCTAGACCTTCAACACAAATTTTTACTGAAATCAAAAATATTTTAAGTAGACTATCTCAACCTATTTTAATACTAGGGGACATAAATTGTCAACATCGTGTATGGGGTAGTACATTAACTAATACTAAGGGTAAAAAATTATTTGAACTTATTGATGATTTGAACTTTTGTGTTTTAAACACTGGTGTGCCAACACGACGCACTGCACCTAACGAAAACATAAGTGCAGTTGATCTGTCTATTTGCTCCCCTAGTCTAGCATCTTCTCTAGATTGGTCCCTCTGTCACTCAACTCATGGTAGTGACCATTTTCCAATTTTTATTTCCATGCCCTCATTAACTATTAATATACCTAAACCAAAACCGCGAATGAAATATCGGATTGTACAAAAAGAATGGCCTAATTTTGCAAGTAAAGTCGAAAACAAAGTTCTTAATTTACCAGATATATGTCCTGGGGAGGAAGAGTTATGTTGTAACAAATTAATTGAAGTTTTAAAATCAACAGCCAACGAAGTGTTTCCTTTAAAATCAAACCGAACTAATAAAACTCCCTCACCACCTTGGTGGGATAATGAATGCACTTTAGCTATAAAAAAAAGGAAACAGGCAGAAAAAGATTATGACAAGAATATGACCATTCAAAATTACCGTAATCTTAAAGATGTTACTAAGAAAACTAAACAGCTTTTGAAAACTAAAAAATCTGAAGGCTGGAAATCATTTTGTGCAAGCATTTCGCCTCATACCCCATCATCCATAGTTTGGCAAAACATCAAGAGATTCCGTTCAGCTATTTCTCCACGTAAATTTACTTTGCTACCAAATAATTTGATTGAACCATTTCTTGATAAACTAGCACCACCATATGTGCCTGAAAACAATATAGTTAGTAATTATAGCATTTCTGAATCAAACCCTTCCGATTTATGCAAACCTTTTTCTCTATTTGAACTAAAAGGTGTCCTTAAACATTTAAAAGATTCCTCTCCAGGGGAAGACGGAATACCCTACTCTTTTATTAGCAATTTAAATGATTTTTCTCTTATATATTATTTGGATCTAATAAATACTGTTTTCGAAACTGGTAATATTCCATCAGCCTGGAAAATTCAAACAGTCATTCCAATTTTGAAACCGAAGAAACCTCCTTCTGAGTCATCTTCATATCGTCCAATAGTTCTTTCATCAGTTCTTTTAAAAATTTGTGAAAATTTAATTAAAATCCGTTTAGAATGGTTTGTAGAGCATTACAAATTACTAGGAAATAGTCAATATGGATTTCGAAAAGCCAAAAGTACTACCGATAACATTGCATTACTTACAACCGATATACGTTTAGCTTTCAGTAAAGGTCAATCAACAGTCGCTTCTTTCCTTGACTTAAGTTCGGCCTATGATGATGTATTACATCCAATTTTAAAAACTAAGTTGATTGCATTAAAAGTTCCTGCAAAAATAGTTAATTTCATTTTACAGTTAATTTCTGAACGCACCATTAACTTGTTTATTAATGATAATAAATTTAGTCGTAACATATTTAAGGGGTTACCACAGGGCTCGGTATTAAGTCCTCTGCTATATAACATATATACTTATGATCTAGAACAATACGTCAATAATGTAAACATTTTACAATATGCAGACGACTTAGTTTTATATGTTTCAGACAAATCTATAGAAGATGCGACTGTAATTTTAAATAGGGCACTAGTTAAATTAAAACAGTGGCTCCAACTTAACGGATTTCAATTGTCGGCAAATAAAAGTACTGTTATGTTATTCACTCGAAGAAGATTAACGCCCCCTATAAATATTTCATTAGATGATATACCGATTATGTGTAAACCAGAAGTGAAATACCTAGGAGTTATTCTGGACTCAAAACTTTCAGGTCTTCCCCATTGTAAATATATAGCTGAAAAATGTCACAGACGGATAAATATTTTAAGGTGTCTTTCTGGTATCTGGTGGGGAGCACATCCTTTCTGCATGAAGTTACTATATAATGCTATAATAAGAAGTGTCCTAGACTACGGAATTTTTCCTTTAGAGCCTCTCTGTCAGAATGGATTAGTATTGTTAGACAGAATACAATCAAAAGCTCTCAGAATAGTCTGTGGAGCAATGAAAACAACCCCAACAAACGCCTTACAAGTAGAATGTGTGGATCCTCCTTTGTTTTTAAGAAGACAATATCTTTCAGATAGATATATTTATAAATGTGTACAGTTTAAAGGCCATCCAATTGTTAAAAAAATAGTTGAAAATTTAATTTTATTAAATTCTTGTAAAAAACGTTCTTGTTTAGTTGCATCTTTCGTTAAGTATCAACAACTCGAAGCTCCTGTTTTCATGACATCCAACCTTCCTTTGTTCGAATTTAAATATGAGACCTTAATATTAAGCCCTAGTATTTTACTTAATATTTCTGTAAGTAAAGGAGATTCTGAAGCTAATTCAAACTTTCTAAATATCATTAATACCAGGTTTGAGAATCATGATTTCATTTTTACTGATGCCTCAAAACTCTCAGCCAATAGCTGTGTTGGCGTTGCAACTTATCATCAACAATACAACATTAAACAACAAATAAAACTTCCACCTGAAACCTCTGTTTTTACCGGTGAATGCTATGGTTTACTGAAGGCCACTGAATACATCTTATTAGCAAAACTTAAAAAAACAATAATTTTTACAGACTCTTTAAGTTCTCTACAATCTTTATCTAAATTTGCGTTTAAAGAGAAATCCAATCTTTCCATCATTTTTTGCATTCGGGATAAGTTGTTTCAATGTTATGAAAGAGGATATGAAGTTACTTTTGCCTGGATACCTGGTCACAGTGGTATTTCAGGTAATGATAAAGTTGATAAATTTGCTAAGGATGCGGTGGAATGTGGTGACCTTGTGCCATATCAAAACTTTAGTCAAGACTTGGTAGCCCTATCCAAGGTTGACCTACTGAAAAGTTGGAATCACCTCTGGAAGGAGACTTCCAAGACTAAAGGAAAATTTCTTTTTAATATACAACCTTTTATTCCCGCTAAACCATGGTTTTTTAAATTAAAGTTTTGCAAAAGAGCTACTAGTGTCTTGTCTCGTTTGAGATTGGGTCATACTTGTACCCCAAAACACCTTGCAAGAATGAAAATAATTCCATCAGATATTTGTGAATGTGGCACTGACATAGGTGACATGAATCATATCTTTTTTAAATGTCCATTGAACGATCGTACCTCCTTTATGCAGTCCTTGTCCTCACTTGTTCCTTTACCTACATCCATCCCAACTTTGCTATCATCCTCAAACTTATTAGTATATAATACATTGTTTACTTTTATAATATTAAATAATATAAAAATTTAAGTATAATATATAAATCAATAGTACCTATATAGTTATAGTTTGCTCCGCTGGTTATAAAAAAATATATTATATCTTTCTCTACTAGTTTACTTAATTTTTTATTGTATGTATTTTCATTGTATTTGTAATTTGAAATATTTACTTATATGTATTCTAAACCTTCCTAACTCCATTGTATCTTTAATATTGTTCCGATTTCCTGTTTACTCTATTCCTAATTTCCCAAAGTTTTTTTATAAAACCATAACTTGAGATTGGCACAATGTGCAAATGCACCATGGCCATAGAAGAAAAAAAAAAAAAAAAAAACTCTATGATCATTTTAGTTTGATACGGATACGTAGTATCTCTCTCTACTCTGTGAGTGATGTGAGTTGAGTGAGGTCCTCTGTATTACGTATTTTCTATACTCTTTGGTGCTCTGTCTGTGTTTTTGTGTGTGTGTGCGTACATCAATGGGCTTTTGCTGCGTTGATACCGCAAATTTATAACTTTGTTGTAAAAATTAAGGTTGAAATGGCTGATTCAACAGTAATGGATGTTACCAAGATGAAGGTTGTTGAGCTCCGAAAAGAATTGAAAGCACGTGGCCTGTCGTATGCCGGTGACAAAGCGGAACTGATTAGTAGACTCCAAGCAGACGTGAATAAGGATGATACTGGAGATATTACTTTGGATTCAGATGAAATTGATTCCGAAGGGGTGCTGGAAGATGAAGACGATAAAAGCCAGACAGATATTCTTGACGATACCGCAGTAGATACTTTAAACGAAGAGATGGCATTAGCTGAACAGCCGGCGGAGCCCCCGCAAGATGAAGCCCCCCCCGTGAAGCCAGCACGAACTCTCAAAAGAAAAATAACACTTACAGAAACTCCAAAAGACAAACCAGACGGCGAAAAATCAGAACAAACTAAAGAAACCACTGCCAAAAAAATCGTTCTCAATAGAGCTGTGTCCATCACAAAATCTGATGATGGTAAACCAACAGAAACTCCCGAAACAACAAATGGCGCTTCCGAATGCAATACCATTAAGGTAAAGACTGCAGAGCTTGATGCTAAGACAAGGCTAGAGATGCGTGCTAAAAGATTTGGTTTACCTGTAAAAGTGTCAGATGATGACAGGAAAGAGGCGCGAAAAATGAGATTTGGGCAAAATGCTGCTGCGGCAACCACAACCACAGAGAATTCTGGATCTTTGTCAGAAAATTTGGATAAACTAAAGAAAAGAGCCGAAAGGTTTGGGCAGTCAGTGTCTAAAGTTATGTCTGATATTGAAGCTAAGGAAAAGATAGAGAAGCGTAAAGCAAAGTTTGGCACCGCAAAGTAACTTGTGAGTTTGTATCTGGAAAACAGGACTCTTGTAATCTTAAGTTTAAATTTTAAGCATGGAATTTAGCTGTAAGAATTAGTTAAGGTAGGTATGGAAAGTATTGTAGTTAAATAACTACTTGTACACTGTTGTTACTATCTTTTATGTTCCAAGTACCTAAAATGAATACTAAAACTCATTATTGTTTGTGACATTAACTTCATATTTTTAAATTAAAATGTCTTTTATTATAAAAATTGATTCTTAAATAAAGTACATAGTAACAAAGTATAAAATTTTATTATGCTTCAGCAAAAGGTAGCTCTGTAAAGTCTGATACAGATACATTAACATTACTATTATTTTCCGATATTTGTTCACTAGTTGTAAAGTCTTGAGGTATATGAATAGCAAATTCCATTTGAGGAGTCCTGTGTATAGAAGCCCATCTTTCAGCCACTTGTTTGTGCAGAGATTTTCTAAATGCCATACAATGCATGTGCCTCTGTTTTTCATATTTAATTCTAGTGAATCCCATAATTGCAAGTGTGTACTGCCAACTCTTCATCAGCTTGCTGTTTGCCCCCACATGTTTTGAATCAGGTGTAGTAATGATAAGGAGTCCACCGTATTTTAATAGTTTATAAACATTTTGACAAGCCTGTATCCTAAGTGCAGAAGAAGGTATGTATTCTAAAACAAAACAGAATGTCACAATTTCAAAGCTATTTTCTTTTAGCTCTAAGATACTTTGGCTGTCAACAGTTGTATTTGAACCAATTGCAACTTTTAATATATCACATTTGAAAACAGTTTCATTTGCAGGACATAAATCAATTGCTGTTACATTGAACTCTTTATAAATTTTAAAAGGATTGTAGCAGCTACCAACATCCAATAAATTCAATGGATATTGAAATGTTTCTTTTTTGTCCAAATCCACATTAATTTTACTAGCTACATCTTCATCTCTTGATGTGTATTTGACATAAGTTCTATCAATAAAATAGTCATAGCAGAAATCTCTGGCCCATTTAATTCTTGATGTTGCTTCTATTTTGTCATTTAAAGTGTTGGCTTCCCAGTGAGTAGTTGCAAGTGCTTGCATATACTGAGAATATGTATTGAGTACATCTCTGTTTCCGCAGTGCTTGTCCCAGGCTTTTTCAGCTCCAAGCTTAATTGTGGATAGACGCAGTTCAGAATGAACACCTTTAATAAAATTTGCAAGTTTTATGTGATTTTGATCAGCCATTACATCACTGGTATCGAATTAAAACTAGTACCTTGAAACAAAGAGAAGGAAGAACACCATAAAAATACTTTTACTTCTGTATTCTACAATGAAATTTTATTAAATGTAGGCCGGCAGGTTTAACTTCAACTTTTGGAAAATTTTGAGGCAGGCAGGTTATTTATTATTGTAAATAGAGAAGCGTGAGCGTGTCAGTCAACTTCAACTTTTTGGCAATATCAGCTTCTTTCTACCCACCCAGGGGTAATCCTGCCAATGTCAAGTTTCAGTGTCAACACGGTCATTTTACGGTAAGCGTGTCATTTGTTGGACAAATTTTGTTCTGTCATTGTGAAAGTGACATTTGACAGACTTCAAATGTATTTAAAGTGTTATTTCCGGACGAGATGGAATAATAATTAAAAAAGAGCACTTACGCCACCTACTTTTTTAGTTGGAAGCGTAATAAAACATCTGAGTGTTATTTTTTAAAAGCAATCGCATTCGCGCATTATTTTAATCACATAGATACATTCTGTTTTAATCACTACATAGTATAAAACAAGGTCGCTTTCTCTGTCCGTCCCTATGTATGTTAAATCTTTAAAACTACGCAACGGATTTTGATGCGGTTTGTTTTTTAATTGAAAGAGTGGTTCAAGAGGAAAGTTTATACTTAGGTATAAATTAAAATAATAAAATTTCTTATTGCATAAGGAACATAAAATATAGACAAGATATAACAAAAAAGGAAAAACAAAAGGCGACCGCTTTAAAGAATTCCTTTAAGCTATTTCTTCCTGACAAGCCGGTTATGGAAGAAGAAAATTTATAAAATTAATTTGCGGTCAGTCCTGTAGGATTGCAATAGAAAATATATGTTTATAACATATATAGGGAAAGGATGTTTACTCCGAATTTAACGCGTGCGAAGCCGCGGGCAAAAGCTAGTCACATGGATAAGTTAAAAAGTACTCTAAAGTAACGAGACTGCTGTCTCTGAAGGGTAAATAGGTATGTTCTGTCTGAGGGTGGCCTGTCATGTAATTGTCGTGGTCCGTTAATTAAATTCAGTGAAAACGCTGGTAAGCGGGCAAATGCGTCACCCTTAAATGATTTAATTACTCACAAACGTTAGCACTGAAATTAATAGGCTATTTCAAAATCTTGAAGTTGTACTGAACCTGTAGAATTTTTATTTTTATTTTTAATTACTGAAAAATGCCAAAAAACTTACATTTTATTTATGATTTTAAAATTGCCCGCGGAAACGTGCTGTTTCGACTGGTGACGTCACTGCGTTAGTAAACAATACAATTTGTTAGAGAGCAAGTGAAAATATTTTCAGAAGTATGAGTTATAATCCTTATCATTGGATAAAACAATGTATAAACTAAACGTTCACAAACTTAATAACTTGACAATTTCTACAAATCTTCTCAAAGCACGACAATGTGTTTACTATCGGAGTGACGTCACGATTTGTCGAACAGCGTTTTTGAAATTTCAAAAACAGATTATAATAGTCGATTTTAAAATAGTATATATAATATGTATAATATAACATGTATGAATTAATATCAACGTTTCTCGTTCATATTATACGAAATCTATAAAATATATACATTCACTTTTATATTTTTTCTTGCATGGTGTATATGACGTTCTGTCAAAATGACAGCTGGTTTAATATGGGTTAAGAAGATAGCTTTTTTAGGTTTTTCCAATAAATCTGCTAAATATCTTCAGATTAATCAATATAAGTATAAAAAAACTTGTTAGATCCTTCAAATTAAATTATTCAGTGGTCAGTTTGGAATTGACTTTGACATTGCTGCATACACTACACTGGCGCCGATTCTGAAAACACTCTCTAAACTAAACTAAAACTATCGCCGCTCTTACTCGTCAATAGTGCGTATAAGACAGAGACAGGTTATCATTTTAGTCCTGTCAAACTAAAATGTACGTACATAATGACTCGGCGAAGGCAATTTTAGGCTAGTCCTCAGCGCATTTCGTTCAATTTTACAATTATGTGGACTAAATTTAGTGAGACTATTGTACCTGTCTTTTTCTAATACAAAGCACCAGAAACTAACAGTGATATTTTTAATTTAGTTTTGAGAGAGTGGAATCGGGACCAGTACCTACCTATTTTTTGTTTGCACCGTTAGCATTGAACGATGACATCACTAATGACAGAGGTGTGCACCCGTCGTATTATATACTGGTCCGAAATTGCTGTCAGCGCGCTTTCTGCACTATTTGCGTGCACACGGTCGGTCCTTTAATCCGAACGTTTGCACACTCTGAGCGATCTGACGTCATTAGTGACGTCATCGTTCAGTGCTAACGATGCAAACAAAAGATAGGTAGTGCACTGTGTGCAGCAATGTCAGATGAATGTCAGGCAATGTCAAACTGACAACTGAATACTTTAATTTGTAAGATCTAAACTTTCGGACAAGTTTTGTTGAACTAATATTGTTTAATGTAAAGATATTTAGCAGATTCATCGGGAAAACCTCAACATGCAATAATTCTGACCCATATTAAACCACCTGTCATTTTGACAGAACGTTCAAGCATATGTTCGTACCAACAAGTGGACTAAATTGATTTCAGTGCTAACGTTTGTGAGTAATGATATCTTTTTATGTCCACGCATTTGCACGCTTACCAACGTTTTCACGTATTCGATTAAAGGACCACGACATTAATGTCCAACAGTTTGCACGCAAATAGTGCAGAAAGCGCGCTGACAGCAATTTCGGACCATATACCATAGCATGTCAGTTGGACTAGACATCAGACAATCCTGTCAGTCAGTGAATCCGTAAAAAAAACAAAATAATAATTGCATTATTTACTGTTTTATCAAAATCAATGTGTGAATATTTGGTTTAACTCAAAACATAAACATAATGTCTTCAGAGTAATTAATATCTCAGTGTAACTACTACTTTTTGGCTGGAACATCGGTAATCCGAACCGGTTGATTACCGCCACCGCCTTTGCCGCGCCGGCATTTCATTTTACTATTTTACTGACGGATTTTATTAAAATGGTATCAACTAGAGGGCTTCGGTATAAATTCAGTGAAGGAGAAAGAGTTTTGTGTTACGAGCCAGATCCTACAAAAGCAAAAGTTTTGTATGATTCTAAGGTATATATTTTGTTTGTTTACATTGTCTGCAGCAAGTAATCATGTTCGTCACAATTGTTTCATGTTCAAATTTTTGTAGGTTCTGGAAGTGATAGAGAGTAAAGACAAGAGAGGACGTAGAACTGTTGAGTATCTTATACATTTCCAAGGTTGGAATTCTTCATGGGACCGTTGTGTCAGTGAAGATTTTGTATTAAAAGATACTGAAGAAAATAGACAGTTACAAAAAGATTTAGCTGAGAAATCACAACTACAGCTGTAAGTTACTACATGTTTTTATTATCTACACAGTATGGTGACTAATGTTTCAACAGTTCTAATAATAATAGTTGCTTCTTTAATGTAGTGGGGCATACTTGTATCGACGTGAGCGCAAGAAAGGGGTGGGAGGAACAGGTGCTGCGAAGAGAGCTAGACATGGTTTCAGTGATGATTCTTCAAGCAGTACTCAGCCTGATGGTGGCTTCTCTAATAGCAATGAAGGTATCTACATTTATACTTCTTTTGATAGCTCAGATATGTCTTAAACTTAGGTAATCTAATTTAATAAAAGAAAATATGATAATCTCTCAGTAAATTCTCATAAAAAAAATATTTTCAATTAACAATATGTACCATGTTGGGAGACACATTTTGCAAATGCATACTTATTATTAGTTAAATTTTATTTTTCGATTCAAACTTAGAAAGTTTTTTTTTTATAAAAAAAAATTCACACCTGTGTGAAAACACCCCTTTGCATTCTTTTTTGCTTAATTACGGGCTATGTAAACCTCCATATGGGAGGATGAATATGGTCTGACAGACAGATTCCACAAATAAATAAGCTGTTATTTACCTAATGCTGACATAATATTAATTAGAGATTGGCCGAGTACTCGGTTTATACTCGGTACTCGGCGTACTCGGCGGGTTTTTTGGTACTCGGTACTCGGCCGAGTAACTCGGTATACGAATACCGAGTACCGAGTACCAAAAAAGTAATATACTTTGTTTAAAGAAAGCAATATATTTAGGTAGATATAATTGAAACAACAGTGTTAATCAAAACGTACTGATTGAGGAAATCTTTGACATCCTCAAGTAATAGAATCAAAATTATGCTAATGCAGGAATACTAGTGAGACAAAATTAAAGGAACAGTAATAAAAATTATCAATATTTAAAATTTAATAAATGTAAATTATGATGCCTTGTTTGGTGCCCTGACCACCATTTGCCAACAAATTTTCTTCTAAATATACTTGTGTTTGTTTGTACTTGTTTACATGCGCGAAATTGGGAATTTGATAGAACCGAGTTACTCGGCCGAGTACTCAGTAAAAAAAAAATTGAACCGAGTAATACTCGGTACTCGGTACTCGGCAAAAGTGTTACTAGGCGCATCTCTAATATTAATCATATAAATGTCCACAGAGGGTGAACCTGGCGACACAGATTCATCTTCAGGGTCCAACAGCTCCCAGCCACTGTCACCGCCCAACCCGCTGTCAGGATCTGCCAGCATCACTCTGCCTTCAGCACTGAGGTAACACTACTTTTATGATTATCCTTACTAAAATAAATTGTGTATGTTTGCCTATTTGAATGTTCAGTACTCGCAAAAGTTATACCTACTCTAGGTAACAACTAGTAGAATGATAAAGATAAAACTTTAAATCTTGGTCTTTCTTGGTAAAAATATAGTATGAAAGATTAATAAATAAATAATATTACATGAAATGTTATGTGCTAGTACGAAAAATAAGCATTAGTATCAACTGATATAACATGAAATGTTATGTGCTTCTAAAAAAAAAAGCAATTGTAACAGCATTATTTTTAGGGTCCTCATAAATAACACCCATCTAACTAAAATATGACGTGTCTAACGAAACTACCACATGATAAACTTAATTATAACTCGGCCAACTTAATACAACGCAACTAACACAATACCACGCTACTAACCAAATACCACGCAACTAACGAAATACCACGCAACTAACGAAATACCACGCAACTAACCAAATACCACGCAACTAACGAAATACCACGCAAATAACCAAATACCACGCAACTAACCAAATACCACGCAAGTAAATAAATACCACGCTACTCACTGAATACCACACAACTAACCAACTACCACGCGACTAACTAAATACCACGCAACTAACGAAATACCACGCAACTAACCAAATACCACGCGACTTACTAAATACCACGTAACTAACTTTAAACCACGCAACTAACCAAATACCATGCGACTAACCAAATACCACGCGAGTTACTAAATACCACGCAACTAACCAAATACCACGCGAATTACTAAATACCACGCAACTAACGAAATACCACGTAACTAACTTTAAACCACGCAACTAACCAAATACCATGCGACTAACCAAATACCACGCGAGTTACTAAATACCACGCAACTAACCAAATACCACGCGAATTTCTAAATACCACGCAACTAACGAAATAACACGCGACTTACTAAATACCACGCAACTAAACAAATACCACGCTACTAACCAAGTACCACGTGACTTACTAAATACCACGCAACTAACGAAATACCACTCGACTTACTAAATACCACGCAACTAACGAAATACCACGCGACTTACTAAATACCACGCAACTAACGAAATACCACGCAACTAACGAAATACCACGCGTCTTACTAAATACCCGCAACTAAGCTAATACCACGTGACTAGCCTAACTACTTGATTTAGGATTTATCTCGTGGCTAACTTATACACCACGTCACTACCGCCACCTGTGTTTTTGATAATATATCCCGTAACTACTCCTGTTCAATGAAGCTTATTTATATTTTTTACATATAGGTTTTATTTGCGTACCTATTCCAATTAATTCTCAAATATCTATGTTTGTCAAAGATTGTTGTTCCTCTATAACGTTATGAATCACTTGACACTTGTGTTTGCGTTTGTGTCGCACAGGGATCGTCTTACGTTCGACTACCACCTGGTGGTGAAGCGGGGTCGTCTGCTGCAAGTGCCGGCGACCCCGTGCGCGGCCGAGGTGCTGGAGTCGTTCGTGAAGTGGTTCGCGCGCGCGGGGGCGTGGCACCCGGCGCCGCGCCCCCGCCACGAGCCCGCGCCGCGCCCCGACATGCTGGATGTGTCGTGCAGGTAACGTGGTGATGCAGGAATAGAGCGGACTTGCTGGATGTGTCGTGCAGGTAATGTGGTGATGAAGGAATAGAGCGGACCTGCTGGATGTGTCGTGCAGGTAATGTGGTGATGAAGGAATACAGCGGACTTGCTGGATGTGTCGTGCAGGTAATGTGGTGATGAAGGAATAGAGCGGACCAGCTGGATGTGTCGTGCAGGTAATGTGGTGATGAAGGAATAGAGCGGACCAGCTGGATGTGTCGTGCAGGTAATGTGGTGATGAAGGAATAGAGCGGACCAGCTAGATGTGTCGTGCAGGTAATGTGGTGATGAAGGAATTGAGCGGACCAGCTGGATGTGTCGTGCAGGTAATGTGGTGATGAAGGAATTGAGCGGACCAGCTGGATTTGTCGTGCAGGTAATGTGGTGATGAAGGAATAGAGCGGACTTGCTGGATGTGTCGTGCAGGTAATGTGGTGATGAAGGAATAGAGCGGACCAGCTGGATGTGTCGTGCAGGTAATGTGGTGATGAAGGAATAGAGCGGACTTGCTGGATGTGTCGTGTAGGTAATGTGGTGATGAAGGAATAGAGCGGACCAGCTTGATGTGTCGTGCAGGTAATGTGGTGATGAAGGAATAGAGCGGACTTGCTGGATGTGTCGTGCAGGTAATGTGGTGATGAAGGAATAGAGAGGACCAGCTGGATGTGTCGTGCAGGTAATGTGGTGATGAAGGAATAGAGCGGACCTGCTGGATGTGTCGTGCAGGTAATGTGGTAATGAAGGAATAGAGCGGACCTGCTGGATGTGTGCTGCAGGTAATGTGGTGATGTAGGAATAGAGCGGACTTGCTGGATGTGTCGTGCAGGTAATGTGGTGATGAAGGAATAGAGTGGACCTGCTAGATGTGTCGTGCAAGCAATGTGGCTAGAATAAGTTGCGGGTGTTGTGAAAAGACTTGGCCTTCGGGATGATTCCTGTATTAATGAGACAATGAAGGGGATGAGCTACAGGTGTGCTAGACTAGACTAGCCCGATGGAGGTAATATGGAAAAAAAAGGGCATAAGTTGTAGGGGTTGTAAATAGATCGGACCTGCTGGATGTCATCTATAGGTAATGTGGCAATGAAGGGAATGAGTTGCAGGTGTTCTATTTAGTCTGGCCTAGACTGATGTCCCCTGCAGGTAATGTGGCAATGAAGGGAATGAGTTCCAGGTGTCGCGCATAAACCTGACCTGCTAGATGTCTTCTGCAGTTAAACATCCCCAGAATATCAAAATAAAAATTCTATTGCGCCATAAAATCAATCATGGATTCCAAGTAGCTTGTTACTGGTAGACGGAGTTGTGACTTAATTTTGGACATGTTTACAGCTTTTTTCCGCAGCTTATTTTTCCACATCAATTATGTCCCACAATAATGATAAAATACCGTCTCCAGGTTGAACCTGGTCCGCGAAGTAGCGGACGGCCTGCGCGTATATTTCGACTTCATCCTGCGGAGTCACTTGCTGTACAAGCAGGAAACCGCCCAGTACGACGAGGTCTGCGGCCAGTACCTGGATGACGAGTAAATATAATGAATTTAATTGATTAAGACTTAGTTCTGGAGTGTAATACGCGAAATATTGTGTTTAGGCCCAATTGCAGGGAACGTTTTAACCTCGGGTTAGCTTCGGGTAAGCTAACTCAGGTTTAAATGGCGCCACCATCGATTGTAACTACTTCTTATTACAATCGATGGTGGCGCCATTTAAACCGGAGTTAGCTAACCCGAGGTTGAAACGTTCCCTGCAATTGGGCCTTAGAATATCAAATCAGTACTGTTATTATGTAGAGGTTAAGTTTGCCAGTTTGGATTTTAGGAGTAATCTCGCGAATTTTGAAACTGAAATATTTGTTACCAGAAAACAACGTGGATTACTTTGCTATTTATTAAGCCTAATTTTATTTCCACGCGAGAGAAGACCTACCTATACATGATAGAAACTCAATTCTAGCAACTATAAAATAAAAAATACTCCATCTATTATTATATCTTAGGCATGCAATAGTTTATGTGTTCATAACTTATCGATTATTTTTGAGTTTGTAAAATAGCTCACCATAATAATATTTCAATACTATTTACTATTTTGTCGTGCGTGGTAGCCTAGTGGCAACAGGAACGGTCTACTATACCGAAGGTTCCGGGTTCGATCCCCACTAGGGTGTACCACTAATTTGGTCTTTTTCAAATTATGTACATGTTTATCACGCACTAACGGTGAGGGAAAAACATCGTGAGGAAACCCACATGATTGGATGATAATCATCATGTGATCTACCAACCCGCACTGAGCCAGCGTGGTGGATTACGGCTAAAACCCTCTCGCTATTCGAGAAGGAGGCCTGTGCTCAACTATGGGACATATACAGGGTTATTTCTAATTAGCGCATCACCTCTTGTAGGCAGCTTTTCTTCATCAATCCCAACAACATTTAACCAACGAATAATTAAAATGAATATTTTTAAAGAAATAAGTTTTTCCATACAAATTTATTAGGTGCATCTAAACAGTACAATACTCTATGCGCACGCAACTGGCGTGGCAGGCGCGCGGGCGACGGGGGGGGGGGCGACCGGTTTAGGAACTTCTTACAAAATACAGAGTTATAAATAACAGAGCGCGCAAATTTGTTTTTGTTTTTTTGTTTTTGTTTTAATTATCAAGTTTTGCAAAAAGTCGTAGAACAAGTGTTATTGGGATTGATGTAAGGAAGCCGCCTGCAAGAGGTGATGCGCTAATTACAAGTAACCCTGTATAGGCTAATTTATTTATTTATACTATTCTGTCAAGCCACAAAAACCTTTTCCTACTCAATATTAACCATATCCATATCAGCACGATCTACCTGCCGGCGGCCGGCGAGGTGAAGTCGGAGCCGGAGGAGGAGGTCGAGGAGCTGCGCAGCCCGCGGATACCCGAGTACGCGCACCTGCCGCCCGACCCCGCCGCGGACACCCACGACGGTACCATTTTCTTCTTTATAATACAGGGTGTAGAAGAACTGCTTCCGAAAACAAAAACTGGGCATTGCTGGAGGGGTACAGGTTACGTTTTGAGAAAAATATTTATTTTTTATGATTTTAGAAAAAAAAAAACCTAATTTTCCAAAAGTGTATTAATACTATCAGATTTTGAGATGATTTCAAATTAAATAGGGTTTTCATTTAATTTGCAATGTAAATAATCGCACCTGCACCAACAATTGATGTGTGAGCGATGATTTCAAGCGGCGAATATGACTTTTCGATCATTTATAACTTTTTTAAATTGTGTTTTCTGGGTATATTGTTAGTGAATTAAGTTACTATTGAGGCTCAAGAATACATGTTTTCAGGCTTCGGAAGTGGTATTTTTACACCCTTTATAGGTAGCAAACGAGCATACGCTCTATACGGCTACCCGCAACACTGTGGGTGTTGGGGGTGTGTTGCTGACCTTTGAGAAAATTGGGCACCGGATACCGCACTCACCGAACGAAACGCAGGAACATCGTCCCTACTTCACGTCGGCTTTCTGTGCGACGGTGGTATTTCACCGGTCGAGTCAGCTCAGTAATCGCTGCAGACAGAGCCTACAGCTAGACTCTACCACTCTCATGACTATCTTATAACAGACTAGGTACTAGTCATGTTATACAATGATGAGTCAATTAATGTTCTATAACTACTTGAAATAATTATAATATAGCTACTGGAAATCCTACTAATATTATAAACGTGAAAATTTGTGAGTATGTATGGATGGATGTTTGTTACTCTTTCACGTAAAAACTACTGGATGGATTTTGATGAAACTTTGCAGTAATATAGGTTATACATCAGAATAACACATAAGGTACTTTTTACCGCGGGAAAACACCTAATTCCCACGGGAAACTGACTACCACGCGAACGGAGTCGCGGGCGGCCACTAGTCTTACCATACATTTACAAAATGGGTAATTTGTACAAGTTACTATATACACGTATTAATCGCCACAGAATCAGAAGTAAAGTCCGAGCCGCTCGAAGCGACAACTTCCACCAACGACGCGGATTCCGAGCACCTGTCCAACAAGTCGGACAACAAATCGGACAACAAGTCCGACGGCGAGAAGACGGACCGCGGTGACATCAACGAGGATACGACCAGTAATGGAGCCAAGAGTGTGGAGGCCAGGACCGTTACGAGGAGCGGGGCGATGGCTAGGAGGTGAGGATTATAATGGAAGTACTAATTGACGACCTCTGTGGTGCAGCGGTATACCGGGTGTCCAGGAAACAATGGATAAGCTCTGAAGGGCTAATAGTAGAACTAAAGGCAAGTCTAAAAAATAATTGATAAAAAGTATAACCCTTACACTGCTAGAAATATGGCGCTTTAAAAAAAAAACTTCATATTTTTTTGACTGTGTTCATATTTTTACTCGTAACGAGGTCAAATCACTTAATAACATCATTATTTCTGTGCTAAAATAATTAATATTAACCGCATCAGCGAATAACTATCAAATAAAATAGCTAACTAAAGTATTTTTCTCAAAAAATAATGTTAAACTTTTGATTTGTGTAAAATTTCTGAAGAAATATTTTTGATGCGAAACTTTGAACAGCTCTGGTGTAAAAAAAATAATATGAAAGCAACAGTGACCAATGATTTCAAAATATTCCTGGTTTAATAACGTTTTTAAAAAGATGTAATATGTCGTTATTGTAATTTAAAAATATTGAACTATTGGTATTAGTGTGTAAAATGGGAAAATTATTTAGTTCTAGCAAAATTAAAAAAATACAATAAAACTAAAGAAATATGATTTTCAATTGATATTAATGGCAAACACATTGGAATAATTAAGAGCAACTGTTCAAATTGTCTGTCCCCATCCTGATGCAGGCCCTACAACTACGAATAAAGGATCTTCAAAAAAATCGCAAGTGTCGTCGATCATTGATTGCAGCGGCCTGAACACGAGCTCGTAGATCTTCTAATGAAGTTACTGGTTGCCGGTAAAACTCTTCCTTAAAATACCCCCAGTGAAAAAGTCCAAAGCGTTTAGGTTTAGGCGGCCTACCTACCTGTTAGGGTAGGTTTCGTCAATTATGCACATAATGCAACAGCATAGTGTGCTAGACAGCCTTCATTTTGCCAATATGTGTCGCGAAGCTCTTCGGACACGTCTATCAATAAATTGGGTAAGTCATCTTGAAGAAAATTTGGATCACTTTCTCCTGTTAAGTTGATTTCTTTGAAGATCCTTTATTCGTAGATGTAGGGCCTGCATCAGGATGGGGACAGACAATTTGAACAGTTGCTCTCAATTATTCCAATGTGTTTGCCATTAATATCAGTTGAAAATCATATTTCTTTAGTTTTATTGTATTTTTTTAATTTTGCTAGAACTAAATAATTTTCCCATTTTACACACTAATACCAATAGTTCAATATTTTTTCATTACAATAACGGCATATTACATCTTTTTAAAAACGTTATTAAACCAGGAATATTTTGCAATCATTGGTCACTGTTGCTTTCATATTATTTTTTTACGCCAAAGCTGTCCAAAGTTTCGCATCAAAAATATTTCTTCAGAAATTTTACACAAATCAAAAGTTTAACATTATTTTTTGAGAAAAATACTTTAGTTAGCTATTTTATTTGATAGTTATTCGCTGATGCGGTTAATATTAATTATTTTAGCACAGAAATAATGATGTTATTAAGTGATTTGACCTCGTTACGAGTAAAAATATGAACACAGTCAAAAAAATATGAAGTTTTTTTTTAAAGCGCCATATTTCTAACAGTGTAAGGGTTATTCTTTTTATCAATTATTTTTTAGGCTTGCCTTTAGTTCTACTATTAGCCCTTCAGAGCTTATCCATTGTTTCCTGGACACCCTGTATAATACCGGACTGCTAAGCGGTTGGTTCCGGGTTCGGGCCGATTTCGTAAAATGGTTTTTCGATATTGGCTCGTGTCTGGGTGTAACTAGGTTCTCCCCTAGTCCATTGTGTGGTACCTATAGTACAAGCTTTGCTTTTTTTTTTTTTTTTTTTTTTTTATGTAGTATAGGTAGCAAACGAGCATGCGGGTCACCTGATGGTAAGTGATCACCGCCGCCCATGACTACCCTCAACACTGTAGGTGTTGGGGGTGTGTTGCTGACCTTTAAGAAAATATATAAATAAATAAATAAAATTGGGCACCGGATACCGCACTCACCGAACGAAACGCAGGAACATCGTTCCTACTTCACGTCGGTTTCCTGTGCGACGGTGGTATTCCGCCGGTCGAGTCAGCCCAGCAATCGCTGCAGACAGAGCCTACAGCTAGACTCTACCACTCAAAAAAGTTTGCTTAGTTTAGGGCCACACAGTTGGTGTGTCAGTCTGGAGATTTATTTATTTATTAACTACGGTTTTGTGTCGGTTTTATTCAAAGTATGTTATCATTCAACACGTTAAAAAAATGATTGTTTAATGACATATTTATAACACGGTAGCGAACAGCGATACCACAAATAAGTTTAATTATAATAATGTTGTAACTTAACATACCAATACTCTATCTACATAATTCAATCTAGATATAACCATTTCCGGAATTGATCCAACCATAAACTCGTAGGACCAAAATGCACGTGCAAGCCAAAAATGCCAAAACATAGCGACATTCCAATGTAACAAACATGTTATAAAATTATTTCTTTCTTTTATCTAATATCTAGATTTGTCCACAGACTGCGGTCGCACAAGTCGGCGGTATCGGCGTCAGAACCGGAGGAATCGAATACCGCCCCTGGGGAGACTATGTCGTCCAGGTTATTATCAATTTATAGTTTTTTTTAATAATTTTAAATAGGTTAGATAACGTAAAATGCATTTTAATAAGTGGAAGTAAATAGCTAATAACCTCACCTATCCGCCATTTTCATTTGGCTACTCACCCACCAAACACCCTGTATAATGACGACCTCTGTGGTGCAGCGGTATATACACCGGACTCTTAAGCGGATGGTTCCGGGTTCGATCCCCGGGTCGGGCCAATTTCGTAAAAGGATTTTTCGATATTGGCTCGTGTCTGGGTGTAACTAGGTTCTCCCCTAGTCCATTGTGTGGTACCTATAACACAATTGCTTACTGCAACTTACTTTAGGGCCACATAATTGGTGTGTTAGTCTGGAGATTTAATGAATAATCTTATTAAGTTATTACTCAAGAGAGAATGACATTTATGCAGGGAATAAATAAATTAACCGACTTTTTACGGTAGAAGAATTAAGTTGCGAGACTTAGCTTTTTACAAGTTGTGTTTTTCTGGCCTTATTGGTTTTATTTACAAAAAAGGACCAATAATTATATTGAGCTACGAATTAATTTACTTATGCGTTGTAAGGTCTAGAGGAGATTGACTTAGGCCGCCGTCAGACCTTAATTTTGCCGGTGCACAATACTGGTAGTTAGTGATACATTGCTGGTTACGAAGAGCGAACGTGGCGAACTCGCAATTACAAGTGTAATGAACGCGGCAATAGTGATCAGTGACGCGGTGCTGTCGGTCAGCCGCTGTAGCCTTTACATAACACAGTTATGGTATAAAACCATGTAAATTATGATGTGTATATGTATTATACTAGCGAACCGCCCACGCTTCGCAATGGTGTAATTATGAGCGACTTGTTCCCGGCATGTTGAATTTTGGCTAACTTATTCTCTTTTCTAATGTTCCTTATCTACAATTTTAAATGAAAAAATATACCCAAAAGATGGTTAAACCCGCATTAAAATCCCTCAACTGGTTTAGGAGGTGCTAGCGGACAAACATACAAACAGACAGAATTAGCGACTTGTATTTATACTATGTAATGATATTGCAGCGTGGGCAGCAGCGGCTCGTCGCTCAGCTCGGGCTGGTCGCGCTCGCTGCCGCCGCCGCCCGCGCACCGCACGCCGCTGTCACACCTGCTGGACAAGGTATACACCCCGCTACAGGAATACGAGGAGTATCGAGCACTGGACTACTAGTGTGCGACGGACGTCACTAGTGTGCGACGGACGTCACTGGTGTGCGACGGACGTCACTAGTGTGCGACCGACGGCACTAGTGTGCGACGGACGTCACTCACTAGTGTGCGACGGACTTCACTAGTGTGCGACGGACGTCACTAGTGTGCGACGGACGTCACTGGTGTGCGACGGACGTCACTAGTGTGCGACGGACGTCACTGGTGTGCGACGGACGTCACTAGTGTGCGACGGACGTCACTGGTGTGCGACGGACGTCAGTAGTGCGACGGACGTCACTAGTGTGCGACGGACGGCACTAGTGTCCGACGGAGACGTCACTAGTGTGCGACGGACATCACTTGCAAGCGTCATTGACGGCTTAGGATTGGATACCCGCGTGTTTGGATTGAATCGAAGGCCGGTTTTAGAGTCGCGGTGACCGTTGGTTGACAGCCAAAATGTATGAACTTCTAGGAATAGCGCTATGGACACTCCAAAGGAAGGAAAAGGAAGAACCTTAGCGCTGACTAGCAACTCGCTGAGCTTTCGACGCCGAAGATCAGCGTGCCTCTAAAACCAGCCTAGCGGCGCTAAAAAATAAGTTTTGTTAGATAAGACATCACTAGTGACCCGCCCACACTTCGCAATCATCATTTTGACCAACTTGTTAACAAACGTTACAATATCTTCATCAAGAGACACAATGTGGCCAACGGGCGTATTCTTTGCAAATTACAATTGTTCTTATTTGTAGCCATTCTTATGACACTATGCTTTGTGCATTATAATCCGTCTACTAAGAGTTTCATCCTGTATGTTTCTGACACCAATTCAATAATAAACCTGTTTATTATTTTATATTTCAGGTTGCAAAATGGCAAATAATTCCCAGAGAAGGCACAGAACATTTACCATGCCGGGTATACGGCGCTATACACCTGGCACGATTATTCGGTAATATTCTTAAATTATTCATATTATACAACTTAGAAGTAATAATAAAGTTTCTTACTTGTTACTTAGCCACTCTTCTTATTATATAATCAGTATCATTAAAACGTCTTTTTTTACTTACTAAAAACTGAAACTAATAAAAATAACTTATTTCAGTGAAACTTCCCGAGTTTTTAAATGCCACCCAAATGCCAGAATTCAAGTTGAAATTAGTTTTGAAACATATCGACATGTTTGTGCAGTAAGTATACATTTAATTTTAGTTTAAGGTAGATTTTTAAAATCTATTTTACTAATATTTAAACGTGAAATTTGTGAGTATGTGAGGATGTATAGATGTTTGTTACTCTTTCACGTCCAGTAGGCACGGATTTGGATGAAACTTTACAGTAATGTAGGTTATACATCAGAATAACACATAGGGTACTTTTTACCGCGGAAAAACTTCTCATTCCCACGGGAAACCGACTTCCACGCGAACTGAGTCGCGAGCGGCCACTGGTTGTTTATAAATATACTAGCGGCCCGCCTACGCTTCGCAATGGTTTAATTTTGGCCGACTTGATCAAGAAACAGTAAATTATGACTAACTTAAAGAAACTTTTCTCGAATGAAAAAGCGGACAAACACACAGAATTAGCGACTTGGATTAATACTATGTAATGATGTTTTACAACTGTGTTTTTGTTCATAGATATTTAGAAGAACACAGTGAATGGTTTGGTGAAATGTACTACATAGCAGACAACGCCTCAAGATCGCATTGACACTAACTTTATCCACTCAGTTGGATAATATTTTTAAAATGTGACTCAATCAAATCAATGGATTTTTGTAATTCATGTTACTTTGTACAAAGTAAGTTAAGTATTTTAATTCTATCAAGTACAAAATCAGTGTCGTCTATAGATTTAATTAACTGTAAATAAAACATATTTGTAAGAATAAAATTGCCTTGATCTCACATGAAACATTTTATTGTTTTATAAGCAGGTGAAAATAATAAGAAAAGAAATAAATCAAAAATCATATTTATTCCAAAAAATCACATTCAATGGCATTAACAAATTAGTTTTTCAGTATTACAACTGCAACCGGAAACAATTTCTTTGAACAATTTTTGCATAGCAGAAATAAGTTAGTAAGAAATACATCTTTACAACCCAAGTATGAATTAAGTTAGTACTTTGAGAATAACATCACTGTGTCCAAATAATAAAAGAGCCTGAATAAGAATCAACCTTTAACATTACTTACAAGTTACTTTTATCAGACTTTACAACTTACTCCATAACTAAGTCTTCACAACTTTTAGTGAACATTGCTATTGACACCGATTCTGATAACACTCTCTAAGCAGAACTAAAAATATTGCTATCACTTTCTCCTACTTAGTATAATAGGGACATTGCGATATACTAATGTTGTGGTCCATTAATAGAATACAGTGAAAACGTTTTTAAGCGGGCAAATGCGCTGTCCGTTATTTTTTAATACAGTTGCTCAAAAGTGGCGTATTGCAGGGACGTATAGCGTTCGGGATGTGGGCTATTACACACGCGTGCTTTTTTTTTACCTTTCCCGCACTCGTGCGTTCTCTTTCCCAACTGTCAAAATAATGTCTATTAAAAAGAAAAATTAACCAACCATGAAGTTTTTACTAAAAAAAAAACAAAGAAGTTTTTATGATTCATGTTAATACTTGCGTAGCGTAGGTAAATTTCTAAAAAAAGCTACTAGTTTGTTTCGATATCAGATTTAATGATTTGATTGAAGTAGTGTGGTTGGTTTCATTTGATTAAATTTCTTTTCATTTCATATCAATAAAAAAAAACTACTGAAGACTTGGCTGTATGGGCATAGTAACCTTTGCCTACCAAATGGGTGAAGAAAAAATGGCGCCATTTTCAAAATGAGTTATTTCGACATTTACGATCCTAATTTTATATTTTATTAAATTGCTTTATTTTTTCGCAACTGTATTAAAAATAGTCGTTCAGTACACGTGCGGAACCGTCATTGCAACTCGTCCCGCCTGTCAACCCTCGCCTTCGGCTGTGCCTCGGCTCGGGTGGACATTTGTCGGGACTCGTTGCAATGACAGCCTTTCCACACTTGTATTGAAATATACTATATTCCATTATTCACAAACATTAGCACTGAATTCAATTTCGACCGATAGCTGGTACAAAAATGTGTTAGAACTTTCTGTCAAAATGACAGCTAGTTTAATACTACCAAATCATTGTAAAATTAAAGATATTTGCAGGGCTAGCCTAAACGTGCCAATTTTAGGTTCGTTGGACTAAAAAAATAACCTATTCTGTCTTATATCATTGCCAAGTAGGTGTCACTAATATTTATAGTTTACTTTAGAGAGTATCAACACAGAATCGTTACCAATGCAATTCTCCTGTAAATTCAATGCACCGTCTTGCTAATGTTGTTCCATTCGTTCTATGACCCGCATGTATTCCTGTTCCAACGCGAGGTACTGGCTGGCGAGTCTGTTGTGGGTCTCTGTGATGCCGGTGGAAGATATCGTGGCTGCCAGCTCATCGGGTTTTAGGGCTTTCTCGATTTTCTTCATTTCCAACTTTTTCTTCTGCAAATGGTGGATATTGTTGTTAAAAAATATTAAAATATGAGTAAATGTAGCATTGAAAGGCTAAATTACAATTAAAATCGAAACTTATTCCGATTAATTTTATAAACGCTAAAACATTGAAAATAATAACCGGTTAAAATCCGCCGAAAATAATAAGCTGATAACATAAAATCATAATTTTAGTATAGTAATAAAATAATAAAAAAAGATGTTTTCGAATTGTAGCGCATGCAACGTTCAACTAAATCTGCAGTTTTCAAGGAGTTATTTACATACCTGAAATGGGGCATTCAGTCTGTTTTTGACATCTAACCGGTAATTCAAATAGGCAGTCTTATCCGAAGTGTTGGTATTTTTCAATCTGAGGATTTCGTACACCCTCCTCGCTTGCTTCTTGTTGATTTTGAACTTATTACGAGCTTGGATTGCCATGTCTTGTGAATACCTAAATGAAATAGAAGAAAAATAAATTAGTTATTGTTGAGACGGCGACGCCTATGGCAAAAATGTTCAATTTCGCTTTGTTTTCAATTATTTTGACTGTCTATGAAAACGGAGTCTGTGCATTTTTTTTGTTTTAAATATTATTGTTTTTTTTTCAAAAAAAAAAAAAAAATCTGTAAGCTAACTTTTTACACGCCAGCGAAGTTGTAGGTCTAGCTTTGTTTACCTTTACTATTTTATTATTATTTTTTATTTGTTTAATGTTAGTGCTGTTGGTAGTTCCAGAGAATAAGAAATATATAAAAAAAATACTCATAGTTACTACTCTACAAATAGAATATCTTCTTATACATATACATATAGTTTAGGTCTGGAGAATGTGTTTTAAACACAATCTAATGTGTAAACTCAATTGTTTTTTTTAATACATTTTATTAATTGGTTTTTAATTTTACCTACGATTTCATTTGCAACAGTTAAGAAGTTTATTATAACTTACCCTTGCACAAGATTAGCTGGTTGGAAGGCGGGCAGAGATTCACAGTTCTTAGCATCAACATAGTCACGAATCCTCTGGAATTCAAGTGACGGGTCCTCGACCGTAATGTCTACCACCTCTGGCTGGATCACGAAGTTTGAGTATATTGCCTAGAAAATATACGATAAGGTTGATTAAAAAAATAATTAACTACAAATTCTGCAATCAGAAATCAGTGGTTAGTTTAGTTAAGTTATTGATAAAAACATTAAATAAATAAATACAAAAAAAAGAGTCCATATTTTTTTTTCTTACAATTTACCTACTATGTCTTTTTTACTATGATTTGGATGCAACTTGTTAAACAGATACACCTTAACCTGTAATGTAACCAACATACAGAATACTTTTATCTAGTACCCCATTACCACAGTAACATCCATTCGCTGCGGCTACAACCGCAGGGTGCAAAGCTTAAATTAAACAAATAATGTATAAATAAATCTCCAGACTGACACGTCAATTATGTGGCTCTAAAGTAAGTTGCAGTAAACATTTGTGTTATAGGTACCACATAATGGACTAGGGGAGAACCTAGTTACACCCAGACACGAGCCAATTTCGAAAAACCATTTTTAAGAAATTGGCCCGACCCGGGGATCGAACTCGGAACCATCCACTTAGCAGTCCGGTATATATACCACTGCACCACAGAGGTCGTCACTACACTCTAACCTGTAATGTAACTTACAGAATACTTTTATCTAGTACCCCATTACAGTAGAAGCCATTCGCAGCGGCTAAAACCGCAGGGTGCAAAGCTTAAATTAAACAAATAATTTAAAAAAAAAGTGTTAAGTTGGGTATGGGTACCTGTATAAGCTGCGCGCACAGCCCCACCCGGCGGAAGGGCGGCAGCGTGAGCACCTGCGAGATCCGCGGCCGCGCGTGGCTCGGGTACGCGTAGTAGCGGTACGCCGTCGCGAACCCCGCCGCCGCGTAGCGCGAGGAGCCCTCGCTGCTGTGGTACTTCTCGAAGCTGGAAGTACGATTGGGTTTTATTAGGATGATTACAATAATATTCTTATCAAAATCAAAATTCTTTTATCCATCATAGATATGTAACATATACTTAATGAACGTCAATGTTACAAACTTCCACTTTACCGTAAACCGTAGACCGAGAGAAAAAAGCCGGCGGAAAAAAACTCCCAGCACTTATCCTACTAATATTATAAATGTGAAAGTTTGTGAGTATGTATGGATGTTTGTTACTCTTTCACGTAAAAAAACTATTGGATGGATTGGGATGAAACTTTACAGTAATATAGGTTATACATCAGAATAACATATAGGGTACTTTTTACCGCGGGAAAACTTCTCATTCCAACGGGAAACCGACTTCCACGCGAACGGAGTCGCGGGCGTAGTATAATATAATGGGGTATTTTACACCATGCAAGAAAAAATATAAAAGTGAATGTTTATAATAGATTTTGTATAATATGAATGTTCGCTCTAAATAGCTCACGTATATTTAAATTGGCAACACTTGTCATTAAATTTTGTAGATTTTTCGGTTGCCCTTCTGGCAACATTGAGTTTTAAAATTCGCCCGCTGTAGTAGCACCTATCGTTTTCGTTCTCGTTTTATTTATCGTTTTATCGCTTTTTCGTAGTTTGTAGTTAATTAGTAATAGCTAATTAGTATATGTTTGTGTGTGTTAATTTTGTGAAGTGGAGAGAACTGGATTCCGAGTTGGCAGATACATCACCAAACCAGTCAGGTATTGTAGGAGCGATCAAGGTAAGTCTAGATCAGCCGAAGTCAATCCGAAGATATTTGTACTTGGAGCGGTGCATGCACATCTCCATCCACACTCAGGTGAGTCCAGCTAATCTAAGCAGAACTTTATTTGACCACACAGCGTATATATTTATCGTCTCGCTATCGTTTAGTTTAGTTCTAAAATTTTCGTATACAGTCCACTACTTATCGCCCACAATGAACAAGAAACGTTGATATTAACCGACTCCTTGCCACCATCATTTTTCGACACCTAACGCGTCGTGGGCCACTGGTGATGTTATTACGCTAGTTTAGACAATTTCAACTAAAATAATACAAAGTGAGACCTGTTATTGTTTGTTATGTTTCATTTATTAGTTTAGTGTATTTAAAAGTGTCGATCTACGTGTTTTATACGAGATAGAAGGTAAGTTATAGATTTCCACCATTGGTTGTCAACCTGTGGGAAGTATTTTATCGCAAATCAAAAATCTTCCGTTTTTACATCTAAAATATTCATTGGTGACCAAAACATAGTGATTATTTTTATAGATTTGCTAATTTCGAATCCTGGCTTTAATAATAACACTTTTCAATAATTAGTAGGATAAACAGTTACCTGTAGGTAGGCACCCTATGGTTGACAACCACTGGCAAATTTAATTTCCAAAAAAAAATAGTGGCCCTTGATATTGATGTTCCTAATGAGTTAATTTTTATATAAAATAAATATTTTATTGATTAAATCAAATAAAAATTTGAATTGTAACTATTTTCTAATGACGCATCTCTCGCGTCATGGGCCTCCCTGAAGGTTTCTTCATGACGCGCTAGGCGCGTCACGGGACAGGAGTCGGTTAATACATAGAAATGCATTATAAATTTTATAATTCAATTTTAAAATTGACTTTTATAATCTGTATTTGAAATGATAAAAAACGCTGTTCGCCATGACGCACAGTGGGCTGGATTTGAAAAAAAGGAACTAAGGATTTTTTTTTCGAAATTACGAATTTTCTTGGTGTCATTCGCTAGAGGCTACTTATACCATCAACATTTGTGATATATCATTTTTTCGAGAAACGTATACTTAATGAGTTTTGGCAACAAATGTGTTTTTTTACTATGGAACATTACCTTACTTGCCTCAGATCTCCAAGTGGGGCACTTATCCCGTATTCTTAATACCTGAACCTTATTCTGTGGGTCTTTAGCTATCCATTGGTATATTTTTTACAACAGGATAGCTGCCACCTTGCCCGATATATGCTTTCGAAACATGGTAATTTTTTCGTTATTTTCCCATACACGCTTGGCATTTAACGGCTACCAGGAAATGAAATAATCAAGAAATTGAGGCTTAAATATAGTCGCTAGTTGACTAATCACTTTCTTTTCTGTTCATAATTGACTTATTATGAAAAGGTCGTTGAAATCTATTGTTTTAATTTTTTCATATTTCTACTTTGGTAATGACTTGAACCGAAGATGAACATTTGATCGGAGAGAGCAATTTTACTGACACTTTTGCCCGGTAAGATGAAGTTAAAGAAAACGTTGCTGTATGTAAGACCAGCATTCAAGCTGCATTTAAAAATCAATGTAGCCTCATCATTGATGTGGTCAAACAAGGAGCAGGTTTTTGGCGATTCAAAGACTACGGCTCGGATTACTGGAGTCGATGGGGACTTAATAGAAAGATTCCACATTATTCTAGTTTGTGAACGTTTATCCATTATTTTATCCAATGATAAGGGTGATAACTCATAATTTCGAAAATATTTTTCACTTGCTTTCTAACAAAATTCATTGTTTACTATCGTAGTGACGTCACCAGTCGAAACAGGATGTTTCCGCGCGCAATTTAAAAATCATTAATAAAAAATATGTTTTATGGCGATTTTCAGTAATTTAAAATAAAAATAAAAATTCTACAAGTTCAGTACGACTTCAAGATTGATTTAAAACAGTTTTCGAAAAAGTGTAAAATAGCCTATTCTTATGAGGAAATAATGTGGAAATTATTGAATTGAGAAAGATTGTGACTAAGGTAAGAAAGATATATCCGAATCTATAATGTATTTACATCAATTTTTTACTGAATCTACTTCTGTATGTTTGTGCTTAAATTTTAGCTTTAAATGTAGAAAGATGTTAGGATAGCCAAACATAATTGGCTGTCGCCATTTGCAAACAGTTTGCGATTGGTTTTAACGTCACACTCAGGAGCAATAGAACAATCTAAGTTGTTAACATACACTTACCAGACTAGAGACCTTATGAGTGGTATTATTAGATCTATACATCTACATTGCGAGCTTATACATATACTACATGACTAAGAATAAGGTTGAACTTACACAGTAAAGAAGGTCCACTGGTCGTCATCAACATCAATGAACGAAGCAGCATCAACATACCACAGCAGGAACGTCTGTAGACGTTGGTGGAAATTCAAAAATCCCGGAGTTGATGTCTCACTGTAGTATATTTCAAAACTGCGCCTCTCATCACTGTCTCCTAAAAGAAAAATAAATTAAATCAGTTGGTGAACATAAGTATATAACAGGCATAGACAGGTAACAAATGATTGTAAGAATCACTCTCTATTTGCATTTGAAGTGGCATTTAACTTATTCAATAAAGCAAGTACTTACTGGGTGTAACTGTAAAAGCGTGAATAAGTTTTCCATGAGGAACAAAATTTTTTTCTTTCTCTAGCAAGGATACAAAGTGGTCTAGATTTGTGACATAGCCTGGTGCCAATACTTTTTTTAGAGCACCTTCCACATCATCAGCAGTTAACCCTTCCGACGTGTCTGGTTCAATCTGTAAAGAATTAATTTTAATATAAAAGTGGCCAGTTTAAAATACACAGAATACATATGGAAGTAGAATAAGACAACAAGTAAACAGGAGTTTTTTCAAAATTTTACTCATGAACACAGTTGCTATAAAATTATCTTGGGCCACTAATAAGCCTTCAGAAACAAAACAAGTCCACTCCACTGCAGGAAAGGGATAATCAAAAAAGGTAGCAACAAATTTTCACACAGATCAAACTTTTGAAGTAATTACTGCTAAGGTTAGTTTTGAGGTGTAGGCCACCCAAGAAGCCTAGAGAATACATTGTGAAAAGGCTTTTGTATTTTATATTGTCTATTATAGTGTATATAGAACAATATTTCTCACCTTATCTGAGTATTCTATTCCAAGGTATGTGGTAAGGCTACCAGCAGCATAGTAAAGTCTTATCTGTAAGTCTGTGTAACCAAATATATTCTCATTCTCTCCAAACACTTGGTGACACATCTCAGGACTAAAACTGGCTTTATCATTTTCAATGTCTTCAACTGTCCTCACTGGGAAACATACATACAACAATTTTATTAGGAAGGTAGATGAACAAAAGTTCTTAAACTACCGTCTTGGAAAGACAGATGAAACAGAAAAAATTAACCCACCCAATTTCAATTCCAGGACATCATTACCGTCGACGACTAAATGGCACAGGGCATCGGTCATTTTGATATTAAATAATTGCAGCAAACGAACTTCTCAATAAACATCTAACAAGAATTCCCGCGCAAAGCTTTTGTTGGTTCTCTTAAACCCCTAAAGAACCAATAAATAAACACTAAAATAAACCAATTATCGATTAAACACAACTAGTTTAATTCATATTTATTAGTACCGCCACTTGTTACGTTAATTTTATTAGGAATTTGCAGGGAAATATGATGGTAACGAGAAATTACGACTGTTAAAGAAAAGAATCGATGAATGAAACAATAGAACAAAAATATATTATGACAGCTGTCAGTCACTTACTGGGATGTCATTGTCAATCAAAGTCTATCATGTTGAGGACCGTTATTAAAAATGCTGCTTACGTTAAAAAACACCCAAACGGGCTCCTCAAATTGAATTGCATGACTCAGATGTTAGATTTAAAAGAGCAGAGTAGCTTACCAAAGCTGTTTAGTGGGGTTAAAAAGTGAACACAGCGATACGATGGATTGATGATTATATCACACGAATTTTTATATAGTTCACACACGCGAAAACACTTGGTTATGTTATTATTTTGTATATTATCGGCACTATTAGTTACTTATAAGTTCAGTTATTTTTTCATGAGTGACATGACAAGATTATAAACAGTTGGTAGCCTAGCAACGCTCACAGATTCTCAACTAGTGCTACACAACCGTAACACTTTCCCTCACTAGTTAGAGAGATCTTGCAGCCCCAAGTCTGCTCTTAGCTTTGCGAGCCTAGGTCTTGGTACTGCCTTGGTCAAAAGGTCAGCTAGTTGTTCGGCAGAACTTGTTTTCTGTACATCAACAAGACCTTCTTGTACCGTCTCCCGAACAAAGAAGTGTCTCACTCGGATATGCTTTGTTCTTTTGTGGAACTCAGGATTATGTGCAAGGCGTATGGCCGCTTCATTATCAACTTTCAGTGTAGGTATTCCTCCTAAGCTTGTAAGTGCACTGAAGATTCTTTGAAGCCAAACTAACTCGCGTGCGCCTTCGCTCGCTGCAACAATCTCTGCTTCCGTCGTTGAAATGGCAACGGATGATTGTCGTTGGCTAAGCCACGAAACAGCTCCTCCAGCGAAAAGACATGTAACTCCCGTTGTGGAGCGTCCAGTAAGGTCATCACCAGCATGATCTGCGTCGCTGTAGCCTTCTATTATCGCTTCAGCATCGCCTGTCTTATACTGTATGCCATAGGACATTGTTCCCTTTAGGTATCTGAATATTCTTTTAACTTTGAGCCAATCATGTTGGATTTTCTAATTTTCTTGAAACAACTCGATGGGTGCCTGGAATAAGACCGCAACAGCCATAGTAGCAGTTCTCCGATTAAGCCATTTTTGTATTCTATGGACCGTGTTACACCTTGTGATTTTTTTTCAAAATTTTATCGTGAAAGCTGCCTGATTTAGCAAAATCAGTATGGGTATTGATTGTTTATTCCACGCTCATCACTTGACTTTTGTTTACCCAAATAATGGGCCTATGTCCAATGATAAAAAAAATATTTAGTTTTCTACAAGCAATGGGCCTTGCGGCAGTGTTCCCGGAAATGAACTTTTTATAAAGACTTATAATAAACATTGTTGTAAGTGTATTTAAAATTTTCACTCGTTAATATGAAATATGGTTTTCTTCCATGATATTAAAAAATAATATACTATAAGTTTGTGACTTACTTTTTATATTTTTACATTATTAAAGTTTCGTATCTTCAGTGGAAAAAAAGGTATAAGTTGAAAAAGCCGAAAAAGGCATAGGAACAAAAAAAATATTTTTCTTCTGATGAATCAAAGACTCAAATTTATAGATTCAGTTGCTGGTAACAATTTTCGATAGAATGTTTGATAAAGTTAAGTAACAATTGAGTATAAGCATGTGGAAGTTCATCAGAACCCACGGCATTGATATTATTTGTTTTACGTGTCCGCGTTGAAGTACCTACGAATTGTCGTGTCTAATACCTACCTCATACTCATTGCTTTCGATATCTTAAAAAATACTTCTTTTTTCTATTATTTTCCTTACAATTCGTCAAATTACAAAACTTAGTAAGGTAGCAGCAATAAACTTTATCCATCATGCCTCTTTCACTCGAAGATTGTGTTAGAATCATGACTTTCCTAGAACTGGGCATCAGCATGCGTCATATTGCTAGAATTGCAGCTGTGACCTTACGAACGGTCCAGAACGTGAAGAGAAGAGCTGAAGAGACTGGAAGTCATCTGAGGCGATCATGTAATGGAATACCCAGGTGCACAAGAACCCGAGAAGACCGGTATATTGTTTCGATGGTGTTAAGAAATCGCCACATCAATGCAGTTGAAGTGCAGCAAAAGCTTCTTCAGACCCGAATGGACTACATTAGTGAAAGAACAGAGAGAAGAAGACTTGCTGAAGCCAATCTCAAACCCCGTAGACAAGCGAGTGGTCCAAAACTCGAGAGAGCTTTGGACCACAAGCCACATGCTTGTAAAGATTTACACTGGGACGAACAAGAATAGTTAAGAGTTTTGTTCACAGATGAGTCTCGATTCTCACCCTAAACTTCAGATGGGAGGAGGAATGTTTTCAGACGACCTGGTGAGCGTTACATAGAAA